>JAEIGQ010000077.1:0-1320000 GCA_018904275.1 Lordiphosa clarofinis | reverse complement strand
AGAACGAGTTGAAATGATCTCTACTGAATCCTTATAACTAGCGCACTAAGGAAAAAGTAGAACGAATAATTTGAGTAAAAAAGCTCTTAAAAAACAAGTGAGAAAGTCGATGAAGCCGGACTATAACATACTCTGTACCTGGAGAAGCTGAATGCAGCGCTCTCTCTCTTTCTTTCTCTCTCTCTGAGGGTGGGAGTAAATGGGGGGAGGGTTGTTTACTTATTTACTCTTAAGTTGAAAACCGCTCATCCGATCTTTATCATTTCTTCGGCAAATCGATACATTTTGCTAATTACTAACTATCTCCAGAAAGTAAAAGTCGGAGAGACGGACAGACGGACATGGCTATATCGACTCGGCTATTGATGCTGATCAAGAATATATATACTTTATATAGTCGGAAATGATTCCTTCTCCCTTTCACATACTTTTGCACAAACTAAACCTCTAAGTATTTTTTGTAAAAATAAAAAAAAAAAAACGCTCTAAAAGAGGCGTCCAAATGGAGAGTACAAAAAGTGTTTGTGTTAGTAAAAAATAAGCTCTTTCCAGACTACCGTTTTATTGCAATGCGGTCGGCTCGCGACTGACTTCGGCTCGAGTAAGCCTTGGGTGGACGCCCCTGCTCTTAACTTTTTAAGAATTTCACTCTTTGTTTGCAATTTGATTCTTACAGGCAAAGGGAAAAGTTTGGAAGAGTGGCATAGAACCCTCTCTCACAGGAGATCGGTTTTTGAAATAAGAACTCTGGTGGCCGAATTCATTCGGGATTTTCACACAAACACGAGCCGGATTTAAGCTGAGAGCACAGAAAAGCTCTCTTGCACATTTTTCTGTCCTCTTCATTTGGCCGGCATTGTTTAAAGTCTGTGAAAGTGTCAAAATAGAGCATTGTCTTAAGTTTGCCAACTAAGGTAAATTTGCATCAAAACTTCCTAAAAACTTGTCAAGTTATTTGCCTGTGCGAACATAGCTTTGCACAACGCGTGTATAAAAGTAAAAAAATCTCTTTTTTCATTAAAAAGATTTCCTTTTAATTATTTAAATAAATGTCAGAGATAAATTTCGTACTTAGATCAAATATTTTCGATATTTTTGACACATGAATAAACTGTGTGAAACGAATTTCTTTATCCATAAGTTTTAAGCCAACAGATGAGCTTTATATTTTAGAAAGTCTTGATCAACAATATTACTTATTGCAACTAAGATTCCCATATCTTGTTAAGTAACTCAAAAAACCAAAAACGACGACTATAAATTATTGTTCGATATATTAAGGGGAGAGTTTAATACTTGAATCATTGGAATTAGCATGAATTAAGCCATAAATGAAAGATCTTAGTCTTGAACCTATCAAGCTCCTGTTTCCACAATGAGTGATCTTGGACTTGAGAAGAAAGAAAGATAGGTTATATCCCTTATAATATTTATTAGCAATTACAAAACATATTAAAAGACCTGCTGGGACGTCTGTCTGAATTTTGGTATGTTGAGTTCTTAATATAATAATTGTCAAATCGGATTAAATCTGTTCAGCTTTTGACTCCCGAACTGTCTACTTGACTTGAGTCAAGTCAAGAATCTCTTGCATCAAGGAACTTGTAATCCCACTAGTATGGGAGGTGATCACGCAAAAATTTTTCGCCCGTGAAAATTATTTAAAATTTGAAAAACGAGTGAAGCATAAGTGAAAGAAGAAATGAAACAAGAACTTTAAACGACAGAAAAATAAAAAAAAAAATAATGAAGGTATTGGTGGGAAAACGTAACCAAATAATTGGGAGGAACTAACAGTCAAATTTATTATGTTAAAAAACATTGGTCATAGTGACGAAAAGCCAGAACAAAATAAAATTAAACGAAGCGACAAACGAAAATATTTAAAAATCGGAAATATCAATTTTGCACTAAGCACAGCTCTGTTTGTTACATTTTGTCGATATACCGAGAAGTGGCTGTAGAAAAAAAAAATTTTTTTTAACAGGCGACAGACAAAATCGTTTTTCGAAATATTTTTGGATATTGTTGTTAAACTAAGACCGATTTAAAAACAGCACCAACGAAAAACCTGCATCTACACAAAAGTGAGATATGGCAAGAAGTGCCCTACAAAAATAAAAAAATTATATTTCAAAAACGGAGCCATAAAATTTTTGAAATTCTTTATCATTTTTCAGTAGAAATGGGTCTTTTTGGCTGTAAACTATTATTATTCTTATCATTTTTCTAATATCAATTATATTGAATCGAAGTATAAACTAAACAATGTTTTCTCTAAATGACAAAACTTACGGCCCTAAAATAACGTCTCACAGGCAAAAAGCAGAGGTTTACAAGCTTATACAACACAGAAGATAAAAAACTTTCTATAAATAAATGAATATTTGCACATACGTGTGTTGACCGAGGTCTGTTTACATTTGTAGGTCCTGTGACCACATTAATTAACCTTTACCAACGAAAAGAAATGCCAAACATTTTAATTTTATTTGTAATTTTTGGATCTTAATGTGAAGAATGTGGTTAGCTTACTAATACATACCTATTATAAATGTGAAAGATTGTATGTTTGCCCATTTGTAACTTAATCTCAAATCCACAAATGGCACTCAGATAGCTGATTACATGGACTTGAACTTAGGCTATATAACTTACCATTTAAGTAATGGTAGACAAAACCGCGAAATTTGCAAAATTATTATGGGAGAATTTTGATAGCAATTTCACGCACATATGGATAAAAGGAAGTTAGTTGATTATCTGGACTTGAACATAGTTATATAACTAAAGGTCAAAAAAATAAGTCGAAATTTGCGAATTTAGTTTAAAAGTATTTATTAAATTATTAATTGATGATTAGATTATCATCAGTTAAACCGGCGGGCAAATAGAAGGATAGGATCAATTGGTCAATAAAATCGTAAATTTTTCAAAGGACCTAAAATAGTTATGAAGATTGAATAGATGGCATTTGAAGACGTGTATATAAAAGACAAAAAACTGCAAGATTTGCCAAATTATTATTTAAATATTTAAGAAAGCGCAACCGTTGGTTCAAGAGAGTCGTCGATTTAACACTTCAAAATATTTCGAGTCTAGCTAATTTTTCTTATCATGTGGATTTGATGGATGGCAATGTACACGGATATACTTTACGAGGTGTAAATCAACTTATTAAAATCGCGAAATTTGCTCTGTAATGGACAACAGTAGTAGACGGGCAAATATTGAAAGTGTATATATCGCTCACTTACTTCAATACTGGCATAACTCAAAATAATCCATTTTGAGAAAAACATGTTTGAAGTACTCAATTTATTTAACCTAGAAAAAATGGTTCTTTTAGTTTTCAGTTAATCAAGAAAAAATTTTTATATTTTAAAATGCCTTTAAATAACTCTTGAAAATATGATGTTTTAACTGAATATCAACTGCAGGACAACTGAGATATGGCGGTTCTTGCATTAACATGAAAATGAACCTGCGAAATGATATTGCGACATATTCTCATATCGCATGGCAAGTAGAAGAGATATCAGTACGAAAATTTTTGCACAAAACAGAACACAATACAGCGAATATTTCTGTATCGTTAAGTCAAAAATCGTATTTTTTGAGTTATGCCGAGTTTTATGGGTTTTGGGAATTGTTAAGATTTAATAGATGGCAATCGTAGACACGTAAATGGTTAGATCAAACAGTCCAAAATATCGCAAAATTTTCAAAACTTGTTGTATGAGTTAGACTATAAGGTAGAAGTGTAAATTGTCGGGTCAATATAAAGCGTTTTAAAAATCCGGATATACACAACATTTTATGACTTAGTTCAGATTATCATGAAGATTTAATATTTGGCAATTAAAGACGGGTAAAGTGGGAGGTGTCGGTCAATCAGCTTAACGATATTATAACATTTGCAAAATTTTTATGTGCAGTTAGATTGACATGAAGACGGGTAAATAGAAGTTGTCAAAAAATCGCGAAGTTTTAAAAAATTCTTTATGAGTTTAGATTATTATGAAATTTGAATTGACAGCAATTGACAAGTAAGCGTCACTTCTTCGTATTTGGATTTTCTTTAATGCTTACCATTAAAAGTCAAAATTTGGACAAATTATTTGCCTGTGGAACTTTAGCTTAAAGCCGTAAATTTTGTTTCCTTTGTTATTTATGATTGCTTTTCTAGGAGCGGCTTTGCTTAGTCTTTTGGAGACTCCTATGAGATAGTTAAGTAAGATCAAAGAAGATTTCATATAAGCAAGTGTCATTTAAATAAAGTTGAACATTTCGAATTGTCGTTTACAGAAACCAAAGCTCCTCGTACGAGGAGCAATAAGTGGTTCACATGTGTACGAAGGCGATTCCGTATGTCGAACGGACGAGCTGCACAAATCTTTGTCGCCGCAAGTCGTGGACGACATGGATAAATTTATAAAATCCAGTTGATAGCTTAGTCGTCTAATATTTTAAATCTTAACATAGACTCACGCCTCATACCGCATATATATATCAAAAGTAAGCCTCGTACCAAATATATGCTGAATTTTAAGAGAAGATTTTGCTGCCCTTAGTTAAAGTGTCGTAGCAGTGTTGCCAGATCTGACCAATTTATGACTGTACATAAAAACAAACAAAACATTTGGCATCCAATAAAAACAACATCTCAGGCAGCGTCTACTTTACTACATAGTCATTTATTTTCGGTTTCTTTTCGGAATCTATTTCACAATTGGTTTGTGTTGCAAGCTCCTTAAACTTGTGCAACACTGTCAGTGGCTGTGTGCAAAAACAAAGTTTTTCACTTGCTCCTTGTCTGCTTAAAGAGAATCTCGGCATCGGCTTTTCGTTATTTTATGCCACTTTTTTTTTTTGGTTATTTGTTTGTTTCATGTTTGAGATTTAATTTTTGCAATTTGGCGGATGTGTGTTTTCTGTCCGTCTGTGTTTTGTGGTCTTCTGTTCGGTTAATGAATTTGTTATATAATTTTGAGCGAAGTGGGTGGCTAAACTCAACTTGCAGTTCGAGGGCAATTAGATAATTACGACAACATTATTAGCAAATTAATTTTGATTTTATGTGGCTGGCCAAAAGTTCGCTATCGTTTTTTGCGCAATTGCAAATTTGCTGTTGTTGTTGTTGCTGTTGGCGAGCAGCCAAAGCATTTTTGGCCCAGGAAGTGGGACTGACATTCCGTGCGCTGGAGTAAACATAAGGCATAAGTAATGTTAACTGGCTGGGAGGGAAAAGAGCATACAGAACAGCGTAAACAAGTTCACGTAGAAGGAATTTGAAATTTGCTCTTCCCTGCTGCATATTTCCGTATCAATTCCAAAGAATAATGAAAATCGCATTACATGGCCAACTAAAACTGTGCTGACCAGGCCCAGCGATGATAAAGAAGCCCTGGCCAAGGGGACTTCGCACACATATCACGGTCAGCCGGGACAGCGACAGGAACTGGAGGCGACTGATGATTGGCTGGTGGCTGCTGCCGGATTGGTAACGGCGGGGACTTCGTGTGTCCCCAAAGCCCTGCTGACAAGATTCTGTTCCTTTTTTATATCTTTTTTTTTTGCTTGTGTGTTTTCTTTGCCCCGACTACACTTTGTTTCTGTTCCTTCTACTTCTTCAAACTTTCGCGCTGCGTGAAACTTTTTAGTTGGTTTTGTATTGCGCCGAGCACCAGGGAGGGAGAGATAGCAGGCGAGCGCAAATTATGAGATGTCCTTGCTTTTGAATATGTAAGAGTATCCCTACTTGTTTTTTCTGTATTTTCTTCCTCCGTTAGTTTTCAACTTCGAGTTTTTAGCTGGCAACTGAGACGTTTGTGTTGCGTTGAGTTGTTTGCTTAGTTTATTGTTAACATTCTTCTGCTTGTTGTTGCTAGTCGAGGGGAGAGAGAGTGGGCTGATTGAGACTACCTGACGATGCTTTGGCGTCCAACAGGCGCCGCTGCAGTCAAAATGAAGTGCCAATCAGTGCCAGACTCGACCGGCTGATGGGCGGGGAGGGGGCGACGACTGACAAGCGGAATTTCGCTCGCTTGAAGACTGACAGAGGAGATAAGTCCCAAGTCATGCCGGGCGGAGGGAAGCCAATCAGTGAGCCAGCTAACAAAAGATTTAAAAAGAGCGAATTTGACATGAAGATTTTCTCGCAGAAATCACTGGAAATCCCCCCTAAGCTCTGCCAGCCATTTCCACTTTACTCAGATGGCGCAAATAATAATCACATTAAATTTAGAAAATGCAGCACTCATAATTTTTAGCTGGCTGCTTCCTGTTTTTTGCCCTTTTGCTGTTTCCCGCTGCTTAGCCCCAGGGCCACGCCTTATTTTGGCATTCATTGCACACACACACACACACACACAGAGCGGAAAATAGCGTATGGATGCCAAAAGAGCCCGTGGCCCATTGCAAAAATAACTGTAGTTTTTAATGGCGGATTTATGGCAAGAATCAGGCTGGGGGTGGCTGCCCCAAAAAGTAGGCAATGGTAAACAGCAGCAGCAAGAATGAAAATAATTGCAACGAAAAGGAAATCAGTGCTTAATTGTAAGGATTAAGCCTTAAAGTGAAACTTCGTTAGCTTCTTTACGTCAGGAAAATGCAGGGTTTTTAAAGTGGAATTTGCTGTAATTTTGAAAGCTGGCTTAATATTCCGTACCAACAATTAGGTACAAGCGCAGCACCACTTACGATGAGAGACGGTAGTCTGTACAGCAGTTTCTTTCTCTCATCATTTGTTAGCTTAAAAATATAACAAGCTTTACTGAGAGACAAAGCATTTTGGTTTTTATTAGCATTTAGAAGTTACGCTCAGTTGGAAGATCCATAACTATGACTAAGCTGCTTGAGCATTTAGCAGGTAATTGCGACTAGCGATTTATCCTAGCTTATCGGTTCTTCAACTAGAAGATTTGTTGCTCCATTAAGTTTGAGCAGCGTCCTAGCTGAGGTGGGTAGTACTTCACACAGTTCATGTGGCGACTTATTTAAAAGCTTTCAGTGGTATACAATCTTTCTTAGTTGTACAAGTTTTGGGTTAGATATCTTTAGTAAAGCGGTGAATAAGAACAGACTCAACATGCTATTGATGTACTCTAAACTGAGTAGAAGGGTATTACGGTCCTGAAATATTTATGACCATCGTTTGATATTTCCCAGAACAGTCCCACGTGTTCGAGACGTGTTGGTTAGAGTAAAGTTTGGGATCAACGACAAAATGAGTAAGGCTGCCTTCACACTGTTCGACACATGACCCATGACATCTAGTAGGCCCGCAATTCCCCATGAAATTCTATGATTTTGACAAGCTATTCAAATTTAAAACCGAACAAATAGCAGGACTACTAGACTATCATGTGTCATGTGTCGAACAGTGTGAAGGCAGCCTTAGAGTTAAGTAGGTGCCCAAGCCGATGTTATGTTAGGTTGCATTTGGTAGACTCTTCAAATTCTTCAAGCCGTACTGTAAATACAGCTGTTCATGGGCAAACTTTGATTACTCCTCTAAGGAATAACTGAGTATTTACAAACTAAGGAAGGAGTAACTTATCGACTCCGACTGTGCTCTCTCTGACAGATATGCTCACACTTTAATAGGATTAGATCGGAAGTAATTGTGTCAAAAGC
Organism: Lordiphosa clarofinis; assembly: GCA_018904275.1. Lineage (NCBI taxonomy): Eukaryota > Metazoa > Arthropoda > Insecta > Diptera > Drosophilidae > Lordiphosa > Lordiphosa clarofinis. The sequence goes on along the minus strand of JAEIGQ010000077.1, from coordinate 1,312,362 downwards.
CATACAAAAGGTCAGTTTGAGCTTCATGTCTAAACACTTAAGTATTTACAGAACTACACTGAAAGAGGTTAGTAGAAGTGGGCCGTGACTTACAGCCCATTTTCACAAAAAAAATAACACTACATTTTTATACCCGTTACTCGTAGAGTAAAAAGGGTATACTAAAGTCGTGCAAATGTATGTAACAGGCAGAAGGAATCATCTCCGACCATATAAAGTATATATATTCTTGATCAGCATCAACAACCGAGTCGATATAGCCATGTCCGTCCGTCCGTCTGTCTGTCCGTATGAACAAACAGATCTCAGAGATGGTAGGAGATAGAGATTTGACATGTATGGGAAAAATGCTTCTTATACTTGCAGGCAGATCAAGTTTATTTTCAATTTTTGCCACGCCCCCTCACGCCCCCGCAATTTAGAAAAAACGTGATATCTTCTACAATTTTGAAGATAGACGATTTATACCTTCTGGAGATAGTTAGTAATTAGCAAAATGTATCGATTTGCCGAAGAAATGATAAAGATCGGATGAGCGGTTCTCAAGTTATGAGCAAATAAGTAAACAACCCTCCCCCACCCACTACCACCCTTAAAGAGAGAGAGAGAGCACCAGCATTGCATTCAGCTTCTACTCCAGCTACAGAGTATGTTATAGTCGGGCTTGACCGACTTTCTCACTTGTCTCTTTTATTTTTCGAACCTCTCGATCTTGACCTCTTAAACATGTCTTAAAAAAGACTTGATTATATGTTTTCAAACCTTGACAATCTATTTGGCTGCAAAATGCACGTTGGTACAGAGTATATTGCAGTCGAGCTTGACCGACTTGTTTGTTACTAAATGCGGTTTGCCATGACTCAAAGTGGGATTAGGTCTTTTCTCTCAGTGTTGCCAAATCCGCGGGTTCAATTCAAATTCAGTTTATTTTGCAACCAGTGGTAAACCTGCCCCACAAGGCTTTCGCTGAGTTTATTTATTTGCACACTCTTTCGCTTACTTTCCCCCCTCCCTCGCTCGCTCGCCCGCTATTTGGCTGGCAGGGCTTTTGTTTTATGCATGTCGCGCATCGCTTTACCAAACTGTGCAAAAAGCCACTTCCGGCACTTACAACGACACCTACGCATGGCCATCCGCCCTCCGCCTCGATCAGCTCTCAGTGTTTTCATTTTTATTCTTTACTTTCCTCGCTGCGGTGGCTGCTGCTGTGGCCTGCCTTTTGTCACCGCAACAGCAAAACTACGCAGTCAAGTCGAAAGTTGCTGGCAGCCAAACCGCCCCCCTCTCGCTCTACCCCTGGCCGCATTTAAGCCAAAAAGTAAACCAATTGTTAGTTTTAATGGAATTTATTTGGTAAATATTTGCTAAGCACAAGAAATTGCTTGTGAACATTTGTCGTCGTCGTTTGGTTGATTTAAGATTAAAAGTTTTTAAAGGCTATCCAAGATCTCACAACTTCATCCCAGAGGGATGCCAATCAAGCGAGTGCCTCAATGACATTATTGCTTTTAATTTATTTCGAATTTCTTGTCACACCCCGGCCCCGCAGCCTCTCCAGCTGGCTGCGCTGTGTGAAAAGTTTTTCATTACTGTTTGTTAGTTGACAATGTCGCTTTTAGTTAGTAAATGTCCCGTGCGTGTGTGTGTAGCTTCTTTTATGATTTATGCTTGCGCCCAAGTTTTAAGCCAGCCAGCACCATGACAAAAGCTTTTGTTATGCATCTTTTAATTTGGTCAATAAATGTCGCCCAAGTTGTTTTATGCATAGGCCAGGGGAGCTGCGGAGGGAAGCTTTACCGCCAGCAGGGCCAATTTGCCTGAACACATTCACTCATTAGTTGTTTGGAAAGTGGAGATAAAGCGATATTGTCCTACGAAAATTAGCATGTGGGCCTGAAGGGACGTCAAACTGATGGAAGGACAACTGTTTAAAGGAGTTCGTTGATTGACATCAGCAGAGGGCGGGGAATGTGGCTGAGAAATTCAATGGAACAATAGAAAAGCCGTTTCTTGAGTCAACAACATTTTGTTTAGCTTGTTAAATTTTACAGTTGTTTTTTCTTTGGGGCATTTTGCATTGGATTTTCATTATTTCTTAATTGAGTTTTGATTAGATTGTGTTGGTTAATGTCCAGACCATGTTGATTTGAGCACCGTTTTGATCGGGATCCTAGAATAACATCGGGAGTAAACTGGTCTTTGAACCAGATAATTGCCCATGTAACCCATAAGTTTTCCCAGAAGCTTTATCTATGTGATTGCTTCAGGAGAGAGTTGCATTGAACTTTATTCCTAAGTTGCTGATTCTAGAGCAGTGCCATCAATAATAAGTCCAGCTAAGTTATATGGGTTTTTATATTTTATATTTTTAATAAACAGTCAACAATGTTACGCACGGCGACTAATATCAACTGCGTCAGCATACAAATAAACGCCGCACTTACTTAAAATATCGGTAGGTCCTTAAAATTTTCAAATTTTTCATGGAATTTACCAAATATCGGATGATCAAGGCCGTTCTTTAAAATTCGAACAACAATAGGGTACTTAAAACCAAGGAGTAAACCGGTCGAACCGAACCCCTGAACCGGTTCGGTTCGGGTTTTTTCGGCCCGACGAACAGGACCATGAACCGAACCCCTAACCCTCGAACCTGAACTCGAACCGGAAAACTTTTTAGATAAATGAGGATCGGTTTAATTAAGTAATTTCTTGAAAGAGACACCAAGAAAAATTATTTAAATTCCTTGTAATCTCATTTGTATCATTTAAGATGTTCTTCAATCCTACGACATTTCTTAAGCTCAGAATAATATTATTATTACGGTCGATAATGGAGCGAATATGGTTTAAGCAGTAGAAAATTTAAATGACAACTGCAGAGCAGAAATGCAATGCAACTATTAAATGTTGAGAATGTAATGTTGATGGAGGTTGCTTCAAAATACCTCAATAGAATACCTTGAGGATTCTATAGTTATAGTTTGCTGTGCTGCAACGAGTTGTTGCGATTTTTTGAAGCAAGTTTAGTTTAACATTAGTAGGGTTCTCACTATTTAAATAAAAAAAATATATTCTTCATGAGAGTTTTCAGAATTCAACTTTAAGTGACTTAACGTCGGATTGTAAAGAAGAGAAGTTTATGAAAGCAATATATAACAAATAAATATTAGATTTAAAATCGGTAAATGATAGATGCCTTCGAAAATTGTCCAAGAAAACATGCATCGACAAATGTTGTCCAATTATAAAATTTAAAATTATTACGGGTTCGAACCTCCGGACCGAACCTTTTGCAAAGTTTTAGAGGTTTGCGGCCTTGCTTAAAACCAAATCAGATTTTTGTTTTTAAATATTTTCCATATATCAATCAAATAGATTCATACTTAAAATTGTAATAAGGAACAGGCCTTTCATGTAGGCCTTTAATGTAAACAAATCTTCACAACGTTCATATGAGCCAGACGATTCCGATGAACCAATGGTTCAGCAATTGGCTCATCTGAGCTTCTCAGGCATGTGTAAAAGCGAAACTGAGTTGATCAGATGAGTTTGGGTCTGACGAAAACTCATTTGAGTGATTAGGTCATGTAAATGGAGCCTTAAGTCACCATACCGAGTCGGCTGGACTGGAATTCAATGCCTCACTACAAACCGAATGCTATGGAATTGAACTAGATGGGCAGGTAGGAGGAGGCGTCTGCATTCGCTCGGATTACCGCTCGGGATAATCATTGTAGTGTTCACGAGGCTGAGGTTGTAGCCAAGTAAAGTATTCATTTTCTCAGCTATTAAAAACTCCAAAACTTTTACATAGAAGGCAACAATATGGCCGACCACCTCGCTAGACTTGGCACCACTTACCGGATAAGAGTAACATAGGCGTGCCTTTTGCGACATAACGATGGATCGATGGCAACTAGTTCACACAAATACTAATACTAAGTAGTTCTTAAAAATCTAGATCATTACTCTGTTGTAAAATCCAGGCCCCCGAAAATTCCCGAATTGTATATCAATCCATTCCAGTCAAGTGGATGCTGAATACATACCTCTCCCACACGACCATTTAGTGAATTACGGGTGAAGCAACATTTCCCTCACGCTCCCATTTCTAGTAAATAAATGAAGATTCACTGTGCATTTGAGCCCATAACTGGGAGCGCATAGATTCCTAAGTCTTTACCAACAATTACAAAATCCAAATACGGTTTCTTCGTTATCCCCATCCCCTCTTCCCCCTTTGGTATTTTGTTCTCTCTGTATTTTGGTTGACCCCCCTATACTCCCTTTCCACCACTCTGTTCTTAATAGCTATTTCTTTGTAACACTTTTCTCTTAAAGCAGCTGTCATCTGTCTCAGAGAGCCAAACCACTTACATACAACACAAACCTAATTTGTGTGAGTGTGAGTCGTCCACTCTCACGCTCAGTCTCTCTTGCGCTCTTAGTACAATATTGCCTTAGCGCCACAGCCCAGTTATGTGCCCCATACAAACTTTTCTTTGGCGTTTTCAACCACTTTGCGGTCAAATTATCCAAATTTTCTTTCAAAGTGCTCGCTTATGCCGAATCTAAGATCTCTAGGCTAAGCGGTAGTGGCTGTGGGTTGATTATATGTCAGTCAGTCGGGTCTAAAGACTTATAATGTCCGTCTATTCCATCATCATTAGACTTTGCTATCGCCTTATGGACTTAAAGAAATCGAACAACCGCAAGATAAAGCTCATCTTAAGAATTAAATACGAATTTCGTTAATCATTGATGCATTCGCTTCAGCTGTCATCGTCAGGTTTATTAATTCCGATATTCCCAAAATCTTGTCCACTTCATCTTTCATTTCCAGTTTGTTCGTTTTTCCACTCATGTGCTGGAATTTCTGTTGCCCCGCTGCTCAATTATTTTACAATCAACTTGAAGTTCCTTTTTAAAAAGGAAAACCCATCAATAGGTTGTACCCCGTGGGGAGTGGGTGGCCGGGTCCCTGCTGTCTCTTTTTGTCGTTTGGTTGACAATTTCATTGTTGCATCGCCTGTACCGGAGCTCGGTTGGGTCCACCTTTGGCATTGTTCGTTGTCGGCCTCTGATTAAATCGAGGCGGGATTTCTCTCTCTCGCACTCGGCGCTCTGAGGCATTTGCTCCACTTATTCCACTTGAACGCTTCGTTAAGAGCAAACTTTAGCTCTAATGTTCTTCAGCGACTTTCTTGCCTTTGTTGTTGGGGTGTACCGCTGACACTGGCAGTGTCGTACTGCTTAACATGGCCACGGCTCCTGCTTCCCGGGAATGCTGTTCCTGATAAGTTCTACTTGGCAATTGTCGAGCGATGTTGTCGTCGCAGCACGACACGGACACGTTCCACGTGAAGCCTATCAAGTGTAAGCACACAGCACGGTGAGGGACGACAACTTCAACGGAATGACAACGAGAGAGCCAGAGTTCTGGACGACCTTGCTGGGGCGGCCTGTGGAGTGGGTAAGCGGGTGGGTGGCGGACGTGTTTCGCTTAACATTATACCAAAGTCCAAGTCCAGCGCTGCTTAGATTAGCCAACATGACATTAAAGACCCAAGCAGGGGCGACGGGGAGGGGGGGGGAAGCAAAATGGAGCCAAAGACATTGACAAAGTTTACACAAAGACGCTGTCTGAACTGGCAGCAATTGCCGCTGGCGACAAACGGAAATCACCTGCAAGCAACTGGGGCATGCCCCAGTGTATCCCATGTCACTGGCAGAGCCGCAGCCGGAGGAGCCCCCGCCTTGGAATGCAACAACTTTTATGACAGTTTCCCTTCTTGCTGGCTCGTTTTTGTGGCTCGTTTTGGGTTTTTAGTTTCAAACACACGACAAAACGACAATGGCAGCAATTTATGTTTATAAAATTTTTTATATAAATGTTTTATGGCAGAGGCACAGGCAGAGCTGAAGCCGTAGAAGCCGGAGAACCGGAGAGCTTGGAGAGCTAACAACTGTCGCTGACAAGCACGTGTAATTTATGATTTATGCCATTTGGACTGACAGTTGTTGGCAACATAATTGTGCCACGCCCACGCCCTTCCCACCAACGCTCATGGAATGTCCTTTGACATTTGTCGTTTCATTTCAAAATTGGCTACGACTTTATTTATTCACAATTAAAATTGCAACAGTCCACAGTGGTTTGTTTACTTAACGTTTTATGTTTTAGATTTCAATTATTAAATATTTGAAGAGTGGAGAAAATATTTTTATGAATTAAAGGAAAATTAATGCTTAGAAAAAGTTGAATTCGCGTTTTAGTAACTCTTACTCATGATTGATCAAATGAAACCACTGTGCAATCTTGCAACGTCTGCAACGGACTTGTGGTTGATGTGGGACTTCGACAGAGATTTGGCCTACTTTTCACATAACTAATTCAAGTTACATTGAAAGGCTCTGCTTTAATATGGGATTAAGCAATAGAAGAAAAGTGCAATTGGGCTTATCAAACTTGATTCAAAGTATTATTGAAATATATTTACAGCATCAAGCCATTCTCTTTACAGAATAATGCAGTTACTCTCTCCATCTCTTTTCAATATATCGATCTCAAATTTTAAACATACATTTATTATTGCAATATCTACGATTCCTCAAACTTTCATAAAGATCGGATAATAGATAGCAGAGTTGAAAAATCACGAACACAGGAAGGCTACAAATAATTTCTTTTCGTGAGTAACAGGGATGTAAGGCAGGGCCGACGTTGACACGCATCCGTACTTAAGAAAAAATAGCACACGAGTCGCTGATGTGTCAATTTGACACAATACAAAAAACATTTTTTTTTAGGTTTTTTTTATGTGTATGTTATGTAATAGGTATATAAACAATTACAAGTTTGCATGGAGAACTAAGTAAAATAGTTTTAACAAGGAAAAACACCGTCTGATTCCATTGATAGAAGAGTGCTCTTTTACAAGCTAAGTAGTCTGGGCATCTCAAAGAAATTTATTAACACTCTTCAGAGCATGTATAACTCTTACTCATAACTCTAACGGAATGGTTTACAACAGAGTCCGGGGTCATTCATTTATTCTATTCTTTTCCTCGTCATGTGGAATATGACGAGGTTGGCAGTCTGCTGCGTACTTTTGTCAAAAACTGTTCCGCTTGCCAAGCTTCACGCCGAACAGGAGGCTCTACCTCGAAACTGGGTTGCCCAAGCTGTATTTATCAACCGCAGACATGCATTTGCCAGAACATATTGGCCCTTTAACACATATTGGCCCAGTCTCTACTACGCGAAAGTCAGCAATTTTTTCTTATTTGGGAAAATCTTGCCATCACGCACGGAGTGTAGCTTTCCCTAGAAGATCATTTGTCCCCATGTAGGGGGGCCACGCATATACCTTACGGTCCTTAGAGAGGCCGGGTGCGTTTCAGGGTACCAGAAATCCTGGAGTGTTTTTGACGTTTTGGCAAATGTGGGGGGGGGGGGTGAGGGGGAGGGGGGGGGGTGTGGAGTGTGGGGGCGTTGTTTTTCCAGGTGGATTTGCTGCATTTCGTTTTATGTTGGGACCATCTAGAGAATTTCATTGATTGCATGTACAGCATTCATCTTCCAGGTCACGAATTTGATTAAACAACTGCTGCTAGAAACAGTTAAGTGCAGAATGTTAATAAATAATTGAAATATTGTATGTGCCTTTGGTAGACAAGACACTGCAGACATTGCTGAAGAGACAGATGCGCTTACTTATTAACGAGTCACAAGTTACTGTGGCAAATTGGCAAATTGTGATTAAAATAGCCTTGATTAATTATTTTACTGTATTTAAAACATTAACTAGGTTTCATACGCAATAAATTTGATGAAGAAAGGCTGAAAAGTTTCTTATTTGCCGATATAGCAAATTTATATAAATTTGTCCAAATTTATATCAAAAATTTGGCCAAATTATTTGCTGTGTCAACTTAGCTATAGTCCTTTTACTTAATCTCCAATCACATTAACAAGTGTTTCCGAACAAAAAGATTGTTTTCTTTTCAAATGCCCAATAGACGTATCAACAAATTAGCGATGCACAGGGGCTGCTAACTACTTTTAGTGCCATGGCGCCCAGCCGGTGTGACCGTGACGCAAATGCCCAAATTCATAATCAATCTACATGAGACAACCGATAGCACAAAATCCACCTAGTTGCGATCTAGGTGGATTTCGATTAGCAAAACAGGAACATGAAAAACGGCCCTTAGTCTTGTCGTGGCGATTGCTCAGCTGATGAGGTGTTCTAGAGTTTCTGCCACTCCAGGTTCCTTACATTTCCTGCAGGTGTCTGCTGTCGTGATGCCTAGCTTTGTCGCGTGAGCAGCTGCTAGGCAGTGACCAGTTAATATGCCTATAAGCAGTCTGCAGTCTCTTCTTTGAAGCTGCAGCGTATAGTGCGTGAGTTTTTTGTCTCTCTTTTTGCACATAATTTTAGAGATTCTGCAGCCGGTTGTGTTCTTCCACTTTTCCCTCTGCTTCTTTCTCCTCTATCTCTTCCATCTGTAGGGAGATAGGTATATTTAGATTTGCACCTTACTGGAGGTGCTGAGGGAATCTATTGGTTCTCTGCTTGCCAGAACATTTTTGGAGTTGATGGCGTGACTCTGCATTGCTTTGATTGCAGCTTGGCTGTCGACGTAGTAGATGTTGATTTCAATTCAGCTGCTTTCCTTATAGCGAAGACTTTCGCCTGGAAAATAGTGCAGTAGCTTGGCAGTTTGTAGGAGAGTCTCAATTCGATTCCTTGCAGTACACCGCGGCTCCGACTCCTGAGGCCATCTTTGAGCCGTCCGTGAAAAGGTACGTTGCTTCCTGAGCCAGCCCTGTACGCCAGTCTTCTCGTCCCAGTAATGCTGATGCGCCTGTAAAGTTGGTTTTTGGAATCATGTAGTCCGTGCTACTGTTGATCTCTCTGCCCACTGTGCTGTGGCCATAGCTTTGTAGCGCCATGGTGCCTGCCGCGCAAAGAAGTTGGGCAGTCCTATGTGCGGGGCTTGGATGTGCAGGGGTTGACCCTAGGATGTGTTCCAGTGCTTTTGTTGGAGTAGACCCCGGGCCCCGTTATCAGACCAGTGCCTGCCGCTGGGCCTTATCCATCAACTTTAGATATGTGACTTCTTTGTGGCTTGCCACCATATCAATATGCCGTGTAGTGGTATCGGTCGTATAACTGATATGAAGAGCCAGTACGTTAGGCTTGGTGATAGGCCCCAAGTGCTTCTTAGCATCTTTTGGGATGCATTTAGTTCTATTGAATTGAATGTTCTATTTATCGTGGGTGGAGTCCATTGCGGTAACTTGTATCTCTTGGTGAAGAGAATGAGGTCCGTCTTCTCCGCATTGATGCTAAGTCCGGCTTCTGTGGCCCACTTTAGTATCTCTCTGAGAGTAGAGTCCATGATTGAGCTGACAGTCGATGGACATTTACCCATGGTAAATATGCTTATGTCGTCGGCATATGCGGTTATCTTGGGTGCTTTTCTGCGAAATTTATGAAGTAGTTCGTGGACCACAAGGTTCCATAGAAGAGGTGACAGGATTCCGCCCTGGGGCGTTCCGCCATGTGCATCTCGTGTCATGGTTGTGAAACCCCATTCGGCTACTCTTCTGCAGCTCAGCAGGTTATTTATCCAGGAGTACAGTGCAGGCTCCCAGGGCAAATTCCTGATGGTACAGTGCCTTCTCGTTGGTGGCTACTAGGGAGTGTAGCGCTGTTTCGCCCGATTTCCCTTTCGTGTAGGCGTGCTGGGTCCCCTCCAAGGTCAGGTTCGTGCCTTCTCTTATATAAAGGTCCAGTACTTTTTCCATTGTTTTGAGCATGAATGATGTGAGCCTAATGGGCCTGTAGTCTTTTGGTTGCACGTGACTGCATTTCCCTGCTTTGGGCAGGAATACAACGCGTGCTGTCCTCCAGGCCACAGGTACATAGCTCCACCTCAAGCATGCTATAAAAATTGATTGTAGCCATGGGACGATTGCAAATTTGATAGTTTTTAGCATGGTAGGAGTCCTTAAGAAACAGAAATTTTTAATAAGATAAATTTTGGTCCCTGCTTTCTTTGATTTATATTTCCTGATCGATCCTCAGCACATTATTCAATATTCTGCCAGTACCATTTGTCAGCTGCTTCAGCTAAAAGTCACTGGAACTCTTGGTACACTTGACACATATAATTACCCAGCGTCCTTTCATTTCACCCCCGATATAAAACTTTCGGCATTTAAACCTCGTCCGGATCCATCGATCTTTATGTTCCAGCTAGACAAGGCAGATAACATCCCACCCGACCAAAATTCGGGTTCGAATTAGAATGCGAGTTCGCGCTCGAAACTCAAAGCGAATAAAAAATAAGGAACAAACTCTTCGTTTGCGAATTCGTTTGTTTATGATACTTCCCAGCGGTGCAAGTGCACATTACGGAATCGAGCACCTCTTGAACTCTTCAACTGCCAGCGGGTCGCACAGCATCGATTACAATCCAGTATACTTTTACAATAGCCTGGCCCCTTTGTGGACTGCTAGCTTTCGAATCCTCATTAATTTGTAATCGACAAGTGGGCGATGGCCGAACGCTTTCGGAGCTCCATTACAACTGCACCTAATAATCTAAGAAATGTAATGGACGGTGTGGATGAGCCGGCCACGAAACGATACACAGAGTATGCGCTGTTGTAATGCAGGTACTTTACGACATAATGTACTTTGAACCAAAAGGTATATGGAGTGGTAATCTGACAAACTCCGTATGACAACTCAGTATACAAAGTGTAGCGAGAGTGTGCTATACTTTGTGGGCTGTTGTAATGCATGATGTGGGCTCGCCTCATTTAACTGTGCGCCACTGCGGAATCACTCAGACATTCTCTTCATAATGCAGTTGGTGTTGATCTAGACGAGCTCCATTTGATTTTTATTTGGCAGGATATGTTTCGAGATTTGACCTGAGTCAAGTTTAAAATTTGCCAAGCTTGTTATATTTTATCTCCCTTATTTATTTTAAATAAATAAAAATGGGTTCGGTTGATTTGGCAAAGATTGAATTATACCAAGAGCTCGACTGGGACAAGTTTTAATATGATTACTTGGTTTTGATTGCAAATTTTCGTAGTCCTAGTGTTTTGACTAAAGCTTACTAAAAGCATCACTCTTTTTGTTACAATATTCATAAAAGTTTTTCTTCCTGTTTGCTTACTTAGGTTTTATCTTTTGATTTTCTTATCTACTTAATTGAGTAAGAATTCATTGGAATTTTCTTTACTTTTTGAGCTGTTGGTTTTTGGCCCAGTGTATGACACACGCCAGCCACTCCTGCCCTTAGCCGGAAGATGCCTCCGGTGCCTGGCAATTTGTTACGCTTAGTTTTGTTTGCCTTTCGCTGGCTCTCTCTCTCTCTGCACCTCACTCCCTTTGTCTGCCGCCGCCTCACGCTCTTCCGCTTGCCTGGGATGTCACTAATGAAGCAGAAGTTTCGGTTTTAGCTTCACGTTCGAAAACTCCTCAAGTGTAAGTAAATTAGAAAAGGGTTTCCACATCCACCACCACACCTAGGCCCAGGATCGGATCAGGCTGGGAACAGGCTACAAAGCCATAAAAACTAGTCACATGAGCGGAGTGGATGGGGGGCAAGGAATGTATGTGGCCATTGAAGCTTGAGCGTTTTTGATTGAAGGCGTTAAAATTCCGTTGTTCGGGTGTGTGTGTGTGTGTGTGTGAATGTTGGGGCATTGTTTGTTTGGGGACTTATGCTTTGGTTTCCTGTTGCCATTGTTGTTGTTGTTGTTTAATAAAGCAATAAATAAGATGCATAAAACGAAGAAGTTCCACAGAAAACTCAACGAGCTGTACACGTTAAGGAACTGAACTGAACAAGATGTGTGCCTGTATGTGGCGTCTGATTAGTTGGCAAGATGATTGGCAATAGCTTGTATGTAAACAGAAGTGCCGTTAAATGGGATCGATTGGCATTACGCTGACATTTTGCTGAGAAAAAATAAGATTATTTATAATTTCTATTCTAATTTTACCCATTTTTCCGAAAGAAGGAAGCCGTAGTCTCAGCCGTAGCCCCTGGGCGCCAAACACCATCGGCAATTCATAGCTATATATTTTTTAATCCTGGAATTCTGGCTTTGATCCCGACTTAAGATAGGGAATGCTTGACTTTAGCTTTACATAGGCTTATATCAAAAACAATCTGGATGGATTTTATCATTCTCATTTAATTCAAATTATGAAGGTCCAAAATCGACTAGGTGCAAGAATATTCGAGATTAAACTAAGCTCGAGATAGAGAAACCAAAAAAGGGATTCCTAAAGAAATTGTTTTCAAAATGATTACATACAGAAGATCAACAGCGTCCAATTAAAACTGACTCTGTTTGCTTATTCAATGCTCAAGTAAGTGTCTGTATATATGAGCGCAATTTGCGGTGTCCGTTTTGCAGTTCAGTCTCATGTGTGAGGGTGTGCTTATAATATGCCACATTTCTAAACGTGAACCGTTTGTGGTATTATTGTTCCTGTGTGTGACCTTGAATTGGCTTACTCTAAATGCTCGCGAAAGCTCAGTCTCGTGACCAGCATCACCATTAAATGCTTATGGGCCTCTTAGACCATAGTAGGTTCTCGATACTCAGTATTCGATACACAGTTCCCAATACTCTATACTCGATATTTATTACTCAATACTCAGAACTAGGTACTCAGTACGGTATACACTACCAGATACTCGATACTGACAAATACAAAATATGAATATCCAGTTTTGATACGGGTTTAGGGGTCTGCACTCAGTTCTGCATTCGTCGTACGTATTAAGCTTTTGACACGGTCTGTCAAAAGTAACTTCACGAATTACTGCAATACATCCATCACAAAGGACCAATTTTATTATTTACCATTTAAAATCCTTTCTGGTTATTTTAAACTGGCCTTCACCCCATTAATGAAGTCACCCTCACTCTTGTACAGCTTCATTCTCTTAGCTCTGAGAAGTTTGTCGCAACCGATCTATAGTACGCTATGTGAGGACCTCACCCGAGAAGGACCTCATTGTGCTCTCACATGCAAACTCACATCCGTTAGCTTTGACATCGTTTATCTTCGTCAATGCTTTTTGATTTACGTGCCTGGTGATTGCTTTACTCACTGCCTCCCCCCTACCACTAGCCTTCCGCTCACTTTGGCCATCCTGTGCCAACTAATGTGTCAGGTCAAAGGCATTTAAATACAATTCCCTTTCGACGTTTTGCTCTTCCCCTGCTCCTTTGCTTTAAACAACAAAAAATTGCGTTACGTGCCGTGTTGCCACGTTCCAGGCACGTGGTAGCCTTCAGACGGGGAGGCGGGGAAACGGGGCTCCACTTGCTTATTATTATTTCATCTTCCACTTGTTGTTGTTGTTGTTTTTGCTGTCGGTAGGCAATTTCATTCAATTTCGTTTACGAATTTTTCGCGCCAACGGCAATTGAAGGCAACAAACAACAACTGCGATAACAACCCGCTCACCCCCGCCCCGCCTCCCACTTGCCGTCTCAGTACCGCCAGCCTTACCTTGGCTCGTTAGCATTTGGACATTTGCGGTTTACAATAAACCTAAAGCTGTTGTCCTGAAACGTGTCCTGCGAGTGTCATTAGCGTCGAATCGTTGGGGCAAATCAAACAACTTCGGTTACCATAAATTGTTGAGGTGGAGCAGCGTAACAGCCCAGGTTGATGGTCTTCTTATGTTAATTTTTCAAAAAACTCCTTTTTTATGACTTTGACGCACAACCGAGAATCATATATCGAAGAACATGGGAAAGAAATATATTTGTATTATGAAAAATGCATGCGATTCGCTTGGAACAAAATGATAAATTATTCAAACGCAAAAAAAGGAGACACGTTGCGTATGAGTGATTCAAAGGAAAATAAATAAAGAAATGTGTGTGATGATACAGGAAATGTGACAGAGGCGGAACACAAGAGAAGGGTTTAATGATTGGCAGGTGTGGGATGAGATTATATTCTTACTGTCGAAAGCCTCTCGATTCTGAGAACTAACTTATGGTTGCTATTCGCTTCAATTCTATTCATTCAGTTAATGTCCCCCTTGCTAGCAGAAATATTTCTGCGCTCCTCCATGTCGCAATTTCCGATCCGATTGATGGTGGCCTTTCAAGCCTTTTATTTCAGCACTTCGCATTTTTATTGCTTTTCAAAATGCAATATATTTTTTGTTCGCTTTGATTATGGTTATAACTCGTTGGATTTTCACTCTTATATGCACTTATGCAAAAGCAGATAGAAGAAACAAATGAATAGATACAATTTCTCAAATAAATAACATTTCTTAACAGAAACGGATGGAGTACCTTTACCTTTAACCTTTAATATTGCAAAAACGAAAGGATTGAAACAGTCTCGAAATTTTTTTACATGAAAATCAAATTATGCTTCCAATGTCAAAGCGAAAAGGCGAATAGAAACCGAGAGCTATTCTTGATAACATGAACAACCGAGAAATAGCTAGTTCACTAATACCGTCTGACCGCCAAATATTTTAGGCAACTCAGAGATGGTTTGTATAGCCAGGTTTGACATGTATGGAATAATGATTATTTAATAATTTTTAATTTAAACGACCGCGAGCGTAAAACGTTAAATTCCTGTCCGGCTTTCGTAACCATAGAAAAGCTTCTCCGATAAACGTATATTACTCATGAAAAATCATGTTTAACAGTCGTTCCTGTCATTCCGTTGGGGTGACCATCCGTGTTTAAAAGTATCCGCAAAATTTTTTTATGGCTCCCAGGGTATAAATAGGGGAAGCTACCGGCCGGCGGCTTGTATCATCCTTACATTTGCTCATAACTTGAGAACCGTTCAACATTCGATCTTGATCATTTCTCTCGGCAAATCGATTTGATTTTGCTAATCTACTAACTATCGTTTAGATAGGTACGAATCGCTTCTAAACGTCCTGCCAAAGTTGGTATATTCGGCAGGCCAAATATATTAATTATTATATTCATAACTTAAAAAAGAGAGTAAAGTGTTTAAAAAAAAGTCCGTACAATTTTAAAATACCCTGTCCAAAAGCATAAAAAATCTATTTTTGCTCGAAAATTCATGAAATTTCACCAAGATTTATCGAAATCGGACAACTATACTATAGCTCCCAAACAAAAGATAGGTCTGTAAAAAAAGTCACTTTTTTGTTTTCAATGCTATCGCATCCAAACTTGGTATTGATCAATGTTTTATGCTACCACACATTTCTTTCCAGTTTGATCCAAATCGGATGACATATGGCTGGCATACAATAATGGACAAAAGTATTTTGACAAAAAAAATTTCTTAAAAAACCATCCTTTAAACAAAAAATCCTAAAATTTTGAAATTCGTACTAGTACAATAGTGTCAATAAGCTTTTAATAAAACATAAGTAGTACACAATCTGTTGCATTGGTTAGAAAATGGAGTTGAACTGTTCTAGAGTCGGAGTATCCTTCATTTTTGGGAGGCCCGAACCGAACCTGAACCGGAGCTGAACAAATTTTTTAGTCCGAACCTGAACCCGGAGTTAAAAAAAATCAGATAGGGTTCGGTTCAAAAATATGTTTCTACAATTTTTTTTAGTATTTTCAATAGACGTTAATGCACTCGTGCAGGTTTTTGTAAGTTTATAGGTACTGTATACCTTCAGAAAAATTTATTTAAAATTTTTTTTTTATTTGCTTAAACGTTCTATTCCGATCCGAAACTCGGTTTTATAGAAATAAACATAAAAAAATTATTTTTCCTTATTTTTTTCATTGTCCCTCGTATTTCTTAGAAATTTTCTAGTTTTTTCACTTTTTTGGTCAAAAACTTTCTATATATTTATAAAATGTTCAATATTTTGGAAAAAAAAAATGTTTGAAAAATTTTTGCGAAATTTTTGAGGATTTTATTTTTTACCATGTCTTGACGCACTTTGACCCCAATTTGTGGAGAACTGCTTAACCGATTTTGATAATTTCTTGTTTTGGTGAAAGCTAACACCCAGATGCACCAAATCCAATTTTTACATTTATAAAAAATACTTTTTATTTCATCGAAAACAGATGTCGAAACTTTAAATGCGATTATCTCGGAACCACTTTTTCCAAAATGGTTGAAAAGATTTAAAGAGTACCCGTTGACCGATTTTCAAATTCTTTTTTTTAAATGGCTCCTAATACCCACCATTCTGGTGTGAACTAGGATATTTTTAATCGGTCTTTAAATAACAGAGCTAGGGCCAATATAGTGGGAAAAAAGTAGATTTTCGAAATATTTAACTTTGAAACCCCAGAACTCCGCTCTTTATTGACCGATCCAAAATATCCTAGTTCACACCAGAATTACATCAATTCTCAACAAAACCCCGTCTTCAGTTTGAAATTCAGACCATCCGTTCTCAAAAAATTTTTGCAACCATGGGCCTGTTTTAAATTTTTGGTTAACTTTGAACAGAAATACAACAGCAACCACAGGTACAACAAAAAAAAAAACAGAAATTGCTAAATTTAATTTAACCGATTACCTATCGAATTAAAAAAAACCCGGTTGCTTATATCACTTATGATTTTTGAGTAATTTAATTATTTGTAAACCTTTAAAAAATGACACCTTAAATAATCCTACATATTTATAAAGTGCTTAAAAAACCGTTCTCACAGTTGAAATTTAATCCCATCTGAATCTTGGAAACCAAGAAACCAAGTATTTTTGACTTAGAACAAAAATATGTTGTATAATCGTCGAAAGGATCAATGATTCTGTACCATGTTCATCTTCTTTCTTTTCTCGGAGTTCAAAGATTGTTTCAAATTTCTTATGTATTAAAGATTTGGAAGAACTATCATCGTAAAGAACTTAAAATTTCTCATTTCCTCTATACTCTCTTTCTGAGACACAAAGAGCCAGAATTAATAAAAGTTAACTGAAATATTCTAATATTATATAAAAAAAAAAAAAACAAAAAACATAAACATTTATAATTTTAAAATAAAAATTGAGACTTAACAGTTATTTCTAACTTTAAAAAAAAATTTTTTAACTGTTATTTTATGATTTTTATATAAAAGTTTGTAAATAACAGTTATTTTTAACTTTTATTAAAAAAGTTGTTTAAGTGTTATTGTCACGTTTATTTAAAAGTCAAAAATAACTGACCCAACCTTTATTTTAAAAGAAAAAAAACGTTGTTGCAATATTGGCAAGTTATACAAGCTTCGGGACATAAAGTTCTAGGCACATACTTTTCAATCGGATACTGTACATATGTCTGTGTTCAAATCTCGAGTGTCCGGCATTGTGTGTTACCGGTAAAAGTAGTCATTTTTATGTGCCACGATACTTGTTCATACTCATGTGTAAATTGTAATGGTTTTGGGCCAGTTTAACTGCTTGTGTGGTCGTACGATTATTTTCGTAGAACCAGTAAAATAAGAAAATAATTATTACAAAATATTGGGAAAGAAACTTTTAGAGGCATCGAAATTAACTAACAAGTATGTTAAGATTTTCGGGGACCCCTAGAAAGTTAAAGTGTGCAAAAGTGGAGTACGCGACTTTCTTCACAGCCCTGTGTAAGTTTTGTTTTCTTTTGTAAGATTTTAAATTAAGAAAATAAAGGAAAATCAAGTATGAAATCGCTCAAGCCTGTCAGAAATATTACTCTGTACGTGCAGTAGCAGCTGAAACCAGCCCTGCTGCAATACTACCGTAGCGCACATTCCTTGGCTCATAACTTGATTATGGTTTAGTCGACCTTTATTATCCTTCGCAGATCGGACGGAGCCATGTCCTTCTGGCATAATGAAGATCAAAAGAAGTATTACACCAAACTTAAATGCCAATTAAGATAGAAATTCCTTAAGAAGCTGCTTTTAAATACCACAAATAATTGCATTACTATGATTTTCATCTTACCGAACCACTTTAAAATACCATGAATGATCAAGGGCGAAGAGAATGGTCCAGAGCGTACAAAATGTTTTATTAATTTGCGAATAAAAAATACCAAAACCGAACCAAATAAGTAAAGATGCAAAGATATCATCAGGTCCACTATTTTCGCTTGCAACTAAGTACAGAGACCAGCAGCATATGATTGAATTAACAATTTGTATGATGGCACGATACTGGTTTATACTCATGTGTAAAATTGAAATGGTTTCGGTGCTCAGTAGTAATCTGCATTTTAGCATAGGTGCATACTTCAGTGTTGATTATTATAGATCTTATTCAAGTTCTAGAATTATTAGTATATCAAGGGTCATCTCAGGATTAAAATTGTCCTTCGATGGTACCTAAGAATTCGCGATCTTAATTTTGATTAATTTAAAGAAAAATTTTGCTAAAGCAGCAATATAAAGATTTGGGGATCATCTTGGACCACGGTTTTTATGACAATCAATTCGCGGAATAAGTACCGCCATAATTACCATAATTGACCAATAGTTCATAATTTAGTGAAGATTATAAAGAATGTTTCAAAAAAACTTTCCGTGCCGGACAAATCGTTAAATAGCAGAACAATACCAAAGAGGATCAAGAATAATAACAATGACAAACAAACTTTACTCCCAATCAAATGTGGAAAATCATGCCAAAATCAATGGAAAAGCGCAATTTGCAGCTGTGGGACTTACATGTTAATAACACCGCTAAATACTTAAGACCCTGATTTTCAACACCACAAATGACCACACATAACTACATAGCAATGATTTTGACAATACAGAACCCTGAACCATGGATGACCAGTGCTGAAGAACATAGATAAGTCTCAGTTCTACCATTTATGCGGGTAATTTAGCGCAAGAGCCTGGCAGATGTTGTCCATAAGCCTTATTCAATAATATTTGCAAACGTCACTTACTATGGGTGACGCCAATTCAGACACTTTCTGATATACTTATATACCTCCTTTGATATGTGCTCATTGGTCATCCATGGTATTTATCGCTGTTCACTATACTATACAGTAACCTTAATATACAGCACGTAACTTTTGCTCTGAGAACTACTTTGAGAACAGCCAATTTATGTAGAAACATAGAAGCGATAAAAACCATGAACCGAGAAATCGAGAACTCTGCAAAACCCCCTATAATCACCCCAAATCTTTATATTGCTGCTTTAGCAAACCATCGACTGAACGATAATCAAGTTATGAGCCAAAGAATGTGCGCTACGGCAGCAAGGCAGCAGGGCTGGTTTAAGCTGCTACTGCACGTACAGAGTAATATTTCTGACGGGCTTGAGCGATATCATACTTGATTTTCCTTTATTTTCTTAATTTAAAATCTTACAAAAGAAAACAAAACTTACACAGGGCTGTGAAGAAAGTCGCGTACTCCACTTTTGCACACTTTAACTTTCTAGGGGTCCCCCGAAAATCTTAACATACTTGTTAGTTAACTTCGATGCCTCTAAAAGTATTCTTTCCCAATATTTTGTAATAATTATATTTCTTATATTTACTGGTTCTACGAAAATAATCGTACGATCCACACAATGCAGATTAATACTGGGCACCAAAACCATTACAATTTTACACATGAGTATGAACAAGTATCGTGGCATCATAAAAATGACTACTTTTACCGGTAATCACACAATGCCGGAATCACTCTTGCAGATTTGAACTACAGACATATGCTACAGTAGTCCGATCTGAACCAAAGTTAGCATGGTGGTAGAAGGACTAAAGGTATGTGCCTATGCAACTTTATGTCCCGATAGCTTGTATAACTTGGCCAATATTGCAAATCAACGTTTATTTTTAACTTTTAAAATAAACGTTGCAAAATAACAGTTATTTTTGACTTTTAAAATAAACGTTGACAAATAACACTTAAAATCAACTTTTTTTAATAAAAGTTAAAAATAACTGTTATTTACAAACTTTTATATAAAAATCATAAAATAACAGTTAAAAAAAATTTTTATTTTTAAAGTTATGAATAAAAGTTTATGTCCTAATTCCATAGTGCTTGTGAAGACTTAAACAATGGTACATTTTTCGTATTCGTAGCTAACTTCCTTCACCGTGATTTTTTTGGTTAAAGTTTAATATCATAACAGTTATTTTCGGTCCCTGTTATGGTTATTCGTCAAGGTCAGCCTTAAGTTCTTCCGTCAGTTTATCATTGTGAATTGAAATTTTGAAGTAATTTTTAATTTATTGTTGTCCGAATTAGCTATATAACAAAACTATTCCCGAACCCCGGTTTGAGCATCAACCTTGGTTTAGCGACCTCCTGAACCCGCTCCGTGAACCCGAACACAAACATTTTAGGAGGTGCCATGTTACATTGGCAATCCTTAGAAAGATATTTTCTTAAGAAATTGGCCCAATTTGCCAACGTGTTTCTGGACTTTCTTCATTCCATTTCAGTATAAATTGCCTAAGCCCAAATGACCAATTTCTGAAAGTTTAATCTCTTTAACAGAATATTAAGCTTCGAAATAAGCAGCACCCTTTAAATGCCTTTTCATTTTGGCCAATTTTCATTTCGATTTCTTCATTTTGAACCTAAAACCCCATTGTGATCTGCTGCACTTGAATGTGAAATGAGCTCCACTAAGCTCCACTTCGCTACCTAAAACGTTGCCCTTGCCAGCAAAGTCATCATTGGAAAAATTGACAGCTGACACAAAAGAGCCGAAGACGAAGACGGTTTGGGGCACATAAGGCGGCAATTGTTGTTATCCTGCCTGGGTGCCATGGCTGCCAGTTTTCTTGCTGGCGGATTTTGTGTCAACACGCGTCTTGTGAAGCGCATAGCGCAAAATATTAAACATTTGTTTGATTGATTTGCCCTCCAACGCATCACATTTTCATATTTATTTGGATTTTTGATTGCCGAAATTTGGCGCAGAAGGCGACAGCTGGCGGAGCGGGTTTTTAATGAATCACAGCTCAAACTGTACGTATTCCCTTTGTTAAGCCCGGAGTTGTAGTTCATTCAAACAAACAAGCAATTGAACAAACAGACTGTCAAAGCCACCAGAAAGAAGAAGATAAATTGAAATGTAAAACTTTCCCCCCTCCACCCCCTCCACCGCACACAAAAAAAAGTAGGCAACACTTTTGTTGGCCCACAAAGGGCGACGAATTGAAACGCGAAATCGAACGCGAAAAGCCAACACACCTGAAGCGAAAAGGAGGGCGGGGCGAGGGGAGGCAACTGCGGTGGTTGCCAGACCAAATTATTTGACAAAACAAAAAGGCCGAACTGCAACCAAAAAAAAAAAAGAGGTAAGGAACAATCGAGTAAACCGAGTAGAATGAAAACGAAGCGGCTCACACGCTAAATTGCATTTCCAATTGCCAGGCTGCGTGAACGGGGCTGGGGACTGGGGGCTGGAGGGGGAATTGGACAACTGGATGTGACAATTTACTTGTAAAATCAACCGCAACAATTTCAATTGCAGTTGCCCTGTTGTTGTCGTTATCCTTTCTCTTTTCTTCTTTCTGCTGGCTGCGGTCACTGCTCAGAGCAAGGACAATTCAATAGATGCAAATCGAGGCGCACACACACACACACACACACACACACTTCTACAATTATACACTAATGAACTGCACTGCACTAGGCATCCCACTCCTGGACGGCTGTTCTAACAGCGGTGTGACAGAATCTTTGGCTTGTGGTCAAAAACCACAAATGACATGCACCTTCAGTCCCCAGCCACCATATCGGGTGATAAGTTAAACGTTACAACCGGCCCCTGGCTGAACTTAGTTGAGCTTTAGAAACTCCCCCACGTCAAAAACTTTAATTCTTTGAAAATAGTAAAGGAAAAATCATCGCTAAGAAATTCAAGTAAAAGAGTACATCAGTGATGCCAACTGCCTCTCATACAAAGGAGCCAGATCGACAAAAGAAAAGAGTTGGAAAGGGTGTCGAGGAAAATTTCAAAAAAAGTCAGAAAAAAGTGACAACATATACATATATATCCAAAAAAATTGTTGTTTCAAGCTGAGTCCATATAAACAACTAGCATATACAACAATGTATGTAGAACCAACAGCAGGATCCGTTTGAATCGTGAAGAATCAAATAATTACCGATGAGAATATTTTTATAATTTGAATCCCCAATAGAGGCCAGAAATCGAATCCTACATACATAGACACATTCTCCACATTCAAACCACTTTCTGGCGGCATTTTTAACATTGGAAAATAAAACAACAACAGAAATCGAATTTCGTCACTACAAACCAAGTTTTAAGTAAATCGGCTAATAAATAGTTCTGTTGAAAAATTTTCCAGACATTTTCAATCTTGAATGGCGGATTTTCCGACATTGGAAAATCACTCTTCAAATTATTTCGTTTTCTAAACTTACACAATCCGAGTTTCAAGTCAGTCGGGTAAAAAAATATTTTTTTCTGTATACAGAGTTTTCCATGACTTTACCGATTTCAGGATTGTTTAACAATATCATCTCAATTTATTTCACATACAATTTTTGAACTGAAATTCGGTTCGAGCACGTATTTTAAGCTTCTTTAGAGACTTATTAAATATGGTTCGACTCGGCATATTATTTCATATTGCTGCCATATACTGATACTGATCTGTCCGATTTGCTCCAACTTTGCGATATTGAACTGAAATTCAGTTAGTACTTTTAATTATAGCTCTAAATACGACTCACAAAACATTTTTGTGTTTGTCGCAACCAAACGAAAAACTTGTTTAACATTCTCTCTCTCTCTCTCTCTCTCTCTCTCTCGAGTAATATCTTTAACTTAAGCATGAGTTCGGCTGCAATAAAGCCGATTTTCGCGAAAAGTCACACGTTGCAATGTTTTTTAGAACGAAGAGTAGCAAATAAATTTTTGAGTGTGTGCGACCACGGCCCCTCGTGCCTACCATACAAACAAATTCGTATTATTATTAGTACAAAATGGTACGACTCTGAAATCAGACAAGTTACATTTATTTTAGGAATGATTAAATATCTTACATACATATTTGTAATTAACTTACTTAAAACTTTCGACCATATAGTTACAATTTGGAAGTTTTTTTTTTATAAAAGATTTAAATAAATAAAAAATACAAAACATTAACATAAATTTTTCGACTTTATGGTAAACGAGTTAAAGTCGGCTCTAACCGACTTCGATATACCCGTTACTCATGAAAAACATGTTTAACAGTGTTCCTGCGTTTCTTAGGGTAACCATCAGAAAGTATGCAACATTTTTTTAGGGTGGGTAGCGGGGGGGCTCGGTTCACTTTTTTGCTTATAACTTGAGAACCGTTCATCCGATCTTCATCATTTCTTTGGCAAATCGATTCATTTTGCTAATTACTAACTAATTACTAACAAATCGTCTATCTTTAAAAATGTAGGAGATATAACGTTTTTTCCAAATTGCGGGGGCGGGAGGGGGCGTGGCCAAAATTTGAAACAAACTTGATCTGCGTGCAGAAAAAAGAAGCATTTGTCCCATACATACTTTATATGGTCGGAAATGATTCCTTCTGCCTGTTACATACATTTGCACGACTTTAGTATACCCTTTTTACTCTACGAGTAACGGGTATAAAAATCAGCCTCTTGGACCATAGTGCAGTGTGCGGATTTTTTGGAAAATTTGTACGAAGTTATTGTTGAGTTTTCATATAGATCTTTGAAAAAGAGTTTAAATTTGAACTTATAACTTCGTCTGTGCCGAAAAGTGTGCAAAATCTCTGCACATTATTTCGTCGATAGCAAGTGCGAAATAAGGCGCTCATCTCTAGGTGTTTTGTTTTCAAATTTAACTTGGCGGGAAAATTTAAACTAATTAACAGCGAATAGTTTGGTGGCCTTACTTGCAGTGAAGATCCAAGTGAAGGCAGATGTAAAACGTGAATAAATCGTAAATAAATAAATCGATTGTAGGTTTACCCTAACCATAATTTGTAATTTTTCAATAATTTGCTTTTTGGACATGACTAGGTAAAGAGCTGAATCGACTGTTTTGGCCATGGAATCTCGATGTTATGTACAAATAATGCACCGGCATAGATTAGAAGGTGATGTCCAGGACTTGCAGCGTCAAAGTCTGACCTTTGAAATGTTCTGCGTCTCATCATCATATAAAGATGTTCAGCCTTTTTAATGTTTTTGTATAGTTGTCCCAATCATTTTAAGACTCCGCGCCACAACACTTGTATATGAGTGCCTACAGCCATGTAGAGTACGAAAAATATGTTTTACATATATTTCACACCTTCGAAATCATCTCTCATCGCGTGACTATCGCGTAACTCGTTGACGTGGAGTGGCAACGCTGTGATATCGATATATCAATTTCGCGCGTGAACTCCAGACCAACTCACGAAACAGCAACTTGAGAAATCCGCTCAAAATTTTTTTATATGGACTTTTCATTTCACGGGCATTTTTCTGGTATCTCCATACCAAGCTTTAATGTCCAATTGTGAACAACAAACTTTAACGATATTTCGTGTTAGTTATTGTCATCTCTATTTAGTTGTGACTACGTGATACGGTCACACTTAAAATGTGGAAAAAAAGTTCATTCTCATTCATAACCAAACTTTCATCACCTCGTGTGTCTTGCCATAATCAAAAGGAGAAAAAAATCTGTTTATTCTGTAAGCATCTCCCTTCTGATAAAAATCATTTAAGGCTTAATTGGTCGCCATGGAGAACCCCGAAAAGATTCTGCAAATATTGGAGCGCTTCGCTCAACTGAAACAGAAGGAAATACCCAAGGAACTGGAGGGCTATTTGCAGTATGTGGCCAAAACTGGTGAAACCCTCTTCAAGTGGTCCAGTGTGAAGTATTTGTTTCGCGTGAAGCTGTTGAATGTGATGGAACATTTTAATGAGGATTCGTCACGTCTTGAGGAAATCCCCAACCATCCGAATGTGGAACCTTTCAACTTCGAGACTATGAAATCCTCGTTGCTCGAGCGTTTGGATCTATTTAATGCTGCTCCATTTACCGTGCAGTCTCTGTGCGAGCTGCTCATTGATCCGCGCAAGCAATATTCGCGCATTGATAAATTTATGCGCGCCCTGGAGAGGAATATGTCGGGTAAGTTGTGCAAGTTCAAATTCAGTCAGAGATTCATGTGCTGAAATGTCATTTTAGTGGTCAGCACAATCGAGCCGAGGGATGGTGATTATATGGACTCGGACATATACTTGGAAATGCAAAATGAGGGTATTCACGAGGGCAGCGCCAAAAGAGCCTTGAAGACCATATGCCCACGTACTGATGATGTGGGCCAACCCAAGGCCAAGAAGGCAAAGCTCGATGTGGACGAAGATGCTGCCGATGTCATCGAGGAGATGGAAGGGGAGACTGATGACACTGATGCTCGTACCCAAGAGGCTGGAGAATCCGATGAGGAACAGAAGGATCCCAAACAGTCGCTTAACGCTAGCAAGCCGCAGAAGGAACACGCTGAGGAAGTTGAGAAGGAGGCACCTGCTCCCTCAATGGAAGTCGAATCTCCTGACATGGCTGTGAAAGAAGCTAATGACGAGAAAGGAGATGCTAAACAGCAAGAGAAGATCATAGAGAAGCAGGAGGATAAGGAGGAAACCCCATCAGCAGCTGAAACTGTTGAATCTGCTTCCATTACAGAAGATCAGAAAGATGAAATTAAGAGCGAAACTGTCAAGCAGCTAGAAAAGGAGGAGGAGCCTTCTGCCAAGGAAGAGAAGGAGCAGCCAACTGTGGCTGAGTACCAGCAAAACTCTTCTCCACAATAATTTTATACCATTTTTTTTTAATAATTTGTTTAGAAGGTAAAAAAATCCAAAATCAAAAATAAATAAATGAAACTGCAAATGAAAATGTTTTCAACTGGAGACGAATCAATGCTTTTTCCAAATTCTGAAAGTTGCTCTAGAACATTGTACATACAAAAGTTGCGTTAACAACATTCGAATAATTTTTCAGAAATTAATTTTCCTTAACTCTTCCTCGCTTTCCAATGTATTCTCTTCACTCCAGTTAAAAAATTTCTTTGAGTTCAACAGTGTTGCATACTTTATGGCATCATTTATTTTGCCTTTGCATAAAATTCACTTGAAAATTGTTAAATCGCATGGAAAATTATCACCATTAAGCAGACACGATGACACGAGACATGTGCAAGCTGCATTGGCTTGCCTCCCTCCATCCCTCCACCCCCCGCTCCATTCCTGTCATGTGTTCCAAAGTAATTCATGAACTGGCATCTTGTGAGTAATTAGGCGTCTACTTCGCCTGCGGATGGGTTGGAGTACATATATCGTTGTAATTAATGGCAAACTGCGGGCCTGATTAATTATACAACTTTCAGCCAGCTCATAAGCATCGATGACCGCAGCTTAACACATTTGTAAGCATTGCAAGGGTACAAATAATTCCAGCGCAAATCCCACCAGAGCGTCAGGTGGTTAGCAAATCAGCATTCTGTCGAAAATAATGGCAATTCGTTTTGAGGGATAATCCCACGGATAAAAATCATGGTGAAATGACTTTGAAAAAAATAAAAAAAAAATTCCTAAATTCCACAGAAATGATTTCTCAGGAGAAGATTTGTGAACGATGCGTGATAACAGCTAGAGAGTCTGCACCTGTGACTTGACTTGGTAAAAAACGCTTAATAATTTTCTTAATTGACCGTACTTGAGCGTAATTAGCGGGCAATCAACTTGACTTAACTCTACTCAACTCAACTGAACTGAACTGGTGAATTCGGTGAACGGAACTTGAGTTTCAAGTTGAATGACATTCGCTCATTCACTTTGTCAAACTGAAATTAAAACGGGAAGCGAGAGGCGAAAAGTTTTTCCCCCCCTTTTTCGGGGCTGGCCACAGCAACAACACACCCAGTGAACACTTTTGGGGTAGCACTCACCTAATAAGCCAGGAAAGCGTAAAAATTTTGAAAGTTTTATGGTCGCGCGACACTTGAGGAGGGGAGAGCTAGTGACCCGACTCAGTTACTCGTCACTCATACGCCGATGGTCCGAGTGAAACATTTGCCAGTCATTTTGCTCTCTTTTTTTTCTGTGTTGTACTCAGATTTTACTCGCAGGCAACGACTGTCGAGTTGAAAGTTGAAAGTTTAATTTGCTAATTGTTTAACAGCTGCGCCAACTGCAACCTGCAGCTGCAACAACAGCAGCAGCAACCGGCTGCATTTTCATAATGAAAAGCGGGCGAGGTCCAAGCCGGCTTACAACTTTTCGCCCAACGAACGAACGACAGACGACAGCTGCCGGCGGCAATGGGCCCCACTCTTGTTCCCCTGCCCCTGCACTCACCACCCCGTCAAGCGTAACGCCTTTTGACAAGTTTTGCACTGCACAACTTTTACTTCTACTTATTTTATTTCATTATTTCCTTTTTTTTGCATATATATTTTTCGGCAAAGTACTTTAAAATTATTTTACACAAGTTTTTGAGGGGGGTCGCCACCCTACTTACCGTACGATTGCCCAAGTTCTTGACGCGACAGGTTAGATTGACTGTCTTGCCGACAAGTCCGGTTATGTTACTGGTGACGGTTGTATCAAAGGTGGGTCCCCCAGTGCCCGGTGTAGGCAGATCCTGTAGAAAGTCTGTGAAAAAACGCTTGGAGGCGCCCTCAGTGGTGTCTGGAATGGTAAGAAGGTTAAGGAGTGCATTGTCAGTTAGGCAAACCACACAAAAATTTAAATAAAAGTTTTACATTTATCACAATATCATAAAGTGATAAAACCAGTTGAGAATTATATAGACAAATTTTGCAAATTTTCAAGTCGTAACGAACTCTGGCCTGGGTAGCGCTCGCCGAGTCTAGGGTTATAGAAATTTATGATTTTTTATAGACGTGGTTGATGTTAATAAATTTTCAAAACAACAAACTGAGGTTCCAATGCGATCCCTTCAGGATAATTTATGAGATAAGCTGAGTTCTAGAGTTTGGGCCAAGTTTGCTGTGTTACGGGATCTGTTGTGGGTTTTCCGGATTGTCTTCGATTAGGAGAATCGCCAAGCACGAAGGCTGCCTAGTGACGTCACCTAAGGGTTACTAAAACAAGACCTAAGTTGTTCGGTGTTCGTAATAAAAACTAAGCAGGGGCATAGATTTTCTAAGGCTTTCTTACGTGAGAAATAAACGCGAAATTTGTACCTTTGACATGCTTTCAGGTCCTTCTAGACGTGTATTTGCATACATACAAAGTGGCACATAGATCAAATATATGTAAAAAGATTTGTAGTTGGGCGCTTGATTAAAAGGTTACTTGAGTTTAATTTTTTTTTTTTAAATTTTTTTTGGAACCTGTTATTTTTTATTTTTATTGCATCTGTTTGTTTTAATAAGTGCATGCTTCTAATATCTATTACATAGTTCTTAAGAGTTGAAGCCTATGGACTCATTCTGCTTTGTTATAAATGTAGACTAAATTATTGTTTTATAAATTTCTTAATTATTATTTGTATAATAGGAAAAAAATTTACAAAAAGAAACCCAACGACTTATGCCCATGGATGAAATATTGTGACTAAAATTGTCCCTAAAAATTAAAAGTGTCATTCCAGCCTTATAAATAGAAAAAGTGCTTAAGAATTTCGAAAATATGACATACACAAAAGTTTAAGAAAAAACTTTTCTAAAAATATGAGTCTGATGACACAGGAATACAAAAAAAGGGCAACTTTTTCAACAGGAAAGGTAGCAAACTTTTCATAAATTTTATTGTCCGTTCTTACCCAGCACCTCAGGGTTACGAAATATTTGCACGAACGTGCGAGGTTTGTATGCATATGTGGTTCGTGTGACCACACTAACATTTTCTAACGAAATTTGATTTCATGTTAGCTGAATGACGTTACAGAAAACCCGAACACGAAGTTTTGATTTTGCTCATAAGATACAAATTGTTAGGATTTTAATATGGATTTTTTCTAAGTTTTTTGATTTGAGTTTAGCGACCACATATACGTATGGAAAGTTTGCTATCTTCTCTGTTGCAAAAGCTTGGAAACCTGTGTAATTTAATTAGGTCACTTTCTTAAAATTAGTTAATAATTTACCTTTGATTTTAAAGTAAAATATCCTGTAATCTAACTATTATTGAGTTCAAATAATAGTGGGATTCCTGAAAGTTGATTTGCTTTTGATTTGCTTGCGTGAAAGCAAAAGCAAAGCAGTTGGTGGAAAGACCCTGATTTCAATTTGATTGGCTTTCAAACAATTTACACACATTTACAATTTGACAGATCCAAAGAGGAAGGGCAGAATTAAATTGTGGGAGAATTTGTAACTTCGAACTTTCTAGGAGAGCTGTGCAGATAATTAACCATGAACATCTTTGACCATGTCAAGCAGTTCTCTGAGAGAACTGTCACACTAAAATGAAAGCAAATCGAAATCAGTTTCGAAGCTGATTTTACGAAATCAATTAGTATGACCTTAATTTCCTTGCATATTCTGGGCACACTGCTCATTTTGTATGGAGCAGCTTTCATTAGCTGTTTCACGAAATCAAATCGAAAGCAAATCAGAAGCAAATCACTTTCAGGGTGGGGACCCTCCTCAAATATGAATGAAATGTTTCAGGTTTTTCAAACTAACATACATTTTTTTGAGTCAGCTAAAACAAAACTATTCCTGAACCCCGTTTCGAACCTGAACCTAGGTTCAGCGCTCTTCTGAACCCGCTCCGTGAACCCGAACCCACAAAGTTTCAGGGGTTCGAACCCCGGAGTGAACCCATGCTGATTTTTAAGAGGTTTGCAGCCCTAATATAAAGACAACGTTTAGCGACACCTAACACTATAACTAAGCCCAAATAGTTTTAATATCTTATGAATAAATAGTTCTTTGAAATGTATATTATTCGATTTAAAAATCTTGAGTACATTATTTGTAAAAAAATATTTATTTCTGTCGATACGTGACATGTCGAACGTGACATTTTATCCATCATTATATTCATGTGGTTTCTGCTATAATGCGAAGCAAAAGCTTACAGTTAATTGCATTGAAATAGATTCTCATGGTTTCTTATGCACTCAAGTATACCCCTTTGTACCATCAGAAAGATTTTAGATAGCGAAAGTACATGCAATCTATATATTTTTCCAAATTATTCCAATATTAGTAAATGTAAGGTAAACTTACATTAGTTTAATTTAATTCTTTCTCTATGAAAATTCGATAAAATATAGTGTTTCTAACCACTTTTAATAAATTTATTAATAATAATATTTTTGATACCCATGTTAAGTAGCCGACTCAAAATAAATAATTCTGGTGCCATAATCGGTCATATAAGTCCTTAAGTTTTAATATATTTGTACAATTTTTTTTCCATAACTGTTTTTTGCAGTCCCTGCTTTTAAGTTATACTCCAGTCACGAGACTGACTTTCACGGGCTTGAGATTCAAAGCCTATACTTTCAAAGCCTTTCATAGCCTAGCCAAGGGTTCCATGTGTTGTAGTCTTCTATATTGTATCTAATATTTTGGTCCAACGCAGGTCGAAGTGCAGTTGCAATGTGTAGAGAAACATAGTTGGGAGCCGGAGACCTGCATAGTTGGACGAGGATAGAGGCAAAAGGAACACAATCTTTTTATATAAAAGCGGAGGAGTTGTTCTACTTCTTCGTATTGTATCTGTCCTTGCTTTTCGATTCTTTGTTTCATGTATTACCATTATCTTCGATTGTTCGCAGTTAATTTGAAGACCCCACGTTTGGCAGTACGAGTGCGTTGCGTCGATCACTTGCTTATATTAGGACTTTGATTCGTTCCAATCCCAGTTAAGCACCCCCTGGGAGCATGTATTATATATCGCCGACGTACAGTGTCGATTTCAAGTGTACAAGGAGTAATTAACATGTAACCATTTGGGCAGGCTAGGTCTACTGCTCATCCCGTATTTATTTGTTTTTATTTCATAAAACTAAGTATTACTGTTATTGCTCTATATAGGTATTAGCCCGGACATGCTTGTTGCAGATCTTTCTAGACTGTTGACTGCTGCTGGATTCTCTCCATGCCAACTGCATAAAAATTAGTTTTATTGGTTTTCCTCATGAAAGCGCTTTAAACGATTTTTACGCTCACCTTTTGGCCATTTTTTTCGCTTCTGACCGTCAAAGTACATGAATTTAATTTCAGTTGGGCGCCCAAACAAAGCTTCAACAGCTGTTCATACCATCCGCAAATTCAATGTTCGACGTTTGAGTTCGATGTCCGTAAAGACAGGGGTCTTTATAATTTTCATCAAATATTTAAAAGTCTCAGATATCAACTTGAAATTCCGCACAACTTTTGAAAACGATAAATTTCGATTTCGGAATCGCTTGATCTGAGACAATTCCAATCGTTTTTCGAATTGGGAAGAGGCCTGATAGTATAATGATTCGTTAAGTAACTACTTTGTTTGTCTTTGTTTTGGCTTAAGGATTTAACCTCCTCCTACCAGCCTGCGATTCTTTACCCAGTCATTGGGTATAAAATTGTGTTGAGGGCAACCACCGATCATCCACGTTAAACTTTATGTACGATCCTGTAAACGCAAGGCTTCCTCTTTACTTTCGAAGAGTTGATTGGAAATTCGGTTGCCACCGGAAGTTTGTACCAACTTTTTGGCCAATTGTTTAGCGATTCAGCCCAAGCGCCAGAAAACTTATCTTTGCAGCAGCCACTCGTTTCTTTTACTCCTTGACAGTTATCCTCCTTCTCCCTCGTTACATAAACTGCTTACACAACTACAGAAAACAAGCCACTGGGCATATAATGTGGCGTTTATCATTTAATTAATTGCTTTTCGGGGCAGTTTTCATTAAGTAATTTTCGCCTGTTTTTTTTTCTTCGCTTTTGTTTTTGTGCCTTGCATTTTTTGTGTTTGTTCTCTTTGTTGTGTGTTCAACATGGCTGTAGCAGCTGTGGAAGGGGCAATAAATACTTTAACTGTGTGTGTGTGTGTGTATACAATACATATCTATAGGTATATAGCGGTAGTCGACTTTCGATCGGCTCCAAATTGCCACTCGTTGTAAAGTGGCAATTAACGCCACATGACGCTGTCGCTGCCAACAAATGGCCCAGACTCACACACACACACACACTCACATGCAGCACTTACAACACTTGTTAAGTGCATTTTTCAATGGATCGGGGCACGCTGGTTGCACTAATTTTTAAATTATTACTTGAGACACGAACAACAACATCAGCAAGAACAAAATAAACACATAAAAGTAGACTTGGCCAATTAAAGGTAATTAATGGCTAGATTCATTGCTGGTGCAACGTCATACTCGAAGTCATGTTCGGTTGCTGTGGGGAATAAAAAGGGAGTTGTAACAGGTGCACAATTTTTAATACTCATACGCCCTGTTGGCCATTTCATAGCCTCTTCCACTTTTATGCTCGCATAGAACCAGTTAGCTGGTTACGAACGACTCTCCTAAAGGAGTCAATGAAAAATTGTAAAATTCATATGCAACAGCAATTGACTAAATCAAGTTACTCAAACATTTACACCTTTCCACCTTTCTGTTGTTCCCTACATCTAATCCCGGCCATTGACAACTTAACGATGCCTGCGCTGCCTTTTGAATGCCTTGCTCAAGACATTATCACGCACCGCATAAAACGAGAGTGCGCGTTGGGGGGGAGGGAAGGCATAAAAATGCACAAAACAAAGAACAGAAACGTGTAAAGGAAGCCCGGCCTTACTTCGGGTGTGATGATGTGTGTTTAATAAAAAAATTATGAACTTCAATTACCGGGCGCAAGGAGACGATGCCAACAAGGACTTTGCGAGTGCATAAAACGCTGAACAAATAGCAGAAGCCCTGCCTGTGCGTGTGTGTTTGCATAACATAATTCGTCCTGGCAAAGTTGTAAACCCAAAAACGACGAGTGGATGTGAATGCGTTGTGCATGCGAATGCTGGGTCATAAATCAGCTGACAACAGCCAAGGGCAGCCAGGGATCAGCAGAACTCGCTTTCCCTCTCTTTCTGCCATGTGTCACCCATAGGAATATTTGCCTTTTAATTGGCTTGCAGCCACGTAGACATTGCCAGGCCCAGAACCCAGGACCCAGGACCCAGAGCCAGAGCCAGAGCCTCATCATCAGCATAATCGTCATTGTAATCGTCGGCGAAAAAACTTGCAAATAGTTCCCCTCATCTGTCGGGGGTGAGGAGTGTGCTCTTACACGTATTTAACACTCTGCAACTGTCCAAACCATTTTGGAGGACATTTTACATTTCTCGCTGCCATTCTGGTTTTTTTTTATACCCTTGCAGAGGGTATATACCAAATGGTTGTGATTACCATGACGAGCTGAGTTGATTTCTTTCACTGTCAAGTCACTGTTTATTCACTGTCAAATCTCCGTTAAGTAACAGTCAAGTCACTGCTTAGTCACTGTCAAGTCACTGTTTAGTCACTTTTAAGTCACTGTTTAATCACTTTTAAGTTACTGTTTAGTCACTGTCAAGTCACTGCTTAGTCACTGTCAAGTCACTGTCAAGTCGCTGTTTATTCACTGTCAAGTCTCCGTTAAGTAACAGTCAAGTCACTGCTTTCTCACTGTCATGTCACTGCTTAGTAACTTTTAAGTCACTGTTTAATCACTTTTAAGTTACTGTTTAGTCACTGTCAAGTCACTGCTTAGTCACTGTCAAGTCACTGTCAAGTCGCTGTTTATTCACTGTCAAGTCTCCGTTAAGTAACAGTCAAGTCACTGCTTAGTCACTGTCAAGTCACTGTTTATTCACTGTCAAGTCTCCGTTAAGTAACAGTCAAGTCACTGCTTTCTCACTGTCATGTCACTGTTTAGTAACTTTTAAGTCACTGTTTAATCACTTTTAAGTTACTGTTTAGTCACTGTCAAGTCACTGCTTAGTCACTGTCAAGTCACTGTTTATTCACTGTCAAGTCTCCGTTAAGTAACAGTCAAGTCACTGCTTTCTCACTGTCATGTCACTGTTTAGTAACTTTTAAGTCACTGTTTAATCACTTTTAAGTTACTGTTTAGTCACTGTCAAGTCACTGCTTAGTCACTGTCAAGTCACTGTTTATTCACTGTCAAGTCTCCGTTAAGTAACAGTCAAGTCATGTACCACTGTTTAGTAACTTTAGCACTGTTTGGTCACTTTTAAGATACTGTTTAGTCACTGCAAGTCACTGTTTATTCACTGCAAATCTCCGTTAGTAACAGTAAGTACTGCTTTCTCACTGTCATGTCACTGTTTAGTAACTTTTAAGTCACTGTTTAATCACTTTTAGTACTGTTTAGTCACTGTCAGTATGCTAGTATGTCAAGTCATGTTATGTCAAGTCTCCGTTAATAACAGTCAAGTAGCTTACTTGTCTTAGTAACTAAGTACTGAAACTAAGTACTGAGTCACGTAAGTCAGTATGTCAAGTACTGTTATACGTCAAGCGTAAGTAACAGTCAAGTACTGTTTAGTAACTTTTAAGTCACTGTTTAATCACTTTTAAGTTACTGTTTAGTCACTGCAAGTCAGTCAGTAAGTCACGTTAACGTAAGTCCCGTTATACTATAAGCATTGTAGTAACTTTTAAGTACTAATCATAAGTTACTGTTTAGTCACGTAAGTACTGCAGTACTTCAAGTATGTTACATGTCAGTCCCTAAGTAACAGTCAAGTCACTGCTTTTACGTCGTCACTGCTTAGTAACTCTAAGATGTTAATACTTTTAGTTACTGTTTAGTCACTGTCAAGTCACTGCTTAGTCACTTCAAGTCACTGTTTATTCACTGTCAAGTCTCCGTTAAGTAACAGTCAAGTCATCTTTCACTGTCAGTACTGTTTAGTAACTTTTAAGTCACTGTTTAATCACTTTTAAGTTACTGTTTAGTCACTGTCAAGTCACTGCTTAGTCACTGTCAAGTCACTGTTTATTCACTGTCAAGTCTCCGTTAAGTAACAGTCAAGTCACTGCTTTCTCACTGTCATGTCACTGTTTAGTAACTTTTAAGTCACTGTTTAATCACTTTTAAGTTACTGTTTAGTCACTGTCAAGTCACTGCTTAGTCACTGTCAAGTCACTGTTTATTCACTGTCAAGTCTCCGTTAAGTAACAGTCAAGTCACTGCTTTCTCACTGTCATGTCACTGCTTAGTAACTCTTAAGTCACTGTTTAATCACTTTTAAGTTACTGTTTAGTCACTGTCAAGTCACTGTTTAGTCACTGCCAAGTCACTGTTTATTCACTGTCAAATCTCCGTTAAGTAACATTCAAGTCACTGCTTAGTCACTGTCATGTCACTGCTTAGTCACTTTCAACTCACTGTTTAGTCAATATCAAATCGCTGTTGAGTCACCCCCGCTTTCCCTCCACGTTCCTCTCATTTTCCTCGACTTTCCCTCTCTTTCCTCCCACCTTACCATCTCTTTCCGCCCTCTTGCACCCCTTCGATAAACCAAAAACACAAAATATGCGTCACGTGACGCTGAAATCAAAATCATCAAAAATGATCTATAACTTTTTTCTACAATTAATAAATAGTATAGCTTAAAGCAAAAATTGAATTGTGGGATTAAAATCCCTCAAAATATGTGTTTATCACAAAGGGCTTAGCTAAATAAGCCTGAAAAAACTGCGGCAAAAGAATTTTCAATATTTTCAATCAGGGATAGTAGCTGTTATCTGGGACGGCGCCTTCAATCATATTGTTCGCACAGTGGCCCAGGCGCGCCCCACATTGGAATAAACCCTAACTTAATTTTTAGCTAAATCGTCTGTTCAAATACACAAATTAAGGTAGCCTAAATATTGCTTGGATATGTTTACGAATTAAATGTTATTATGTATAATTAAATTAAATGTACAGCCGCCTAAACTTAGTCAATTTTTCAAAAATTTTGGATTGTTAATAAAGCTTAACTTATCATATCCTCGGCTATAGTGAGCATTTTTGAACTGTCAAAACTTTGTTAAATTGGTGTTCTATTTCTCTTTTTATAAATATACTAGCCAACCCGGCAAGCGTTGTTCAGCCATTTAAATTATTTCTCGTAAATATTTTGGTGAATACTTCGGTTGAATTAAAGACAAATATAATCTCTAAGATGCCGAACGCCCATACAATGGTTTTTCAATATGTAGTTATTTTTTTTGGTGGCGACGAAAATCGCGCTCTCTCCGCTTACACAATGCTAAAAGTAGAATGCTTTTGCCTGTGTGAGTAATGCTTGAGAATACGTGTGCACACTTGCAGTCGTAGCTGTCGCTGTATGCGTACAAAAAAGCGGCTGGCTCTAGAACAGTGGTGCCCAAACACACACTATCAAGCTTTGCGATGGGCTTCAAGCAAACAAATAAATGTGTGTGCGTGTTGTTTATAGAGCACACGTATTCTCTCTATTTGTGTGTCGGCTGCGACGCCGGCAGAATTTTGACTTCCTATCACATGTGATAGGAAAATTACGCTTTAGGCACCACTGCTCTAGAGCGCTCTCCTCTCTCTGGCTTTTGGTCAAAATTTCAAAATTTCAGTGTGCAAAAAATCGTATGGCGTTATTCATCTTCATATTCGAATGTCTTTGGTTCGATTCTTAACGGTCAGTTTTACTTGGCTTTGAATTACATAGATTCAATCCTATTCTAATTCATTTACATCTGACAAAACTTGTGTCACTAAGGTGAAGCTTTAAAACATTTTTGCATTTGGCTTACATATGCAAACATCACTTATTCAAAATTTTTTAAAAATCTTTTGAGGCTGTTTTTCCAGGCTTATTCGGCTATGCCATTTACAAGCTGCAAGGGTATCGTAACTTTGCCGGAGCTAAAGGTAGCTTTTCTCTATTTTTATAAAAAAAATTTTTCTCTACCCAACACATGAGTTCTCTGACCATTTGCCTGACTTTCGACGAACAATTTATTTTTTTCTGCTAGTCGCGTACATTTTCCGCACGCTTTGCAAATTCAAATGTCTTTTTTTTTTAGAATATTTACGCTCGCATTCCAGTTGAAGCGCCTCCTCTAGGATGTGTTAAATATGTTTTGGTACGCAGAACTGTTGCATTTAACCCGGTTGAGCTAATCTGCACCCAACCAGTCAGTGCACAGTCAGTGTTTGTCTTTTTTGCGCAGAATGTGGCACGGGTCGGGAGACTTTATTTGGCCTACTTGATGTGTGGCTGAAGGAGGACGAAGGTTTGTATCAACATTAAAAACGGGGATATTTCATAACTTTCGTGAATTTCGTTTGGCAATGTGAGCAGAGAAGTTGCCACTGGCTGCAGAACAGAAGCTTTAAAGTTAGTTTCTCTCTTTTAGCACAAGTTCATCAAAGATTAGAGTAAAAATTGAGTAAAGTTGTTCTCCTTTCGCATTTCGCTGTGCATTTTATTAGCGTATCATGCGATTAACTCCAACATAAATGCCTATCAGCTGTCCCATTTTGCCCCAACCATGTCCTGACAAGGCTTTGACATGTGTGTGTGCCTGCGTCTACTTCACGTAATAAGTCTCAAAAGAAGCGGAGAAGAAGCTCACACATATCACAAGCCAAGAGACTAGAGACTAGGAGGTGGGTGTAGCTTGATGGGCAGACAGTTAAAGCGGCGCGACGTCAGCTTCATGATAAGCAGCGGCAGCAGCTGAAGAAGCAAAAGTCGCTTTAGCCCCGTTGACAATTTTATTTGCATACTTTCGACCAAGTTTCGCCGGAGTGATGGCAATGGATGGATGATAGCACGCATCCTCTGCGAACTGACTTGAACTTGTTTGCCTATTGAAGCAATCACTCGTCGCCTTCTCCTCCTCCGGCTGCTGCTGCTTTGGCATTTGCCTGGATTCCATAAAGTTCTTTTTTCCCATCTTTTTTTTTGGCGAATCACTTGCGTTTTGTTGCCAACTCAATTAAAGAGTTCCCAGCCAGTTGGCAGCCTGGCAGTTGACATGTTGTCACAGATACACCCACATATGGCCCGAGACTGCCACTCGAATGCCCACCAGAGTTGCCACAGTCACGTAATAAAAATTCAAACCCAAAAAAAAAAGAAAATCTAAAACTTCTACCCATTCCCGGTAATCCTGGAGCAAAATGCATTCTCACGTTTCCCCTCAAAAAAAATGAAATCTTTCCCCATATGCTAATAAATTATTTTATTTGCTTTAAAAACCATAAAATTGGCACTCTCCCCTCCCCGCTGCTGCCAACTGTTCTGTCGACCAAACAAACGCTTAAGTGCACACTTAGCACTGAGCACGAAACACGGCCCACGTTGCGTATGATAAATGTTAAAAGTAATGGCCGAGTAGACGAGAGTTCAACATCAACTGGACCACAGAGCTTTTTGCCGATTTCAGCCATTTGTACACGAGTATTTTTTCGCCGCGATGTCTGTCTGCCAACCAGTTTTCACTATATTTTCATAGGGAAATGCGGGCAGGCAACAGGTAAAGGTAAAACACACATCGCATGGCGGTGGCTTAAAAGTGCCCATTAAATGAACGCTCAGAGCAACAAAAAAAATTTATGTATGTAAAAAACAGTGGAGAAGGGAGAAAACTGTGGGGGTAGCAAAAAAAGGTGAAAGAAAGTAGAATCTACCTGCAAAATGTGGCCAAAAAGACCCTAAGAAACTAGCAGTTTCATATTTTCAGTCTCATAAAATACAAAATTTTATCTTAGCTCTGCCTAGGCAGACAGATCGATGAGATTAACTAAATTCAAGGATTAAATCCCTTGAACTTGATGGTGACAATCGTTTAGGATCTGCTTTCTTAGTTTTTATTAATATTTTTGACAACGAGAATGAGGTAGTTTTTTGTCTTGCCTGCTCTCGGCCGCCAAAGCGACATGCGCAAATCGCTTACAAAAGCAAATATTTTGTAAGTGTCGGAGGCTGCCTTCAAAAACAATCATACCCTAATCTTGGCTTGCAAGCCGTTAGCTTAATTGCTGGCTGGAGCGTTCTCAACTGTGAAGCTCTACACTCAGTTCGTGTGGCGCCACATTCGAAAGTGAACAGTTTCCGTAGCATTTGTCGATTTAATCTAATGTAGGCAATTCTAGCACACAGAACAAGTGAGAAAGTCGGTTAAACCCGACTATAACATACTCTGTACCTGGAGTAGAAGCAAAAATTGAAAATAATCTTGATCTGCCTGCAAGTATAAGAAGAATTTGTCCCATACATGTCGAACCCCTTTCTCTTACCATCTCTGAGATCTGTTTATTTATAGGGACGGACAGACGGACGGACATTGATGCTGATCAGAAATATATATACTTTATAGCAGAGATGGCCAGCGAGAGCGAGGCCAAAAAATGAGAGTGTTTTAGTGTGCAAAAACAAACCTCCGTGAATTTGCTTCGACCTAATCGCTTCGAATTCTGTCAAGCGAATGACGCTTTTTTGCTCTTTAATTCTCTGCTTTGGCAAGCGTTCGGGTCATGTATGTGTGAATAGTGAAATGTTGTCGCCCCCGGGATGGAACCGAGGGCCAACGCTGCTATAAAGGGTCGCAAACGAGTCCTTCTTCCTGTTACATCCTTTTGCACAAACTTAATACATTATGAACCTTTGGTACAGAGTATAAATATTGCCAAGGTTTAATTTTTGAGCATTTTTATACCCGTTACTCGTAGAGTAAAAAGGGTATACTAAAGTCGTGCAAATGTATGTAACAGGAATCATTTTCGCTCATATAAAGTATATAAATTCTTGATCAGCATCAACAGCCGAGTCGATATGTCGACATGTCCGTCTGACCGTCCGTCCATCCGTCTGTATAAACACCTAGATCTCAGAGATGGTAAGAGATAGAGGTTTGTCACATATGGAACAAATGCTTCTTATACTTGCAGGCAGATCAAGTTTATTTTCAATTTTTGCCACACCGCCGCAATTTTGAAAACAAGTCATATCTCCCACAGTTTTGAATATAGAGGATTCGTACCTTCTAAAGATATTTAGTCATTTGTAATATGTATTGATTTGCCGAAGAAATGATAAAAATCGGTTGAGCGGTTCTCAAGTTATGAGCAAAAAAGTGATAAATAGCCGAGTTAAAAAAATGTTGCATACTTTTCGGATGTTCACCCTAAGGAACGCAGGAACACTGTTAAACTTGTTTTTTCATGAGTAATGGTTAGAGCCGACTTTAACTTACGCACTCGGTTCGTACCGAAGATGGTTAATTGCTCAGCAAATCCAAACCGAACCGGTTACGGTTCTGTATCGATTTATAGAAAACTACGACTTACTTACTTTTTCCCTTCGATTACCACGTATTCTCAGTGCGAATGCGAAAGAAGCCTTTGACAAAATTAATGAGCAAACTTAACTGCTGGCAATCAATGAAATATGTCAACGAACGAAAAATTGGTTGGTCTGACTTTGGTTAGTTGACTTTGACTTTGCGTATTTTCGATTTGGGGGCGCCGTTTCTCCTTGAGGGGAAGGAGATTGAATTGGTTGACGAACGAAGATCAAAAGGCAGCTTGATTGTAAGGCAAATGTCACAAAATGGAAGGCAATCAATAAGAGTTTTGTGCGAATTTAATATTAAATTAAATGCTGCAAAAAGAAAACTCGAGGCATTTATAAGCCTCGACATAAATCACTGCCCTCCAGCATTTCACGCTGTCCGTTCCCAGGACCCCAATGGCATCAGTTAAATAGTTTTGAGGGGATGGAAGGAAATATGAAAAGATGCCGCCAAATGAACTCCAGAAGATGTCTGACTCTGACTCTGACTGACTGAGTGACTTAGTTGGAACTGAAAGACGCTGTACCATTTATAACAGGACGCGGGGCTAGTTCCCTCTGATGCGATAAGAATAATTGGAATGTCAGTTTAGATGCGCGCACGTAAAATGCCAACGCAAAGCGACACATACACATTCAGTCATTCCATTCACTCATGCTGGCATGGGCGGTGGCAGGAGCGGGGGCGTGGGCGTGGCACCGTGCACATGTTGCAAGCCGAAACGCAGTAAATATGGCACAATAGTTGCAGCAACGTCGTCGGCGCACTTGGCTGAACAATGACATAAGTCTAATGACAAGCAGAACGACGATGATGGCGATGGGCGAATAGGCGAAAGGCGACCGCAAAGCCACCGCCAGAAACACAGCAGGCAGACAAGATGGTTGGGGTGGAGGAAGGGAGGTGGAGCAGTTCCAGCTGCTGCTGCTGCTGCTGCTGCTGTGATGACACTGACAACAATGACAACGCTGACATGACATGTTAAGCGGGGAATGGGTGGCGGGGACGGGGGGAAATGGTATGCAGAAAAGGCTTTTGGACGAAAGGCAACAAAAAAAAAGAACACAAACAAAAAAAATCCCAACATGACGAAGCTCAAATACCCTCGATTTTGGTAAAAGCGACCCTGAAATGTAGCCAAGCAATCACTTAAGGCCTTAAGGCTTCTGCCTCAAAAAGCAGCGAGGAGGCCAAGAGAAGGAACGTTTTTCTGTGATTTCCCTAGAGCCTATATTCAGATTTCATGACTGGCTGGTTAAGGTGGCAACTCTAAAAATTATCAAAAGACACACTTAAGAACTCTGTGCGGGGTTAGGAAGGGGAAAGGGGTCTCTTCTTTAGGCCTTCAGTGTCTTAGGAAACAAACTTAAATGCACATTTTATCCACTTGTTCTTTATGGTTCAGTTGTTCACTATCTCAGTTTTTTACTCTTTATTGTTCAGTTGCTTAATTTGCCCAGCTTATATATCCTCTCAGGGTAAATTCATTTTGTTCCCACCCCTCGTAGGAGAATGGGAAATCATAATACAACGAAGTCAAGTATGCAGAATGAAAGTTTAATGAATTCTGCATAAAACCTGATGTTCTTATCTCTGATTGCATCTCGCGTTTTCAAGTAGCTGTAAAAAAAAAAGCGTAGGGTCACATGTCATCAGCAATTTAATGAATTTATTATAAAACGCCGCGTGGACGTTTGTTATCCGACGAGGAAAAGGGAAGGATAAGAGCCTACAACGACAATATATCGAGGAAAACC
Source organism: Lordiphosa clarofinis (assembly GCA_018904275.1). NCBI lineage: Eukaryota > Metazoa > Arthropoda > Insecta > Diptera > Drosophilidae > Lordiphosa > Lordiphosa clarofinis. Next base: position 1,270,331 of record JAEIGQ010000077.1, on the reverse strand, counting down.
GTTCGAACACATTGTGTTATCACCAAATTTTTGATCAATCCGAATGAAATGGTTCTGGAAGAAAACCCAATTTATCTGACTGCAAAAAAAGGTCGCACAAACTTAAAGCTAGCAACTCGTTTGCTTCGTACTCCACACTGGCCGCATGTTGCAGCAGAGCCTCCTGTGTCATCGGAGTGCATTATCGGAGGAGTCTTAAAAAACGCTTCGTTGCTTGGGTTGTCGTTCCGTTCTGTGCTACTTCAAAGCTTCCGTCCATTAAGGAGCTCTTGATTAGCAGATACAGTTAGGGCTGGAGGAGTTTCTTGATCTTCGTGCCACACTCTATCAAGGGCTTGCTGGATGTCAAGGTAAGCAGCTACTATATACATGTTCCCGTCATACCCTTCGAGGATGTAGTTGACCACTCGATGTTATTGTTCGGGAGTTGCATGACTCAGCCGGAAGACAAACTGGAAATCTGGTATGGCTTTTCGAATTGACTTTACATTGAGCATTCTCCGAAGGATACAGCGCTTGAAGATCTTTCTAAGGGTGGATATAAGGCTAAGGGTGGACTTCCACTCTTGTGGAAGAGAACGATTCTGGCTTTCTTCCAGGGTGATGGAAATGGCATAGTCGCAAAGCCGCCGTTATAAATAAGCACCAAGAACAATATGGCGTTGTCTGGCATGAGCTTCATAGTCCTCTTGTCAACGTTGTCAATGTGTGGGGTTTTACGTATCACCAGATCCTTGATTTCGCCTTTCACCACTAGGAAGGTGTTTGGTGGAACTGGGAGGGTCATTTGAAGGGGCCAAGGAGGTTTCGTAAGTCTCTTACAGGAACCATCAGGGCTTTAAACTGGGAACTTTGGAATTACTGCCAACCAAAACACCTTTACGTACGAACAAGGCAAACACGATTATAGAATCTCCGCCCTTTCCCTAAGTCACTTATGAGAATGTATTAATTTTCATATTTGTATGTAGAATGTGACGATATACATTTTAGGCATGTTTGTTAACTTATTCTATGAAAAGCATGGAGTATGAACCTTTTTCATCGAGGGATCGACTGCCTTATGCCGTCTAGTTGTTTAACACTTTAAGTCCCTCCCCCAACCCTTCCAAACTAACCGTTTTGATATGTACTTCAACTTAGCTTTGTTGTATCCACCTCCCTGACTGCCGGAACACACTACAACTTAGCTGTACCAATTTGAATAATTGATGATACAAAATTTTTGTACCAAATCAATTATTTTCCTTATTTATATGTTAGAAATCCAATTGTGATTTGGCAACCCTTCTAATTGTAGATGTATGTATTCCGGCTCGAGGTTAGGTTAATAGAACTACGATTTCGGTTTCTTTTTTCCAATATATTTCGGTTGCTCTTCGGCAACCGTCCTCAGGGCAAATCTACAAAAAATTTATACACCAATATTAAACATTTAATCCTTTAACGAAATTCACAAAAAACAGTTTACGTACAATTTTCACACGTCTGCACCGTGTGCTTTGGTCTTCAACTAATTGTCAGTGCTCGAGTGTCTGTTTAAGTGAGCGCAGTTCTCAGTGTCAGTCTTAGAATTGAGTCTCCTGTCAGTTGGAAACGCTTGAGATATGCCACATTTCTAATGTGAAGCGTCTGTTGTAATGTTGCTCTTGTTGTAGTATTGTCGCTGTCTTCAACTTGGATTTTGTCGTTCCTATGTAGATTTCGTTGCAACTGTCGTCTTTATTTCCCTCGCATGGTATCTTGTAGATGACATTCTTGACATTCGCTTTGTAAATCTTTGATTTGGTCCTGTTAAAAAATCCTATTTATTTGTTCCGATAGTTTCGGTACATATGTGAGCGATCTGTATTTCTTTGATTCCTGGATTGTTCTCTTGTTTGAGTTTATGTGTCGTTTTAATAACCACATAGGAGAATTATTATTTTCTAAAATTAATTTTATATCTATTTCTATGTCTCTGTGATATGTCGTGTCGCTAATATTCATCATTTGTTGAATACAGCCAAGTGCTGTATTCCGCATAAGTTTTTCGGGTTTTTTTTTAAATAACAGTCCGCCCAGAGCTGGTGGCTTTAAATACCAATTTGTTTTAAGCTATTTCCTGCTGTTAATTTTTGGTCAACATTGTCCATCTGCTTCTAAGACCACTGAGAGTCTTATGTTTGTGATCCGTGAGTTTTGAACAACTCGGTAAAAACGCCCGAGCAAGGTAAACTAAACAAGGTAGTGCGCACTCAACATTGGTAGCTACTAAACAAGGTAGGCGCAACTCACACTCTCACTCTATTGAGAAACTTCTTGTCTTGTTAGGTTTCAGTCAGTAAGCAACTGTTGTAAGCGAAGCATCTCCGCGGACGAATTTTTTGTGTTTTATCCTGTAGCTTAGTAGGCTTTGTTTTGAAATACTTGCTCTTGCTCTCTTTGACACAAATATAAGGAGTTGTGAGAGAGCGAGTGAGCCTACCTTGTTTAGTATACCTTGCTCCCGTCCGCAAAAGCTATTTTTATTGTATGCTGGCTAATAAGTGCGAGTGTTGAAATCGATAGTGGAGGGGAAAGTGGAGAGCTCAGAAAGTGGAAGAGGGAAGAGAAATGAAATTGGACGGGAAAGAGTGGAGAGCGTTGGACGAGGGAGTGGGCAAGTGGAAAGAGTCGAGAGCTGGGAAGGAGGGGGTGGGGAAATGAACTATAATTGAAGAGTAGCTGGCAATAATATTGTCTGTTTAATTAGAAATCTATACGTTCCCAATTATGGGCAAGCAATGCTGATGCTGCTGTGAAATACACAGTCCGAAATTCATATCCACTTGACGGAAGGAATTAATAAAAAAGGGCCTAAAACATTTGGTGGGTCCGCTAACAAGGGTAATCGTTGCCAGTATCAAACTATTCTAATTATAGTTGCCAGATGGGTGCCGCAATTACTCACAATAGAGTGCTAAAAAATCCCAAAAAGATTTAGTCTGAAAAACGAAACCTTCCCTCTGCTGCCTCCAATTGATCATATAACCGAAGTAATACCCTTTCCCCACAGAGAAAGAAATCCAAATCCAACACCAGACCAAACCATACCGTATCCACACAGAGTGGGCGCTTAATATACGGAAATGGTAACGGTGAGAGGGAGGGGAAGGGGTTGAAGCGGCAGTCTAAGCATAAATTTCGCTCTATGCTGCGGTCAGCAATATGCGCTCATGATAAACGACCATGGTATGGGATTGCATCCTCTCTCTCTCACTCTCTATGGGATGCTTCAAGCCGCCACCAGACTTGCCCATTTATCGTCTAAATTGAAATTGAAAATCAGGCAGCGCAACGAGCGGGTCCAGCAGCAGAAAATCAACTGCATTTGATAGCCACTCATGAGGGAGGAGGACGGGGAGGAATGGTTGGGTGGCAGATTAGCTTGTTGCGCATGCGTTGTGGGCGTGGCACACCCGATTGTGTGCCAGTGGCAGAAACACGAATCCGAACAGGAACTACAGCAGCTGGCAACTGTGTCCTGTTTCGTTGACACGCCCAATAATGGCGGGCAGTTTGTCAAAAACATGAACAATGCCACATTTCAACTGTTGCTCAAGCTTTAATCGCAATAAAGTTAAACTTGCTGAACTTGGCGCAAAACTCATATCCCCTTCGTCGCCACCCTTTTTTTTTCGTAATAAATGTCATGGCTTGATTGCCTGCCAGGGCCATTAGGCGACAGCCTCCATAACTCTGTCATATGCCCTCAAGGAGAGGGTCAACAATATATTACACGCTTATATGCAAATGAGTTCAATTCCTGACCAAACGCTGGAGACGAAGTAGCTGGATGGGTGGCTGGGCGTGAAATTGCCAAATCGGTGAATTACACGAGTCGGAGAAATAGGAAGTGGGACAAAAATTTAAATCAATGTGGTTGACCGGGAGTGGGGAGTGGGGGGGTTTGGAAAAAGGTTGTCGTTTGCCATTATGGATTACAGATTACAAGGGTGCAAGTGACTGGTTTAGGTTTACAGTCTCAGTTCGACAAAGTTCAGCAAATAAGAGAATTTAAGGTGTGAGAAAAAAAATCAAAAAATGGATTTTTATAATGTCTAAGCACTTCAGATTAGTTCACATCCTTTCGTGATGACCACCGGTAGCAGAGTGATGCATCCGCAACGCTGCTGGCTAACGTGAGCGGCAACCCGCCTTTCCCTACTGGGTACAATATATAGGGTTAGCTTGGGTGTGGCTTTGTAGTGAGTGATAGACTTCGTCTCTCTGTCATCAGCTTCAATCATTTTAATATTAGTTTTATCTGTGTACAGTTTACACGCTCCTACAGTCTACAAATAATAATTTGCATTTAAGCCAAAAGAATAGCGAATTAGGAAAAGAAGCAGATGTGCGAGACATAGATTAATAAAACAACCGGCAAAGGACCAAAGTGGAAAACAAATCAAAACAAAGTTCAATCAAAAGTCAAATCGGAGACAGAAATAAAGAAAAGAGTGCGAGACGAGACAACCCCAACGAAAGCATCGGTGTGCAGACAACGACTGAAATTTTTATTTGATGTTGATGTGTGGTCGAATAGAAGCAAAGTCTAACGGCCCTGTTTCAAATTCCGAGTTGGTTTTCGGTAAACGTTTGCAAGTGAAATTTCAATTCAACTGATCCGATTCAGATAATATATGAATTCTTAGAATATGATAGAAAACCAAATGTGAGCTTAAAACTGTTAGCTTAAATTGTTAAACTGTTCACCAACACAGTGAAAATGGCCCCATATATATGGCCGATCTAAAATCAATAATTAAAACCACTTCATTTAGGACTTTTATTAGCTAAATTTTGCTAATTTGTCGCTTTAATCCACTGAGAAAACTAGGGTTGTCAATATTTGATCGATATATTGAAATTTTTAATGGACGATAAGGGTTGTTCCGATATGATATTTTTTGTAACGATATAGGAGATTATTAATATTTTTATAAACGATATATCAGAAAAAACAAGTGAGAAAGTCGGTCAAGCCCGACTATAACATACTCTGTACCTGGAGTAAAAGCTGAAAGCAATGCTGGTGCTGCGCCCATCTGAAGGTCTCTCTCTCTCACTCTCTCTCTCTCTCTCTCTCTCTCCAAGATTGTGAAAGGGTGGGACGAGGGCGATGTATTTTTTGGTCATAACTTGAGAACCGCTGATCCGATCTTTATCATTTCTCCAAATCGATACATTTTGCTAATTACTAACTACCTCTAGAAGGTACGAAACGTCTATCTTCAAAACTGTAGGAGATATAACGTTTTTTCAAAATTGCGGGGGCGGGAGGGGGCGTGGCAAAAATTGAAAATAAACTTGATCTGCCTGCAAGTATAAGAAGCATTTGTCCCATACATGTCAAACCTCTATCTCTTACCATCTCTGAGATCTGTTTGTTCATACGGACGGACGGACGGACAGACGGACAGACGGACAGACGGACGGACAGACGGACAGACGGACATGGCTATATCGACTCGGCTGTTGATGCTGATCAAGAATATATATACTTTATAGGGTCGGAAATGATTCCTTCTCACTGTTACATACTTTTGCACAAACTTAATATACTCTATGTACCTTCGGTACAGAGTATAAAAATGAAATCTTCGGAAAACTTCGCCCAGAAACCATAGTCTGAAATGAATTCCTCCAATCAACTTGATCCAGGACGGTATTTCGCAATACATTCTCCCCTCTTTTACGATATTTCTTAGTTGAAGTGCGATTTCTAAGTAGAATATTTAAAAATGGGTTTTCAGTCCAGTTGGAAAGACAAAATCCTTAAATGTGAGGTCGATTAGCGCGTACACGAAATTCATCGTTGGTTTGGTGAGATTTTATTTACATATACATTATTTTCTTCACAGAAGTACGATTCCTAAGTAGAATAAATTAAAATTGTTTTTCAGTCCTGTTCGAAATAAAAAATCCTTATATAAGGTTGTCAAAAAAGTCTTGCGGTATTTCCGCAAGCTTATCTTTGCAAGCGCGTAGTTCTAGTTGTATTCGTCGCATCGGTTCACGCTAGAGCTTTTTGGAAAGCTCTTTTCACGCGCTAACACGTGTTTGATTTGTTGTTGTTTGTTTTTAGTCGTTCGAAGTTATAGCGTCGCAAACATGGAGCAAAATAAAGAGAAAATACGGCATATTGTACAGTACTACTACGATAAAGGCAAAAATGCATCTCATGCTGCCAATAAAATTTGTGCAATTTATGGACCCGATACAGTTTCCATTTCCACCGCACAACGATGGTTTCAACTTTTTCGTTCTGGTGCAGAGGTGATCGAAGATGCGCCACGGTCCGGAAGGCCTGTCGTCGAAAATTGCGATAAAATCGCTGAATTGATCGAAAGGGACCGGCATAGTAGCAGCCGTAGCATCGCCCAAGAGCTGGGCATGAGTCATCAAACCGTTATAAACCATTTGAAGAAGCTTGGATTCAAAAAGAAGCTCGATGTATGGGTGCCACACGACTTGCGAATGCTTCTGAATCGCAACAAAATCGACCCGTTTTTGAAGCGGATGGTGACTGGCGATGAGAAGTGGGTCACTTACGACAATGTGAAGCGCAAACGGTCGTGGTCGAAAAGCGGTGAAGCTGCCCAGACGGTGGCCAAGCCTGGATTGACGGCCAGGAAGGTTCTTCTGTGTGTTTGGTGGAATTGGCAGGGAATCATCTACTATGAGCTGCTCCCCTATGGCCAAACGCTCAATTCGGACTTGTACTGCCAACAACTGGACCGCTTGAATGCAGCACTCATGCAGAAGAGGCCATCTTTGATCAACAGAGGCCGAATTGTCTTCCATCAGGACAAAGCCAGGCCACACACGCGCCAGAAGTTCCGAGAGCTCGGATGGGAGGTTCTTTTGCATCCACCGTATAGTCCGGTTCTCGCACCAAGTGATTACCACCTATTTCTGTCCATAGCGAACGAGCTTGGTAGTCGGAAGTTGGCCACAAGAGAGTCCTGAGAAAATTGGAGAAAATCTCCGAGTTTTTTGCCAATAGGAAAGCGAGCTTCTATAAGAGGGGCATTATGAAGTTGGCATCTCGTTGGGAACTCGTCATCGAACAAAACGGCGCATATTTGACTTAAATCGCATTATTATAACCAATTTTATGAACAATTGAAAATTTAATAAAAATACCGCAAGACTTTATTATATATCTTTAATATTTGAGATTAATTTGCGCCGGCTAGGAATTCATTTCAGACCAATGGGTTTTTGGCGAAACTTTTTTCGTTTTTGTTATACTATTTGTTCGAAATCGAACCCCCCAAAACTATAATCTAGTTTGAGAAAATTAAATCAGTGACCACTACAAACGGTCATTTGGCAGTGAGGACGTTCTTCAAAAACTTTTCAGATTTCTTAAGCCTTCTTTTTTGGACCCGTATATCAAATATCGATATTGAAAATTTTGAGTTTTGATATTATCGATATAGATATTTTGAGAAACATCGACAACCCTAGAGCGAACACGTTCCAACAAATTTATTTTGTGAAAGCTGGCAGTAAACTGAACTGATCAGGGCTGCAAGCCAGTTCGGAGTCTCCGTGGATTTTCAGCCCTATTCTATCTCTCATACTTAGCATGGCGAATGTTGCGGCGCATATAGGTAAATTACCTTGAATTTAACCATTTCTAAAATGCATAGCAAACTTTATCTTTTGACACACAATTTTCGTTTACATTTTTGACCGAAAATTCAGTGGCAGCTTCACATTTTATGCAGCTATCATTATAAATAGAAAAAAAAAAAAACACAAACGAGAAAATGCAAATCGCAAGCAGTCAGCTTCCTTTGACTCACATACAAAAGTAATTTACCATATTTTACCTCCGTCTAAAAAGAAGCATACGATGGACTCGCTGGCAACACGACGAATACGTTATGCATTTCAATTGCTGCATGAATTTCGGAATAAGCCAAGCGACCATCAATCCATCCAACTGCAATCGAACTACTCATATTTTAACGAGCTTTGTATTGTGCTTTATAGACATGCTCCACCCACCCGCCTGTGCCCTGCTTTTCTGCTCAATTTGCAATTTGCAATGCGCTGAAATGTGTTGCCTTTGGTTTTATTGCAATTGCAGCGCCACGCCCGCAATAATCAAAGCACGCTTACGGCTTGTTATTTTAAATTTCAGTTTATAAAAGCGATGGCAGAGCAGATGATATAAAACAATTTCTGCCCGACATGGAAATGGGGGGTCGAAGCCCGACTCCAGGTTTGTAGCTTCAGCCCGCGGAAGCCCGAGCCAAAACGAAATTGTTTTTACGTGCCGTGCATGCAAAAGGCAAGGAGACGCAGCAGCAGAAGCTTCTGCTGGCCGGGCAAATCCCTTGCAATCCCCCCATGCGCCCGTTATTGACTTATATTGCGCTAGGCGGGGAATGGGAGAGGGGGGCGATTGTTCCCTGAGATTAAGCATAAACTTACCTGCGAGGAGCCAGAGCATGCCCAACAGCAACAGCCAATGTGATGACATCTTCTTTATGGTGGCCGGCAGAAACAGTGGGGAGGAACTTTTGTTTAGTTTATGAATGGAGCAGCAAAGCCAGGAGCTGTAACGAATCGAAGAAATGAAGTTTTTATGTTTATAATAAATCGAACATCGGTCAATAGTCAGGCACAAGCTAAATTTTCCCTATAAATTCTAAGCTCCGAAAATCCATAACTTGTCGATTTTTTCTCTCAGTTTAGTATCCACCGCTTGATATTGTTTTAATGAAATTTAAACTTACCCGACCCCCACCTTGGCGGCCACCTTTGCCCTAGCCACACAATGGCAGCCATTTTGTATTTGCCTCAACATTTTAATCTAATTTCAATGTTCGCACCCAAAAAGTGCCAAGCAACGAAGCGGAAATGTTGGAAAAGTTTTTTCCCGTTTTAGGGCTGGGGTGCCAAAAAGGACGCACCGAAAATTCGCGTGCAACATTTTGTGGTCAGTTTTTGGGTTTTTGTTTTCATTCTCTCTAATCTCACACTCTGGGTCAATTCGAGCACTCACTCGCTCCCTCTCTCCCTCTCTGTCCTTCTGTCTGTCAAAGCGGCAAAGTTAACGCCAATTGCTAAACGCACTCAATTAGCTTTGATTAAATGGGCGCCCCCCACAACCCCCCGCCCACACACTCGGTTGTGTGGTCAAGCGTTTTGGCAAAGGTATTAACATTGAACCGAAAGCCACGAATGAAGCTCTTGTACTTTTTTCCAGCCATAAATTCAGCTTAGTTTGAGCGCCAAATTTAGGTGAAGGGGATTGAGCATTCTCATTGCTTTGAAGCAAACTTTCAGGGGTTTTAGAATTTCGTCCAGATATTTGTAAAAAAAAAGGAAAAGTAACTATAAATGAACTGAATCGTACTCAGTTAGTGTGTAATCATTATAAATTATTTGCAGTTGTCAATCTGTTTTTTAGAGGCTGACTTAAGCTCTATTTACGCGACCTGATCACTCATCTGAGTTTTCGTCTGATTTGCTGTCTGACCGTGCAGACGAAATAGAACCGATCCTCTTTGGTGGCTTTATCGAGTGTACAATGATGTTCGACTAGAAAACTCATTCATAAGCGATCAGGTCGTTGGTTTACCTATCTGTATGTTTGGGTGTTGTGGCTGTCTCTATTCAGTTCAAGATCTTACAGTTGGGGTGTCCGAACCTACATACATATGTATCCAAAGAATAGTAATGGAACTGTGGCGCTCAGATAATATTTTGAACTAAACTGTTTTGCTTAGAGCGCGAGAGAGAATGTGCATGAGTGGGATCACACAAAATGGTTATGGGTGTATTACAAATATGCCATTCATCTCTTGGCTCTATGAGACAGATGACAGCTGCTACATGTGATGGAATGAGGAGGAAGGGAAAGGAGTGAAGAGCGGTGGAAGATTGAGAGGCGTGTGGGGAAAAGAGTGGTGAGCGGGTGAAGAGTGGGTGGGTAAAAAACGGAAAAGCCAATTTGAATTAAATTATAATTAAAGAGTTCTGATGCTGCTGTGAAATTCACATTCTTCATATAATATTGCTACACCCGAAATTCACTATGTGGTCGTGCGGGAGAGGTATGTTTTCAGCATCCACCTGACTGGCTAACTATAGTTCCAGAATTTTCGAGCGCCTAGTCTTTTAGGACGGGATGGATGGGAAACAACACAGTTTCTTAAAATCTTGGACGCATAAAGTATACCTACTTATATCGCTCATTTATTTCGAGACCGGCATAGCTAACTGTTTCGTGTTCTATATTGCAATTTAATTTTTTAGGTTAATTTTTGATGTTATTGCAAGAGCGTCATATCTCAATTGTCCTGCTGTCAATTTTGCGCATACATTATTCGGTTTTCAGTTATAAATTCATATTTTCAATTTCAAATACGTTATTCTACGAGTAACGGGTATAACGATTTTCTAGATATCCGTGTCATATTGAAAACTTACATATATACATTTTCGCTATATCTATAATCCCTTAAATTTTCATAAAGACTGGATAATAAATAGCACACTTTTCGGATTCCCCCCTCAGGAACATTTAACATTTCTTGCCCCGAGTAGCGGGTAAATCGAAGTCGGGGCAGGGCCTCACGCCTGAGGTCTGTTTCACATTTTCTACGCTTATCAAGATGACGCATAATTAGAGAGGTTTAAAATCAAAAACAGCTTCAGAAGTGACTTTTTTTTTGCAATTTTCACACAGGGTTTCTGCGAAGGCATAAAGATTTACATGTATGGGTCCCAGCATAAGGCACACTTTTACAGTGTGAAGAATTGAATTTATATTACAAACTGGAGCAAACTTGATCTGGGTACGGTATACACCTAAATACGTCCAAAAATTTGTGGCTCTACTTCTTATAGTCAGTGAGATCAACGCGTTTTTACATAGAGAGTGACAGTTTTTCGCTGCTATATGATGGAGGATGTGGAGTTTTCCAAATCTGAAACCAACTCAATGTGGCTACAGTATTTGGCCAAATTGTGATATAAATAGCATTGATTGATAATTTAACTGTATTTAAAACTTTAACTATGGTTTCATAAGCAATTAATTTAATCAAGTAAGGCTTTATTTAGCCAAATTTATATCAAAATGTGCTCAAATTTATATCAAAATTTGTCCAAATTATTTGTCTGTGTCAACTAAGCTATAGTCCTATTACATAATCTCCAATAACAGTAACAAGTGTTTCTGAGAAAAAAAATTGCTTTCTTCTTCTTGGTGGATATAGAATTGAGCAAATACAGGAACATAAGAAAACGGCCCTTAATGTATTAAAATTATACAATTTATATTTAACATCATTATAACTTTAGGCAAGTTTATCAGTTTTTTCGTTTAGTTGGGATGTGAAATCAGTCATGATATGAAGGTGTTACTGACATTATAGGTAGGGCTAGAAGGGCTTAATGGGCCACTACGTGCCCGTCATTGACTTTTATGGTTAATAATTGGCACAGAAAAATAAGGATTAAAATACCATTTTGACTTCTTAAAAATTTCAATATTTTTTTTTCATTTTGACAAGAAAATGATAACTTTCTGATCTAAAATAATACCATTTATCACCATTTATAAAATATTTTACTGTCATATTCCGGTGAATTCGAACTATTTACAATCAAGGAAGTCAGCATCAAAACTTTCGTTTTTACTTACTTATTACTTGACGGTTTCAAATTAAATCGTTTTTTTCTGATTTTTCAAATTAATTTTCGACAATTTTTTGTCGAAAGTGAACACCGGAACAGACCTGAAAAAATGTTAAGAAATATCGATTTGAAATTTGTATCATATCGATTTGATATTTTTTCATATCGGAGTCAAATTGGTATAAAAAATATCAACACGAAATAAAACTGATCCAAACGGTCTTGGAAAGGCTGCGCGGCATCATTTGAAACAGAACAGAATCCTTCGAAGGTACAAGGAATTTTTCTATACTCGAAAGCGCTGCCTGCATGGTAGTCACTTTTCACATTTTAAAGTAATGAGTTTAAGAGCCAACAAACATAGAACATCTGTTTAAAAAGCAGAACCCTTCCTTTCTCACAGAACTCAACTCGAATTTCAAGTCCGTTCACAACCAGAAATAACTCTAAGACAATTACTATTTACCATTTACAAACAAGGCAGCTTAGCTTAACACTATTTTTGCCCCTTAAGCTTGCGCAACTTGTTCTTAATTACAACGATTTGATTAATCCAAAATTTCACTTTGTCTCTGCCCTCCCGGCGCTCGCGCCAAATGCTAACAGTCCTTTCATTTGCATTTTGCAGCTGCTTTTATCTGCGCCTAATTAAGATGGCCCACGATGCTGGCAGGACACAGTAGCTGCAGTGCATCCGCCTGGCCCACAGTGGCTTCCCAGGCTTTGGCAGCAGCTTATTATCTCATCTAATTTAGGGGGCTTCCCCCTTGACTCGCACAACTCGAACTTGGCAAACAGAGTAAATGAAATCAAGCCGTGTAATGAGCAAAAAACTATGCAAACGTGACAAAGCGCGCTCGTGAGCAGACGAGTTCATAATTCTCGCTCCACTTCCCCCTCCGCCGACCGCCAACCGCTCGCCCGGCTCAAGTTTTTAATAAAATAATTGCAGAGGGAAATTGTTTTTGTTTTTTTTTGGGTTTTACTGTCTACGACAGAAATGAAAAATTTTAATTGTTGCAGTCTGTCGACACATCCGCACTCGCAGGACAACACGGCCTGCAGGATATGCTGCCTGTTAATATGTGTGTCCATTGTGCTGGTTAACAAAACCAATTTGCCTTAGTGTATTTTTATGTGGCATTTTGTTGGTTTGGTTTTCTAGTTCGCTCCACCTGGCCGGCACTTTTGTTTGCGGTTTGTCAGTTTGTCCGTTTCGGCCATTTATTTGTTTGTTTGTTTGGCTCGTTTCCTCTTGTGCTGATTGCATTTTTTTGTTTAATGGTTATGAAGTTACTGTTTCAGTTTCCGTTGAGGTCACGGCTGGCATTAAAATTGTAGCTTGTTGTGCTTGTTGTGGTAACCGGAGCGCAAGCTCCGACTTAGATTGAATTGGAAAACAGTTTTTAAGCCTTCCGATGTCTGCTTTTTATTTGCTTTCGAGTACACAAACATGCGCGGCTTATGAAATGACTTATTAGCATTTTATGATCGAGTCCCTGCAAATTAACGCTAATTATGTTAAAGTAACGCCTGAGTCTCATTGGAGAAGACATAAAACTAAATGTGACTATTTTTATGGCTATTTTTGTTTTCTCCCAAACTGATAAAAACAAACGTTTGGCATTTGACAGCCGTTTGATGGTTTGCGTGCGGCTGATTTTTGCTGCGGTAAGCAGTATTTGAGCCCCACCCATTAGGCCCGCCAGCCAGCCAGTTAGCCAACATTGCGTGACAGCCATTTGTCTCCCACTCCTTCGCCTTCTGCTACTCGAACTCCGGCTCTAGGACATTTTGGCTTGCTCTTGAGTGACTGACAGCAAAATCATTGAAATGTCACTTGTGCTGTCACTTTTGCATGGGCTGCGGCTTGTGCCCGTGTGTGTGTGTGTGTGTGTGTCGGAGAGAGCCACGTTTTCAATTTCAGTCGCTAAAAAGATTTCCCCGGGCCAGTCACTTAATGTCAGTTAATTGAGCAGACCCTTCTTCAGCAAAGGTTTGAAGGGTATGATGAAAATGTGGATATGTATTTTAAAGGAGTTTGGGGCGGTTTCAGTTCTAGTTTGTACAGCTCCAATCACAGATCCAGTTCATCTAACTAGTTACACATCACTAACAACTATTGATGCTCGATACTCCCGTACATCTCTAACTCACACACACACACTTAAAGGGGTACTCTCCACATGCAAACATATTTGTCAGATTTTTTTGCATTTTTTTTTATAGCTTGCATATGAGTCATTCTTTTTCATATCGACAGATCTCAAGTTGACATTGTGGAAAGCATTTTACTGTATCTAGGAAAATCGCCCCAAATGGATTTTTTGAAATTCAAAATACTTTAGAAGATATATCCCTTTTTTCAACCAATGTCTTCGATAAAACAAACAATTTTCAAATTACTTCAAACTTTAAACGCATTTATTTCGAAATCACGTTTTACGAACTGGCGGCCATGATATCTCTAGTTCCACTGAACCGATTTTGATGATTCAAACTGAAATCCACGCAGAATTGTCACCTTTCCTGTCTGGCACTTAATCATAATTTTAAAAAAATTTTTACTTATTTTTTACACTGAACTACAATAAAAGGGGCCAAAATCTAATTTTAATTTTTCAATGTCCGCCATTTTGTTAAAAAAAATCACAAAATTTTTTTCGAGGGTCAGACCAGAATTACATCTGTACTGATTATAACCCCATTCTAAGTTTTCATTTTACACCACCTGGAGACGTGGAATCATGGCCGCCTGCACTATACCTTTTTTTTGGAGAAAGAGATCTTTTTGAACAGCCCTCGTATCGAAGCAGTAAATTTTTTTTTTGGTTACTTTAATCTGTTTGTAACATAATAAAACAAAACAAAAATTGGAAAAACTCTTGAAATAAGAAAATTTTGACATGGAGAATTCCCCTTTAATTCTTCGCCTTTCGGTGACGTTCATTCTTACCGGCAGCACGCGGCCTCCAATAAACCGAACTTAAGCATAATCAGTGCTTTAAACTAAATATTTAACGTGGCGTAGTCACATATGGTGACCCCTTCTGAAAGAACAATTAACTATTAATCACTTCCGTCATTCATCATTCATCATCAGCAACAACACAACATTATACTATATTTCCAGTCCACCCAGGGGCAACAGACCAGACGATAGAGACGCTACTATCGCAAGATTGTACTAAGAATGCAGAGGAAGTACTAACTCCACTATCCCGCGACTGAGCCAGATGGGATCCCAACAAAAGCTGTGATCGTGGGAGCACAGCCGGACATTTTTGCTGACCTTTACAACCAGTGCATCAGGGAGGGAGTCTTTCCATCAAGATGGAAGCTTTGTAGAAGATCTCTCTGCGTACAGACCATTGTGCATGCTAGATGTCGTCGGCAAACTGTTCGAGCGCATCCTATGCAACCATCTAGAGGCGAAACTGCAAGAACGGCACCGCCTTTCAAATCAACGCACTATGGTTCCAAATCCCAAAAAGCTCGCCAAAAGTCGAAGAAATATTTTTTAATGGACTTTTAATGATTGAAATAGTTGTTGTGGGACATCTAGCTTGTTTTATGACCCTGAATAATGAGGAGTGTCCCCACCTGGCTCAGATATGAACTCCGTTCATAAGCGTCGAGCGTTCCTCATATTTTGTTTACTCGTCATGCCTCGAAAATTACACAACTTTGAGAAGCGTATAGAATCGCGAAAAGTTAACCGATTTGTATTCTGCAAAATGGTTTCTACAATTTGAACGTGTTGACGAAAAGGTCTTATTAATAATGCATGAAATAGTAAATCGTTAATAAAAGTAGCGATTTATTTTTGGTCAAATTTTGAAATGTCGTTTTAGAAAAAGCAATAAGTCAAAACTCACATCACAAAAAAATTGTGGTTTAGAAAATTCTTCAGAGCATAGAAAAAATTTAGCTGCGAATAGCTGCAGATTCAGTCTCAGGGATGATTTTCGCGCGACATACCTATATAAGTATACACTGCAAACAAAACTTTTTCTAAAGTATTTTGGCCCGCTAAGCCCGCAAATCGACGTTAAAAAAAAATCTGTCAAATAGTTATCTAGATATTATCGATAAACGGCTTTTTCGATGTTTCAGTCACATCAATCAATACGTTTCTGAAGAAATTGTCCGCCATTTTGTTTTTCTAAATTAAGACATCGGATTCGTGATCAGCGACCCCGAAAACCTCCGAGAACAGACTTTCAGCCAAATCAAATGCGATTTTGAAGAAAATTTCCGCCATTTTGTTTTTCTAGTTTTTAACGTCGGATTCGTGATCAGCGACCGCAAGTACAAGCTTTCAGCCAAATCAAAAACGTTTTTTAACTCTTGTCCGTCTTTTTCGGATTTGGGACCACTGTGCGACAGTTCGGTTTCAGAAAGCAGCGTAGTACGATGGACGCATTTTCAATGGTGGTGCACACAGCCCGCAATGCCACAGCTGGAAGAAGATGGCGAGGTGGCAGTAAGGAGTATTGCCTCGTTACATACAACCCCGCTCGCTGGGAAAAGGTCCTACAAGCACTCACTGGTCTTGGTATATCTAAGTATCCGGTGAAACTAACAGCCAGTTACTTCGAGAATCGTACTCTGCTTAACGACACATCGGATGGGAGGAAAGCATACGGAAGCATGCGGGGTGTGCCACAGGGATCAGTTATATGACCGATTCTGTGAAACGTGATCACCAATAGAGTCATTGGCTGATCTGCAACGTAGTCAGTTCTATCATAATGTACGCAGCACCGATATGCGCCCCAGCAATGACTGAGCCATCATACAGCCGAGTATGCAAAAGAGCGTACAGAAGGTGTGCTCTTCCAGTTACCTGCAGCAGGACTTAGGGCCGATTTCACATCTTCTACATATCTGTCACATAAACTAACATATAACAGTGTAAAATCGATGACTATCTGACACATAGCAGCTATCAGGGAGAACAGAAATCGGCCCTTAAAATTATAGATTCAACAAAGGCATACTAAACAAGGTAGGCTTACTCACTCTCTATCTCTCTTGACAACTTGTTAAATTTCAGTCAGTAAGCAACTGTTTTAAGCAAAGCATCTCCGCGGACGAATTTTTTGTGTTTTACTTAGTAGCTTAGTAGGCTTTGTATTGAAATATATTACTCTTTCGCTCTCGCTCTCTTTGACACAAATATACGGAGTTCTGAGAGAGCGAGTCAGCCTACCTTGGTTAATATGCCTTGGATTCAACCATAGAAGGACGCATAACATATACTCTTTGTCTGTCCTAGATTCGCTGCCAAACGGGAAGAGTTAAGCCGAGGTATTGGGAGGCCATTCACAGTCACTGATTTGATGGACATCCTACTTAGCTCTGCTGAAATCTTTGCGTCGCGCTGAACATCAGAGTAACTCGACCCCTAGGAAGGTATCAAGTGGAGGTCTCCGCAAGAGGAAAATGGAGACAAAAAACAGCCACAACACAACAAAAGTGAAATGTGCAAAAAACATTAAGCAAATTCTCGTAAATAAAGTGCCAACAATACAGCAGACGGCTTCATCAAGAAGCACGTCCGCAACCAATTACGCTGACAGCGTCTTGTGAAATAGTCGAAGCTCAACCTATTCGCCCCAAACAAAACGATCATCCATACATGAAGACCCCATATCAGAGTTCAAGGATCTTCTTTAGCCTGACTTAAATAGCCACTCAAGAACTCTTAGTCCTGTCCAATCTACCTCAAAGAGAGACCGATGGCTGGCGGATTTGTGCTAGCACAGCACACATGTCCGATTCACTGCATCGACGACATCAGCTTCAGATGCAGATCACAAGTGTCCAGTCAACCCGACGACATCCATTACACCCGTTGAATGTTCGCTCTTACAAAAAAAGGCGCTTTCAACAACATATGGAGGTTCTGCGCATCAGCCGATCAAGCGACCACGTCCGGTAACCTCTTGAGCCGCCCTTCACGTGAAGCCACACTCAACACTTCATGGATATTCAAGCCTGAATTCAGCAACAACTTCCCTGATAACCCAGTCAACTCTACGATTCGCTTAAAAAGGGAGTGACCGCAGAATGGCTGGAGTGGTCTCGCTCAATAACGGCGTTGGATAGTACATAGCACAGTTTGTGTTGCGCAACAAGAGTAATATTTATTTTGTGTTGAATTGACGTGTTGAAATTGTTTGTGCCAAATAGACGTGGAACTCTACAAAACAGTTTCTATTCTGCCACAACTCTGACGGGTAGTTCGTCTGGTGTCACAACTCTGCTGGGTAATACTTCACATAGTTTGAATCGCTCCACAAGAATAATATATACTTCAAACAGTTCTTATGGTACCACAAATTCTATGTGTACTGCTTTACACAGTTCATATGGCGCCACAACTCTGAAGTGTAGAATCAAAGACTTCAGAATTCACAAAGATCCTGAGTTCTGGAGTTTTTTGATGGTACTTCAAACAGTTCATATTTCGCCACACTTAATAACTCTCCGTTGTAAACGAAACTTTGTCCAATACAGCGTATTATACAGTCGAATTTGACCAAACGTTCCACCTTTTTATTTTATAATATTTTTTGCGACTTTGCATGCCACTAAATTATGCTGTAATCCCTGTTATCTGACCTCGCATGTTCATAAAACAGAAACAGCAGAAAGAAAACAACCCAAATCCTAGTTAGTAAAAATATTTTCACATTTAATTCGACCTCCGCGCGCTGGCAAAGGCGAGAATCATAAACAAAAAAGAAATCAGGACTACAACATTTTAGTCGCATGTTGTGCAGTTTTTTAATTGAAACTGCGAACGCAGCATCGTCATCATCATCTATCATAGTTGATATCAATTTCAGTTATGGCGTTTTTTACCATGTTTTTTGGCTTAATGAAATTGTAAGCCTGCGGCCAATCGGTCTGTCCATTCAGCGTTTAATAAACATCCCCGAATATAATAATATCAGCACAATCGATTGCATCCATCCACAATTCAGTTACCACAAATTAACAATTAAATGTTCGTCCCTTTTTGCTTTGGTTTTGTTCGCTTCGCACCTTTTTTTTGCCATCCGGCTAAAAGCCTTCGTTTTGTGTGCCGGGTCACGCCTGGTGCTAAAAGCATGTTGCATAATTTTAAACTCTGAGCCACCCATGCAAATGCATTACGTGTCCGTGTCCGTGTCCCTGCCGTGGCTATGTGTGTATCCGTGTATCGAAATGCGAGCTTGTGTGAGAAATATTGCCTGTCAAACATATCTTTGGCTTAATTCATGCGTTGCCTTCTGTGTGGTTCTGTACGACCCGTCCCTAGCGCCACTCCCACCACAGAATCCAAAGCCCGATGCCGCGGCATATGCGAACGTGCGTGCCAAGCTGGTAAACCAAAAATCGACACACATTCTGGCACTTGCATATGCACACACACGTACACAAATATACAATCTCAATATAAGCCATTTGACGTTTCACGTGAGTCAGCTTATGAAAATCAAATTTCTATACAGAAACAAACAAAATGAGAAATATGACAAACTGGGAATGGGTTAGTCGACTCTGATAATACTCACTGATATAAGTGAAGTGTAAAGAAAATGTTGACTTGGGCCTAGGAAATTGCAGACTGCACCTAGGCGGGGGAAAGTAAGCTCTAAATCAGCTTTATCGATTTCGTAGGGATAAACTAAGCCTCTTGGGAGCGTCACCGTTATACAACTTGCATATGGACGGAAGGGGGCCTTCGGATTGGTTTACCCAACCACAATGTTATGAAGCAAGCATGCCTGCTCAGTTTTCACTTGTTTTGTTCGCACATGATGCTGAGACTCTGATGTAAGTAGATGACATGGAGAGGTTGATGTGGAGTATAGAAATTAATGAGCGAAATACGAAGTACCTGGTGAAACTGTCTTGAGCCAAGGCATAGTTTCAATAGGAACCAGCTCATCCTGGCCAGCACCAAAGCTGCTGTAGTCGGAGCAATTATAGAAGACGTTAATCTACTGGGAAGCCTTTAAATATCTGTTTTTGGAAGAAAAAAAACCATGTCCAAATAGGGCAGAATTTTCAGGGCCTGGCGTTTTTAAGCGAGTACCCTTAATTACTTTCACATGAGCTCTACCATATGTTGCGCTAGATGAGAAAAAAATTCTCTATAAAGTCAAGGAAATCCCTTCCAAGCAAATTCTTACTCAAAACCAATTCCAGATGTCACAGAAATCTCTTTCGGCTGGTTTCATCCAAACCATTTTGATAGGCAAAATTAGTTTTGGAAATGTTAACAACATAATTTTTCTGTATAGGTTGCATCAAATCAACTAAGTATTTTATTTATTTTAATATTCAAAATTCAATAAAAACAATTTAAAACAACCAACGAAAGCGCCCTCTTACTATGGTGTCACCATCTGTCAACTAGCATGATTACCAACAAGGGTTAAGAGTTGCCATATTATATTTTATGATTGGCGCAAAGAAGAATATGACTTAAATTTTAATTATAATTTAAAAATGCATCATAAAACATATAACACAATCTAAAAATATATTTAAACATCAAATTAACTTATAATTAGATAATGGGAAATTTTTTTTGCGAGAAAGAGCAACCCTGCTTAGAGATTTGATAGAGATGGACCATTAGCATGGACACAAACCTTTTAACAAGACTTTCAAATAAGAAAATAATATCTCCGACGGACTTTTCGAGCGTTTTGCAGAACATCCTAGGCCAAAATCTCTAGAGATTTTATGAGGGCAAATTTAATGGATCATAGTTCACGTAATGTCTCAGCTAATTAAGTCTAAGGCTCAGGGTGGTTTGAAGGTCGAGCTAATGGAGCTGAATAGCTTACAAGAAGCTTCATTTTCTCGTGGTTGCCCCATTAAAAGTTCTAAACAGCACTTCACTTGTTATTGAAATCTAACAGCGCGCTGACGTATCTGTCTTGATAAAAAAATCTTGATCAATCAGGTTTTTGTTTTTTATATGGTAAGGTATGTGAAATAAGTCACCTTGCAATCATATATTCCTTGATATAATCTAAAGCAAAAAATATTTTCCAATATTTTCCAATATTTTTTATTCTTTTTCTTAACTTAATTAATTAACAATTCAAATCCAGTCTTTCAAAATTTATTGTAATCATAATACAACTTTTTATACCCGTTACTCGTTGAGTAAAAAGGGTATACTAAAGTCGTGCAAATGTATATAACAGGCAGAAGGAACCATTTCCGAGCATATAAAGTATATATATTCTTGATCAGCATCAACAGCCGAGTCGATATAGACATGTCCGTCTGTCCGTCCGTCTGTATGAACACCTAGATCACAGAGATGGTAAGCGATAGAGGTTTGACATGTATAGGACAAATGCTTCTTATACCTGCAGGCAGATCAAGATTATTTCAAATTTTGGTCACGTCCCCTCCCGCCCCCGCAATTCGGAAAAAACGTTATATCTCCTACAGTTTTAAAGATAAATAATTCGTACCTTCTGAAGATAGTTAGTAATTAGCAAAACAAATAAATTTGCCGAAGAAATTATAAAAATGATAGGATTGGATGAGCGGTTCTCAAGTTAGGAGCAATGTGAAAAATAGCCGAGTTAAAAAAGTGTTGCATACTTTTCGGACGTTCACCCTAAGGAACGCAGGAACACTGTTAAACATGTTTTTTCATGAGTAACGGGTATATCGATGTCGGTTAGAGCCGTCTTTAACTTGAGCTCTCGTTTTTGTTTACGCTTATTATACATCAAAAAGCATCATATGGGGTAAGACCAAGAGCTTAAAAGATTCAAACTCAGGGAGTCCAACCTAGTGCACATATAAGAAAGATTTAATGTTTACCCCAAAATTTGCCTCCAGAGCCTTCTACGGGTCTCGATAAGTGCGCAGGGCCACCTACTGGATTTTTGTAACGAAGAAAAATCTGCTAGTTGGTACTAGAAGATATAAACATTTTACGTTCTGAATGTTGTTGCTGCGTCTCATCGCTGTCTTTAATCACAAGGAACGTGTCTGATGGGGCTTAATGCTCACAATCAGAGACATGCTTATGTGTGTAGAAAGTGGCATATGTCAACTAATTCATAGAGAGAGGCCTTTGAAAGTGTCTTTTTGGCATGTATGCGTGTGTATGTTTAGCTCAGTCGCTGACCGATATCATCATCTGGTCAGGCTTGTTTTGGTGAGTACGACTTTCTGAAGTAGCCTAGCGTAACTTACATCGACGCAAGCCGAACGTTTGCCGCTGCTTGTGCCAAGAGAGCAAACAGCTTTTTAGTCAGTGTTCAGCGGTATATAAAGCAAGCTCCTCGTGACAAACTCAGTTCTAAAGGCCACTAATATCTGTGCTCAACGATTCCCACACTCTAACTTTGGTTCGCGAATGCGTGAAGAGCTCGAGTGATTTCAATTACCACTCCCACATGAGCCCTAATTTTTCCCCACTCTCTCCGCTCACGCTACATTGAAGCAGTAAAAAGTACACATTCGACCGTTCCGTTTATTTATTAGCCGTTGAAAAAGATTTATTTTATGAACGCTCGTCTGACTGATCAGTGATATGCTAGTGAGAGCATTAATAGCATATGCAGCTTAATTTTTTTCTGTCTTTGTTGTGTGCAGAGCTAAGTTAAAATAATTATTACTGTTTTTGAAGGAACTCTGATAGAGTATTTTTGTGCAGGCCTACAAACCCCAAAAACCTTTGTTTTGGGATCCAGATTTCGCTTCCAAAATAAAGTATTAGAAAATGATAAGTATTGGAAAAGTATTTAAAATTGTTCTGATTGGCTATATGAGTCGGCATTTCATCAGAAAAAAAACCGTTTCTGGATTGATGGAAGTAGCCTATTAGGGTTACTTCGTAGAATGTACATTGAATGTCAAATAGATTTGGCAATCTTTTGAAAATCTTATAAAAGTGTTGACAACTTATTTAAGGGTTCACAGTTCTGAAAAAAGGAAGAACAGCAACAACATCAACAAAGTACGCCCAACATTGTTATTCATTCCAGTCACAGGCCAGGCCAAACAAACCCAAGTGTTTCCCCTCATTTGCAGGTCACACATCAAAAATCAACAGCGCAGCCTTTCAGGCTTAAAGAGTTTCTTTGCCCGACAGCCAAAACTTAGCCTCGTTCCCTCGTCTCGCACTTGTCTCGAGCGGTAGATCGTGTTTGAGATTTGTATTTATTATTCCACTTTGTGCGGGTTAAATCAAATTTGCATATAAGACATCGACATCGGCTTGAAGAGATTGCTTCCTGGCGCTGGGACACAGCCAACTTGATGAAAGACTAAAAGCTCGCGCGTATTATAATCAATAGCGGATGAGGGTGCTCCCGACTGGTCGACTGTTTGCCAGTTGGGTTTCCTCAATGCTACGGGTATGCATGAGAAGCTTCACGCCCCACGCTCAGTCTCTCCTCTGAGTGTGTGTGTGTGTGTGTATGCGTGTGTGTGTGCTGCATTGAGGTTTTCACTTCAAATTGGTTTGGTTTAGTTTGCTGAATGGATTTCGGTTAGCGCGCCAAGTGATGCGGTAGCTGCTAAGCAGAAGGCTGTGTATGTGTGTGTGTGTGTGTGAGTTCTCTATTTACAGTTATTTTCGTTTTCTTTCTGGGAATGTGGCCGGGGTAGGCGTGTCAATCATTTTGCCTGCTGAACTCAAGGATAAATCTGAGAAAAGGCGGTGATTATCCAACATTTTGTCAACCGATTGAGCTGTGTGTGAAGACTCTGAAATAGTTCCAATTTTGCATTCCCTGTTTAAAGTTCAACTCGAAATCAATAACATTTTCAATCTAAGTCCGTTTAGAATCGGGTAAGAGTTTTACAAGTGAATTTTTTTGCTCAGTGTGTAGCAAGTTAGTTGTTGTTGTCGTTGGAGGGGCAGGGGCAGGGGCAGGGGGGAGACTAAACTTAAATCAAGTTTTGCTGTTGCTGCGTAAACTTCTTCTCCTCTTTTTCTTTTTGTTGCTGCTGTTGTCTTGCTCTGCGTGTGTGGCCCGTAACTAATATAAACATGGATGCCAGCGGGCAGGAACTCATATATGTTTACCCCCTACCCCCCCCAGGTCACCCGGTGAGTGTGTGTGTGTCTAAGTTATTGAAGTTGATTGTGGCTGCTGTCCTTGTTTGGCTGCCTGCAGGGAAAGAGAAAGACAGACAGAGAGAGAGAGAGAGAGAGCGAACGTGGAAACAGGCCACAAAATGCGTGCAGGTTATGTTTGCTGATTGAAGTTCTAAGCGTTGGCCAAATTAAATACAGCAAACTGGCAACTAGCATAGCAGCAACAACGGTACACACACACACACACACACACACTTGCGAGTATATAAATATGTAAATGACAGTGCTAAACGGCAGCTAGAGCAGCAACCCAATAAACTAGAATTGGAAGTAGGAGAAAAACCAACAGAGCAAACCGAGTACCCTGAGTTAGGGCGGAGGGCGGTGGGAGAGGGGGCGGAGGCAAGGCGTAACAAAGCGTTGCTACTTCATTAAGAGCGTTTGATGTGTGCGTGTGTGAGGTTTCGCATATGTCACGTATTTGTTTTCTTCTGACTCAAAAATTGTCCCTTCAAGGTTTTTTTTTTGGGACTTGTTTCTGCAGTCGTTTAATGAAATTTGTGCAGGTTGCAACAAAAAGTTGTACCCTGACTTTTTTCTGCAATTGGGAACATTTGGATATTGCCATGAACGCACGTTGCTATGCAAATTCGTATCTCTCTCTCTCTCCCTCTTTCTTTCTAGCTTGTGAAAACATTGTTCGAAAATGCTAGCAAGAAAAGTTCTCAGACCAGCAATATGTTTGCTAGTTCTCCGAACCACGACCATGAGCCGAATCTCATCGGTTCAATTCATATCTTTTGTTATATTACAAGTTCGACAAGAAATATAATGCAAAATTCAAGTTATGAAATGACAAAACTTACATAGAAAATTAATGGTTGTTCCTTCCAACCAGGCAATGTCGGATCTAGGAATTTGCTAAGGGGGATGGGGCTCAACGCCCTCAAGGAAATTATTTTACAACGAAAACTGTAAATTTTTTCTGTAATTTAAGTCTTTTTATACCCGTTACTCGTAGAGTAAAAAGGGTATACTAAAGTCGTGCAAATGTATGTAGCAGGCAGAAGGAATCATTTCCGTATAAAGTATATATATTCTTGATCAGCATCAACAGCCGAGTCGATATCCGTCCGTCCGTCGGTCTGTATGAACACCTAGATCTCAGAGATGGTAAGCGATAGAGGTTTGACATGTCTGGGACAAATGCTTCTTATACTTGCAGGCAGATCAAGTTTATTTTCAATTTTTGCCACGCCCCCTCCCGGCCCTGCAATTTGGAAAAAACGTTATACCTCCTACAGTTTTGAAGATTGACGATACGTACCTCCTAGAGATAGTTAGTAGTTAGCAAAATTAGTTAATTTGCCGAAGAAATGATAAAGATCGGATGAACGGTTCTCAAGTTATGGGCAAAAAAGTAAACAACCCTCCCCCCACCCCTCCCACCCTATTACAACTAACACCGCACAATCTTAAAGAGAGAGAGAGAGAGAGAGAAAGAGAGTAAGAGTGAGATAGAGAGAAAAAGAGAGAGACTTAGAGATGAACGCAGCACCAACACTGCATTCAGCTTTTACTCCAGGTACAGAGTATGTTTTAGTCTGGCTTGACCGACGTTCTCACTTGTTTTCAATAAAAAATGTTAAAACCAAGGCTGCAAACCGGTCCTGAACTGAACCCCTAAGAACCGGTTCGGTTCGGGTTTTTTGGGTCCGACGAACCGGACCGTGAACCGAACCCCTAATATTTTTGACAGCTTGAACCTGAACCCGAACCGGACCACTTTTTCGAAAAATTAGGTTCGGTTCGCAAAATTAAGTAGTTATTCTAGAGAAATAAAGAAATTCCAGGTAATCTGACATGTGACTTTCAAAAAGTTCTCCAATCCTACGACATTTCTCTAGTTCAGATTTATACTTTCAACGTCAATAATGGAGCGAATATGGCTCGAGCTGGAGCACATTTAAATGAAAACTGTATGAAAAATTAAATGTTGATGAAGGTTGCTCATGTGAATCAAGGCATTTCTTGATTTGGACGATGACCTGAATAGATTACCTGGAGGACTCCTTAATTACAATTTGATTGTTTTAAGAAAGTTTATTTTATCTTAACAGAGAACACACACATTGTAAAAAAACCAGTGCTGTTGGACGCGATGGAACTCAGTCTACAAAATGTGCAAACGTTTACTAACTCTTAAAACAGCATCAGCTGAAAATATTTAAATGAAACGTAGCTCAAAATATCTGTTTAATGCTGGGGCCAATTATTAAACTTTTGTAAAGCTGCAGGATTCACAATGACTACCATGTGATTTTTATTACGCTTGTTTTTAATTTCGAGCAATTGTTCTAAATTCTTTAGCAAAACATTGTTTATAACGATCTAAATCTCGATAAACGTTCTTATATTATGAGCTCAGTACCAAAGTTTGCTGCAATGCTCCTTCCAACTTAGGTAACTTCTGACCAAACAAATAAGTTCTGAAGCAGCACATTACAGAATGCTGACGCTCCAGCAAGTCATTCTTAACGAGAGTTATCCAAATTTAACTTTAAACGACTCAACGTCTGATTACCAAGAAGGGCAGTTCTTAAGCAGTTGAAACAGACAGATCTATGCCAAGTGGATTCAATTCGTAGAAACAAAAGTCTTGATCTAGTAACGAGAGATTTCTACGCCACCTTCCACATAAATTTGTAAAAGGAAACTGATTACTAAAATGTACAAACTGCTTGAAGAAGACGATATTTTTGCCGAAACGCGTAGGAGAAAACCTGATCTAAAAAGTGTTTTGACTGCAGGAAGGGAAGACGGTCGAACAACAGCCCCAATTGGCACCACAATATTACAACGAAAAAAGGGCCAAAAATAAATTTATACATGGATTAATGTTTTAAAATTTTGGAAAGGTCAAAAACGAGGACTTGAAAAATATTGCACTCGCCATATTTGCTGATTTAGCAACTCACGTATCAGTTAAACGGGCCTATTCAACAGTTAAGTTTGATCTTTATGATATAAGAGCTGGTTGATCAACAGCTCCTAGAAGATATAATGCTTATTTGGCTGCCTTCACGCTGTTCGACACATGACATATGATAGTTTAGTAGCCCTGCTTCTTGTTATGTTGTAAATTTGAGAAATTGTCAAATTCATAGAACTTTCTGGGGAAATTCAGGCCTATTAGATATCATGGGTCATGTGTGCAACAGAGTGAAGGCAGCCATACCTTAAACTAAGCAGTTCTCTAAAGTTAAAAATGTCAGCTAATGAATTTTATTACAAAAATTACATTAATATTATTTTAAAAAGTAAGTATTTATAAATCGAAACTATTCATATATGTTTTAGCGAACCGAGGCTCGAACCAAAACCTTGGGTTCAGGGGTTCCGAGAACCGGTCCGCGAACCGAATCTTAGACTTTACAACGGGTTCGAACCCCTGAACCGAACCTTTGGCAAAATTTTAGAGGTTTGCAGCCTTGGTTAAAACATTTTTAATCGTGCTTGTTTTTTCCATTCGCTTTTAAAAAAATTTAATTTTTACTGCGAAATTCAATTATTGTTGATTTATCTTGAATAAAACAGTTTCCAACGATTTTTGTCAAAAAAATTTTAAACCAAGTTTAAACATTTTTTATAGAACAAGATATAGGTGGATTTAATTTAATTTCGATGAGTGCATATCAAGTTCTTTGCGGGTTCCTTAAAATATAAATAAAACCAAGTTTTATTGAGTTATGTTAAGATTGGCCAATTTTAAGATTTAGCTCCCATACAAAGTAAATAACCAAAAATATATGGTCACATTAAGTATCTGGCAAACAAATAAGATTAGTGATTTCCGGAGGTAGCTTTAAGTTGCATTTCCAGTATTCACACTTTAACGACCTTAACGAACTGATTGAAATATGAGCTAAATTTAGGCACTGATTTGATAGACCCCAGAGAATGTGGTGTAAAGTCTATGAAAAAAGGGACTCAGTATGTGCGTTCCACTTACGCAGTGACGACGACGACGACGTCAACGACGACGGTACTGGCGACGCTTTTAAAAGTCGCATTATGCATGCAGCAATGCGGCGTATGTACGTATGTACTTACGTGTGTTTGTGTGTGTGTGTGTGTATGAATGTGGGTTGGCTTCTGCAAAAAAAAAAAAAAAAAAATAGTCCAAAGTAGGGCATGGCACTTAATTGAAAAACTTTTATGCGGTCGACAACGCAGCTAGCGACCGAATGAGTGAGCAAGTAAAAGAAAAAAAAAATACCGGACAGGATTCCTTTTGCTGCCCCGCCTGCTCGGCTCTTCCCCTGCTGCAAGGCAATAACAGATAGTTCTTTTGTTCTTGTCTCATATTTTGAGTTTGATTTCGTTTTTCCCCAGCCAGCAGCAGCAGGTGAAAAGAAAACGAAAATCATTTGCATATGCTGATGCGGCTGCCGAGTTAAATCTGGAAAATAATGTACAGTATGGTAAATAAATACGTATAATTATGGAAGTGATATGGGCATCAACTTGTGGTACAACGGTACGTATAAGTAATAAATGCCAAAGGGTAATTTCGCGAGTAACTAGCTTATAAGGACAAGTAATTGACATAGACCATCAGAGACCCAACGACTGGACCAGAACCAGTCAGGGTGAAAGCAAGCAATTCCATTGCAGTTTGCATTTTATTTGATACACCCTGGGCTGAGGACGGAGGGTGCTGAGGGTGAGCGGGCTGCCCATTTAAGTCAAGCGCTTGTCGTTAAGCTGAATTTGATTGTTTCCATGGCGGGGACTTGGCGTTCTCTTCCCCCTTTCCTTTATCTCCAGCTCCATCTTTGTTTTCATGTTGTTTTCTGTAGTTGACCACGCATGACGCCTTTTGTATGTTTAGAGCATGGTGGCTGAAGAACGGAGGACACACAGGGCTTAAGGCAGTGGGTGTGCCTTGTCAGTGACAGCCAAGTTTATTATTGTGCTGCGGCTGCTCCACCGCCAGGACATTCATTCATCCATTCCCCTTCCCCCACATGCCACAAAATCCCACCGAAACGAGAAAACGCATTTTATGGCATTCAAATCGTAATGATTTTGCGCTTTTCTCATTTTCTTTGCTAACAATTTTCCCACAAATGTGCGGCGAAGCTGGCAGAAAATTGCACTCGTTGCAGTAGTTGTCCCTGTGTGCGTGTGCGTGTGCGTGTCCGTATCCGTGTGCGTGTCATTGGATTTTCATTTGGTGAGCGTTTGGGTAAATCTCAACAACGACAATCAGGACGGGCAGCTGGCTGACAAGTGGTGAGTGTGTGAATGGAGCGGGGAGGCGGATGGATGGATGACTGCTGACCAGGCCTGCCGTGTAATGCATGTCCAATTAAAACGTAAGGCCCGCTGTCCCCTCCCTCAATCTCTGCGCTTCTTTGTTGGAAAACAAAAGGCTGGCAAGGCCGTAAAGGGGCTGGAGGCCTTACATTATTGAACAAAAGCTGTGTACGCCACCGCAGAAGGAAAAACAACAGAAGTGGGAGCAGAAATGCAAAGCACGCGCTCAAAGATGCCACATCAAGAAATCCGCCGCAAGTGAAGCCGTCAAGTCGGGGAATGGAGTCGCCATGGTATGCAAGCCTGAACATAATGACTAAATGGAATGCCAATCGGAAGTTCAACACTCGTGGGCATAGTTTCAGAGTTGTACACAACCGGAGAGAGAGAGACAATTTCCTCTTTACTTTTTTCCCCAGCTTTTAGTTTTTGCAATAAATGTTCAATTATTAAATTTCCAAATAATTATTAACTACCAAATGGCGAAATTCCAAATCATTTTGCTCGGCCACAGAAAAGTTTCGACAACCATTCGACCAAAATGCAAATGCAAATTCAAATTGAAAATAATATTTGTATCAAATTGGGACAAAATTAAAATGCATAACCAAATTGATGCAATTTATTACGCATACGCACCGTTGGGTCTCAGGTTTTGAGCGCGTCGAGCGCAAAAATAAAAAGGAACATCTGTCATCGGCTTTGGGTCAAAGACTTGCAATCAGCTGTTCAAACCAAATTCCCACGAACAAAAGCTCGAACATTTTGACCAAAAACTCAAACAAACATCCACAAATTGGATTTCAAATAAACGAAATATAAACCGTTGCGCTTCGCTGTGTCTTCAACCAGTATAGAAACTAGACAATATGAGAATCAGTAGTGAGAGTCAAATATTTACCGAATTTGGAAATATATTTGAAAGTGTTTTCTAGTCTATCGGAGGTAAAATAGATAATTCTTCATGCAGAATTTCCGGGCATTTTCACTCCTGGGTGGCGGATTTTACGGCATTGAAAGATCACATTTCAAATTATTTCGTGTTATATCCTTACAAACCAAGTTTCAATTCAATCGGAAGAAAAACAAATTTTCCCATACAAACTTTTCCTAATTTTCCGGGTGCATTTTTCCAAAACTAATAGAAGCCCGTGACAAAATTACTGCCTTCTTTTTCTTACCGTGCGGGCTTTGCGAAGACTGTCAATCAGTCAGGCAGTCATATATAGAGAGATCTCTTGGCCCGACTGACTGATTATCAACCCACAGCCAAGACCGTTTATTCCAAAGATCTAAACTTTTTTTAGAGTTTGTATGGGGAAAAGATTTGAAGAGTTTGTGCTATGAACTTTTTTCAAATGACTTGTTAAACATATCGTTTGCCGATTTTCAATATAAAAAGATGATGCTATAACATTATTTCAGCAACTCTCTGGGTGTGTTCCAGAAATCTCTAGAGATTTTCGTACCAACGATTTGATTTGGAGCTAAACAGGAAGGAAATGATAAGATTAAGGCCGGCTACTAGATCATAAGTTGGTAAAACCGTACGCATTAAATCAGCTAGGCCTTGAGCAGTCGATTTCAAATCTCTCGACTATTGTCATCTAATCTAGTAGCCGCGCATATATGTGGCACATCACATACCAAAAGCCAAGCAGCTTATATCAACATCTCTAGAGATTTCTGGAACATACTCGCATAACTCACTTTCATTTTTTTTTGTTTTTCTTCATCTTAGATTTATATTTCAGAATTAATTTTTTTTTTTAAATTCATGTTTGAAACTCATTTTTCATTGCGAAAATTCCGCTTGACCCGAAATGCACTAAGTAGTCGTGCGAGAGAAGAATATGTTCAGCATCCACATGACAGGAAGGGATTAATTTGATATTCTGAAATATTTCCACACGACTAGAAAATTTGTTCAGGCCACTGAATTCCCCAAGCGTAACTTAATCCTCTCCTGGCACATTTACAATTTTTATTTATTTTTATCAGCTGTGATTTCGGAACTGTCTAAAATAAATTAAATCAATTAAATTAAAAATAAATGATTTAATAAATAATGTTCAATGTGTTGTTCAATGTGCTATTGGTATACTTTAAAAACTTGGACGCGCGGCGAACTTAGCCAGTTATCTATATTTTCGTATGCTAAGCAAATGCCAATTTGTATGAGTATTGAGAGATGTTCCAATTATTCAATGATTTATATCAGACTAAAATTTGTACTAGTAACTACTCGCTGTTATGAAAACCGATTAAAACTCAGAACCGGAACCGATTTTTAATTTTTTGTATACCGGTATTCGAAAGCCGGTCTGTTTACAACCAAAAAAAAAAACGAATAAAACTTAATCAAAGTACCAGTACAGTTTCGTTTCTAAGCAATTTTTTTTTTATTATTTTGATTTCCGTAGCTGTCGCTTAGTTATTTTGTCACCGCTATATTCAGAGCTGCTACCTGCGTTAATCATGTAGAGCACAAGAGAGTGTCATCTCTATATTCGGAGGTGCAGAGAGAGTGACAACAGTTTGGTTTCTGAAGTCTGTGCATGTATGTTTCTGTGTGGAATACTGAAATAAAAACAGATTTGTTTGGCACTGTCTCACTTAAGTTCTGTTTTTGCATGTTCGCTTCTGTCGCTTTTGTTTACAAAACAAAAGAGCTCTGTGGTAAAGTCATCTACACATGGCCAGCAGGTTAATCGTAGCAAAATTTCTATTCGTGTTTGTGATGCGAAGATGCAAAGAGCAATTAATTGGATTAAGAACTACAAGATAAGGCCAATATATCTGCAGTGTTTCTGCTTTGACATTAAAAACAAATTTGAGTCTATTTGAAAATAATGCATTTCAATGTGACATTATTCCCAGACCCTCGTGAAAATTTCATGATAACGTCTGTTGCGAAAAGTACGTGTGTAAATGCTTCGCAGATATACATTCAAGAATTTTATTCACTTATCTTTAATTGCAACTAAATGAGAAAAGGAGGTCTGACCCAATTCTCTTGACTGAATCGATTTGTATATCAATTTGTATGAAAAGATACAGGACAATCAAAAATAGTTTAGTTTTTTTCACAAAACAGTTTAATGGCCTCAATCAAGTTTGGTTACAAAATTCAAGAAAGTTTCCAGAATTGTCAAAACTATCAAACATTACTCTAGCTGCTTTAGCTACCGAGGTAAGCGTAGAACGTTTACTTTCCGGTGTAAAGTTTATTATGTCTCCGCTAAGAAATCAGATGGGCGCTATTATGCTAATCATTTATTCACCTTCTTTGTAATTATTTTTTGAGTTAGAGAAATTGTTCATTAAATATTATTTTAATCATCTTTTGAATCCAAACTTGTGAATTAAATTGCACATACATGTTTATTAATCGCTTAGGCTGGAATGACACTTGCAATTTCTAGCAGCGATTTTGCTCTTATGGGAATCTAAATGTGTAAGAGCGAGATAGACAGTTGTTGAATTCGCCGCACAATAAATTGCTGCTGAAGGCTGAACAGTCTGCAGAATTGTTTTCGCTAGATACAATATTGTCGCTAGACAACAATTTGCTGTGGCTGCTACTTTTAGCATCTTGAAATTAAACTATTTATTTTTTTCAATTATAAAAAATAAGTTTTTGTGTATGGATTTATTATTTTTCTAAAAAAATAAAATATTTCCTTTAAAAAAAAGCTAGTTGACCAATAGGTTGCGCTTCTTTTGTGAATAATACCTCCAAATCTCAATGGACATGGTTACATAAGGATTGGCCTCCCTTAATACGCTAAAAACATCAGAGCTAGACACCCTCTGCAAGGTATAAAAAAAGGCATTATAAAATAGGTTGTCTTCAGGATGGCCCTACGCACCCAGCACCTGGGATACCCATTCTTAGATGACCTGGTTATCTGCGCCTAGAATACTTGGCTCACCGTCAACGCCCACTCAGCGCACCCCATCCACATCCACCAAACTCCTTTTTAACCCACATCACAAAGGGCCATAAGGTCTTTACTTGATCACGGCCTCAGCCGAGCAGCCAATTTGATCTAAGTCAGTGGTGCACAAGGTCAAATTGCCCTATCCCCTGGGATAAGAAGTAATAATTCTGCTAGCGTCGCAGCCGACACACGTATAGAAAGAGAGAATACGTGTGCTCTATAAAATGCACGCACACACATATGTGTAATTGTATGTAGCCTATATTTGACATAACGACGTTTACTTCATGTTGCTCTGCTACGCACACCAGCGCAAATCATGATAATGTGCGTTTGTGCACCACTGATCTAAGTCATCCTAATAAAACATATTACATTTTTTAATTTCAAATGTTAAATTAAATTGGATGTCAACAACAGCCAGTGTGACCTTTTTTGTTGAAAATACCAAAAAATACGGGTGGTAATACTAAATTCTCAACAACATTCAGGATTTTTTTGGTATGTTATTTAAGAATTCGCTGAATTTGCCGTGTTCGTAATATTCGCCCGACAATATTGCTGCTAGAAATTGTCTGTAAAAAAAGCAAGTGTCATTCCAACCTTACCCACTTTGTTTGGACTTAAGTTTCAAAATGTCTGTTAATTTTACCGCTCCATACCATTACGAACCGGTATACGGAATTCAAAATCTAGGTACCGATACGAAACCGAAATAAAAAATTTACTAAAACAGAACTTTTTGTACATACCACAACCGTAATCGGAACCAAAATATTTCGGTTTGAAGGAAACTGCGATTCATGAGTGCAGTGAGTGGGTTCAGCCTTATAGCTTAGGTTGAATGAAATCCAACGAAAAAAAAAATTATGTCCCAAGTAAATGTTTTTATCTTATTAAAAACACTTTGTCACAAAATGTTACTATTTTTTAGAAAGCCGTTGAAAGTATATGATTTCTGGAATTGCTTAGAAGAACGCTTCACATAGTCTGCCATAACACCTACCTTAAAATAAATACTTAAGATGAAATTTTATCGACTTCATACTGGGGATATCAAAAATATGATCGATATATCGTTATTTATAACTAAGAATCATTATCGCGTATTTTTTCGAGGCCATATATGGGTCATTCTTTTATAAACCGAACAGCTAAAAAATTTTTATTTTTCATTTCAATAAAAAAAATCCGAAATTAGATCTCGACATGCCCACCAAAACGTAATTTGCGGTTTTGCACAAAAAAGTTTTTGTTAATTTTATAAACAATTTCAAAAATCGTCAAAACGAACAAATGTAAAAAAGGAATCGGATTGGTCTTAAGTTGATATCGATGGAAAGATTTTTACTGTATCTACTTAAATTATAATTTTATAGATTTTTAAATTATTTAATAATACTAAGTAAATGTTGCTAAAAATTATTTATAATTTTTTTAAAGTGTGTCATTAAAAATAAAAAATTTTTTCGCTGTTCGGTTTATAAAAGAATGACCCATATCGCAAATTGAATATTTTTTGGTGATATTTTTGTCTTCGCCATTGTCACACTATTACGAATAACTATTTTTTGTGCTCTGGACAAAGGAGCACTTAATCGCAAAGCATGCAGATGCTTGACTGAAATGCAGCTAAATTTTAAAAACGGTAAATGTAAGGCTCACAAAGCCTGCCGTATCACCTGAACAAAATTTGTATTTAACTTATGTTTACTTTAAATAAAAGCTGTAAAATTCTATTCCGATTATTTCGTCTGTATTTGTGTATCGCAATTGCACTTTGATTTTTAAATACAATATCAAATATTGACCTTTGATTTCCATATTTGGAAACGGTTCGGTTTATAGAAAAAAGGTCTAAGGAATATACTTTAAAGCAGCATGCCGCGGTCTGTTTCAAGCAATCCATTGAAATAAGTCAGAGCTGGTGTGAATCGCTTTAATACACTCAGACTTTTTGTCTTTGATCTTCTTGACAAACCTTGAATGTATGTGCCATACATTTTACCTTACGACTAACGGGTATAACCACGGCTTTGTTTCAACTTAAAGACGAGTATATGTATATACTGATATGCTGACTTGGAATTCCCAAGCAGTTTTAGCAAACCAACTAAAGATGGAACCAGAAGGTTCTTGAATCAGCTGTACAGTCGACCGGTATCCTTTGCGGTGTTGTGAGTTCCTGTTTAAAAGTTATGTACAAATAAGACATGACCTCGAGTCGGCTTAAACTGAAATCTAAAATTTGTTTTTTTTCTCTCGAATTTGTAGGTCAACTTTCGACGGCGTCACCTGGCCATAACTTTACACTGTTTGCGCCTCCCCACTTGGTCAGGTTTTCTAACTGTGCACTTGCTGTAACCTACTTCTAGCTTCAGCTGTCTCGACTTGCCGGCCTCGGTGTCTGCTGTTGCATTTTTAGTTATTTACTTGTAAGAAGTAAAGTAGAGAGAAGGCAATCGCATTGTGTATTGATTTCAATTAAGTTCTGTTCATTAAGCTGAACAACTTTCGTTTTCTCTCTCTCTCTCTTATTGGATGGGCATATTACGTATACGTCTTGTGGCTGCTTGATTGATTGTCTGCTTTTTTACTTGTACGTTTTTAAAGCATAGCCAAAGGCAGGAAGTGCTGCCACCCCACCCCCCTCTCTGTCCTAATCGCGGCCTGCCCGTAATCTGTTAAAAATGTGAATTTAATGCTTTCTTAATATCCAACCAACCCACACCGAATGATGAATGTAAGCGATATGAAAACACAATTTTAGGGGATGCCACCAAAATGTAACTTAATATTTATGTGTGTGCCGCCACTCCTTGTAATCCTTTTTCCTTAAAGTGTATTGTACTTTGCTTGATTTTCCTCTTACAGCTGTCGCCGCACATTAAAACGTCAGATTAACTGGTAAATATTTTGTCAATTTGATTGTTATTTGTCCTCTGTGAGTGTGTGTGTGTGTGTGTGTGGGCGGGATAATGAAAATTAAAAGCCACTTAAGTACAAAAGAAACGTCAACGGAATGCAAAACTTCAACAGAACATTACTCACCATGGGGTTGTAGGCAGGCCAGGACTGGCCATAAATGCCAATCATTGCACTTGGGCTGGGGCGTTACCCAAGTCATTGCCCACAGGCCAGAGAATGATGTCTGGCTGGAAGTCTAGCACAACAACAACAACATTGGAATAAAAGGCAAACGCGCAAAAATAACAATTCAGCTTTTAATTTCATTGCCTTGAGTACTCTCCTGGGATTCGCATGATAAATGCCCCAGCCAGGGCGAGGCCAAAACGTTCGCCAAGAGCAGCTGGAAAGCTGGCAACCGGCTGTAAGTTCATTCACACGCCAACAGCCGACAAAGAAGTGAATAAATTTTTGACTTGGGCCTTGCCAAAATGAAACAAATCAATTGAATAAAATTGGCAAATTTAAGTGAATTAACTTGATTTTTGTATTTTTTCGTGAGCCGGGCCTTTAAAACGTTTGGCTCCAACGGGACTAACCCTTATTTCCCCACAGGACGCAATGCTTAGTTTCAACTGTTCGAATTCAAATCTTGAAGCTGGCAACGAGAGTGGCCGTCCTTCTATTGACCCCAAATCGCAGAGTTCGATGCGCCTTTAAATGGAAACGTAATTTTATACAAATCGCCTTTCTGGCAGCTCTCGGTTTGCGCCTGTTCTGGGCTGAAGGCCAGGTACGAGTCTCGGTTCCACCTTGACTTCGCGTGCGCCTCTCCCACGGCTCTGCTTACGTACGTGACAGACTCTGCCGCCTGATGACCACAATTTGTAGTCATTGAATGTGCCAAGGAGGCTACCTGAACACCAGAACATCAGATTTCGCCCAAGCAGAGCAAAGCGAACAGAGCGAAAACGAGCCACTTGTGTTGTTCACTTAAATAGTTGCAAGTTAATTAAGTTAAAATATGGCCAAGCACTGGGGAGGGGGGCAAAGCTGAGCGAGTGTCTATTAAATGAAAGTGCACAACTTGAAAGACAAACTCAGCATTGGGGTATCCCAGGCAACGTGTCCTTGTCCTCGTTGACTAATAGCCTAGCTGAATTTAAGCAGCCAAAGAAGTGGAGAGAGTAGAAGACAGATACGCAGGACTTGTGTGTGTGTGTGTGTGGCCTGCATTAGACAAATCATAAGGTGCAAATTAAAGATGATTGAGGACTGAAATGCAGCTGGGCTTCAGCCAGAGAACTTAAGCAAACAAAAAACGAATGAGCAAGAGGGCAAAACTACAAAAAGTAGCCAAGACAGGAGGACGACGAAGTTGCAAGTTTTCTATGCGAAACTATCTCATAAGCAATCAACTTCTCAAGAACCTGCACTTAGGTACTTGACATAAGCGCAAGACAAAAACCCAGCAAGAGCTCCAAGGAGCCAGAGGAGTGGGAAAGGATAAACTTTTCAAGCTTCAAAGGAACTTGAAAACTTGAAGGTAAAGCCATTAGTAATAAGTACTTGTACGTACAAATATGTGTGCTCCAAATTAAATGAGTTTAATTGTAATTATGGTCTTTGCGGACTGAACAAAAACGGTAATCGATAGTGGCAAATAATTATACTAATTCCTAGAAAAAATAACTCATAACTTTAAAGTCAGCCTTGTGAATTTAATTGACGTTGTCGATAAGATCTGACAATAAATGTGGAAGTTATGCAAGAACTAAATTTGCGGGCTGCTTTCAGCGTACAGTAGAGACAGGGGAGTTCTTTTCTAGGTTCTTTTGGGTGCGCCATTGTCTTTGCATAGTCAGCCGCTTTGCCATTTGCCGTTGTAGTCTACACAAACTGCACTGTGGAATAGTGAGAGTCGATTACCGATTACTCATGCAATTGCTCAAAAAGTGATTGGTTAAGAAACAAATCGAAAAATACTCCTTTATGACTCGAAAATGAGTCGAAACTGATCTGAAGAGTCATTTTTTTCATTTACGATTAAAAAACGAACGCATTTATGACTTTCTTAATCAGACTAAGGACTCGAAAAACACTCGAATGTTATCAAAAAATTCATAAAATGCTCTCTGGGTAAGTTTTGAATACTGAGTAACAAGTACTGAGTTTCTAGTGTTAACTATCGAGGACTGAGTGTCAAGGACCGAGTATTGAGTAGTAAGAACGAACCAGAGTATTGACTACAAAGTATTGAGTGCTCAGTATCGAGTATTGAGTATCCATTATTGTGTATCAAGTACCAAGTATCGTATATTAATTATCAATTTATGAATATCGAGGACTTAGCACTGAGTACTGGGTATCGAGTACAGTTAGAATCGAGTAGTAAGTATCGAATATTGAGTATGTATTACTGAGTTTCAACTATATTGTTTTGAATACTGAGTATCAAGAATTGAGTATAGAGTACTGAGAATCAAGTGTTAAACATCAAGGGCTGAGTATCGCGAACTGAGTACTTCGTATCGAGTATTGAGCATCCAGCAGAGTATTGACTACAGAGTATCGAGGAATCAGTATCGAGTATGGAGCATTCAGAATTGTTTATCAAGTACTTAACATCGAGTACTAAGTATCATATAATTTTTATTAATTAGTAAGTATCGAGGACTTAGCACGGAGTACTGAGTATAGAGTACAGTTAGAATCGAATAGTAAGTATCGAATAAAAAGTATCAAGTACTGAGTTTCAACTATAAAATTTTGAATACTAATTATCGAGAACTGAGTATTGAGTACTTAGTATCGAGTATTAAGCATCCAGCCGTGTATTGACTACAGAGTATCGAGTACTAAGTATCGAGTATTGAGCACCCAGAATTGTGTATCAAGTACCAAGTATCGTATATTAATTATAAATTACTGAGTACTGAGTATCGAGTATAGTAAGAAATGAGTAGGAAGTATCGAATATTGAGTAAGTATTACTGAGTTTCAACTATAAAGTTTTGAATACTAAGTATCAAGGACTAAGTATTGAGTACACTGTATCGAGTATTGAGCATCCAGCAGTATTGACTACAGAGAATCGTGTACTCAGTATCGGGTTTTGAATATCCAGTATCAATTACTGAGTATCGAGGACTTCACATTGAGTACTGAGTATCCACTTTTGAGTGCGGGATACTGAGTATAGTACACTTAGTATAGAGTCATAAATAATGATTATTTATTACCGAGTTTGTAGAGTTAGGGCAAAGATTTATAGATATTATAGATGACGCTGACATTGGATCCCAATTTTCGGATCTCGCCGCCTTTACATATATTGAAATTCAGTTATACGTTTTCTAAATTAGCTACACGGCTGAGAGCAAAAAATTGTATATATTATAGATGACAGATGTGACGCCAAAAACGATTTTTCTGGGGGGCTGACATTGGATCCCAAATTAAAAAGTTTGTATGAGATGCGGTATCTATATATGTAGTATCTTTGGTTAGGGGCATCGAGTATCGAAAATCAATCGGAAAATCGAAACACACACAAATATAAGCTTCGCTCATACCGGGCGTGCCAAGACACCCACATTCTTTTTGCAGTTACTATTTTTAAAATTAAACATTTTTTTTTAAATAGAAAATCTATTCTCTATTCTCTGTAGCTAGGTTTGGTACGGCTCAGTGTTTGTATCATCCCAGATCTCAGTGCTTTACACACACAAAAGTGCAGCTAGGGCTGTGAGTACCTCCTATACTTCTGCGGAATATCTAAAAATAGAATTAAAGATTTCCTCTTAAGTTTTATTTAGTATTTTTTTTTCGTTTCCGTTTTGGTGTTTTGCTTAGCCAAGCAAATTGCAGGCAGCTGAATCGAAGCTCATTATGGCACGATGTCTCGTCTTATTGTCAATTGCAATTCTCTTAATTAGTTTCTGTTTTCCCTCCCTCTCTCCATCCTCTCGCTATCTTTTTTGTGCTCTCGCTCTGTGTCTGTGGGACGTCTATTTTTGGGACAGTCGCTGATGTAATTTTCTGCTTGTTACATTTCGTTTTTCCCTCTGCATTTTATTGTTGTCGCAAGGCGAAAGTTGGCTTTGCTTTAGTAGGAATTTATTCAAATTGGAATTTAATTGAAATGTTTGTCATTTGGAAGCATTCCCACACAGTTGACTTTTTGGCCATACTTTCGCTTTGTTGTTTATTTATTTTGTGGCTTACTTTCGCCTCGGAGGAAACGCAAGAATTTTAAGTATTTCAAGTATGTTTAACACAAAAATGTTGCCGAGAAAAGGGAAAGTTGTTGGCACATGCAGGAAATGTGCAAATCGACATGCAAAAGCAAGTAAATATTATGGCTGCAATCACAAGCAGCGATAACAATTCTGACGCAGTTTTCTAGCCCGAGGAGAGTTGTTGTGGTCCACCCCCCCCTCCCCCTTTCCGACGGACCCGGGTGCATGGTAAACCAATTTGCCAAAAACGCACACAGACTACACACAGGAACTGGCAGTTTGCAAAAATTTTGCGCCGCTCAAAAAGGGCAGGGGCAGGCGGGAGTGGAAGAAGAATGGGCAAGATGCATTTTTGCCGAGCAAGGGCTAACGAAATTGAACGACCACAATGCCCCGTCCACCCACCCACGCCCCACCACTTGCCCGACCAAAAAAAAAGAACACCCCAAATTTTTTCAGCATAAACCAAAAATGCAGTCAATACAAATATAAATAACTGCCAGGGCCAAACAATCAAAACCATTTTCACCAACCCACACCCTTATAGTTACATACCCGAGCATTCATATGTATGCATGTGGGTGTGTGCTTGTGTAATATATAGAAACGAATTTTCGGCGTGATTGCATCGCGTACGCGGCGTATACGTAATGCATTTGTAAAATGCAGCATGCGGGAACAAGAGGACCATCACCAGGTGAAAGCGCTGGCACAATATTTGTTGGTGGCATCAAGTGCTTTAATGAAAATGGCCCCACAGGAGCAGGCCAAGAACGTACAATAAATTTGGTTGAGTGTTCTACAGGAAGAACGAGGAACAACAAACTTAGAGTTTTTAATTAAAGAATTTCGGGTGTTGGTTCAACCTTTGCTTTTCTCATTTCTATTCCTTAAAGGTGTCAAGCATATTGCTCGGTGAGCTCATTCTACAGGAGACAAGATCTCTTAAGATATAAAATGTGAACTTGTCCTTCGAATAAAGAGGGATGATTGGTTGAACAGCCCTTACATTGGTCGCTGGTCTGGTAGGCTTTCCTTTTCAGCCAATTGATTGGGATGAGATGATAACTTTGTTGTGTGTTTAGTTTGTCGGCAAGCAATTTGCTCCCATCCGGATTGTACATATACTTATTAAGATCCTTCTGAATGTTTGTGTTCCGGAACTTCGACGCGACACGCTCAAAGGTCCCTTCCCCCATCTCCAAAGCGTTTTATTACTAGCAAGCAAATCGAACAACTTTTACTGGAAAAGCGACACTCAACGAGCTCTAAATCACTTAAGTCCACCAATCAAGAGAACAACACCAATTAGACATCACATTGACTCATGGACACGCAGCGATGAAAAAAGGGCAAATGTATTTATAACATATCTTAAAGCCGTTTTCCAACCAATCTAGCAAAAAATCATTTCACTCTTTCAACGATCTCAGACCCACCTTCAAGAAAGCCGCTAACGTTTTGCACGTTTCCAGTGCGAGATATATCCAAGATCATAAAGGAGCAACTTTATTCTAGGAAATCTTCATGCATCGTGCGTGACATCTTTACGGGTAGGGTTTTGTCGTTATTTCCGTAATTCATTATTTCTCGCATCAAGGGTTTCTTTGGACATTATGTGTCTTCTTCCAAGAAGAAGAAAGAAGACTCTGAGAGCTTAAGTGAGAGCAAACTGCTGACTAATTTTCGACCCATAAGTGTATTTATTAATGTTTGTTCAATCCTTTTAAAACAAGACACACATACACCACAAAGGTGATGGTCGACTGTACAGCTGTTTCAAGACCCTCCAGGCTCTATCATTAGCAGGCTTTGCCTATCTTCTGCAAGTCGGTAGAGGCAATTGCTATGACAACGCCAAATTGTGTATCTTTGTGTATATGTGTGCCCCCATTTCGGCCATTATCGAATCCATGCCGATGCGAACCAATGCATGCGTCGGATATTTTGTATTTTCTGGCCTGACAGAATACGGAACTCCAAGCTGCTAAAACGCGCAAATATGAAGAGTGTCGACACCATAATACGCAGAATGAAATAGAGCTGTATAGGGCATACATTGCGGAAAAGAGAGAGCAATATCGTTGGGAAGGCAATGGAGTGAAACCCACTGGATGGATTCTGCCGGACACCAGGCAGACCCAAAGAAACTTGGAGGAGGACTGTCGGTGGAAAAGCAGAAAGCATCGGAAAGATCTACAGAGAACGTGAAGCTACGGCCAGCAACGGAGTTCGTTGGAAGAGAGGTGTGGTTGA
This sequence comes from Lordiphosa clarofinis, assembly GCA_018904275.1. Lineage (NCBI taxonomy): Eukaryota > Metazoa > Arthropoda > Insecta > Diptera > Drosophilidae > Lordiphosa > Lordiphosa clarofinis. Next base: position 1,227,891 of record JAEIGQ010000077.1, on the reverse strand, counting down.
TGCTCTATGTCCCACACGGGATTGGAACTAGAAGAAGAAGAAGCTTAGTCAATATTGATATGTTCCCAGTGTTTTCATCATTTCAAACCCAAAAGAGAGCGCAAGTTAAATTCGGCTCTAACCGACTTCGATATACCTGTTACTCATGAAAAAACATGTTTACAATTTTTCTGCGTTCCCTAGGGCGAACATCTGAAAAGTATGCAACACTTTTTTAACTCGGCTAATTTTTCACATATTTGCTCATAACTTGAGAACCGTTCATCCGATCTTTATCATTTCGACGAATCGATTCATTTTTTGCATACGAATCGTCTATCTTCAAAACTTTAGGAGATATACCGTTTTTCCCGTATTGCGGGGACGGGAGGGGGCGTGGCCAATATTTGAAACAAACTTGATCTGCGTGCAGATAAAAGAAGCACTTATCCCATACATGTCAAACCTCTATCCCTTACCATCTCTGAGATCTATGTGTTCATAGAGACAGACGGACGGACGGACGGACATACGGACAGACGGACATGTCTATATCGACTCGGCTGTTGATGCTGATCAAGAATATTAATACTTTATATGGTCGGAAATGATTCCTTCTGCCTGTTACATACATTTCCACGACTTTAGTATTCCCTTTTTACTCTACGAATAATGGGCATAAAAATTGTGTCTCAATATCAATTTGATACGCGTGGTCTTAAATGGAAACCTAAACCAATATCACTTTTTTCTATCAATATTACCCTACAGAGTATCAAATTAATATTTTTAGTATTATTTGATCCTTCGAATATTAATTTGACACGCAAAAGTAATTTGAAACTCACTTGCGCTATGCAAGATGACGGCCATAGCGAGAGACAAAAACAAACAAAAATAGCTGCAGTAGAGGCGCTTGTCGCGTTTTCAACTCTGGGTTTCTACAAATACGCAAAGTTCTACAAGTATGGGTTCCCGCTTAAAGCACATCAGACATCTTCTTAGACACGGAGCATGCGTAAATCAAAATGGTACTAAAAGTTTACAAATTTAAATATCAAATTGATACAAAGCTAAATTTATATATTCTCACAATATAATTTTAATACTTTCGAAAACATCTACTTAATACCTGGATAATTCAAGAGAATTTAATACTTAATAGTTTCAAATTGATAACTAAATAGTGTATACTGATTCAAGGTCCAGGGATGATTAGGGGGTAGACCACATGGAGATTGTGTGGCTGAAACTGAAGCACATATGTAGATGCAAAAAACTCGTGCAAATTGTACAATACTGAATAGTTTCTCTCGAACCTTTCTGGATGAATAAAAAATTAGCCTGGTCTGTGTGGTTTCTTAATCTTCTTTCGTTTGCTGCCATTCCTATTTCCATCTAGTCCCAGCCGAGTCAATTTCAATTTGATTTTCAGAGTTGCGATCATTTGTCCATTTGGGTTTTTGTGTACTTAATGCTTTTCGCACGTGTTCATTGCCACTTTTCTCCACTCTAGTGCAGCCACTTCGGCCACTTCACACACACACATACAAGCGCCACACCATACCGCAGCGAAGCACTCCTTGTACAACAATGAAAAACTAGTAATAATATTGTGGTAATATCATTTCGCAATTTAGTTTTGCCCACAGACACGAACCGCCAGCCAAAACTAATTTCGTGTATGAATCTATATAGTATCTGAGTGTGAGTGTGTGTGTGGTATGTGTATGCCATAAAGGAGTGCGGAGATTCGGTCAGCAATGGAAAATTGCAAATGAAATTATTGCACACAGACAGACAGGCAGGTGCCTGCCTCCTCGCTGTGCAGCTCCTTTTTTATATTAAAATAAATATTAGTACCGAAATCTTACAATTTTCCACAGCATTAAATTTCACTTAGCATACAAGGAAAAAAATGGGAATGGGAATGGGAATGGAAAAAGTAGTTTTTCCAACGCCAAGTGCAGCTCGTTAAACGGCTAAATCTCAACTCGACACGACCAACCGACTGACTGACTGACTAGATAGCAAAACTTGCAGCAAAAAAATTACTTTTTTCCTGTGAAACTCTCCTGTGCAAACTTTTCTACAAAACATGAGCTTAATTCTAGAGTATTTCAATTTCGTCTAGCAATTTCGATGCCATTCCCAATGCTTTTTCTTCTGCGCTTAACTCGACTAAGTGGCTTAGCTGAAGCGTCGCTGAAGTGCAGGACAGTTTTGTGAAGCTTCCACCCACCCACCGGCTGATGGGTGCTCATTTTCTTCGTTTTTCCTGTACTTACCTGGCTGCTGACTTTGGCCTGGTATTTGCTTAAGTGCTCGCTTCGCTCTGTAAATGAAAGAAAAACACAATTCAAACATTTGCCATATTACAAAAAAATTGGAGGGGAAAATCTTAATGAGTTCACATTTCAAATGATATTTGCATATTTTATGCGTCCCTGCATATACAAGTAGACACTCTTCTCTTGGGCCTGACCCGGCCGAGAATATGCTCCGAAATCCATAAACAAATTTTCTGTTTGGACCTGTCGAAATATCCCCGGGGTTGAATTCATTTTCACCTCCAACCGCTGGCTCCTCCATTTGCTTTGCTGTTGTGCCAGGTATTTGTTATTTCTATGCTTTCTGTTTGGCTTTGTTGAAAGATAACAGAGAGTTATCAGACAGCCGGGTGGGTGGATAGACAGCCTTTGGGGAGTAGGTGAGAGTGTGATGGGCGACATTAGGGCTCCGGTTTATTGGGTGACAATGACAGCGAAATGCATTTAAATGGCTCTTGAGGTGATTGGAAATCAGCACAAAGTCAAAGCTGGCCTAACCTCTGGGTAGACCGAAGGCATTAAAGCCGATGGCCTTGAATATGAAATATAGTTCGAATGGAGGAGGTGGGCTGCCAAATTGCCACCTTGGGCATAAGAAATATGTGAATATTCCTTGAATGCTCGCGTATGATTGTTCTTGTTTAGAAGGGATAGGCTCTTAGCTAGGTGTCTGCCATGGTTTAATAGGGGTCACACTATAAAGATCCTATAAAAAACACATTCAAGACGGAACATCTGCTTCCAAAAGCTCACAAGGAGAACTTCTGCAGACACAGGAATGTAGAGCCTAAGGGAAATACTATACCTGGCCGTTAGCAGATTGAGCTCAATTAAGGGGATTGGCCCACTTGAAAGAATTCAATTTAATTATATTGAAAAATTCATTGCATTATAAGTTGCAGGCTTGCTCTGCATTTTGACACATAAAAAGCAGATCTACCATACGGACTTCTGTCCAAACAGTTCGTCTCGTGAATTCCTACTTTTTACTGTTTTTTTATTTTTGTTTAATTCGGGAGCTTCGCCTTCAATCGAACTTCCAAATGAAACAATTCGGCTCGGTTAAACTAAAATTGGTCACATTCAAAATCAAATCTGTAAACCTTTTGTTGGTTATATTTTGTGGAATTAAAAGGCAAACACATAAGATCAAGGGTTTAGTTTATTAAACACATGTGCGTCTGTTCTGCAGAGAGCTTGTAAGCGACTGAACTGGATGTACATAAGAATTAGAGGAAGAAACGCAAAAGACAAATTTCAGTGTGACCAAAGTTCAAATATAGATTGTTGCCAAAACTTAATCATATTTCAATACCTTTCTTCAACCAAAACCCGGAGGCACAGTTTGGATCGGGTTTTCGGGTCCTTTTGAAACTGTGAAATTGTTTATTGTTGGTTTCCCTCTAAATGGAAAAATTTTCAGTAACAAACGAACAATGCGTCGAACCAAATACTTAGGTTGGAAAAGTAAAGAAACTGGTCTGAAAACCAAGCCCTGGACATTTGAACGGGTTCGAAACCGTTAACCAAATCTTCTCCAGAATTCCTGAACATGAATTTGTGTAAAGTGCAGTACAAAGGCCACTACAGCCTTACAGTACGGCTTGGGGACATTTGAGCTACCCATTTTCCAGAACGGAAGGACATCCCACACTGTGCCATTTACCTAAAAACCGGCCTAGGTCCGCTTTATTTAAAGACGTGGGAAATGCTTTTCTGTTGTACAAGAAAAGTCATGAACCTCAGCCTTCATAGACTCCCAAATCTTGTAGCAATGCATCTCTTGCATAGTAGATCTTTGATAAGTGGGACACCGCGTCAAGAACTTATCAAACTCTTGGAATGATAGGCACAATCAGATACTGGAAGGCCTGGCAGTAGCAGCACGAACGAGATTTATAGACCAGGCAAGAAACAGTGGAGCTTGAAATATGTCATGGGAGCTCAAAACTATTTCTCTGACACTCTGGGCTCTCAGGCAATATCCACGATATTCAAAGCGAGACCAGAGGTGTTGCGGGCAGGCACACTGGGGGACCGAATTAATTAATATTAACTTTATTAACAATTTACAGTAATCAGTTGAATATTTCAAAATTTTGATTCTTTCCAAAAATAAAGAACTAGAAATACTTATACTAATTTATCCATTTAAGTTTCTACAGATTTCATTTTGAAGTCCCGTGTGATGACTTTATGGAAGCCCACATTAGGTTGATAATAAAAGGCCTGCCAATGCACGAGTCGCAAAACAGTGATCCGAAGATAACTCCCGTAGCCGTATGACGGATTTACATCTTATGCAACGCGTATTTTTAAAGTCTGTTAAAACCAAATGTTGGAACTTAAAGTCTTTAATATTTATAGTACATTCAAAACTCGAATCTCATGAAAAATATTTTTATATTTTCTTAATATAGACTAGGATGGAGTATTCCCTTTTTTTTGGGAAAAGGGGGAAAAAAATTATAATTATATCAAATAGATTAATATTTTCAAACGATATGTCAAATATGATTTAATTTTTTTTCGACAACCCTAATACAAACAGACGAACATGGCTAAATCGACTCGGCTGTTGATGCTGATATAGAATGTATATACTTTATAGGGTCGGAAATTTGTTCTTCTTCATGTTACATACAAATGCACAAGTTCATGATCCCCTTTTACCCAATGGATCCAGGGATTGAAGAAATCGTAGTTTAAATCAGGGCTGCAAACCACCTAAAAATCGGCAGGGGTTCACTCTGGGGTTCGAGCCCGAGACATTTATGGAAGGCGTGTTCAGAAGTTCGCTCAACCTAGGTTCGGGTTAGAACCGGGGTTCAGTTATAATGTTATTTAGAAAACTTGTAATTAAATTTAATCAAACTTTAGCATTTTATAGCATATTTCCACTGGCTTCATTTCTTGTCATTTTCATTTCTAAAAATTTTGCCGTTTCCATTGACAAATTGTCATTTGTTTAACATTCACAACGATACGTTGTCGATAACAGCTAAAAAGTTTAATTTAAATAACAGGCGCCACTTTCAAACTCACGTGGAATATTTAGCAAAAAATAACATACCAGTCATAACTACAATTTTGAAGGGCAAACGCATTGTTATCGTCCTGAATTATTAGCAGAACGCTAAATACACAACTTTTATTGACTGATTTATATTTTAAACAAAATTGCGCCTACAATTTAAATTCAAATTAACTAATTATTGGTGATGACACTTTCTGTTTCCAAAGATGCCAGAGAGTAGCTAGTATTTTTTAAAAAAATACCAGATTCCTTCGTGGGGAATGTCATCATTTTTTATCATTTTTCAGAAATGAGTGCCAAAATAAAACAACAATTTGTATGGAAGAAATGACATCATTTTCTTCATTTCTTTTCATTTCAAGAAATGAAGCTTCATTTGTTTGGTGGAAATAGGCTATTATTCATATTTTGAAGTTTACATTCTTGATAATATCATATACGAGCTTGGATCATCAAAAGTTTTTGCAGGCTTCAAATTAATAGTTCGTAGAGCAATGAGCATTAGAGATAAAGTTTACTTTGCTTCCCAATTTGAGTGGTGTTAAGCGGCGCACCACAAATGAAGATGGTCGATTGTACAGCTTTTTCAAGATCATCCAGCAGGCTGTGCCTATCTCATGGCAGTTTTTCTGTGACTGCTTGGGAACTTTAAAGGCAGCACATGTGCGAAAACTGACAACAAGAGACAATGCCAAATTAACACAACACTTTGTGTATGTGTGTGCTGTGCACCCATTTCAGCCCTTCTGTACTAGTGGGGGAAATTCTCTCCCCTCAGTTATGGCACTTGGTATAAGTTAATCGTTATAGTGTCTTTCAACAATCTTTTATTATTACTGACTCTATCGCTGAACAAAAATAATATACGATAGGAAAAAGTGCACCAGACTGATACTTGTGTTGTAGGAATAGGTAATACAACATATTCAGCATTGTTAAGTTCTTTACAATGATAGTTTTTATAAAACTTTAAAGATTGCTCTTCAGCTTCAACAGAAGATAAACATGGATAAACACCCATTTCTACTTTTTTGTTACTCTGGCTCAGACTCGGGTTCGGGAAGAAAAAATTGATCTGCCTCGGTTAAGGTTCGGTGCGAACTGCCCGAAAAATCCGGAGTTTCCAACTCCGGAGCCGTTCAACTCCGAAATCGATATTTGACATATCGAGTCCAAAAAACATCGATATATCGATATATCGTTAATTTCTTAAGGCTTAAGAAAACTGAAAAGTTTTGAAAGAACATACCCACTGCCGAATGATCATTTCTAGTGCCTGCTCTATCTTATCTTTCTAATGGGAATATTGAAATGATTTAATTTTCTAAATCTAGATTATAGTTTTGAAGGGTTAGATTTGTAAAAACAAAATCTACGGAAAATTCTATTCTTAATTCTTAAATAGTTTCAGCAAAAACCATGGGTAATAATAATAATTTCACCTTGGGTCTAGAATGAATTTTTTCGATCTCAAATAATAAGGACATTTAAGGGGTTTTTTTTCTGAAACTACTGAAAAAAACATTTATATTTATTCTATGTAGAAATCGCACTTCTACGCAGAAATATATGACGAAATGCCACACCTGGATCAATTTAAATAGAGGAATTCGTTTTAGACCCATGGTTTCTGGGCGAAATTTTCCGAACATTTTGTTCACCGTAATTTTTTCTGATATATCGTTTATAAAAATATCGATCATCACCTTCATCGGCACAAAAAATATTATATCGGAATACCCCTTATCGTCCAACAAAATATCGATATTTCGATAAATCGATAAAATATAGACAACCACAGTTTGCAGCCCTGTTTTAAGTAAGACTTCTGTACTCAAATCAAGTATGTTAGTATATATCTACTATTATATACTCTCACAACCCAAATTAATTATTTAGCTAAATCTTTTTTAGATGCCACAAAATTAAGCTGAATCCTATCAGAAATTCATATTCATGACATAATTTCTTTCCAAGGGGGTTTCCATTAAAATGGAGAAACTTTTTGAAAAATTGTAAGTTCATTTTGTTAACATTAGGAAAAACATGTTGAAGTTAAACTCGGAGAAAGGTTGCTGGGTACAGACGCTTTCCAGTTCAGCTTGTTCAGTTGTTCACTTTGCTTATTTTGTTGCTCAGTTAGTGACTCACTCATTTGTTCTTTATTGTTGGATCAGTTGTTTGATTAACTCAATTCACTTAGACTTAGAATTCAAGCTGAACCAAAAAACAAAATTTGAAGCAAGACCTGTTCCCTTGTTCAGTTACTCAACACTAGTAGCAATTGCTCACCAAAAAAGAAAATCCTTAAACTCCAATCCATCAATTTTCAACTTGGTTGTACCGATTTCTCTGGATTTCTTCGTGCCCCAAAGAAGACTTGGGTAATTGATTTCGGTGTCTTAATGAAAATATGTCAATGCAGTGTGTTGTATGTGCAGCATTCATTCAGCAACCGTTCTCGAGCTCCGTGGCGTTCCACCATTTTTCTTTTTAATTTAAACATTAATTTCCAATTCAATTTTGGTGCTTATTGTCATCAATTGAAGGCCTCGCCCCGTTGTGGCATTGATGAATGTGTCCCAAGGAGCGAGAGAGAGAGCGAGGAGCATTTCTTTTTCATTTTCATTTCGTTTCCTTCTTCGTTTCATTTAACTTTATATGGTTGCCATTTTAATAACTTCAAATTTTCACATAATTCTTGGCCTCAAAACTTTCTCAAGCTGATTAGCCCTTTGGCCGCTTTTGTGGTTGCAAGAGCCAACAGTTGCCGCCACCGCCTCTTGATTTGTGTGGGGCATAATGTAAATTCATTAAGCCGCTGCCTAAGCTGGCTTACCTGAGTCCTTGCCCCACTCCCACACCGCAAGGCAACTCGGAATGGCAAACAAACAAATTGATAGCCCGACAACTTTCACTTGGCGACGACTTTTGCCTTGCACTTGGAATGGCGTGGAAAGTTTTCATTATGCATGTGCTGTGGCAAACTTGAAGGGGTGGGCCGGCATAATTAAAAAGAGTACGCGTTTAATTACGAATGAACTGGTAGCAAAAGTTCGAAGTGCACACACACACACACACACACTGGCAATTGGTGTATCTAATTTCACAATTGTTTTTCTACGATTTCCCTTTTTGATCAACAAAGGGATAATTGCTTCCCTTCTTTCTCAGGACTTGCTCAAGTGGAAAATTGTGTTTAAAATTTAATCAACAAAAGACACCACACTTGCGTGTGTGTGACACAACCACAATGGAGAGACCACGACAAGTAAGCAGACAGATGTCCAGAGTCGATTTTCGTCCTGCATTAATTTATGTCTCGCTATGTGTTTGACCCCAGCGCAAGTCCCTGCAAGTCTCGGCAGGACGTAAGCCACAATTTCTCCATCTTGCCAGTTCCCCAGACCGCAATGTGAAGCTTTAGTCAGCACAACTTAGGGACGACACATTAAACAGCCTCATTACCTGCAAAATTTCCAAATCAAATACAGGAAAAGCCGAAAACCCCCTCAAACCTGAGACTTGAAAAACCGCAAACCCGACGATGCATACCAAAAATGGACAAGGAGTGTATCACGGTCAGGCGGAAGATGAGAAGTAACTGATTAGCTGCCAACTGGCATTTTGAGGGCGTATGTAAGCTCTGGGCTCAGACAAACTGCTGACAAGACAAACATTTTGCGGTCAGAGACAGTTTGTTTAGGTTGAGAACAGATCTTCATCCGTGTTTTTGTCCGATCTCGAACCCAAAGTTGAATTGTTTTTCGTTGGCTTCCTATTTGTGCATATTTGCCGCTCATAATTTATGATGCAAGCAATTCGAACGAAACATTGAGGCAATCAAGCGTTGAACCCAAGTTGGGGTCTTGTGATAAATGTAGGTCCGTGAGCGAAGTCGAATTCGCTTTCTTTATTATAAGCCTGGCCCCAGAGCAGACAATTGACCTCCCCTCCATATACAAATATTCATACATACATACATTTTCCAAGCCGTCGGACCTTGGCAATAAAATTAAAAGTCGCAAACCGCCGACCCCTCAAAAAACACACACACAAACATCTTGTAGATTGCCCAAGTCCTGGCTATGGGGGCAAAAGTTTTTCCTGCATTGCTATTTATGACCGTGTGCCGTTTTGCCCTGCTTTATCGAGGTACATATGTACACACACACACACACACACACACACGTGCCCAGCTAAAAGTTAAATTTATTGCCCCTTTCCCAAACACCGTGGCACACTTTTTTGTGTTTGTCTTGCGCTTTTGTTTTCGCCTTGCCTCGCCTCGTTTCTTTTTTAATTTTTCCATGTTGGTCCAGATTTGCTCCTGCCCTGGCCGCTACTCTTCCCAGTTACTGCATTTATTTCACTTGATTTTCAAACAAAATTTATAAGTTGCGCGTCGCGCCGTTTATTTCGTTTTAATAGCAAAGCAATTCCAAATGAATAAAGACATTTCCCTGGGACTCGGGTGCATGTGTGTGTGTGTGTGTGTTTGGCTTGGCTGCCAAGGCCCGAAAGTATGCTGCAGTATTGTTTTCGCTTGCCAGTTTGGAGCAAGTCGAAGGCGCAGAAGGTTTTGTGTGAGCAAAGTTAAAGTAAAATGAAAGTTGCAAAAAAAAAAAGAATTGGCAAGCAAGTGTAAATGTTTTCTTAAATTGTAAGTCAGCGGGTTAGCCAAGGTAGGGTAAGCTCAGCAAAGCTATGCATAAGTACGGCTAAGCTAAGGTAGTCCAACCTATCCTTACATAAGCAAACATAACCTAATCAGGCATAAGAAAACTTAAACTAAATTATTCTATCCTGAACTAACTTAACCCAACTTAATCTAACCTTAAATAAGCTTACTTTACCTAACCTAATTAGCTTCTAACTAACATAACCTAACCAACTACTACCTAACTACTACACAGAGAAAAAAAGATCCCCTTAGAATAGATATTGGAAATATCCGCATTTAGATCCATTTTTTTAAATATCCTTTTCACATTTTTTCAGCTCCTTTGGATGAAGAATAAAGATCAATGAAATATTTTATATCTGATATATCCTTTTTAAGAGAAAATAAATCGAATTGGAAAATATTCAATGGATCCCAAAATGTATAGTTAACAATCCAGTCCAAAAGGATACCACAAATATCCTGAGAATCATCAAAATTAACTACTGCCTAACTTATTACTAACTAACTAGCCTAGCTAACCTAACTACTACCCAACTACAACCTAAATACTACCCAACTATATACTACCTTACTACTGCCTAATTACTACCTTACCACTACCTTATTACTACATAACTACTGCATAACTACTACCTAACTACTACCTAATTACTACGCAACTACGACTTAATTATACAACCTAAATACTACCCAACTATATACTACCTTACTACTGCCTAATTACTACCTTACCACTACCTTATTACTACATAACTACTGCATAACTACTACCTAACTACTACCTAATTACTACGCAACTACGACTTAATTACTACCTAATTACTACCTAATTACTATCTTACTTCTACCTAATTACTACCTAACCACTACCTAACTACTACCTAACCACTACCTAACTACTACCTAACCACTACCTAACTACTACCAAACTACTACCTAATTACAACCTTACTACTGCCTAAGTACTTCCTAACTAATACCAAGCTACTACCTAATTACTACCTAACTTCTACATAACTACTACCTAATTACTACCTAATTACTACCTAACTACTACCAAACTACTACCTAATTACTACCTAATTACTACCTAACTACTACCTAACTACTACATAACTACTTCTTAATTACTACCTAACTACTAACTAGTAAATACTAGCTACTAACTACTAACTACTAACTACCAACTACTAACTATTATAATTATTTTCAAAGGGACTGCTCTAGTGTTATTTTATTTCTATGCTTACAATCTATACAAAGTCAAAGGCAAATTCTGCTTACACACATATGATTTGGACCTTGGCATTTTAAGCTTTCGTTCAGAATAAATTGGTATTTTTTAACTAATTAATTGTATAGTAATTTTACAACTGTTAACTGCTGACCATGTGCAGGCGACTTTACTACTGAGCTCTTTCGTTTTGCATACAAGTGAGACACAGCCTAAGACCTAGCAGAGAGCGAGTATGCAGACACAGAACTTAAGTGTGGGAACAGACAGAGAACAAAGAACATGAACAGACGTTAGGAACTATATCTGTTGTCACTCTCTCACGCTCTATACAGTTGGCGCAGTTGGCTCTTCTAAATATAGAGACTGTAGCCCCGCATGATGGAGTCAAAGGGCCCTTTGATTCATGTTTTAAAAAAATGGTTCAAGTAAATCAAGTCAAAAATGTTTTTAGTGTAATAAACGATCAAACTCCAAACAGATCAAACTTAAAACAGATCAAGCTCCAGTTGTTCTATAGATCGAATCAAGTCAAACATTGAGCCCATTTAAAAATTTTTTTTTTTCAATTTGCTATGCTCCGGTCCTTCCTCGAAGGACGTTGCTTTATTGGCGAGCTGAGGGACAACCGCTCAAATATCTGTATGGCCCAAGGAAGAGTAATTGAAGTAGTACTGTGCACCGCGGTCTTTCCGGTTGCAGACGCCCAAAACACTTAGCTGCCAGCCGTGCTGTACCTAATATATCTGCCGCTGGGGCACTGTCTGTCACATCCATTCAAACGGTTGAGACGGTGCAGAGCAATATATTCGCATAATGCTCGCTGCCCCCTGGTATATTCGTAACTTCACCCTTTAGAGAGACTTTGGCACTCTCCCAGTTTGCTCTCATCTCAATCGTCGAACCAGCAGATGAAGAGAACGATTGCAGGCCCACACAAATCTTATCTTATAATAAAAACGCACACAAGTATAATTAAAGATGCGTTGTTTTTTTTTTAATTATAGTTTCTTTCGATGTAATTGCGGACAATTTTCGACTGCCCACTTGATTTTTGCTTCCGTGTCTACTTCTAGTATAGGCTCATCGTTTGGGTTGTCTCCGAAATATTAGCAGCACTTATGACGGGTCAATTTGGAGGTGCTTATATTAACTGGACTTTCTGCATTCAACAAACTGGCCGACCTCATTGCTTTCCTTATCCAATATTTTTCCAAAGATTTCCCACACTCTGCTTCTTTCACGCTTTGGGCTAATGCTGAACTCCCCAGAAATAAGCTTCTTTTTAATATTTTGCTGGGTTGATATTAAAGCCTCCGTGGAACATGATGAAGACTATTTATGAATTAAGATGCAACTTTAATTTTAAACGTTCTAAATATTAAACTTATACTTACTGATTGGTCCAGTACAATTTCATAATTTTGCTCCATTTCTTTTCAATAGTTATTGAATTAACAATGAAATTGAAGAAATTTAATTTTGTTTATATTTGCTCAGAAATGAATGACAATTAGGCTCTGAGCTATTTGAGTTGAGCATGATTGATCTAGTTGCTTTGTTAAGCTGATCTGAGATCAAACAGCTCGTGTCATGAGCTTTAATTTACTGAATCAATAATTTTGTGAGCTATGAGTAAAAGTTCATCGATAGTTCAAATCAGAAACAAAGTCAAGAGGAACTTTGTTTCGATTCAAACTGGGCTCTAATAGAGATGACACTCTCTCGCGCTCTATATCATTGGCTTAGGTAACAGCTCTGAATATAGCGATGGCACAGCGATGCTGAATGCAGCAACTACGGAAGCCCGATGTAGTCAATGTTTCGAAAGTCTCTATATTGAATCAGCTGATCTACGTAGAGACTGCTGAAACAGAAGCTTGTTCAAGGGGAAGAACTGTTTTCGTCATCATTCACAAAGAAGACATCAATTAGGGTGTTATTGGTGTTGGAAAAGTGTGTAGGGATCGGATAATTCACCGGTTTTGGTCCCAGTCATCCCATTGCCATAGAAAGATGTGATTTGTTTCGTGAATAACTTTGGTGTTTTTGCTCAGATCTCATTGTGCGTTTCAGAATAAAACGACTCGGCTGTTGATGCTCATCAAGAATAAATATACTTTATAGGAAAATGCTTCCTTCTCATACATTGTAACTTCATTGCAACTTCATGATCCCCTTTTAACCATTTTCAATGGGTACAGGGTATAAAAATATTATAGCAAAAAAAATTTCGGATTAAAATCTTCAATTTTGTTGACTAAACTTTGTGCATTTATGCGGCACATAAGGTGAGAACTCTTATCTTGGCATGGCTGTTCTAGGTGAGTTATGTAGAACTTACAATTTTAAATTGATTGCTTGGGGCTTAAGGCTCACCCTCCCCAACAGCTCGACCTGAAATATTCATTATTTATTAGATATAACCGACCGCTTATATGCGCGATGGAAAGTTAGTGGTCAACGTTTCTTTTTAAAAACCGTTCCGGAACAGTGCAAATTTTCCCACAGCAAACAAAGCAATTTGTGCCTCTCAATTTGTTCCCTTAATCGCACTCTTTTACCACACCGTTTTCCATATGCCTGCAATTGACATTCCCCTGTAGCGGCGGCATGTGTGCCGCTTTGTACTGACTTCGTTATAACCGTGTCCCCGCAGGGCGTGGCCAGCTGTTGTATTTGTTATGGTTCCGATAACTATCACGAATGGCTTGTTACCATAACTAGACTGTAACTCGAGTTCCTTGTACAGTTTGCTCAAGTCGTTGGAGCGGTACGTGATCCCGGCGGGCGGTGGGGTGTTATCAGTAACCCAAAGTCAATTTACCAACAACACATGTCCGGGTTCGCACGAGTCGATATTAATAAACACTTAAGCCAGACCGGACTCGAAGGAGGCCACAAAACAATGCACGCCTTGTGCTGTCCAACTGGATCAATGGTCCCGGCCAAATGATGGGCACATGTGACTCGAAATGGATGACATCGTTTGCGGATGGACAAGAAGCGACAAACCTTGTATCAGACATTAAATTCATTTTGCCAGACGTTGGGCAAATAATGCGTATTTCATTAGAAGCCTAGAGAAAATATGGGGTGACAAACTGGACACAGAGAGAGAGGGAGAGAGATAGGGAGGGGGATACGTGGGAAGACAGCACATGTGTCGCACAGATTGGCATATTTTTTTACACGCCTCTAACGAGAACTGGACAAGTGGACAATAACACACTTAACCACAACTAAAAAAAAGCTAAATGGACTGCACTTCCTTTAAGGGCGGGGGGTCTCTGTGGCTGTTGTATGTTCCAGTGCAAGGAGTACGTGTCCAAAAGGTTGTCTGAGGTCATCCAAATAATTTTGAGCTCCTTTGGAAATATTTATGCGTGGCAATTGCCCTGATGCCTAGGCTTCTTCAATTTATTGCCAAGGTTAACATAAATCGGTAGGAAAATGTTTTCAAATTGCATGGGCCCGAACATTTTTGAGTGATTGAAATTTTGTGGAATTAAAATTTAAGTATTTAAAATTGGCCAAAATGAGAGTAGAGTTTTTTTTAATTGAGGTCATTCTTCTCCATCTTCTTCTACTTAGTCGTTCTTCTCTTCCTCGACCTCCTCTAGCTCCTCCTGCTCCTCGCTATTGGCAGTTAGATAGCCATCCTGCGCATCATCATCCATATTGGAGGAGTCATTATCGCCAACCACAGTCTGTTCCTGGTCAGAGCTGTCCGACATTATGCTTGTCTTGTCGGAGTCGGTGCTAGTATTGGAAGTGACTTCGCCCATATCCTCTTCTTTCAATGGCTGAGCATCGCCTCCGGCCTTGAGTTCCAGTTCCAAGGCTTCGCGTTGCTCCAGCTTTGCTTTCTGCGCCTTGTTGCGAGCACGAACACGAATGCGCTGCTTCTTCACAGTTTTCATTCCCTTGCCCTTGTCATTGGCAGTATCCTTGACGTCTGGCTGCACAGTCTGCTCCTTCATCTTGATCAGCTCGGGTGGAGTCTCCTCCTTTGGTGGTGGCAATTTCTTGGGTAGATTTATGATCTCCCCAGTGAGCACAAACAGATTGCTAGCCACCGCACCCTGAACCTTGGGACCGTTCATCATTTTCTTCTCGCTGCCATCCACCATGATAAGAGAGATCTGCTGTATACCCGACATGGGGGTGAGAGTCAGCTTCTGCAAAGCAGCCTGCAAGCGCTTCTCCTCCACAGTGGTGTTGCGTTGGACATGCTTATGCTTACGACGAGCGGTTCCCTTGCCCCCGATGCGTACCGCATCCTCCAGCTTCTTCAATTTGGCAGTATCCATGATAATGATTTGAATTCTTATGCAGCAGCGAAACACCAAATCCAAATCCAAAAATAAAAAAAAAAATTGTAAAATTATCAAAAGAAAGGAAATTTAAACCTTACAAATGATTTAATAATTTTCAATTCAGTTCTTGTTTTGTTAAGAGCTTCAAATCAAGTGAATAAAATCGAGAGCTGTGGAATGCTGACAGAGAATATTTGACAGAGAAGTCAATGAAGGAACAGTTTGGGAAAAAATTACACATCAAATCGCCTAGTCAGCTGTTCGTCTCGCTCTAACTACTGTGGTTTCCTGTGCGGGACTTTGAGATACTCAACACCACTCGAAATTGAGAGGCCCCGCGAATTTGATCTCTAATACTACTACTTAAAGAATAACACTGCAAGTGACTTTAACCTACTTTTCTGGAAAACAGTTATTAACTTTAAATGATTGCCAGTGCATTCAAAATTGTTGAGCTGTTTCTTTTGTCCTTATCAGATTTTTTTTAATATTCCAAATTGTGCTGTTTTTCTGTTCTGCTGTTGTGCTGTTCACTAGCTAGAAACGATATTAAATTGTACATAAAAGCCGCAAGCCGGCTTCTACTAAATATTTCAATCATCAACAGTTTTATAAACTGTAGTATTTTGTTAAACATTATATGCCATTATACGGCAATTGCACAATTTAGACAAGAATACAACTTACTTAGCGACAAGCATCTAAAATTTTTTTCGAAACCATTAAGTGGTTGTAATAAAAATATCGAACTGAAGATAAATGGGTGGTTGTAGTTTTAGATGATTTAAGTGTATAGCCTTGACTCTTTATATTATCTTACTTTTATTTAGCTGGCTTGAGGTCACTAATTTTACTTGCTTACGTCAAACAACCAAAACACGAGTTTTTAATTTTTCCATATATTTCAAACTCCTTCCTTCCTATTCGTCTTCAACGCTGTTTACTATATTGTATTACACAAATAGCACCATTTCATATTACAATAATTTTATAACATATTCTTGTAAATTTTCGAACAAAAAATAGTACATCGTCCGCTTAGTCAGTTGTCTGATTAACCAATTTGATTGTATGTTGTGGTCAAGTGAATGTCTATATAAATGCGCGCAATTTTCTTTGTCTTCAGTTTTGTAGTTCAGTCTTATATGTATTGGGGTGCCTATTATGTGGAGTATTTCCAAGGTAAACTTTTTATTGTTTTGTTGTTCTTTTTGTAAGATGCTTACAGCTGTTAGATCCGAAGTCCAAGTACTGTTTTCTGGTTTGTTGTCTCTTTCCTCTTTTATCTCAGACTTGTGTCCGGATATTCTAGTTTTTAGTTATGTTTTAATCGTACCAATGCACAGTGGGAGAAACGGCTGATTTAGCGGCGATTAATTCAAATTTCAAAATATATATTGGCGTTATCATTGATTAGAAATCGATCTTGAATATATTCGATAAGCCAAAAACACTTTTCGATTTTCCTTTCTCTCAATATTCGCACAGATGTGAAACTTCAAACACATCATATGTTTTATTACACGCTGCAAACCGCTTCCCCGATAGTTTTCAGTACGTGCTGCAATTTTTTATAGATTGAGCAACTGAATTATTGCAATTAATTTGTTTGCTTCTATAACAAGTATGTAGTAAATAAAAAAATAAGTGTTTGTGACCTGCGATTGTGCTTTGTCCCAAAACTTGATATTAGCGCTTCTAAGAGATATATTGTATACTAATAAATTAAACTTTCGTAGAGCTGAACTTTTGAGGTTCGACCGGGTTCGGTATAAATGTATTTTTAAAAATTAGTTAAATGTATTACGAAATGAAATTTTTCAAAATCAGCTGCAAGTTTTCGCAGGTTTGTTTTTAATTTCATTTTTTTAAGCATCATCTCAGTGTCTAAGCGGGTGATATTTGCAGTATGGGAGATGGAAAAGGAAGCTGCCACAAAAACTTTCTGCGGTGCAGAGATATGTTTATGATAATGTTGTCGATCAAAATAAATAAAAAATCAACGAATGCATCAAAATAGCTGAGCATATTAAAAATTTCACCAAAAATGGAGAGAGAACAGTCTAATGCGAAAGGATTTTGAAGCCGAAAAACAAGGACTGGTTAGATAGTGAGCTTCAATTGGTGAATCAAACTCAAATGCTGGATGGCCTGAAGTTGATTTTACGGATTGTAAAGAAAAAACATACAAAAAAGTTTCAGACATCGTTCAGATTACACATCATCAGATAAAAATTTGAGCTACAATTGCGGATATTAAAAAAATATTTAAAAAAAAGTTTTTAAAGTATAGTTTTTATTAGTGTAATATTAATCTATAAAATATATTTACTTTTCCAAGAAAAGAATCTGTTATTAAAAAACATAAAAAGTTTTGCGTGGGCAAAATTTATTTCTTCTCCTGTCTAGTCATTTTGAAATGATATAGTGTTCCGATTCCTATTAAATCTTGTAAAAAAAACAATAAAAAAAAATTTGTTACAAAAAATTGGTAAAGAAATGCCTTAGAGTCGGGCAAAACCGGTCAGATATCGAGCAGACCATTAAAAAATATTAAACAATTTTTAAATATTTGCACTAAATCAAAAAATTATTTCTATACTAATTTCGATTTGTGATATATTTATCTATAAAACAAAAGTATCCGTTCAGAAATATCATAATTTTTGCAGAAGTTATTAATAAATCGCCGCTAAATCAGCCGTTTCTCCCACTGTGCAATGTATACTTTCTCGCATACACTTGTCCCGTGTAAACTACATTATTTTTGTCAAGTTTTCATATTTTGCTCTTCGCGTTGCTAAAAAACATTTCCATTGATTATTGGAGGAAAAGGATTTGGCAAGTCTGTCGGACAATTTGGGTATGCATACTAATGACTTGTCGATTTTAGGGGAATTTTCTTTTCTTTCTCATTAGTGTTATTCAAACAATAGGATTTCATTAGATAATATATCGTGTGAACATTGCCCTCGAGCGGGCTAAAAATCTCCAAATAAAAAACATTGGTCGCTATCCATAACAACATTATCTTCTTTCTGTAAAAGAAAATATCGCAAATATTTCTTCGCATTTCTTAAGCGAAAATATTGTTCATTTACTTCAAGACCGGCTTAACTCCAAATCAAAACGCGCTTAAAGTTCTCAATGGTTATAGTTATTTTAATTTTAAGCAGGAAATCAAAGCGCAACCGGAACCGGGATCGGAATCGTATACCGAAAAGACTCAAAATAGGTACTGCAACTGATATTTTAAAATATTTGTATTCTGGTATTCGAGAACTGATGTTTTTAGAACCAATAAGAACCTGAACATTGTACCGGCACATATCAAAGCTTCGAGACTTTTCTCTTTGGACTTGCATATACATAAATAGGATACATTTTTGAAAAGCTATTTTAAGCTACCCTTAGCTCAAGTTACCACATATACGGAACGTTCCCAAAAACCGTCGATTTTGAGACGATTCTTTTTTTTTCAGTATCAAAACTCAGACTTGGAAACCCCTTCAAGCACTTCCTCAGCAGAGTTTTCAACCTTAATGATAAAAGATTTGTACCATAATGTCTGCTTCACAGCCCCAATCTGCACTCTATTGGGTTCTTCACTTTTAATTAATGTCCAATGAAGTAAAGCCTGCAGTTTAGCTTTGAGTAAACTACGGCAATGTGGCAGAGGCATTCTCACAGCTGAGTCCAATATCTGGTGAAGGTGACTGCAGACATCACAAAATATAGTTTCCTTCCTACAAGCCTGGTTAAGTTGTAACTCTGCCAGCATTGGCAACGTTGCAGTTTATTAAACTGCGTTGGCTAAAACGAACAAAAGGATGCCTTTCGTTACCAACTAAAGAAGCCTTTATTATGACAGGCGTTGGTCTGGATTTTGGGCTCCATCCATTGTTCCAGCTTGGACAAGTCTGGTACAGCAATATAAAACTGGGTGGAACGAGGGGGGAGTCGGTGATGCGGATGCGATTTGCGTCTGTGGCCAGGCGAGGGTGCAAAATTAATTATACACATGCCATAGACAAAAGGCAAGGCAGCAAAAGGATGAGGGAGGACGAACATAGCTCATAATGATCACTGGCGGCATGTGCTAATAGGATAATGGTCGCCCAGTACTCTCTCTGCCCCTGCCCCTCCTCTTTCTATCTGCTATCTGTTTTATTACCTT
Organism: Lordiphosa clarofinis; assembly: GCA_018904275.1. Classification (NCBI taxonomy): domain Eukaryota; kingdom Metazoa; phylum Arthropoda; class Insecta; order Diptera; family Drosophilidae; genus Lordiphosa; species Lordiphosa clarofinis. The sequence goes on along the minus strand of JAEIGQ010000077.1, from coordinate 1,208,128 downwards.
TTTGCTATTTATTTATTACCACTAAGAACAGGCATATATACACACACACACACACATACGCGCACACCTACACACAATGCATACGTTTTGTTCCGGACACGCACAGGCTTTGCTCTGACCCCCTTCCCCCCTACCTATGTTGTTCCTCGCACTTTGAGGCCCCATAAACAAATATATTAAATTTTAATGCTTAATTTATGTGCAGATTAATTTCGTACATTTTTCGGGGCCCAGATTAGTTCGTGCCGTCCGTCTCCGTCTCACCCACTTCCTTCCCCAACATTTATTCTGGTGTCATGGCTCTTTCTGATAAGTCAAAGACGGGAACGCCCGTGTGTGTGTATGTGTGTGTGGCCCCTAAGTGAATTTTTTGTTTTGTTTCAATTTTGGTTTAATGTGTGTAAGAATTTAACAAGAGGCTTTGGCTCTACGGTCTGATTAGTTGCGAAACGCCAGAATTTCGAGATTTATGAATTTGTTGAGGTGAGTTTCGTGTACAAACTTCCGCCGCACTCGAACTGGTGGGTGCCCCAGGGCCTGTGCTTTACAAGCTCTACACGGTGTACTTGTTAACTCCAGCCACCGGCCTCAAGTTTAGTTAGGTGCTGTTTATGCCAAGGCAGTACTTCAATTTAATATTTTAGTACATTGTTGTTTTCACTTCGATTTACAAATGAAATCTCTTTCTACCAACTCGTTTTGGTAATATTGGATAAAATATAATATATAAGACGGGATCACGGGAAAAATGATGTATAAGAAAGAGAGGAGAAAAAAAATTACCAGACCAAATGAAACGATGAACAAACGTAAGAGGAAGGTAAAAGGTGAAATGATTTCAAACTAATTTTGAAATTTAAAAACTTACTAAGAAAACAAAAGCAAGTATGAACGTTATTCAATCGAGGGTTATTATTATCGTATTGATTAACCGACAACATGCTAATTATAGTATCTATATACTTTGAATTGGTCAATTTCTTATACAAATGTATATGGAAGGTGGCACTAGATCAAGTCTTTCGAATTCTATAAACTTTATTTATTTGACTTTTAGCTGACGGTTTTATCTGCCTAAACAATTACAATTTTACCTAAACCTTATCTTAAAACTGATATGGTCCAGGTTCTTTAAAGCCCATTCTACGTTCGACTTTGCATGATGACGTTGAGAAGCAAACCATTCGATACCACAACATGTTTTAGGCAGGGCGATACTTTATAGTGTGACTTCTTTAATCTGCTGATGGAGTATATACAGCGCCAATGTCCACATGCCAACAGAACGGGCCCATTTCTTCATAAAGATTTAATGCTACTCGCATATGACGATGATATTGACATTATCGCCAAAAGCGAACAAGGAAAGCAGGGAGTCTTCAGAGATTGAGTGGCAGTCTCAACTGACAGGCTTGGCGGTAATCGAGGACAAGACCAAGTATTGTGGTCTAAGTAGGGAGTTCAAGAGCAGAGTCGCTTATCATCCCAGTCCTGCTTTATAAGCTCTATGGGGACACATGTCTGGTCAAGCGCTTAAAGCAACAGCTACTACGCTGGTTAGGACATGTCACCAGGATGGACGAAGAAGCTTCAGTAAAAAAGACGTCAACTGGTGTCAGGCAAATGTACAAATTACAAAAACTTCGCGAGAATTACATTAAAATTTCTTTTCTTGTTATATTTCCTATAAACATTTTGAGTATCAATCTAACTGTCCTGCCATAAATTCTAATTCATCTTTTCGGTATAAGCTTTGTCCATCCAGCTGGTTTAAATGCAACAAAAGTTGTGAAAATAGAAGAGCCTTTAGGCTACATGCTAATGTGGTTGTAAATAAAATCCAACTACTGCAATGTCCCTTCAAGACAAACACGAAACTATATTCCCTTGAGACTTCCTTTTGCTTCCTCTTTATATGCTTCTAACTGTCTATTTCGCATTCTATGCGGGGATTACAATAATATCTCTCTGCTCTTCTCAGTGGTAACCTTTCCGACGAAGGCTTTAGGTCTTTTATTCTTCACACTCTTGCACTTGCATAGCTTCTAGAATTTTTTTTTTGAAATTCCTTCCAATCATTAACGCTGCGAGCAGGGGCGTAGCTGGTAATACCGACAAAATAAATTACCCCCACCGGATCGGAAGGAGTTTCTTCTATTTGCTCTTAATTTCTTTTTTTCCTACGCTTATTTTGTATCTCTTTCTATTCTATTATATTGTTGCTATATCTTTTAAATAAATACATAATGACTTGAACACGACGATTAAGTTTTACGAAAGTGCCATAATTTTAACAAAATTACTCTTCGACTCTTACTGCTGGGCGGAAGGTCGTGGGTTCGAACCCGCCTCGGAACATCTAATAAAATAAGTTTTTTTCTTTCTATAGAAAATACCACCTTTACCAGCTATTGGCGCCAGCTGTAAAATAACTAACCATGAAAAAGTAAATTCTCAAACTTTGCCGTTCGGATTCGGCGTTAAACTGTATGTCCCTTTCTCTTGTGCGAAAAATTTAAAACACACACGCCAAGAGATTAAAAGAAGCTTGGCTTGGCCCTTTGTGGGGCTACTAGCAGGATTTTTTTTTGAAGAAAATAACTCAAAGGTAGATAGGAAGACCACCCGACTAACAATTATTATATATTTTATATTTATTAATAAAAAAAACACAATAATTATTTTGAGGTTGTTGTGAAAACTTATATCCAATCTATGCGATCGATTAGAAAGGGCACTAACAATGAAAAATCTCTAGTTTTGGTACGGAAATTTAGGCATTTGATTTTAGCGTCACGTGACGCTGACGTCACTCCTATTTTGTGTTGGTACACAAGAGGATCGACCGAGAGGGGAAGTGTGGGAAAGAGGTGGGAAAGATGATGAAGAGGGTAAAAGGAGGGAACTGTGTGGTATCACGGTGGTATCTGGGAGGGATCCAAGTGGGATCTGGGTAGGATCTGCGTATAATCTGAATGGATTCTGCGAGGAATCTGGGTGGGATCTGGGTGGTATCGGGAAGGGATTTGATTGGAAACTGGGTTGGATCTGGGAGGGTTCTGGGTGGGATCTGGCCGGGATGTGGAAAGGATCTGGATCGAATCTAGATAGGATCTGGGTAGTATCTGGGTGGTAACTGGGACGGATCTGGGATATTACCTGGGTGGTATTAGTCTGGGTAAACCATCATCATTTATCTATGGAAAGAGCTTGTGGTTTTGAAATTAAGCTTTTAAACTTAGCATCATGTTTCACACACATGTTTCACTTTTTTTTGGGTCTTTACTGATTTTTGTCAAGGAAACAAGTAAGTTGGAAAATTTCATAATTATAAAATACGAATTTTTGTTGATAGTATTGGCTTAGAAGCATTGACAGTTTATTTTGCTTCTCAGAGCACTTTTCAGAGCACGTTCGTAGACCCATAGCCAATTTACATAGTCTCCACAAATGTGCTGTTAAGCATAACATTGACTGTAAAGTATAACATTCAAATTCGCACCTTCTTATACAAGTATGTATGTATGTTTGTGTGAACTTCCTCCCTAACAAAAAACAAAAAGAACACATACAGAAGGATGTTGAGAGGTATCGTTTGAATGGAGTGTACCATTTCTGGACACCTCTTTCCATAGTGAATTAACAATTGATCAAGAATAAGGGAGGCTGGACATTGCTTTAAAATCAAAACGGTTCTTTTATACTGCGACCGAAAATTGATTCATTTCGTGCGATCGATCATTCTGGGCATGGCAACTGGCTGCCACAGCTCTCCCGTGTGTATATATTTTTGGTATTATGATAGCTAATACAATACATATTTTGTGTAACTCTTCTTCTCTGTTTTGTTGTTGTACCATCCGTGTGTGGTGTGCTCTCGCGCTTTACGTTAATGCGAAATTTATGCTTCATGCGCTTTTAGTGCTACATACACCCCCACCCACACACCCTTTCTGCCAGTGCCTGAATATTTTTTTGTAAGTGAAAAACATTTTTACTGTGTGGCAGGGGCGGGTTGGGGCAGGTATGGATGTTTTCATATAATGGATGGCCACATATTGATATTGACTGAAAAATTTCAACGCACCGAGAACCACCAGCAGCAGAGTTGTCCTTAGGTGGCCCCAAAAAGTATGCAACACCAGCATGAAAACTAGATAAACAAAATGCAGGCATAAACAAAGAAAATGGAGAGTGGAAAATGATAAACAGAAAACAACAAAAGAAGGAAAAGCGAAAACATGTTATTGGCGGAGCCAAAGTTTTGTGGCTAATGTACCAGAGCTTTTCCGATTTAGAGTCAGAGGCCTCAAATGTGATTTCATCAGATACCAGACTCGTCTCTTAAAAGTGTCTGAAAAAGTTTCAAGCTTAGCCCACTTTGCCTGTTGCATAGTGTAACTGGATATGGCTGCTGCATAACTTTGGCTATAATATTCAATTTTTAGTATCCTTCACATGCACACACACACACACACACAATTTGCATTACTTTGGCCCAGATCTTTAGTCATCCATTCAGTTTAAGCTGCCCCCGTTTCTCGTTCGGTTTCCGCCTGTCATGTTTTATGCCGATTTCATTTTCATTTGACTCGCCACGCGCCAGGGCCAAGTGCATGCAGTGTGTGTGTGTGTGTGTGTTGCCCCATTTGGTAAACTTTTTAGCCACACACACACCTCTGCCCTACCACCCTGGCCACCCTCAAATAATAATAAAAAGGCGGCGTTGGAAATTTATTAAGAAACTTGGGCACTAAAAATAGTTGAGAACTGTACAAAAGGAGCGTTGAGTTTTTTTTTTTTTTTTTTTTTCCTCTGATTGTCCTCAACTTCAAGTCGCAAGTTTAAATTGTCGGCTTACCCAAAAAAAATAAAGAGAGAAGAAAATATGCCTAAATTTTTGCTTGGTTTTTGGGTTTGCCGCTGGCAAGGCACGTCTCTGCTCCTTACCTTTGCTGGGCTTCAGTGGGCTGTGAAATCCCTTTAATGGCATAAACGGGTTAAGCATTTTGGTGACGTAAATGTGAACGGCAGCAGCAGCAGCAGTCCAGTTTCTAACTGGACATGGCCTGTTTATCCCATTTTTAAGCTAAGCAAAAGCTTTAAGGCTTGAATTTCAGTTATGAGCAAAACGTGAGCGCCTCTCCAAGTGTGCATGTGTGCAATGGGCATTTTTCAAAATGGCAAACAAAACGCGCGTGACAGCAAAAACGGCCAGCAAATCGTTCTCTCAGCCTCAGTAAAACCCAAAAATCCATTTCCTTTGCACTCCTTTCGGCTAGCTTCTGTTTTGTTTCAGTGATTGTAAATGCCTGTGTGTTGGTAGATAGACGTACATGTGTTGGTGAATGCCAGACAGTTTCCCACCACTTGCTTAATTTAATTTCGCCTGCCTGAACGGTTCCTGCTGACCTACGCTAGGGTGAGAAAAAACATGTGCTAAACCGAAAGAAAAAACTTGGCACATATTCGGATATTGAATGATTTCGGTTCATATCTTATTTTGAAGCAGAGAAACTCGACTGTAATGTAAACTGTAACTGCCAAAGTTCTACTAATTAGAGAGAGTACACAGGATTCTCTTGCTCTCTCACTCTTTTGTTTAAATGTAAGCTGCTAGCGTTGTGTTGTTAGACTTTTGTTTTAAAAAAAGAAGTAGGAATTTCACAAAGCTAGCAGCCAAAATATGTAAATACATATGTAGCCAAATAAAAGTAACGGAACTGTGGCGCTCAGGTAGTTTTGGACTTAACTGTTTTTTTTAAGAGCGCGGGAGAGAGTGAGCATGAGAGTGATCACACTCACAACATTCATCTCTTGGCTCTCTAAGACAGACAAAGGCGGCTACAAGTGTGAAAATGAGGGCGTAAGGGGAAAGAGTCAAGAGCGGTGGAAGATGGAAAGTAGGTTGTTGAACTAGAATTGAAGAGTGCTGATGCTGCTCTAAAATTCACTATGTGGTCGTGCGAGAGAGCTTTGTTTTCAGCATTCACTTGACTGGCGGGGACTAACATTAAATTCCAAAAATTTCCAGCGCCTAGAACATTTCGATGGGTCCTTTAGGACGAGAATCATCACAATTTCTTAGAATCTTGCACGCGAACAAAGTCGCGCCGGGTTAAGCTAGTCTTTTTCAAAATTATTACTCCTTCATTTCTAAATCAGTTACAGACTGATGTCATCTTCACTGACTTAAGTAAAGCTTTTGATTCAGCTTGGGGTTTCCCCCGAATTTAATAATGTGGTTATCTTCCTTTCTCTCAAACAGAAAAAAACGAGACATCTTTAATGATTTAAGATCTGGGACCATTACTTTTTGGTTTGTTTAATAATGATTTTCCTCATGTTATCTCAAGTCTTAAGTCATCTGATTCTCCTGAATTATCTTCAATCCTGGTTCAGTTCAGGGTCTGAGGGTACGACCACATCTATGTCATATCCAACAAAGGTAAGAGGTTGCTGGGTTTCACTAAGCGTTGGTCTAAGAAGCTTGGAGATCCATTTATAACCAGGCTTCTCTACGAGTCTCTCGTTCGACCATCGCTAGAGTATTGGTCTCCTCAGTATAGCTTTTATCAAGATATACTAGAGTCGGTTTAAAAACAGTTTCTTCTCTTTGCACTCAGGGGCTTAAACTGGGATGCTGGTCGCCGTTTGGCTCCCTATATAGATAGGCTACGACTTCTGAACTTGCCCACTCTCAAAGACCGCAGGACTAGTCAAGGTGTAATTTTTCTGCATAAGCTGATTGTTGGTGATGTAGATTCTTCTGAACTGGAGTTGAAGGTCCCTTTCCATTTTCTAATTCTCATGGTAGGGTGGGCGTTTCTTTGTGACGCCCAAAACATATTCTCTTTTGTATGAGGTGCGGTATCTATATATGTTGTGTCTTTGGTTAGACGTACTTTCATTTTACAGCAGGGCTTAATACCGGAACCGAAACCGGAACCGTTAACCGAAATAAACCGTTTCAAATTGCGTACCGGAACCGGAACCTGAACCGATACAAAATTTTTTTTGAGAACCGAATACCGTTTATCGTTATTATTGGAACCGATAAAACCGGAACAAAACCGAAACTTTGGTACCGGTACGGTTTCGGTTTTTTTTATACGCTGTACCTAATTATATAATATTAAGAGTGTGCAAAAGTATGTAACTAAGAGGAATCATTTCCAACCTTATAAAGTTAGTGATCGGCATCCAAAATATTGCGAAGTTTGGAAATGGCAATGTGAACGGGTAAACAGTAGGTGTACATCCAACAATTAAACACCAAAAAACAATTGAACAACTAAAATTTATGCGAAATTTGTTATTCCCAAAATTATTATGAAGATTTGATAGACTGCAATACATAGTAGAGGGTAAAATAGTGTGTAGTGGTCTACTATCCCAAAAATCGGAAATTAACAAAATTGCATGAGTTCATATTAGGGTTGTCGAATATTTTTAAAATATCGTATCAATGATATTTTCTGATTTGAAAAAATATCAAATGATATTTAATTATCACTATGAAAATATCGATATAATTGATATTTAAAATTTTTTCCGTTTTTTCCCAAAAGAAGGTAATACTCTGCCTAAAAATAAAAAGATGTAGTCTATATAGAGCAATCATTATAATATTTTTCATAAGATTCGAGTCTTGTTTGTATTATACATATTTTTAAAAAAAAAATTGGCTATACAGCTCCTCCATCGGGGCCAGCCAAGCTTCTCTCAATCTCTTGGCGTGTGTGCCTTAAATTTTTTTGCACAAGAGAAGGGACCTACAGTTTAACGCCGGATCCGAACGGCAAAGTTTGAGAATTTGCTTTTTCATGGCTAGTTACTTCACAGCTGGCGCCAATAGCTGGTGAAGGTGACCGTATGTGTAAAAGCTATTTTTCTAAAGAAAGAAAAAATCTTTTATTATTAGATGTTCAGAGGGATCGAACCCACGACCTCCCGCCCAGCAGTCCAGCACACTAACCACTGGGCCACACACGGCCACAATTATACATATTTAATACTTTTAATTCCAAAATTTGGATTTAAAAGACTTTAAAAACACGCAAATGACGCATTTTATAGCAAAAGCAAGTCGCTCCGAAGGCACTGAGCTACCAGGGGTAATAAGGTACATTAAGGCTAGTCTGGATAGTCCTGGCATGGCCGCGTTATGCGAATTCCAGAAGATTAAGGGATTACTTCCCATGATGTTTCTGGCAACCTAAATTATAACTTCAGCCCACTATTTAGCGACTATTGCATTGAAAGGTCTTTTTTAAAATCGCGATCAAAAATAGGCTTCCATAAAGCCACTACACTGGTCATTTGGTGGTGTTAACGCTGGTTTTAATAACTTTTCCACACAAATTACACTTGGCTGCGCCTTTTCTTATGTCGCTGTAAATTGCTTTTATCAAATTTGAATCCATTTTCTCTTTGCGTCTCTTAAATGCGTTTGCGCTCGCTACCCAAATCATGGAGTGACCAACGCACAATTATCATTAAATATCCCAAAAAAAGATCGATATTCGATATTTGGACAAAAAAAATATTCCGAATAAATCAGTTTAATAAAATATTATCAATACATTGATATTTTGATATATTTTCGACAACTCTTGTTCAGATTATCATAAAGATATGATAGGAGTCGGTCAATCGGTTCAATCGGTTAATGAGACGTGTTGATCAAACGGACCAAAAATTGCAAAATTTGAACATTTTATAACGATTTTGATTCTCATGAAGACGGATAAATAGACGGATGGTGAATTTTTCTAGATGAAGTTTTGATAGATGTCAAGTATGCTTCACTTATTCGCTTTGTGATGTGCTGTAATGTAATGCAAACATTAGTTTTTACATAATAACTACGTAAAAAAATTCGATATATTAAGGCCACATAATTTTGAAATGTGAAACCATTCATTTTGTGTTGATTTTTGTTTTTGTTTTTTTTTTCAGTATTAAAAATAAGTAGTACTTATATCGGTGAGTACCGGTACGTACCGGTATACCGAAATTAAAATCCGGGTACCGGAACCGAAATGAAAACCGAAATTAATTGAAAACCAAAATAGAACCTTAAACCGAAACATTCATTTCGGGACGTACCGGTACTGGAACCGGAACCGAAATTCGTTTCGGGATTAAGCCCTGTTTTACAGCATTTTCTAGCTTAAGTAGCCCAACAAATACTCTTTTAAAATTTGGTTAAAATTCACTTAGCTGTCTGCCTTCAATGACAGTTCTTTCCGTTGACTTTCAATGTTGCCGTTAACATTATATTAAGGTTTTTCTTAAGTGTATTTTTCCTCTGGTTTTACTTTTCTGTTCCTCTTGTGGCTGTCTTTTGGCTTTCTTAAAGTTTGCAATTAATCAACTTATGGGGTTTTCTTTCCTGTATATCCCACCACTCCACGCCTTCCCTCTCCGGCGTTTCTTTTCAGCAAAATGAAATTCTTTTCATGTCATGTTCCGTTTTCATATGTGCAGCTCAACTGCAGGGACGGCCCACCCCTTAAACCGGTCTCACTTGCCTTTCGCATAAAGGTGACAATTGTTCATTTGTTTTGCTTTTTGTATCTGACAGTTGTTTGCTGTCATTAAGAAATAAAATTAAATACTTGAATTGAATTTGTAGAATGCCGAAGCTATCTATTGAGTCGGTAAATGAGAGGTTCATTCAGTTGCGTTATTTTCCTCTTTTTCCGTTCTTTTGGCCAGTGGTCAACAATAATCAAAGTGCAGTCATCGGTTGTTGGCGCACCTTCATCTCCTTTCGCTCTGACATAACTCTTTCGGCACTGTCGGACCCGGACAGGCATTGAAAACAGAAACGGCAGATTATGCCAACGCTGGAAATAGAAGACGCAGCCTCCTGCTTCACCTGCTTCATCTGCTTCTTCATTCCTGCGTTCTGCTTGTTATAAATCACAAAAATAGTTGGTCAAAAGGGGCGGCAAACGAAAGGAGGGAATCATCGAACAAAACTGTAACTGAAAGTACCTGTTGTTGTTTTTGCTCGTAAAATTGAAGGCGTGGCGATTCCCCGCCAGCCTCCAGCCCTCAGTTCAGCTTGGCACAAAAACATTTCAACCAAAATGCTGAGGCTGAGGTCAGTTTTGCTTTCTTTTTTCTGGTCAGTTTGGCAGTTGGTGATGCGGTGACCAAACGCCCCCTCCCACCCTTTGTGTGTGTGTGTGTGTGTGTTTATAAACGTAACAATGACCGCATTCTCGCTGCCCTCGAGGCCCCAAAAAAGCTTCGGATGCAGCAACAAAGTTAAAGTTCTACCAACCGCCAGGACTATTGACAACTGTGTATGTGTGTGTGTGTGTTAAGGTAGATGTAGACACTCACACAGTCAAATGAGCAGCCCCCAAATGCCGCTAGCATTTTACGCGGTTGACTGCAGTAAACAGCGACGTCGACGTCAAAAAAGCATTCCATTGCGCCAAGCAAATAGCCAAAGGCCAATTTAAAGCAACATTGTAAAAGAAGGAGCAGGAGGCTGGGAGGCCAGCGGATGGACAACGGCCACATTAAAACAAATAAAATCCAATGGACTTTTATTGCACTTGAATGTTTACAAGGCGAAATTTCATTTACGCTTTAACAGGGTTCCGCCATAGAAAAAAAACAGGTGAAAGGGGGCAGAGATTGATCATTTACTTTAAAAATACAAATTTGCATTTCTACCAAACTGTAAAGTAAACTGTACTTTGTCTTAGGCAAATGTTTTAAAATAGACAATTGACCCTCGATCCCGCAAGAAAAGAAGACAAAATCTGATTGTCATTGGTGTAAATATTTTCCTGTACTTCGAGCCGAATACCTTATCCAAAAACTCTTAGCTAAAAGCAACAAATACATAAAATAACCTTCAGTATGGACAACTTCCTGGTGGCTTTCGCTAGAGAGGAGAGAATTCTTCAAAGAGTCGCAGCAGAAACCAAAAAGCCAACAACCTCCCCTGACAAAAGACGGAACCGAAATAGAAGCATTCACACAGACCCACCCACCGATAAAAACAGCTTGGCCATAAGCAAGCTTAAGAATAACAAGGCTGCAGGTCCGGACGAACTTCTAGCTGAGTTGTTCAGAGCTGATACCAGCATTATATCACGGGTTCTGCATCATTCAAAATGATTGGGTATCTGCAACAATACCTCCTGAATGGAAGAGGGCGTTATTGTCAGCATTCCCAAAAAATGTGACTTAAGTCACTGTCAAAACTAGCGAGGTATCACTCTACTAAGGGAACGCATTGAAACCTCAGGCCGTTGTGTAGGCAATTTATTTACAGCAACCACGACAATAATAAACCATAAATATCTGTAACTTGAGTTTGTTACAATGGCGCCCGAGCAGGCACTTAGAAATATTTCAGTAAAATTTTAGATTTTTTTTTCAGTATGCCGGAGCAAAAGCTTCACGTAAGCAAAATAGAATAAATTTTGTCTTATTTCAGTATGCAATCAAATTTTATCTCCAAGACTTAGTTGATGCGGACGCAAACCCCCAATACAACCCCTTAAGCGTGGCAGTCTCGTAAACATTCAGGATGTAAAAAAATTCTGCTATCTGGGAAGTGTCAATGCGAAAAGTGAAGCTAGAAATACATTTCGAAGCTACACCGGATGTGGTGCCCCCGCTTCACTTTGCAGAAAACGAAACTGCATATTTTTAATACCAGCGTAAAGTCGGTATTATTATATAGCTTAGAAACCAGGCTGGTCTCTGATTACACTGGCCAACAGCCATTTTGGTCCAGCCTTATTGATGACAAATTCTGATCCAGTTTTGTGCACTAATTCCAAAACTGGTTTCGGTTTTTCCCCATCAGCTCTTGTTTTCAAGATATCGCGGAAAAACCATTTTGCAGTATTTTTGGCTTTTAAAAAATTCTGGAGGTTACACCGAGCAACAATATCTGTATTTATGAGCTCTATGCGACAGTATACATATTAAGGTCGCTCAAAAAAATCAATGGAGCATCATCGGCAAACCCAAAAGCGCCTAAATTGGCCTTTGAAGAGAAATATTCATCAAATTATAGCAAATTTTACAAACTTAATCGCCGTGTACCAGCCATTTGGGGTGCTTGCATTTTAATGAAAACCACTTTAGCATGCAGCCCAATGGTTCTTCTAATTTCACAAATTTTGTTGCATTTAAATCTTCTTGATGGACAAAGTTACAAGCGTTTAATCCCGAAATAATGAATTAAGATTTATGGCAGGATAACTAGATTGATACACAAAATCTGTATAGGAAATATTAAAAGACTAATTGATCTTACATAGTACTTACATTAATTGTCAGGCAAATGTACAATACAATACAACATTCAATCAGTACTAGATTCAAACAATTTTCCCCAAATTCATATTTGCTTAACTTTGGGAGAATAACATTAAAATTATATGAATTGGGCTACAAATGAGCCAAATGTATTCCGCACTCACTATAATCTACGGATTAAGCCTCTTGTGACTATTCGCTATTTATCTAAACTATAGATGCTTGTCTATTACTGGAGTGACTTCGGATGCTTGCAGTGTGCCCATCCAGTGCACACTTCACAAGAATGAAATTTTAACGTCCCATAGCAAGGTGAAGATGTGCCTTTGGAGAAAGAGCTCAACCATGGCTTTTATATTAACAAGGCTGTAACCAAAGCATCATATTGCCTTGCTTATGCCTCCAGGAGCTTGGCATTATTATTCCGGTAACCGTCAAGCGAGAGTGTTAACGGGCCATAATAACGGATTTTGTCATACCAATTCGGACTGCTAACGAAATAGAAAGTGCAGATATATAAGTTCATTGCAATAAAAAGTGATAAAAACCTAAAAACTTATTTTCCAAAAACTTGTTATACCCTTGCAAAGGGTATTATAATTTTGCCCAGAAGTTTGCAACGCATAGAAATATTCATTTCCGACCCTATAAACTATATATATTCTTGATCAGGGCGACGAGCTGAGTCGATTGAGCTTTGTCCGTCCGTCTGTCTGTCCGTCTGTCTGTCCGTCTGTCTGTCCGTCTGTCTGTCCGTCTGTCTGTTTCTACGCAAACTAGTCTCTCAGTTTTAAAGCTATCGAGCTGAAACTTTGCACAGAGTCTTCTTTTTACTGCACACTGCTAATATGTCGGAACCGACCGGATCGGATGACTATATCTTACAGCTGCCATAGGAACTATCGGTCGAAAAGTGGGTTTTTGTGAGAAAACTTTTTTGTTTTTAATGTAAACGCCTTCCGCTTCGACAATTATTAGTTTTATACGCTTTTACTCAGATTTGGAAGTTTTTGTCAAAATCGGATGACTATATCTTATAGCTGCCATAGGAACAATCGGTCGAAAAGTGGGTTTTTGTGAGAAAACTTTTTTGTTTTTAATGTAAACGCCTTCCGCTTCGACAATTATTAGTTTTATGGCTTTTACACAGATTTGGAAGTTTTGGTCAAAATCGGATGACTATATCTTATAGCTGCCATAGAAACTATCGGCCGAAAAGTGGCTTTTATCAGAAAAATGGTTTGTTTTAATGCTGACGTTCGTAAACTCTGTTGTATTAAAACATTTGCAAGGGTATTAAAACTTCGGCAAAGACGAAGTTAGCTTGGCCTTCTCGTTTTTTATTTAAGCTTTATTTACACGACCTGATCCCTCAACTGAGTTTTCGTCTGATTTGCTGTCTGACAGTGTAAAAAGGCGTCTGAGTAGACATGAAGCTACTCAGATGAGCGATCAGACGAAATAGAACCGGTTCTATTTGGCCTGAGCACTCATCTGAGTGGCATTTATCGAGTTACAGTGCTCGTCTTACGAAAACTCATCTGAGCGATCAGGTCGTGTAAATGGAGCTTTATTGCCAAGAAACATCTGCATAAGAACTGCATATTGTGTCTTTTGTATTTGGTTGCACAGTTCATTAAAAAAATACAAAATTAAAAATGTGTGACTGCTTGGGGTGTTGAAAAAGTTCTTTTGAAAAATGGTGTATTGATGGTTCGCAGTTTTCCGGGAGTCAACGTTATGTCAAGGGCAAGGGTAAACCGAAAAATTGGTTAGTGTAAATGCCTTAATGTCCCGAAGCAGAATCATGGAAAAAATTCAATTTACCATTGAAAACAAAAAATTACCTTAAGTGGTGGGGACTTTTTTTTACATAATTTAATTAAAACGTCTTCCTATGAAAAATTCGTCAAATGACGTGACAGATTCACAAAGTTATTCGCTTGCGAAATGGAACGAGTTTTTGCACTACCTTGCACGAATGAGCATTCCTCCAAATAATAAGAATGGCCAACTTCCTCGACATATACATTCGTTTCACAGATAGAGTCTTTACTAAAATCATAATAGTCACAAGGGGCTTAATCCGTAGATTATGGTGAGTGCGGAACACATTTGGCTCATTTGTAGCCCAATTCATTTAATTTTAATGTTATTCTCGCAGGTTCAGCAAAAATGAATTTGGGGAAAATTGTTTGAATCTAGTACTGATTGAATGTTATTGTACATTTGCTTGACAATTAATGTAAGGTCTATGTTAGATCAAGTAGTCTTTTAATATTTCCTATACAGATTTTGTGTATTAATCTAGTTATCCTGCCATAAATTTTAATTCATTATTTCGGGATTAAACGCTTGTAACTTTGTCCATCAAGAAGATTTAAATGCAACAAAATTTGTGAAATTAGAAGAACCATTGGGCTGCATGCTAAAGTGGTTTTCATTAAAATGCAAGCACCCCAAATGGCTGGTACACGGCGATTAAGTTTGTAAAATTTGCTATAATTTGATGAATATTTCTCTTCAAAGGCCAATTTAGGCGCTTTTGGGTTTGCCGATGATGCTCCATTGATTTTTTTGAGCGACCTTAATATGTATACTGTCGCATAGAGCTCATAAATACAGATATTGTTGCTCGGTGTAACCTCCAGAATTTTTTAAAAGCCAAAAATACTGCAAAATGGTTTTTCCGCGATATCTTGAAAACAAGAGCTGATGGAGAAAAACCGAGACCAGTTTTGGAATTAGTGCACAAAACGGGAACAGAATTTAATACAAATAGGGCTGGACCTCACAAAAGTGGTCATTTTGTTGGCCTGTGTTATGTAAGCGGGAAACTACAAACCTTTGGCCTCTCACCATTACAAATGAATAAAAAATTTATTAGAAAATTTAAAAAATTTAATTATTTGGTAAAATTGGTATGTAAGTGACAGGAAACCTGCGGTAACTAAATGAGAATTAAGTAAACTTGAAATTGTTTCAGAAGTATTATATTGTCGACCAGATCTAGTACCCACATATGTATGTAATTGCTTGTAACTTTGAAATCAAAGCCTTTAAACATAAATCGATTCGGAACTAGGAATGGCTGACAGTGTTTTATTTACAAAAGAATAAAGCAAGTTGACCGTTAAGACCTTTAGGAGAGTAACTTTCTTGCATAACCACCTAGTGGGTACCTGCTCCAGTGCGTATTGAAGGTACTAACTGTACAACCAACTGTAGCTACTCACGGTAAGTACTTACTTTATCAACAGTTTTGGTTATTTTCCCCACTACTTACATGTAAAGCGGAGAGATGGCAATAGGTTACTTCCTAAAACATGCCCTGCAAAAAGTAAGTACTCAAATGCATTACTGGTGGGTTGGGCGGTAAGTACCGATGGTTACTAGTAAGTACCGAATTCTACACCCATGTGTTAGTCAAGCTAACTGAATATTCTTGACTGACTTACATTGGAGATTATAGCGTTGGTTGGTTTTGCTGTCGCTGTCACAGAACTTCAAGAGAAAGTCTTGATGCCCTCTACTCTAATGGGGTTGCATTGCTCGCAAATTAAATTTTAAATTTTCTAATGATGATTAATTAATAAATGTGTAAATGTGTAAAAATGTAAAATTAAAATTCAAAGTTCAGTCAAGCTCCAAAATTTAAAAATTTGGCAAGCCTTATCCTAGTTGCTTGTACACAGATGGCGCCACCGTAGATAGATGTGTGGCAGTTACAGTTCCAGTTCAACCAGCTCCAATCACAGATTCAGTCCATCTATCTGGTTCACACATCACTAACAACTATCGATGCTCGATACTTCCGTCTTTTATATAGTTGATGTATGTATATTGTTCACATTTCCAAAAATTAATTTTGCTAAGAGATTTGGAACCAACCCTTATAGATTTCTGAAACAGGGATAATTGGGTTTGGTATGGTATTTGACGCCTCTGATTAAGTTTGAAAAATTCTGGCTTCAAGTGCATAAACCAAAAAATTTAAAATTAAATTTACGCAAAATTTAACCCCCCATTATAAATTCTTGGAAGAACCTTTGCAACTTGAGCTCCTGTGAATATAACTCTAACACATATGGTGCGAGTAACTAGCTCCTCTTCAAAAATGAGTCTTTATTTGTTATCTGGTTTCTTTTTTAAAAATTGTTTGAGAAGATCCTTGCAAAGTATCACAGAATCTTACTTTGCCTGGTTCAAGCTATGCTCTATCTTAAACTTTTCTTGTGTGCCCCCGCATTTGTTTACAAACGCAAGCAGATTGCAACATTTTAACGTTCCCAGCAGATAAGTTGCCCTGTTCAAATACCTTTGAACAGACGGAATCAAAACTTCAAAGCCCCCGCTGTTTCTGCGTTCGTCAAGAAGGCATTGGTTAGTAAAATTGAACAACTTCGAGTACTTATTGATCTACCCTTGCATACACCAGAGCTTCGCAAGAGCTATAAAAACACTTATATGACACATGCAGCAGCGTCAGCTTAACAAAATCACTAGCTTTGGGGTTGGTGAAAAATAAAAAATTCGAATGCAAATGCAAATGCAGAAGGGCAGCTGTTACTATGTGGATATGATCCGATGGCAACCAAAATTAATCCTACTGGCAAATTTAAGTTCAAATCGTTTCATAAAACAACCTCAAGAGCAAGGAAAAAAGTTTTTTTTTTTCAAAAATGGGAAATCACAAGTTTTAGTTTTTGTTTCGTTCATTTTTTTGTCCGGTGGTGCAGTTCCTTTTATTGTAATGCCTTTTTGCTGGCTTTTGCCGCCATCCGTTGCTCTTGATAGTTTTTGGAGCGCATTACACTTACACACACACACAAACACACGTGAGGGCAACGCTCAGTATGTTGGTATGTTTATTTGTATGTATGTATGTTGTTTGTATATTTCTTGCTGGCTTTAGTTGTTGACGTTGCCACAGTTGCTGATGCTGATGATGTGGCCGTCCTCAGCAAGCTGCAGGCTCCAACCGTTTTTGACTTTGCCTTTTGCTGCTAACAACGTATGACAAACAACAACAACAACAACAACTGTAAAAAGGAGCTCGATAGCGACAGCACTGATGACGTCGGTGGTGGTGGTGAAGGTGGTGAGGGCATGATACGCTTATGTTTAAGTTGGCAAATAACACGCTTTTTATGTTGTGATATCGTTATAAATGTGCTGCAAATAATATACTCAAAGTGATGCATAAATATGGCAGCATGAGGGGGAGGGGGCGGCAGGTACATATGCAAATGCTCTGTGGTGAAGCTTAGCTGCTGTGCCATCACCTAGACACAGTGAAGCAAAACATTATTATTGTCAGGTACTGGCAGCCACCGAAACTGTTTGGTATGCAGATGAGTGTGTGTGTGTGTGTGTGTGTGTGTGTGCTCGAGAAAGACTTCAAAGCGTAACGACCACCATTCAAGTAAGTTCCAAAGGTAGAAGTTGGCACAGGGAAAATACATACAGCAGATTTCTAGTTGGCTTGTTACCTGTCCAAAATCTTTTGTCTTATTGCCCCAAATTATGATTGATCTGTCGGCTCACTTCTGTTGCCTACTTTTTGGGGCTCGCACTATTGAAAGTTTTTGCCACTATTCAGGCAAAAATTATAATGTAAAATTTTCTGTTTTTTCTTAAAAAATTCTAAAAAGGAATAGAAATCTTTTCTAATTTAGATCCAAGTACGAATGGATGCAGTAGCAAAACTAAAATCAAAGAATGTCGGCCTAACCTATAAAAGGTAAAGTTAAAGTTAAAGAAGAGATTACCAAAGACCTATTTAAATTAGTTACTCCGAACTCCATAAAAATTACTCATACGACAAGTATGCAGTGTGAATTTTGTTAAATTTTTTTATCTCGAAAAAAATTATGAAAAATATAAAAAGAAACCAATTGGCATAAATTGACTAGGAAAAGAAGTGTCTCAAATTTATGTGAAATGCCTATTTAGCCTGATATTTCAATGCAACCACTGTCTTGTGACAATATTTACGTTCAAAATTGGACAATCACTAAATCAGCTTGAAACAAATGAAAAATAGAAATTGATTTGGGAGCATTTAGAAACACCCCCACAAGTAGACCCTGATTCAATACAAACTAGAAGTGATTTATGCATATTCTTCGATTTTTACTAAAAATTCCCTGTACTAACATTTCAAAATGAAATCAAATCACATCCTTTCAACTAGCGCTCAATGCCTTCCCCCAACTCCAAGAAACTAACACCAATTATTAAACCCCTGAAATTTCTTATCAACTGACTATATTCAAAGCATCACTTGGGTTCTAAGAATTGTGTTGATTAATCTTTAGACTTGCTTTGGTTTAAACTTGCTCGGAACCGTCCTCCATGAACTTTATTTTACCAACCAATACTGAAAGTTTTAAGTGTATACTTTCTTTTCCTGGGATTCCGGACTTAGCACATCTTCAGAGAGCATATACCTGTAGAGTCAAAGTGTCAGAGCCCAAGGTCAAGGGATGATTATATATCAAAAATCAACGCAATTTTATAAAGATTTTAAGCAAAACATTTAGAATAGCATTTTTATCTGTACAGTATAGTCTGAACAGTACTGTTTCAAGGCACTCCCGGTCCTATCGTCAACAGACTTTTTGCTGTCGTTTAGCTTTGGGACGCTTTGCTCGTTGTAACTCATCTTTGTGTTTCTCGAGTCTTTGGTAAAACTAAAGCTTTTATTTGATTTGTATGAGTTCTTATATGACTTGGCTTTAGTTAATCTATGGAAGTTTTTAGAGTTGGCTGTCAAATAACTCATATAAGAAACTCAGATGGGCTAATTCTAATAACATCAGAAAAAGTTTAAAAAGTAATTTTTAAGCACTAACTTTGATTTTTAGAATTTGATTATTTATTAATAAAATGCTGACTTGAAAAAATACAAAGAATGAAATACTATAGACAAATGTGTTTGAACCTCCAGAGCCGACAAATGGTTCTTAAATGACACCAAACTAGAGACAGTTACCCAGATATCTATCAGGAAACAGGAATTTTAAGCCTGACCTCCAAAAGAAACTGCTGGACTCAAAGAAAGCGATTAACTCCTCATGGAAAAACTTTTTTGGGAAACTGCTCATTCTGTCAAGCACCAAATATTGCCTTTTTGAAGCTGAGGTTAAATCTGGGATGTGCTATGCGTCGCAACTAAGTTGAGCGACTTCAAAGAATGATTTTACCAAATACAACACCAAATTATGCACTCCACTTGGAAACCGGGCTGCCAGCTCTTCACATATATTGCCCTCAAACTCATTTTAAATAAATCATCGAGATTTTTGATGTGACCAGCGAAAGACTTCCCAGAATTGTACCAAATCCAAAGTGTTACAGAAATGGCAAGCCACTGCTTCTATCTTTAGAGTCCTGAGTCTTAGGAAGTCTCACATTAGCTGATACTAGAAAACATCGAATCCCGGGAATGATAAAACTTTCAAAATCTGGCGTCCTTAAGTGAGTCAAGAATAATTTACAAGAAACTCAATCACAACCTTGGAACACTGAACTACTTCCAAGACTGCTTCGGCATCCTGCGTGCAGACAAAAAAAAAATTATAATACACTTTTGAAGTGTATAAAAAAAAAAATAAAGAAATTATACTGTTTAATATCATACGTAAAGGCTGATGGTTACGAACCAAATAAAAAATAATATACTCTACCAGACAAATGCATTAAATTGTACCTTAAAATTAATTACTTTCTTCCTCTCTTAAGCTTTATACCTCAAAATTAAGAAATAATCGCATTTTATTTCTTATCCTCTATTACCTATTGCCAAAACATAAGCTTCAAAGATTACACTTTTCTTCAGGCTGGAATTACATTTTCAATTTTAGTCACAAATTTTTGTTCAAGAGAAAAGTCGTTAGTGTAAGCAAAACAAAGTATGTTTAAACTCGCCTCACAATGTTTTTGAAGAGGTTACGATGACACACAACAGCAACTTTTACTTTTAAACTATCATAAAACTGAAAGTGTCATTCTAGCCTCAGCGAGGTCAGCTTTAGCTTTTTATACTCTGTACCCAAGGTACATGGAGTATTTGAAATTTGTGCAAAAGTATGTAACAGGAAGAAGGAATCATGCCATGTCCGTCTGCATTAACTCACAGATGTCAGAGATGGTAAGAGATAAAGGTTTGACATGTATGGGACAAATACTTCTTATACAGGCAGATCAAGCCTACTCCTGTCACATCTTCCACAGTTTTGAAGATAGATATCTCGTACCCTCTTAAGATAGTTAGTAATTAGCATTGTTTATTAATTTGCCATATAAGTGATGAACTATACTGAAGTGATGACCAAAATTTTCAAGCAAAGATTCGTTTTGAAATGGTGTGGCATCACCGATCAATCCCTTTATGTGATAGCTGCAGCCACCTATCGACCGTGCCATAGCTGACCGTTTGGCTGGATCTCCTGCTCTCGCTCTAGTTTATCGATATACAACAACATCAACAACAAATTAAAGCACTTTTTTTCATTAAAAAGACACTTTTTTTTGCCCCAATAATTGGTATATTTACTATAGTGCTTTGATTTGTTGTTAATGTTGTTCTAACCACGGGTCACAAATCGACAAACTGGAGCGAGAGAAGCAGATCCAGCGAGACATCGAGTGGAGGTTAATGCCCCTTTTGCCGCTTCCCCACACAAAAAATGTAAATGCAAATGTTGAGTGTATTTTGTGAGTGTATTACATGTGCCCTGTTAAGTAGTTATCGCTGTTGTTGCTTACATTTTGGCTTCTAATGCGTTCATTGGCAGAGCACCGGGGCCAGGAGCTGGAGTCACATGGCCAGCATCAAGCCAAGCTGGCAACCAGGCAACCAGACAAACAACAGTTTCGCATTAGTATGCGTGTCATTTTATGTGTGTGTGTGTGCAAGTGAGTAAGTAGTGGTAGTAGTTGGAGTTGTAGTTCTACCCTTGTTGTGCTAACAAAATTTTGTTAGTTTAATATCTGACAGCCAGACAAAGGGTGGCATTAACCCAGTTCACAAAAAGAATACTAAAAGTTTGCAGTTTTTTGACATGGGCTTACGCTTTGCTAAAATGTTTAATTATAATTGGGCAACGTACAGGAGGGACAATTGCTGGGAGCAGAGCCTGCTCATAGTTGAGTATCTTGTTAGCCTACATGACCTTCAGCTGGCGAGAGCTCAGTAATTTGTTTCGATTTGTTTCCCCTATTTTCCTCACATATGCTCCCCCCACAAATTGGTTGCTCCTGCTGCTTGCTATTAAAACGCAATTTTAATTTTGCGCCAACATTAAGAACATGCCGGAGCAAGGGGTGAGGCTCAGAAAGTGGGAGTGTGTCGGCCTTGACTTGTTTTTGTTGTGCAAGAAGGAGGAAATGTTCATGTAAAAATATTCTTAGAATATTTTAACAAAATTCCACCAAAAAGAAATTAAAACGCACGAAACACGAAAAACATGAACATTATAAACTAATTAAGACAAATAACTTGATTGTAATGCAAGCAGCAGCGGGGTGGGAGGTTCGGGGGCAAAAGTCCAAGGTGTGCGGCAGAGATTGCATGAAATGTGTCAGCCTCCGTTGGAGGCCTCTCGATCTGTGTGAGTGTTGTGGCCAAGGCTGAGGTTAATTACTTAATAACCTTTGAAATGTAATTAAACTCAGGCTGAGCACAACAGAAAAAAGCGCAAAACCCCAAGCCTCAATGTATTATGTATAGTATGTACGTGTTTACGTGTATAAGTGCTCATGTCATAAAGGCAAAAGCGACCTTGACAATCATTCTCATTTCCGTTTCATCCCTGGGGCCAGCCAAGGGGATTAGAATGTCTGCCTGTATGTATGTGCATTTATATATAAGAAGCAGGCCCAAGTCCCTCCTCAATCTAACTAAACTTCATGATGGATATTGATGAACTGCGACTAATTCATTCAACATGGGAGCACTGACAAAACTTATTGGGTCAAAGCTGAAATAGTCTGGTCAATACTGTTGTTAGGAGGGTTCTTTATCTTAAACTCACTGACTGATTGATTGACAATCTACGCACAGCCCAAACGGTAAGAGATAGTAAACTGTAATTTGGACAGGAGTCTCCATTTGTGTTGAAAGTGAGCCCTAAGATGGGGTTCCGGAAACGAATTTTCACCGATTGAACTGAAACATGGTTTATAAGGATATTATACGAAACAAGTGAGAAAGTCAGTCAAACCCGACTATAACATACTCTGTACCTGGAGTAGAAGCTGAATGCAGTACTAGTGCTGCTGCGCTCATCTCTAAGTCTCTCTCTTTCTCTCTCTCTTTCTCTCTAAGTGAGGAGTGGGTTGTAAAAGGGTGGGAGGGGGAGGGGTGGCTACTCATTTGCTCAAAACTTGGGAACCGCTCATCCGATTTTTATCATTTCTTCTGCAAATTGATACATTTTGATAAATTCTCACTATCTCTAGAAGGTACAAATCGTCTATCTTTAAAACAGGAGGAGATATAACGTTTTTCCCAAATTGCGGGGGCGGGAGGGGGCGTGGCAAAACTTTTAAATAAAATTGATCTGCCTGCAACCAAAAGACGCACACTATTTCTAGAAGGTACGAATCGTCTATCTTCAAAACTGAGACTTAACGTTTTTTCCAAATTGCGTGGCCAAAATTTGAAACAAACTTGATCTGCGTGCAGATAAAAGAAGCATTTGTCCCATACATGACAAACCTCTATCTCTTACCATCTCTGAGATCTGTTTGTTCATACGGACGGACAGACAGACAGACGGACATGGCTATATCGACTCGGCGGTTGATGCTGATCAAGAATATATATACTTTATAGGGTCGGAAACGATTCCTTCTCCCTGTTACATACTTATGCACAAACTCTATGTACCTTCGGTATAGAGTATAAAAATGCGAAAATATTTTTAAATAAGAATACCTGGAAAATACATGAATACAAGACAGAGATTAAAACCGAAACGAATAACGGTTAGGGTTGCGGTTACTGTTTTGGCCGATCGCTTTTATCCGGTTACGGTTATATTACGGTTGTGGGATATGGGTTACGGTTATTAACCATATTCTGTTTCGGGCTTTAATTACGGTTATGGTTATTAGTATGAAATATCTCTTTGACAGTGCGAGTGTCTGTGAGATCTTTCTGCGCAGTAAAAATCAAATGGAAACCTATTCAATATCGTTTAGCTAAGTTACATACAACAAAGTAATACAATTTGATGAGAAAAAGACACAACAACTGGCACTGGCCTATGCACATGTGATAGGAAATTCAAAAATGCCCGTTTCTTAATTAACACAGGCTATACACTTTATTTCACAAACAAATTTTTCTGCGTTTATTTCTTGGCATTTATTTCTATTTAAAAAGAAAACAATTCCCTTAAATGGTTGTTTTTGATCGAGACATCATGCACTTAAAAAATGTAGTGTAAACAAGCAAACTGGTCAAGTATTAAAACGCTAATAAAAATTGTTCATTCCTCTCTTTCAAGATCACACCGGAATTTGTCAAGTTAATGAATCCAAGCCGACAAGAAGTCAAGATGACAGCGTATCAAAAACATTTTACTCTTACATATACACATATTCATTCGCATTCAGTAGAAGAGAGTAATAGCCTATTTCCACTGAACAAATGAAGCTTCATATCATGAAATGACAAGAAATTTAGAAAATGATATAATTTCTTCCATACGAATTGTCACTTCATTTTGCCTTTCATTTCTGAAAAATGATAAAAAATGATGACATTCCTCACGAAGGAATCTGGTATTTTTTTAAAAAATACTAGCTACTCTCTGGCATTACTCGCTACTCTCTGGAAACGGAAAGTGTCATCACCAATTATTTGTTAATTTGAATTTAAATAGTAGGCGCAATTTTGTTTAAAATATAAATTAGTCAATAAAAGTTGTGTATTTAGCTTTCTGTTGATAATTCAGGATGATAACAATGCGTTTGCCCCTGAATATTGCTGTCATGACAGGTATGTTATTTTTTGCTAAATATTCCGCGTGAGTTTGAAAGTGGCGCCTGTTATTTAAATCAAACTTTTCAGCTGTTTTTCACAACGTATCGTTGTGAATGTTAAACAAATGACAATTTGTCAATGGAAACGGCAAAATTTTGAGTAATAAAAATGACAAGAAATGAAGCCAATGGAAATAGGCTATTACACTGCATTCACGCTGATATCATTTACTGCTACATGAGAAATGATAACCTAGTAGGCCTGAATTTCATCATGATTCTACTACGAATTTGACAATATTTTCAAATGGGTAGGACTACTACACTATCATGTCTCAAGTGTCATGTGTATCAAGTACTTGATATCTCTAAACACTAAAAATGACAGCTGCCATGTTTCCTTCTCATCCATTAGCAACAATGCGGCGAATAAAAAAAAAGCAACCAATTTTTGTGAATAAATACTAGTTTTAATCGAGAATACAATACACCCAAGTATTTGGTTCTGTTTCGGTACTAATTACCGGCTACGTTTACAAAGGCTATAGGGTTACGCTTATAAGAAAACTTTTTTCTTTCGGTTTTGGCTTTGGTTACAAATTTGAAAGTGTTTTTAACAGTTAAAGGTTACGGTTTTGGTTAAGGGTTTAAGTCTCTGGTGGTACCATGGCCGATGCTTCTTTTGTTAGAGCGCGCGAGGTTTCGAAACTTTCGCCCAAACATGTTGTCAGTCTTTTTGATTTTTGATTGAGTTTTTCTTTGTCATTTTGCCGTACCGAAACTCTGCTTGTTTTCCTTATATATAAGTGCAAGAGGAGACTAACCGCTCTTTCACTCCACTTGATATCCTCGGCTAAACAGATTATTTCTTCATTTAAATCTCGATTCATTTTACTATAAAATACTCTCTAATTCTCCACTCGTATCAATTTTAAAATTCACTTAAGCTTGAAAAGGCGGCACTCCAAAAAGAAGAAGCCCTGCGTACGCGTAGTAACCACCTCATCTGGGTACATGGACACCTCAACATAGTTTGTCAAGGCACTACCATTCAGCTGCTCCCAGATCAGAGCTTGATAGGAGCCCATATCCCTTACAAGTTCACAAGGAATGAAACGCCCGGTTACGGAACGATAATAACAGCTGCGCTGTTGCAGGTCACAGGTCCTCGTTTAACGAAAGCCACTTTGTTAACACGGTCATTGACATTTTGGCAGGAGACCCTTCTATGAGTGGACAGGAGTCCTTCTTAATGCTAAATGTGTTTCGACAAAGGAAAAAGATGTAACCAACAGATATTCGAGTTGGATGCGCACATTCTCGCCGGGGCCGTGCTTACAACAAACATTAAATGGCCAAAAAAGGGGAATTCTAGGAGCAGTTGATGCTAGTGACGATGGTCATAAATATTTAGTAGTCAGTTCTTAATTATATTATATTAAGCTGTTTGTTGTCAAAAATTCAAACCTTCCGCTAACAAAAATATATGTGGGAGACAAATGACCCTTGGGGCAGAACGTAAAACACACGCTTGGATTCGCTTTCGATGCTCGATCAGGACTGAGTCGGCTTGAGTTTATTGGTCAACGCCAGAACTTATCGATAACAATGAGTGCTTAAATACTTATCGGCTAGATTGTATATCGATAAAGCAACAACTAATAAACGAATAGATATAACAAAACACTAGAATACACTAGATGCTGCAAGAAAGGCCATGTATAAATGGACCATATCCTACTGCAAATATATTCCATCAAGTTCGTTCACCAGCAGACTAACACATTTTTGTTAGATGATTGGTGTATGCTGGTGAACACGCCCAATGTCATTCAGTAGAGACTCCTCTGCAATAGCAAGTTGTAGATTAATAATCGCTGACCGAAATTGTCTGCTAAATAAGCCCATTGTTTTGGCTGATTGTAGTGCTACTTTACTGCTACCCAAATATAAAACAATATATTAAAAAATCCAAGATTTTCATATTTTTAAAAATCATATTTTCGTACAAACGTAACGTCCCGTCAGTTTGGAAATGTCCATATGTGATTTTACAATGTTGGAAATTCCCATCAAATTCTGCATGTAAAATAACTATTATTAATCCGATTGACTTAAAACTCGGGTTTTAGGCAGTAAATTTAAATGTGATTTCATTATCCGATCTTGAATAATTGGTCCCCCCGTCGAAAAACTTCCAGTAAAATTCTGTATGCAAAAAACTATTTTTTATCCGATTGAATTGAAACTGGGTTTCTAGTGATAGAATTCGAGTTCACTTGGCTTAGGTTGGACCCGCTGAGTATGAAATTTTCAGGGCCATGCTCCCATTCCCCTATCTGATAATTTTTGATGCATAAAAAGCGTAAAAAAGTCGAGCTTTAACGCACGCGAATAGTCCCTAAATATTTTGCACATAACTCATACGCAGTGTTGCCTATTTTCATATAGTTTTTTCTTTATAAATAGTCGGCGTTAATTTTATTTAAAAACTATTGGAATAAAATATTTTAAAATTCTATGGCTATGATTGAAAGGAACAAATAATTTCGTTCAAAAAATTTGTATTCAATGAAAGAGTCGTATGGGTAATTTTTTGTCAAAACTTTAAGGCTCTGTCGCGCCCATTTAAAATTAAAATAATATTTTTTGATTTTCACAATTATTCATTATAAACCAAATATTAGCTTTGGGAATGCTGGGACCAGATTTTTCCCATTTAGCCTAATTGGGGAGTAGACATTTTTCTGGATTCAACCTAGTAAAAAATGTTCTTCAAATTTTGGGCCTACTGACCCTGGTTCTTTTATGGAAAAATCACAACATAAACATTAGGATTGAATTGGCTTGTTTTTTATTGATAATTGGTCCAACAATTGATTCAAACTAATGTGCAATCAGGTTGGCAATTAAAGCGCGTGCCATGCTCCAAACGGTTCCAAATGGCGGCTGCTCCCACTGACAAAAGACAAGACACTTGCAGTTGCGTGTGGCAATCGCCCGCTCATCCACCTTGTTCGTGTGCGTGATTGGAAATGAGTTCGAATTAAATTGGGGGGAGGCAATTAAATGGAAATGAAATAAAATGTTCTTTTACTCAAAAGTCGGTCGTAGCTTAAATTGCTCAACACACTTTGCGGAAGGCGAGATAAACTGAAATCAATGACAAAAAAAAAATATATATATATACGAGACTATATTCTCACTGAGGGTGTGTGTGTGTGGGAAGAAATGAGAAATGCAGCCAGGCAGAGACAGCAGCAACGGCGGCGGCAGCAGTGCTGAATGGGTTGTTGGGGTGGGTGGAGGGGGGAGGGCCTGGTTACATCGATTGTTGTTGTTGTAGCTATTGGTATCTGGTTGCCGTGTTAATCTGCTTCCTTCCGCCATATTTGCGCGGCATATTTACGCGCCACGACGTCGCAGTCGCAGCAGCTGCTGCCGATAAGTGCAGCAACCGTGACAACAAGAACCCAACGCTGCTCGACAAACGTGCTGACAACAACAAAATCAACAAACAACTGAAAAGATACGTAGCCCTGCTGCTGCTCCTCTGCTTCTGTCTGGATTGTTGGCTTTTTATTTTCTGCTGTTGTTTTTCTTTTTCTCGCTTTCTGTTTTTTCTGTTTTTTATTTTTTTATTGTGCTGCGGAGGATTCGGTTATCCGCCAAGTCAGACAGAGAGCTGTTTAATTAAACATTAGAGCAGACAAAGTGGGTTGATGTTGGTTTGTGGTGCGGCACAAGGCAACGAGGGGTAGGAGGCCATCGACAGGCCACGATTCTGATTCATAGTAAAGGACAGGAATTTTATTTTGATGTTTGGCAAAAGGCTTCAATTATGGAATGCCTGTTCCTGGGGCTGGAATGTAAACACTAATTCCCATGGCGGAAAGAAGCATTTGTCGAACAATTTCCAAGTTCTGAGAGTGTTTTAGGCGATCACAGTTACCCCATGTAGTCTGGGGTCTGCAAATTTCTGCGTAGTTTTTGGCCTCAAGCGAAAAATACTTACAACTAAATTTCCAGCAGCTCAATTAAATTAATGTGATCAATAAAGTATTACCTCTGCTTTTGTGCGAATTTACAATGCAGCGAATAGTAAATGTAAATAAATATTGTGCACGCGGCAAAGCCAGTCCGGTTCCACCTCCCCAATAACGATTTCAATTCGTTTACCCAAAATTTTGGACTCTCAGCTCGCTGGCTTCCATTTTCATTCACTTTTTGCCCGGCAATCAAATTGAAAATTGGCCCTAGCCGTGAAGCTCATTATTTCGCATTAAATTTTCGCACGTTCCCCCCCTTTCCCCCTCGCCCATCCGCTCGTTGTTCAATTCGTTCATTGTCGTTAGCCATTGTGTTGCCAACAATAATTTGTGAAAACAACCAACAACAAATGCCATTAAACGAACATCAGGGGTAGGCGACAGCGGAGGGAAGTGCAGGGAGGAGGCAGTGTAAAAAAAAAAAGTAAGACCATTGCAGTGAGTTATCGACTTAAAAAGTAAATTGAAAAAAATAAAAAAAAAAGGAGGGGGGGGGGGGGTGGAGATATCAGATAAGCATTGTGGAGGTAAGGGGAGAAATCAATGCGCCTGTAATTGCCAGCGGCGACCCGGACAGACAGAGGGAAAACAACAAATGATAATGCATCAGCAGTCACGCACACACGCACACGCACGCACACTCAGCTAACTAACTGAACGATAAATGTATTATCCATAGTGTAAAAGGAAATTAAACCATTTTTATTGATGGTTTAATTTTTTTTTGTTTTTGAGTGAGGAAGTTTCATTTAAGTTTTTCAGAAACACGCAGAAAAATTTATATGGGCTTGACTATGGAATGACGCGCTAGCCAATTCAGCCGTTGAACAGTTTTGCAGGTGCACGTCTAGAGGGCTAAGCTGACAAGAGAGAGCTCTCTCTCTGTTTGAAACATGGTTTGTTGTTGTTGAAAGCGAATATTATCCTATTGAGAACAACTTTACTCATTCCAAGAACATTTGGAACATTTGTTCTCAGGAATTTTGAGACCATCTTGTTCTTATTTTGAGTTGAAGGCAACTTATTTTCAAAACAAGTTTTTCGCTCTGTGAAGATATAACTAAAAGCTGTATTACGAAATCGGCCCATAATGGAAAGGGGAAAATAGTAACTACATGCAGGAATGGTTTACAAGACAATTTAAAGAGGCGCGCACTCGCTCCTTTGATTCATTAAACGGACTGAGAGAGCCATGCACTTATACCAGCGAGCAAACACATCTTACAAGGTCATATGCCAAGAGTCTAAAGCTCAGTTCTACTCAAAGTGATCCCCATCTTTAGGTCGGATAAGAAATAGTAAATCATACATCTTTAAAAAAGCCATTGAAGTTGATGCAGCAAAACTAGGGGACTACTATAAAGACCTACCAAAGCCGGAACATCTGGTGGATTCTCTTTATTACGCACTATCCTTTATTAGAGATTAGAGTCACCACACAGGAACTGTTTGCAGTTGTTGAAAAACTTAAGTACGGAAAAGTACTAGGTATCGATCGGATACCCGCAAAATTGATTAAATTATAGAAAATAAGAAGGCGATTATATTTCCAATCTATAAGAAAGGCGATCCGAAAGAGGTGTGTAACTACAGGGGAATCTTATTTCAAAACGCAGAAGCCAATGTATTTTCAGCTGCGCTCTTGAATAGACTCCACAAATGGATATGTGGAAACGACAGAGTTCCCATCAGGGCTCCAATAGACTATATATTTAGCCTATCAAGCATGGCAGCGTTAAAATTCTTTGACAAAAGAGCTACAGATGAGAGCAGTCTAGATAGCAGATTTGCTCAGTCCCTCTTCGGTGTCAGCAGCGTCTTGCTCTGTCTTGCTCAGTCGCGGTAGCTTGGCTAAAGGATTGGAGTGGGACAGGGTTCAGACGGTTCGGGTTCGTGACGAAGACTGTTGCAGTCTGAAACTGAACTGGACTCGACCGTGCAGATCTGTAGTCTAGATATTAGATGGTCGTTGGAAGAGCACTGTTCAAAACTTGAACATAGGACTTGACCACGATCGTTACGTTGACTTAGAAGACATATACTGGATGAGTAGCTGTCGCATTTTTGGCCCCCGGAAAATGTTAAGACTTTAACATGATGTTCAACTATGTAATAAATATGTCACTTTTTGTAATGGCATTAATATTAATAGCTACACTGACGAGGATCGCTCGCAACAGGATAGGCGAGACTTCAAGACACAATCAGTGTCAGAGGTCATAAATACATGCCGCAGCCGAGACACCACTTGAAAGGGTCGACTTGACTCGTATCGCGTGGGAATCATCCCTTGTGACCCACGCGGATCAGCTTATATACAAATCTTTATGTTTTACACGCACATTGTTAGATAAGAATAGAAATAAGAAATAATTCTAAATAAAAGAGAACTCACTCGCCAGAGTGAGACCAGTACAAATCGAAACTTACAACCGTGCTCACTTTAAAGGTGTATATTTATATACAAGCACTCTTTTAGCAGCTAACTATTCTGGGCATCTCAAAGAAATTTATTAACACTCTTCAGAGCATGTACAACGCTAACAAAGAAGCAATATGGCAAAGTGCTAACGGAATGTTTTGCAACAGAGCTCGAAGTCTTATGGAGCTGCTTGATAAGTCATCTACTCTTTCCGCTCTACAGCAATGACATTCTTGAGTACCCTCCGAAAGGGATTTTTGTAAATGCACTTCAAGAATATTACAAAATGTGGAGTCTTTAAGTGAACACAGAGAAGTTTAAGTTCCTAATTTTCAAAAGGCATTGAAGAAGACTAGCCTTGAATGATAAGTGGCCCTTCAAGACGTTTAAGTATCTGGGTATTTGGATATACCATAAAGCTCAGTTTAAATTTCGTTTTTAAGAGAAGCTTGAAGATGCGAAAATGGCTATTAACTGTTAATGGAAATCCCTACTAAGGGCCGTTTTCTCATGTTGCTGTTTTTGCAAATCTAGGTGGATTTGCTGTATTTACTTTGCTCATGTTCATGGTTAGCCATCTAGATGGTTTTTGTTGCCATCTACTTTATTCTCATTGATTTCAAAACCATGTACAATGTACATTAGGCTGGTCCCAAAACCGGCAAAATGGAAAAAAGGAGGTCTCAGCATTCCCAAAGCTAATATTTGTTGCATAATTAATAATTGTGAAAAACAAAAAATTGTATTTTATATTTTAAATTTAAATGGGCGCGACAGGGTTTCAAAGTTTTAAAAAATATTAATCATACGACACGTTCACAAAATACAAATTTTTACAAACAAAGTTATTAGTTCATTTCAATTGCTGTCATTGTTCGAAATTCAAAAAGGGACATTTGTGGAAATAAAATATTTTTCAAATTTGAATAGCTTATAAATAAAATCATCGCCGACTATTTATAAATGAAAAAAAGATATGATAATAGGCAACACTGCGTATGAGTAAAAACTCGACTTTTTTATCTTATGATTCTATTTACGCTAATTATACATGAAAAAGTATCAGATAGGGGGGTGAGAGCATGTCCTTAAAAATTTCATATACATGGGGACCGCTCTAATGTACATGCTTAACCAAATTATGTATTTTTATGTATGCGCGCATATGGTCACACTGAAAAATATTTGAAATAAAAAAACAACTGCTACTAAGAACAGTTAAGTCTAAATTGTTAATATAAGTATAATCCAAATAATGGTAAATTTTAGATGTGCGTTTTATATGCAAGACCGAAGAGACAGATCCGCATACTAATTCCCCTAGTTCATTGCTTAAGCATAGTTCACACAGTGAAAAATGTATCATGCTCTTAAGTTTATTTATTTAACATCCCAACGCTTCAAGTCAGGGGAGACTCATAATTTTATGGCGTTACATTAAAAGTTTACAAATATCAGGACTTGAGTCTTAAAATAACTGAATAAATACACTAAAAATCTATGATTTTAGAGAAGAAGGGTTTTCTCTCGAACAAAAGAACACAAAAGTTACAGAATAAATAAATCTTAATCTTAATGAAATTAATTTAAATCATAAAAAAAAGAAGAAGTTTAATTTAATTACTAACTTGCTTTCTTACTTAGGAGTCTACTACATTTGGCAGGTTGTAGCTTAAACTGCGTGGCATTTACTATGGTTTTTTAATTATGAGGAAGATTATTGCAACTGCAAACAGCATATATAAAGAAATGTCTTTCAGAACTAGCTAGCTTGTATCTCGGGCAGATTATATTATTCGTTCTTTTTGACTCACAGAATTTCAACATCTCATACAGATAATAAGGTTCATTTGAGAAAATTATTTTTTGTAGCGCTATCAAAGATCGAAGGGTTGTCCAGGATTGTAGAGAAAGATCGAAGATTCTTATTGCAACGTCAGATATTCTATGGGCGGAAAGTTCCACAATTTGGCCTATATGGCCAAATTTTCATCAAAATATTTCCAAATTTTTAGCCTGCATTTACTTAGCTTTATACATATTGCTTAATCTCCCATCACGGTAACAAGTCGTTAAAAAAATCCATCTCATCCTCTGTGCATGCTTTACTTTTCAAAATTGGCGCGCAATAAATAAAACGAGAAAGGCAAGGCTAACTTCGTCCGTGCCGAAGTTTTTATACACTTAAAAAACACTTTTCAAGTGTATAACAAAACTTCAGCGAGTTGCAAGGCGCTGCCAACTTGGATTTAGTGGGTTGTCCAAGCTGTATTTAACAACCGCAGACATGCATTTGTCAGAACATAGACTTCCAAATAAATGTCCCCGGTCTCAATACGCGCACATTAGCAATTTTCTCTTCTTTTTTTTTTAGAAGATCATTCTAGCTGGGGATCCTAGGCGGAGCAAACTCTTTTAAAAATTAATGCAGCTTACAGGTAGACATGTATTGAGCCATCTCAAATAAGCCCCGAACGGAACTATTTCAAAGACGTCTTCACAGTGGAGCATCTTCAAGGCTAGAGGTAAGATTCTGGAATTAAACTTTGTCTTTCATATAAATGGCAACGACAATACATGTGTACTAGGCAATTTGAGATGCCAAAAACCAAACTGTGAGATGTGCAACGATTATAAACTTATTTAACTAACATAATAGCTCTTTTTCTAAAAATACTGATAGTTTCCCTAAAAATTTGTTTTTGCATATACAATATTGTTGACATAAACATTAAACAATTAAATATTGTGGATTTTTCACTCTCGCTATAATTTTTACTATCTAAGTTCTTTCACTATGTATTTTAAATTGACTGTAATGTTGAGTAACTATTCTTGTTGCCGACTCGAAACAGAGCGACATTCTAAATTAACTCTCTATGTTAAAATCTCCCTGCCATAATAGGTCATCACATCATATGCAAAGTGTTAGAACCAGTTGCAAATTCGTGCAAGATATATTCACTTGACATTGTAAGTATATTTCGTACTCACTTCAAAAAAGTAATTACTTCAGATAAGAAACCTTTATCTTAAATTCGTTGATGAACTTAGGGTAAGAACTATTTTAATAGCAAGAGCTTTTGTGCCCATAAGAAGTATATTACATGATATTATAATCCAGTTTTATCCAGCTCGCACTGAAATTCTGTTATTTTTTTCCAGAGTGTACGGATTGCGCCAGTTTACTAGCACTCAAATTAATGGCCATCTTAAAACTGGCTCAAATATCTATTTCATAGAAACTTAAGTGTGAGTACAAAATAGAAAAAGAAGAAGAGAATCCTCGCTCTTCAACGGGGCAATTAAGACACGTGTTTATGCCGTACTCTTTGTTCGTTTGCATTCACTTTTCATTTTACTTTTTTCTTGCATTCACCGGCGTTATCTACGCCATTAAGTTGACGGACCAACAATCCGGTCCGCCCCAAGTCCTGCCCAGCATTACATTGTTGTCAGCTCCATGAATACGCAAACAGGCAATTGTCGCAGCTGCCCAAGAACAGGGCTGTAGATGTTGAAAGGCGTGGCCGTCATATAACTAGCGTTTAACATTAATAAAAATTTGTAGTCTACAGCAGAAGGCGATGACAGCAGGTGGAACACAGAAACAAAAAACAAGAAAAAAGGAAAAAATAAAAAGGAAAGCAACAAGGAAAGGCAAAAGAGTCTCGCATTAAATGTAATTAAAATCAGTTGCACCAAGCACGGGACGAGGGGGTCGTGGGGGTGGTGTTCGCCTCTGTTAACGATGCCAGCGAAATTAAGTGAAAATGTTTGTTGAATATTTTGCAGCATAATTTCAGGCGAACGGAATATGAAATAGCAAAAGGCAATGAACAGAGTTCACTCCACTTTGGCATACAAAGGAAAACCCGTATTTACATGCACGAGGTTGGGTACAAGAGTAAAAGTCGAAGCAGGTGTATGTGCTAAGTAAACTTATCCACAAGTTAAACATATCTCTAAATTTGAGGGGCTCCTGAAGCTACCAGACTAACTTGTAAACTATTATTCGATTTGGTAATAATCAGCGGGGGAAAGAATGAAGAGTCAGGTGGCGATTTCGGTCTTGCTTTCTAGACAATTAAAAGTTTTGGATAATACTTCCAATTCCATTTAGAGAAATTTCCCACCCATCAAGTGGATTTCAAACAATTCAGTTCGTCTTTTTACCTAAAGCTTTATCCAATCTAGCCTCTATTTCCTTTCTTGATTGTCTGTAACAGGATTCTTCACAACCATTCACAACACAATCTTGTTCTTTGTTCCAACTTACCTCTCAAACTGCCCTCTTACATATGCAAATATGTATGTTGCTTCCCCACGTTTTGAGTTTTCCACTGCCTTTTCTGCTTGGCAACTGCATTTAGAATTTAATTAAATATGCTGGCGGCTGCTTCCTTCTTTAATCGCCGCACCACAGTGCCAACAAGTGTCAGGCTAGCCTTCAAGCCCCCTCCATCCCAAACGCCAACCTCCTTTCCACACTAACAATCCCCTTCCTACGGGAAATTACAAGCCAAAACGTGAATAATTAAGCGGCCAGAACATTTCCAGGTGAAGGAAAACACAAAAAAGAAAAAAAAAGGGAATTGCGAGGAAGAAAGAGATGCCCACTAATGCGTTGATAATTATAAAATGGCGGCTACCAAACAAAGGAAAAAATTCAGCATCAGGACGACCAAAAGAAAATTGAAAGTAAAAAATAAACACAAATGCGTCGATTGTTTCGTTTGCGTTTTTATACACTTAAAAGTGGGGAATTTCAATTTTATACAGAAGAAAGAAGTCTAACTAAACAGTTGCTCAGTTATGTTTTATCAAGTGGGTAGGCATAATAATATCTGTAAGCTTGGTGTCTTCTTCTTACAGAGTTAAGATCTTTTACCGCCTTTTGACTGGGGAACTAGAAAACTAGAAACCAGAAAAATGCCTTGCTGTAGCAAAGTCAACCGCTTTTACCATTTAAAGTAGCAGTAGATGGTTTTGTGTGTGTGTGTGTGTGGAGCAGTAGGGTGAGAGGGTGGAGCTAAACAGTGAATAAACATGGAATAAACACTTAACAGTGACTTAACAGTAACTTAACAGTGGCTAAACAATGACTCAAAAGTGACTAAACAGTGAGTTTTTTTCAGATTTCAAATAAAGTTGAGTTACAATTTTGCACTTTGTAGAGTAGATAATATAATGCCTATAGGATCCCCAGCCTCACCCATCATAGCCCACATAATCATGAAGAAACTTTAGGGACATCATCCAAACATCAAACATCCAAGAAGCATGATATTGAATACGGCTCTTGGGTAAATTCAACAAATGACTAATATCAGCGATAAAACAAATCATACAGCCATAGAATCGAATCGGAAATTAATGTAATTTTATCACATAATGATTTCCCTATGTGGGTAATTGAGTCATTGTTGAAAAGACACTGAAACGTAAATAAAAGAACTATACAAGAACCTAACAAATACTGATCACTCACATACGTACCTTAACTATCAGAACGATGCGCACGATCAAATTGCTACGACAAACAAAACATACAAATAGCGAATAAAAGGCGGTTTCTACGGTTCGCGAAAAAAATTCTCGTGAAAAAGTTGCTATTCCGCAGATGCTTCACAGGGTCTATTAAACCGCTGCTATTAACACGATTACACAATTTTTTTGATCGATAAACGTTTCAACGTAACCTTGCGCTGCTTTGTCGCTGTAAAAAAAGGTGTGAGTGTCGCTAGCACTCTCGAGTTTTTGATGTGAAACATGATCCTAAGTTTAAAAGCTTATTTTCAAATCACAAGCTCTCTCAATGGTATATAAACCACCAAGGGCACTCTTTCGAAAGAAGAAGTTTAACGGGGAGTAGAAATACCAGAAACAAGATCCTTGGTGTTCTTTCTTTTTCAGGAAGTTAATTATGCTGATCCATAGATAAATGATGATGTTTCACCCCAAGATACCACCAAGGTGAGATCAAAGATCCCACTCATATTCTTCCCAGATCACACCCAGGATGCTACCCAGATCCCATCCAGATCCCTCCCAGATCCCAACCATATCCCACCTAGATCCCTTCCAGATCCCGCCCAGATCCCACCCAGATCCTACCCAGATCTCGCCAAGATCCCGCGCAGATCCGCCCAGATCCCTTCATCCACCCAAATCCCTTCAGATCACGCCCAGATCCCTTTAAGATTCCATCCACATCCCTTCCACTTCCCACCCAGATCCCTTCCAAGTCCCACCCAGATCCCTTTCAGATTCCGCCCAGATCCCGCCCAGATCCCACCCAGATCCCTTCCAAATCTTGCCCAGATCCCACCCAGATCCCTTAAATCTTGCCAGATCCCTCGAACCTCTCAGATCAACGTCCACTAATCAACCTGAAACCAACCAAATCTACCCCCATTCCCACCCAGAACCCTCCCAGATCCCACCCATAACTCTGCCAGATCCTCATCTTGATCCCACACAGATCCCACCCATATCGCTCTCAGATCCCTCCCAAAATTCCGCCCAGACAAGATTCTCCTCCCAAATCCCTCCCACATTCCACCAGATCCTACCAAGATCCCACCCAGATCTTTCCCAAAACTTACCCAGTTGCCCCTCTTCAGCATATTTCCTACCTTCACAAACACAACACAAAATATGAATGAATGTCAGCGTCACGTGACGCTGAAATCAAATTTTACTCCTTCTACGTCACGTGACGCTGAAATCAAATTTTACAACCGGCATTACTTACCAATTTTCCCAAGCTGTTTACTGATTCAAAACCAGGCCGAGTTGACCGCATTTGAGTCCGAGTGCATCTTGTTTGCCACGCCCCACACTTCGCTCTTTACTTTTACGGCCAGTCTTGAAAATGCCATTATGCGACGTTTTCTGCCGCAATATTTTTTAGCTCTGATCATTATCAATTAGATGTTGTTGTTGTTGTTGTTGATTCTTTCCCGCACAAATTAGAATCAAATTCTATTTTCGTTGCTTCCCCCCAAAAAAGAGGCGTTAACAGCTCTTAACGCTACGTTATTTTCTTAACATAACGTAGAGGCAAGCGTACGCTATTTTTGTAATTACATTTTACGGCCGTTTCGTGAGCCGTGGAAACCGCCCCTAACCTGCAAACACGATGAAAGGATTTTAAAGCAGGACCAAATTAAAAATAGACAAAGCGGATGTCAAGAATATCTTCTAAAAGATACCATTCAAGTTGAAGTCCTGAGTAGCCTAACATAAATCTGACTACTAGTTACGACATCAGAACACACATACACAAGCTGCGACAATATTACAACCAGCGTGCGAACAGACAGGAGACTCAACTATAAGACGGACACTGAGAACTGCGCTTACCTATACAGACACTTACTCGAGAACTGAAAATTAGTCGAAGACTCCACTTCACAAAGTGCCGACCTGCAAATATTGTACGTTAACTCTTTTTTGTGAATTTTGTTAAATGATTGTATAAGTTTTTGTAGTTTTGCTCTGAAGACGTTCGCCCGAAAAGTAAAAAGAAACTTAAATCATTTTTTCTATTAACCTGACCTCAAGCCGAAGAGCATACATCTACCGATATTTTATTTGGCACCTTTGGAAGAAAATCGCATATTAAATAACACAATCGTACTTGATTTTACCCTCTTTTCTTTTGTTGAGTCAAACACTATGATTTCTCGTTCCTCAGTTTCCTCTTTTCCATTAATCATGCATTTGACTTACAACTTGAGAATTTCAAGTGGTCGCTAAGTGAGCAAAATGCAAGAAATTATTGGTGTAAGCTTTAAGTCCGAGGTTAGATTCAATTTGAAATCTTACCCATGTAGCTACCAGCGGGAGTGCGATGGCGCAACACGTTGAGACGGAGTCCCAATCTAGTCCCAGCTTAAGTTAAAAGTGTCAAAAACAAATTTATATACAGGTCGTTGTTTTTCAGAACCAAACTTGCTGAGTTCAATGTGGATTCTGCTCAAAACAAAATATTTGATAATTTAGATCAAAGTGTACAAGCTTTTGTTTAGCGAATTTTATATTTAACCCTAAAACAATTTCAAAGTAAAAATATACAATTTTCAGAGCATTTTTCTGTGAGATTATTAAAAAGTTGATTAGAAACAAAGAGAACTAAATAGTCGGCTTTCTGTGCATATTCTTCCATTATTTTTTTCGTATTGTTTTTTGTATGTGGGTCCCAGGCGGAGAATTGTAAATATTTTATTAGTTGAATTACGACAAACGCCACGAGGCACCAGAGCCACCAAAGCTGCCAAAGGCCGCAAACATCACGCACGAATCCTTCGGAAATCTCCTTCACAGTGCGTGTGTGTGTGTGTGTGTTAGTGGGTGGGTGCAGGAAAACGATGTGTTTAATTTAGGTTTCTTTGCCGCAGTATTTCTCACTTCAAACATTTTTCACCTCTGCTTTGATTAGGGAAAATCATGTCGGCCTCACAATTTCGATCCTCATCAAAATGTGCTTAAAGGAATCCCAGCTGCAATTGTTCATAGCCTGAAGCAAACAAAACGCTGGACCCTAAAATAGATCACTATTTTCATTTAAGCTGCTTCAATTGCCTTCCATCATTACTCATCCTGGCATACAACTATCGATCTATCTATGTTGCCTTCGTTTTGTTTTGATTCGAGTTCGCTTGGCATTGTTTTTGGTCAAGTGTGCACTTTGCATTTGGGTGGAAAAATTCAGTGCTTGTTTTCTGTTGTGACACTCTGGCAACTGGCGATTTATTAAAGCTGACAACGCTGAAAGTTTCAAGTTGTTTGTTGCTGCCGGAGTTGTTGCCGTTTGTTTTGATGGTTCCTAAGCATGTTCAGTGTGTCAGCAGACGGCGAGTGGGAGGGGGGCGAGAGTATATGTACACATGGCATACACAGTGGAAAAGATGGCGACGAGCCAGACAGAATTTGCATAACTGAGCCCAGCCCAAGCCTACAGATACATTTTTACTTACATACGTATCAACTTACAGTATGTTAATTTGTGTTAATTAAAGAGAACGAATGTAACTTATTCTGCCCTCTGCTACTTAAAATACTGAGGCTACAGTTTCAGGTAAAGCACTGCCGCTTACTGGATTTTAAAGCAATTTAAAGACATTTTCAGAAATTGCAAAGCTGGAGTATCCGTGTAGCTGTGTATCTGTAAAGTAGGCATTTAGTGTTAGACGTTCTTTTTACCTGGCTTGTTTGCCTAATGTATCTAAGTGCTCCCCTTCGGGTACCTTTACCATTTAAACGAAAGTGCAGCTCTCTGTCTGCCATCTCTCTCTCTGGTCTCAGTTCATATACATTTTTATTTGCGCATTTGTTTTATGGCGCGCTTTGCTAGATGATGCACTTGCTCCACCCTCCCATGCCACACATTTTGGCCTCCCTTTAGCTTGTTGATGTTGCAACTGCCAAAAAAAACAAAAACAACAAAATACACAAAAGAAAACTAACTAAAATTCGTGCATAAAAACAAATGGGGAACGGCAAATGGCAAAGGGCGTGGCATAACAGGGCAGGCAGCTTCTACGCTTCCACTTTACTTGTATGGATGTGCCACGCCAATGATTGTCGAGTGCTTTATTCGATTTTGGACCAACGCCTCCCAGCATCAAAATGTGCTCTGGTTTTTGGTGTTGTTGCTTTGTCTTAATTTGCGATGGCGTGGTAAATCGTTCATCATAAATGTCAAGAGATTTCCACGAGGATTATGGAAGTGCAATAAGTAAGCAGGGGGGGAAAAAGGGCATGCTGTGCGCATTAAATGCATTGTGCGAGGGGACTGGTTTAATGGCAGGGCAGAGTAAAAGGCACAAGAAAAGTAAAAATGTAAACAGTCAGTTAACCTTTTGTGGTTGGTCTCGGTCAGCGGTCTGGGAACAGGATTAGAAGTTGGCTAGATTTAGTAAAAGTAGAAAAGTGTGCAAACTTCTGGGCAAAATTATAATACCCATTTGATAGGGTATAAAAAGTGGTCGACCAACTCAAATTAAATTTAAAATGGTTTTATGCATTTGGGCTTAGGCTATGATGAAAAAATTGTATTTAAACCGGTTAAAGTGCGTCAACACATTGCACACTAATATTAGGCCAAAAGTCCCGATATTTTGTTTGGGAAACTAAATAAAACCACAGTCGAAAATGATCCTGAATACACATGCATAGCTATTTTATGGGAAAATTTTTGAAACATTTGACAAAATTATTTTTTAATGCCAGCCGTTTATGCGATTTTTCTAAACAAAAATTATAGTTAATATTCGGAAAGCAACAACTGCCGCAATTTGATTTTTATACCCTGTACCCATTAAAAATGGGTAAAAGGGGATCATGAAGTTGTGCAAATGTATGTAACAGGGAGAAGGAAACATTTCCGACCCTATAAAGTATATATATTCTTGCTCAGCATCAACAGCCGAGTCGATTTAGCCATGTCCGTTGTCCGTCTGTCCGTTGTCCGTCCGTCCGTCTGTCCGTCTGTCTGTATGAACGGTTCTCGAACCATAAGAGATAGAGATACAAATTTTTGCATGTACATAGGTATAGGCCGTACGCAGATCAAGTTTGTTTCAGATTGCAAAATTTCCCCCTCCCCCTTAAACCGCAAAAACTGTCAGAGCCACAATTTTGGGCCTATAATCTATCTATTCTGAAAAGCACAAAAATCCGAGCAAAAACACAGAAGTTATTAACGAAACAATTTTGCGCCCCCCCCCCCC
The DNA here is from genome assembly GCA_018904275.1 of Lordiphosa clarofinis. Taxonomy (NCBI): domain Eukaryota; kingdom Metazoa; phylum Arthropoda; class Insecta; order Diptera; family Drosophilidae; genus Lordiphosa; species Lordiphosa clarofinis. The sequence continues at coordinate 1,166,618 of JAEIGQ010000077.1, read as the reverse complement.
ACGCTTTGCTTTTTACGCATTACGTTTGCTGCTTGCGCCCGCGTGTGTGAGGGCGCGTTTGTGTGTATGTGTGCGTGTGTGTTTGTTTGTGTATGTGTGTGTTTGTCAATTGTACAGGGTATTTTGAAGTCGAGCTAACTCGACTGCAATGGTCTTACTTGTTTATTTTCGACTTCTGACTAGACTGCTTGAAAAAAATATTAAAAAGTTTCCATTAGTAAGCGTTTACATTAAAAACGGAAAAATGTAAAATTTTGTGGTAAATATGGCAATTTTGCGTTTGAAGTGCCCAAAAGTACCTCTCCTATTTGCTTTGAATAATGTATATGTATCAAAGTCAGTAACTGTTTTGGTTAATATCTCATATTCATGATACAAATATCAATTTTGTTAAGTAGTCTGGTACTTATATATACTTCTATGTTTTAAAAGTTTTTTTCTATAGTTAAAAACGGAAAAGTTGCAATATTAGTATACTTTGATTTGGATTATTAATCCTAAATAGGATTTATATCCTATAATATTTTTTGTTGCTTATTAAACTATGTGAGAGAATGAATGACTGAGATGAATGAGATGAGATTCAATGCAGGTGACTAAATCCTTGTATGTTCGAATAATGGACGGCACCCCATTAATGTTTGCAATAAAAACCTGACTGGTTTTTCCATTAAAAAAATCATCGTCTTTGGCGCCAGAATTATCACTGTACGAAGCTTAGATTTTGACAACTGCCAAGATATTAAAGCAGTTTCAACTCACAACATAAAAATGGACACACCTTCATAACCGTTGCTTACTTTCAGGTTGAATATACTTTTTTGTGTAATCCTCAAGATCATATTCGTGACAAATTAATAGCCCTGAATGCTAGTGGTTGAAATGTGAATTTTCATACGAGTCTGCTGATGAGGATTTGGGGACAAATCCGAATCAGTTCTGCTGTCTAGAGTTCTTAGTGTGTTAGTTCTTTTTAATTATTGAAAGTATGAGTGTCGATAAACAATTTTTCCAAATACGAAGAATAAGAACAAAAATTATTTTTTTTTTTTTGTTTAACATATTGTCGGATCTGCTTGAAAGTTGTATAGGATGATTTTATAGTTCTAATAAAACGTTTAAGCAAATTATAAAAATTTCCAAGGGCAGACCTTGCCCTTTAGTTAAAAATAACATTCAAATTTAATACGAAACATGTTTAATTTTACCCCGTTTTGGGACATCATAAATGATTACACATTAAATTGAAAAATCAACAAACTTTAATTAGAGTCTTAACCTCAAATATTACGTATACGACATTGTTGCATTTCGTTTGCGCATGTGCAAGGCTAACTATCTAGATGGATTTCGTAGGTACATTGCATCCTCATTGCTTCGAAAACAATCTACATGACAATTCATATTAAGTATTTTTATGAGTGCGAGCATATGGTCACGCTTAAAAATATTTGTAACCAAAAACAACTGCTGCAAAAAAACCGTTAAATCTGAATTATTAATAATTAAACCAAAAATTGAACTATTAAATGTGCCTTTGGTATACAAGACACCTGCAGACAAAGAAACGAAGGGACAGATGCTAATACTAATTGCCCTAGGACATTGGTTAAGCTGAGTTCACACAGCAAACTAATTTGGCCAAATTGTGATTCAAATAGCTTTAATTAGTGACTTTACTGTATTTAAAACTGAGACAATAAATTTGATCAACTTAGGCTGAAAAGTTCCCTATTTTGGCCTATATCGCAAAATTTCCATCAACATTTGTCTTAATTATTTGCCTGAGTGAACTTTTATATAATCTCCAACCATAGTTAAAAGAGCTTGCGAAAAAAATAAAATCGTCTGTGAAATTCTTGCTTTCTTTTTTAAAATTGGAACATATTAACAAACTAGCGAGTCCAAAGGGGCTGCCAACTTACTCTTAGTGCCTTTCCAGACCTGCCGGTGTGACCGTAGTGCAAATGCCAAAATTCATAATCAATCTACATGAGACAACCATTCAGATTTTAGTACTGAGCTACTGATTTACAGGCAAATCGGCCATACTTTGCAGATCGATAACGAACTTATATCTTATGAAAATGAAGAAAGTATGAACTACAATTTACAGATAAAACTGAGTACTTTAACTTGACATTAACAAATTTAAAAAAAAAAAAACTCTTTCTAGGACATAGGGTCCTTAAAAAATGTGCAAAAAGGCCATTTTCTGCATTTTTGTGCCCATTATACAGTTAATCCATTAGAGATATGGAATTTCTAAAGCCAGATTCGAGTTTGAAAAACTTGTCTAGAAGCAATCATTCGTTTTAGCATTTTAAGCTATGTGCTGAGAATAAATTAATTTTGAATTCTTGTCAAAATACTTATGTCCTACCCCCTTTTGCACATGTTGTTGTTTTCTAACCTAAGCAACCGATTGTGTACTACTTATGATTTTTTGAAAGCTTACTTTTATTCCAGTATTCGATATAAATTTCAAAATTTTGGGATTTTTTGTTTAAAAGATTTAATGGTTTATTTAAGGTTTTTTTTGTGTCAAAATATATATGCCGACCAGTGTAGGTGGATTTCGATTTAAGCAAAAACAGGAACATGAGAAAACGGCCCTTAGACCTAATTTTGACGAAGCGAGCAAATTTCCAACAAACAGATGCGATTTATCCAGGATCTTTTTCACCTCTCTGAAAGATGCGGCCGACAATCCCCCCAAAGAACTATTGGCATTTGCCAAAACGTCAAAGATCCTTCAGGATTTCTAACTGAAATGGCACCCAAAAAAAGCACCCGGCCTCACTAAGACTCGTAAGTTCATGGGGCCAGCCGGACCTACCTATTCACGCTCTTAGACGCGACTTAATTTTCCAGCCTGCCTATTTCGGAAAGTGAGCCTAGTGTTGCTCGCAGGTTGGAATCAGCATGGTACACGAACGGGGCTTCAACAAGGGCCAAGTCCGCACTAACCCACGGACCTTCTAAACATATACTACTGACATTACAGTGAAAACTTTTACGCTACACTCAAGAAATGGAACCCGTTTTGATTTTGTATTAGATATAAAACCCGAAACACAGAAGAACATTAAATTTAGAACGTTGGCACTAGCATTTGGGGAAAACTACTTTAAGGGGAATAAATTGAACTGAAAGATTTTTGGATATCTTAACAAATTCCCAGTATTTCTGCCCTCAGTAGTATAATAATCTACACTATTTTTAGATCCTAAAAAATTGGAAATTATCAATTGGACGATAGTCTCTTTGTAAGTGCAGGAACGGCTGCAACCGTGATGCGCAGCACTTCCGTTCAGTTTGTGTGGGGCCGCACTTTAAACATATTCAGATAGGCTCTTAGTGTACGGCCAAAATTTGCCTTTATTTAAAAGTGTACAGCTCAGAATATGCACATATGGGTAATTATTTCTGAAGTGGGCAACTATTTTAAATATTTAGTTATAACCAACTTTAACAAATATAAACAGTGCATCCCACAATGTTAAAATTCTGAAAAATCTATTAAAAATCGTTGAAAACTGCGATTTCATCCTGGCAAAAAAATTAAAATTTTTGGAGACTATTAAAAAAAAATAGTTGCCCACTTCAGAAATAATTACCCAAATATACTAAATATTATAATATTTACATATTGTCTTGCTTATACATTAGACTGGTCCAGACTTAAAAAATTTCGGAAATAAATTTGCCTTTTTTCGGAATTTTCGTTGTAGCTAAAACCCATAGCAAGAGGCCTGGAAAGTTCGTAATTTTGACTTAATTCTTCTGGGGATTGAAAACTTATATTCATCCAAACAACATTTAGGGGAAACCGCCGGATAGAAAAGACACAAATGAGTGTGACTGACCACTTAACCGAAACCAGTCCTTTCTTCCGAGCAGTTTGCATTCCGGCTTTTGTTTCGTTGCTAATGCAGGTTACAAAATATTTTGTAAGTAAACTCCAGCTCTTTAAGAGAATAGTAAATCACTTTGATCACAACCAAACAGTACAAAAGCCAATTTAATACATTTTCGAAATAAGATCTAACCATTTAATTGCCTGCTTGGCTATATATTTGCCACTTGCAGTTGCCAAGTTCACAAATCCAAGTCCTTTTAGCATCGTCAAAAGGATAAGACCCACTGACTGTGCGTGATGTTTGTACACATTTGGGTTTGAGATCAAATCTAAGCACCCTTCCCCACATTATTGGTCACATTCATGCAGAGACGACTAATTGCCAGCTGGCCACAGTGTGCCCAAAAATTACAGCATTGACATGAAGCAGCGACAGCAACAACCGCACTTGCCGCACCGCTTAAGCGGCAAAAAAGTGTCTTTGATTTACATAGCGGCAAATTGCGTGGCGAGAAGTTGACCTTGCCTTGGGAGGGGTGAGGGGTGTCGGGTGGCGGGTGGCGATTATAAATGACTTGTTTGTCTCTGTCTCTGTCTCACTCTGGCGTTGCCCTTGAAGTGTGCTACACAAAATGTTCGCACATAATTAAGTGCTTTCAACTATGAGCAGCCGCAGCTGTTGCCTTCGAGAGTCCTAGACGGGCAACGCATGTTTGTACAAGTGTGTGTCTATTGTGTGTGTGTACTTTTTTATTATGCCAACTCATGGATATGAGCTCTGGCTACCCAAAAATGAACTGGTCAAAGCCATGACTTGCGTTTAAAGGCAACAGCTTACGCTTCACTCGGAAGCGGAAATGAAGGCATCCATTATGCGCTACTCCAACAGCGGCTACAATAACATTTGTCAACCCGCAGGAGATGACCGTGTTGTGACCAGCTGGTGTCTTCGTCTTCGTCTTCAATAATATTCAAATGAAATGTAAACAAAGCCACCAAAAAGTCGCCCCAGTTATGGCTCCCGCAGACATGGCTCATAGTTTTCCGTCAAGTGTTTGCATTAATTTGATTCCATTTTGGCGCTCTTCCTGGCTGCTCGTTTTATATTGTAATATCCGGGCCAACGCTTCGGTCCAGCTTCCTGGCAGAGAGTTTTCTTTTTTTTTTTGTTCGTTCTTTTTCAGTTGACTTTGCCCCTCTCCTCTTCGGCAAGTTTATGCATCGCTTTGTTTGCATTTTCCAACTCATTAAGAGTAATTCGCTTTACCCTACCCTACATAAAGTTTTTCTCTTTTCACTTTTTCGGGCTTTCATTTGCGGCTAGAAAGGTGCTCGAGTGGAAATTAAACACAGCAGCAGAACGCTTCTCACCTAGACGAAATCTGTTCTAGTTATTTATGTGGCTGCAGGCTTAAACAAATGGCCACCTAGGGGAGGGGGGGCCGGCAACTGAGGCTCAGTTAATTAATCATCACATGAAAAATCACTGTATCAGTGGTCAACAGCAGCGGCAGTAGCATCCGGGACAGGAACAGCCTAAGCGAGCCCATAAATAAAGTGGCACCGCACACACGCAGAGCGGGGAAAAGCCACCAGGCTGGCCCTAAACGAAAATTACGCACGAGTTTGTTGAACAAGCCAGCAAACAAGAACGACGACGACGACGGCGACCACCGGCCAAGTGGCCAAGTGGCCCCCAAAAAGAAAGCAAAATATGTGACATGTACAACAAGGCGACTGCTGAATGGTGACTGGTGACTACTCACTGGCCACTGACCACTAAGTATGCGCAAGTAAGCGATATGCTATGAAGAATGGCGGACGGACACGGGGACAATGACAGGCAAGCGATAGGAATGGGCAGGGAGTTGGCCAGCTACAGTGGGTGAAGTGACAGACAGAGCATATCGCAATGGTAATCGAATAATTGTGGTTGTGTAAGCCAAAAGCCACACCCAATGAAAGCAATAATCCATAATTAACAACTGTTCAATCTTAATATAACTGATAATAATGTGTCAAAGAATTCTGCCTTGTCAGTGGAGGCTAGTTGATAGCAGAGTAAGTTCATTAGAACCAAAAAGGAAAGCTTATCCATCTCTGGGAGAGAAAATAAATATTTTAAATCAAGTAAGAGTGTTGCAGTCGAGTGGCCCTACTTCGAAATACCCTGTTCAATTGAGACACACATACACTAAAGCACCAACACACACATGCGTTGTAGCTGCCTGAAATAGCGCTCCCTCTTCCCCACAAGCAAAATTGTTTCGTGTATAACTTTGGTGTTTTTGATCGGATCTTATTATTATATGTAAAGCCACGCTGTTGTAACTTTAAAATTGTGGCTCAGACAGTTTATTGCGGTTTACGGAGGAAGGGGGGAAATTGTGCAAGTCTGAAACAAACTCGATCTGTAACATGCAACAATTTGTCTCTCTATCTCTTATAGTCTCTGAGATCGACGCGTTCATACAGACAGACCGACGGACAGACGGACATGGCTATATCGACTGATCAAGAATGTATATACTTTATAGGGTCGGAAATGTTTCCTTCTCCCTTTTACATACATTTGCACAACTTCAAGATCCCCTTTTAAAAAAAGTCTTGTCTATTTGTTATTCACTTTCGTTTCTAAGGCTTCTCAACCAAATTTGTTGCTGTGAAATGCCCGATAATCATATTGTGTTTTAAGCTAAACTTGACCCTTTTAAGACATCAACAGCGACTCCAAGCGAAATTGAGAATGTGATAAGAAAACACAAACTATCCGATGCCGATTCGTAACGCCTATTTTAAGAATGGGGAAAACTTTGCATTGATTTATAGAGGGTACAAAAGACAGATGAAACAAGGACAAATTTATTTGGTTTCAATACTCAAAGACAAAATTGTGAACGTAATTGAGAGGTCAAGTCCATCTCCCGATCTTTAATCCCATTGATAATATTTCAGTAGAAACCTTTCACCAGCTAATTACGTCAACAAGGTGATAATAAGAGGAAAGCAAACTTCGGCTCGACCTAAGCTTGCAGCCTGCCATGAGCCCACCAGTTTGTTATACACGATATAAACGAGCTACACGATATATTCATTTGATTGAGATCAAACTCTACAAACTTGTATTGAAACAGATAATATTCATAGCTGGGAAGTATGAAGACACTACCATTCAAAACAACAACAGTTTTTCTCTTCAAAACTGCTTTTTCGACCGATTTTAGTTAATTAACTGAATTTTATTGTGGATTAGGGTGACCATAGATCGCAAAGTAAATTATCCTTAGGGCTGCCATGTGATATAGGCGTTTGATCTGCGTGATGTTGACATTTTTGAAAAGCTTGATAAATACGAAGCACACGTGTGAAGATTCAGCTACATAGCGTTGAAACTGACTGCGTGGTAAAGGTTTCCTTAAGGGTAGTCATTTGAAAGCATAAATTAAATCTATGAATGGACTTTAGAAACAGTTTTGAATCTGAATACGTGCCGATGAGCAAGCCGTTCTATGGATCTGGCGGCGTCTCAATTTCCGGTGCGCAACACATCCCGGCGGACTCATTTTTGAAATTGAGCGCATGACAATTGGAACATTCTTTGTCCATAGCACCAATTAGGACTTTCGGATGAGCGGAATGTTTGATATAAGGCTTATACACGAATGCGAGATAAGGAACAAAGAAGTCGTAAATGTTTTTCCCTTAAGTCAAAAAGCCGCTCGTAGAACTCAGTAACTCAACAGAAGTATTCGCACTATTGCCAAATCCCTCACTAAGAACACAATCGTGTACTGTTAGGAACTGATCTTCGCCTAAGTTCGGTTGCTTTAAAGAAAAAACGTATGTACCTAATAAATGAGAAAACATAATTTTGAATATACTTGTTCTAATTCTGCATATGTGATACATTTGTTCTTATTTCTTTCGTAATCATCTTACTTGCCTATTTAAAATAGTGTGGTGTTGCTTTTGCTTACCAAATTAATACAACATAAGGGTATTTATATATTCTTGTCATGCATTTCTCCTCTTGAGGAGCGTGGGCCTAAAGGCACTGTTTGACCTTTTCAAGTGTATCATATTCAAGTGGGTACATGAAATCATATTTGTAACGTCTTCACATGTTTAATTGTGATCAGGCGTTGTTGGTAAATTGTTCTGCGTGTGTTAACATGAGTACGGCACGCTCGTCTCTGCTCTTATTTTGGTTTTTGACTTCGGAAAGCTCTTGCCTCTTGCGATTGCGAACAACGCCTTATCTGTTCTTTCTGCCTTAACATTTTGCATATGTATTGCTGCATTCGTTCGAAGGCCAAAATAGCTACCCCTACGTGCTGCTAGCATTGTCTACTGTAACACCTGAGCTCGTTTTGATGCTAAAAGAAAACTCCTGCTTGGAGTTTTAGTAGTTGTTTGTAGTTAGCCCAACGGTTCCAACTTCAGTAGACTCGTCCCACCGACTGCAAATCTGCAGCTTAGGCTAACGGTTGGCGCCAATAGCTGAACGTTTGTGTCAGAGTTTTTTGAAAAACTTTTTCCGGTATATCCCTTCCTTAAAGTAGCCGCAACCCTTTATTCTTTCCCGTTAGTTGGACGATTTATGGTGTACCCATCGTAGGTACGGCAAATATAGACACATATGAGTAAGTAACCAATGTGGCTGCACCAGCTATCGATAGTTTATGGCCGTGTTAGTCCCATTTCACCACGGTTCGTTCCAGTGCTCCCTCACTTAGCATGCAACAACTTCTGGCACCTAGAGAAAAACACAAGTTGCCATCGGTACCTTCTACTCCACCACCCACTGCAGCACATGACGGCTGACGGAAGTCCGTTAGCGTGGCCAAAAACTAATGCTAATGCTATGTGTGGGTCTGTTTCAATGTTCTGCGTTTGACGTAGTCGAGGCTGAAGCCAGCCAAATGCTAGGGAAAAATAAATAATCATAAAATAGAAATAAAATGACAAATTATTTCCGTTTCCGTTTTGGGGCGTTGGGCGTGTGGTGGTTGGGCATGGTGTAACGAACTGCAAAGCAGACAACAGCATAGTCCGGGACATGGTAGGAAAACTTGGCTAATGTATGCAGCTGCCAGTTGCCTGATCCTGGCAACTTGTCTAGCAGCAGCAGCAGCGAGCGCATAATGTACTTAACGTGCCCTCCAAGTTGCCTTTGCCTCTGGCATAAGTAATTGGGCGCTCGGCTTTTTCTGTTTGTCAACCCGTGCGTTTACGTGAGAGATCCCAAAGCTGCCATCATCTAATTGGCTTGAATTTGTGGCTTTAATCGATACATGTACACGTGTGTTTGGTTGTTGCTTATAATACTTTAAGTACACACATTTACACAGGACATCAGAACGCGCAATGTGCGTGTGTAGGTTGGTAATTAATAATTATTTTATGAAGTTGGTAATCAAACGAAAGCAGCAAACATTAAATAAGTGAGCCCCGTTTATTGTATGCGACTGATGAGAGCCGCTATTACTTACAGTAGTAGCAATGAATCATACAGTGGATGCAGCATATCCTGTAAATTGTCGGCTTTTCTTGTCAAAGGACTTCAAGGCAAGTTGCAGTTTGTTGGTAAACTGCAGCTGTTACTTATATGTGTGTTTGGCCTCACAATGCATAACGTTGCATGACGATGCGCTGCACCTGCTGGACATAAGTGCAATAGACGAAAAGGGAGTTCATTCAGCGCTATTTGTGGCCTCGTTGCCACACTGAGCACACAGCTGTGCAAGAAAAGCCGGAGCTTATCAGCGACAGTGCGGCGCAGATCTGGGTCTGCCAACGTGTAAAGGAACTAACTGGCAAAGACGTTCGTCCTCTGCCCAAGATCGAACCGAGGGCGGACTAAGTAAAAAGGATACATTGACCCCGTTCCCAATCTTTAATGTTTTTTCCCCGTTTGTTATGCGTCACTTCTGTGGCGCCACACCCTTTCAACAGCGACCGAGTTCCCTGTGGGAGCATGAAATAAAATCCCCCTTCATTCCCCTCCCCCACACAACAACCTCCGCAGACTTTTCTTGGGGCCAATTAGACCGCTTTGAGGCCTGGAGGCCGCTTTGCGTGCCATTTGCGTATTTTGCTTTATGCATTTCCATTTCATTAAATGACGACCATAACAGTAGACTTTAAATGTATGTACATAAGAGGACCACAATAAATCGTTCCTCAAGGCAACCTAACGCTGCTTTAAAGGAACATCAAATTAAGAAAAGCTCCATCAAAATGGTAGCTATACTAAGAAAAAGAAATCAATTTAAAGTCTGGATTGAAAATCGGTTCCGAAATATTATATACCTAAAAAGAAGACTCTGTGCAAAGTTTAATTTAAAACGGACGGACAAAGCTACTTCGAAGAATATATATAGTGTATAAAGTCGGGAAATAATTTTTCTATGCGACTTGCAAGCTTAAGGCAAAATCATAATTATACTAACTATAATTATACATAACTATACATAGTAGGGTATAAAATATCTATATTTTGATATATCGATAATATTTGCGGTCTCCCAACATCATAAAATCACCATGACAATAAACAACTGGCCGAAAAATTCTTAAACAATATTAAATATTACCACCACAGAACAGATATTTATTTTACGACAAATCCTGAAGAAGACCTACGAGAGAGGCACACCAACTTTTTGTTGATTATAAATGAGCTTTCGGCACACCGATAAAGTCTGTGAGGGTGTGATTAAATTTGAATTTTGTTCATTGTTTAAAATGATCGATATTCGATCATTCCTATTAGGCGCTATCCTACATTAGGCGCTATCTCTCTTTAAGGCGCTATCATTTGCCATCATTCGTCTGCAAAGGAGTTGGCAGCCCTAGTCACGCCGCCATGCTAGTTAAGCAGCCAATTCGGGCTTCCGTTTTCACTTTTGCTGCATCCGAACACTTGTACTGACGCTTAAATTTGGCTGATCAAAAATATCGTCATAGTTAGTGACTAGAACCATAAAGAGTGGCTATTAATCATTTGGATACGATCATCTTTTGCCAACGAATATATGGTTGGTCCACAATTTCCTGGCCAGCAAACCATTAGTACTTTTGTCGCCCGACTTAACCTCAACTTCAGGTATGGAAAAAGTGAACAAACAGTTGTATGTCATTCCGAGGTTGTAATTTCGTGTTTTATACAGTGTTGCCTTAAGGTAGACTCACGCTTGCACGTGGCGTGTCACGCCGCTGCCATACCTTGGTGGCGCTACTCCAGTGTACATCTGTAGTCCCTGGCCCTTGTGTTACGCTTCTCTTACGCCCGCAGCAGTACAAATCTTCGCGTCTGCTCCTGTATGTGGTAGCCGACCGGCCCAAAGAGTGCTCACCATCAAAGAACAGCAGCCTCCGTGCATACAAGACACTTTGGGGTCTTGGCTGGCCACGCGTCGCAAGTTCCCTATCCGGATTCTGCCTCATTGTTAGGTGGAGGATCACCATATCACCGTATCGAGAATCGTTTGTTGAATTTTGTGCATTTTGATATCTCTGCTAGAAGAGTAATTGCGTTTTGAATTTATATTTTTCTAGGTCAAACATACTGCTTGTGAGAGTTTTATTTTTGCACTCTTTTCCCCCACGACAGCTTCATCGATCAACAGGCCTGCTGACACCGATGGATCCAGCAGTAAGTACGGCATAGCCGACACATATAAGAGTGAAATAAACCCGCAAAAGCAGTGCTAAAGACCATGGCCAATTAGGATTGCCACTTAACGGCTTAACTGCTCGAGTTTTGAGTACACACCTACTTGGCAGAATGTCAGAATGCACCCGTATAGGATTACAATAGGCCTTCTGCTTATTTCCACCCAATTTAACTCCCTAGTGGAGGTTATATTAAGTATTCTTAATCAAAATGTGTTTAAATTCGTAAAGAAATGACGAAAATTATGAAATAAATAATGTTTGAAGGGCATCCATAGCAAGTGTACTCGCGTCATAATTCGGGCACAGCCATATAATTTCACAAGGCTGTGCAAGGTAGGGCGGGTATAGAGGAGGACAACACCATCTTAGTTCGCCACTTAATCGTAATGTTTCCACGTTAGATTCTTTATTAGGTGGTTTAGCCATTCCTTTAGGCTCTGTCTCCTTTTATTCTGTAGCGCATGATTGGGAGAGCACCAAGAACCCCCCCAGTTGCCCTGAGCCAAGCCGGCCAAACATTTAGACAGAGCGTGCTCTCGACATCCCGCGTGTCCGTTACAAGTCAAGGTTTTTTTAAAATCCTGTCTACTTTTGGTATACTAGCAAAGTACGTTCGACTTTGCATGATGACGATGAGAAGCTCCGTCAAAAGGAGGATTTTGTCTACCTCGGAACGACGATAACCAGCGAAAGCGACATCAGCCTGGAAATCTGACGAAGAACATGTGTCGAACTCATCTATTGGTCAATTTCACGATACACTGAATGAACTTAAAGCTCGAGGCTCTACAAAAGAGTTATGGGTACAATATTTTGAAATGGTTTCAAAAGCTTTAGACTTTATTCGCACTGAATGACTGAGACTTTTCTATATGTACGAGAAATTGAGAAGTTTTGTAACATTTCGTTAGATTCTGCTGAACAACATCCACGTGCTACAGATTTAGGAGTGAAAAGGAAAAAGCAATGAAGAAAGTAAACTGTTGAATGGCTTACACTTCATAATCTCTATCCTATAACAAATCAATTGGGATCCTTAGCTTCTGCAATCAGTAAAAATGAGCAAATTAGCTGTTACAACACCCATGAAATCGGATTACAATCTATTGCAAAAGTAACTGGCTCGAACTGTAATGAAATAAAGTTCAAACGCGGAGAGTACGTTTTACCGCTTTCAGTTGTTAACGAATCAGTCAAAATGAACGATTGTAAAATCTCTGTAGATACTTTGAAACAAATCTCGATTTTTCTCCAAATTTTCACAAGCCCGAAAGATGACGTTTAACAATATGAATGTATGCAGCAAACTATAAGCGCTCTATCCTGCTAACTGTCTCTCTGTTTATGCTAAACTTTGGCACTTAAGAAAAGGTTTCAGCTTTAGAGATGTTCTCCTGTGTGCTATTCCCCTTTCCCCCCCACATGAGTTCCAGTTTCCAAACCAGGCAAAATTTTAATGGTTTCTTTTTGGTCTCTATCAACTAATCATCATGATGATGGAGCGCTCCTGTCAACAGAACCTCGCCCCAAATGAACATCAGCCCCCTTGGGGGAACCAGGCCAGGCCGCTCCCTGTGGCATCTGTTTTGTTTTTTATACCCTTGGAGAGGGTATATTAAAATTGTCCGGATGTTTGTAACGCATAGAAGGAAGCATCTCCGACCACATAGGTAGGTAGGTATTACCGGCTGGCCCCCTGTAGGGGGGGGCCACACATAGACCTTACGGTCCTTAGTGAGGCCGGGTGCTTTATGGTACCATTTCCTTTAGAAATCCTGTAGGATTCTTGACGTTTTGGCAAATGCCAATAGTTGTTTGGGGGAGCTCTTGGCTGCCTCTTCCAGAGTGGTGAAGCTTGGGGAGTGCAGATGTTTTAATCTTGTCGTGGCGATTGCTGGGCAGCTGCAGATGAGGTGTTCTAGAGTTTCTGCTACTCCAGGTTCCTTGCATTTCCTGCAGGTGTCTGCTGTCGTGATGCCTAGCTTTATCGCGTGAGCGGCTGCTAGGCAGTGACCAGTTAATATGCCTATAAGCAGTCTGCAGTCTCTTCTTTGGAGCTGCAGCGTATAGTGCGTGAGTTTTTTGTCTCTCTTATTGCACATAATTTTAGAGATTCTGCAGCCGGTCGTGTTCTTCCACTTTTCCTCTGCTTCTTTCTCCGCTATCTCCTCCATCTTGCTGTATAGCGTCTGTAGGGAGATAGGTATATTTAGTGTTGCTTCTCGGCTTAGTGCGACCCCGGCTTTTGCAAGAGTGTCCGCCATTTCGTTTCCATCGATGCCCTGGTGGCTGGGAATCCAGTAGATTTGCACCTTGCTGGAGGTGCTGAGGGAATCTATTGCTTCTCTGCTTGCCAGAACATTTTTGGAGTTGATGGCGTGACTCTGCATTGCTTTGATTGCCGCTTGACTGTCTACGTATATGTTGATTTGATCGTTTGGTGCGTGTAATTCTGCCAGTTCGGCTGCTTTCCTTATGGCGAAAACTTCCGCCTGGAATATAGTGCAGTGGTTTGGCAGTTTGTAGGAGAGTTTCAATTCCGGTTCCTTGCAGTACACGGCGGCTCCGACTCCTGAGGCCATCTTTGAGCCGTCCGTGAAAAGGTGCATTGCTTCCTGAGCCAGCCCTGTACGCCAGTCTTCTGGTCCCAGTAATGCTGATGCGCCTGTAAAGTTGGTTTTTTGGGATCATGTAGTCCGTGCTACTGTTGATCTCTGCCCACTGTGCTGTGTCCATAGCTTTGTAGAGCCATGGTGCCAGCTGCGCAAAGACGTTGGGCCGTCCTGTGTGCAGTGAGGCGTGCTTGGATGTCCAGGGGTTGACACCTAAAATGTGTTCCAGTGCTTTTGTTGGAGTAGACCGCAGCGCCCCCGTTATGCAGACCAGTGCCTGCCGCTGGGCCTTTTCCATCAGCTTTAGATATGTGGACTTCTCTGTGGCTTGCCACCATACCAATATACCGTGTAGTAGTATCGTTCGTATAACTGATATGAAGAGCCAGTGTGTTAGTCTTGGTGATAGGCCCCAAGTGCTGCTTAGCATCTTCTGGGATGCATATAGCGCATTGGTTGCCTTTTTCACCCTTTCCTCCACATTGAGTCTCCAGGATAGTTTACTATCGATTACTACTCCAAGGTATTTTACGTTGTTTTTTGGCGTTAGCGGTGTTCCATTTATCGTGGGTGGAGTCCATTGCGGTACCTTGTATCTCTTGGTGAAGAGAATGAGGTCCGTCTTCTCCGCATTGATGCTAAGTCCGGCTTCTGTGGCCCACTTTAGTATCTCTCTGAGAGTAGAGTCCATGATTGAGCTGACAGTCGATGGACATTTTCCCATAATAATTATGCTTATGTCGTCGGCATATGCGGTTATCTTGGGTGCTTTCCTGCGAAATTTTTTTAAGTAATTCGTTGACCACAAGGTTCCATAGAAGAGGTGACAGGACTCCGCCCTGGGGCGTTCCGCCGTGTGCCTCTCTTGTAATGGTTGTGGTACCCCACTCGGCTTGTACTCTTCTGCAGCTCAGCAGGTTATATATCCAGGAGTCCAATGCCGTGTGTATTGCTAGGGCTCTTAGGCTTCGCATTATTGCTTCTGTAGTGACGTTGTTGAATGCACCCGAAATGTCAAGGAATGCTCCCAGGGCAAATTCTTGATGGTACAGTGCCTTCTCGATGGTGGCTACTAGGGAGTGTAGCGCTGTTTCCACCGATTTCCCTTTCGTGTAGGCGTGCTGGTTTCCCTCAAGGTCAGGTTCATGCCTTCTCTTATGTGAAGGTCCAGTAGCTTCTCCATTGTTTTGAGCAGGAATGATGTGAGGCTGATGGGCCTGTAGTCTTTTGGTTGCACGTGACTGCATTTCCCTGCTTTGGGCAGGAATACAACGCGTGCTGTCCTCCAGGCCACAGGTACATAGCTCCACCTCATGCATGCTATAAAAATGGATCGTAGCCATGGGACGATTGCGCATTTGATCGTTTTTAGCATGGCTGGGAATATTCCATCTAGCCCTGGGGATTTATAACTCGCGAACGAGTCGATCGCCCATCGGATCTTTTCTGGAGTGATGATATCGTTTGGGATGCTGACTTGTTGCGTGTGTAGGTCTTGAGGCGTATCTGCCTCAGTGACTGGAGTGCAGCCTGGAAAGTGCGCATCAAGTAGAGCACATGTCGCTTCCCTGCTGCTTTCTGTCCAGTGTCCGTCGTTCGTTTTTAGCTGACTCTGCATGGGTGGCTGCTTTGAAAGCAGTTTCCTGAGTCTAGCTGTTTCGAGACCTTCTCTATGCTGGAGCAGAAGTTTCTCCAAGAGTTCTGTTTTGCCTTCCGTACTTCTTTTTGAAGACGCGAAGTCTAATCTTGTATTCCTCCCAGATTATTTGCTCATCCGCTTGTTTGGCGAGTTTGAAGCATTCTTGCACGTCATTCCTCTGCTCTTTCAGCGCTGGGGTCCACCAGGGGGGTCTGGTTCTCCTTTTGCTAACTGTGAGTTTGCAGGAGGTTTTGTATGCTGCGGTTAGGTTGGCTGTGAGCGTCTCCACGGACCTCTCAATGTCGCCTACCGAGCAGATACTCGTTGGCTTTGGTAGTTTTGATTCTACCGTTCTAAGGTACTTCACCCAGTCTGTGTTCCGGGGGTTCCTATAGGCGTTTCTGGTTTGGTTGTGGTTGAACTCGATCTTAAATTGGATGTACTTGTGGTCTGAGAAGGAGTTTCTATCAAGGACTCTCCATTCTGATGCCTGTGTACTATTCCCTAAGGTCAGAGTTAGGTCTAGGACATTGGCCGATGTTGGTCCCACATATGTGGGCACATCTCCAACGTTTTCTATTTTAAGGTTAGTTTGTAGGATAAAGCTTAAGAGTGACTCACCTCTGTCATTGATGTCTGGACTACCCCACACGGTGTGATGTGCGTTGGCGTCCGTTCCGACGACGAGTGGTTGTTTTCTCCTGCTCGCCTCAGCCGTTAAGTGTTCGAGCTCGGGCGGTGGCGACTCTCGCTCGTGTGCCATGTAGCAGGATGCCAATAGTATTGGCTCATCATCGCGACCTTCCAGGGCCACAACTGTGAGGTCATCCGTGCTGTAATTAGACATAAGGTAAGCATAGATGCCTTTTCTTACCAGAATGGCCGTCCTTGCCTTACTTACTGCGGTGGGATAGAAAACGTTGTAGTTTTGTGACCTTAGCCCTGAGACCTTGTTCCCTGCCGCAATCCAAGGTTCCTGAACTAAGGCCACTTCGGCGGGCCCTGTCTCAAGGGTTAATAGGAGCTCCGCCGACGCAAGCTTGCTTTTATGCAAGTTGACCTGGAGGACCTTCAACTGCATGGTCCGACCACATAAAGTATATATATTCTTGATCAGCATGACGAGCTGAGTTGATATAGCCATGTCCGTCTGTCCGTCTGTCCGTCTGTCCGTCTGTCCGTCCGTCTGTTTCTATGCTATCTCCTCCGTCAGTTTTAAAGCTAACTTAACCAAACTTTGCAGGAAGTCTTTTGGTACAAATACGCTGCACATTTGTCGGAACCGGCCGGATCGGATGACTATAGCATATAGCTGCCATAGGAACGATCGGTTGAAAAACTAGTTTTAGTAGGAAAAACTTTTTTGTTTTCAAAGCTATCGCTCCCAACGCTGGTATTTATAAGTTTTTAATGATTTCACATAATTTCACCAAGCCTTGTCAAAATCGGACCACTATATAGTATAGCTGCCATACAAAAGTTAGGTCTGAAAAAAAGTCTAAGTGAGAAAAACTTTTTTGTTTTGAATGCTCCCAACGCTCGTATTTATAGGTTTTCAATGATTTTACATAATTTCAACAAAATTTGTCAAAATCGGACCACTATATAGTATAGCTGCCATACAAACTGCCAGGCATATATCAAGCTCCAAGGGTATATAAACTTCGGTCGAGCCGAAGTTAGCTGGCCTCTATTTTTTTTTTTTTGGGCTCGGCCCAGGGAGGCGCAACTTAAAAATGGCGTGCCAGGCACAAATTAAGCAAATCAACTTGTCAACACATTCAACTTCATTATCGAAGGCGCTCCCCAACGGGGGAGCCGGCTGCCCGCTCTCCACTCCACTTACCCGTCTGGTAGTTTGCCGCTCTGTTCTGCAAAGAGAAGGAAGACAGAAAAGATGAGGCGAAATTACTTGAAGGCTTAAGCACAGATCCCAAAATGGCCGCCCCAGGAATAACATTCATATGCTTCGTTGTGGTTTCATTTTTGTTGGGGTAAATCTTTTCTGGTCGGACTCTCAATCACAAAAGGGCTTAGACGCGCGCCCGCCCAAGGCACAACGGAGGGCTGCTGCGGCTTTCGTCTCGAGATAAATCATGAAATTTTATAGTTTTACAAAGCCCGTTGGAAATTTAATATATCGCATAATCAGGCGAAAGCAACAGTGGACATAAATTTTACACCCCTCAATCGGTTGGGTTCGATGCCGGGCAATTTGCACAAATATTGTTGTTTGCATATCGAGTACCCTTCGCCAGCGCCAACTTCCCGATGCTCGCACAATGAGCGAGGCGAGCAAACAAATTTATGACCGTCATAACAGACAGCCCAGAGCCAAGCCAAGCCCAGCCAAGCCCGACTCGGACTCGGACAAACAAAACACCAGGCCAACTGTGTACACACACACATACATACACACATATATAGGCGTGCATGCGCCTGTACTACTCCATAATAATCATAATAATAAATAGCAATAAAAATGCTACAAAGGAAATTAAATTTCGGTATCCGCAAAAGAATTTCAAAAGTGCACACAGGAAACGACCCACCGAGTGCCCCACCAAGGACGGAAGTGCCGGCGCAGCGACTGCTGGCGGTTGTGTTCAGAAAACACTTTGTGGCCCCTGAAATTGGCCATAAGCTGTTTAACTGAGTTATTAAAGTTCAGGCCGAGGCCAAGTGTTGGGCAGTGTGGGCGAGGGCGCGGGAGGGGGCGCGGGAGTGGTCGGAAGACGGCTATATTAATGTTAATTAATGTTAAATGCCTTGACGTTTGGAAATCATTTGCAATTTCGCCAATGCCCTAACAAGCCAAGCCAAGTGGGTCACTTTGCCGCGCCATTCGTCGCCCTCTCTTGCTGGCTATCGCCAATTCTCGCTCTATCTCTGGCCTTCCGCTTGGCGCTGGGCGACAATGACGCCTTCAATTGCCCATCAACATCATTAATAATTTGAAATTAGTTCAAGTTGTGAAACTGACGACCCCACGTTGGGCGCCAATATTATGCTTAGCTGGGTTGAATATCATCAATAGCTAACTGCTTACGCTTGTAAGGCCAATGAGTGTCTTGACCATGTTTAGCGTTTGTGTTTAAGACAGCAGAACCAAATTTAGAGGTTGAACGAAATAAACGGAGGGGCATAAGCTTAAGATATATTTACCGTTTCCGAATTTTATTTGTAAATTTCGACCCGTTTGGTAATCTTGTTATAATACTTCATTAGAGTTTTGAACTCGTTCTCGAAAATTTTCGAGAAGTTGAGCAGCAGGACATGACTAAATGTTTTGAGTGTGCTTCTGCTTAACGCTGGACAGTGGTGCGGTAAGATCTCCGTCTCTTCCTAACTCTAGCAGATTCTAGATAAGTCGTAAGCGACGACTAAACGATGAGGCAGTCACACGAAGTTGCTGCTCGCAAATAATTGTTTACCGGTTTTCCTTTTTGCGGTCCAAAAACCATGCACGCTTGCTCTCTTTATTTCTCTCTCTCTCTCTTAAGCAGTTGACTGTTTTCAGTTATAGAGAGCGATCCGACTGAGCGTTCGCAGACTAACAGTCGGCAAATGAGCAAAAAAATTATTTATTTTTTTATTTTTATTTTCTTTAGTTGCTTGTGAGTGACTTAAGAGAGTCAGAGCTCATACAAACGCAAAAGACTTTTATTTTCCTGCCTGCGAATAAGCAGAGCAAAAGGGACACAATGATTGGTGAGCGCAGACCGATTAATTCAAGAAACGAGGTGAAAGGCTCCAAAATCCGTAAATAAAAGCTACTTTGGGACAACAAAAAACGGTCTACAGTTATTTGCGAGCCCTGAACTATCTCTGACATTTACTTTTTTACGATAATTTAATTCAATTGTTGACCGCGACTAAGCCGTAAATGGTTCATTCAGTTGGTTCAATTTGGGATCACTCTTTCGAGTATTGCTACGGGATTTCCCATACGAATTGGGACAATTAATACTAAGAATACCGAAATTCGGAAAAAATAAGGAAAAATAAAATTGGAAAGCCAAAATCTCGGAAAAAAATTTGTAAAGGCAAAAATTTGGAAAAAATAATTAGAAAGTCAAAAATTAGGGAAAAAACTGGGAACGAAACTAGAAAAATCAGAAATCCAAAATATTTTATAAAAAATCGAGCGGTTTTTATAAAATATTTTGAATTTCGGATTTTGCGCTTTTCTTAATACGGTTCGATATTTTGGGTTTTTTGTATATTCCAGAACGCATTCAAAAGGAATCAGCAAAAACATTTCATTTTGTCATAACTTTATTAAGTATGTATCTATAAAAGTAAGGGGCGACCATGCCCATTCCGCAAGCCACGCATATGTTGTTGTGTAACGCAAAGGAATAGCTTGCGCTTATAAGCCATAAGCCTACATAAAGCAAGAACAAAGTCATATGCAACAACAACATCATATGTGCCTCTCTTCTCTCCTCCAATGTCTCTCGCAAAGTCGGACGTAAAAACAAAGTTGCTTATGCTCACGGCCCGACGCTTTTCGCTATCCACAGCAACACGAGCCAAACTCATGCGGAGGCTTGTGCGAAGAGACCAAACACACTTTAATTTCCTTCTTGGTGTTTAATGCAACGAGGGTTTCTCCTTCTATTCTGTATAACTGTTTCTGCTTGAAATTGATTTTGTGCATTTATATTAGTTTTGACGCGCTGATTAGCTCATTCTATGCTTCGCTGGTCTAAATATAAATATTGTGGGCTGCCGGTCTAAAAAAAAACGAGAGCGCTAGTTAAAGTCGGCTCTAACCGACTTCGATATACCCGTTACTCATGAAAAACCATGTTTAACAGTGTTCCTGCGTTCCTTAGGGTAAACACCTAAAAAGTATGCAACACTTTTTGAACTCGGCTACTTTTCACATTTCTGCTTATTACTTGAGAACTGCTCATCCGATCCTTATCATTTCTTCGGCAAATTTATTCGTTTTACTAATTACTAACTATACGGGTACGAATCGTCTATCTTTAAAACTGTAGGAGATATAACGTTTTTTCCGAATTGCGGGGGCGGGAGGGGGCGTGGCCAAAATTTGAAATAAACTTGATCTGCCTGCAAGTACAAGAACCAACCTACAAGAAGTACAAGAAATATTTGTCCCATACATGTCAAAACCTGGGAGATTTTGCTATTCTTGCTGAGGAATTAGACGACAGCGAATAAGTCATTGAATAAATGTGAAAACATTATTCCGCCGAATAACCTAAAGGCTAAATAGCTACTTGACCGTCCTGGCAAATGACTTTACTACCAGAAATATTTTTCTACCGGCAACCAAAGTATCTGCAACAATAGAGGAGCAATAGCCCGGATCGATTTGACATGAAAACAGTTTACCCTTTTGTTGCACGTTGCATCTTACAAATACTGATTTGGTTTAGATAAGAAATTAAGGGTTGGTTAATCAATTATAATTTTTTAATATTTTTTGGTCCTTCGAGCCGGATCTAGTTGAAGGATTGGTAGGTCCGTGCAATTTTAAGCTTTTTCCGTGGCTTAGGACAACGGATTCGGTGGCTTTTCATTGCCACCTCTACCAGCTGCGCCAGCGATACAAATACAATCCATAAAAGAGCAGACTAGGGGGATGCCATCAAGATGTATTACCTGAACGACTGCCTAAAGGGGGAAACAAGAACTTTACTTACTTTCTCACTTATGAAAAAAACCTTTCTCACTATATAACTGCTTGACAGTATATGTAAGATAAATGAAGAAAATGGCTGGAACAAATTTCCAGAACAGAAAGTCAGAAAGCCACTTTTGCAACCAGTAGGTACGCCACTAAGGGAAACACCCATAACTCCCAAGGAGCCGACTTTCCTTTTGTTTAGGTAAATAAACAATATCAGAGAGCGGCATTTTGTCCGAATCTGATGTTACAAGGTAGGACGAATTTGAGGTAGGACAAGGATGTTTTTCAGGCCCGTGGACGAGTCGCATGTTCAAGTTTGAACACTGCTGCCAGAACAATTCTCATCTATATTTATACCCTTGAAAAGGGGATTATAATTTTGCCCAGAAGTTTGCAACGCATAGAAATATTCATTTTCGACCCTATAAACTATATATATTCTTGATCAGGGCGACGAGCAGAGTCGATTGAGCTTTGTCCGTCCGTCTGTCTGTCCGTCTGTCTGTCCGTCTGTCTGTTTCTACGCAAACTAGTCTCTCAATTTTAAAGCTATCGAGCTGAAACTTTGCACAGAGTCTTCTTTTTACTGCACACTGCTAATATGTCGGAACCGACCGGATCGGATGACTATATCTTATAGCTGCCATAGGAACTATCGGTCGAAAAGTGGGTTTTATTTAGAAAAATTTTTCTTAATCTCTGATGTATTAAAACATTTGCAGGGTATATAAACTTCGGCAAAGACGAAGTTAGCTTGGCCTTCTCGTTATAAATCTGTAAGCTCGACTGATATATGATCAACCCAGAGCCAAAATTGCTTATCCTAGAGAACTAAGATTTGGCATAGGGCTTCGTTTAGTTATGCTGGCGCGCACTAAAAAAGAAAATATGTCAAATTTGTTTGCGAAGTAGGTGAAAACACCAAAGAAAAGTTTGTATGGAGCAAATAAATGAGCTATTGTGTTAAGACAACATTGTGCTAAGCTGTTTTGCTAAAAGCACGGAAGAGAGTGAGAGAGGGAACGACTCAAACTCAAAGCCAATTTGACTTGTATTATAATTGACGTCAATTTGTTATGATACTTAGTTCGTTATTATTGGTTCAACGAAACGGGACTTATGTCGAACTTTTATCTAAAAATATTGTCTCTTTAATTTTTGGGAAAGACTTAGGAATCTATACGTTGTGCTGATGCTGCTGTAAAACCCACAGTCTTTATATGTTTTTGGACATATCACTAGACTCGAAATTCATATGCACTTGAAGGAAGGTGCCTGCATTTACTAAGCAAAATTTTGATATATTTTGATCAGCTGTGAACTCGAAACTCGAAAACAACACAATTTCTACATTGTCCTAAAATCTTGGGCGCGGTCAAAGTCGCGGCGGGTTCAGCTAGTAGTTTATGTATCAGCAATATTTTCTAACATAACAAAAACCTGTTCGGAGGCGGAATTGAGCCCGCACAGCAGGCTCACACACTACTCACTGCACCACACCCGGACACACTATTTAGCTCTGTCACAGCTAATATAAACATGTTTACCTTTACCTTTTTCGATTTCGGAAAAAAAATTATAATTTTAAAAGATCATTTTAACCAACGAAGAGACATAACTGCCAGAGTTTTTATTTCTCCGTCGGTGAGTACACACACTCATCTTTTCTCTTATCTAACACCTCAGGCTTTCTTTTTTTATTACAGCAAAAAAGATTAAAACACAGAGTTGCCAAGGAAAATAATCCAAATGTCATCATAAGTTCAAAATGTCTGCTGCTTCTCTGGAGCCTCAGAAAGCAAAGTGTCTGACGGGTTGACAGACAGAAACAGACGCTGCGACCAGTGATGCGTGTGGTAAACGCTGCACTCCCTCACCTGGACCCTGGATCCGTCACCCTTGGCTCGCATCTTCTGCATGGCCACTTTCGCTGCAATGTCCGCAATTTTATAGGCATCAGCGGGCAGCATACAACCGAGGCCTCCAGACATCCGCTTCGCCCCCCCCCCCCCCACACACGCGTTGCAAATCATTTTAATGCGGTTGCCACGCCCACAGACGCCCGCCCCTTCATCATGTAAATAAAAATTATGAAAAGTTGTCGTGGCAGCGCGTGGCAAAAATCCACATAAGTATGCATTTAAAAATAATTTATGGCGAATGGTAGGGGGAGCCAGCGAAGCGCCTTTAAATGGACAGGCAGACAAAGTGCGCTTAATGAGGCTCAACGCAACAACATGCCGCAATATGGGGGTGGGTGTGCCTGGACAGTGGACCTGTATGCCTACTATGTACAGACACACAATGCAACAAAAAACGGGAATGAAAAGCCTAGGCCATGGACTGAAGCTTATGCAGGTATTATGCTAGATTTCATTCACTTAAATCGTTAATGGCGCAAATTGTATGAATGTAAATTTTAAATCTTCAATAAACGAAGCAGCTGGGAATGCTAGCGTTAATAAATCTATATTGAGAAACAGAACAGAGCAAGAGCGGCACAAAAAAGCAAGTAAGCGAAAAGTCAAATATGTTTGTACACTTAGACACGATTGGTTTAAGTGAAGAAACAAATCAAAAGCGAATATGTGTGGGTTTTCTTTTTCGTATTTGGGCAACTTGATTGAGTTGTTTTTATAAGCGAAAAGAACCAACATTTTGTGACTTACCTTGCAGAGGTAATGCAGAGAGCGATGATGATGAAACTGATTGAAAATTAGAGCTGGATCGATTTTTAGGATTTGAACCAACTCTTTTGTTATTTTACCCACCTCAAACCTGTCAATCTCTAGAACAGGGACCGGTAAAACACACATGCTCATTTTGGCGTTGCGTGTGTGTGTTTAGCCACTCTCATTTAGCACTTCGTTGTTGTTGCAAATTAGCTCGTATACTGTCGGAGTGACGCCGGAGTGCGCCGGACTCTGCTCTGTACAGATCCCCGTAGAAATATCCCTTTAACATTTTTCAGCTCCTTTGGATGAAGAATAAAGATCAATGCAATATTCATTTCCTGATATATAATTTTAAAGCGAAAATAAATCGACTTCGAAAATATCCGATGGATCCCAAAAAGGATCCCAGTCCAAATGGATACCGAAATATCCCAAGGATCATAAAAAAGTATTCTTTTTGTCTCAGTGTATCCAGTATAGTACGACTCATTCTTCGAAGACTCATAAAACTTGTCTTAGAAATGAATTGATCTTAGGAACGGTTTTTTGATTTTTTTAAAAGGACACCGGTTCAAGCTCATGACCTAATGGTTTGGCTTACTCTACTGGCGCCTTTTAAATGCTGCTGTGTTGCTGCTTTCTTAACCTAGCAGCATTGTGTAGAAATGTTAATAAAGAAGCACCAAAATCTGTTGCCTCGCTCTATGCAGGGCAGGACTTGAGTTGAGGGGCTTCGAGGGGGTCAGCTTGATCAACGTTTTGGGATTAATTAATGATGTCGAACGGACCTCGTCTCGCTTTCTGTCTGTGCAAGCTGCTTCCAGCATATGAAAAATGTGCATAAAAAATCGGTTTAAAATATTTATAAAACGCCACTACACACACATGCGTGTCCTGGCAGAGCAGCGGCAGCAGTCACAGTTGACTGTCATTGCAGTTTGTGGTTCTTTAAAAAATGGCTCAGCCTTTAAAAGGTCTGACAGCACAAGCCGGACAGAAGACGGAACGACCAACTTGGCTGCCCGGCAGCTCGAAGAGCATTATTAAGAGCCGAGTGTGTGCCGTGTCCTGGCAGGCCTTGGTGTGAGCCTGGCCTAGAGCCGCCAGCGTAGAAATTACATTACATTTTACAAGTGGATGTCGTGCTAGCTGGGCGGGGGAGTGGCTGGGGCAGGTCAGTGCTCAACCGCAGCACCAGCAGCAGCATATTGTTGGCCACAGTCGCTCAGTTCAGCTGCCAACATTAAAATTTAAAATATTAACATAAATTTTTACAATGAGGCAACAATTTTGCTGCAGGCAAACTGACAGCGTGGGCGTGGCAGGTCCTGTC
This sequence comes from Lordiphosa clarofinis, assembly GCA_018904275.1. Lineage (NCBI taxonomy): Eukaryota > Metazoa > Arthropoda > Insecta > Diptera > Drosophilidae > Lordiphosa > Lordiphosa clarofinis. The sequence continues at coordinate 1,141,152 of JAEIGQ010000077.1, read as the reverse complement.
CTGGTGTTAAATATTTTGTAATAAGCATAAACCAAAGGCGAAACAGCTTCGAAATTTATTCATGTACTGCCAGCAAGGACGTGGAACATGACCGTCTGCTCCTGCTCCTGCTCCTCCTGTTGCCGCTGCCTGATAATGGTTCAATTATTTTTCCGCCCTATTTAACTGCAAGTAAAACAGGCAACTCAAATGTGGATGCCCGCCTGGGTCACCGTCACAATAGCCAGCCAACCTCATCGCTCCCGGATATGTTGAACAATTTTCCGGCCATAGACGAGGAGACGTGCAACACATTTGACCGCTTCACTTTGTACCCCCCTTCCCCCTCTCCCCCCTCCCCCTACGATGTGCTGCTGTTGTTGGCTTTGCCAACCGCAAAAATTTGTCACACATCATAGGGCCACGCCCATTTTTGGGGGCGCAACAGCAAGTGTGTGTGTGGGTGGGTGGCAAAAGACTGGAACAAAAGCTCTTTATATATATATGCCGCATTGTCAGCTCGTTTAATGTTCAAATCGCCATCGTTTGTCTGCTCCAAGCGAACCCTAAACCTCGAGGGGGTTTTGAAGGTGAGTCAAAGAGATGGGTGGGTGAGCAGGGGGAAGTGGGGGGGGTGACAAGTTAACAGCAGACTGAAAAGTGTGCAGTAACTCCACACGAATAACCATAATTTACCCAAGTTTAGGTAAAGCTAACAGACGTCTTATGGTAAGGCGTCATCTGGGTCATTAAAATATATTTAAAGACTAAAAGAAGCTAGCAAATCAATCTGAACGTGCTTGATATCAGGCAGTTTTCATGTCAAAAGAAACGAAATATTTTGGATCCAAGCTGAAAATACTAAAATCAAGCACGAATTTTTCAGATTGAAAAGTATAAGTTGGATTTAGGTAGAATATCCTGATAAGGGGGGTTGGGAGGAGAGAAGACACGATCGCCCATCAAAGCTTTCTTTAAGTGCATCGTTTTATTTGTTTATAACTTCAAAAATTAATATCTCTTAAGCTATAAAAGTCTTCACCTTTTTGAAAACTCCATAATTTAAGTTATGTTTAGGGCAATAAATTGTGTATCCTTAGAAGCTATATCATAGTTAACACTGAGAAAAAATTATCAATAATTTTTAGCAACAATTACTCAACATAATGAAATAATTTAAAAATATATCAAATTATAATTTTAGAAAATACATCAAAATACTTTTCGCCAATAGCAACTTGAGACCTGTTCGATAAACCAAACCTGACAAGTCCCGTTTTGCAGGAAAACCCGATTCATCTTTGTATTGTGCAAGGTGCATAATTTTGGCCGTACAATTTATTTTCTTATTCTTTGTTTGATGGCGGCGATTTTATTTGCGCATACTTAGTTGAATAACTATTTGTTATAAATTTGTAAATATGGCAAGTGGGCCAGTGCTGTCAAATGTCGAGAAATGCCAAATGTTGGTGCTCAAAAATTAAAATTGCTCATTTCGTAAAATTTCCAGATAAATTGGTCGATCTGACAAAATGTTCCAAATTTTTGGAAAAACCAATATAAATATGAAAAAAAACAAGTGAGAAAGTCGGTCAAGCCCGACTATAACATACTCTGTACCTGGAGTAGGAGCTGAATGTAGTGCTGCTGATGTGTCTCTCTCTATCTCTATCTCAGTCTCTTTCTCTCTCTCTCTCGCTCTCTCTCTCTCTAAGATTGTGCGGTGTTGGTTGTAAAAGGGTGGAAGGGGGGGGTGGCGGGGGCAGCTTGGTTCACTTTATTGCTTATAACTTGAGAACCGCTCATCAGATCTTTATCATTTCTTCAGCAAATCGATACATTTTGACAATTACTAACTATCTCTAGAAGGTACGAACCATCTATCTACAAAACTGTGGAAGATATGACGTTTTTTCAAAATTGAGGGGGGGCGGGAGGGGGCGTGGCCAAAATTCAGAATAAACTTGATTTGCCTGCAGCTATAAGAAACATTTGTTCCATACATGTCAAACCTCTATCTCTTACCATCTCCGAGATCTGTTTGTTCATACGGACGGACGGACGGACAGACGGACAGACGGACATGGCTATATCGACTCGGCTGTTGATGCTGATCAAGAATATTTATACTTTATAGGGTCGGAAATGATTCCTTCTCTCTGTTACATACTTTTGCACAAACTTAATATACTCTATGTACCTTCGGTAGAGAGTATAAAAATACCGGAGAACGTATGCCGAATATAACTTAGCGTAAATTTATTAAAGACCGCTGAAGAGTTAGCGGCTGAATGTAGCCTAAAAGTGTCTCGCTTTAAAGAAATTTGAAAACATATTGGGACATAAATTCAAGATGTAGCAAGGTTGAAATTCGCCAGAGATAACATGGCAACGGACTGTAAATAGTTTTTATAGAGTAATGCAAATATTTATTTATCTTTCTAGAAAAGTTTGGCGTTCTGCGAGTATGGAGCTGGCATTTCCAAGCACTTTTATGAATTACAGACACGTAGACATTTTGCACATTAATTTATTCTAATAGGATCTTTGAGTTAGTTAGTGCTAGAGGAGGTTACACTCATTGTTAAAGTGAATAAAAATATACGTATTAGTTGACATTTTTCTACAGTTTATTTAATTAAGTGAAGTGCAGTCCAAATTATACACCTCGCACAAAACGAAAATAAAACATAACGGTTAATTTATGCATTGAGAGTGTTGATTTTTGTCATCTATTTTCTCTCGTTCTTAACGCAAAGGGCATAGCCGGATTTGTAGGAGAACCGGCCCCCAATGGTATAAATTTTTTAAGTATGCAGTTTTTAAGTACACAAACCGAAAGTGATTTAGCGATTTTTTGTAAACTTCTAGTAAGGTGGTAAAAATTAATTAACCACTTTGTTCGCACACTAATAGCAATAGCGCCGTATTGATGTTTGGAACTTACGTAGAAGTGGAAGAATCGCATGGACTGGATTATGCCTTGAAATATTGTCAAGTAAAGCGAGCATTCATATCTTGTAGTTCTAAAGTATTCTTCCAATCCAAAAAAATCGAATCTGCGTTTTCCGCAGACCATGCTTTCCAATTTGAAGACCTAAATTCGTGCTCCAGGCCAACGCCGAAAATTGTGGCTGTGCGAAAGCTTAACGATTCCTCGATGGTACAAACCACGACAAAAGCTCCACTGTACCATTTAATGCCGTTTGACACAGCTAGGAAAAGATTTTTTCTTCTTTTCATGCCATCTTGAATGGCCTGCATTGTGACTACCTCCAGGACTACCCCTTCGGTTCAGTCAATAATGCCACCGAAAGTTTCGGCTTCGAGCTTAAGTGAGTCAGGAGATTTTGGGAGGGTTTTTCGACGTTGGGCTGCGGTCTCCTGCGGTGCTTCTGGTTGACCTCCGTGGACGGATGGAGATTTCATTCCTGTCGTGGTAGCCAGTGCATTCAGGTCGCCCGTAGTTCCATGCGCAGTGTCTTCTCCCTCGCTATCAGTGACTTCAAGTTGCAACCCTCAAGTGTCTTAAGATATCTAAGAGATGCTTTGTACCCGGACCGCTGTTCGCGCCGTATAGTGTCATCTGTATCTTTTTTTTTAACGGAACCGTGCCCGATGAAGTCGAAATACCTCATTTACTGCTCAAGCTCATTTAGTTTAAGCAACTGGTTGAGCTTAATAACAGCCACACCAACGCTTAAACAGCTTAAGTACTTCACCTTCCACGCTGGCACCTACATACAATACCAATGCGTACTTGTCAGTGGTCCAATTCCAACAGATGGCTTGTGGATGCCTAAAGGCTTGATTGGGCCACTCAATGTATGCTATCCATACTTGTTGGTATCCACCATGCGATTCAGTAGCCTGGACAAAGCCAACGTCAGCATGCTTGTCTAACATTCTGCCAAACGAACAGAGGCTTTGCTCAAAGCTGCAAAAGATGAACTGAACGCCAAAATGGGCGGCTGGCTGTGTTTTGCGAGGTGGACCACTGTACGGATTATCCGCTGTAGTTCAATATGTTTAGCCTGATCAAACTGGAAGGCTTTCCAATGCCTTTTGCTGATGTGCTGGAGTTCTAAGGGCGTTACGTTCACGCTTTACCATAAGAGTACTCGAGATTAAACTGATGAAGCAGGAATGAGCTTAAGGAAGGAGGCAGTCACAAAATGAAACGAATTCTTCGAAGAATCAAAGCTGCGCAGAAAAAATAATAAGATCCATATCAATTTGATCATTATTTCATAACATTTCTCAACTGTAACGTTTCATTTTAACAGTAAATAATATCAACTTGTCAAATGATATTAGAAAAGATTAGAAAGATATTATTTAATTTTCGAAACTCTCACAATAGGAAAGGGATGTATAGAAAATGCGAAAAGAAAAGAGACAGATAGTTTTGCAAATCGAAACTTCAAGCAACGAAAGGAAATGTATAAGTAGGTTTTCTGCCATGAGTGCACACGAGACTGAACGTCCCTTATATGAAAAAAAAACTTTAAACCCACGGCGCCAGTATTAAACCTTAAAATTTCGAAGTTTGGTTTTTTATTACGGTAACTAGAAATTTTTCCGAATTTTTTGCGCCCTGAGGAACAAAACATTTCAAAAAAAAAATTCCGTGCAAGTGGTCCCGAGTTCGATCCCCAGTCAAGGCGGGAGACAAAGAATTATAAATTCGTTCTTTTCCGGTTTCTATAAAACAATAATTAATAGTTCTTAGCTAAAAATAATCGCCTGGTAGTAGTATTGGATGTACGACCTGCCATTTGTAATTGTTTTTTTTTTCGTTTTGAAATAATGAAATAATTAAATATCAATTTGATCTTAAAAATATCATTTTGATATGGTCGCAAAGTTTAATCTGATATTTTCGGACAGATCAATTTCAAGTTTGTCAAATCGGCTTTTTATTGATATGAAAGAATATAACATTGAGCCCCATATCATATCATTATTTTTTTCTGTATGGGTGATCCAAGTGTTAATAAATAAAGTACGTTATAAGCACTTGGTCCTTCGAGCTGGATACAAAAGTTCAATGTTCAAAGCAGGTTATAAACCCATTGTCCTTCGAGCCGGAGGCACAAAGTTTAGTTTGTCCGTGTGTTCTTAAATCAATAAATGTTTAGTAAATCCTTTGACGCACTATTACCGGTAAATCTTGGAAACTATGGCCCAATAGCCACACCTATATTTTCATCTTGAAAAAAATGAAGGCCTCATTTTGCCACACAATTTATGAATTCTTTTGCTCTCTTTTAACTTCCTTTTTCATTTTTGAACTCTATTGACGGTTTTAGTCTTGAGCTTAGTGAGGTGCCAGGCCGAAACTCTTACAATTTTCATAAAAATCCATTTTGGAATTTTTCCACCTTTGTTCTCTCTCTCTACCTCTCTCTCTCTATCATCTCTTTAAGCCGTTGTCGTGGCAGTTGCCTGACAAACGTTTGTCAACACGCTTTAAATTGAATTTCAATGGATTTTTTCTCCTACTTTCACTTGTCAACGCAAGCAAACAATGAAATGGTGTTTCATACACAAAGACACAACAAAGGTCACCCGTTACAAGGGTTAGGCAGGCACTCCAGTTTCCTGACATTTGAGCTGGCAACACAAAAAGATATCACGCATCTCTAAGCCAAACGACACGGGTTAAGGTGGAAAATGCGATTGAAGGTATGTTCGGGCCATATGCCCCCCCGCCTTGTCGCCCGCTGCATAATTTCGCGTCTGTCGCTGGTTTGGTCAGTAACTGTGGTGTTTGTCGGCGGCTTTGGCGTTATTGTTTTGTATAATGGACTACACTTTGAAGTGCATTAGCGCGTAATTGATTGAATTGAAATTCCAGTTCGAGTCCCCAGTGGCCAGTTTCAGCATAACAGAGCACGCACACACACGCACACACGCGGGCACATAGAGTCACGCACACATACAAATGTACATAGAGTCACGGGGCAGCCATTTTCGTTTATGGCGCATTTTGTATGTGCGTCGCATGGTAAAACAACTTTTGGTCGCTAACCAAAGTGAAACTGGCATGGAATTTAAATTATGTGCACAGCAGGGCCAAATAGCGAAGGAGAGAACCGTATTGGGACTATCTCTGAGAGTGCACTGCCTAAGCGAGAAGAGTCAGTGGTTAAAGTGTGAGCAAGGTTCCGGGTAGGTAAACTAGAGAGGAATATCTCGAAATTTTAAAGTCGGAAGTCCACGGTACTTAACAGTTTGAAGATATGGTTTTTAGAATTAAACTAAGCTGGGTTAATTTCATAAAAATAGTTTTAAGCTTGCCTTTGCTTCGCTTTATTATTTTCAGCAAGAGGGACGATTCTTTTCGAGCTTTGATAATTCGGTTGTGGCATTGTTTTTTTCCTCTACAAAAAAAATTAATTCTAAATGCTGCCGAACTTCCATATAACGAATCTCAAGGCGATATAAAGAAAATTTATAATATAGAGATAGAAATACGTAATGCAATGAATACGAATACGTTATATTTCGGAGGAATCACGGAACATTTTTAAACATGTTGCTTTACCTGTCCAGAGCACAAGAAACTGTTATTCGCAACAGTGTGACCGAAGGGTAAAACAAAATATTACCAAAAAATATGCAATTTCGTCACGGAAAAATATGCGTTAATGACATTCGTAATTTTGGTCAAAAATATCGATGCCTCGACATATCGATAATCCCTAACTAAAACCAACCAAACAACCAAAGCGGCCTTTACCTTTGATGTTGCCATCTGTGTACCAACAGAGGAACCAACAAGGGCTTATGACAGGGTCAAAAATAATCTTTCAATTTTGCATTTTATTGTATTGTATTTTATTAATTATAATCATAAAACGTATAGCACAATAAAAAAAAATTAATTTAACATAAAATGTAATGAGGGTTTTTTTTTTTGCGAGAGATGTCAACCCTGCTTAGAGATGAGTTAAAGATGGACCACTTGCGATAGAAATCTTCTTTGTTCTGAAGTTCGTAATTGAGTTCTTCGACTGTAATTAGAAACTAGGCTTAGCAAAAATGTTTCAGCAATTCTAAACTTAAGTCCATCCATCCTTCAATGCACTATAGCTTTCCGTATAAAGATCATTTGTACCAACAAATTCGGATATGCAGCAGTGCTGAGCTAAAACAGAAAACCTTGATTATTAAGTGTAGCAGCGTTACACCGCTTATAATAATAATAATATAATAAGTAATTTTGAAACCTTGAAGAGCAAAATCCAACCCTTTCCATATCAGCCAGAGGTTGCCAATAATAGCTCGACACATTTCTGTGAATAAAACTGTTCTAGCGACACACAATGAATAAACACTTTCAGTTCTGTTTCCGTTTCGGGGGGATGACATTTGTCCGTCTGGACACTTTTTAAAGGTCTGTCTTCTATCTATTAGCGATTATTAATATTATACGTTTTTACACAGATTTGAAATCGGATTACAATATCTTATAGCTGCCATACCTTGAACTATCGGTCGAAAAGTGGGTTTTATTTAGAAAATTTTTTCGTAAACTCTGATGTATTAAAACATTTGCAAGGGTATATAAACTTCGGCAAAGACGAAATAAGCTTGGCCTTCTCGTTTTTATTTTATCTTTATTTTTTGTAGGTTTTTTTTAATGTGGTGTTTTAAGCAATAATTTTTGCTCAATCTTAATCAACATTAACAGAGCTAACGGCCGGCAGCTGTCAAATGACAACGACAAACAGCGCATCCAACGTTATTCTCTCAAAGTTTGCGTTCCCTCACTCGCTTTGCTTATAGAACCACATTAAGAATCTTGATTCCAAGAGCGAAATTCTTAAAAATTCAAGAGCGACTATAGTGTTTTTTCAAGAGCGTTCGTACTCAAATTATTCGTTCTAGTTTTTTATGCGTGTAAAGATATGAGAATTTAAATATTTTGTAACAATATGAATCAAATTTATTTTCCATTTTACTGTACTCAACTTAAATTACATCACTTTCGGAAATGCCATAGAAATTTCTAGAGATTTTGCAGAAGGTTGGTTTTGTAAATCTCTCGAAAAATTCGTTGGTATCACAGAACTTCCAGAGATTGCATTTTCTTATTCGAAAATCCAGTTAAAATTCCAGATTTTCCAATTAAAGTCCCATCTTTAAAAACAGGGCTTAATCTCTCAATAAAAAATATCCCTTTAATTTAGTTATGGGTTAATTTAATGTTAGCTGAAATTTTGTGATTATGTTATATGTTTTATGATGCATTTTTTAATAATAATTAAAATTTAAATATACCAAATATTAAATATAATGCAAAGTTTAACAAATTTGTTGGCGCCAATCATTAGGTATAAGCTTTCATCCCTAAATCCGCTAGCTATCATGTAGAGGGTGCCACCATCGACAGAGGGAGCTAGTGAGAAAAGAGCTTTGCTAATTCTCCTAACAAAACACGGGTGGTTTGAAGCCAACCATTAGAAATTTCTGTGCCACCTATGATTTGGAATTCGGTTGGAGTATGGTTGGAAGAGGTTTCTTTTAACACGTTATGTGTAAAGGACGTGTGGAGTTAGGATATTCAGTTGGACGGAAAATTGTAATGAGCTCGATATTAAGTAAATTTGTTGACATATCAGCAGCATTGATGTTGCTGAAGCCTTTCATTTTAATGCAAGGATCGATGAGCGTTGCCACGCGGGTTGCTGGTGAAAGCCGATGAGTAAAACTTCCCAAAATATGTGTACATGTTTGGATGCCTTCCGGGGTTGCATGCACTCAGCATGAGTAAATGTAAAATGTAAAATTGGCAATACAGCTCCCTCCAACGGGGCCAAGGCAAGCTTCTCTCAATCTTTTGGCGTGTTGTGCTTTAAATTTTTTGCACAAGAGAAAGGGACCTACAGTTTAACGCCGAATCCGAACGGCAAAGTATGAGAATTTGCCTTTTCATGGCTAGATACTTCACAGCTGGTGCCAATAGCTGGTGAAGGTGACCATATGTGTAAAAGCTATTTTTCTAAAGAAAGAAAAAAACTTATTTTTATTAGATGTTTAGAGGCGGGATCGAACCCACGACCTCCCGCCCAGCAGTCCAGCGCACTAACCACTGGGCCACAGCATGAGTGAATGAGTTTATTTGATGAAGTTAATCGCATGCTATTGGAATCACTAGGGATATGGTCACTGAGCTGCTTCAGGGTATCTGCCCTTAAATATATTAAAATGCACTCTTGACACATGGTCCTTGTTAGGTATGTAATCAGGCTAGCCTTAATAACGTCTAGCGAAAATGCATCCTGAACGATTATATCAAAACTGTGTGCAAAACATGTTAAATGCCTTTTTTCTAGCATATCTCACGATGCAGAGTTGTCTGGAACAACTGTAGATGTCTTATGAAAGATGATGAACTATTCAGCAATGCTTTACTAGAGTGCGTAGTGTCATTAATTATTTTGTTTGTGAATAAAACTACGGTTCTTTATTTTAAAACTGATGTGACGAAATGGCAAGTTACGGTCTTGTAATAATGATTCCACCGCGTAGGCCACCCATCAGTAAGTAGTCACGGCACAAATCTTTACGGTCGGGTGAATCGATTTAAGGTTTTCCAGCATGTCGAAGAACATTTTTCAAAGTGTTTCTGCTTGGCAAGATATATATGTATACCTAGGGTCGAGAGAGTAAACAAAGTTTCCAAGTCCGAGGTGCTCGACTATACGGAAAGGTTGAATGTCTGCAGAAATTATTTTCTTTCTGAATCATTTTCATAGTTTAGAAGCCAAGAAAGAGTTCATGGTGCGATTTGCTTTAGGAACCTTATATTATATCGAACTCAATTGATTCGTTTAATCCGAGCATTAAACCAAAAATGTCCAGAATACAAGCAAAGGCACTACAAGGTAATTTTGCTACATGACAAAGCTCGGCCACATATTGCGCAGCCGGTCAAAACACACCTTGAAACGCTGAATTGGGAAGTCCCCGCCCATCCGTCGTTTGACGTTCAGCACTTTTTCTCTTTTGAAGAAATCCAAAATTGAGTCGATTTGTGGAAACCGCAAAATAGTGTCCAAAAACTTCTTGAAAAATGGGAAAACGTAGTGACCCTTAACTTTTTTGCACAGTTAATACCAATATATCGACTGGACTGGCTTACATAATCACTGTTTATATATATGTAATATTTAACAATTGCTTTCAAATAACCTTCTGAAAGACATATCCGATATAAGCTAATAACTTTCCGTGCGAATGTTCAATAGTTTGTTCGGACTATTTCTGTATTTGCCAAATGAAAGAGTTGTTGTTAATATTCTGCCGAAATAACAGATTGCTTTGGGCACGCCTTTGATAATACTGTTTCATTTTGGGAAACATAAGTGAAAATGATTAACCAAAAAGTCTGACCATTTCATGATACACATTCTGAACGCTTTCAAATTTCAATTCATGATTTATTAGAGTAGCTTAAGTTTCATACAGATAAAAATTCGGTGTTTGTTTTCTCATTCAACTTGATGCTGAATTGTCAAAGACTTCAATTGGATGGTTGGGTTTTCTTTGAAAAATGTTTGCTCTTAAAATCCATTGAAATTGTGTGCATACTTGCACATACATCAACGTATTTCTTTCTGACGTGTCTAATCAGGGCAAATGCCAACAAATCGCCACAAATTGGCCACACACACACGCACGGATTCACACACACCCCCACACAGGTGAATTACTTAAGTAATTAAGTGGTCAAAAGATATATATATGTAGATACACATAACTATATAGTGGAATCCAGGCCAAAGACACCACTGAAAAATCAACTAGAGCAATTTTCAAAAATAAATAAATAAATAAATTGCATAACAATTTCCACTTGAGCAGAGTTGCAGAAAAATCGATAGATATGACATTAGGTATGGGCAGGGAAGAGCGCAATCAGAGCGTGGGTAAAAAATAAATAATTAAGCTAATTTCTGTTGCATTAGTGTGCGTGTGCGTGTGTGCTCTCAGATCCAACAGACAAAACTTATAGAAATCAAAAGGCCGTTTGGTTATCCTCCAGCTTGTAACTGCACTGATTTCTATAGTTGGCCAGGAAATTATAAAACCATGATTAAGAAGCACCAATTTCTGAGTCTAAAAATCAATGGACAGAGTAAGCATTTCAAGTTTTCATCAAAGTGACCAATTACAACTGGTCACACTAGAAATAGAAAAGTTGCGCTTTAATGCACTTACCAAAGTGAAAAGAACTGACTTAGGAACTGCTCAACCTAAATAATTTTCAGCCAAGAGAAGTTCAACTGTACTTCAATATTTTTTTTGGAACTCAAAGTCCCAACCATCCATCATCAATATAAGTTCAATATATATATCAAATTACCCAATTAGAGCTCACATCCACATCTTGGTCAATTCTTGTTGACAAAGAGCAAAAAATGTGAAGCTTTTAAACTACTTCAAATACGAGATGGACACTTGAAAGGTTGGCCGTGTGTCGAAAAGCTTTTGGCAACAAAGCAAAAGCAATGCGGGTGGCGGGTGGCAGCGTTTGAGCTCAAAAGACTCAATTCGACGCGAGTTGACTCAACTCCTTTGCTGCCTTTTTGTTGGCTCTGGCTGCCTCCAACTGACAATGGTAGCGCACATACGAGTATCTCACGCCAAATGGGAGTGTGTGTGTGTGTGTGTGTGTGTTATGCCACAGGGATCTCAAATTAACACTTGAAACGCAATGGGGCGAGATGCCGAAGCTGAAGCTGATGCGTAGTCAGCCTTTGGCTTGTTACGAGCGAATCGAGCGTATGACTTAACAGTTGTCCTTCGCATCTTGCGTTCTCTCACTAATCCCACACTCACACACACTAGACGACATGTCATCGGTTTGCCTTAGTCCAAAACAATCCTTGGATTGGCTTTGTCATTCTTCTGTCTGCCACATCCACGTTTGTACCAGTTTTCTTCATTCTTTCATTTTTTTTTTTGGTAACGTTTTACAGAATTTTTAACACTTTGGGCTGTCATTACTCAGTGTGGGCGGGAATATGGGAAGGGGATTGTGTTTCATGTGGGCATATAATTGCCGGAGGGCTTCCTCAGCTTCTTTGTTTTGTTTATGCAGCTGCCGCTTCTCTTTGCTTTTATTATTTATTTTCATCGTCTCTCTTTCGAATTTTGTGTTTTTTTTTTTTTTTTTGGTGGAAACTTTTCCTGTCACCCTCCCTTCCAGCGACCCCCACGAGTTTGAGTATGTTGACTGAAGCTATTTTATGTGCGATTGTGTTTGCCTTTGCCACAAACAATGGCAACGACAGTCGCTTATTCATTGTATGGCCCGCTGGAAATGGGAGCGTGACTGTTGATCAGGTGAAGAATGGTTCACTTACAAGCAAATATCTGTAATAAGAGAGCAAAAAAGCCCAAATAACCCAAGAAATAATTAAAATAAAATGCAAACATTTTAAATGTCAAAATAAGTAACAAATGTGGTCAAGCCCGACTGTAATATACTCTGTACCTGATTAGGTTTAAAATCGGTTTATTGGAGACGGCGTGTTGCCGGTAAGAATGAATGTCACAGAAAGACGGAGTTATGTGTGTGCGAGTAACTGATAAGATGCAAAAAGGCGGGATTCTTGAGCGTCAATAGTTGTTAGTGAGCCAGCCAGCTAGCGCTGCGGCAGCGATCTTTGTTTTGTGCAAACTTAAGTATAGTTCATCTGATCCTTATTACTTTTTCCTCAAATCGTTAAACAATCTTGATTAAGAAATATTTCTAGAAGATACGAACCATCAATTTACGAAACTGTAGGAGCTATGCGGTTTTTTTTTTTTTTTCAAAATGTGAGGTCGGAAGGGTCGGGGGCGTGGCGAAAATTGAAATTAAATTTGATCTGCCCGCATGTGTAAGAACAAAGATTTATAGATATTATAGATGACACATGTGACGCAAAAAACGATTTATCATGGGAGCTGACATTGGATCCGAAAAAAATAGTTTGAATGAAATGCGGTATCTATATATGTAGTGTCTTTAATAAGAAGTATATGTCCCATACATGTACACAGAAAAAAAGGTCGAGATATTTTCAATCTTTTAAATCTTGGAGTGAGCCCGGCACGAGCTTGAAAATTCAATCTAGATTTCCAGGATATTATACAGAATTCAATCTTTTAAGGATTGGTCCATTCTTTTTGAACTTGTATCATTCCAAATGTGCTTACTACAATACCTTTCGAGATCACATGTCCATAAATTAAAAAGCGAGAGCGAGGACACGCTGCAACCAATGGGTATGGTGGTGTGCGATGTTCAGTGCGAATCGTCGTGTGTTCGAATCCTAGTGGAGCCAAAATTTTTTATGTATTTCTTTGTTTTTCAGAAGTCTTAAATTAACCAAAACTGGTGTGGGTGGTCTTTGAAGTGTATGAGGATGTCCTTTGGCAAACGGCATGGCGAAGGAAAGAAAGAATAGTTATCTTTCCTAAAGTCAAATTAATATTACATATCGAGCTTAAGTTAATCTAGAATAGGCATAAAATGATCCAGCTTTGGGAATTGAATTGTGCTCGAATTTTTTGCACAATTCAATCTTTTATAGGATTACCCCGGGATATATGTAATACTTCTTAGGATTAAAAAAGTCGGATCAACTCAATTTTTTTTTCAGATCGGGTCAAGCATATCCGGGATTAAGTTGTTTTCATTACCGCTTAGGATTGATTTGATCCCATATGGATTGATTGTTTTTTGAGTGTAGGAAGTTCGAAATGATTGAATTTGCTCCCTTTTTATGGATATGAATAATATAGTGTTCCTTCCAAAGACTAGGAAAATCTCCCTGTTGAAGAGATAAGTTAAATTGTTTAGAAAGCGGCATAAATCGCTATCTGCCTCTACAACATGTAGGGACATAGCCCATAACTCTTTCCTGAACAACTTGGGCATACTGTAAGAATTGTATGAAGATTAGCTCGGTGCTTTAAACGCCCATTAGAAACATAGATTTATTGATAAGTAAAAATTATTTTAGGTCATAAAATTTTTGCACATGCAGTGTCGAATGTGACCAACTTTGGACGACTTAATAACTAACAAAAATTTCATTTCAATTGTGATTTTTTTTTTGTAAATATTTAATTGCTTACTTTAAACTCTTATTGCGCTAGTTTTTTTGATAACAATGTCGAACGTGACAAAATCAAGTTAAAAATTGTACAGCAAATCGACATTGTATTTTTATGGAATTTTTTACAATATTTGTGGTTTGGGTGATATTTTGTGGAACGCTCTATATTATGTTTAATCAATCTTACCAAAGACAATTATAACCAATTAAAAATGTCACAGATAGAGAAAACGTGTGGAACTTTACAGTCCACAAGCTCATCATGGGTAATTAATAGATGTTAAAATGACTTAAATTAGTTATCTTAAGATAAGGCAAAAATATTGTGAGAGCTTTTAATGGGTCGGAAATGAATCCTTCTTCCTGTTACATACTCCTGCACAAAATTAATATACTTTGTGTACATTTGGTACAGCGTATGATAACCGAAATGTCGTGACTCACGGTCCTGTCCTTACACTTCTTTTGTATGTCATTGTTTGTCTTATGCCTTGGCCCAAGTTTATTTGTCATCAAGCAAAAAGAGAGAGAGAGAAAGAAACAGAGTGAATGAGACTCGGCTCGTTCTGTTTCTGTAAAAGCCAAAGTCTTATTTGTGGGCCTTCACAGCACTTAACAGCGTTCAAAAAAGCCATTTAGTTGGCGGAAAGGATTGTGCTCGGTCCGAACTCTGTTAGCATAAGCTTAAGTGTCTAGACTTAATTTCATCTGCTTTCCCCCCAACCCCTCTTACGTCGTGCTTCCCACACTACCACACCTTGTCAATCAGCGCTAACATTCGGACATCGATCAAGCTTGCCAATAATCAATCAATCAATCAAGCCCGCCAGCTGTTGTTTCTGCACTCCGAGACTTTTTGTCTAGCCGAAATTAGATGAGAAATTTTCATTTCTGTGGACTGCCATGAAGCTCTTTTAATACGGATTGCTATATTCATTGTTATACTTCTTTACGGTTGTCGTCTGCCAAACGTATGGATTTAATTTTGATGGCCAAAAATGCAGGCGGATCACATCGCTCATCACAGCTCATTAGAGTGACGAAATGGGGGAGTGGGGGGAGGGGGGTTGGGGGGGGGGGGGGGGGGGAAACCAAAACGGAAACAACCCCATTTCGGTGACACTTTGTTAGATTTATCAATAAATCGATTTCTCACTGACAGAAAAATCATTAGACATTTTCAACTTGAGTCGGTTAGAAGCAAAATGTACACTTGAAAGAGAAATTGTGAATTTGACAGAGTAATTATTTAATTAAAATGGCTTTAAAGCAGCGATTCGGCTTCTTAAATAGGTAAGGTTAAGAATATAAATGTCCAATAATTATCTAGGTAAGGTGAAAGTATTCAAAAATGATAGTACCTAGGTAAAGGTAGTAGTACAAAGCCATGTGTGTAAAACTGATGCTTAGATACTTTCTCGAAATTTAAGCATACTCGGTAGCCAGGTAAACGGAAAAATGAAGTGATTCTCGGAAATTAGAGGAACAGTATTTAGAATATATTGAGAAATATATCACTTTTTTTAAGGTAAGTTACTAAGGCTAACCTTATTAGCCTTACGTCTATTCAACACAAAACAATTTCAACACGTCAATTCAACAAACCAATTAAGCACGAACAAATTTAACACAGCACAATTATAACACAAGATTTTTCAACATAATCAATTGAACATGGCGAAATTTCAATTATGGCTAACCAAAATAAAATCCACTTTAACCGAAACCGTACGGTTAAAAAAAAGTATTTCGTTAACGTTTTCGCTTTGATTCGGTTATACCGGTTAAAAAAACGGTTGTTGTTTTGCTTGGTTGTCCCTTATATTTGACTGAGTAAATGAAACAAGTAAGAGTGTTGCAGTCGACTGCCCCGACTGCAAAATACCCTGTACCAAGTAATGTGGTTCCTGCGGCCTAAGTTAATATAGAGGTAAATTCATCAACTAAATATATTTTCGTGCGGCCTGACATGCTTCTCATAATTTTCAATTTACCTATTTTAATGGGCCTGCCTTCTAATTTAAATTATTTTTTGAATAAATGGGGCGTCGCACAGTGTAAGATTTTACCAATCTAGGGGGACTAAATTCAATAGCAGTCGTATTTTTCAAGCTATCGACATGAACTTTGGACTGAATGTTCAAAAATTTCCCAAAGAAATTTTTGGACAAAAAGTTAAAGTGGGCGTGGCACCTTAAAGGGCGTAAAGTACGAAAAAACCAGAAAATGTTTACTTTTTCAACATACAATCCGCAATAAAATAAAGGAAAAATTTTTTTTCAAAAAAGTGTCAGGTTAGTATTTTTATACCCGTTACACGTAGAGTAAAAAGGGTATACTAAAGTCGTGCAAATGTATGTAACAGGCAGAAGGAATCATCTCCGACCATATAAAGTATATATATTCTTGATCAGCATCAACAGCCGAGTCGATATAGCCATGTCCGTCTGTCCGTCTGTCCGTCCGTCCGTCTGTCCGTCTGTCTGTATGAACACCTAGATCTCAGAGATGGTAAGAGATAGAGGTTTGACATGTATGGGACAAATACTTCTTTTATCTGCACGCAGATCAAGTTTATTTCAAATTTTGGCCACGCCCCCTCCCGCCTCCGCAATTTGGAAAAAACGTTTTATCTCCTACAGTTTTGAAGATAGACGATTCGTACCTTCTAAAGATAGTTAGTAATTAGCAAAATGAATCGATTTGCCGAAGAAATGATCAAGATCGGATGAACAGTTCTCAAGTTATGAGCAAAAAAGTGATACAAGCCGCCCCGCTACCAGCCCCCACCCCCCTCCCACCGTAAAAAAAAATGTTGCATACTTTTCGGATGGTCACCCTGAGGAACGCAGGAACACTGTTAAACATGTTTTTTCATGAGTAACGGGTATATCGAAGTCGGTTAGGGCCGACTTTAACTTACGCTCTCGTTTGTTCTGATTTTAGCCAATTTAAAAATATTTTTTTAAAATTAATCATGACAAAAAAAAATATTTTTTTTTTTTAAATTTTCGATTTTTGTTAAATGTTCATGTTTTTGCTTGTAACTTCAAAAGTATTGGCCGTACAAATATAAAAATGGAATGGCGTTTCAATGGTAATTCATTTATTGAAAGAAAAAAGCGATTTCCATATTTTTCAGAATTTTTTCAATTAAAAAAAAAACTCAAAGTTGATAAAAAGATTAAGAGAAATTTTTTTTGACAAATTTAATCAAAATCTGAATTTGAATCACAACTTTCTTCATTAGATTGATCAGAAAATAGTTTTATTGCTCTTTCGATGCGGTTTGAGGTTGAAGGCGCGACATCAATCCTATAGCATCGCCTTTTATTTTGCCCTAAAGCCAACTTGCATTATCGGTCATAATTCTGGACTTATCTCTCCTAGATTAATATGGGTTCCTCACTGAAGCACATTTTCAAAAAAGTTATCGTCATCACTGAAAATGCAATTTCCTGTCCTCATTGTGTTGCTTCTGCATTTGCATTTCAACAATTTACAAAATGGCTGGCAACAAAAATAACAAATGAAACAAAGATATTCATTTTTAATTTATTTCGCTGCTAAAAACATAAACTCTAATGTTGGTAAGGGTTTAAAGCTCTTCTATATCAAATTCTTCTCTGTAAATGTTAGAATTATTTCGGTGGCCAAGCGAACCATTGTTTTGGTCAAACTAGAAGGCTTGTGGTCTTTTGAGTCCAATTAAAACTACATTAGAAGTTTCTAATTTCTGCAATTCATTGTGTTATCATTGATATTATTGGTAAACATAAAAAGCTTAAATTAATTTCAATTTAATTTAATTTAAGCAAATTTCAAATTTTTGCCATTTGGCGCGCCCTTAATAGTGATGACCATCGTCAACTAGCCAAAAAATGGCGGACTATCGAATAGAAATTATCAAAGAATCGAATGGCAAACGAGTAATGCGACTACATTTTCTCAAAATGCACTTTTTTGGCATCTCTTGTGGCCATACAAAATTGTATGGGGGAAAATGTACATTTTGCCCAAAATGCGAAAATGCAAAATGCAGTTGTAGTGAGGACAGCACATTAGTCCACCTCGACTCAAATTTATGGCACAATGTGTTTTAAATGCAACATTAACTTTTTATGTTCAATATCATTGCCAAAATGATCGCTGCGTGCTCTAGGAGTGATTTAAGCTTAACGGTTTTTGCATTTTTTACCCAAACCTCGAAAAAATCTGCCCGTTTTATTTCACTCATTGCTTAATTGAAGGTCTTTGGGCAAAATATGGGCAACTTTTTATTTCTGATACTGATTCAGAATAGTTTTCTGCAAAATACGTATGTTTTGGTTGATTTGAATGTGATTGAATGTTGTTAGTTTTTTTCCACCAAAAACAAAATATTGTAAAAAATATACCTACTATTTGGCACTTATTTCGAAAAAAAAACAAAAATGTTGTATGCCACTTATGAAGTCCCTTTATAGCGCTAAAAATGCTTCTACAATTATGGGAAAAATAAGTTCAACCGCTCACAGTGGCCACACGATCCAATTGAGAGCACTAAACTTTCTCAACTGATGATCGTTGTGCAATGCAATTTTGCATGCATTTCAAATGCACCGGTTTAAGTACCGTTATCTTCTGAACAAACATTTTTTGTTTTGTTTTGGGCTTGTTTTCGTAACGTTTGAACATATCTAAATTGACACCTAAAAGCTCATTGACCTTAAAAATAATTTTTTTTCCCAATTAAGTCCCCCTAGATTGGCAAAATCTTACACTGTGCGTCGCACTTGCATATCATCGGTGTTTTTGCTCGGATCTTATTATGGTACACAGATTAGGTAGGTATTGGGCCCAACTTAATATATATTAAGTCAAAAGTTTTAAAATTAACAAGTGAGAAAGTCGGTCAAGCCCGACTATATCATACTCTGTACCAAGAGCAGGAGCTGAAGGCAACGCTTTTGCTGCGCTCATCTCCAAGTTTCTCTCTCTCTCCCTCTCTCTTTCACTCACACGTTGTTGAATAAAAATGCGGTGCTGGTTGTGAGCGCGTGGAAGGGGGTGGGGGAGGGGGGAATTTATTTTTGGTCATAACTTGAGAACCGCTCATCCGATCTTTATCATTTCTTCGGCAAGTCGATACATTTTGCTAAATACTAACTATCTATAAAAGGTACGAATCGTCTATTTTTAAAACTGTAGGAGATATAACATTTTTTCCAAATTGCGGGGGGGGAGGGGGCGTGGCAAAAATTGAAAATAAACTTGATCTGCCTGCAGCTATAAGAAGCATTTGCCCAATACATGTCAAACCTCTATCTCTTACCATCTCCGAGATCTGTTTGTTCATACGGACGGACGGAAGGACGGCCGGACAGACAGACGGACAGACGGACATGACTATATCGACTCGGCTGTTGATGCTGATCAAGAAAATATATACTTTATAGGGTCGGAAATGATTCCTTCTTCCTGTTACATACTTTTGCACAAACTTAATATACTCTGTGTACCTTTGGTACAGAGTATAAAAACTGTGGCTTTCACAGTTTATCGCGGTTAGAACGAGAAGGAGGAGGAACGTGCCTAATCTGAAGCAAACTTGATCTGGATAGGGTATACATCTACATACATGCAATTTGTGGATCTATCTAATACAGTCTCTGAGATCGATGCGTTCATAAAGACAGAAAGACAGACGGTCATGGCTAAATCGACTCGGCTGTTGATGCTGATTAAGAATATTTATATCTTATGGGGTCGGAGGTGCTTCCTTCTGGCTGTTACATACATTTGCACAACTTCATGACCCTTTTTTACAGGGTATAATAACAATTAGTATCTAGGTGTGTTCTTAGAAACTTCCAAATTATGCTCAAAAATTTACCCTTTTAAATGGAAAAAAAGTCAGAACTATGGTTATGAAAACTAATCTACAAATATCTAACCAGAAATGACCAATAGCGTCATCAGAATAGCGCCCTTTTTCCATGTTAACCAACATACTAATGCTTAATCTTACCTCTTATGCTGCAGTCGGCGAAAGTTGGTAGATGCGTAAAATAGTATTGCCTGTAAAGAAAATGGAAATTGATCAGATGTTTCATCAAATTGTTTAAGCTCTAAGCGGAACTTTGGTAAGGTTGGTTAGGTTAAGTAGGGCTGCGATGACTTTTTTACTTGGGCAAAAAAATAGCCCCTTTGTGATACCGTCACACATGTCACACAAGGCATTCTTATACGATAGAAGCAACACCGAGAACAAAATCGATATGAAATGACTTAAATTGGGCATCATTTAGTTTTTGCTGTTGGAGGGAGCTGTATCTCCTTAAAGTAGCATACCATTTCGTTGTTACATGCTCCTGTGTCATGATACCTTAAATTGTCTATTATAATGCCGCACCATTCGAGTTCAGTGGGAAGTTTATTGCAAATTTTTTTTTGAAATGAAGATGAATAAAATGCCTGACATAGGGCCTTGCACAATTAGGACGCACATTTGTATCTTGTCGAACTAAAGCTGATGCACCTTATTGCAAAAGTTGAGCGATTTGAAACCGCGTACGGGTTTCCTTCCACATAATCTAGTAGGCGGTCTGATTCTTCGCACTTTGCAAATAAAGTAGTCCCAGTTTAGTTCGAAGTGCAATCGCTTATACGAAAATCTCTAGAGATTTCTAGGTACAAAAATGTTACACATAAAATCTTCAATTAAAAGCCTCGATATGCGCTCGGCTCTTGTAGGTGCGAACAGCGAAATGTGTTCGGCTCCTGACGGTCAGGCGTGGCCACGATGTGCAAAAAGGAGTCTGATGTATAATTCCCAAAAATAATCATTTTAAAGGTCCCGAGGCCGTTTGGTCCAAGCATTAACGACTAAATCAGCGTCCCTTTTCTTTAATTGGAATGGCAAAATCAGTCAATTGTTAAATGGTCACAAATTATCTGCCAGATACCCACATTAGTCGTTCAGGACAATGATAGCAATATCGATGCCATTCAACACTCAGTCAAAAGTGGTTCCACGCGACACATGTCAAGCTCATGACAGGCTACTTGGATGCATGACTGCCACTAGGGTTGCTCTCCCGCTAGGCAACCACTCGAAGCTGAAGACAATGCAACAGCGACGACGACGAACTGACAACCCCGAGGTGCGTCCTGTCTGCTTCTGTTTCTGTTTCAGTTGCTGTTCCCCGTTTTGTGTGTGTTTTGTTGTGTTTGCCAGCTTGTTTGCTTGCGCCATTGAGTTTTCCATTTCATATTCAAGGACAAACACAGAGTGAGAGAGAGAGAGCTGTTACGCCCGCTTGCTTCCCTGGCTTAGGCCCCTCTGGCACTGGTTTGAGTCGACTTGGCGACTCTGTCAATTGTGCTATTAAAAATCATTTAGAGTCTGACAAATAAGCAGCTGCAGGGCATCCTGTTTGGATAGCCCACCCCCATCCACAGGTGGAAGAAGTGAAAGTCCTTGCTTGGGCTGTTTGCTTTGCCCCAAAGCGTCAGTTCGTAGGGGAAGGACCCCATGCAACATTTCGTTTGCCTCTCTTGTTTTCTTTTTTATCAACAGTCAAAATATTTTTGTTAAGCGGGGAAGAGAAATATGGAAATTAAAATGAAATTAAAACATTTTTTTATTTAAATAACACACACACCCACACACATGCAGCTCAGCCGCGCTAAAAAATAAGACCCAAGAAAAAAGTTAATAAAATATGCGGCTAAAAGATAAAAATAGGAAAATGTTGTGAAAAAGAACTAAAACAAAAAGCAAACGAGCTACAATCAAAATACAATGCCAACTGCCCACACACACACACACACACACATCCCGACATCTGCCCCCTATAGAGAATTCTATGCTGTTGACTCAGCTGCGTTCCAAGCTAAACTTTCACACAAACTCACATGCCAAATGAAAGACAATGCATGTCTGTGTGTATGTGTGTGTCTGTGTGTAAGTGTTGCGTTTTCTATTACAAATTTGAAAACTAATTTCAATGTTTAGTTTACGCCAAGCGCGAAAATTGCGCCATGGCGCTAAAAAGTATGCTCTGAAAATTAGTTTGAGGCAGCACCAAATGCGAAACAAAGGTCTCAACAGCATGGTGCTGGGTCGGAGTGGGTGTGTTTGAAGGTTTGGGAAAGGAAAGGGGCCAGGGTAGATGAGTTGCATAGATAATCAAGTGTTTGCTGTTGCCATTTTGTTGTGCAATAGAACCATTTGATGTGTTGAGGTTGATAGAAATAGATTTCAACTTTTCCAAAACTTTATCCCAACCTTTTCAATAATGGCAACAGTTTTACAAAACGAAAAACCAAAATTGTTCATTAAGTGGCTATGGAGGTCAGATTTTTAGCAATTTTCTCATCTTCCTGCCGGCTGTAACATATCAAGCATTTGCCAGAACGGTTCAAACGGTTCAAAGTGCTTTCGATTACAGCAGCATCATGTAAAAAATAATCGTACAATTCATTAGGATAGTTTATTTAAAAATATAGAAATATTACTTTACGATACGCGTCCAAAAAGGGTCAAATGGGTGAAGAGGTGAACAATATGCCTTAAAGGTTGCAGGTGATTTAAGGATTTTATAGCGAAGCTCTTCTATGATCTTTCTTCTAGGGGACTTAATCTAAAAATATTTTGTCTTTGCGCCACACTTTTTTGGTATGCATTTTGTATTTGCTAAATCAGCAGCTTTTACCTTTTGCCGTAGCAGCTAGTGGGTGGTGTGTGTGTGTGGAATAGGGGTTGTGAGGGGAGATGGGGGAAGCGCAGGAGGGAAAAGTAAAGGAGAAATGGGGGAAGTGGGGGTGGGAAGAGTGGCTGCCTTGAACTTAAGTGCGATAAATGTTTTTGTATGCAAAAATGCTTCATAAAATATGTTAAACAAATCGAAAATATCTTAAGCCTGTAGAAAATATATAGAATATTTCGGAAACATGAAGATAATACTAATTTTGGAATTATTGATTTGCCTAGCTCCATATAATTGTTTGCTTAAATGCAGACATACGTTTATTATCAGAATATCTGGGATATCTCTATAAATATAAAAGAGAGTGTCCTGATTCAATGATTGACTGACTGACTGGTTGGCAATCATCGCACAGCCTAAACGGTAAGCGATAGAGGGCTGTAATTTGGGCAAGAGTTTCTGCTAGTGGTGAAAGTGCGTACTAAGAAAGGTCGGAAAAGCTTCGGAAAAGTTTGTTTGGGAAAAAATTTATTTTTCATCCAATTGACTTGAAACTTGGTTTGTAAGCATAGAACGCGAAATAATTGGACACGTGTTTTCCCGATTTTGAAAAATCCGCCGACGAGGAAAACGGCCTGAAAATTCTGCACGTAAAAAACTATTTTTCATTTGATTGGCTTAAATCTCGGTTTTAAAGGTTAGAATACGAAATAGTTTGAAAAGTGATTTTCCGATGTTGGAAAGTTTGACCCAACGGTCGGAAAATTCCCGGAAAATTCTGCATGTAAAAAACTATTTTTCATCCGATTGTCTTGAAATTCGGTTTGTAAGGACTGAAATTTGGTTTGAAAGGACAGAATACGAAATAATTTGAGATGTGATTTTTAAATGTCGGAAAATCCACCCACGAGGAAAATGGCCGGAAAATTCTGCATTCCAAATAACTATTTTTCATCCGATTGACTTGAAACTCGGTTTGTAGGATCAAAATGAGAATTCATTTGTGTTTTCATTTTCCGATGCAGGAAAAAAAAGCCCGCCGGGATGCCCACTGGGAAGTGGATGGAATGTGAATGGGATATGGGTGGTAAGTTGCTTTGGAAGTGGGTGGGATGTGAGCGGTAGGTGGGTGGTATGTAGGTGGCAAGTGGGTGCAATGTGGATGGTAAGTGGGAAGTGGGTGGAAAATTGGTGCGATTAGGGTGTGCATTGGTTCTATGCTGTTGAAGGCGCAGCGAAGCGCGACGGGATATATGCTACTATATATAAAGATGCAGGATTCTGCTAATTGGGACGGATATATAGGCAGCATGAGCTTCAGTTTGAATTTCTAAACAAATTTCTTTATAAATTTTAGACTGTTTTGGCACTACGTTAATCCAAAAAAGGCGAATTCTCCAATACCCTCATCTATGACACTGGATGACTTAGTTGCGACGCCAGACCTTGGCCTTTCAAATTTGTTCGCTAAATTTTTGAGTTCCAACTTTGAGCCCTCTGCTTCATAGAATGATCTGAATAGTCTGAATGCAATTCCCCCTCTTGCTTAACATTGGTTCCTTATCCATTTCTGAAGATTGTGATGCTATTTCTTTTCTTTTCTGAATCATTGCATTGGTGAGTTATGTGAGCCACTTTTAACCATATTCCCAATGTCACTTACAGCTGGCTAATTTAGGGAAAAGTTGAAAATTGCTACGGTCACACCTCCTTAACAACCGATTGCTAAGCTCAGCAAAATTTTTGAGCTCTTTGAACGAATTGTAGCCAAACAGATGTCCTTTCTGGTAAATATGTACATTAATCCAAACCAAAATGGTTATATCGGCTCGACTACGTTTAATTTAGCGGTTATCTGTAATTATTGCATCAGCGCCTGTGACAAACGCTGTCAAGTTGATGTTATTTGTACAGATTTTTCAAAGATTTTTCCAAGATTTTATACATAAAGTTTTTTCAAAAACTTTAACTCTTTACCCGCTGGCATGCGATTTAAATTTGACCCCAAAAATTCGGCAATCAAAATGTTAACAGAATACTTTTCATCTTTAAGATATTAAATTTTGTAATATAGTTTAAGTTAAAGTAGAGTAGCCAGTTAAGAGCTTTGTTCAATTGGCGAATAGAACTATTTGTTAGTACATCAAGATTTTCTCTTTCGAGTCTTGACTAGGACTCTTTTCTTCTAAAACGACAGTGCATTCTCTTGGCCACGTGCGTGTCAGCGGCTTTACCTAAACGAACGCGCTTTCTGTCGATAATTCTTGAAAACAGAAATAGAACCTTAATTAATGAGAGCAGAAACAGCCGCAGGTGTTGACGTTGCGCGGGTAGGTAACGGGGGAGAGCATATAAATAGAGCTAACAGCAATATAATTTAAACCGTTTACCCACGAGCCACGAGTGCCACGCCCACTTCCTGGCCAGCACTTATCTAATTATATCTATATTTCAAAAATGGAAAATTTGTTGAAAATTTCCTTTCGCAACGCGGCGTATGCGCAATGTCCCAGCAGTTTGTCACTTGCGATCCACACTCGCGCGTGTGTGTGTGTGTGTGTGTGCCCAGTTCTTTGATGGCTTTAAATTTTGCATTAGGCTTGCCATTTATTTATTTATTATTTATTTATGCGTTTAGTTGTGTGCTTCCATGTTTGCTTTGACTAGGCATTAAACGCAATTCGGATCAGAAATTGACTGCAATGAAAAGCGGTGGCCATTGGCAGTTTAATTGGCCATTTGGTATAACAAATTTGTCGTGTCGCCTGACAACTGCTGGTCAGTTGTTAGTTTTTGGTTCCCGGTTTGACATCATAAGACATCTTTGCCCAGCTCACGAGCATGTTTTTAATTAAATGCCAGGGCATAAAAATATTTTACGCAGCCAAAAAGGCACCCTCAGGGGCTGGGCGGAGTGAGTGAGGATGGACTATCACATTAATGCAGCTTAATTACGTGACATAATTTAGAGGCGATGCCAAACGACGAAAGCCAACGACAATTTGCCTTTGTTTACTGCGACTACCCCGCCACCCTCAACATTTCTTCCGCATGTTGCTCTGTTTTGCGGCATTGTTACTTCTTTTTATAGCACTACCTTGGTGGTGCTAGAGCTGAGCCCTAGATGGTCCCCGTCGTTTTGTCTCTGTGTTTTTGTTTTTTCGTTTTTTTTTTTCATGCCTTTTTTTGGTTTGTCTGAATTATGAGCAGCTACCTTGCTGTCTCGCACTTGCTTTTGCTCTTTCGCTCTGGCTGTTATGCTAAGCTCTGCAAATGAACATCATAAATAAGCGACAGGTGGAGAGAGGTGGAGGGAGGTGGGAGGGGAACGCACATAGGTGCTGGAGTGGGGGGAGGAAGTATGAACGGTGCACGTGTCAATGGCAGCCTCAACGCGCCAAAAAGACAAAAGAAATCAAAATAAAGGACGCAACCATTTTGAATGATGGACTAATGAATACTTATTGGAAACACTTAAAAGTTTTGAACCTCTGGCAACCCTGTGGAGTGTTATTGTTGTGGTGCAGTGGGAGAGTAATGATGGACTAACAAATACTTAGTTCCAACATCTTCAAGTTTAGGCATTTGGCTACCCTGTAGAGTTTTGTTGTTACGGTACGGTGGGAGATGATTAAAAGAATGATTATGAATGATGGACTGTTACTGTTTCAAGTTGAGGCATCTGGCAACCCTGTGGAGTGTTATTGTTGTTGTGCAGTGGGAGAGTAAAAGTGTGATCATAAATGATAGACTAACAAAAACTCAATCTTAACAATTTTATGTTTGGGCATCAGGCAACCCGGTAGACTTTTATTGTTGTGGTGCTGTGGGAGAGTAAAAGCCACTAGCGACCGCTTTTTATTTTGTACTTTCCTTCTGCGAGTAGAACGAGAAATTCTTAAAAGATTTGGTGTCGTTCATCATTTTGAAAGCAGGCCACTGACATTCAATCGGCCAAGTGGGTTGTACTTTAAAATAGTAAACGAAATCCAATTCAAAAATTAAGTGAAATCAGTCAGACCTCTAGACATCAACGTCCAGGGTATGCCCAAAATTTTGCCTAGAATTGCGTGAATGTTAAAAAATTGTTATGAATATGACAAAAATTGTGGGTATGTAGACATGTGCGTCTTCTGGTGCGACGATTTGAAGGAGTTCCAATCAGCCGCAAGAGACAAAAGCAAAACGTAGGGCGTGAAATGCCCATGAGTTTTTTCCTTCCTCCACATAGACATTTTACTTGTGTGTAGCTGTAATATCCTGTCATCCAGCATCAGGTCGCCCCCTTCCTCATTTTCCTTGCTTTTAAGACAACTTCCGCTAATGCAAGATGCCGCTTCCGCTTCCGTTTCTGTTTGGTACCCACCCCCCTGCTCATCTACTTGCTCATAATAATTCGGGTTCTGTTTCATTTTTGGCTCATTTCTTATTTTACTTTCGACGCCGTTTTGTTCGTTGTTGCTGTTGTCGGCGTGGTGTGTGTGTTTTTATTTGAACCTATGAAAATGCAAATTGAGTTAAATGTTTATGTGTTTGTAATCAAAAACAACTCTGACGTACATACGTGAGGTGCAATTTATGCGTGTTCTTTGTCAAAGAAAGAAAACGTGAGCACCACTTGGAGGAACGCAGAAGTATGAACCAAAACAATATTGAGCAAAGAGTTTATTTGATCCTTTGAACTTTTTCCAAAATATTCTGAGCAAACTTTCTATGGCAGAGCTGCCTGCCTAAAAAATGTCATTTATATATTAAGCAAAAAAAAAAAGGAAAGTGACACGAACATGAGGAACACAAAAAATTCGCAACAGATTCGAAAACTATTTAAAAGTTATAGCCGCAACTGTTTGTGGCCTGCTTGGCTATCGAGAGGGGCAGGTACTTTGCATATATCATGACCAGGGGCTAAAATGCAAAGTGCGACATGCAGGACATGCTCACAAGTGGAGAACTGTTTTGGTCCCTCTCACTGGAAGTGGCGCTGTTGATGATGCCGGGTGACGTTGCCAAACTTTTTGACACTTAAAAACTTTGCCTGCACACTCGCACACACACACACACACACACACACTCTGGAACATATTTGGCAAGCCTGGGTTTGAAAGTTACGTTAAATGGTTTTAAAGGTTTCGGTTTTAGGTGTGCCAGGGTTGCCAACTTCGTTCGTTGTTGCTTTTGTTGTATGTATTAGTTTTCTACTGTTCTTCTCCTGAATTTTCTGGTTTTTGTGGCTTCTCTCTCCCCCCCGCCACCTCTTTGGCATATTTGTCAATAACTTTTGCATGCAATGCGACAAATTTTTCTATTAGCCAACTTAAACAAATTTGCTGTTGTTTTTTTATGTTGTGAAGGTTGCCTGTCAAAACTTTGGTGTAATTTTGGTTGAGCTAATGAGTTCATCGTGGTGGACACGAATGCTTTGATTAATTGAATTTTGTTGTAAATTAGGGTTACCAGAGTTTTCAAAGTCTTTGATACCAAAACCAAATTCACCATTCTTATGGCAGCTATATAATATATACATCTGATCTGCGTGATGTTGACATTTTTGAAAAGCTTGATATATAAAAAGTACACTTGTCAAGTTTCAATCAAAAAGCTTCAAAACTGACTGCGTGGCAAAGCTTTCTTTAAGGGTATATTTTTGTTTGTTTATAACTTCTAAAATTTTAAAAATATCTTTTAAACTATAAAAGTGTTCGTTTTTTTGAAAACACCGCAATTTTAGTGGCGTTTAGTGCAATAAATTGTATATCCTCGGAAGCTTTGAAATGGTGGTTAACACTGGGAAAAAATTATATATACCTAATATTTTAGCAACAATTACTTAATAATATTAAATAATTTATAAATCAATAAAATTATAATTTGAGTAGATACAGTGAAATACTTTTTACCAATATCAACTTAAGACCTGTCCGATAAACCAAACCTGAGATATCATGTTTTTAATAAACCCTTTTTTACCATTTTTTCGTTTTTGACGATTTTTGAAATTGTTTATAAGTTGAACAAAATTTTTTTTTGCAAGTCCGCAAATCACGTTTCGGTGGAAGTGTCGAGATCTAATTTCGGTTTTTTCGTTTATTGAAACAACAAATGTTAAATTTTTGAGACCGTTCGATTTGAAAAAGAATGGCCCATATCGGAAATCGATTTTTTTTTTGGCGATATTTGTGTTCTAGCGTTCAGTCATACTGTTCAAGATTCTGCCCTCAGCTGATTTTCGGAGTACTATTTTTGGTTCATCGTTTCAAGTGGTTTAATCAGCAAGTGTGGGGTTATGTTGCACCCAAATCAATTCCCTTAAATTCATCGACGTTGCTCTAAATTTAATTGAAAGTTAAGTGAACCATTAAAAGCCATCGATCTGGTGCAAGATCTTATGTATGTGAATGTTTCACATAACTAAGTCACGTATATAATCATTTAAAATGAATTAAGTGGAGCCTGGTGATCATTGTGAGTGGGCATCAGCTGCTGCATCAACACCAGCAGAGCACATAAAGCATCGGCAGCCGAACTGATCTTGCGCAGCCAGTGCATAAGAATAGCTCTTCCGTATCCGTCTCTTTTCTATCATACCCCTGTGTCGATCTAATCAAATAAAAAAGAGTGTGTGTCATGAGACGCACGGTACGAACGAATCTCTTACTGTTAAGTCACTGTTAAGTCGATGTTAAGCCACTGTTAAGTCACTGTTAAGTCACTGTTAAGTTACTGTTTAGTCACTGTTAAGTCACTGTTAAGTCCCTGTTAAGTCACTGTTAAGGCCCTGTTAAGTCACTGTTTAGTCACTGTTAAGTCACTGTTAAGTCCCTGTTAAGTCACTGTTAAGTCCCTGTTAAGTCA
Organism: Lordiphosa clarofinis; assembly: GCA_018904275.1. Taxonomy (NCBI): domain Eukaryota; kingdom Metazoa; phylum Arthropoda; class Insecta; order Diptera; family Drosophilidae; genus Lordiphosa; species Lordiphosa clarofinis. The sequence continues at coordinate 1,111,505 of JAEIGQ010000077.1, read as the reverse complement.
ATGTTAAGGCACTGTCAAACAAAAAACATTATAGTTTTCAGCACAGAATTCACAACTTGACCCACCAGATCCCACCAGATCTTCACCAGATCTCCACCAGATGCCCCTAGATCCCTATCAGATCCCCACCAGATCTCCACCTGATCTCCACCTGGTTCCCATCAGATTCCCACCCGATCCCTACCCAATCCCCACCAGATCCAAACCATAGCTCACTAGGTCCTTACCAGATAAACACCAGTTCCCCACCACATCAACACCAGAACCCCACCAGATCAGCACCAAATCCCCGCCAGATTCCCGCCAAATCCTCACCAAATCTTCACCTGATCTCCACCAGGTCTCTGCCAAATACCCATCACCTCGGAGGTGACACCTCCCCCCACTTGCACCTCACACTATCCCACTCCACACACAAACCAACTGCTACTACGCGGTAATGGTAAAAGCACCTGACTTTGCAAATACAAAATACAAAACACAAAATCAAAGACATACCCCAAAAGAATCTGTCGCAAAGACAAAATTTTTAAAGATTCACTCCCCCAGTGTGACGTCCGTAAAAGAGCTTCGCTCTAAAAACCCTCACGCGAATTATTAATAAAATTGCTGTACATAAAGGCGAGCAAGTGGCTACAAAGAAAAATTATTTGGAACCCATCCCCATACAGAACTCAATAGCCGGAACAAGCGCGGGCCCCTCCAAGTCAGCTACACCTCCATCTGCTCGAGTGCAAGGTGTGCCCGAAATCGGCACCCAAATCCCAATCTTTCTTTGCTTCTAAAGCAAAGAAATTGAATTCCAAATTTGTTTTCAAGACTAATTACACTAGTTTACAAAAATAAAAAAATAAATGACTTATTTCAACTGCAATTTCTTTTTTGTATAGTTGGAAATGGTGATTTAAAAATTTTTTCATAGCTCCATTTTAAAGAATTAACTTTTTTTCTTTTTTTTGTAGGTGCTCTTACATTTTAAGCCATATCTCACTTCATTATAGACAGAGTCAAGTAAGATATAAATCAAAAGGTAATTAAGCTGTTAATAATCGGGTAGAGCATTGTTTTTAAATCATTTTAGTAGTTTAAATTCAACGACCAAGAATATTTCAAAAAATTGTTTTTTTGCTCGAAAATTCTAGAAATTTAATTTTTCAACGCCATGGAAAAATATAAAAATATAGTCAAAAAAAATTATTTATAGATTTCATAATCATAATTTTTCGAAGAATATAAGGTCTTAATGAGGAAAATCGTGTCACACGTACCGTAGATGGATCAAATTGAGTAGAGAAACTAAGGTAAAATTTGAGTGTTTTGTGTGTTTACAAAAATTAAATTTTTAGTTTTCTTCGTTTTTTGGTCAATTTATGAAGTGAGCGAAAAGCCAGAACAAAAATAATAATCAAGAACGGAACAAAAGTAGAAGCAAACGAAAATTTATTTTATAAAAATTACGAAAATACCACATTATTTTGCTCTGAATTGCTCACGGACCTTGTGTTTGTTCATAGATTTTGATACAAGTTATCTGTGGCTTTTATTTTTTTTTATTTTATTTATTTTAGAAATATTTTTGGATATTGTATTCAAACTTTTAAATCGATTTTAAGACAATGATTTGCACGGTTACTGACCTTTTCATTACCTTTCGCTACATATCTTGCTTGACTTTATCTGACAATTTTGAAGTGAGATATGGGTTAATATGTAAGTGCACCTAAGAAAAAAATTTTTGAAATCGATTTTTGAGATCATTATTCCACACAACCCTAAAAATAATTTCAGTAGAAATGAGTCTTTTTGGCTGTAAACTAGTGTTATAAAAACGAAAAATGATCTAAGAAAAAAAAATAAAGGCAAGCTAACTTCGGCTCGACCGAAGTTTATATACCCTTGGAGCTTGATATGTGACTGACAGTTTGTATGGCAGCTATACTATATAGTCGTCCGATTTCAAAAAATTTTGGTAAATTTAGTGAAATCATTGAAAACTTATAAATACGAGCGTTGGGAGCAATAGTATTGAAAACAAAAAAGTTTTTCTCACAAAAACTAGTTTTTCAACTGATCGCTCCTATGGCAGCTATATGCTATAGTCATCCGATCCGTCCGGTTCCGACAAATGTGCAGCGTATTTATACCAAAAGACTTCGTGCAAAGTTTGGTTAAGATATCTTTAAAACTGTCGGAGGAGATAGCATAGAAACAGACGGACGGACGGACGGACGGACGGACAGACGGACGGACAGACGGACGGACAAACGGACATGGCTATATCAACTCAGCTCGTCATGCTGATCAAGAATATATATACTTTATGTGGTCGGAGATGCTTCCTTCTCTGCGTTACAAACATCCGGACAATTTTAATATACCCTCTCCAAGGGTATAAAAACACGAAGGGAAATTTAGTAAAGCAAAAAGGTAAATTCATTCAGATCTCGTGTCGTTAAGTTGTAAACTGTTTTCAAAAATATACAAAGTGGAAAAATATCCATGCCACAAAATTCAAAGCAATATATGAAAATCGAGTTGGAGGATTTGTGTGCATCCTAATGGTCCATCTGTAAATGTAAATGTTGGCTATACAGCTCCTACAACGGGGCCAAGCCAAGCTTCTCTCATGGTCCATCTGTATAAAATCTATAAACAGGGTTGCCCTTTCTCACAAGAAAATTTCCCATTTTCTAGTTATGAGTTAATTGATGTTTAAATGAAATTTTGCATTTTTAAATTATAATTACATTTTAAGTCTGATTTTCCAGAAATGCAAAAATTTAAACATTTTTTGCATCAATCATAAAATGAAACTTGTACCGATGTTGGTACACAGATGGCTACTCCATATGTAGAGGGACTTGGTCTTAGCATTTCTGGCCACTGTGCATATGGCATATGGCACAGTGGTTTATATAATTTTCCAGAATTTTCAAGTAAATATTAACCACTTTTAATTAATTTTGTTTTATTTTTTCATTTTTGTACCTTGTAATCAAAAGAGGGTAATCATGAAGTTGTGCAAATGTTACAGACAGGGATATGTACTCAATATGGTATATTTGTTCATGATTAGCTCCAACAGTCGAGGCGATATAGAAATGTCCGACTGCCCGTTCGTAGTAGTCATAATTCTGAACCTGGAAGCGATATGCAGCAGGGAGAGTAGCAGTAAGACTAATGGAACTAAAACTTCTTAAATCATCTACTTCATGCCACAGCAGTATCCCATAAAACGCCAACTTTAGGGCATGCTCTCACCCATTTTTCTGATACTTTTAATACATAGCGTAAAAAAAATTATTAGTAAAACAAGTCGAGTTTTAACAGGCGCGAACAGAATCTAAAGTTTTTGTATATAACTCATACGCGGTGTTGCCTATTATCATATATTTTTTTTAATTAGTCGGCAGTGATTTTATTTAAAAACAATTCTAATTAAAAATAATAAAAATGTTTTACTGATGAATGTAACAATAAACGTGTCGTATGAGTAATTTTTTTTTTTTCAAAACTTTAAGGTTATGTTGCGCCTATTTAAAATTTCATTCATTATTATTAATTATTATCAATTAAAAAAAATTAGCTTTGGGATTGCTGAGACCTGGATTTTTCCATTTTGCCGATTTGGGCTCCGGCCTAATGTACACAGACGGACAGACGGCTCGAAGATGGAAGAGGGCACAGGTGCTGGTATCTTTTTCAAAACACTGCTCCCATTCCGTCTATTAAACCGAAGGAACATTTCAATTCTTGTCGTCAGTCAGGCTGCTGTTCAAGCCCTGTCCACAGATTACGCTGATCCCAATCCAACACCAATGTAGTCTGGGTACCTCTTCACGGAGGCATAGGGAACGGTTCAGCGTTGGCAACTACAATCACTCTGACCAAGATATTAAACCAACTCTATTACCTAAGCAAGGATAGTATTAGAACTGTTAGTCATAAAGGGGCACTAAGCCATGGGCCAAATGACCGTCAGAATGCGCTTACCCATGAGCAGAAGAGCATCAAGCAGAAAGCATCGAACACCTTCTTGGTAACTGTTTTGCACTTCTTAGGTAACGCATCCAGTCTCTGGGGAAAGGGCTTTTTAAGAGATGTCAAATCAGTCGTATGTGTCCCTAGGGAACATAAAGACTTTAAGTAGACAACCTTAACTCTTAGTAAGTAAGGCCTCATATCTAGCACAATAAGATCCGATAAAAAACACCGAAGTTAGACATGCACCTACAAATTTTTCTAAAAGGAGCAGGAAGGGGTACAGCATCGTCAACAACGTCAGCCACGCTGCCCCTACCATCATCAGTACTTTCTTGTTTCGTCTTTAGGCTTCATTAGTTGTTGTCTACTAATTTTAAGAGCTTTTCAAATTAATTTTTAAAGTGCATTCCAAGTGCATTCCTTTTGCACAAATTCTCTTTTTACCCAGTTTGAATGGCTAGAGGATACATAACAAGCAAGCTCTTAGAATACTTCTGCAGAAATAGTAGATTTATTTTCACAGCTGACAGCTAAAATAGCTGAGATCCTTTCGGAATACGCTGTCAATGTTAATTGGAGAAAGGTAAAAATAGAATATAATTAACCCTTAGCATTAAATTCTCAAACAATTCAATGCCCGCTCTTACGCGCACTTATACACACCTTTAATAATGCGCGATTTCGTTGATTATGTGCGATTGTCGGCTTATCAGCATGGAGACACGGTTTTTTTTTTTGGCAGGTGGCCAGAATTGCGAGGGCGTTGAGCAATCAAGTAAATTACGAGAATTTACAACTTGCCTAGGTCACATCTCGACGCCCCCCCTCTCCACGGCTTCCTTCTTCGTGTTCATTTTGTTGTTTATTTGTTTGATTGCGTTTCGCAAATTGGCATTGCCCCTTCAATCATAAAATTGATGGCCACGCCCACGAGCTGCGAGAGGTGGGCAGCTTTGTCAACCCCTTTACTTTTGCCGTTTATTTTGTTGTACCCAGTTTCCGATTTAATGCCGCAGCAAAGCCATAAAACTGATGTCCTATTAAATTATTGAGCATAAATTCAAAAAAGAAACGAAAAGCCCAAAATAGGATCGGAAAAAATATAAGATAAATCGGCGGGAGCAGAAAACAACAGCAACAACGGCGTCCAGCACATCAAATAAATAATAAATAAATGACAGTCAATAAAAAACGCAACGATTGTAGTTGGTCGCGTGTGGGTAACATCACATTGAACAGGACAACGGGACATAATAGAGCGATTCATTTGCAGATTTCAGTTTTTATGTGTGCCAAATAAAAAAGAGAGACAAAAAACTTATTGAAGCAAATATTTGAATGATGTTCAAACAACATGACCCGCAAGGACCGGGGGTTGTCGGCATTATAAAAATGTTATTGCTTTTCATTACGCAGAAAAATGTCAAAGTTTAAACATGACAGGCGCCAAATATTTGTGCACAACAACAACAGCAGCGGCAGCAGCGAGAGTTGCCATGGTGCCTAATGAGGCCTATCCGAGCTCTAACAAAATGAAAACCAAAGAGAAAATACGGTACACACTCGGGGCACTGTGTGCGTGCAAATGAAGTGAAAATGCATCAACTGCTGGTTTGGTATTTAAGCCGCACACATCACTCATCATTGTTTAGTGCTCAGACTTGGTACTTACCTCGAACCGAACTCACAGAACTTTTGTGAGCTTTATTCATTATTATGCTCAGCTTGAACAAAGAGTTTCAAAAGTATCAAGAAATAATTTTGGGAATTACTTTCCTCAAAATTCAATCAATTTTTAAAGCATGGAATTGATTTAAAAAAAATCATATAAGAATGTGCAGGCAAAGAATTTCAAAATAAAAGCATAGGCAATGCCTTTGGAGGACGACATTTCGATGCAACTTAAAGACTAAGTACGTGGAAGTTCATGACTGGGCAACTAATGTGCAGTACTGCGCACAAAGAAATCTGTGGGTAAATTTAACCAATATTGTGGGTTGAAAATGCGCCAACCCACAAAGTCGTTTAAATTAACCAAATTTTACTGTAACTTTCTCGTAAACCTTTACGAGGGAGTGAGAGAGAGAGAGAAATAGAGAGAAACTTAGAGATGAGCGCAGCAGCAGCACTGCATTCAGCTTCTACTCCAGGTACTGAGTATGTTATAGTCGGGCTTGACCGACTTTCTCACTTGTTAAGAGATAATTCTTAGGCGAACAGCAATAAATTATATATTATACAATTTTCTTTGGTGTGAAAATCGCACTTAAAATCTAGCTTTTTTTATAAAAATTATAAATTGAATGCTAAGTTGCCGATAAAAGCCTGTCTAACGCCGAAGTCAAGCAACGGATTGATGAATGATCGGGCGTTCAGTTACCTTCTAAGAAACATTTTTTTTTCAAAATGACGCACTTTTCTAAAGGTGGAATGGATTTTTGCACTCAGCGAAGAGATTAACATATGAAATGCCAAATGGTCGGTATCGGAAATGCTGTAAACTAGTGTTATCAACCAAGAGATCTAAGTTATGACATAAACATACATTCAATGTAGGCGCGCACTATGAAAGAAAATCAGGAATATGAGATCTCAAAGTGGGTAAAAATGAAACGAAAAGTTTGCTGGGTCAGAAACCTTTTACAAGTTTGTGCAATGGATTTTTTATGGACATATACTAAATACCAACAGAGCTACGACGTGGCCTTTTCCCTTTTTTTCAAATTTAAGTTAATATTTTTATGTTTTCTTCTGTCTGATTCATGGGTAGCGAGATTATACATTCATAGTCCCGTTATTCGTAACGTAAACTCCCTCTCCAGTAACATCGTCATGGATTATGCAGCGAATAAAAACGCCGAGAAATAGGCCGTGTTTTCTGATGGTCTCAAGGCAGGCATAGTTGGAAGTGGCGTCAAAGGCTTTGCTGTGCCTTAGTAAGGACTTTTTGGTGCCCTAGTAAGGACTTTGCGGTGCCTGGATTGAGGGCTTTGTGGTGCCTCAGTTGAGGGCTTAGCGGTGCCTCGGTTGAGGGCTTTAGCGTGGCTATTTACCAATCAGGAAGGAGCTATTGGGGTTTCTTCTTCTGGGAGTGCCTGGACATAAACTCATCGTCTACATGGAAGGCTTAACCTCATTGGTCAGTACAATTACAGTTTAAGCTTGAGTGGCTCACATATTTCATTGAAATTTTAGAGATGATCATCGACACTAGGGATGTCGAACGATAATTTTTCGATATTTTTGTTGGTTTCGGCCATAAGAAGGGAGGTTTTTTCGAGGGCATTATCTTTGATATTAAAAGTATTACTGAAATTACCAAGATAATATCAGTAATATCAGGAATACTTTTAATATCAAAGATAATGCCCTCGAAAGAACCTCCCTTCCTATGGCCGAAGATAACAAAAATAACCAACAAAACGAGAGCGCAAGTTAAAGTCGGCTCTAACCGACTTCGATATACCCGTTACTCATGAAAAAACATGTTTAAAAGTGTTCCTGCGTTCCTTAGGGTGAACATCTGAAAAGTATGCAACACTTTTTAACTCGGCAGTATATCACTTTTTTGCTCATAACTAGAGAACCGCTCACCCGATCCTTATCATTTCTTTGGAAAATTTATTCGTTTTGCTAATTACTAACTATCTTGAGAAGGTACGAATCGTCTATCTTTAAAACTGTAGGAGATATAACGTTTTTTCGAATTGTGGGGGCGGGAGGGGGCGTGGCCAAAATTTGAAATAAATGAATTTGCCGAAAAAATTATGAAGATCGGATGAACGGTTCTCAAGTTATGAGCAAAGAAGTGAACCAAGCCCTCCCGCTACCCACCCTTAAAAAATGTTGCATACTTTTTTGATGGTCACCCTAATAAACGCAGGAACACTGTTAAACATGTTTTTTCATGAGTAACGGGTATATCGAAATCGGTTAGAGCTGACTTTTACTTATGCTCTCGTTTTTTTGGCAATGAGGACTCTGCCGTTGTTGCAGCTTTCAGGCTTCAAGGTCCACTGTTGTATTCACAAACTATATTTTTTGATAGCAAGTGGCCAGAAATCAGTCAGCCAGCTCTCAATAGCTGAATACTGAAAGTAAAGTCAAAGACCAAGAAATTGCAATTGCTTTGTGTCTAAGTCAAGTCTCAATCTCTCAGACAGGGGGGGGGGGTGACGTCTTGAGTGCGTACTCTCGCAGTCAAAGACAATTTTCTCCTTTTTTGTTGGCTTTTTTTTTGTCGTGTGGAAAAGTGCGTGAAAAGCGTCATGATTTATGCAGCAACTACAACAATAAATCCATTTTTGGCATTGGCCAACAAATGGCATGTTAAATGAGCTGTGCGTCCAGAATGAAAATGGAAAGAAGACAAAGCAGATGGCAGACGATGATGATGATGATGATGATGCTGTTGCTGGGAATGGGGTAAAGAGTGGGACGAAACACAAACAAGGCGGCCGGAAGTCAACGCAATGCAGCACTTCCGGTTTCCTTACCAGGCTGTGGCTGTAAGCCCCCCTCCCCTCTTTGGACCCGGCCCAGGTCTGAGAATGACACCCCAACAACAACAACTACAGGAACAAAAAAAACCGCAAAGCTTTTGGCAGGCTTTGGCCAACGTCCGTTTGTGCTGTTAACCGCAAAAAGGGGCGTGACAGCAGCAGCATGATAAAAACAAGCCGAGTCAAAGGTGTGGGCGTGGCTGCGAGTAAAGCACAAAGCATAAATCTAACTAAAAGTTTCTAATAAGTTGAATTTTTGCAAAGAGCTAAAAAGTGATGCCTACTTATTGGGGCGGCGCAAATGAGCCTCAAAAACTTTAACAACTTCATGTGATTAAAGTTGTATAATCAGGGCGTATCTATCGATTAGTGGTAAAGATTTCCTCAGCATCCCTCCATCCGCTCCGCCGTCATGGTGCATGCCTCAACAGTTAAAAAATTAACTGCCTTCGCTTGCTGTTGGTGCTTTCCATGTGGACGGCACCGCCAATTAGCACACATGGGCCAAGAGGCTTTTGGCTTCAGTTTCGGTTTTTGGTTTTTGGCATGCGGCGCATTAAATTTGCATGGCCCCAGAAATATTTCAATATAATCCGTACAACAAAACCTGGTGGAAAAACGTGGCCGGGCAATGAAATGTTGTTTTCCACTAAAGCCACCGTCACCTCTGTCCCCTCGCCCCTTTGCCGGTGTTTGGATTGTGCTCCGTCAGCGCACAAAGCGGCCAAACATTTCCGCTGGCACAGCACACACACACACACTTATACAGGCTAACCCTCATCAGGCTTTACACCTTTCGGTGCAGTCAGAAAATTCAAATTCACTAAATTTTTTATTTTCTTTTTTTTTCTATTTTTGGTTGGAGTCCCAAAAAAAAAAATGAAGCTTCTATGCTAAGGGAGGGAGGGATGAAGGCAGCTTATAATCAACATAACGGGCATAACAATGGTCATTAAAGTGTTCCGAGAGAGAGGGTAAGCCAAGCCGAACAGCTGACGACCAAAAAGCAACTCATTTTTTATGACTTCACAAGGAACAACAACAACAACGTGGAAAAGGAGGAGCCACAACGGGCATAAATCTGTGCACAATGCGACTGGCATTTGTTTGATGGTGTATGAGAGTGTGTGTGTGAGAGATGGAGATGGAGCTGGAGCTGGGTTGGTGCGTGCGTAACTTGACCACAATAAAATTTATTTGTATTGTTCGTCATCGCCAACATCGTTTGTTCTGTCATTCAAGTGCGAAAACAACACCAACAAGTCAGTGACTGCCTGGAGTAGCCAAAATACACTTGGCAAAAATTTTATTAAAAATTTGTTTTGTTGGTTATTTGCAGCAATGTTTATCAAGCAAACCTATCTTCTGGGATCACAAATAAGATTTCGCCTTTTTAAGCCGCTTGTATAATTGGACTGGTTTGGGTTCGTTAGAATTTGGATTGGAAGATTCCCTCTTGAAAATTTTTACTTAAAACAAGTAAGAAAGTCGGTCAAGCCCGACTATAACATACTCTGTACCTGGAGTAGAAGCCGAATGCAATGCTGGCGCTGCGCTCATCTCTAAGTCTCTTTCTCTCACTCTAACTCTCTCTCTCTCTCTCTTTAAGATTGTGCGGTGTTAGTTGTAATAGGGTGGGAGGGTGTGGGGGGAGGGTGATGTACTTTTTTGCTCATAACTTGAGAACCGCTCATCCGATCTTTATCATTTCTTCGGCAAATCGATACATTTTGCTAATTACTAACTATCTCTAGAAGGTACGAATCGTCTATCTTCAAAACTGTAGGAGATATAACGTTTTTTCCAAATTGCGGGGGCGGGAGGGGGCGTGGCAAAAATTGAAAATAAACTTGATCTGCCTGCAGCTATAAGAAACATTTGTCCCATACATGTCAAACCTCTATCTCTTACCATCTCTGAGATCTGTTTGTTCATACGGACGGACGGACGGACAGACGGACGGACAGACGGACGGACAGACGGACAGACGGACATGGCTATATCGACTCGGCTGTTGATGCTGATCAAGAATATATATACTTTATAGGGTCGGAAATGATTCCTTCTCTCTGTTACATACTTTTGCACAAACTTAATATACTCTATGTACCTTCGGTACAGAGTATAAAAATCCTAATCGTGCTTAACATATCCGAAATGTTTTTAAAGTCAGTAATTAAGGGAATTTTAAAAATTCTGTTTAATCTAGCAATCCTGTTATGAAATCAGGAATTTTCTGGCTTATTGAAAATTTGAAATTGAATTTTATTTTTTCTCTCAGTGTAAAATTTTTTAATTGCATTAAAATCCTTATCCTTACATTAATGGTTTAAAATAAATATATTTTAGGGGTTTCCCACAAATAACAGTGCATTATTCGTTTGGATTTTCTAAATCTTGGATTTTGTACGAACCGAAAAGAAAAGTTACCGCTCTTCTTACAAACGCTTAATATCCTACGGAAAAATACTATCCTGGCTTAAGTTGGATTAAGGCCTCTACGGACTTGCGAGGTAGCGAGAAGTTTCTTACAAAAACGGATGAACGTAACGATTACGCCCTACATTACTTTTATCATGCTAGAGTGGGCCACATTTTACTTTAAGCAGTTGAACAAACATTGACGCCACTCAATGTCACGTCGCCCTTCTCGAACCATCAGCCCTTCTTAACTACTAAAGCTAAGCTTAAACAAAAAAGAGCCCTGTAGTAGAGTTCTCCCATATACTCTGTACCAGTACATGAACACTAGAGCGGACCCCAAAATGGCAAATTGGAAAAAAGTAGGTCTCAGCATTTTCAAAGCTAATATTTGGTTTATAATAATTTGTATTTTGTATTTATTTAATAGAGTTGACAAATAAAGCTGTCAACATAAACAGATTAATCCTAATCTCGCCTCCGCCGAAATTAGGAGAACTTTTTTATGATATGCTCCGACACACATCACTTGGGCGGAGGCAAAGATGTACAATTATTGGGAAGATAAATGTGATAAAATATTAAACACATTTAGTAACATCGAACACACAGAAGCTAATAAATGGTACAAGTCGTTATATAACATATATTATATAACATATATTATTCGAAACGGATAGGTTCGAAATTAAATCTACTTATAGTTAAGAAAATTGGCCCGAACTGTCTTGTAGATCTAGGTGGGATGGAAAAATTAATTCGACTCAGTAGAAAACAAGAGTCAATAAGACCGTTTATTAGCTTATGAAGGAACATAATTCCGTGACAAATTCTACAAACTTGCAAGGACGGTAGGCTTAATAGACGGAGTCTGTCGACATACGATGACATGTGACGGTGTTGTTCCCAGTTAAGTCCACGTAAGGCGAGCAGGAGAAATTGCTTCTGCACCGACTTAATAAGACCCTGGTATGTTGCATACTGTGGTGACCATACGCATGAGCAGTACTCAAGTATAGGTCGGACAAGTGAAACGTAAAGAAGCTTAGTGGTGTATGGGTCATCAAATTCCTTAGACCAACGTTTAACAAAAGCAGACACCCCCTAACGATAATCGCAATGCGATCGGAAAAGTTCATATTATGGCCAAATAATACGCCAATGTCTGTTAAGAGCAGATTTGTCGATGTAGACCTGCGTTTCATAAACCCGTGCTGTGATGGAGACATAAGAGAGCAACACAAATGCTGCTCGACAGGGTCTTAATGTCCTCAAAAAATATTAACCATACTAAACGTTCACCAAATACAAATTTCAACAACGAAGTTAATAGCTTATTTCAATTGGTGTCATTGTTTGAAATTCAAAATGACCACTACATTTGTGAATATAGGGCATAAGAAAGTACAGCTTTTTCTTGGTCGGCCTCAAGGCATAATGAGTTGTGAGAGAACGAGTGAGCCTACCTTGTTTAGTATGCCTTGGTCGGCCTATTGAGTCCAATATTTGATATCACGTACACCTTGCAAACAAAAAAGTGTCTGTTATCTGCATTTTTGTTGCAGTTAAGGAAAATGCGAAAGTAAAGCTTGTGCGTCAACAAATTCTTGACCTTCACCACGAATGTGTTCTTTTGAAAAAAAATGTTAACAAAGCGAGTGAGCTATTGAGAAGGAGGGAACAAATTTTCGAGAGTTCCTTATGCGATCTTTTTGTCATTACCCCATGCCAAGACTAAAGATGACATAAACAATATGGAAAAGCTAGAAACCCTGGAATATATAAAAAGCATTGAAAGTTGTGATGGCTATTATGAGCGGTAAGAGCAAAAAAAATAGGAATATAACAATCAACAGAACAACAGAAAAAAATTGGATGTATTACTACCAAATTGGTAGCTGTTTCAGAATGGTGCTAAGTTAGCTCAAGAAATGCAGTATTTATCATGCAAAATCATTAAAATAGTTTTCAATTTGTATAGATTTTAAATAAAATCGTCGCCAACTATTTATAAATGAAAATTATACATGATAATAGGAAACACTGTGTATGAACTGGATAAAAAAAACATTAGAGGCTATTCGCGCTCACAAAAACGTATCTTGAGCTGTATCCTTACAAACGGAGTTTCAAGTAAATTGGATTTAATATAGTTAATCTGCAAATATATGACCAATATTTTTAACAACTTGACGACACAATCTCGATACCATGGTAGGTGCACCTAAAAAATGCAACTGATTTTAAAACACGAACTACCTACATTTATGATGACGAAAAACTCGCTTCTTTTGACGTGGTTTCACTATTTCTGGGCATTCTTATTGACCTAGCACCTGAGATCATACAAAAGAGATGAAATAAAATTGACGTTGCAAAATTGTTGATGGAAATTTTCACTTTCTGCATAACGGAAAACAGAAACATCCGATATGGTGAAAAATTACGCGTTTAGTTAAAAGGCCTACCAATGAAAGTACTTAACACATTCCACAAAGATATTAACTTTACTCTTGAATTGGAATATGACAACATACTAGAAAAGGTAACCAATTAAAATTAGTCTGATAGCAAAAACCAATTGATCCTGGTTCTATGATCAGTTACCACTCATCCAAAATTGCCATAAGGAGGGAACTGAATACATTAATCCGATTTTTTATACCACTAACAAAAAACATTTTTCTGAATCACTAATAAAATCTTATGCAAATCAAAAATCAACTATCTAAAACTATTGGGGTGTTCACTTTGTTGAGCACTTATGCACTTGGGGAACAGTGTAAGCATTTCCAACATCAATTTACTCTGAACAAATTGTGCACAGCTTGCTCGACCCAGACCCTGACTACGAAAAGTCGGGCACTTTTACCTTAGTGCTATAAGTGTTATACAAGTTAAAATCAAATGTGTGATCAAACATTCATATAAATTGTATGGAGAAAGCGCCAGCTTTGAACGAACCAGGGATTACTGCCGAATCATATCTCAAACGTAATTGTGCACAAATTTCGTGCTCAAGTGCCTATGTGCTCAACAAAGTGAATACCCTATGTATTTCTCAAAATCCTTGGTATATATTCCCAAGTTGTCCGATAGACTAGACGATTAGATTGCAACAATAAAAACACCGGAGCCATAGCACACAAACCCTGAATATATACAGGGTTTCTCCGGAAAGTAAAAGGACTAATTTTCTTCCGCAGCAACTGAACTTCAGACTGTGCGAGCACCAACTGGATACGGTAGGAGGCTTTCCTAACTAACGAACGAGCAGCTGGTCAGTTGTCTCCGATTACCTGGAGAGTCAGGACAGGCATAGAGTGGTGCCTGCCGAAAATGCAGCACCTACATACATGGAAACTTCTCCCTAAATTTCAGAAATATATTTCTCACCGTTTAGGCTGTGCTTAGATCGCCAATCAGTCTGTGAGGATAGAGTCTGTTGTATACATATATACACAGAGATCAAATCGTGTAATATTGAGTTCATAATTACTGACAGTAGGCCTTCCAGAGGGAGAACCAGTCAATTAGAAACCAAAACAAGTGCACTAGAGGAAATTTTCCCATAAATCAGGCACTAATTATTAACTTAAGAACAAAGCAAGATAATGCGATCTAGATTTTTGCTTTAGGTTGCGTATACCGTTGGTCTATATGTGCGAAAAGTAGGGCCTGGCAGCACTTCACCTCGCCTTAAAAAAAAATTTTTTTTTGCTATTTTAGGTACATTTATTGACGCGTAATAAGAAACATAATTTTCGCCCGCTAACTTTGTGGAGTTTCGGGTTTCCTGACAGAGAAAATGCAGCTCATTTATTTCGTGGGATTTCTGTTCTTTTCTTACTGTCGATTTTCACTGTAAAGTACTGCTCCTTAGTGATCATCGACGGAAGACCGCAAAGGGTTCTTGATTGGGTGTGACACTAATTTTTTGATAATTTTTTGCCTTTTGAAGAGTTACATATATAAACGATCTTAAGAACTGTTGCATGGTCAGATTGTCGGTTTTTACTTAATACAAGCAGCTGCTTGCTTCTTCTTTCAAGTTATCTCCAACAGCTTGTTTTCTACAAACTTTAATCCGCTTTAGCATAAATGGCCATCGGGAACGACACTCTGGGTGCTTCTGAAAAAGGGGTTTATGCCTATTAAATGGCAAACTTTCCTATAGTGAAGTGGTAGTGCGATTTGAAATACTGCAAATTGAAAGGAGAATTTTCTTATATGATCCAAAATCTTTATTCATTTATCTAAATCTAATTTATCCCCTTCTAAGTAATCCCCTGGATTTTCTAGCTATCATAGAACGTTCTGCAATTTTTCTTTTATAATCTCAATCGAGTCAAAACGCTGTCCGCGGAGCCTGAAGTCACACGGAGCCAAATCAGGTGAATAAGCAGGCACAGTTGTGACTTACAGTGCTACGAAGTAAAATTATCGATTGGAAAAATCCTGAAAGTTGTTTCACAGAAATGTTAAATAAATTGTTTATTTACCAGCTAACTTGTTGTCTTGCTTAATTAATGTATTTTCTTTTTGTTTATGCACTTCTTTCCTGTTTTGTTGTGTTTGTTAATGCATAATTTTTGCCGTGCTGGCTTGCTCCCGAAAGTATGCAACGAGAATGCTTGGCACGGTTGCCTTGTTGCGATTTCAATAAACGAAAACGCAAGGAAACAACATTTCTGCACATTCTCTGTCTGTGCTTCTTCTCTTTCGGTTTCTTTATTTTTTCTTTTTTGTTCATTCCTCTCTGCCTTTTAGTGCTTCAAGGAATGCAACGGCCGCCAACTGAGCCAACGAGAGAGGGCGCTGCAATTCCTGCTGCATTATCCTTTATTATATTGCCGGCATTAACATTTCCGTTTCTTTTTTTTTTTTTTTGGGGGATGCCACACACTGAAGCACATATCATCCGGGCGATAAGCCTCACCAAACTCGGTTTGGCCTTTGTTGCCCCTTAAGTGATTTTTATGTTATTTTTCCCGAAAAAGGAATTTGTACAATTGGCCTCCATGCAAAGGGCCGCTTGTCCCATGGACTCGCACGCAAGGCCGATTTTTATATTAAATATTAAATAGGCCAAGGCACGCACAAGATGGCTGGGCCAAGAGGTATTCATAACCCCAACAGGCCAACAGGACGAATGCGAGTGTGCCTCTCCAGTCGCTCAGCTGGAGTCTGGGTTAAGTGCGGCATTAACAATCAATTACAAGCATTACGAGCCGTAAAACTGACGCATTGACCAAAGACCCCTCGCCCCCCTAACACGCCCCACAAAGTCGGAAAAACAATTGCACTGTGGAAAGAGACGGAGATGGAGATATGGGACAAGGGAGTTGGACAAGAGCTCGCAAAGTGAAAAATGTTGCGTGCCAAGTAGACGTATGAGCAGAGCTTGGTTATGGATTGCTGGTTTTTTGAATGCCCTACCCAGACATGGAATACAATGGGGGCAATGAGAATGTTACATGTCACATTGTTTTTCGTTAGGACTCTCAAAGGACTCGCATGATATATAAGTGAGAGAGGTGGGACACGGAAAACAGGGCCTGTCTTAGATTGTTGGGTTTCTAGGAAGAGGAACTTAAACTTGATTCGCAACATTAAAGGAAATTTTGTCCTGACTCACAGGCGGGATTTGATTTCAATTTCGAATCTTGTGACGTGACCATAATTTCTGTACCTGATTTCGCATTTTGGTTATATTTTTGCAATTGGGCACTTAAGCCGGAGCTTGCCCCATTGAAGCATCTCATTTCATTTGCCATCTCCCCTTCCTAGCGGCAGGACAACGGGAAAAAGCAATAAACTTGTTTGTATTTGTAATGCACTTATGCGCTGATTGCTTTTCAGCGCAATTTGCTTTTAAGCGTTTTTCAACTCAACCACCTAGCTGGCTCCGTGCACTTTGGTTAGTTAAGACGGAGCTCATCAGCGTCCGCTCATACGAGTTGGCGTTTCGCCTGCTGTTGCTCATTACAAGACGAGTGCAATGTTTTTAAGACAAAAAGCAAACCATTGAGACACCTTTCAGAGCATACAGCTGAACGCTGTTTGCTAACGCCTTCGCACACACACACACACACACACTCACACATAGGGCATGTGTCCATGTCCAGGCTCTCTTGTCCATGTCCATGTTCGCTTCGCTTGTTCATTTTCAATTTCGTTTACAGCATAGAAAATTTCATTTTTTTTTCCTTTTTGTTCCATTTTATTTCATCTTCATTTTCATTTCAACGACGCCCCTCCCTTACCGCCCATCTATCTCTATTGTATGTAGCCTTTCGTTGTTTTTGCTGGCATGGAGTGCCCTCCATTCTCATCTGTGCCGTTGGTGCCTAGTTACTTTAAAACAAATCTATCTTTCAGATACATTTTCCCTATTTAGTTGTTGTTGCTGCTGCTCTAGCCTCTGCCATTGTCATTTTATTTGCCGTAATTGTTTTTGCTGCGAGGAGTAAAACAATGAAAGTAAATCGGGTATATATTTTCTTAACAAGATTTCATTTGGTCACATTTTTGGACAAACGATTCAGTTGAGAAAATTTTCATCTAAAGCTAACACAAAAGCAAGAAGACAAGTTTTTGTAGAAAACTATTTAGTGGCACTTCCGGTATGCCACAGAGATTGACCCAGATGCAGAGAAAGTTATTTAACTTGAATCACGTAACTTACTAACAAATTATCTAGATGTTCTCAAAGTCAATAAAGGTCGATAATAAATATCTAAACAGCTCATGAGGCATTTAAAAATAAAATAATACACGATCGCTTAATTTCAGCGGACACATATCGCTCACTTACTTCAATACTGGCATAACTCAAAAAATACGATTTTTGACTTAATGATGCAGAAATGTGCGCGCTCTTCTGTACTATTTTATGCAAAAATTTTCGTATTGCTATCTCTTCTACTTTTCATGTGAGGTGAGAATATATCGCAATATCATTTTCCAGGTTCATTTTCATGTTGATGCAAGAACCCCCATATCTCAGTTGTCCTGCTGTCGATATTGACCAAACATACTTCGTTTTTCAGTTAAAACATCATATTTTTAATGTTTATAAATAAGCATTCTTAATTTATAATATTTTACTTATTTAAGTTGAAACTAAAAGAACCATTTTTTTTAGGTAAAAATCCATTGATAACTTCAAACGTGTTTTTCTCAAAATGGATTATTTTGAGTTATGCCAGTATTGAAGTCAGTGAGCGATATGAAAAAATTTAACAAATTAAACAGACAAACAGGGGAAGAAAGGTTAAATAGACCTCCCTTTTGTTAATTAACTAAGCCTTAACAATAATGTTAGCATTTCAAAATTAGTAACTGTTAGAGCCCCATATGGACATCTGAAGCTAACTTCGTCGTATGTTTTGTCACCGTGGAACGTAATCGTAGTGTGTCCAAATTTTAGAAAAAATGAACTTTTGGTATTATTAACTTAATAGCCGGTGGGTCATCCTGAACGATCATCAGTATTTTGTTTTGATCTCAAGTTAATTTTTTGAAAAAGCTGGGCCCCTTTTCCTCAAGCCTTGTTTACAAAATTTAAGTCCGAATGTTTGGGATGGGAAAGATCCCAAATGACATTCCGTTTTTTTTACCGCCAAAATTAAAAACATGTTTTCTCATTCGCTTTTGTTTTTCTGCCATGCTCTTTTATATTAGTTTTTTCTTAAATCAATTTAGCTGAAAGAACTCTAGCTGATCGATGCTGGTAGAAGCAGATTGACTTTACATGGTGCATTCTTAATGCTGCGTCTGCTGCTCAAAGCACAATAACTCTCTTAGTCAATTTACATAGTCTCTATAAATTAATTGTTAAGGTACGCTTAATTCGGACCTCCGTACTTTGTATAAGTTTAAGTGGCGAAATCGTAACTTCTGCTTCACTCAATTTTTGTATTTCGGTTGTCCGTATGGACACCCTTTCTTTTATGAACGAACATATGTACATTACATGAACATTAATTTCTCACTCTGATCGGTCCCTGTGTTAGCAGCGGGGAGGATATTACTTCCACTAATACTGTAAGGCCATTTGGGGACACTAACAGCCGGTTTTTGCTTTCATTTTTAATGATGCCAAAAAGTGACCAGACATTGCTCCGTCCCTGCTTCTGGCTTATATTAAATTTGCCCGTTATGAGCTCCAACTTAACCTCTTGCAGACTAAGATTTACTGCGCTTGAAAAGTTCTGTTTTTTTGTAGTTTATTAATCTTCGTTTAACAAAGTACTTAAATCCTTAGCAACACTTACCGCTAAGTCCATTTCATTCACTTCCTCACAAACACTGGGAAGAGCAAGCACTTTTCTCTGAAAAATTTTTTTAATTTATTGCTCTGGAATTTCTGACGTTGAACTCTTCGAGCTATGTAATCAGTGCGTTCAGCTCGTTGGTTCTAGTTGTATTGTTAACATGAGCTGTTTGAACTGAGCTGTTAAAAACGAATCGTACAAAATATTCCAAATGTCAAAGGCTTTTGAATCGATGAATCGTTGACTCACTTTAGAATAAAACATGAACTGACTTAAAACTCTACTCGTGCAGGACTCTAGTAAAGACTGCTAGTGATGGAACAGTGAGGTTCTTGAAACAGCTGTACAGTTTACCAGCATTCCTTGCGGTGTAAGTTCCTGTTTTAAAACCACACATTAAAAAAAAAGGGTCAAGTTCATACTGATAATCGCAGGTTAATACAAGGCTGCAAACCGGTCCGAACCCGAACCCCTTAGAACCGGTTCGGTTCGGGTTTATCGGGTTCGCCGAAACGGACCATGAACCGAACCCTTAATAATTTTGCCTCCTCGAACCTGAACCCGAACCGGACCACTTTTTCGAAAAATTAGGTTCGGTTCACAAAGTAGTAAGTAAGTAGTTCTTCCAAACTACACATACAGAGACAAACAGAGATTTCTTGTATTCTGACTGCTTTCATTCAGGTTGTACTTTCATTCTATGTCAAATTTATACTATCGCCGTCGGTAATGAAGCGAATATAGTTTAAGCAGAACTTTTCAATGACAATTGCAGAGTTTAAAAGAAATGCCACTGTAAAGAATGTAATATTAATGAAGGTTGCTATGTAAAGCAAATGCATTTCTTGATTTGAGCGGTGACCAAGTTACCTAGAATACTTTATAACTAAATTTCGTTGAACTGGACACTCTCTAAAGTAAGTAGTTAAGGTTATTTTTAAGGAAGCTCAGTTCGACACTAGTAGAGTTTTTTAAGGAACTCTCTACTCACACAATATGAAATCAATTGCTTATAGAAAAGTTGAAAAGTACTAGTGCTGTGTGGCTCGATGGAACTCTACAAAATGTGCAAACGCTAACTAACTTCTAAAGGTTTTTGCATTCAGAGTTCCTTAAATATTTGATTGAAACGTAGTTCCAATTTAAAGAACTTCTTTAGAGCTGAACGATTCCCAACCAATTGATTTTTATTACGCTTGCTTTTCATATCAAGTAAATGTTCTAAAATCTTCAACAAATCATTGTTTATTATTACGTGTTCTCAGTGTTCTTAACACAGAATTCCTTCAAGAATACCTGAATAAGTATAGCAACTGGGCCGCTAGTTGGAACATTGCTTTAAACACGGACAAGTTTGCTTCGGTGACTTATTCCACCCATCGTGACACCTGCCCAGGACTACATGTTGTTGCACGGTCAGCTTATGGAGCATAAAGCAGTCCATAAATACCTTGGGATGACACTGAAGAAAAGCCTGACTTTTGGACACCATATCAAGGCAGTAGCTCAGGCAGAGGCTGCAAAAGCAAGACTCATGGGGTGGCTCCTGAAGTCCAAGAACAAGCTGTCATTCAGAAATATAGTTTGCAGGCAATTCATGCTCCGGTGTGGAGATACGGCCTATAAATTTATGGAATCACCGCGAAGAGTCACCTGACAAAGATAAGAGAGGTCCAGGCCAAAATCCTAAGGCGCATTACGGGAGCTGAATGATACTTGAGAACCAGGGATATTGCAAATCTCAGTGCCATTTTAACTTTCGTAAAGCTTTTGCTATTTCAAACCAGTTTTCAAAGCCAGTTTGGACTTGGGATCGTTAAATTTTTGTAAACTCAATTTTTATGTTCTAGCGAACAGAGGTTTGAACCAGAACCTTGGGTTCAAAGGTTTCAGGAACCGGTCCGCGAACCGAACCTTAAACTTTACAACGGGTTCGAATCCCCGGACCGAACCTTGTCAAAAATTTTAGAGGTTTGCAGCCTTGGGTTAATATAAACTTTTAAAAGTATAATATTCTTCATGTCTATTTATTATGAACGAGAGCGTAAGTTAAAGTCGGCTCTTACCAACTTCGATATACCCGTTACTCATGAAAAAACATGTTTAACAGTGTTCATGCGTTCCTTAGGGTGAATATCTGAAAAGTATGCAACACTTTTTTTACTTGGCTATTTTTCACATTTTTGCTCATAACTTGAGAACCGCTCATCCGATCCTTATCATTTCTTCGGCAAATTTATTCATTTCGCTACGAATCGTCTATCTTTACTAAACTGTAGAAGATAAAACGTTTTTTCCGAATATATATACTTTATATGGTCGGAAATGATTCCTGCTGCCTGTTACATACATTTTCACGACTTTAGTATACCCTTTTTACTCGGGTATAAAAACAAGTGAGAAAGTCGGTCAAGGCCGGTCTGGAGTAGAAGCTAAATGCAGCGGTTCTACTGCGCTCATCTCAAAGCTCCGCTCGCTCTATTTCTTTCTCTCTCCTCTCTCTCTCTCTCTCTCTCTTTCTCTAAGATTGTGCGGTGTTAGTTGTAAACGGGTGGGAGGGGGTGGGGGGATTGTGATTTGATTTTTTTGCTCATTGCTTGAGAACCGCTTATCCGATCGATACATTTTGCTAATTTCTAACTATCTCTAGGAGGTACGAAACGTCTATCTTCAAAACTGTAGGAGATAAACCGTTTTTTCCAAATTGCGGAGGCGGGAAGCATTTGTCGCATACATGTCAAACCTCTATCTCTTACCATCTCTAAGATCTATTGGTCATACGGACGGACGGACAGACGAACATGGCTATACTTTATATAGTGGGAAATGATTCTTTCTCCCTGTTACATACTTTTGCACAAACTTAATATCCTCTATGTACCTTTGGTACAGAGTATAAAAATAGTTGATATGAAAACGTTTCAGAATAATCTAGCAAATCTTACTAAAATTATAAATGTGAAAGTTTGTATGTTTTCCCATTTGATACTCAATCACGCACAAATGGCTTAACGAATATGGGAGAAATTCGGAGCTCAGATAGTTGATTGCCTGGACTTGAAAATAAGTCGAAAAAACCGCGAAATTTACAAAATTATTAGAACGTTGATTCTCTCTCTTTTTAAGTTGTAGTGCTTGGTCAGCTGTTGTTATTTTAGTTTTTTTTTTGGGTTCTGCTTTGAGCTGACTCTTCTTCGCTCTCAAAAAAGGCTGTCGAGTCATCTTGGTGCATTAATCGTTGTAGCTTGGATTTGGTATGGTTTAATTGTTTTGTTTCTTTTTTAATTTGTTGATGTTTGAGGGTTATAAGTCCGTTAATAAGTTTCGTATGGTACAGCTCAGTATTTTTATTAACTAGTTTTATGTTTATGTTTGTTATTCAAAATGCTGTTGTGTCTCGTTGTATTGCTTATAAATATTGGTATGATTTTTTATTTGCGACACTTTAGTAAACATTTTGTGTTGCAAATTAGTTTTGTTATTTTTTCCGAGTGCGGACGTTGGTAAATTAGAAGCGTCAATCGAACACTCCAAAACATTGCGAAAGATTTCAATTTTTCATAAGACCAGAGATTATTTTGAAGATGTGTTAGGTGGCAAAATAGACGGATAAATACGAGATGGAGATGAAACTAATAAAAGAGTCGCAAAATTCATATTAGTTGTTGGAAGTGTTTTAGTGTAGACCGAACTGTCGAAAAAATCGCAAAATTTACAACATTGTCATTTGAGCTTAGATTTTTCGCGAAATTCGCAAAGTCTTATGAGTTTTGGGAATCATTAATATTTGATATATCCATTAGACTGGCCCTTATATTAACTTTTTTTTTTTGATTTCAAAATACCGGGCGGAAAAGGGTTCGTTTTGGTCCCAATAGATATGAAAAAAAGTTTGGCAGCGATCGGACTTCATTTAGTGGACGCGCGTTCGCCCTCAAAATCGAAAATATGAAATATATGGGAAATAAGGGGGAAGAGATTCGAATTTAATTTCTGAAAATTCCAAAAAAATTTTAGTGTGTTAATTCTTTTTACATCCTTTTAGGGGAATATCATGGCAACATTTTAAATAAAAATGTGTCTTATTTTGTGAGTCAGCCTGGCCAGAATCATATCAAAAGGGTCGATTTTTCAAATTTTTTTTTGGTATTTTTTTCAAAGAATTTTTAATACATATGAGATTTTGATTTTTGCTTTTGCCCGGGCGGCAAAACTATCGTTTTGGTCCCAAAAGATATAATAAAAAGTTTGGCTGCGATCGGACAATATTTAGTGGACGCGCTCTCGCCCTAAAAACCAAAAATTTGAAATATGCTACCAATATATGGGATGAGATACGGATTAAATCTGCAAAATTTGAAAAAAATTTTTTTTGTGATTTTGCTCTTTAAATCCTTTAAGGGGAATACCATAGCAACATTTTACATATTTTTGTTGGATATTTCGAGCGTAAACTTGGTCAGGATCATATCAAATCGGCCAATTTTTCAAAAAAAAAAATTTTTTCTGAGATTAATTTCGGATTTTATCTCTAAAATTTTCAAATTTTTTTAAAGTGTTAATTCTCTTTAAATACTTTTTGCGGAATACCATAGCAACATTTTAAATATTAATGTTAGATATTTTGAGAATAAATTTGGTAAGAATCATATTTAAAAGCACATTTTTCACATTTTTTTATAATTTTTGTTGTTTTTTTTTTTTAAGATAAAATAATATATACGAGATATGCTCTAAATATCGGACATTTACATTTAAAATGTTGCTATGATATTCTTCTAAAAGAATATAAAGAGAAATAACACTTAAACATTTTTTATTAAAAATTTTAGATATTAAGCCCAAAACTCACCCCAATTATTGCGCATTTATTTCAAATATTCGATTTTGAGGGCTGGTGCGATTCCACCAACTGAAGTCCGATCGCTGCCAAACTTTTTATTATATCTATTGGGACTAAAACGAAATTTCTTCCGCCCAGGCAAGAGCAAAAGTCATAGTCTCGCATAAATTAAGTTATCATTAAAAAAAAACCCCAAAATAATGAGAAAAATAGGAGTTATGATATGATTTTGACCAAGTTTTCGCTCGAAAAATCCAACAAAAATATTTAAAATGTTGCTATGATATTCCGCAAAAAGTATTTAAAGAGAATTAACACTTTAAACAAAATTTTAAAATTTTAGAGATTAAATCCAAAATTAATCTCAGAAAAAAATTTTTTTTTTTGAAAAATTGGCCGATTTGATATGATTCTGACCAAGTTTACGCTCGAAATATCCAACAAAAATATGTAAAATGTTGCTATGGTATTCCCCTTAAAGGATTTAAAGAGCAAAATCACAAAAAATTTTTTTTTCAAATTTTGAAGATTTAATTCTTATCTCATCCCATATATTGGTAGCATATTTCAAATTTTTGGTTTTTAGGGCAAGAGCGCGTCCACTAAATATTGTCCGATCGCAGCCAAACTTTTTATTATATCTTTCGAGACCAAAAGATAGTTTTGCCGCCCGGGCAAAAGCAAAAATCAAAATCTCATATGTATTAAAAATTCTTTGAAAAAATACCAAAAAATAATTTGAAAAATCGACCCTTTTGATATGATTCTGGCCAGGCTGACTCACAAAATAAGACACATTTATATTTAAAATATTTCTATAATATTCCCTAAAAGGATGTAAAAAGAATTAAAAAAAAAAATTTTTTTGAATTTTTAGAAATTAAATTCGAATCCCACAACCCATTTTCCATACATTTCATATTTTCGATTTTGAGGGCGAACGCGCGTCCACTAAATGAAGTCCGATCGCTGCCAAACTTTTTTTCATATCTATTGGGACCAAAACGAACCCTTTTCCGCCCGGTATTTTGAAATCTATTTTTAAGGGCCAGTCTAATATCCATCTATAGATGGCAAACGTAGACGCGTATTTGCTTAGATTAAACGCACGCCGGGTAACTGGGTACTTTGGTGTTATAATAATTTGACTTTTTGACTTTATTATATCAACCGTAGAAGTTTTTTATCAGACTCTAGGTCATTAAGTGATGATTTTGTCCATAACTTTTCTAAAACAAGACACGTTCAGCACCACAAAGGAGGCTGGTTGATTCGTGAAATCCAATTCAATCTTCAGCAGACTGCGCCCGACTTCAATGAGCTATATCAACTAAAATTCGATATTCGAAATACCAAATTTTAAAAGCCTGCTGTTTTGTACAGTATTACATAAACAAGATTTTTTTCCTTCTTTCTTCTTCCTAACTAAAAGAACATGTAAACAACTTTTGGAAAGGTTTCAACAATTTGTTTTTGAATTTTAAATTAAGTTGCTTCAAGCTTAGAACAATTTAGTAACTTTTTACATAAAATATTAAAGAATATAACTCTTTTGCCAAGAAAGGATGTTTGGGGCAAAGTGAGCAAGTGATTAGCTAAAGCTGCTGAAGGTAGGACTATGAACCCTCGACATAGCTATACAAGATTGATTGATATGCTGCTATATGCTGTTTGTTGTTTATTTGATAAAATATATCTAAATAGTTTTAAAATCCAAAGCAATGTCTGGTGGAATTGTAAATTCTGGATTCGATGCAAATAATTTATTTCTGCAATACTTCTAAAAACATGTATTAATTCTGAATAGGAAATGGTTTTTTTTATTTAATTCCAATTTGGTTTATACAAAGTCCATTTACTGCTTAAAACTCAACGTGCGAAATTGTGCACAAATACCACTTTTTCAACATATTCAAATAACACTTTCTAATGGCATTTAAAATAAAATGCCAACAACTGAACAATTTCCTACATAAAGCCATTTTCATTGTTTGATTTTTATGAGTCCGCTAAATTTTTCACCCCTTAATACTGGACTTTTTGTTAGTCCCCTTGTATGTGTGCGCACTCTGCCAATTTGTTGGGTCAAGCACATAACTGGCATCGTAATGAAAAGTCAGAGATTTAGTTTAAGTGAGAAAATCTTTGTCCATTTATTTTGTGCAATTTTATTTCCCTTTTTTTTGTCAGTCATAATCGCACACAATCACAATTCAGATTGCATAACAAAACTGAACAAAATGAAACAAAACCCAGAACAAAGAGCATTAAGCCTTCCTTCACTTTTGGAATTTTCGTGTGAGGTCGAAACAAAGTGTCGACACCTGCCATGAGTGATCACCGCATTCGGAGTTCGCATTACAATGCAAATAAGTGTTGTGAGGAGGGGTGCAAGGGGGGGAGGGCAGTTCCAGACAGTTATTACCCATATGGCCATTTCAGTTGGCAACTCGTAACCCACTCGACAAACGAAATACGGCAACACATTTAGCAGCGTAATGGAGCTTTTTATGGCATTTATAAGCGCGCCAGGCAAACCGTCAGTAACAAGGTTACCCGGAAAGACAGTCAGACAGACAGACAGACTGCCAAACTGTCGAATGCGGCAGGCTAAGGAACGACACACACACACGGACAGGACAGACCAGAACTGAACAGGTGTTATGCCCGAAAGTGCCAGGTGAAAATATAAATCGAAATAACTTTAACTAGCGTTGAGGGCAGCGTCCAGAATTGGACTCGACTCTGGCTAAAAATGTGTGTAGACATGTATAAAATATTATAAAAAAAAAGAGAACCATCAAAACATAAAACAGCAAATAAAACGAAATCTCACAAAAAGGATGCCGAATATGACATACACTTTGGGTAGACTGAATGATTTGAATTTTATCTTATACTGAAATGTAATTGTCGGAATTACACTTTGACTGTACAATATTATTAAGAGAGCTTGGATCTCAGTAATTCACCAAGATGCTGAACCTGGCATAGTTGGACCGGAATAAAAAATATTCGAACTGGATTGTTAGCAGGCTCCAGGTCAATAAATTATGTTTTTGTTCATAGCTTTTCACACACCACAAAGTAGGCTGGTTTACTATATGGCTATTTCGTGAAGTACCACAATTCAATCATCAGCAGTCTTTGCCTGTCTTCAGCGGGTTAGCAGAAGCTTCCTTATGGCACCTATGCTATAACCGATTGGGTATACCAAAAGCAGGCTTATAGCCAAGTCCGAACCCAGTTGCAGAAGCTTTGTGGGTGTGTGCGTGCGCCCCGTAATTGGCCCTTCTGTAGTTAGGGGAAGAAATTCACTTCCCGAACTGCCAAAATGCTATCAAACAGTCACATTGTAATCATATGAACTCTATCTCCATATGAATAATTATTCATCCTATTTTTATATCCTGTTCCCATTAAAAATGGGAAAAAGGGGATCATGAAGTTGTGCAAATGTATGTAACAGGGAGAAGGAAGCACCTCCGACCATACGACAAGCAAATGCAAACATTTTAAATCAACAATTGAAGAAGAAGTCAATCGAAAACCTTGTCTTGTTTTAACCCAAAATTGTATTCTCAATTTTAATCAAGAATCAAAAATCTTGGAAAAAAATCTAAGGTACATGAAATATATTAAATTGGTGTCATATATATTACGTCAGTTTCTTACATTTTTTAAGCAATATTAACCTCCAATATGTATTTAAATTAACCAAAAGCGAACTAACATAACTTTTTAATATCGACTCTTTTGTTTCATATTACCAATTTTGTTATTTTCAAACTACAAGAAATTTTGATGCAAAAAAAGTAGAAAATTTTGAAGCTTTTTGGGCTATAACTATGATTTTAAAAAACTGAAAATAAGTTAAATGAGAAGAGAGAAAGACTACCAATTATTTTTTTCTAATAGCAGAAAATTTTTCAAGATTATTTAAGCTTGAAAAAAATACAGATTTTATCCATAATATTCCATATTAAAATCCAAAAATTTTAACCTTATCAGCAGAATCAAAACTTCGTGATTGGTTTATCTGTAACGTTATTCAATGCAGCTTACATTTAAATAATTTTGGATTGCAATAGGACATTTAATGTGACCACAGGACCAACGAATGTAAAGAAACCTCGCTTAACCCACGTATATGGGCTAATCCGAAAATTTTTAAACCAAGGGTTGAAATTTAAAGTTGTCCAAAATCCAAATGTTTGTTAATGGAATAATAGGGTACATATTCAAGCTTCAAAATATGTAAGCAATATTGTTCTACGGTGGTTTGTCTGCTCTTGGCAGAGGCATATCTACACCTTCCTCCTGCTTCAATTAATTCTTGAAAAAAGGGTTTTTTTATTGGTCACAAAAATGGTAAAAACAGTCGTTATAGTATTTTCCGCTTAGCAAAACTTAAAGTTTGTTTCATTTCCTTTAATTTAAGGTACTCATTATATTTGTAGGATATCTAATAAATATTAAAAATTTAAACTAAAAATCGGTTTACTGTGTGTAACGTCCGCAACGGAAAATTGGGTTTTTTTAATTTAGCAGAATGAATTTTAATAATTCGGCTATCCAAACTTACTTTATAAACAGAGCTTTTTATGCCCTTTAAACTGATGAAAAAAAAATATACCTTTATTACACATATTTTTGAAAAAAATTAATGTGAAAATGTGTAACGTCCGCAACGGCAAGAAAATACTCAAAAAATTTTTTTTTATTTGAGGTGGAAATAGGTGTTTATAATGGATTATTGCCTGCTGAGTCTGAATCTGGGCTCTAAATTGCTCTAGGTTGTCGAGAATCCGAAAAACATAACCTGAAAGTAACAAAAAGTGTGTTTAAATAATATTAATATTAATAATTGATAAATATCGATAAAAATCGGTATTTCCAACATCGGAAAATGAAAACCCAAATGAATTCGAGTTTTATCATTACAAACTGAATTTCAAGCCAATCGGATGAAAAATAATTTTTTTCCAAGCAGAATTTTACGGAAATTTCCCTCGTGGGCGGATTTTTCAAAATCTGGAAAACACGTGTCGAACTATTTCGC
Organism: Lordiphosa clarofinis; assembly: GCA_018904275.1. NCBI lineage: Eukaryota > Metazoa > Arthropoda > Insecta > Diptera > Drosophilidae > Lordiphosa > Lordiphosa clarofinis. The sequence continues at coordinate 1,082,414 of JAEIGQ010000077.1, read as the reverse complement.
GTACTAAGCTTACAAACCCAGTTTCAAGTCAATCGGATGAAAAAAATTTTTTTTTTTTTGTACTATTTGGGTCAATGGAAAAAGTGTAACGTCCGCAACAGCACAAAAATTAAGATATTTTAATAACGGGACCACTAATCATTCTTTTGAAAGTTGGGTTGAATTGGTCATATATTCTACTAAATTTTTTGTTATTAGACTTTTTTTTGTTAATTATGCAAAATTCGCTAAAAAATGTGAAAATGCACATAAGCCTCAAAGTCGACTTCCATTTTTTGTAACGTCCGCTTTCCTTTAAACAAGCATAACTTTTTTTCAAAAACAAAAAACCTATTATCTTAAATTAGGTTTGAAAGTACTCCCAAAGAACTGCATTTTGCACCAAAGGTATTTCAAATATACCAAAGTGGACGCCAGCTGTGTCAATTTTAAGAAGCAAATTTGCGTACAAATGTAACGTCCGCAACGCAGGATTAGCCCATATGCGAATATCTCGATCCCCTAACATGCAGGGGGATTGAATTTAGATACCAAAAATGCATAAGGAAAGTTTTCCAAAAAGGTTTTTTTCTATTTCTTTCACAAAAATAACGATACATTGGTTTAGAGTATACACTTTCTTTCCCTTTTCCTTAATGACGCAATGACGCTTTGCAAAGTGTTCTCTTTTAATTACCTTCTAATCTGTGGTGAACGAAGCGATGTTTCTCATATAAAATTGATATATGTGCAAATTGAGTTATTAGTCTTTTAAGAGCAATAGCGTCAACATAAACGGCAATTACAGCGACAAAATATTGAACAGGTGTGTAAGCAATATTATTAATAGAGGATGATCAGCTGCGCTCGAATTAAGTCGGAGCTAAGTCTACCAATATGTCTACAACCAAAGATTTATTTATATTATAGATGACGCATGTGAAACCAAAAACGAGTCTTTTTGGGAGCTGACATTGGATGCAAATTTTTGCATTTCGCTGCCTTTACGAGGATGCGTATACTGAAACTTAGCTATACGTTTTCTAAATTAGCTATTCTGCTAAGAGCAAAAATTTATAGATAATTTAGATGACACATGTGACGCAAATAACGATTTTTATTGGGAGCTGACATTGGATCCCAAAAAAAAAATATTGTATGAGATGCAGTATCTATATATGTATTGTCTTTGCTACAACGTACTTATATAGCAAATTTTCCGAAAAAAAAAGTTGCATCTTCAGAATCAATCCAAGGTACCTAAACGGCGCCTTAAGAAACATTACAAGAACGCGCAGTTGGCCATTTATGAAAAGTATAAGTTTTGCTACGAAGAATTCAAACCTGTCATAATTTGTGATACAAAAAGTATAATCCACAAAACATGGCTAATTAAAAACCCTGGCTCGGTTGCCGGTACTAGAAACGATAATGGCAACCCGATTAACCCGAAATTAATAATATGACTAGACTACATTGAGAGTTAAGTTTCCATATAAAATATAAAAAAAAACACACACATTTAAAATTTTGCACATACAGAAATTTAAAAAAAAAATTTTTTTTAATTGTTTCTTTGTTAGTTAATATGTTTGAAAAAAAAACAGCTGGAAGAGTTCTAAAGCAATCAAGTTAGAGTTAATACCGTTTTATACTTAAAATTTCAAGTGTAATTGGTTCTTGCGTGTACTTAAAATCAGGACTGCAAGCCGGTTCGGAGTTGAACCGTTTCGGAGTTGGAGGCTCCGTAATTTTTGGGAAGTTCGAACCGAACCTGAACTGGAGCCAAAAAAGTAGAAAAGAATTCGGGTCAAAAATCATGTTCTATTACATTTTTTTCTAGCTGCTATATATAAAAGTCCAAGTTTGCCATTTTTCAATATTTTGATGCCTTTAAATGAAAACAGCTTACAAAGAAACATGTTGTGCTTTAAGGATTTTAAGCTAATCATTGAAATGAACTTAACAATGTCGCATTTATTTTATTAGCTGTTCTTGCAACACATGTATTAGTCTAGCTCACTTTTCCTACTCATATATTTGATTTATCCTGAGTCAGTAACAATGAAAGATTGCTAGAAGACACACTTATGATTAACCTATACCAAGTGTGTTAACTGGGGGAATAGAATTTCCCCGACTAACACATACTACGTTTATACGCCAGCTTTTTGCAAATAGAAATAATTTGTAAAAACTAACTTACTGTTTATACGCTAAATACTATTCATGAGGATCTGGTAAAATTTTAATGAAAATCAGTGTTGCCTGACTAACTGTAACATCATAATCATTCTGCCATCCGCCGTGGTCCAACTGCGACGCTTGCTTTCAGTTTATATTTTGAACACTTTACTTTTCTCCCAGCTGTTGATAAATATCAATAACAATAATGCAGGTCCACCATACAGTAAACATACAGAAAACAACAAAATCACTGAAAAGAGTGGCAACGCCCAGCACACTAATTGCACATAAGTCTACTAATCAGTAATTGATTTTAAGACTTAGCTATTTGCAACTTAAAAATTAACATTAATTAAGTCACTTGATCACCAGAGCTCCAAGCGCAAAGGTAAGCCAGCTAAAGGAGTTAGCATCTGTAGTTATGGAGCAGGCGGGCTCCCATCTTGTTCTTGTGTATAGTGGACAGCCAATCCTCCACAGAGTTGAAATACTCTACGGAGCAGTCGTGCGTCCCGCTTGTTACTGTGTATTCTTGGATCGCCAATCCTCCCCAGAATTGTAATATTCTACGGAGCTGTAGTGCATCCACCTCGTTCTTGTGTATCTTGGAGAGCCAATCCTCCCCAGAGTTCTAATACTCTACGGAGCAGTCGTGCATCCCGCTTGTTATTGTGTATTTTTAGATCGCCAATCCTCCCCAGTGTTATAAGACTCTATAGAGCGGGTGTTTCTTTACACCTCCCTTATTCTTAGATATAACGTCCCACCCAGAGTAGGAACTCCCGACTGGAGCCCGACATCAGATTTCTTCAACCCCGCGGACCAAAGTAGCCGGAACGAGACACAAGGAACCAGAGTAAGACGATCGGAACCAACCCGGAGCCCCAGCGGACAGCGTAATCCATCACACCCCTCCTAAGCCCTAGAATTAATACTACAATATAGAACATCCTGAAATAAAACCCAAAAGGGAACACATTGAAATCTGGTATTGTTGTTTAGGGACTCTATTTACAGCAACCACGACTAAAAGAAATCCTAAATTTCTGTAATCCTGGACTCGGCGAGCACTACCCCGGCCAGAGTTCGTTACAATACTCCTTTATATAAAAGTTAACTGCTTAAACATTTTTGTTTACTTTTCGTAGACTTATGAATTTTTTTAGATGCTGTCGAATACGCGTGACAAATCTCATGATTTCCTAAATGATAAAAATACTGCTTCCAAAACTTTACCAAAAAATAGAATCGAAAACAACAATTCGTTTTGTTTCTATATTTTTTCGCGACTGTGGAAATGCCAATATAATATTATCAATCCGCTAAACTTCTATATATGAATTAAACGCTTGTTTCAATTTACGTAAATGTTTTTTTATTAGCGATGGAAAACATTATTCCTGAACCCCGGTTCGAACCCAAACCTAGGTTCAGCGACCTTTTGAACCCGCACCGTGAACCCGAACCCAAAAAATTTCGCGGGTTCGAACCCCGGAGTGAACCCCCGGCGAATTTTAGGAGGTTTGCAGCCCTGCTGAAAATAAGTACGAAACGTTCTAGAATCTAAAAACAACAGTAAATGTTATGAAAATTAGAATAAACGTTCTTGAATCAAGAAATACTTTTACTTCACACTTACAGTAAGCCAAAAAAATTTAAGAAAACTGCGTTCTTACTACAAGTACAAAATATCTTGGATTGAGGACAAAATAGACTTACAATGTTAGCTACAAAAGTGTGCTGGATGAATCTCTTCTTAAGATTCCCTCCTGGTTCTTTGACTATGGTTATGAAGTGAGGGCAGATTTGGAATGTACAGTAGAACCATTGAGGTCTTTGGTACATTGATTTCCTTGGATATTTCCAGCCATATTTGATTTTATACCTTATAGTATCCAAGAAGGGAATCAAAACGAAGTGGGAATGCCTTTAAAATTTAATGGGCAAAAACAAGAGCATTGTGTACTTAAATTTATTTTGGGGTTCAATTTAGAATTTGTAGGACTTTAACTAAGAAAATGTTTCACATATTGTAAGAGTAAATCGGGTTCAGCTTAAATCCCGTACAACCAGAAAGGCACTCAATCAATTGAAATTTTTAGTTAGTTGATAACAACTCAACTTGATTAAATTTTACCTCCAAAATGACAAAAATCCACTTTGAATAATTTTAAAAAAACTTAAATTTATTTGATTGAATTCAACTAATTTGAGAATATTAATTAAAGTTTTATTTTCAATTATTTTTGTATTTACAAGTGAAAGTACATTTTTATTAAAGCAAGAATAATTGAAAACGCAATGGACATAATAAAGCAGTTAAAAAAACAACAAATATACTGTATTTTATTTGATGCGAAAATTTTCAAATACATAAGTCGTTATCGACGGACGCAGTCTTGGTTGCCTAATGTACACGATTTCCAAATGCGGTTTTTTGAATTTCAAAAATCAAGTTTTGCTGATAACGATGAGAGCAGCTAAGGGATTTCCATGGTAGTAAAACCGCTAATTGCTTAAGAAACTACTTCTCAAGGCCACAAACAAACATACGCAAATCAAAGTTTTTCCGAGCAACAGTTCATAAAAGCAATTCCAGAGCATTTTCACGCAATACCTTATTTTGTTGCAGTTCAGTGGGAAAAGACAAAATATGTAAATGTGAAAGGCAAGGAATTCCTTAAGACCGACCTATGGCTTCTTGGTGAAATGTTCTTAGAATTAACTGAAAATTTCGCTTTATGCGTAGAAAAATCAACGCCCAGTATAGCATATACATAACTTAAGTATTGAAAACATTGAAACCATTTAATAAATGACACAATATTCAATTGTTTGCTTCTTAGTTGTATAATTGTGAACTTAACAGCCCAAGAAGGCTGAAAGAAATTGGTACAAAAAGATGAGGCTTAAAGACAGACATTTACACAGCTTCAAAGCGTCCTCACCTCCATTTAACTAATTATTTACTTTTATTTCTTGTAAAGCACAAAACCCAAAATCTACATTAAAAAAGTCTCTTTACCTTTAATTAGTAACTAGCTAAAACTGGATTAAAAATCTTACGGACTAAACTCAAAAACACATTAACTAAAGTCAAGGTGTCACTTATTCTTGTCTGATCACAGACACCTCAAATGACACGGCTGTCGATCTATCCACCATAAAAGGGTATTTTTTTTATCAACTCTCTGGAGTTCACTCCTCCCCCCTAGCAGTTCCAATAAAATGTGAACACACACAACAAGGAATTTGATGCCGCGGCTCGCGATTGCCATTTATTTTTATTGCCGCACTTACCTGCTACTTAGCGCCTTTTCCTTTAGTCTCTGGATGTGAAGCTGGATGTGAATGCGAATGTGTAGAATGTAGGCTCAGCGTCAACGCAAGCTTTAAAAGTTTCAAGTTTGAGTTTTGACTTTTGTTGGGGCAAGTAGAAAGGGAGAGAGAGCGAGAAAGTGGGTATGTGTGAGTGTGCGACTGGCACTTTAATCAGGAATGCCAGCTGCTGCTGCTGCTGCTGTTGGTGCTATCCCGTAAATGGAGTGGGAAGACACCCAACAAAAAAAAAACCGTGTCTTAGGCTGAGCAGGTGTCGTAGCTGTTGCTGCTACTTTTACATAACAGACGAGTCAAGAACCTGTGGGCCATAAACTCACGCATATTTATATATCCACGTATCTAGGCGACTTTTATGGCCAGTCAAACGTATCGATGTACTTGTACGTTTGTATGTACTTCATTTGCACTTCATATTCGTCAGCTGCCACGCATTTATTTCGCATTTTGCGTTTTTATTGCGCAAAATTGAAGGCGAACTTTATGATCCCGGACTGGATTTTTTGGCATAAACAACGAAAAATATGCATATATTAAAATACAAATACAAAATATGTTTGTACGTGACAAAAGCCTGCGGCACAGATCAAAAGTTTTTAATTTGCCTAGACGCGACCAAAAAGAAAAGTCTCGTCAGAGCCCACTTCATGGAGATTAAATTATCGCGTTTTATGCTGCCATCGCTGATTCGATTTTTATGTGGAAATAAATTGAGTGAAAGTTGGGGGGCAAAACATTTTGTTTTTTAACTTTTAAAAAATCCCCTCAAAGTTGGGGCTAAATGTTTAATTCGCTTTGGCGCCCTAAGACCCTTGAGCACACACTCCACACTCCACTCACTCACCCCGCTTTTTGAATTATTTTTATTTTCACGCCCCAAAAAATATGCTTCACTTTTTTTACTTTTTCTTAGGCTTGATGCAGTTGCAACATTTAATTTGAAATCACTTTTCTGCCTGGCAGCTTAGTTGGCGGCGGCTCACTTCGCATTGTTTACATTTCACTTTTGCCAAAAAAAAAAAAAACAACAACAAACACAAACAAACAAACACAAGCAAACACAACAGCAACAAACTACAACAATTGTCGTGGGCAACGACAGGGGCGCGGCGATGTTGGCGATGCGGTCAAGAGTCGCAAGCAAACGCGGCGACAACGACAACAACGAACGGTAAGAACGAACCGTATAACGTACACTTCGTATGTGTGTGTGTGTGTGTGTGAGCGAAGGAGCAACAAACACAAAATGTGTGGCACATTCACCAAATTGGCTCGTGGAGTCTCGTCGCGGGGCACAAACCGCTGCGTTCGATATCCTAAACGAAACTGAAACACCAACCGAGCAACGAGCACACAAAACTCGGCCAATTGGTACAATCCAGCCTTCGTTTGGGCTAAGAGGCCACAGTGTTGCGTTCCACACACACACGCACACCGCCGAGCCAGCACCTTGGCCAGGTCGTTGTTATCCTCGTCGTCGTTTCTTGGTCATCGTGACACGAACAATATCGTCAGGTTGTCGGCTTGTTAAGCCCGAACGTCGAGTGGGCGCGTGTGGGTGTTGTGATAGAAGATGCGCAGGCGTGAATATCATAAATGGAAGCTAATTGTGGATGCCATTTGCATCAGAGATGCTTAGGCGATAAATGAAGAACAATTTGAATCATAAACATTCAAATTTGTTGAAAACGAACTGGGTTTTATTCGGGTGTGTTCCAGAAATCTCTAGCGGTTTTCGTATAAACGTTAGCATTTCATATAAAAGCTGTTTGAATTTATAAGTTAAGGCGCTCAAAAATGACCGGCTACTAGATTAGATGTCAAAAGTTGAGCGTTTTGAAACCGCCTGCTCAAAGTCAAGTAGCTTTGAAGCGTACTGTTTTCCTGCCACGTAATCTAGTAGGCGGTCTGATTCTTGACCCTTCGCAAATAAAGTAGTTTCAGTTTAGTTTGAAGTGCAATCGTTTATACGAAAATCTCTAGAGATTTCTAGAACACCTCTGTATTACTTGTTTAACTTAAATATTTATCTATAACTCACAGGAGAAAGTAGAACATTTGGTGCTACGTCTCAGATAAATTAGGTATTTTCTTTGTTATTTGTTAGCTTATGCGACACAGTATAGTGCTATTTAAAGGATGTGAAATCGACCCTTAGGGCCGAATTTATTCAATATCGGTTGAGGACTTTGTGTTGAGATCGACAACTTGTGGGTGGACTCAGACTGGCATGGATTGTCAAACAAAGAGCGTCCCGACTTGTAGCTGATTTTTAAAGGTAGATCAAAAATGAAACTCCACAAAAAAAAAAAAAAAAAACGGGGAAGATTTCAAGCATGTATAGGGGTCATTCTTTTTCAAATCGAACAGTCTCAAAATTCAACATTTTTGTTTCAAGAAACAAAAAGACCAAAATTAGATCTCGACACTCCCACCGAAACGTGATTTGCGGTTTTCCAAACCAAATTTTTGTTAAATTTGTAAACAATTTCAAAAATCGTCAAAAACGAAGGAAGGGAAAGAAAGGGTTTTTTAAAACCGTGATATCTCAAGATTGGTTTATCGGACAGATCTCAAGTTTGTATTGATGGAAAGCATTTTACTGTATCTACTCAAATTATAATTCTATAGATTTTTAAAATATTTAATATTATTAAGTAATTGTTGCTAAAAATTATATATAATTTTTTCTCAGTGTTAACCACCATGTTATAGCTTCTGAGGATATACAATTTATTGTACTAATCACAACTTAAAAAACAGTGTTTTCAAAAAAAAAATGGAGACTTTTATAGTTTAAAAGTTAATTATTTTTGAAGTTATGTATGTAAGTAAGATGCCCTAAAAGAAAGCTTTGCCTCGCAGTCAGTTTTAAAGCTTTTTGATTGAAACTTGACAAGTGTGCTTTATATTTATCAAGCTTTCCAAAAATGTCAACATCGCGCGGATCGGATGACTATATCATATAGCTGCCATACGAATGCAATGATTAATTGAATTTTGTTGTAAATTAGGGTTACCAGAGCTTTCAAAGTGTTTTATACCAAGACCAAATTTAGCATTCCTATGGCAGCAATATGATATAACACTGAGAAAAAATTATATATAATTTATCAACTTGAGACCTGTCCGATAAACCAATCCTGAGATATCACGGTCTTTTTCCCATTTTTTCGTTTTTGACGATTTTTAAAATTGTTTAAAACTTCAACAAAAATTTTTTTTGCAAAACCGCAAATCACGTTTCGGTAGGAGTGTCGAGATCTAATTTTGTTTTTTTTTGTTTATTAAAACAAAAAATGTTGAATTTTGAGACTCATCGATTTGAAAAAGAATGACCCATAGGAATGATTTGATCCCGACCGTACTCATTGTTCATTGACGAAAATAATCGATTTAAAGATTGTATAAAATAAAGATTTAAATTTATAATTTTAAAAATCGTAAAAAAAATTTATAACACTGCGCTTGTACGGGGACTTGATCCACGGCCTCTACGTTTGTAAGCGAATCCAGTCCACTCTACCACGGCTTTTGTTCTTCTCAGAGCGCCAAAATGCCAACGGAATTCCCTGCGTTCATTCTTACATATGATTTCGCCACCACGTCTTGCTTAGAGCTAATAGTCGTCGTCTGTGTATTATTCAGTCCGTTCACTCTTCGGAGATCCAAGGTTCAAGTCCCAGTGTCCAAGTTTTTTAATGTTATCTTAAAATTAATTACAGTTTATATTCAAGTGGCTGTGGTGTGGTGTGGTCGGTCGGTGTTTCTCCATACCCCTCCCCCCCTCCTTTATAACATTTTTTTCTAAAGTCTTTAAAAACTAATCCCGAACGGATTGATTTGTGCCGTTCCGGGATCAACCCATTTTTAGTACCCTTTCGGCATGAATTGATCACGAAAGTCCCGGAATGGAACAATAATTTTTCAGTGCATTTGTTTCGATGTGTTGTTGTGGCGTTGAGCATTTTTTGGACGTTGAGCAAATCCTGCACTCAGAAAATTATTTTTTCTAAATTTCAGAAAATTCAATCAAGTGTTGAAATTCCCCTAAAATTTAAAATTTATAATTAAAGAGCTTTTTCTCTAAATATTCTTTAATGGGCCAATTTTACTCAAATTCAGAAAAAATATAGAAATATTTCTAAATTTTTACTGATTTTCTTCAAATATAGAAAAATAATTTTTGGAGTGTGGTTGGTCAGAAATGGGGTTTCATTTTTATTAACAATATTAACTATGAAAGACCAGATTAAACTATGTCAAGAGTCCGAATTCAGCTAACACTGCTCAACTGCATTTTTCCTCACAACGCTAAACCCACGTTTTCTTAAGTAAATTGCCCCACTGATCACGAAAATCGGGATGAAAAAAATAAAATTGCCTCCACTTAAACTCTCATAACTTTTTGATTTTACACCGATTTAAAAGCTCTAAAGAAATTTTAAAAATGAACTTTAAAACAGTAAAAACTATTTAAAAATTGAACATGAAATGGATATTTTATTCAAGTTTAGGAGAATAAGGCAGATTGACAAGTTTCAAAATTACCTCAGCAGAAACCATTTATGCGTTACCCATTTTGACGTTCATGTGAACACTGTGACGATATGACACTGAAATGTGACGTTTTGTGACGCACTGACAGTGCGTAAGCCTAGCCTTAGTTGCTGCTAGAAACTATTGATGAAACTTAATTAAATTTCTAAGAACTTTGGGTAAAATGCGCAAATTTATATGCAAAAAAAACCCTAGCTTATATTGCAATGTTTGCGGGTAACATAACGGAGTCGCTTAAAAGAACGTATTTTAATAATTTTGGACTGACGATAAAAAGTTAAGGTGCTAATTGGGTCTCACACCTGTTATGCTTAAATCGCCATAGATTTTTTCAAAAGTAAGCTTCAGGAGGAATAAATAGATTTTTATTTTAAAGTCCAATGATTTTAAGGTCCAGCTATTGCAACCTGCTGCAAAATCTTTGAAGAGCGTTCGAAGTATTTGGTACGGACTCTTTAGTATTTCTAGCTAGTTTTATGCTAATATTGGGCCTGGTTCAATGTGGGAAGATCGACCTTAATTTTGTTGAGCAGTATAATCGACGTACAAAAGTATGTATGATCGTCTGGTAGGCTGCATATCGGATGGATTGGTTGAATTAGGTACATGCAAGTACAGGGTAGCACAGTGATTGTTACATGGACACCTTTGCAAGGCTTTGCATTTCAAGAACTAGTAATAAAATATATATTAATTGAATGCAATTCGTTTCGTCGTTTTAAAGGGATTGAAGATCAATGATCTACAATGGACGAAGTCAAAAATGCTCCAGTTTTTACATTTTGTGTTTGACTCAATCAATAATGCTCGCGATTCCACATTTTCCACTATTTTATCCTGTTTCTTTCTATCAAGCCCTTCCAAGATATTGATATGTTATATTTCTTATGAAACAAATATTGTGTGCAATAACACAGGTGAATAAAAATGGACAACTTTTGTAATAGAAGAGATGTATTTTTGGTCGCAATTGTCCCTTTACCCCCAGCACGTTAGTTCTACGCGATATTCCCATAAACGTGTGTTGAGCGAGTTTTGCTTGCATTTGTAGAAACTGTGACCACATTAGGTACCCTTTTCAACCAAATTGGTTTAAATGAAAGCTGCATTGAATGACTTTACTGAAAAACCAAGCTCGAAGTTTGGATTTTGATCATAGGTACAAATTGTTTGATTTAAATATGTAGGGGAGAGTGGGGGGTTGTGATCATAGTTTTGTTTTCGAACATAACTTAGCCAAAAATCAATATATTTTCATTCTGTAAATTTTGTATTTTAGGTAAAAGATGCACGAAACTTTTCTCATCACTAGTTTAAAAAAATAAATTTTTGGGGTTTTTTTATTTGGTATTGAAAAAAAAGTGACTTTTTGAAATTTCAAAAATTTGTGGGGGGTTGTGAGCCACCCTTCTAAAAGTTCAAAATTCGTGTTTTTAAGAAAATATTCTTTATTAAATAAAAAAAATTAAAAAATTTTCTCATATTCTGAATTAAGAAATATCAATGAAGAGTGAAAATTGATTGACGGCATCAGGCTTGTTTTCTTTTATATAAGAGCACTTTTTGCTGGTGGCAGTTCTTTTGTTTGCCTTTTTTAATGGGTTTTTAACTTCTTTGGAGAGTTTTTCCTCTGTTTTATTGCGTATCATTGCAATATCCTCTTTGGAAGTCAAAACCAACATTTTTCCAAAGTGGCTCACAACCCCCCATATCTCACTTTTTTTTGGTGACGTCACATTACAAAAAAAAAATTTTTATAAAAAAAAACATAATTCTATTAAAAAGGCAAATGACCAAAGATATTTCCCTCATACTTACTTTTGGCATTACGAAAGAAATTTTGTATAATATTCACAAGTCAAAAATGAAAAAAAAAACTTTTTTTTTTGAAAAAAAGTCGAGTTCTGGTTCTCAAACCTAAAGAACGTGTTGACTGATCGGTTGCTAGCCAAAAGTTAGATAATAAGAAGGGAAACACTTGACATAAACAAAAAGTTTAAATTTATTTTTTTTTGTGGCCAATATTCGAGTGGCTCACAACCCCCAGCGGCTCAAAACCCCCCATTCTCCCCTACCTATAAAAATGTAGTAATTTTTTGAAAACAATTTTTTTTCCCATGATAAAAAATTTCTACGGATATTAGAAATTTCAGGTTAAAATAACTTGAGTATCCTTTATCCGATCTTTAATATTTCTTAGGCAGATCGATAAATAATCTTGATTACTAAATGTGAATAGAAGGTTCTTATATTCTCTCTTACTCCCGGAATAGCTTTTTGACAAGTCCGTGTTACTCCTGACTGGGGACTTCTGCTGTGGGCAACGTCTTCTCTGTCGTAAAATGTCATCATTATATATGCAGGCATGTTCTCAATTCCACTTTCACTGCATCTTTTTGAAAGTGAAATTGAATCCATGTTCTCGCAACACCAAAACGAAAAAGTTTTTCGTTTTGGAATGTAATGCTTGTTGGTTGGTGGCATGAAAAGTAATTGGCAACTCTTACAGTTGCTTGATGTACATATAGTGAATTTTCCATTATTATGTGATCCATTTAGAAATTTACAGAGAAATTTGATTTTCATTTAAGTCTTAATTGATTTGGAAGGAATTTTTTTTGGGTAATGTGTCCAGAATTTGCAAGCCTTTCTCATCTTTGACTGTTCGATTTGCAATCGTTTCGCTTGGAATGGTGGATTCTCTCTTCTGTATCTAGTCCAATCTCGAGAGCAATTTCATTCGGAATTGAAAACACAAAAATGAAAGCGAAGCGGAATTGCGTTTGATTTACTTTTCGAACAGTAGTGAAATTAAGAACATGCCTGATGGTGTGATTTTCTGACCACTGTTCGTTATGTTCTACAGCGTGTGTCATGTGCGTACCTTGGCTGTAACGAGGTATTGGTCTGAACCTACTTGGTCAGCTTCAAGCGCTGGTGTGTCTAGAACTCTTGATCAATCTGTTATATTTGCAAGCATCGAAGCTTCCTTGGACATCCCACTTACCTCAGCCAAAGAAGCTTCCTTGATTTTTGAAAATAAATTTAATAATTGACCCACTCTCTTGTGAGCATCGCTGTCAACGCTCTTGTGGAACCTATTTGCCTTGTGTGTCTCGTGCGGTTCCACCGACTGGCAGTCGTGAACGACTGGCTCTCGCGTAGGCAATTCCACAACGCAACGTTGACAGCGACGTCGCGTCTTTGGTTTCCTTTTTGGCTGCTGGGCAAGTTCAAGGGAATTGCAACAACAACAACAACAGCGGCGGCGGCGGCGGCGACGGCAACAAATAAATTACACACGCACACGCAACACCACTGCATGCAAATTAAGATGGCTGCTGCTGCAGCTTTGGCACACACACACACACACATGCACAGCCTCCACTGAATGCGCGTTTCACTTTGCCAAGTCTCAGAGGGCCATTCAGTTGACCGATTTCCTGCGCCCTGATGTTGGCTCTAAGCCTTTTGCACTTGCACTTTGCTAAAGCATCAACTTGATTTTCGGTTGTCATTAAAAAAATTGCACTCAACCAGGCAAAAGTAGCAACTTCTGTTACACACCACCCCCCAACCCCTCCCCAAGGAGGTTGAGGTGGGTAGCATAAAAAGTGCAACAATATCCACGCAGGAGGCAACGTTAAAGAAAAGTTTCTACATTTATGCGACGCGCCGCAGCGGCTGCAATAAACTCTTTCATATCCCCCCCACCTACCCTGATCCCCTTCACGTAAGGTGTCTTGCCTAGTAGCCTCAGGATACCCTAACGGCAGTTTGTCTATGCGAACTTGACTTCCAAATGAGATGCGATTTGTTTAAACACAGAAATTTATGGGTATGAACTGGGGTGTTCATTGATTGTGTTCTCGCACTTTTAGCCCATTGAAAACTCTAAATCTGAAATAGAGATTTTTATAACCGACCATAAATGTATATAAAAAACGAAACGAGTATTCGTACATCGTTATAAAGTAGAAGGGACTCTAAACTCCAGTTTTCGGAGAATTTTAATGAAATCCTTTTCCTTTGCATGGTCGAATCAATTCAATCTTTTACCTAAGAGCAGTGGTGCCCAGACTCACATTATTAAGCTCTGCGATTGTGTGCGTAACAGCGAAACACGAAGTAATCGTCATGACGTCAATCAGTTGCAACAAGCAAACGAATAAATGCCTAGTGAGAGCCGAAGAGCCGAAGTATGCGACGTGAGATTTTATATTTATAGAACACACGTATTCTATCTCTCTGTGCGTGTACCGGCTGCGATGCCGGCAGAATTTTGAGTTCCTATCCCGTGGGATAGGCCTGTGACATTTTGGGCACCACTGCCTTAGAGTAAGCCCGGCTTGAGCTTGACAATTCAGTCTTGCCTGCCATTCCATTCGGGTTCGAGGAAAAGTTGAGCCCAAAAATTTTTATTTTTATTTGATTTTCAGAAGTTTTAATTAAACCAAAACTGGTGTGAAGTCTTGAAGTGTATAAGAGAGTCCTTAGAAATATGGATCAGGAAAGGAAGGGATCTTTCCTGGAATCAAATCATTAAAACATATGAAACTCAAACTAATCTTGAACCTGCTTAAAATAATCCTTCTGCGAATTCAATCTTTTTTAAGATTACTTCGGGATTAATGTAAAAGGCGAGTCAACTCAATCCCTTTTCTGATCGCTGATTTTAGCTGTTTTCAGTACCGATTGGGATTGCTTTGATCCCGTTTGGAAGTTCCAAATTGGAACCCTTCCGAAGCCAGTCAACAGATAATTCTGAACTGTCTGTTGAAACGGTTCTTCAATTTTGCAATTATTCGGTTTAACTTGCATCGTTTACCCTTGAAGATAGAAGGACAAAGTCCACTGAAGTTAGGCCAATCGGTTTTGGAAACACCGGTGCAGTATATATATAATAGCGTAAACAAATTTGATGTAACACTGGAGGAAAGACAAACCAAACAGAGTGGAAGCAGACTGTCAGAAATGATACCTATCGTATATTGGAGGGAGAAATTATGGTGATACAGCTCTGGTTCCCGTACATTCCAAAACCTTTTATTCGGCAAAAGGTTTTGTTTTGGTTCTCACATTATTTCGTTATTATTCTACCGTTTCGTACCGGTAAAATTTCTTTTGCCAAGACATTAAATACACTCCGGAAATGAGATAAGGAGACAACTAATTTAAAGAGAACTGCACACGACATATGTGCCATCACTCTTCCGATAACGCGTGCGTTCACGTACCACCTCTAGTAAAAGACGGACGCCTGTGCGCTGTGTCTGTTTGTGCATTTGATCACAGATGAGAGAAATCTAGATATTGGGTTGGCTCATTCCCTTTTTGCAGTTAGCTGCAATGCTATGGCGCTCAGGTTGGAACCTCGCCTTGCCTTGCTCAGTCGCGGTTGTATTTTGTCTGCGCCAAAGCATGGCTGATGGGTTGGAGTGAAACAGGGCTCTGACGGTTCCAGTTCGTGACGAAGACGATTTCAGTCTGAATCAAGGCTTCGTTCGACTGAGCAAGCCTGCAGTCTAGATATTCGATAGTCGTTGATTTGACAGAAAAAACACACACACAATGTTTGGCTGTAAGTTTTGTGAAATTAATTTCTTTATTTTGGTAAAGCTATCGATGTATTTTGTATGTGCCATAAGATTCAATTCAATTGGATGAGGCCACTCTCAATTTGATTTATTGTTTGTTTCACTTCCCACCTAATTTCCACCCACTTTCCAATTTCACTCTTGAACCAAGAACATTCGTTCTCAAAAGTATGGTAGGAGAGAATATTCTTGATCCAAGAGTGAATTTTGATCCCGACATTCTTGATTCAAGAGTTTCAGTACTTGATCCAAGTACGAATTATTCTTAAAACAAACAACTTAAAAAATATTTGAACTCGAAACCTCGAAGACTGAAACATACACAGCTGGACGGGCAGCTTAGCTCACTCGACTATTCTCCATAAGCTACAAGTAGCGGCGAAACCAAATTTAACGAGAAGGCCATGCTAACTTCGTCTTTGCCGAAATTCTTATACCCTTGCAAATGTTTTAATACGTCAGACCAATATTTTCTATGGCAGCTATAAGATATAGACATCCGATTTTAACCAAAACTTCCAAGTCTGTGTAAGAACGTATAATATTAACAATCGCTGTGGGAGACGTTACCATTAAAAACAAAAAACTTTTTCTCTCAAAGACTCACTTTTCGACCGATAGTTCCCATGACAGCTATAAGATATAGTCATCCGATCCGGTCGGTTCTGATATATTAGCAGTGTGCAGTAAAAAGAGGACTCAGGCAGACGGACAGACAGTCGGACGGACAAAGCTAAATTCACTCAACTCGTCGCCCTGATCAAGAATATATGTATATAGTTTATAGGGTCGGAAATGAATATTTCTATGCGTTGCAAACTTCTGGGCAAATTTATAATACCCTTTGCAAGGGTATAAAAATAAACGCAGTTGGTATTTTGCTGGCCAGAAAGTGCTCGATTGGACGTCTGTTCTTAATGTTTTCTTAAATTTTAAAGGTGGTGCTTTGAGCATTGTCTTTATTTTATACAATGCTTTAATTTGCAACAACGTAAATTGAATTTACGGTCGACCGCTCACATCTGACAACAACGGACTGTGCATGCGCTCTTTTTCTATCTCTCTCTGTGAGAGCGTGTCCAATGCTATTCCCCCAAAGTTTCAATGAATTAAATCTACTAATGGATTTCAGCAACAGGATACAATCTGGATCAGTGCCGATGAGCAAGCCGTTCAATGGCTCTAGTGGCGTCTCAATTTCCGGTAGTTACACTTTTCCTGAAGCGCAAAACATCCCGGCGGACACATTTTTGAATTTGAGCGCATGACAATTGGGGCATTCTTTGTCCATAGCATCGATCAGGACTTTCGGATGAGCGAAATATTCGATATCTGACTCATACTTGAATGCGAGACGAAGGAACGAAGTAAATGTGAATGCTCCATGTACTAATCGGCGCTGTCGGTCAATTCTTCTACATGTGTACGCTTTTCTCTTCGAGGTACTGATGGGTTTATTCTAGAATCGCAACACGTAATGTTACATGCCAAGCGAATGTTCTAACTTATATTTGTTGGCATTAAAAATGATTAGTTTAAAATTAATATTTGTTCGATAACATACCTTTTAAGGTATAAAATCTGTTAAATTGAAGATGTATTAGATTAAACCAAGGGGTTCTTAAAATCGCAATACCGACACCCCGCCTTCTTGTTGTATATGTTTGCTCTTGATTGTTTGTTGAGTATTAAAAAAATTGAGCTAAGAGTTCAGATAAATGTTAACTTAGTGCCGCTTTTCGGCTTACTTATTGAGTGTATTTGCTGTTTCGACATTGAGCAGGCAATATTTCTTGTCTCCACCCTTGTATTGTTGTTGTTGCTTATCTACCAAGCAAAGCAGGGCTCCAACTGCCACCATCTTTTGGCATTGTTCTGGCCGCTGCCTTTGTCTTGATGCAACAGCCACGAATTGCAACTACGACGACGACGACGTGGCATCGTCAGCACCGACGCTTACCTGGACGCCTTGGCAACCGGGACACCTTAACTCAGTTCGCCTCAATCCCACGTTGTTGTTGTTCTTGTCGCTGATGCTGTTTTTGAAGCTGCCAAAAGACTGAGCTGTGCTTGCTGCTCGGTGCTTGGTGCTGGCTTTCAACTTAAGTGAAATAAAATACAATTTATTTGTATATTGTTTTGTTGTTGACAATTGCGCGACTGCCAATGGGTGTTGGTGGGTGGGTGTGGTGGGGGCATACGTCTCATTAGTGGAACATTTGGGGGGTGTAGGGTCTTGCCGTCCATTGTTGGCGGTGGACACTGTCATTTAATTGCGTTTCAGGTTTGATTAAACAAAATGCTGCAACAGAACTGGGCCAAGTAGTCAGTAAATTGTTGGCAACAAAATACTTGTATCCTAAAAATTTTTAATATTAGATGGTCGACATAATAACTGCAACGTGAAGAGCAACCATGCGTATGCGTAATGTAAGCTACTTTTAATCGTTAAATTGCTGCATTTTAAATATGTAAACATTGCGGCACATTAGCGGCAATTAAACATAATTAAAAACAATTTGATTAGAGAAAACACACAAAAAATAAGTAAGATATGCGGTCAAACCCGACTATAATATACACTGTACCTGCATTCCGATCTTTATTATTCCGTCGTAGGATTTACATGTTTTTATACTCTGTACCAAAGGTACATAGAGAATAATAAGTTTGTACAAAAGTATGTAACAGGGAGAAGGAATCATTTCCGACTATATAAAGTACCTATCGCTCACTTACTTCAATACTGGCATAACAAAAAAAAAACGATTTTTGACTTAATGAAGCAGAAATATTCGCTGTATTGTGTTCTTTTTTGTGCAAAAATGTTCATACTGATATCTCTTCTACTTGCCATGTGATATTAGAATATGTCGCAATATCATTTTGCAGGTTCATTTTTATGTTAATGCAAAAACGTTATATCTCAGTTGTCCTGCAGTTGATAGTGAACAAATATGCTTCGGATTTCAGTTAAAACATCATAGGTATTCACGACCCCCAGTTAAGTTACGGAATTGTTGAGTTGAGAAATTGTTGACAGTCTTACAATAACAAAATACACTATCCAGAAACTCCACAACTAAGCAGCCCTGCTCCTATGTAATTAAGCAATATTTCTCCGGTTGAAGTGAGAGCTTCTAGTGTACAAAATTGACATTCTGACAAAAAAATATCAACGACAGTGAGAAGAATTAAATCAAACAAAGTGCACAGTACGAAAAATTTCTAATTGAACTAGTAAGTAAAATGCATTTTATTCCTAGAAGTGTTAATATCTAATGCAATAACTGTTTAGTGACCCAACCTACACCGAAACGTCATAAGGCTGGTCTGCCGCAGAAAAGATGGACTGATGGTGACATTATTAAAATGGTGGAGTACATACGGATGCATAGGAGCTTGGAGGTAAATGTTATTGCTTAACCGTAAAATGCAATTTATAATAAATTCGTTTCAGAAAACAAGAGCGCAGATTTACTACAAGAAGATGCTGGAAGAAAAAAATATCAATGCCTCTTGGACTATGGTGAAGGGGAAGTTACGCTATATGCGAAATAAATATAATTAGGCAAATGCTTGGCTTAACTCGACGGGTTCAGGAATTAACGACAAGGATATAGAACCAACAATCGACGGTATGCTTAATATGTAATGTAACTAATACGCCACAGATTTAATATATATATTTATTTTGCAATTGCAGACAAACTAAATCGACTGTGCCCGCACTATAACCTTCTGTCGGAAATTATCCAGCCGAATAAATCTGCGGACGTTCATGTTTTCGATTCGGCTCTCTTCAACGAAAACGTTATCGTAACCGGAACATCGCCAAGTATTGTGAGCCAGTTATTGAATTAACAGATAATGAAGATGGTGAAGCGCCAGGAGAGGAATCTTTCGTATCCAAATTAAAACGGAAGAAAGCCAAAACTGTCATTGATAAAATATGCGAAAACGAAGCGGGTCGCTAACAGCTACGCGAACGTCGTTAGCACAAGATGAGGGAAGATTAAAGCTGGAGACTGAAAAATTAGAATGGCATAAAACCATGGAGGTAAAAAAGTTGGAGTTGGAAGAGCGTCGAGTGCTACTTGAGGAGCAGAATTTCTACAGAGGAAAATTGACAACGAATTTGAGCTTAAGAAAATGGAGCTGGATCAACGAAATAATTTGCTTAAATATAAACTTGATCTCAAATATGAAAAAATATAAACATTTATTCAAACATTAAATTATAAATTGCTTGTCGCTTTTCTTCGTGGGTTGGTGCATTCAAAGTTGGAATACCATTCTCGATCTCTTCGTTTTCAATCTCTGCTTGTGTTCCCTCGATATCACGATTAGTAATTAAGATATCGTGTAAAATGCAGCACACGGTCACCCACTGGCAAAAAAATTGTTGGCTCCTTTTATCAGTAATTCTCACTCGCATTTCTTTCAGGCTGCAGAATTTGTTTTTTAACACTCCAAAGCAATTTTCAATGCGCACGCGATATTGACTGTGACGTCTATTAAAACAGTTCTGATTTTCGATCTCCATATGATTTGAATTACTTCGATATGGTGGAATCAAGAAATTAGACAGAGGATATGCAGAATCCCCTGCAATCCACTGTTCGCCACTAAAAAATATTTCCATATTTTTACGTCTGTGACACAAGCAGCTAACGCTCAGTACATCTGGCCAGTAGAGATACTCCTTCATTCTTCCGAGAATAGCACCAAAAACTCTATTTGTTATCTTAGATAATGTTCCACCGTCGCCGACTCCGAATATAGATGCAATTTTCGCAATGGAACCACTATATCCTGACGAGCCCAGCCGGAACAATACAATTGCAAGCTGTAAATCAACTGGAATCTGCAACCTTATCGTTGAATTATTGAAATTATGGTGATTCTTGATCAAATGTAGAATGTATGCAAAATGTTGTGGAGTCACTCTCAGCATTTGCAAAAAGCGGTTTTCACCAAAGGTGCCAAGCACATTGTTTCGCCAGTCAATTGACTTTGGGATATTGAACTCATCTCCTCGGCGGCAAAAATTAATTGCGTTTAGATCCTCATACAATTCGCTAACCACTTCCTCATTTTCAGCATCGCTATTTATTCCAAATGTATCTGCAATTACATGTATATTACTATTTACAGAAAAAAAGAGATTTAATGCACATACCATTAATAAAATCAATTCGTTGCACAGCTATATTAATTTTTAGTTCGGTCAACTGCTGCTTAATGCTCTGCTTGGGCATCTTATTACAATGTACAGAAATTACACCAATTTATTTATTTATTATTTTATTTTTTTGACAAGTTGAAAACAAGAAGAAGAAAACATAACAATTCAGGGTTGTTCACAATTCAACAAGTTCAAAATTCATCAACTCAACAATTCCGTAACTCAACTGGGGGTCGTGAATACCTATATCATACTTTCAAAATTTATTAATAAGCATTCTAAATTTATAATACTTTTCTTGATTAACTGAAAACTAAAAGAACCTTTTTTTCTAGTTTAAATCCATTGAGAACTTCAAACGTGTTTTTCTCAAAATGGATTATTTTGAGTTATGCCAGTATTGAAGTAAGTGAGCGATATATTCTTAATCAGCATCAACAGCCGATTCGATATAGCCATGTCCGTCGGTTCGTCCGTCTGTCCGTCCGTCCGTATGAACAAACAGATCTCAGAGATGGTAAGAGATAGAGGTTTGACATGTATGGGACAAGTGTTTCTTAAACTTGCAGGCAGATCAAGTTTATTTTAAATTTTGGCCGCGCCCCCTCAATTTGGAAAAAGCGTTATATCTCCTACAGTTTTGAAGATAGCCGATTCGTACAATTTAGAGATAGTAAGTAATTAGCAAAATAAATCGATTTGCCGAAGAAATGATTAAAATCGAATGAACAGTTCTCGAGTTATGAGCAAAGAAGTGAAGAAAGCCCCCTTGTTACCCCCCCTCCCACCTTAAAACGAGAGGGCAAGTTAAAGTCGGCTCTAACCGATTTCTATATACCCGTTACTCATGAAAAAACATGTTAAGGGTACTGTATACCTTCAGGTGTCATTTTTTAAAGGCTTACAAAAAATTAGATTACTCAAAAACTATAAGTGGTAATATGAAGCGGATTTTTTCATTGAATAGGTAATAATAGGTAGGTTCAACTAAATTTAGTAATTTTTGTTGTTGTTGTTGTACCTAGGGTTGTTGTTGTATTTCTGTTCAAAGTTAACCAAAAATTTAAAACATAGGCCCATGGTTGCAAAAATTTTTTGAGAACGGATGATCTGAATCTAAAACTGAAGACAGGGTTTTGTTAAGAATTAATGTAATTCTGGTGTGAACTAGGATATTTTGGATCGGTCAATAAATGACGTAGTTATGGGGTTTCAAAGTCAAAATTTCGAAAATCGACTATTTTTTCCCACAGTATTGGTCCTAGCTCCGTTATTTGTTGACCGATCAAAAATATCCTAGTTCACACCAGAATGGTGGGTATTAGGAGTAATTTAAGGGAAAGAATTTGAAAATCGGTCAACAGGTACTCTTTAAATCTTTGCAACCATTTTGGAAAAAGTGGTTCCGAGATAATCGCATTTAAAGATTCGACATCTGTTTTCGATGAAATAAAAAGTATTTTTTATAAATGTAAAAATTGGATTTGGTGCATTAGCGTGTTAGCTTTCACCGAAAAAAGAAATTATCAAAATCGGTTAAGCAGTTCTCCAGAAATTGGGGTCAAAGTGCGTCAAGACATGGTAAAAAATAAAATCTCCAAAAATTTCCATAATATTGAACATTTTATAAATATTTATAAAATTGTTGACCAAAATAGGGAAAAAAATACGAATTTCTAAAAATACGTGGATCGATAAAAACAATTTTCATATAAAAAGGTCGGAAAAAATAATTGTTTTTTTTATATCTTTAAAACTGAGTTTCGGATCAGCTTGAAAGTTTTGCAGGATGTTTATAAGATCCTAATAGAACGTTTAAGCAAATAAAAAAAAAATCCAAAAAAAATTTTTTTGAAGGTATACAGTACCCTTAATAAATGTTTCTGCGTTCCTTAGGGTGAACATCTGAAAAGTATGCAACACTTTTTTAACTCCGCTATTTTTCACATTTTTTGCTCATAACTTGAGAACTGCTCATCCGATCTATATCATTTCTTCGGCAAATCAATTCATTTTGCTAATTACTAACTATTTTTAGAAGGTACGAATTGTCTATCTTCAAAACTGTAGGAGATATAACGTTTTTTCCAAATTGCGGGGGGCGGGAGGGGGCGTGGCCAAAATTTAAAACAAACTTAATCTGCGTGCAGATAAAAGAAACATTTGTCCCATACATATCAAACGTCTATCTCTTACCATCTCTGAGATCAAGGTGTTCATATAGACAGACGGACGGACGGACAGACGGACAGACGGACATGTCTATATCGACTCGGCTGTTGATGCTGATCAAGAGTATATATATACTTTAAAGGGTCGAAAATGATTCCTGCTTTCTGTTACATACTTTTGCACAAACTAAATATGCTCTGTGTACCTTTGGTTCAGAGTATAAACAGCCGGAATGTAATCAATATAAATTCACGAATTTTCATTCACATGGCATAGCTAAATGTACGCACTCATACTTGTAATCAGTTATTGCTCATCAATCAAATTAGATAATTACAATTGTTGTTGAGAATTGTCTCATTTTCCAGTTCGATATCAATGCCAAATTATAAGCCAATTTGGTCAATTTCAGTTGGCTTAAGCTAATTAGGCTCATCCACAAAATTGAAATCAATCACCGATCCACTTGTTTCTTACCATTTTAAGCGTTTGTTTTGAATTTCAATCATTGTGAAACATTTGATGAATAAAACTCACTAATCATGCTGTACCTGAAATCGTTCTAAATTTCTTTTTTCATTTGGTATAATCTCACTTTTTTGCATATTTCCTAACAAAGCTTTTTATGCAATGTGAGGGGAAATACATATGTATGTACAACAAACAAAACAAAAAAATTTACACACACACACACACACAGGCGCCGGCCACAGACGCCACCAGCGTCCTGGCATTTAACTGCCAACGGATGTTATGGTCGGTTGAGTGACAGGGGGGCGTGTCCAGGGAGCAAAGCATAGGGCACAGGGCCACGCCGAACGCCTAGTTTCATTTTTAATTTATTGATGATTTTATCAACGGCCAATAACAAACCACAATAGCAACAGCAACAGCAAACAAAATGCTAACCGAACAACAATGCCAAAATGAGAGAAATTCGTGCATTTTTTTTTAAGGGCAGGGAATTCCCCACAAACGTTTTTGAGAAATTTGCGTTGATTTGTAAAACGCGTCAGGTGCGGAAATGACGCCATTTTCGGTATGCCGGTGTGGACGAGTATGTTGTGCAGAGCAGGAGAAGGACCATTCGCAATAAATGCCAAATGCCCCAATGCAATTCAGGACCCAAACGCTCTGGCAATCGGTTGCATGTGAAACCTGAACTGCAACTGCAACTGCAGTGCTTACAAATGCAAATTGAAACATGATAATTGCTCTCGCTGTGTATGTGTTTTGTGGGAGAGCAAAAGAGATGGATAGTGCATGTACACTGAGACAAAATTTTGAAGTGTTTTCATTTACTTCAATATGCAGATGAATGTAGCAGGGATGAGAGCAGGGAACGACAATTGGGAGTCCAACGGTTACAAAGTAGTTATTTCAATAATGGTTGTGGAGCTACACACAGTTGGTGTGGCGCCACTATAGGATAACTAAAGCTGGTACATAGAGCTTGATCGAGAATGCCTTCCTTGACGCCCTCAATGCTTGGAAATCGCGAAAGTTTTTAAAGAATTGTAACGATTGGCTCAATAAATTTTTTTACATCGTTTCAGTCTTATTACTTTCCGGACAAACCCAATACCTCTGCTCTAACAAACGCTGCATTTTCTGCTTGCACCACTCACAGAAACACGTCACGCGAAAATGCCTGTCCTGACTTTCCCTTCATTGGAACGAAAAGGTTGTGGTTCGAGTCCCTGAGTGGAATAAATCTATATATGGAGCGTTCCATAAAAAAAAATTTTTTGGCATGATGTCTCCGATTTGGATGATAATGGGACCAAAGGGAGCTTATTATGAGAGAAGTTTTCTTCCAAAATTTAAGCTTTTTTGGAGCTCTTTTGCGAAAGTTCTAGCTTAAAAGTGCACTATTGTGAATTTTTTAAATTTGAAATAT
Organism: Lordiphosa clarofinis; assembly: GCA_018904275.1. Lineage (NCBI taxonomy): Eukaryota > Metazoa > Arthropoda > Insecta > Diptera > Drosophilidae > Lordiphosa > Lordiphosa clarofinis. The sequence goes on along the minus strand of JAEIGQ010000077.1, from coordinate 1,057,492 downwards.
GTAACTCGAAAACGGTTTAAGATAGACCTTTGCCATTTTTTTTCAAATGCTCAGGATTAAAAAGTCCTTTAGAAAAAGATTTAAAAAAAAATTGTTTATTACCTTTCTTGAAAGAAAAGGATTTTCTCGAAAAACTTAGAAAACAAAGCAAAATAGACCCATTCTTCAAAAAATCTAAAAAAAAATTTATTTAAAGCCGCATCTTTTCCAAACATTTTGCGTGCCTGAACATATCGGTAGCTGGAAAATTGAGGAAGTTATAGTCATTTTTGTCAGGTAATCATAAAAACATCAGTATGGAAAATGTGCTCAAAATTTCTAATAAATTTAATTTTTGGTTCTTGATTTGCCCAAACATATTTTTTGAGCTATTAAATATGATTTTAGTACCCAGTATAGAACGCTTGGGCCTTAAAACTTACAGAAAAAGATATAAAAAAGACCTCCAATGACTTCGTCATGGTGTTCCCTGGATACTAATTTCAAAGTATTTAGAGAGTTCAAGCAGCGACCTGTATTGTCGCAGGGTGTGATCGATTGTTCTTTTCTTGTTTTTATACTCTGTACCAAAGGTGCATAGAGTATATTAAGTTTGTGCAAAAGTATGTAACAGGGAGAAGGAATCATTTCCGACCCTTTAAAGTATATATATTCTTGATCAGCATCAACAGCCGAGTCAATATAGCCATGTCCGTCTGTCCGTCCGTCCGTCCGTCCGTCCGTCCGTCCGTCTGTCTGTATGAACGCGTCGATCTCAGAGACTATAAGAAATAGAGATACAAATTTTTGCATGTACATAGGTATATACCTTACGCAGATCAAGTTTGTTTCAGATTTGCAAAATTATTGTATAAATTAAATATTTAGGTAATTATAAATTTTGCATTATATTTATGGAGAATATGACTTAAATTTGAATTATTATTTAAAAATGCATCATACAAGATATATCACAATCAAAAAATTTCAGTCATTCATCAAGTTAACCCACAACTAAAATAAGGGACATTTTTTGGCAAGAGATTCAGACCTGTTTTAAGAGATGGAACAACAATTGGAATATCTGGTGTTCTAACTAAATTTCCTAGTTAGAAAATAAAATCTCTAGAAGTTCTGTGACACCAACGAATTTTTCGAGAGATTTACAAACCAACCGTCGGCTAAATCTCTAGAGATTTCTGTGGCACCCCCGAATATAATATAATAATAACAATACTAAAAAGATGCCCTTATAAAATAAACTACACTCCACTATTTGCGAACTTATACTTCTTGACGTCGCACAGTGGCCGGATGCGCTGATTTAGCGTTGCAAAAATCGAAACTTTTGAACGAAAAGAGATATTTTAAAAATTCCAATGGGAAAGTTATAGAGAGTTTCGTTCAAACAAGTTTAAAATCATCATTGTAGGTCAACAGGGTGACTCAGGATAGGCTGTCAAAGTTACAAAATTATTTACGAAAAAATTATATCGTTTTTAAATCGATTTATTAAAATGTCGTTGTAAAACCAGGGTTCGAAATGACTTACATTTTGACTAAGCTAAAATGATTATTTGACTACGACTACGGAAACAATTCTTTTCAACTGGAAATGATATAGTTGTCATGAAATATGATTTTATAAAGTATGCATTGGGATATGAACAAAAACTAAAATATAATGATTGTTAATAGTCGCTTTGTAACATTTGACTAATACATATTTAGTTGTTTCAGTTGTCTTGACTATCGACTGAGTAGTCGTTTCGAAACGTTTGGCTATCGGCAAAGGAAGTCTGTGAAATAAGTTGACATTCAAAGAAAAGACTATTAGTAACTATGAATCCTTTTGGTTCATTAGCTTAAAAGTGTACTGCAAATTTGGAATATAAAAATTTAAGCTACCCACTAAATGAAAATAATTCATAGTTCTGTGGTCAATTCAAGATGTTTTGTTATATTTAATATTTTTCTTAGACTATTTCTTAGACGCTAGCAAAAGCGAGAAGTAAATATTAAATATAAACATTTCTCAATCAATATTCGTCTATCTTTGGTCAAAGGGTCGTCAGTTCAATAAAAAGTGATAATATATTACAAAATCGAGTTTATTTCGCATGTAACCAATTATTTTAATGTGATGGTATCTCGGGAAATATAATTTGGACTGTAATTCGGAATAACATTATAATTTAATTTGTTTAATTGTTAGTTGTACAAACGTTTGCAATTTTGAGATGCGTTTTTTGAACCGAACCCTTTTTAACTTTTTTTCGCTCTGGTTCAGGTTCAGGTTCGGGCGTTGAATATTTCCGGTTCAAGTTCGGTTTGGATATCCCAAAATGTGGAACTAATTGGGATATATAATAACAAATGCTGTAATACATGGCTTTCAGTTATTGTGGCAATTGTGCAGCAAGTACGATGGTTACACTTACAAGAAATTGAAGCTTTGATGTTTATTATAGAATCCGTTATGCACTTGGACTTGTTCTGCATTTGTTCTCCAAAAGATTTTGATATATTTTTTTTTGTTGGTTTAGGTTACTCTTGACCCTTGGGTAAAGAGATTTATTTGGCCGCCCCTGTGACCTACGGCGAAAACGCCAACACAAATTTGACTGGAAGTTTCCAGTGCTTTATTTATTTTGTTTGATTATTAGGTCTTCGACCTTGATTGTTCAAATTCTTTTTCAGTTTAACAGGTTGCCATAATGGCTGCTGCCAATATGGCGGAGGGAACACGTGCCTATAGAAAGGCAAGCGCGGAGCTCTCGATCGACTGAACTGCAACGAACCCTCCAGAAAAAAAATATTTAAATATTGTTTTACATCCAATTCAGAAACAAACATTGAAAAATCACACAAATCACAAAGTTTGACAACATAATCGAAACGACTACTTAGTCGATAGTCAAGTCAACTAAAACAACTAAATATTCATTAGTCAAATGTTACAAAGCGACTAATGACTATCATTTTGTTTAGTGTAAAAAAAACCCTGTGTAAAACTACTCAAAATTAACAAAATTTAAAAAAAAATATTTTCATTAAAATTATTTATTACTAAAAATATTTATTTTCATACAAAAGAAATATTTGAACTACCCAAAAGTTAGCTTTTTATAAAATTGGGTTAATTCAAAGTAGTTTTACAATCGCCTTTAAAAAAATCGTTTTAAAAAAGTTAAAATTGTTTACCTATCTCTTGCAGCATTTTCAGTGTATTAAACTAGTCACTTTAACAGCCGATCCTGAGTCACCCTGTGGACCTACAATGATGAACTTGAACTTATTTTAAAGCAATTGAAATTCTCTATCCCATTTATTTATTTAATCTCAATACACAATTAAATCATGCAAATTGATATGTTCAAATCGGAAATACTCAAAAGAGGCAAAAATGCGCAAGTGTATCTTTTTATACCCTTGGAGAGGGTATATTAAAATTGTCCGGATGTTTGTAACGCATAGAAGGAAGCATCTCCGACCACATAAAGTATATATATTCTTAATCAGCATGACGAGCTGAGTTGATATAGCCATGTCCGTCTGTCCATCCGTCCGTCTGTCCGTCCGTCTGTCCGTCTGTTTCTATGCTATCTCCTCCGTCAGTTTTAAAGCTATCTTACCAAACTTTGCACAAAATCTTTTGGTATAAATACGCTGCACATTTGTCGGAACCGGCCGGATCGGATGACTATAGCATATAGCTGCCATAGGAACAATCGGTTGAAAAACAAGTTTTAGTGAGAAAAACTTTTTTGTTTTCAATGTTATCGCTCCCAACGCTCGTATTTATAAGTTTTCAATGATTTTACATAATATCACCAAGGCTTGTCGAAATCGGACCACAATATAGTATAGCTGCCATACAAACTGGCAGCCATATATCAAGCTCCAAGGGTATATAAACTTCGGTCGAGCCGAAGTTAGCTGGCCTCTATTTATACTCTGTACCGAAGGTACATAGAGTATATTAAGTTTGTGCAAAAGTATGTAACAGGGAGAAGGAGTCATTTCCGACCCTATAAAGTATATATATTCTTGATCAGCATCAACAGCCGAGTCGATATAGCCATGTCCGTCTGTCCGTCTGTCTGTCCGTCCGTCCGTATGAACAAACAGATCTCGGAGATGGTAAGAGATAGAGGTTTGACTTGTATGGGACAAATGTTTCTTATAGCTGCAGGCAGATCAAGTTTATTTTCAATTTTTGCCACGCCCCCTTCCGCCCCCGCAATTCGGAAAAAACGTTATATCTCCTACAGTTTTGAAGATAGACGATTTGTACCTTCTAGAGATAGTTAGTAATTAGCAAAATATATCGATTTGCTGAAGAAATGATAAAGATCGGATCAGCGGTTCTCAAGTTATGAGCAAAAAAGTATATCGCCCTCGCCCCACCCCCTCCCACCCACAACTAACACCACACAATCTTAAAGAGAGAGAGAGAGAGAGAGAGAGAGCGGGAGTGAGAGTGAGAGGAGAGAAAGAGAGAGAAACTTTGAGATGAGCGCACCACCAGCATTGCATTCAGCTTCTACTCCAGGTACAGAGTATGTTATAGTCGGGCTTGACCGACTTTCTCACTTGTTTTATATTTTGTTTGTATACAAAAATTTTCACTCCTAAACTTAAAACGAGGTAAAATGCACTTTTTACGGTCCATCAAAGTGAGAAAAAAAGGTACAAAAGTAGTACTTCAGTAAAACTACAAAAATCCAACTTATTTAAAAAAAAAATTTTAATTGTCTTATTAATTTTTTTTCAGAATTAATGCACCTTTAAAAAATGAAACCCAAATTGAAATCGGAACTTCCGTTTGGTTTTTATACGTTTCCAAACGAGTAGAAATGATAAATGATTGGATGAGCGGTTCTTAAGTTATGAGCGAAAAATATTATATAATAAAATAAACAATGCTATGAATGCAATGAACATGCAAAGGATAACACTAACCTGGGAATCCAATTAAATAATACCCTAAACTCATTCCTCTTTAGCTCAGGCTTCCGTCGATAAAACACGTCTCGTCCCGACTCCATTCTATGGTGTGGAAATTTTCGGTAGAACTGAAAAGCTAAAGTTCGACATTTACTTTGTACTTAATCTTGGTCGTAGAGTTCATACACAGCAAAAAAAGTGCAAGATATCCGGGCTAAAATCAATCGGTCCAGAGTTTCTCAAAGCAAGAACAAGAGGGATGTATTACGGAACTCTTGTCTTGATCCAGACGGGATTGATTCTGTTCTGATATTTGAGCTCGATTTGATCCCTCAGTCGGATCCGATCAAGAAGGTCCAATATAGATTAAAGCTCGATATTCGTCATAGATTTGATCTCGAAGTCGGCTTGGTGCAAAAATAACCAGATCATATTGAGCTCAATACTCAAACTTCATTCAATCCGAAAAAGAATTGCATCAAAAATGACTTATGCTCGTTATTTAAACCATTTTGACACAAAAAAAAATCTTACAAGCAGTTCATGCAACTATTTTTAACGACCTTGTTTTTGATTATCAAATTAGCAAAGTTCTCTAGCCGTCTAGAGATTATTTATTTGCATACAACTGTAGAAACAGGACACTAACTAATAAAAAAATTTTTTTTTTTGTTCTTTAGAAAATAGCTCTTTCACATTCGGTCACTTTCAGTAGCTATTGGCGCCAGTTGTGAAGTAACTAGCCATGAAAAAGCTTCTCAAACTTTGCCGTTCTCTTTCTCTTGTGCAAAAAATTTTAAACTCGCAAGCCAAAAGATTGAGAGAAGTTGGCTTGGCCCTTTGGGGCTGTAAAGTCAATTTTACATTAACACATTTCTCGCAGTGTACATACGTCTGGTGCATTGGTGTGCGAGCGTGGATTAATTCACTCAACTGTAAAACCGCTCATTGCTGTAACATTTACGCAGCGGCGCGTTCTGCGGTTAGTAGCGTTGACCAGGACAGGCCACGCCCCATTCGCCCTGAAACTGATAGCAGCAGAGCAGGTCGGCAGCCAGGCGGGCAAGCAAGCAGCCGGGTCTATGGGCAGCATAATTATGGGCGCTTCGTGTGTCATTTACAAAAGCTTACCACCGGTTTACAACGGTCACGAGAAATTGGCCAACGACGGGCAATTGATATTTTTGCTAATTGTCAAGCGGCCATTCAATATGTAGTTTGTCGAAAGGGGGCTTAAAAGGTGTCAAGGTGATTTGCTGACCAATTACACTAGTTTACAGCCAAAAAGACCCATTTCTACTGAAAATTTTTTTTAGTGTAGTTTGGAATGGTGATCTCAAAAATCAATTTCAAAAATTTTTTCATGGCTCCGTTTTTGAAATATAATTTTTTTTTATTTTTTGGTAGGGGCACTTACATTTTAAGCCATATCTCACTTTATAATTGTCAGATAGAGTCAAGCAACACAAGAATCGAAAGGTTATTTCGCTGCCAGTAATCGAGTAGAACATTGTTTTTTAATCGGTTCATTAGTTTAACAACAATATCCAAAAATATTTCGAAAAAATCGATTTTTTGCTCGAAAATTCATTTTTGGTCGCCTGGAAAAAATATAAAAAAATCCAAAAAAATTATTTTTATTTTTTCTACATAAGAACCGCACTTCTACGAAGAAAGTCAGATATCGATCATCAAAATCTGTGAACAAACACAGGAGCTGTAAGCAATTTAGTGCAAAAAAATGTGATATTTTCCTGAATATTTTAAAATAAATTTTCGTTTGCTTCGACTTTTGTTCCGTTTTTAATTTTTATTTTTATTCTGGCTTTTCGTTCACTTCATAATTTGACCAAAAAACGAAGAAAAGTACAATGTTAATTTTTGAAAACACACACTATACTCAAATTTGACTGTTAGTTCCTCTACTCAATTTGATCCATCTATGGTACGTGTTACACGATTTTCCTCACCAATACCTTATTTTCTTCGTAAAAGTGCGATTCTTAAGTAGAAAAAATAAAAATAATTTTTTTGTATTTTTTTATATTTTTTCTAGTCGTTTAAAAATGAAATTTCTTGAATTTTCGAGCAAAAAATCGATTTTTTTGAAATATTCTTGGTTGTTGAATTCAAACTACTGAACCGATTTCCAAACAATGCTCCAAGCAATTATTGGCAGCTCCATTACCTTTCGATTTATTTCTTACTTGACTCTATCTGACAATTATGAACTGAGATATGGCTTAAAATGTAAGACAACCTACCAAAAAAATTTAAAAAAATAATATTTCAAAAACGGAGCCATGAAAAAATTTTTGAAATCGATTTTTTAGATCACCATTCCAAACTATACTAAGAAAAATTTTCAGTTGAAATGGGTCATTTATTTTTTTTTTTTTTGTAAACTAGTGTTATGGGCTGCGACCAACGCTGATTTGGCTTTCAATTTTTGCAGCATTCCTTCGACTTCCACCTAAACAAAATCAATGCGAATCAGATCCCTGGCAGATTTTAAATGGTCGCCATATTGTGTTTGCTGAGCCTTGGCAAATGTTTGCCGTCATATGCATCAAGAAAACTTTTTGGTGAGCGGATAGGTGGGGGGAGGGCTGCTAATTGTTGCCACAAACTGGCAGTCTCAAGCATTTTTTTTTTTTTTTGTATATTTTGGCTGCCTTGGTAATTTTTAAACAAACTTTGAGACATTTGCGTGCGTTTTCCTTTTGAAGCGACGCCGCCGACAATGTCGTTTGTAGGCAAACAAATTACATTTTCGTTTTCAATTAGAACAAAGCGATGAGTGCTACGCATACCTGTTAAATAATGATTATTAGTTGTAGTCATTATTAATTAGATTATTTTTGTTTAAAAGTTGAATTAATGATTAAATTGCGATTATTTTCGGTTTCACACAATTATTTAATGATTACGATTAAAAATAATCAAAAATAATGGAAAATTACCATAAATTATTAAAAATAATTGAAAATAATGGAAAATAATGGAAAATAATCGTTTCCATTATTTTCCATTATTTTCAATTATTTTCCATTATTTCCATTATTTTCCATTATTCGATTATTTTCCATTATTTCCATTATTTTCCATTATTCCATTATTTTCCATTATTCCATTATTTTCCATTATTTCCATTATTTTCCATTATTTCCATTATTTTCCATTATTTCGACTATTTGAGACTATTTTGAGAGAAACAAATTATTTTCAACATCACATTTAATAACAACAATGTTTCTGTACGAGATTGGCTTACAAAATATTATCAAGAACGTATTAAATATTACATGTTTTCACATAAAATTAAACACAAACATTAAACATATTCAGTAGGGGGGTCGATTTGTATGGGCCGAAAAAAACGTACCAAGCGTATAGCAAAAACGAAATCTACGGTCAATTCTAAGAAAATTTCACCAAGAAACCAAGGGTCTAAAATGAATTCCTAGTCCGCGCAAATCGACTTCAAATATTTATGTTACTTTTTCCCAAAAATCAAGTTAGAAAGTCGCTGAACACCTACTATAACATGTTCTGTATACCCCAGAGCTTGCATATATCTGAAAAATTTCATATAGAAGCCACACAAAGTGATACAGGTGTCAAAAAGTGAGCCCAGTGCTGCCCATCAACGTTGAAGCGGTGCTACCCATCAAAATTTTTTGTTTTACGTATAACTCCGCTATCGATCGGATGATGATCGGATGATCTTCATAGTTTCTTTGGCGAATCGATAAATAATCATGATTATAAAATATCTCTAGAGGGTACAAACCATCTATCTCCAAAACTGTGGGAGATATGAGTTTTTTTTCTGAATTGCGGGGGCGGAAGGGGGCGTGGCAACCTGTGACATAAAAATTTGTTTGCCGGCAACTACAATAAGTATTTGTCCCATACAAGTCAAACCTCTATCTCTTACCATGTCAGAGATCTGTTCTTTTGCAGGTATTTGGACAGACAGACGGACATGACTATCTCTGGTATTACATTTTTTTAGCTTGGGACTTTTCGACCTAACAAAAAGATGGATTTCCGGTAGATACTAGCAAAACAAATCGTTTGCACTAAAATACCTGAAGAAATCAGCAGGATTTTGTTTGGCAACTAAATATAATAACAATTGCTCTAAAATATGGAATCAAAGGGAGATTTGGTTATTCTCACTGAGGAAATAGCCCACAGTGATTAAGCCATTGAATGAATGTGAAAACATTGATCCCCCGAATAACCGATTGACGGAATGCTAAGCAGCTACTTGACAGTCCTGGCAAAAGACATCTCAAGCAGAAATATTTTCCTACAAGCTACCAAATTATCTGCAACACTAGAGAAGCAATGTGTAGAAAGGATAACCCGGCTCGGTTCCACCTGAGAACTTGATTTGCTTTTCTTTGTGCCATCTTTCAACGATTAACTGAATCAATTTGATTCTCCATAGTTGCTCGTTGTCAACCCCAATGACTCATTAATTATATAATCTTCTTCAGTGACAAATTGGATCGTTGTTATCAGTTAGAAAAACTAAAATAGTGCATTCTAAATAAAATTCACCAAAAAATTTAATTTGTTGCTGTCAGGGACAACAAAAGTTGGCAGCTATCTCGGCCGGTATTGTCAGGCACATTTTCCGGCAAACAAATTTCGAATAAAACTTACCTTTTGGTTAAGGAGCTTTGGCGAAAAGTCATATGCTAAAAAAAAAAATAATACAGGAGATAGCCATGTCCTTCTTTTACTACGTTTATGCTATGAATTTCACGATTTCTTCAATTTGCAAAATCAAATTTGTTCGTGTTTATGCAGCATTTGTAAATTCACAAAATGGCCAGCACACATATAAGAAGAATAAAAGATGGTAAGAGATAGAGGTTTGACTTGTATGGGACAAATACTTCTTGTAGTTGTCGGCAAACAAATTTTTATGTCACAGGTTGCCACGCCCCCTTCCGCCCCCGCAATTCAGAAAAAAACTCATATCTCCCACAGTTTTGGAGATAGATGGTTTGTACCCTCTAGAGATATTTTATAATCATGATTATTTATCGATTCGCCAAAGAAACTATGAAGATCGGATGATCGATAGCGGAGTTATACGTAAAACAAAAAATTTTGATGGGTAGCACCGCTTCAACGTTGATGGGCAGCACTGGGCTCACTTTTTGACACCTGTATCACTTTGTGTGGCTTCTATATGAAATTTTTCAGATATATGCAAGCTCTGGGGTATACAGAACATGTTATAGTAGGTGTTCAGCGACTTTCTAACTTGATTTTTGGGAAAAAGTAACATAAATATTTGAAGTCGATTTGCGCGGACTAGGAATTCATTTTAGACCCTTGGTTTCTTGGTGAAATTTTCTTAGAATTGACCGTAGATTTCGTTTTTGCTATACGCTTGGTACGTTTTTTTCGGCCCATACAAATCGACCCCCCTACTGAATATGTTTAATGTTTGTGTTTAATTTTATGTGAAAACATGTAATATTTAATACGTTCTTGATAATATTTTGTAAGCCAATCTCGTACAGAAACATTGTTGTTATTAAATGTGATGTTGAAAATAATTTGTTTCTCTCAAAATAGTCTCAAATAGTCGAAATAATGGAAAATAATGGAAATAATGGAAAATAATGGAAATAATGGAAAATAATGGAATAATGGAAAATAATGGAATAATGGAAAATAATGGAAATAATGGAAAATAATCGAATAATGGAAAATAATGGAAATAATGGAAAATAATTGAAAATAATGGAAAATAATGGAAACGATTATTTTCCATTATTTTCCATTATTTTCAATTATTTTTAATAATTTATGGTAATTTTCCATTATTTTTGATTATTTTTAATCGTAATCATTAAATAATCATAAATTTTTCACCAGACAACTATATAATCACTACGACTATTTTCCAAAAATAATTTAATTGATTAGTAATTCTAATGGCAACTTAACAGGTATGGTGCTACGTTAACTGGCGGCTCGGCTGGATGTGAATGGTGTGATGGAGGGGAGGAGGGGGAGATGTCGCCACAAACCTAAGAGCCGGACTAGGCCTTGGTGAAGGAAACTTTTGACTAACAAATAATGTTAAGGAATTTGCTTAGAAGTTGGGGAAAATGTTGTTCTGTGTGTAGGACAAATGAATATACAAATTTATACACCACTTTTGCCAATTCTTTAAAATTTTCCGGGATTAAAGTTTGTTGTACATCACTTTGTACATATGAAATTGAAACGTAAATGATGATGAAGCACACTATTACCCTGGAAACTCTCGTCGCCAGCAGGGGAAGCCCTCGATTAAGTTGGCAAGCGAATCCAGGGCAAGCTGGAAGAGGCCGTTCATCCGCCTGCTGTTCTGGGTCTCTTAAATCTGGCTGTTGTGTCTGCTGTGTCGTGTTCTGGCGCTAACAAAAGGTGAGCGACAAGATTTCATGTCACCCCCAAAGAGCTCGACCGTGTGACCAACAGGGAGTATGTGGTGACTGTGTTTCTGGATGTCAAAAGATTTCTCCTTTTTTTTTGCAAATTCAGGAGACTACTATCGCCACGGCTCTACACCCTTGTAAACAGCTTAAAGAATCAGAAGCTACTCTGAAGTCCTGAAAGTATAACTTTTTTCACCTTCCAAAACTTCGAACTGTCGTATGAGTACTTATAATTAACATGCTTTTTATGGCTTTTTATGCGGATAAATGGCATTAAAGTTCTGTTGTTCTCATAGATTGGGTCGATCGAATGGGAACCAACCTTTTCAATAAATTTCCAATCATTGAAAAATATTGAGCCGTTTTTATGCTCTTTACCGAAGGTACATAGAATATAATAAGTTTGTGCAAAAGTATGTAACAAGGAGAAGGAATCATTTCCGACTATATAAAGTATATATATTCTTGATCAACATCAACAGCCGAGTCGATATAGCCATGTCCGTCTGTCCGTCCGTCCGTATGAACAAACAGATCTCAGAGATGGTAAGAGATAGAGGTTTGACATGTATGGGACAAATGCTTCTTATACTTGCAGGCAGATTAAGTTTATTCTCAATTTTTGCCACGCCCCCGCCCCGCCCCAGGAATTTTAAAAAACCTCATATCTCCCGCAGTTTTGCAGATAGATGATTTGTTCCTTCTAGAGATAGTTAGTCATTCGTAATATGTATCGATTTACCAAAAAAATGATAAAGATCGGATGAGCGGTTCTCAAGGTATGACCAAAAAATAAAATCCCCCCTCGCCCACCCCCTCCCACGCACTCACAACCAAAACCGCATTTTATTCAACAACGTGAGAGTGAAAGAGAGAGGGAGGAGAGAGAGAAACTTAGAGATGAGCGCAGCAGAAGCGTTGCATTCAGCTCCTACTCTTGGTACAGAGTGTGTTATAGTCGGGCTTGACCGACTTTCTCACTTGTTTTTTTTTTATCAATCAGGAGGCCATCAACTATTTTATACTGCTTCACACAATTTTGAAGACCAACGTCCGCAAAGCATAAGGAATCGGGCAGCAGGATTCTGTGAACAGCTGAATTTGCTGACTTTACGCGATTAACGAATTGGCACACAAGATGGAAATTAGGCTGCTAAAATGTCTTATGAACAAGATCCCAATGTAACCTTCTATCGTGATTACAGGTCAAGATGAAATTATCACAAAGAAGTCTTATGTATGCTTAAATTTGATGCATTTATCAGCGCATTACCTTAAATAGCTAGAGGAATCCCTTCTGGTGCGGACCTTCATCCAAAAATATTTTTATTAATTTATTTTTATTAAATTTCACTTCAACATTTATAATCATGTTCATCTCATAGATCACCTCAATAACTAATATTTTTCTTCCACTTCATACATACTACTTCTAAGACTGTACATACTCACTAATTCTAAGGACAAAGCACTCTACTTTTATGTGGATGCTACATATAAAATTATTAATTTAGATGAAAGAATTGAACTGCATAAAATTGTTCACATATTTGAAATCATAAATTTTAAGCTTACGAAATTAGATCTGAAACTGGAACAAAAAGATTAGTTTAAAATGTTAAATTAGAGGGTCTTTCCATACATGTATACTAAACATGTAATGGTAAACATATGATAAGGAGGAAAAATTTTTAGCAACCGATATTTTTATGAATTATAAATAAATTGATACAAACTATTGTGCTGTATTTAATTCGGAAATGATATTTTTAACAGATCAATGGGATATGTCTTTAAGATCAAATGGATATTATAAGGATATTAATAATAGATCCATGGGATATGATGTTAAGTCCCATAAATATCAAAAAGAGATCAAAGGGATACTTTCAATAGTTCAAATAGATTGTTGTTAAATATCCTATGGATATTTTAATATCCTTGTTTCGAAATTAAATCGACTTCGAAAAGCTCCAAAGGATCCCAAAAAAGGATAGTTATCTATGCAGTCATCGTCGAAAACTATCCTTCTTTTTCTCGGTGAACAAAACTCTGGAACAAACCCTCTAAAAACCAATAAGTTCTAAATAAAATAATAACCGGATTACCTTTTCTTTGGAAAAAAAATCGAAATAAACCCTGCGGTTCTGAAAACTAGTCCAGGCCTAGCCCATTGACTAGTCTGTATGGGCCACCCCTAGCCCACGGGCCTACCATTTCAATGTACTACTCCTATCCCATTTTATTAGGGCATGTCATTGGGGAGGACGTCTACACCGCCTTGCATCAAGGAGGACTAGTCCATGAGCCTACTATTAGGACTAGTCCATGAATAGACTAGTTGCATTGGTCCATGACAAGACTATTTGGACTGGACCCTGACTAGACTGCGTGAACTACGCCATGCGGGGCAGGCTATAGCTAGGTCAGAAGGGATAGTTGAGGATTAGCTTAGCTGAATTAGTCAGCATCTACGCAAAAAATAATAGTCTTAGATGGGACCGATTCGACTAGCCCTTGAACGGTCTACGAAGATTGAGCATTGATAAACTAAAAAAAAAATTAATTAATAAAAACAGATGTTTACAAAGTTTAATTTTAATTATTTAAAAACATGAGTTTTGGCTCCATGGCCAAGAGCGCGATATGAAAATACTTACAACTTTTAATTTATATAGAAAAAAAATAACATGATATCTAAGTATATATTTTGGTACATTGCCTTCATGGCCAAAAGTACTGGTAGTTAATTTAAATATAATTAATAAAATATTAATTACTAGAATTTTTTTTCTGAGATCCCTTTTTTTTTAAGTGCAATCGCCTTTCTGATTAGTTGATCTGCCATACCGCCCGGCTCCACAACTGTGTCCGCCTCAATTAAAGCGCCGTAAAAGTTCTTTGGATCCTACAAAGGTTTCTTGCCAAGGACTCCATCTACGTTGAATTCCATGGTATCATCAGCAATAAAAATATTTTTTATATTTTTTAATGGGCCACCAGGATATAGGAGCGATTGTGAAATCTTTACCTGTTGGAAGAGTTAATTCAGTATATAAATTCCTAAATTAAATAAATGAATAACGGATTCGTACATATTCGAAGCGACGACCAATCTCCAATTGGGCGCCGAACGCGATCAATTCCACGCTGCTCTTTATGGGGAAGTTTCCCGCAAGCTGTTGCTTAGACTTCTTTTCGCTGCATAACTGTGATACCATAAATTTAAGCTCTGTCACTTCATTAAGGACAGCTTCAAACTGGCCGGCCATATTCTGTTTTTTAGATTCTTAAGAGAGAAAAAGTCATTTAAAATATGACAATCAACCATAAAAATAACAAAATTATCTTAAACTTACCTTTCAACTGAGCTAAAGCAGATTCCAATTTTTGACACTTTGGGCAAATTTTTGACCTTGTCAGTTGCTTTGACTTGGAAACTGATTTTCTTCAATTTTTTCGGCTCGTGGAGAGACATGTCTTCTCTGTCAACATTAATGCAAGTGGAGCATTGGCATAATAACAAAATAATCTTTATATGGAACACAAACAGCCTTACTTTCTAAATATGTACTCTAAATTAACAGTTTCTTCTTCTTCACAATCGTTTATATCTATGACATATATACCTAATGCTGTTGAGTCTAATGGCTCTTGATATAAGCTGTGCTTTTGCAAAAATCTTTGACCTAGTAAAAAGCCCTAAAGTAAAAAGATCACTGTTTTGAACTGGAAAACCTTCCTCTTTGACTTTTTTGTAAATCTGCTGCAATATTTTGCTTGGACTTTTAACTTTTTTTTAAGTAGTTGCAAATAATTTTTAAATGAAGTCGATTTGTACTAACTATTAGTTTTTTAATATAGAAATAATTACTTTAACTTACCTATTTTATATTTATTAGAAGCGACACAAAAACAGCAGAGAAAATCACACCTGCCAATAAAGACGAACTTGTCAAAAGTGAGAGAAAGCTAAATATAAAGTACTTGTTGTTTAGGTACGCTCATTTCTCGTTGTTTGATTCACGAGCCAAGTCGGCTTTTCATTTTGTGTTATGTCCCGAACGGGACTCCCGTTATGTTTCTCCGGCAAACTGTTCGCCTTCGTTGCATCAACCTTGATGCGCCCATGCCTAATCCGATTGAGATAGGCAGTTTTTAAGCATGCTGACAAATGGTTTTTTTTAACGGAGTCTCCCGCCGTTTCATCAGCATTGATTGACCCATGACTAGTCAACATGGGATAGTCAAGAACCAATCCTGAGCGTACCGAGCGCCCCACACATATTTTTTTGCACCAGCTTATCCTAGCCTCTGACTAGTCCATTTGAACTAAGCAGTGGACTAGTTCGTGTAAGCAAGTAGCCCGAGCCAGAACCACAGGGAAGCTTTAAGTCTTTATCTTTCCTTATTCAGGAGGTGACTCTGGTTCGGTAATTGGTTCGAAAAACATGTCTTTCGGTTCAACTTAGATTACTTTAAGCTCCGGTTCGAACTTTAAAGCTACTTTCAACCTGTACGCCATAACGAAGCACTGTTTATTAGGGCCCAGGACTTGTATGTGCTGGTTTCGAAGTCAATCACCTGACAGCAGCTGACAGCACCTGGGGTCTAGAAGCGAGGTTGTTGACACGTTGGTTCCGATGATGCATAAATAGTGAACTTCTTCGGAGTTTTTAATGACAAGAGCGCCCAGAATGGTGGTGATGAAAACAGCTTAGAGCCGCTTCTTTGCGCTCGGAAAAGTGTAAATTGCCCTCTTTGCTTCTTCTTCCTTTTCCTTTTCCTTCCCATTGAAAATGGGTAAAAGGGGATCATGAAGTGCAAATGTATGTAACAGGGAGAAGGAAGCATTTCCGACCCTATAAAGTACATATATTCTTAATCAGCATCAACAGACGAGTCGATTTAGCCATGTCCGTCTGTCCGTCTGTGCGTCCGTCCGTCCGTTCGTCCGTCTGTGTGTATGAACGCGTCGATCTCGGAAACTATAAGAGATAGAGATACAAATTTTTGCATGTACATAGTTATAGGTCTCGCGATATAATTTACGTTTGTGTGTGTGTGTTTGCGTTTTGTTAATTGTACAGGGTATTTTGAAGTCGAGATAACTCGACTGCAACGGTCTTACTTGTTTCACTTAATGCAGTTACTTCAGGTACTCATATCTATACCGGATGCAGAATAGCTATAATAGTGGACAAAAGTATTTTAACAAAAAAAATGTCATAAATAATCCGTTATATCTTTTAAACAAAAAATCTTAAAATTTTAGGTAATGTGCTGAGAATAAATTAATTTTGAATTTTTGTCAAAATACTTATGTCCTCTTCCAATTTCACATTTTGATTTATATTCTCTAACCTTAGCAACCGATTGTGTACTACTTATGATTTTTTGAAAGCTTACTTTTATACCAGCATTCGATGCAATATGTAAAATTTTGGGATTTCTTGTTTAAAAGATATAACGAATTATTTATGAAATTTTTTAGTCAAAATACTTTTGTCCACTATTGTAGTTAAGTGCTAATCCATTGATTGAAGTTAGAATCTGTTTCGAGATACTTAATGAAGTTTCAGTTCTTAAAAAGAACCAGAAAAAAATGCTGCATTTTGCGTTTTATTTCTGAACGGAATAGAGAACAACATGGCCGGTATATTGTGGTAAACTTTTCGATTAGGAGTCGTGCCATTGTCTCTTCTGGTTTTTAAACCCTATACCCATTGAAAATGAGTGAAAGCCACAATTGTAATTTTGAAAAGCGTAATAAGATCCGAGCAAAAAGACTAAAGTTGTGCGAAACAATTTGTTTTTTGAGAGAGAGGGGGGCGCACTGTGCCTATTTCTCAGTCATTTGCATGTGTGTGTGTGTGTCTGTGCGCGTTTGTGTATGTGTGTCTCAATTAAACGGGATATTTTGGAGTCGGACCACTCGACGGCAACGATCTTACTTGTTATAATTCATTTTGTTTTTAGAACGTAGCTCTTTTCGAAAGTTTGACTGGGGAACCAAATATAAATATTTTGTTTTTGTGACAAATTTCTTTGGCTTTGGTGGGCTCTGGTGGGGATTGGTGGGGATCTGATGGGGATATAGTGTGAGATCTGGTGGCGGGAAGAATGCCTGTCATGGGATCAAGTTGTGAATTCTGCGCGATAAATTATAATGTTTATGTCATTTTCTTTATCCGTATCTGATTTAAATATCATACCTACTCACGCACTTAAACAAGGAAAAAAATTCGATTTTTGACTTATTGATGCAGAAATATATGCTCTGTTGTGTACTATTTTCTATAATTTTTTGGTATTGATATCTCTCTTACTTTTCACGTGAGATCAAAATATGTCGATATATCATTTTAAAGGTTCATTTTTATGTTATTTCAAGAGCGTCATATCTCAGTTGTCCTGCAGTCGATATTGCGCAAACAGACTTCGGCTTTCAGTTAAAACATCATATTTTCAATATTGATAAAGGAGCATTTTGAATTTCAAATATTTTACTAAATTGACTCAACACTAAAAGAATCATTTTTTTCTGAGTTAAACCCATTGAGAACTTTGAACGCGTTTTTCTCAAAATGGATTATTTTGAGTTATGCCAGTATTGAAGTAAGTGAGCGATATGTAAAAACAATTGCAAAAATGGTTTGGTTGGTCTTAGCCACGACTAGAACCAAAACCTTGGTATAACTCATTGAAATCATACTCCAACCATACCTAAATCTTTACAATATTTTTGATACGTTCATTTAGGGATTGTCAGCTTTTATTAAGACTTTTTAAACGGCTTTGAAACGCGAACAAATTTAAACCGTTTTAACAATTCGATAATGTTATTTAATAGAAACATGGTATTGAAATTGATGATGCGTGTCAAAATATCTGTACAGTAATTTGACACAGTCCTTTTCAAATGCATTTAACTTAACCACAAATATTCAAACTTGAAATATTTCAGCTAATTAGGGTTAAAAACCTTTAAGCTGCTGGCAGTTATTTATTCATCTCCATGGTAAATACATATATAGGGGGCATGAATCAAACAGAGCAACCGACAGTTGGGTAGTGAACCATATAGAGTGTGTGGGGCGGAGAATGCCAGAGGAGGCTGTTCCATTGAATTTCTCTTCATTTGCAGGTGGCAAAGAAATTTCAATTAAAAAAATTGATACCATTAATTAAAAAGTCAAAGCGCCAGGCGCCAGCAAATGAAGCTACAGAACCACACACGCATACACACGCACACGCACATTGCCGCTTAAGGATTTGCATGAGCGAACAAAGTGAAAGCTAGTCAAGGAGTCGTAGCTAAAAGGAAAAGTAAAAGCTTGTTGCATAACCAAGAGACGTACGCACATTTACACTCACTCACACACACACACAAACATCGTTTTAAATAGGCAACTTCAGGATATCAATTTTGTTGTAAGCTCGCTTATGGTATAACGAGGGTGGGTTCTTAAAACTTACAAAAATTAATAAAATACCACATACTCAGAGAAAGAATTAAGAATTTTATTTTATTAAAAAATTTAATGTCAGAAGTATGAATGAATATTCTTGATCCCAACTATTGGGATTCAAGAGTTTTCTTAATTGATACACGTACGAATAATTCTCAAAATAAAAGAATAAAAAAAATATATTAAAAGGGATGGGGAAATGGGGGAAGAGATTGGACTGACCTACCCACTTTTTTGTAAGCTGTGATTAATTTAAATATGGCATTACAAATTTTTTACTTACTTAACTGGGACCTCGAAGACTGAAAGCACCCACACGACGACGGCGCCTGTGATCACTCGACTATAAGTCATGAGCAAGATCTGGTGACTAAATCATGGTTAAGAATATAAGCAGTTGGCACTTTGCCGCTCAGAAACACAGTCACATTTTCCAGCGTTGTCCAACAAGAGCGAGTCCTTTACTTGCCCTCTCTGCTCCGCTACTTATCCTCATTCCCATTGTCTATGAAAACAATATTGAGAACGAATTTTAGATTTTAAAAGCGAAGCTTTAGAAAATTTAAGACCGAATGGATTTTTTCCAAGGGCGTTTGTACTCAAATTAATTTTTCTACATTTTTGCACTTTCTATCAAAGAGTCGATTTACACCGTTGGCCCAGATTACACTTTTGTGTTCTTACTTTCTGAACGGATTATTTTTAAATCCAAAACATTAGAAACGAACTTGATATTATCCTGTTTCGGTCTACAATTTTGTAAGAACGATTCGCTCTTTTAAGTTCCTACTTTGAGTACGAATCGTTCTTCAAATTGAAATTGACAGTTAAAAATTCAAAAATAGAATTTTTTGAAGAATTTTGCTCTTGGAATCGAGATAAATTCGTTCTCAATTTGGCTCTCAGAGGCAAGGCGAGAGAGGGGAAGCAAACTAAGAGAGAATAGCGTTGGACTGAGAGAGAGAGAGCGCGTGCCCAGTATGTCGTTGTTAGATGTTACAAATACAAACAGCGTATGATTTGGACGAAAAGATTCGCTGATGCCACATAGCCAAGTGTGCTCACGCGCCGTCGTCCGTGGGTTCAATCTTCGGGGGTCCCGCGTTCAAGTCCCAGTAAAGTAGCTACCTCAAACTCAATCAGTTTACCAACACCACGCGTCGCTAGGTCGGGTCAGTTGTGTCTCTAAACAACACTCTTACCACCGTACTTTTGAGAACGAAAGCCCTCGATTCAAGAATGATATTCTCTACTTTTTCTCTGAGTGTGCTTACTTTGAGCTCTAAAAGTACAACTCGTTCTTAGCTTGCAATACTAAAAGCGTCTCTGAGAACAGATCTTCCAAGTTTAAGACCTACTCGAGATACATTAGAGATTAAATCGAGAACGACTTGAGCATAAAACGGAAGTGATCTAAGAGCAAAACAAGATGATGTTAAGTGCAAAAAATTAATTGAGTATTAGTTTTAGATCAAAGACGATTAAATCATGAATTATAGTGGCTTAAGGTAACAATATTGGGTTCTTATGTTCTTAACTTGTTTTTATTTTAATCATCAACTTCTTTACATTGAGCTAAAATCAAGAATTTAAATATTTTAGAAAATGCTTTCCTATCTCATGACTGAAAATTCGTGACGCTTCAACTGCATAAATTGCTTCTTTTGAAATAACTATGGGAAATCTCTCCTACTTAATAATTTTTTTTTTTTTTTGTCCCCAACTTTTCAACAATTTGAATGCCAAGCAGTAAATTATAATTAACCGCTTTGCTCCTTTGCGCACCTCCACAGTCCATTGCAATCCATTCGATTTGGGCAAGTTAGATGAGACGATGACTTCGTTAAGCCAATCGAATGTGCTGCCCTTGCTTAATGTATGCATTAAAAGTTGCCGGAACTCGATTCAATTGTTTGCCTAATGCAATTTACTGTACATCAGGGCCACCAGCAGATGCTGCCCGTTGCAGCTGGATGCTGCCGACAAGGTAATCAACAATCAAAATCCAAGCCAAGGAGACACGCCCACTCGGACCATGGCAGACGCCATCCGTTCGCAGTTCGTTTGGGTCGCTGCTGCTGATGACGACAATTTGCATGTCAAGTCCATTAAGAGCGTGTTATCAACCCTGTATACCCCACTCCATTTCAGGCATTTCCTGACCACAAGCACTAGCTGCCCCCCGTTTCATCTTCATCTTTTGCTACGTTTTCAACTGTTTTCGCCTTCCCACACTCACTCACTCACTTACTCCACTCCCACTCCCGCACTCTCTTGTGGTTGTTCCTCTTCTTGTTTTTTTTTTTTTTTTTGGCTTGCTAAGCGCAATTAGTCGGTATTGACCATGGACACACTCACTCAAAATTGTTACGAGTCCGAGCCATCAATTGATGTGCCAATTTCATTTAACAAATTAATGCCACATTTAGTTATAGGTCTAGGATGCGTAAAGCTATAAATGAGAATGTCTACAAAAGCTACATCAACAAATTGGTTAATTTTGCATACAATTGGCATCTGCCGGCCTGCGAAAGTGCGAGTAATGCCTTTATACATTTCATATCGAATGCATCTCTATCTAAACCAATGATCAAAATAATGGCGGAAAACTTTAGGTTTAAATGAAAAAGTGAATTTTTCGGAGCAAAATCTATGATAAAGGGCAGCCCACACGATATTTTCTAAAAATTTGAGTCTTTATTGTGAAATATCAGTGAAATATATATTGATTGCATCTGCAATCAGCATCGGCAATCTGCAATCGGCCTGAAAGCTAACACCCAAATGCTTCAAATCTCTGTTTAAAATCTATTAAAAATAATTGTTATTTCATCGAAAACAGTTGTTGAAACTTTAAATGCGATTATGTCGGAACCATTCTTTCCAAAATGGTTGACCGATTTAAATTTTTTTATCACCCACCATTCTTGTATGAGCTAGAATATTTTGGATCGTTCCAAAAATAAAAACGAAAGCGTAAGTTAAAGTTGGCTCTAACCGACTTCGATATACCCGTTACTCATGAAAAAAACATGTTTAATAGTTTTCCTGCGTTCCTTAGGGTGAACATCCGAAAAGTATGCAACATTTTTTTAACTCGGCTATTTATCACTTTTTTGCTCATAACTTGAGAAGCGCTTATCCGATCTTTATCATTTTTTCAGCGAATCGATTCATTTTGCTAATTACTAACTATCTCTAGAAGGTACGAATCGTCTAAACTGAAGGAGATATAACGTTTTTTCCAAATTGCGGGGGCGTGAGGGGGCGTGGCCAAAATTTGAAACAAACTTGATCTGCGTGCAGATAAAAGAAGCATTTGTCCCATACATGTCAAACCTCTATCTCTTACTATCTCTGAGATCTATGTGTTCATACAGACTGACGGACGGACGGACGGACGGACGGACAGACGGACATGTCTATATCGACTCGGCTGTTGTCGATATATGGTCGGAAATTATACCTTCTGCCTGTTACTTACATTTGCACGACTTTAGTATACCCTTTTTACTCTACGAGTAACGGGTATAAAAAATCATTCCATTCCGGGACTTACGGGATCGATTCATGCCGAAAGGGTACTCAAAATGTGTTGATCCCGGAAAGGCATAAACCATTCCCGACAGGAATAAGTTAGGTACGGAAACATTTTCAAGCTTTGATCCCAGTTTTAGCCCGCCCGAACTTAAACTGATCTCTCTTTTCGAACATATCTTAGTCCCTTTCGAGATAATATTCTAGTACGGTAGAGTATGATTTGATCCCGATATCAGAACTACACTTTGTTCAATTCGAGATAAAATTCTAGTTCGGCTGAGAATGATTTGTTTCTGATATTCGGGGTTGACAGTCATCACAATAGGATTGCCCAGTTCTGGATTAAAAAGCCATATACATAAAATATTAACTACATGGTGATATGACAAAACGCCCACGGACATAAGGCCCACATGAAAAATTTCAATCACTACTTTGAAATACAAACTCAGAATTTTTCTGGGCCTTTTGACCGGACATAAGGCCCATGGGTGTAATGTCCGTATTCAAATTTATGTGACATTAAATGCACAGTGGTAAGGTGCATGCACCAACTTCTGTGCCGTATATGGGTTGACGAAAGCATGCCTGACGATTGAAATCTAAGTGTTCTCTCTCCAATCTTTAAAAAAGGGGACCCTGCAGTTTGCGCCAACTACCGCGGGATCAGTCTCCTCCCCATCGCATATAAGGTTCTGTCCCGCATTATTTGTGTTGTTGATACACTGATTGGACCTTATCAGTGTGGCTTTAGACCTGGTAAGTCCACCACAGACCAGATATTCACATTGCGCCAAATTCTGGAGAAGACCTATGAGAGAAACATCAAAAATCACCATCTTTTTATCGATTACAAAGCCGCTTTCGACACGCCGATAAGGTCAAGGTTTTTCGAAGCCCTGTCTACTTTAAGTATTCCAGCAAAGTACGTTCGACTTTGCATGATGACGTTGAGAAGCACTCAAAGCTCCGTCAAAATAGGAACGAACCTCTCCGAGCCATTTGATACCAAAAGAGGTTTTAGGCAGGGTGCCACCTTATCGTGTGACTTCTTTAATCTGCTGATGGAGTATATACTGCGCCAGTGCCAAAATGCCAACAGATCGGGCACCATCTTTAATAAAGATGTAATGCTACTCGCATATGCCGATGATATTGACATTATCGGCAAAACCGAACAGGCAGTAAGCAAGGCGTTTTCAGAGATTGAGAAGCAGTCTGAGCTAATGGGTTTAGCGGAAAACGAGGACAAGACGAAGTACCTAGTGTCCTCGAAACAGAAGTACACACAAATTGGGCAATCTGTTGCAATGGGAGAGTAAAACTTTAAAGTTGTAGAGGACTTTGTCTACCTTGGAACGATGATAACCGGCGACAACAACATCAGCCTGGAAATTCGAAGAAGAATCACGCTCGCAAACCGATGCTATTACGGGCTAAGTAAGGAGCTCAAGAGCAGAAACCTCAAGCGAAGAACAAAAATAGCGCTATATAAGTCGCTTATCATCCCAGTCCTGCAATACGGCGCAGAAGCATGGGCAATATCATCAGCGGATGAGGCGGCGATTGGCGTTTTCGAGCGAAAGATTCTTTGCAGGATTTATGGACCTTTGAAAGTTGGCGAGGACTTTCGCATCCGAAGGAATGACGAACTGTATAAGCTCTATGGGGATACTAGTCTGGTCAAGCGCATAAAGCAACAGCGGCTGCGCTGGCTGGGACATGTTACCCGTATGGATGATCAATTTCCAGCAAAAATGGTCTACAAGAGGAATGCGAAAGAACTGGGCCAAGGCAAGGTGGGACGACCACCTCTAAGGCGGGACGACCAGGTGCGGAAAGACATTTCTAAGCTTGGCGTGAAAAACTGGTGCCAGCTCGCACGGAGCAGAAGCGACTGGCGGACATTAGTTGTAGCGGCCGAGACCGTCAAACGGTTGTGATGCAAGCATCGGGCCAATAAAGAAGAAGAAGAAATGCACAGTGCTTAATATATAATTTAACAAATTTTTGCTATCCACAGAGGGTTTACAATTTTGCTCCTTTAAAATGGGCATAGGAATTCTGTCCCATTTTGCTCGTGTGATTTATTAATTAAGTCTTGGTGAAAAATCACTGACTGTTTCTGTTTTTGTTCAAATCGAAGTCTGCGTGATTTGGCAACCAGGTGGTTTTTGTGCTCATGTTGTCTCATGTAGGTTGATTCTCAATTTGAGCATTTGAGCCATGGTCACACCGGCAGGGCTGAAAACGCACTAATAGTAGGATGGCAGCGCGTCTGCACTTTGCTTTTTAGCGATTTAGATTTGATTTAGATTTCGATTGAGACTCGTGAACAGATATTGATGTAAAAGAACATCTAACTGACAAGCAAACAAAGCAAAGAAAAAAGCAAAAATTCAATAAATATCGGGTTTCTATCCATAAATACAAATAAAAATCGAAATTCGTGTCTTTTGGAAATGAATGAGAAGTGAAAATTTATTTAAATATTAAGTGTCAGGGTCGATAATGAGCAGATTTGGTTGCAATGCGGTGCCTCCATTTTAGTCCTAAGTCTCAACGCCTCCCACAACAGCAACGACTGGCGATATCTGAGCAAAGAGTACGTCCTCGTTACGAAGAGCCGATGTGAACAGTAGATCATCACGGATGGTGGAAGCACAACTATGACTGGACCATTCCAGTCATGCCGAATAGGCACTTCACGTTGTAGGGCATGGACACCATTTCGTAGTTAACCTTATCCTTGGGGTTTAAGATTATCTTGTACTTGAGAGCGCAGCCAGGAAAAAATCTTCCTCTGAGACCAGCTTTTCGCTGCTTTTGCAATTCCAAGCATTTCTGCCTCTGTCCACTTTGGGCCGCTGATATGCAAGAGACAGCTAATAAGTTCTGGTTATAATTTCAGTATTTTTCATTAAACTGGGCGAAAAGTCCGAAGAGATTTGGGCAATATGTCCAAAATTTATGTGGACATTACGCCCAAGGTTAATTTACTTACAAGGTGCAAGGGGACGTATTCCCCACAGTTGCTATCTTTCGAGGGGCCTTTCTTTATTTTCAGCTGTCAAATCAAAGTCAAAATTTTGATATTTCAAATGAAAATAACCGCTTGTTAATTCGACTTACAGTTTTTGTGTAATATAATATTTTGTTCGACCTTTTCCATTGTGTTCACTTGTAAAGGTTAGTGCTAAGAGTTGCCTCCTCCAGGGCATAGATTTGTCCACATGCTGTGGCCGCTTTGCTGGGCAATGTCTTTTACACAAATGTCATACAACAGTTTCATAAATCTGCAGGATAAGCTGCATCAGAACATTTATCGTAAGTATACCCTGGTGGCTATTGGCACCAACGACTTCGGCTACGAGTATTTAGCGCCAGAGGGAATCAAATTCAAACCGCTTTACCAAATTCGGGAGTTGACTGGTCTGCAGTTGATGGACTCACTGTGCAGCTTAAGCAGTATTTGTCTATCACTCGTGACTCTTTCGTCTATCCAGTGATCTACGGTGCCAATTGTGTGCTGCCCTCCTTGCCGCCCATCATTAAAGACCACGAACAACTACATTCCTATGCTCATCGCTAAAAAGCCTGGGTTAGGGTATGGCATTGCCTTCAAAACTAAGAAATGCCTGACACAAACACACACACATAACTTCACATATTGGCAACTTTATTGAATTTGACAGTGAAATATTTAATTCTAAATCATTTGGTATTTTCTACATTGTTTTCTGTTTTGTTGTTGTTGCTGCTGCTGCTGCTGGTAATTTCAGTTTTGTGGGGATTGCGTTTTGAGTGCTTGGCAAATCAATGGGAAAATTTGCTTAGCCAATTTGTTAAATGCGCCAACACACACACACACACACACACACATTCACAGAGGCAAACAAAATCGGTCAAAAGACCAAAAGTGGACAGACAGCGGTCGGCCTGTCCATATGTCCATGTTCGTGTCCTGGCTGTTAAGTGCAGCACGCAAATAAATCATAAAATATTTAGTTGAAAATTTATACATCATTTGGAAGTGGTACATGTATGCGTGTGTGTGTGTGTGTGTTTGTTTGCATGGAACTGAGCGAGATGCAGAGATTGACATATTTTGGGGCAAGTACATTGAAATGCTTAACTTCGTGCGGTAGCTGCAGTTGCGTTTAAGCAATTAAGTGCAACTTTGATGCTCTCATACGCAGACACACACACACCTACGGGGGCAATAAAATGTGGCCAGCATATGCCAGAATCGCTGGCCACTTCTTTGTGGCAAATGGAAAATTATCAAGACGTCTGTCGTAAAAACATGTTAAAATATGAAGACAAATGGCATTAAGCAGCAGGAGCAACAGAAGCAGCCAAAGGATAGCACCTGGCTAACAGTTGTTATTTGTCTTTCTTTCTCAAACTGAATCCAAATGCTTGAAAGTGACATTGCCATAAAAACAGACGGACAGGAAAATGACTTTGGAAAGAATGGTTCAAAGAGCATTCAGCAGAACAGCTTGATCTTTTATGATTCCAACACTTCTCATTCAATGACTTTTGTTCAGTTACAGTCAGTCTTGTTCAGTGACTCTTGGTAAAAACTTAATTTTTCCGTTAGTCTTCTTCAGTTCTTGTTCTGGGAATTTTGAATATCAACTCTTGTTCAGTCTCTTGTTCAGTAACTCTTCTTCAGTTAATCTCAGTCTTATTCAGTGACTCTCCTCCATTGACACTTGTTTACTGACAGAACAGCTTGATCTTTTATGATTCCAACACTTCCCATTCAATGACTTTTGTTCAGTTACAGTCAGTCTTGTTCAGTGACTCTTATTCAGGGACTCTTGGTAAAAACTTCATTTTTTCGTTAGTCTTCTTCAGTTCTTGTTCTGGGAATTTTGAATATCAACTCTTGTTCAGTGACTCTTGTTCAGTAACTCTTCTTCAGTTAATCTCAGTCTTATTCAGTGACTCTCCTCCATTGACTCTTGTTTACTGACTCTTGTTAAAACCTCTCGCTCAGAGACTTTTATGAAATGACTATTTTTCAGTCAGTCTTCTTCAGTGACTCATACTCTTGTTCATGAACTATTGTTTAGTTACTCCAGTTCAGTGACTCTCATTAAATAACTTCTTCAGTTAATCTTGCTTAGTTACTCCTATGAAGTAAATGTCTATCTAAATGGCTATTTTACGGTCACTCTTCTTCTACAGTGACTCTGGTTCAGTTACTTTTGTTCAGTGACTCTTGCTTAATAACACTTCTTGAGTAACTAAGAATTTCATTCAGTTACTTGTTAAATCACTATTTTTCAGTCATTCTCCTTCAGTGACTCCCCTTAAGTGAATCTCTTGCTTAGTAACAACCGTAATTCTTCTAAAATTACTGTTCTTCAGCCTATCTAGGACTTTTGTTTACCGCATCTCGTTTAGTAACTCTTTTTAAAAAACCTATTTTTCAGTAACTCGTATTCAGTGATTTTTGCTTAGTAACTCTTGTTAAGTGACACCTGTTCAATGACTTTCATTCAGTGTCTTTTGCGAAATGACTATTTTCAATCAGTCTGCTTCAATAACTCATATTTAGTGCCTTAGGGACTATTGATTAACGACTTTGGTTAAGTGACCCTTGTTCAGGACTATTACATAGCGACTCTTATTAAGTAACTCTTCTCTAGTAATTCTCATTTAGAGCCTTTTTCGAGGGGCTTTTATTTTGCGACGCTTCTTTCATTATGTGACTCTTTTTAAATGACTTCTTCTCAGTTACTTTTTCACTGTGACTCTTGTTCAGTGACTCGTATTCAATGATTCTTGTTCAGTGACTCTTGTTTAGTTACTTTCATTTAGTGACTTTTTCAGGGACTTCTGTCTGACTATGCTTAAGCCACTCTTGTTTGGTAACTCTTCATAAGTAACTCTCATTCAGTGACTCTTGTTTAGTTAATCTCTTTCAGTGACTTTTGCTTAGAGACTCCTGTTCAGTGTCAGTTAGTCTTGTTTAGTGATACTCATTCAGAGACTCTTGTTAATAAACCTAATACCGTTGTACATATAGTGAGAAATATATGTACCTTCGTTTACCAGATCCGGTATAACTATTTTTGACCAAGTGAAACCGATTGCCCAACTCGAAGAATTCTTATAAATGTAAATAACCTGAACTCAAAACCAGGGGCCTATATCCACCTAAACCTTATTTAGAAGTTATAATATCATTATCTGCACTTCTCGGAAATCGCCACAAAGTAAATAAAGAGAGTATTTGCTGTCTCATTGCCCCGTCAGCTGCGGGTGAAATAAGTAATGGGACATTTAAAGTCAACAGGCCAAAGCCAAAGACCCTGGAGACAGTCAAGCTCAATGTTATTTCCAAATGCAATTGAGCGCATTAGTTCAACTGCGTCGATCTGCTGATGCTAATGACGATAATGGTCTCCGTACCTTACAATGGACGAATGACACATTAAATAAATAAGCATAATTAATGCATTCCCCCACCCGACAATGTGTGTCCTGGCCATGGACACTTCATCTGTATATCCTTCGTCTAATTTAAGTTGATGGCCAAGTTTATGCGCTGCGAGTTGGTGGCGGGGAGAGCAGAGAGCAGCGAGTGAGTCTAGACTGTGCAAGTCTCTATAAATATGACTGTGAGTCATAAAAATGTATGAGGCGCAGTTGTCAGAAGGCATGAATTTTACGGTGATATGCGTAAGCGTGTGTGTGTGTGTGCGTCGACAAGGACAATCATTACGTGTTAGAGTCGCTGCGCAGCTGGGACAAGTTGGAAGATGTAGGGCCAGCAGCATTGCCACGTGTTTACATGCGCTCCAGCCATAAAGTAACGCCAACAAACGCACTTTACAGCCTCCAAGCGGTGAAAATACGGGACACGGGTTTTGGTTTTTCGGCTTGGGTTTTGGTCCCGGAAAGGTGGTTGGGTTCATGCTAAATTTTTAATGAAACGTCGCATAGAAAACGGCAAAAGTTGAATTTATGACTAGCAGCACATAGGACAAGGACATGGACAGCAAAATATTTTATGTAGGTTTGTAGTAGAGTAAAGCATTCTCGGGTCATGACCAAACTTTGATTGGCTGCGATTGGCAGCAGTTGCTGACGAAATGTTTTTGCGATATAAAAAAGAGTTAAAAGAATGCTGAAAAATGGTGTTCAAACTCTAAGGCTGATGTTTTCTTACCATTTCATGAGTAAATTTGTAAGTAAAATACGTAAATTTGGGGGAAGAATACCAAATGGTCATTCGAGCCGGATATTTTGGAAACAATGTTTTGTTATGGGGGAGAAGAGGTTCAAAGACAAATGGCTTGTAATCGAACTCCGTGAGGTAAATTAGTTTCGGGAGTGAATACCAAATGGTCCTTCGAGCCGGATATTTTAGGAACTATTAGGCCTGTTCCCGTTTTCGATTTCGATCAGCATTGTTAAATGTTCTCGCTTTCAAAAACCGCCTGTGCTATTCGATTTTTAACTTCAAAATTCCAATTACCTTCAATTGATCCTATGGAAGGAAAAAAGATTGGACCAAATTCTTTAATCATTTCTTACAAAACACAACGGGAACAGGCCTTAATGCTTTTTTGTAGGGCCGAAGAAGTTTAAAAGATAAATGGCTTGAAATGGTTGTAATAAACCTTATGAGTCCTTTCCGTAAGAGAAAATAGTGGGGTGAATACTAAATGGTCCTTCGAGCCGGATATTTTGAAAACAATGTTTTGTTCTGAGGGCGAAGAGTTTCATGGACAAATGGCTTGTAATAGTATTTCAGAGCCTTTTTCATAAGGGAAATTTGTTTCGGGAGTGAATACCAAAGGGTTCTTCGAGCCGGATATTTTTGAAACAATGTTTTGTTGTGGGGCGAAAAGTTCAAAGGACAAATGTCTTATAATTTAACTTTAGAGTACTTTCCGTAAGGGAAATTTGTTTGGGGAGTAAATACCAACTGGTTAAAAGACAAATTTCTTGAAATGGTTGTAATAAAGCTTCCGTAATGGAAATTAGGTTTTTGGAAGTAAACCGATTTCGCAAGGATTCTAAAAGGTTAGTTTCCATTTGCTGTCTATGCACCAATCCAACAATTACCATTCCCCGCCTTCTGTTACCATTCTTGTAGGGCCCTCACGATTCCCGCCAAGCCATAACAAAATACTACAAAATACCAGCGATATTTCGAAATCTCACATACGTGAGTGTCTCTGGCTGGCTCTGGCTCTGCCAATGCCCGAATATAAATCGCACAACAAAATCTCAGCCATTATTTGGTATTATTGAAGTAAACGAATTTCCAAATGCAGGCAACGGGCGAGGGGCCACCACCACAAATGTCTTTAAAATCAGCAAAGAGAAATAGAGAGAAAGCCAAAAAGGAAACGAGTTTAGATTAAAAGAGAAAGAAAAGGCCAAGGAGCGGCAGTCTTTGCACGTCTTTTGGCCTGTGCCAATAAAGCGCAACAAGGAGCTGAGCTGACCAAGTCGTGTCAATATTTCGCCAGTGCTGTGTGACCTACGGAGGTGGCCATGCGCGTCCAGCGTCAGGAATATTGATGCCCGAGAAGCGTGCCGTTGGGAATGCCATGTGCCATGTGCCGCTGTGCCGCTTGACCGCAGTGAGCGGTGGCCAGGGCCACATAAATTAGCGACCGGCTGCTGTTTCGGGCTTCTTTGCATTAAATGTCTGTATGTGTGGAGTAAAACTTTTGCGGCTGGCTCCCTGCCTCATATTGCGGCACGCAGTTTATCAAAGTGTCCGCCAGCGTTACGTATACGCAATGTGTCGTTACTTTGGTAGCGAATGCTGCTGTTGCACATCACGTGACTTGGCCACCAAATGAAATTTCTAGTCGACTCTGGCGTCAGATGGCTCTGTGTAATTGAGTTGCCCTTGTCTTACACTCTTTCTCTCCGTCTTTCTTCTGCCTTCCTTAAGTGTGCAATTACTTAAAATTTCTGACTTAACACTTGAGCTGCTTGAGCGTTATTAACAAATGAAGGCTTTCCATTTGCCATTGAGCAATTAATGGTGATAAATATAACAAGTCACTTGATTCTAATTACTAAACTTTGATTCTTTGTCTTAAATTGTGTGAAAAATTGAAATTGGAAAACAGCTAATCGGCTTACATAAAACATAGAATTGACCAAAATTGTAATTGGTCATTATAACACTCGCAGAAGAAGAACAAAGTGTGATGCCGGGGACTGTAACCAATGAAGGTCGAATCAGAGCGATTGCAGCATAATTGTTAACATTTTTAGCTGCTGCTATGTATTTATTGAGTTATAAATGATTGACAACATAATTACCATATTTGGCCAACAGCCGCAACATGGCATGGCGTGGCGTTGGGCCTATTGATCATCATTATCATCATCAGGCATTGGCATCGGCATCTGCACTTCCTTGTTGTGGTCTCGTAATTGGTCGTTTGTTGTCTTCGGGGCCTGCGACCTCGTCAATTAGCCTCCAAGAAGTAGGCATAGCATAATAATCACTGTGTGTGTGTGTGTGTGTTGCAGTTTTTGTGGTCATTACGCATACGTCAACTGGTAAGCGGGCTTTGTGTGTGTGTTGTTGTGTGATGCATATTTTAGTTTGTATTTTGATTGTCAGCCAGTTGTCAGGTGCTGCTGCATTTCATTTCCATTTTATTAAATTTAATTTGGCTTTGTCGTGTGTTTGTGGAAGTATTTGTCTATTTGCACTAATTAAATTCATGCAAAAATTTTTCTAATTAAAAGTTTACTAATGAAATTTATGCAGCTGCTGTTTTGCACGCGTGTGTGTGTGTGTGTGTGTGTGGGTGCGTGGGCAAAAGCCCAAAAGTCGCGCTTTCAATTAAAAATCGCCACTGCAAATCCAAATGCAAACGCAAAGGGAATACATAAAAGATGGAAAACGATGTGAGACCCACGGACAGCTGGCAAAAGTTGATGCGCCTGAATTAGATTTGTATTAAATTGCATTTTTGCGGTTATTATTTCATTGCATTTTGTTTTATTTCATTTGATTTTCAGAGCATTACGTGTTTCGTTGCCCATTTTCTCATTTTCTCATTTTGTTGTTGGGTTTTATATATATATTTTTCCTGCCCCCCCTGCATAAATAACTATACGGGCGAGTTAATGCAATCAAATGTGGCGTAATTAAAAACTAATATCATAGAAAAATGAACAAGTTTTTAACTTAAAATATAACATAATGGACCTTGATTATGTGCGTCTGTCTACCCGATTTGTGTTTTGAAACAATTTGTGAGTTTGTCTGAAAGTTATTTTCTCTACAGAAGGGGGCACTCTGAAATTTTGTTTTAACTCACGTTGCACAGTGGTCGGTTTGGCGAATTTAGCGTTGCATAAATCAAAAATTGATAATCGATTTTTCAGACCGCTTTAATTTAATTTAATAAAGGGAACCCCGGTTAGCCCGAAAATGTTTGGTTTTTTTAATTTGGTCAATTATTTTGGATTTACAGTGGTTCAAAGTTGAAAAATTTTTAAACTGATAAAGTTTTATATTTTTTTTTTGGATTCAAATGTCACGTGAGTCACCTACAATGTAGAATTTTTCAAATATCTCTTTCTATTCAAAAGTTACGATTTATCCAGCGTTAGTCTCACAACGCAACAAAATTTGAATTCTTCCAGTAGGTATATTGGTGGTTCCAGATTATGTTGGTGTGCTGAACACGAATTTGTTTTCAGAAATGGTCCATCACGTCGAGATTTTTAGTAATATGAGCTTCAACTTGCAAAATATGGCTATTTTGATACTTTTTAGTAGCTTTTTGTTGGAACCCAGTACTTTTAAAGGGTTCCACGTCTATTCAACACAAAACAATTTCAACACGTCAATTCAACACACGTCAATTCAACACACGTCAATTCAACACAGCACAATTATAACACATATACAATTTCAACATTATCAATTTCAACACAAAGCAATTGAACATCGGCAAATTTCAACATATTACGATTTCAACACAGTACAATTTCAACACTGGAAAAAAAAAATTTCAATCTTGCAATGTCAGTCGAACCTGACTTTATTATCCTCCGAAAGTGTATGCACATTTGAAAGCACCAGAGATAACATTCTTTTGTTCACAACTTGAATAACTTTCATCCGAATGCAGGCGTTGTAAATATTGTTCGTGTTTAATTGGTTTTGTGTTGAATTGACGTGTGTTGAATTGACGTGTGTTAAATTGACGTTTGTTGAATTGACGTGTTGAAATTGTTTTGCGTTGAGTAGTGTCCTCCGAAAGTGTACGCATATTTGAAAGCACCAGAGATAACATTCTTTTGTTCACAACTTGAATAACTTTCATCCGAATGCAGACGTTGTAAATATCGTAAAATTTTTGCCAGCCGCTTGTGTCACCCTTCTTTCCCAGCATGAATTTGTTTGTGTTTAATTTGTAATGTGTTGAAATAACGTATGTTTAATTGACTTTTTGAAATTTATTTGTTGATTATACCGGGAATCGGTTTATGAAATCGGCGGGGGATGAAGGTTGCGATTGTGGAAAAATTTTTAACTGCAGCTAGTGTCCCCCTTCTATCTCTGATGGTACTACACACTTGCATTATATTTACTATCACTAATAAAAGTCATCGTTACTCATTTTTAGGTTCCACGTCTAATCAGCACACAACAATTTCAACACGTCAATTCAACACAAAACAGTCTTCACATAAGAAAAAGTCCACACACGTCTATAAGTCATTTTAAATTTAATAATAAATTAATTATTTTGTTTTGTGTTGAATTGACGTGTTGAAATTGTTTTATGTTCAATT
Organism: Lordiphosa clarofinis; assembly: GCA_018904275.1. Taxonomy (NCBI): domain Eukaryota; kingdom Metazoa; phylum Arthropoda; class Insecta; order Diptera; family Drosophilidae; genus Lordiphosa; species Lordiphosa clarofinis. The sequence continues at coordinate 1,023,285 of JAEIGQ010000077.1, read as the reverse complement.
AACGTGTGTTGAATTGTTGTGTTTGGTAAAATGACTTAGTGTTGTATTGACGTGTGTTGAAAATGTTTTGTGAAGACTTTGTTTTGTGTTGAATTTGTTTGTGTTGTTGGGTAAAATGACTGTGTGTTTTATAGACCCTTAGTCACCCTTTTGAAGATATTCAAGAATAAAGGCTTAACTCCTTCTGGAGGTACCTTAACCGATTGCACGATTGAAATTAATTTTTTTAATTGCTTTACCAATGACCCTGACAATTTTTGAGAATTTCATCTTAGTCCATTAAAAACTAAGTTAAAATTAGGGATCCAAACCAAATCGAATTTCGGTTTCGTTTTCGGTTCTGGTACGTACCGAAACTGCCGTATCGGTAAAAGGTTCTGTTTCGGTTCTATTCATTCATTCTAATTATTTATTCTTCTTTATAGAAAAAAACGCTAACAAACAATGCTGCAAACCGGTCCTAAACAGGAAGCCAAGAAATAGTTTCGAGTTTAAGTGTTCTTCGAACCGGACCATGAACCAAACTTTTCAAATTTGTACACTCCCGAACCTGAACCCAAAACAAAAAAATCAATCATCTGCTTGCCCGATGATTGAGGTTTCTAAAGCAAACACGATTCCCCTTCGATTGAGAATATTATTTATAAGTGCTTAACCGTTTTCCAATAGGATCAGAGACATTATATAAACTCGATCACTTCCCTAGCTACATGAATATAATGCTACTTATAATTCCCTGTGCAGTGATTGAGTGGGTTTTTGAGTTATGCGCATTTCAAGCACTTTAAGATAATTTGTACTTAACTTAACTGGATTCCTCATAATTCCTTTATGTAATAAAAGAAACTACAAAAGACCAAAGAACACCCTACCCTAACACCCATTAATTTAGAAACTTCCCTCTTACCGTTTTTAGATAAAAACGCTGGACCAGGCGTTCGCACAATTTCTGGTTATTTCTAAAAATAAAAACTAAGATAAGGGGAAAAAGTCTTAAGTAGCCAAGCGAAGATAATTTATGAAAGAAGCTTCCAAACAATAAGGTGGCTTTACCGTCGCGTCGCTTCGGAAGAAATGTATTGATGTGGTTCTTCATAGAAAATACTAAAAATAAGTTTGAAGAACTTGGTAATTTTCGGTAAGTCCCCGCGTCAGCATTTAAGTTTGACCAAACGTGTGCACATAAAATACATACCATACCTCACTCTATAAATACTTTGCTGCCTCCCCCTTCCCCTCCCCACCGTTCACTTGCTCACGCTTAACGTGACGTTCTGTCTGCCCAATTTGCACAATGAGGAAGTGCAGCGCTGTCGATTGTTAAGCATTAAATGCTAATTATGTTGCCAATCAGTAAGGCTTCGTGGGCTGGAGCCCGCGCCAAAAACTAAGTAATTTATGTATTGTCTCTTCTAAATATACTGTTTTTATTTATACTAATAAAACAAACGAACTGCAGCGTCGACTAAGACGCGTTGTCAGCAGCTAATTGTTGCGTGATTAATCATTTTCTATGCAAATTATATTTATGATTGTTGTCTCATTCGTACACGCGACTCCAAGTCTGAATACGATACTGTCTCTGATTTTGACTTTGACTTGGGCTTTGCGTCTAATTTACTACCAGATCTTTAATTACAACCAGGCGCTGCAGCATCAAATCATCTTCAGGTTTAACGTGAAAGCAGTTAAAAGCCTTAATGCTAAAAGTTTTTCAGTTGAATTATGAGTGTTCTAAGTGCTTGTATTAGAGTACAGTGGTCAACAAAAGAGAATTGTCCCTCAATAAACCAACAAAGTTTAAAAATCTTCGGTTAGAACATTCTTTTGCTAAGCAGATGTAAATACTCAAATGACAATTTAACAGTTTTTGCGGTTTTTGATCCACACCTCTTTTATACGCGCCTTCAATTGCCATTGATCCAATATATATATGTGCTCCAGCCGCTTCAGCAAAATCCTTCCTCCTTTAATCAAAGTAGGCGTTGACTTTGGTTGTCACAAATATTTTTCGATGCTTCCCATTGCTTGATAACTTTGGCTCAGTTCGTTTCTGTCGCCCAGAGCGACAACATCTCTGGCTCTTTATTTATTTCTTTTATTTTTATGAAAATCTAAAAAGTGTTCGAGCTGTCATTAAAAGGTTTATTATTTTTTGTTTTTCACTTTTTATTTAAATCTTGTGCAGCTTGTTCTGTAAGAGCTTTAGTTCTGTGTTGACGACCTGATGAAGCTGGTCATCACCAACTCCATTCCGGTAGAACAGAATTTGTACGATGGGCCTTGAGAGTCATGTTCAACGACATCTTCTATTTATTTTTGTTACTTCTAAGGATTACAATCAGACCTACTTTGTTTTGGGCAATGGATCTATTTTCGAGGGTCTATACAGACGCATTGTATTAGTACACACACGGTATATCTTCTTTTTTGTCATGTTCAACGACATCTTTATTTATTTTGTTATTCTAAGGATTACAATCAGACCTACTTTGTTTTGGGCAATGGATCTATTTTCGAGGGTCTATACAGACGCATTGTATTAGTACACACACGGTATATCTTCTTTTTTGTCATGTTCAACGACATCTTCTATTTATTTTTGTTACTTCTAAGGATTACAATCAGACCTACTTTGTTTTGGGCAATGGATCTATTTTCGAGGGTCTATACAGACGCATTGTATTAGTACAAGGTATATCTTCTTTGTCATGTTCAACGACATCTATTTATTTTGTTATTCTAAGGATTACAATCAGCCTACTTTGTTTTGGGCAATGGATCTATTTCGAGGGTCTATACAGACCATTGTATAGTACAAGGTTTCTTCTTTTTGTCATGTTCAACGACATCTTCTATTTATTTTTGTTACTTCTAAGGATTCATCAGCCTACTGTTTTGGGCAATGGATCTATTTCGAGGGTCTATACAGACGCATTGTATAGTACACACACGGTATATCTTCTTTGTCATGTTCAACGAATCTTCTATTTATTTTGTTACTTCTAAGGATTACAATCAGACCTACTTTGTTTTGGGCAATGGATCTATTTTCGAGGGTCTATACAGACGCATTGTATTAGTACACACACGGTATATCTTCTTTTTTGTCATGTTCAACGACATCTTCTATTTATTTTTGTTACTTCTAAGGATTACAATCAGACCTACTTTGTTTTGGGCAATGGATCTATTTTCGAGGGTCTATACAGACGCATTGTATTAGTACACACACGGTATATCTTCTTTTTCCCGATGTTTTTATCTTAGTTATCTCGCTTCCCGAGAACGAGTCAATGGCCACGAGACTTCTGGGTTGAGTTAAAGGGATCAATCGTCTACCACCCGGTTTAAGCTAGAGAAGTTGCATCACCTTAGGTGATTGGCCTGCCTTTTTATACCTTGTAAAAATGTAAATGTTGGCTATACAGCTCCTAAAACGGGGCCAAGTCTAGCTTCTTTCTTTTTATACCTAGTACGCATTGAAAATGTGCGCATTCCAAAGCGGCCGGCGGCCCGGGCTCTTCGGGAAGAGTTCGAACGCGAACGCGAGCGCTTATCTAATAGTCCCTTGACATCACTATCCAGGCACTCCTCTATCATGAATTTATAATTTACCTTCTCAATGCTGAACATGAGCTCCATAATAGTGGTATTCCTGAAAGTTGATTTGCTTTTGATTTGCTTTCGTGAAAGCAAAAGCAAAGCAGTTGGTGGAACGACCCTGATTTCATTTTGATTTGCTTTCAATTGGCGCCAAATTTAAACATTCCGGGTAAGCAAAATGACAAAGAAATTGTAAAATTGAATTTTCTAATCTTCTTTAACAATAGTATGTGATCAGAATCTGTAGTTCTAAGAAGTTTGTAACTTAACTAAGGTGAATTCAATTAATTATGTATTTGTTTATGACCACAGAAAGTGACTGCCATTTGACAGATCCAAAGAGGAAGAGGCAGGATAAAATAGTGGAAGAATTTGTAACCTCGAACCTTCTAGGAGAGCTCTGCAAATATGTAAGCCTGAACACCTTTGACCATGTCAAGCACAAGCTCCAGGAACTCGGGCACTTATGACTCTGTCCACTTAAGGCCGCTGGCCTTGTTTTCAGTAGTCTCGAATGCAGTCTTAGATGCAATAAATAATTATCATTTAATTGCCAAAATTTGGAATGCAAAATAACTTACATTCTTTATATTTAAATCACAACAAAATTTAAACAAACACCATGCGCGCGGAGCCATTTTTTCTACGAGAACGGTCTCACTAAAACGAAAGCAAATCGAAATCAACTTCGAGGCTGATTTCGCGAAAGCAATTAGTATGACCTTAATTTCCTTACATTTTCTGGGCACACTGCTCATTTTGTATGGAGCAGCTGTGATCAGCTGTTTCGCGAAATCAAATCGAAAGCAAATCAAAAGCAAATCACTTTCAGGAATACCACTAATGTTTGGATGGCTCTGCAATTGACGCAATATCTCAGTCTTCTTATAGTGCTCGCCATGAGTCGAGTACATATACTGATTGTCCACCATTTTGACAATAACAGGATTTAATGCATACGCCGAGATCTGCACCGGACCGCAGCCATTGCTGCTTCGGCTGCTGCAGCTGGCGCTACAGATTCCATGACTACTCGTCAGGCTATTATACACTCATTACAGCCTCAATCTGCCAAAGTACCTGCCGACTCTGCTGAACGTCGCATACGTCGAAATGAGAATCTATTGACTGCTGCCTCTTGCTTTATACGCGAAGTGGATGCACCCACTCTAGAGGCTTTGAGCAATGCCATTTATTACCAATTGATCAGCCGTTCGGAGTAAAGATAAATGTGGGTCCTAGTCATTTCTAACTAAAACCACCTACCCGAAAAATCACTTAAATACCAAATCTTAGTTTGCTTTAGTTAGTTTTTCTTTTTGTGTGCAAACGGAAATAATTTTGTTCATTAAATCTGTTGTTAAAATATGGGGTTAACCATCATGTCCCCAATAAAAATCCACTTCTTCCAAGTGGATGCGGAATTAATTATCCTACAACCATTACAAATCGGAAATTCGCCCCTTCCGGTGTGATTTCAATTAGAACTGTCAACGACACTCGGTTTTTTTTCCGTTGACCAATCTAGGCTTTACTTTTTCCTTTAACGGTTGCGGTTGACGCTTTAAAACGACATATCTCCGCGCGGAGTTATGTCGCTTTGAAAACGACATATCTCCGCCATGTTGAAAACGACATATCTCCGCGCTGAGATATGACGCTTTAGAACGACATAGCTCCGCGCGAAGATATGTCGCTTTCAAACGTCATACCTCCGCCATTAATCACAGCGGAGATATGTCGTTTTAAGACGTCATATCTCCGCCGTTTTCCAAACGACATATCCCCGCGCGGAGTTATGTCGTTTTGAAGCGTCATATCTCCGCGCGGAGTTATGTCGTTTTAAAGCGTCATATCTCCGCGCGGTGATATGTCGTTTCAAACGCAGCGGAGATATGACGTCAGAGCTATGTCGTTACCCCAATTTTTTAACGAACGTTGTCAACGTTGTCGTCTTTGCCGAAGTTAATATACCCTTGCAAATATTTTAATACATCAGAGTTTACGAACGTCAGTATTAAAACAAACAAAATCTATAACCGAAACCCACTTTTCGACCGATAATTTCTATATAGTTGTCCAAGGCTTGTTGAAATTATGTGAAATCATTTAGGGTGTTCACCAGCTCCGTAAAAGCGTAATTAGTAAATTTACCCCACATGAGCTAGTGAGCACCCCCTTGTGATTTCCCCTAGTAATTGTTGTGGTAAATCAGCTGCTTTTAACTGGCTATTCATTTTGCTCATAATATTTAAAACGGAACTCAGACGCCTCAGAGGCGTAGGGCACTGTATGTATAACTCATGAACAGGAAGTCGTGTGTTCGAACCATGTAAGCTGACTTATATTTTTTTTTTATCGTTTGTTATTGAACATCTTTAAAGACCTCCGCTATATTTTTGGCACTTTTAATACAAAAACAAAAAAAAAACAAAAAAAAATATAGATCCATCCCTTACCGGGACTCGAACCAGAATATCAAAAATACAAGGGGATAATCATATCGCTCACTTACTTCAATACTGGCATAACTCAAAATAATCCATTTTGAGAAAAACACGTTTGAAGTTATCAATGGATTTTTACCTAAAAAAATGGTTCTTTTAGTTTCAACTTAATTAAGTAAAATATTATAAATTAAGAATGAACATTAAAAATATGATGTTTTAATTGAAAAACGAAGTATGATTGGTCAATATCGACAGCAGGACAACTGAGATATGGCGGTTCTTGCATCAACATGAAAATGAACCTGGAAAATGATATTGCGACATATTCTCACCTCACATGAAAAGTAGAAGAGATAGCAATACGAAAATTTTTGCATAAAATAGTACAGAAGAGCGCGCACATTTCTGCATCATTAAGTCAAAAATCGTATATTTTGAGTTATGCCAGTATTGAAGTAAGTGAGCGATATACACTCAGCCAACGCCAATACAGAAAATACTGTTTCTAAATTTCTATATCAGACAAACACGATACCAAGTAGGTTTAGGCGATACTTTGAACACGTCAAGTTTTTACACTTTTACATTTTTACGAAAGATTTTATAAACATACCCCAGGGCAACAAAAAGCTGATAATTTTTTTTCTATGTATTTTGTTGTTGTGTCGTAAACTTTTGGAGTTTACGCTTTTTGATTTACACTTTTACGAGAACTAGTGAACACCCTAATTGAAAACTTATAAATACGAGCGTTGGGAGCGATAACATTGAAAACAAAAAAGTTTTTCCCAATTTCATTTCTTGGATGCAACAAATTCGTTTATTTATAAACATTTTGGTTTGGCAATTAGCAAAATAAATAATTCAATTGTTTGACACAGCTGTGTCTATCGAGTGAAAGTATCGATAGTTTTATCGGTAGTTGCCGGCCGGTTAAAATTTGACCCCCTCGTGAGGCTGCGGTTAAAGTTGCTGGCAGGTTTTCGCCAAAGACAGCATGAGAAACTCAAATTCGGCTAACCTGCCGGTAAGTTTGACTAACCGGACATTGAGAAAATGGGCCTAAGACTTTTTTTCCGATTTCGACAAGCCTTGGTGAAATTATGTTAAATCATTAAAAAGTTATAAATACGAGCGTTGGGAGCGATAGCACTAAAAACAAAAAAGTTTTTCTCACTTAACCTAGTTTTTCGACCGATCGTTCCTATGACACCTATATGCTATAGTCATCCGATCCGGCCGGTTCCGACAAATGTGCAGCGTGTTTATACCAAAAGACTTTGTGCAAAGTTTGGTTAATATAGCTTTAAAACTGACGGAGAGATAGCATAGAAACAGACGGACAGACGGACGGACAGACGGACGGACAGACGGACGGACGGACAGACGGACATGGCTATATCAACTCAGCTCGTCATGCTGATCAATAATATATATATTTTATGTGGTCGGAGATGCTTCCTTCTATGCGTTACAAACATCCGGACAATTAAAATTTACCCTCTCCAAGGGTATAAAAAGTTTTTCTCACAAAAATCCACTTTTCGACCAATAGTTCCTATGCCAGCTATAAGATATAGTCATCCGATTTTGACCAAAACTTCCAAATCTGTGTAAAAGCGCATAAAATTAATAATTGCTGAAGCGGGAGGCGTTTACACTAAAAACAAATAGTTTTTTTCAGAAGGACCCACTTTTCGACCGATAGTTCCTATGGCAGCTATAAAATATAGTCATCCGATCCGGTCGGTTCCGACTTATTAGCAGTGTGCAGTAAAAAGAAGACTCTGCGCAAAGTTTCAGTTCGATAGCTTTAAAACTGAGAGACTAGTTTGTGTAGAAATAGAAAGACGGACTCAATCGTCTCAGCTCTACGCCCTGATCAAGAATATATATAGTTTATAGGGTCGGAAATGAATATTTCTGTGCGTTGCAAACTTCTGGCCAAAATTATAATACCCTTTGTATAAAAATTGTATTAAAGAGTTCAGCACAAGCCAACCATTTTTTTATGGATTATGTTTGATGTATGCTGTTGAAGGCCAATAGTTTAAGATTTAAGTCGTCCAAAATTTGCAATCATGGCTGTTTAGCCAAGCTTTTATGAATATTTGAAAAAATTACTTTCCTGTGGGACCCAAGCTTGGAAACTGGTAATAATAATTAAATTTTATTGTTGTCATTAAAAAATTTTTACTTATATTACCAAACCTGAATTTTTCCAATTTCATTTCAAAAGAAGTCATTTGAAATTTCATGAACATTTTTTATAATTCGCGATCTATAGAAGGAAATTTTCAACAAATTTCTGAGAGAAGGTAAGGAATTAGTATTCCTTCCTAACCATATCTTATTTATTTCATTATTTCTTTCACAAAATTAAGTCAAGTTTTAAGATTTTTGGCTCTGTTCATCTTTGATTTCCACCCCTGTAATTCTGATTTGTAAACTTAATGGGAAGGATCAGATTATCATAAAAATTTAATAGTTGGCAATTAAAGACGGGTAAATAAGAGTTGTCGGTCAATCAGTCTAAGAAAATTTATGAAGTTAGATGAACTTATATTGTAGACGGGTAAATAGAAGGTGTAAATCAAACAGAACAAGAAATCGTGAAGTTTTAAGAAAAGTTTCGAATGAGTTTAGATTATATGGAAGTTTGAATTTATGTTCTTCGTTTTGTGTTTAAAATTTTAGCGCACGTTGGGTACCTACTTGTTGTTTATTAAAATATCAATAATCGCCTTTATCGGCTTACAAAATATCATATCGGAATATCCCTATCGTTCAACAAAAATATATATATATCGATACCCGGTCTGAGCCTCGGTTCGCCACAGTATTTCGTCACGTTATGGTCAACATAAAGATACACCCACTTTTGTGTGCGCACTTTTTAAGTCTTCAATATTTTGTTGCTGCATTTGTATACTTTTTTTGACCACTGTCTCAGATAATGTATGGTCAATTTGCGGTTAAGACTGGATTGTGGCACACAAATCATTCATGCATTCCCTCATTCATAATCATATTGATTAGGAATTTACGCTGTTTGCACGTAAATCCCAATTGCAATTGGAATTGCATATGACGCATTAACATTTAATCTATAAAAAAATTAGAAATCTTGGGAACCTCTGAATGACTCCACCGTTAAAAGTCCCACCCAAAACCTGTATGAAAATGATATGGAAGTAGATCAAAAAACTTTAAGGGCTTAAGTCTTGGGTGTCATATTTTTCTTTGCTTTTTTATTTTTTTTGCATATTTCGGTATTATTTTTTTTTTTTCGTCGAGCATTGTTATTTTAATTAACGCCGATTAGGTGTGAGGCACGTTTCTGCCGACGTTTCTTTAATTTCTGTGTTGTTGTCTGTGTTTTTATTTGTTTTTGACTGTTTGCTGTGTAGTTCTGTAAAGCTGACTTGGCCAATAATTTTAAACAACTTGCCCACTTAACGGCAATTGCCTTGAAGCGCGCATTTTTCCCACAGTGGCTAGGTGGCTGGAATTGATTACACTATTTACATGGGCCGGCTAGCTTAGCGGACCGGTTTAATGCAGCGCCAGCAGGCATTTGGGAATTCTACGCAAGAATCTAAGGAGACCAGAGAAGGGTAAAGTAGGAAACCCGAAGCTAGTCACTGCTTTAATCAGTAGAGACGCCGACAATGTGGCACAGTGGCTTGAGATCTGACGAACAAATTAATAAACAGATATGAGAAATGGTCAAAGGTGGGAGGTTCATTTAAAATATTTTTTACAAAATTTATGCGTCGCCACAGTAAAAATTTACAATATTCGCCTGGAGCCACAGCGACAATGAGTGGTACTTTACATAGTTTGTGTGGCGCCACAGCAGCGATGGATCAAACTTTACAAACTTTACTTCACACAGTTCACCGATAGCGGCGATAGGTAGCACTTTACAAAGTTTGTTTGGAGCCACAGATTTGGCAGTAATTCACACAGTTCACTTGTTGTCGCCCAATTTTATGCCCAACTCAACATCTACAACATACATTTTCGCAACGAACTCATAGAAAACGAACCACTGTGCATGTATGACGACGTCGACGCTGGTGCTCGGTTCCCATTCCCATTCATAAGCCAAAAGTGGTGTGCGACCTCAGTTCAGTAGCTGATTGACCGCCGAGATGCTGAGATTGTCGAGCAAGTGCAGTACCGCCCTTTTGACGGCTGCAGTGCTGCTGCTCCTGATAACGACAATGCAGCTCTTTACTAGCATCTCCGCTGCCACGCCCAGTTCCAGTTCCAGTTACTGTGCCCCGGCGTTATGCGGACTCTACAATGGAAGTCATGTGGTGCAAGTGCCGCACATTGCCTGTGAAAATAACGGCAGTTTTGGAGAACGCTGCGGTCCACAACCCAAGCTACTAACGATGAGTGATCGACGACGTCAATTGCTTTTGGATATGCATAATCTGGCGCGTGCCAAAATCGCAGCAGGAGATTTGCCTGGTTATAAGAGCGCCGCTCATATGCCCATTTTGCGTTGGGATGCCGAGCTGGAGCAACTGGCTGGTTTACATGCCAAGCGCTGTCAATTTGCCCACGATCAGTGCCGGAATACGCCGCGTTTTAAATTTAGTGGTCAGAATATTGGGTACTTTTGGATTGGACGTGAGTTTAAGTCGCACTCCAAGCGCATGAAGTCCTTTGTGCTGAACTGGTTCAGGGAACATTTGGATGCCAATCAGAGCTTTGTCGATAGCTACCATCCGCATCCAGAGCGGTGAGTGTTGTTGCTGGTAAAATACACTCAAAAAGAACGTTGCAGTTGAGGGGCCCAACTCCGAAATACCCTGTACAATTGAGGCACACATACAAACAAGCACGCGCACACTGACTCATACAGCCTAGCTGACAGAAATTTTACAAATCTAAAACAAACCTAAACTGGGTACGGTATACACACCATACTATGTACATGTCTCAATCTCTTATAGTCTCTATAATCGAAGCGTTTAAACAGACACACGGACGGACAAGACTATATCGACTCGGCGTTTGATGCTGATCAAGAATATATATACTTTAAAGGATCAGATACATACATTTTCAATGGAAACCCATTTACCCATTTTCAATGGAAAATCGCAATTGATTTTAAAACAGTTCTAAAACATCCCCAAACTGTCTAAAGTCACGTAATTTAACGATTTTGTATTGCGTTTTCGTATTTTCCATTAACAACAATTTATTACAAAATTTTTATTTTCTCGCCGCAGCAAAAAAATCGGTCATTTCACCTTGCTCGTCGCGGATCGTGTGCATCGTGTTGGCTGTGCCGCTGTACGATTTCTGGAGCCAAATGCCGACAGATACCAATTTATGTTAACCTGCAACTATGACTTCAACAACATCTTCAATGAGCCCATCTATCAGACAGGTGCGCCAGCCTCCAAGTGTGCCCAGCATCGTGTGAGTGAGAAGTATCCGTCGTTGTGCGACTGGAAGGATGTGGACTCTGATGATGACAGTGATGAGAGCGTCGAGGATGGAAATATGCTGGACAACAATGTGCCCCTTTAGTCAGATTTGACTATCGATATATTCTTTCCGATCCCAAAGTATTCATAAATTGTATTTTTTTTTTATACATATATATATTTCCGTGATTAAGTTTCATCCTTTACCATTTTAAGTCCCCAATAACACATTTTGTTTTTTAAATTGGAAGATTTATTAGAATAAAAATATTTAAAATTTATAAAAAAATATGTTCGGAAGACCGTCTACAAATTGATTATGCCTGTACGGTAGTAGAGTCCTGTGGTCCGTCAGTTCTAGAGTTGATTACAGGTTTAGTTGGTCTGGTTATGGGAGAGGTTGTTGGTCCTGAAGTTGACTTTGTCGGGGGTTTGTCGGTAGGCCTAGTTGTTGGCTTGGTTGTTGGTCCAGTGGTTGGCTTGGTTGTAGGCTTTGTTGTTGGTCTAGTTGTTGGCTTGGTTGTTGGTGCAGTGGTTGGCCTAGTTGTTGGTTTTGTTGTTGGTGCAGAGGTTGGCTTGGTTGTAGGCTTTGTTGTTAGCTTTGTTGTTGGTGCAGTGGTTGGCTTGGTTGTAGGCTTTGTTGTTGGCCTAGTTGTTGGCTTGGTTGTTGGTGCAGTGGTTGGCCTAGTAGTTGGTTTTGTTGTTGGTGCAGTGGTTGGCTTGGTTGTAGGCCTAGTTGTTGGCTTTGTTGTTGGTGCAGTGGTAGGCTTGGTTGTAGGCCTAGTTGTTGGTTTTGTTGTTGGTGCAGTGGTTGGCTTGGTTGTGGGCCTAGTTGTTGGCTTGGTTGTTGGTGCAGTGGTTGGCTTGGTTGTAGGCCTAGTTGTTGGCTTTGTTGTTGGTGCAGTGGTTGGCTTGGTTGTAGGCTTTGTTGTTGGCCTAGTTGTTGGCTTGGTTGTTGGTGCAGTGGTTGGCCTAGTAGTTGGTTTTGTTGTTGGTGCAGTGGTTGGCTTGGTTGTAGGCCTAGTTGTTGGCTTTGTTGTTGGTGCAGTGGTTGGCCTAGTTGTTGGCTTGTTGGCTTGGGGGTGTTGGCTGTTGTTGGTGTTGTGGGGTGGTGGGCCTAGTTGTTGGTTTTGTTGTTGGTGCAGTGGTTGGCTTGGTTGTAGGCCTAGTTGTTGGCTTTGTTGTTGGTGCAGTGGTTGGCTTGGTTGTAGGCCTAGTTGTTGGTTTTGTTGTTGGTGCAGTGGTTGGCTTGGTTGTAGGCCTAGTTGTTGGCTTTGTTGTTGGTGCAGTGGTTGGCTTGGTTGTAGGCCTAGTTGTTGGCTTTGTTGTTGGTGCAGTGGTTGGCTTGGTTGTAGGCCTAGTTGTTGGCTTTGTTGTTGGTGCAGTGGTTGGCTTGGTTGTAGGCCTAGTTGTTGGTTTTGTTGTTGGTGCAGTGGTTGGCTTGGTTGTAGGCCTAGTTGTTGGTTTTGTTGTTGGTGCAGTGGTTGGCTTGGTTGTAGGCCTAGTTGTTGGTTTTGTTGTTGGTGCAGTGGTTGGCTTGGTTGTGGGCCTAGTTGTTGGTTTTGTTGTTGGTGCAGTGGTTGGCTTGGTTGTGGGCCTAGTTGTTGGCTTTGTTGTTGGTGCAGTGGTTGGCTTGGTTGTTGGCCTAGTTGTTGGTTTTGTTGTTGGTTTTGTTGTTGGTGCAGTGGTTGGCTTGGTTGTGGGCCTAGTTGTTGGTTTTGTTGTTGGTGCAGTGGTTGGCTTGGTTGTGGGCCTAGTTGTTGGCTTTGTTGTTGGTGCAGTGGTTGGCTTGGTTGTAGGCCTAGTTGTTGGTTTTGTTGTTGGTTTTGTTGTTGGTGCAGTGGTTGGCTTGGTTGTAGGCTTTGTTGTTAGCTTTGTTGTTGGTGCAGTGGTTGGCTTGGTTGTAGGCTTTGTTGTTGGCCTAGTTGTTGGCTTGGTTGTTGGTGCAGTGGTTGGCCTAGTAGTTGGTTTTGTTTTGGTGTGTTGGTTGTGTGGGCTGTTGTTGGCTTGTTGTTGGTGAGTGGTGGTTGTGTGGCCTAGTGTTGGTTGTTGTTGGTGCAGTGGTTGGCTTGGTTGTAGGCCTAGTTGTTGGCTTTGTTGTTGGTGCAGTGGTTGGCTTGGTTGTAGGCCTAGTTGTTGGTTTTGTTGTTGGTGCAGTGGTTGGCTTGGTTGTGGGCCTAGTTGTTGGTTTTGTTGTTGGTGCAGTGGTTGGCTTGGTTGTAGGCCTAGTTGTTGGCTTTGTTGTTGGTGCAGTGGTTGGCTTGGTTGTTGGCCTAGTTGTTGGTTTTGTTGTTGGTGCAGTGGTTGGCTTGGTTGTAGGCCTAGTTGTTGGCTTTGTTGTTGGTGCAGTGGTTGGGTGTGGCTTGGTTGTGGCCTAGTTGTTGGTTTTGTTGTTGGTGCAGTGGTTGGCTTGGTTGTAGGCTTTGTTGTTGGCTTTGTTGTTGGTGCAGTGGTTGGCTTGGTTGTAGGCCTAGTTGTTGGTTTTGTTGTTGGTGCAGTGGTTGGCTTGGTTGTAGGCCTAGTTGTTGGTTTTGTTGTTGGTGCAGGGGTTGGCTTGGTTGTCGGCCTAGTTGTTGGCTTGGTTGTTGGTCCAGTTGTTGGCTTGGTTGTTGGTGCAGTGGTTGGCTTGGTTGTAGGCCTAGTTGTTGGTTTTGTTGTTGGTGCAGTGGTTGGCTTGGTTGTTGGCCTAGTTGTTGGTTTTGTTGTTGGTGCAGTGGTTGGCTTGGTTGTAGGCCTAGTTGTTGGTTTTGTTGTTGGTGCAGTGGTTGGCTTGGTTGTAGGCCTAGTTGTTGGTTTTGTTGTTGGTGCAGTGGTTGGCTTGGTTGTAGGCCTAGTTGTTGGTTTTGTTGTTGGTGCAGTGGTTGGCTTGGTTGTAGGCCTAGTTGTTGGTTTTGTTGTTGGTGCAGTGGTTGGCTTGGTTGTAGGCCTAGTTGTTGGTTTTGTTGTTGGTGCAGTGGTTGGCTTGGTTGTAGGCCTAGTTGTTGGTTTTGTTGTTGGTGCAGTGGTTGGCTTGGTTGTAGGCCTAGTTGTTGGTTTTGTTGTTGGTGCAGTGGTTGGCTTGGTTGTAGGCCTAGTTGTTGGTTTTGTTGTTGGTGCAGTGGTTGGCTTGGTTGTTGAGGCCTAGTTGTTGGTTTTGTTGTTGGTGCAGTGGTTGGCTTGGTTGTAGGCCTAGTTGTTGGTTTTGTTGTTGGTGCAGTGGTTGGCTTGGTTGTAGGCCTAGTTGTTGGCTTTGTTGTTGGTGCAGTGGTTGGCTTGGTTGTAGGCCTAGTTGTTGGTTTTGTTGTTGGTGCAGTGGTTGGCTTGGTTGTAGGCCTAGTTGTTGGTTTTGTTGTTGGTGCAGTGGTTGGCTTGGTTGTAGGCCTAGTTGTTGGTTTTGTTGTTGGTGCAGTGGTTGGCTTGGTTGTAGGCCTAGTTGTTGGCTTTGTTGTTGGTGCAGTGGTTGGCTTGGTTGTAGGCCTAGTTGTTGGTTTTGTTGTTGGTGCAGTGGTTGGCCTAGTTGTTGGCTTTGTTGTTGGTGCAGTGGTTGGCTTGGTTGTAGGCCTAGTTGTTGGTTTTGTTGTTGGTGCAGTGGTTGGCTTGGTTGTAGGCCTAGTTGTTGGTTTTGTTGTTGGTGCAGTGGTTGGCTTGGTTGTAGGCCTAGTTGTTGGTTTTGTTGTTGGTGCAGTGGTTGGCTTGGTTGTAGGCCTAGTTGTTGGTTTTGTTGTTGGTGCAGTGGTTGGCTTGGTTGTAGGCCTAGTTGTTGGTTTTGTTGTTGGTGCAGTGGTTGGCTTGGTTGTAGGCCTAGTTGTTGGTTTTGTTGTTGGTGCAGTGGTTGGCTTGGTTGTAGGCCTAGAGTTGGTTTGTTGGTGGTTGTTGGTGCAGTGGTAGGCTTGGTTGTAGGCCTAGTTGTTGGTTTTGTTGTTGGTGCAGTGGTTTGGTTGTAGGCCTAGTTGTTGGTTTTGTTGTTGGTGCAGTGGTAGGCTTGGTTGTAGGCCTAGTTGTTGGTTTTGTTGTTGGTGCAGTGGTTGGCTTGGTTGTAGGCCTAGTTGTTGGTTTTGTTGTTGGTGCAGTGGTAGGCTTGGTTGTAGGCCTAGTTGTTGGTTTTGTTGTTGGTGCAGTGGTTGGCTTGGTTGTAGGCCTAGTTGTTGGTTTTGTTGTTGGTGCAGTGGTAGGCTTGGTTGTAGGCCTAGTTGTTGGTTTTGTTGTTGGTGCAGTGGTTGGCTTGGTTGTAGGCCTAGTTGTTGGTTTTGTTGTTGGTGCAGTGGTTGGCTTGGTTGTAGGCCTAGTTGTTGGTTTTGTTGTTGGTGCAGTGGTAGGGCTTGGTTGTAGGCCTAGTTGTTGGTTTTGTTGTTGGTGCAGTGGTTGGCTTGGTTGTAGGCCTAGTTGTTGGTTTTGTTGTTGGTGCAGTGGTTGGCTTGGTTGTAGGCCTAGTTGTTGGTTTTGTTGTTGGTGCAGTGGTTGGCTTGGTTGTAGGCCTAGTTGTTGGTTTTGTTGTTGGTGCAGGCTTGGTTGTAGGCCTAGTTGTTGGTTTTGTTGTTGGTGCAGTGGTTGGCTTGGTTGTAGGCCTAGTTGTTGGTTTTTTGGGTTGTTTGGCCTAGTGGTTGTTGGTGCAGTGGTTGGCTTGGTTGTAGGCCTAGTTGTTGGTTTTGTTGTTGGTGCAGTGGTTGGCTTGGTTGTAGGCCTAGTTGTTGGTTTTGTTGTTGGTGCAGTGGTAGGCTTGGTTGTAGGCCTAGTTGTTGGCTTTGTTGTTGGTGCAGTGGTAGGCTTGGTTGTAGGCCTAGTTGTTGGTTTTGTTGTTGGTGCAGTGGTTGGCTTGGTTGTAGGCCTAGTTGTTGGTTTTGTTGTTGGTGCAGTGGTTGGCTTGGTTGTAGGCCTAGTTGTTGGTTTTGTTGTTGGTGCAGTGGTTGGCTTGGTTGTAGGCCTAGTTGTTGGTTTTGTTGTTGGTGCAGTGGTTGGCTTGGTTGTAGGCCTAGTTGTTGGCTTTGTTGTTGGTGCAGTGGTTGGCTTGGTTGTAGGCCTAGTTGTTGGTTTTGTTGTTGGTGCAGTGGTTGGCTTGGTTGTAGGCCTAGTAGTTGGTTTTGTTGTTGGTGCAGTGGTTGGCTTGGTTGTAGGCCTAGTTGTTGGCTTTGTTGTTGGTGCAGTGGTTGGCTTGGTTGTAGGCCTAGTTGTTGGCTTTGTTGTTGGTGCAGTGGTTGGCTTGGTTGTAGGCCTAGTTGTTGGTTTGTTGTTGGTGCAGTGGTTGGCTTGGTTGTTGGCAGTTGTTGGTTGTTGTTGGTGCAGTGGTTGGCTTTGTTGTTGGCTTGGGGAGTGGTTGGCCTGGTTTGTGGTGGTGTTGGAGTGGTTGGCTTTGTTGTGGGCCTAGTTGTTGGTTGTGGGTGTGGCTGGAGTTGTTGGCTTGGTTGTTGGTGCAGTGGTTGGCTTGGTTGTAGGCCTAGTTGTTGGCTTTGTTGTTGGTCCAGTGGTAGGCTTGGTTGTTGGCTTAGTTGTTGGTGCTGTGGTTGGCCTAGTTGTTGGCTTGGTTGTTGGTGCAGTGGTTGGCTTGGTTGTGGGCTTTGTTGTGGGCCTAGTTGTTGGTGCAGTGGTTGGCTTTGTTGTGGGCTTTGTTGTGGGCTTTGTTGTGGGCCTAGTTGTTGGCTTGGTTGTTGGTGCAGTGGTTGGCTTGGTTGTAGGCCTAGTAGTTGGCTTGGTTGTTGGTGCAGTGGTTGGCTTGGTCGTAGGCCTAGTTGTTGGCTTTGTTGTTGGTCCAGTGGTAGGCTTGGTTGTTGGCTTAGTTGTTGGTGCTGTGGTTGGCCTAGTTGTTGGCTTGGTTGTTGGTGCAGTGGTTGGCTTTGTTGTGGGCTTTGTTGTGGGCCTAGTTGTTGGCTTGGTTGTTGGTGCAGTGGTTGGCTTGGTTGTAGGCCTAGTTGTTGGCTTGGTTGTTGGCTTGGTTGTTGGCTTGGTTGTTGGTGCAGTGGTTGGCTTTGTTGTGGGCTTTGTTGTGGGCTTTGTTGTGGGCTTTGTTGTGGGCTTTGTTGTGGGCTTTGTTGTGGGCCTAGTTGTTGGCTTGGTTGTTGGTGCAGTGGTTGGCTTGGTTGTAGGCCTAGTTGTTGGCCTAGTTGTGGGCTTGGTTGTTGGTGCAGTGGTTGGCTTGGTTGTGGGCTTTGTTGTGGGCCTAGTTGTTGGCTTGGTTGTTGGTGCAGTGGTTGGCTTGTTTGTAGGCCTAGTTGTTGGCTTGGTTGTTGGCTTGGTTGTTGGCTTGGTTGTTGGTGCAGTGGTTGGCTTTGTTGTGGGCCTAGTTGTTGGCTTGGTTGTTGGCTTGGTTGTTGGCTTGGTTGTTGGTGCAGTGGTTGGCTTGGTTGTGGGCTTTGTTGTGGGCTTGGTTGTGGGCTTTGTTGTGGGCCTAGTTGTTGGCTTGGTTGTTGGTGCAGTGGTTGGCTTGGTAGTAGGCCTAGTTGTTGGCTTGGTTGTTTGTGCAGTGGTTGGCTTGGTAGTAGGCCTAGTTGTTGGCTTGGTTGTTGGCTTGGTTGTTGGTGCAGTGGTTGGCTTGGTTGTAGGCCTAGTTGTTGGCTTGGTTGGTTGTTGTTGTGTGGGGGGTTGTTGGTGCAGTGGTTGGCTTGTTGTGGGCTTGTTGTGGCTTAGTTGTTGGCTTGTTGTTGGTGAGTGGTTGGTTGGTTGTGGCTTGGTTGTTGGCTTGGTTGTTGGTGCAGTGGTTGGCTTTGTTGTGGGCTTTGTTGTGGGCTTAGTTGTTGGCTTTGTTGTTGGTGCAGTGGTTGGCTTGGTTGTAGGCCTAGTTGTTGGCTTGGTTGTTGGTGCTTTGGTTGTTGTTGGTGCTGTGGTTGGCTTGTGTGTTGGCCTAGTTGTTGGCTTGGTTGTTTGTGCAGTGGTTGGCTTTGTTGTTGGCTTTGTTGTTGGCTTTGTTGTTGGTAGTGGTTGGTTGGTTGGCTATGTTGGTTTTGTTGTTGGTGCGTGGTTGGCTTGTTGTGGCCTAGTTGTTGGCTTTGTTGTTGGTGCAGTGGTTGGCTTAGTTGTAGGCCTAGTTGTTGGCTTGGTTGTTGGTGCAGTGGTTGGCTTTGTTGTTGGCTTTGTAGTTGGCTTGGTTGTTGGTGCAGTGGTTGGCTTGGTTGTAGGCCTAGTTGTTGGCTTGGTTGTTGGTCCAGTGGTAGGCTTGGTTGTTGGCTTAGTTGTTGGCTCTGTTGTTGGTCCAGTGGTAGGCTTGGTTGTTGGCTTAGTTGTTGGTGCTGTGGTTGGCCTAGTTGTTGGCTTGGTTGTTGGTGCAGTGGTTGGCTTGGTTGTGGGCTTTGTTGTTGGCTTGGTTGTTGGTCCAGTGGTAGGCTTGGTTGTTGGCTTAGTTGTTGGCTTTGTTGTTGGTCCAGTGGTAGGCTTGGTTGTTGGCTTAGTTGTTGGTGCTGTGGTTGGCCTAGTTGTTGGCTTGGTTGTTGGTGCAGTGGTTGGCTTGGTTGTAGGCCTAGTTGTTGGCTTGGTTGTTGGTGCAGTGGTTGGCTTTGTTGTGGGCTTTGTTGTGGGCCCAGTTGTTGGCTTGGTTGTTGGTGCAGTGGTTGGCTTGGTTGTAGGTCTAGTTGTTGGCCTAGTTGTGGGCTTGGGTGTTGGTGCAGTGGTTGGCTTGGTAGTAGGCCTAGTTGTTGGCTTGGTTGTTGGTGCAGTGGAAGGCTTAGTTGTTGGTGCAGTGGTTGGCTTGGTTGTGGGCTTTGTTGTGGGCCTAGTTGTTGGCTTGGTTGTTGGTGCAGTGGTTGGCTTGGTTGTAGGCCTAGTTGTTGGCTTGGTTGTTGGTGCAGTGGTTGGCTTTGTTGTGGGCTTTGTTGTGGGCCCAGTTGTTGGCTTGGTTGTTGGTGCAGTGGTTGGCTTGGTTGTAGGTCTAGTTGTTGGCCTAGTTGTGGGCTTGGGTGTTGGTGCAGTGGTTGGCTTGGTAGTAGGCCTAGTTGTTGGCTTGGTTGTTGGTGCAGTGGAAGGCTTGGTTGTTGGCTTAGTTGTTGGTGCAGTGGTTGGCTTGGTTGTGGGCTTTGTTGTGGGCCTAGTTGTTGGCTTGGTTGTTGGTGCAGTGGAAGGCTTGGTTGTTGGCTTGGTTGTTGGTGCAGTGGTTGGCTTGGTTGTGGGCTTTGTTGTGGGCCTAGTTGTTGGCTTGATTGTTGCTGCGGTGGTTGGCCTTGAAGTTGTTGCCTTTGTTGTGCTGATTGTCGTCTCAAAAGTGGGCTTCGGGGTAGTTGCTTTGCTCGTTGTCGTCTCGTGGCGACAATCGTGGGGCGTCGTTATTTCGTGCGGGCAGGAAGGCTTCGTAGTCGCCGGACTGGTGGTGCGGTGTTCACAATTTGGCGTTGTGGGATGATACTTACATGTCGTTGACGGAGGTCGCAGTGTTGTTGAGCTGGTCTTGTTGCTGCAAGGATTGCGGAAATGCAGGACAATCTCGTTGGGCTGTTGACCTGGCACAATGCGAATGTGCGGCCCAAAGAGGGTGAAGGCGGCGCTGGAGGCCGCCAGCAGGCATAGAACGAACAGTTGCATCACGTCAACGTGTTAATGCCGAGGACCTAATCTTGTTGTTTGTCTTATGAATGTAGCCTGTGGGAGAGGAACCGTGTGCAGTTGGCAGCTGGACGACACCCTCGGTACTGTTTAGCGCCTAGTACTAGGGCTAGTATTTAACGTATTGGGCTTTCGTTCGGGGGTCAGGCTAACGGGCTGTGCCAGAATTTGCATTCTCTATCGAAAATAGTTCCCCCCTCCCCTCCTTTGGACCACGGCGGATGCGTATGGCCCGGCCAGGGCACGCGCTAATGCCGTAAGCCTGCCCCGGGTCTTGCATAAGCCGCGTCTTATCACAGCTGCGCGGTTGCGGGGGGCTGGCGCCCTGCTCAGGGCGCAAGGGCTCACGTTTCTCCCACGATCGCTGGCACGCACACCCGCCAGAAAGAGTTTTTTTTAAAAACGTTCTGCAATGTCAACGATTTTTATTACGACTCTGTTTCGGATTGGTTTGTTTTTGTTTTTGGTTTTGGTTTTGTGTGTTCGCACATAATTGGGCTTTGCTTACGGTAACATTAATCTTACTTTTAATAGCTTTAATAAAAATTTGTGCTGAGTTCTGAAGTTATCCACAAAATCTTGTCATAGGCAGCTCTTTCTCTAGTAGTAAGTACGGATATATGATTCTCTGTCTCTCTCATTCTATAGCTAAACATTTGTTGTATAAACTCGTCCTATGTTTGGACTGGGATTTGTGCTTTTGGCATTGCTTTGGCCGAATCGAGATGCTCTAACTGGTTAGGCTAAGTCACTTTGAACGTTTCATTAAGCTATTTAACTGTTTGTTGTTGTTGTTGCTTCGATATTTTCTTAAGTCCTCAGTTGCTGGTTTCGCTCGTTAGTGGCGCCATCTATGAGGCATATAAATTTGCACTATTCACAATACACACACTCATATCTCTATAAATATCTAAGTTATAACAAAGTTACTGACTGACATAAACAACAAACAGAACATCGACGTCATTCCTCTCCGTATATAAACTAGATCTAGGCAGATCGGTCTCAACAATGCACCGATATTTACACTTACATTCAGTTACAAAACAAACAAAAAATGATCTAGGCCACTAGTTTATAATGTCAATAGGCTCCGTTCCTCCGCTAGATCTCGTCGTCGCTGGTCTGTGTGCAGAGGACCTGCTCCTGCCACCAATCGTGCACCTCGTACACCGCATTGGCCTGGTTATTGAAGGGCAACAGCTTGCCGGTGCCACCAATCAGTTGACTCATCATCGCCGACGGACTACCCAAGGCTCCATGGTGATGCTGGTGCTGATGATCTCCGTGCAGGGCAACCGCGCTTATTGTCGGATAGTGGAACTGGCCCACTTCGCTGTTCAGCTGGCCAAAGAAATTGGTCGACTTGTTGCCATCGCGCTGCTTGCCCAGCTGTCCCAGCTGACCCACATGTGGCAATGTCGTCATCGAGTTCTTCTTACGCTGCTGGCTACTGATATGCAAGCGTTCCTTATCGCTCAGCGTCGACCTTTGCTGCGGATCACTGGAGGTGGGTGCCAGGAACTTACGACCCGCCGAGCTGCCCGTGGAATCGGAACGATTTAAGGCATAGGACCGTTTACCCACTGCTATGGCATGGCGGGCAGCTGCTCCGCCCAGGGCTGCATCGGCTGGTGGTAGCACCACGGCACTGCTGCTGCCATCCTTCTCCTCGTTCTCGGTTGAACTAAATGTGGGCGAGAAGGCATCACTGGTGGGTGGACAAGTGCCGGCCACTGCTCCGCTAATTGTACTAATGGCGGACTTATCCACCGCACCAATTGGTGCCTTATCCTCTTGCACGTTGGGACGCATTACGGGCTGCTCATTGGTGGCCCTTAGACCAGCAATTAGGGAGTTTTGTTGCTTCTGTGTAAAGAGAAAGATGTGAGAAAGAGTTCAACAAAACCAAAGTGTAAGCCCGTACACTGGCATTCTGAGCGCGTATCTTCTTGAGGCAACCCTCCAGCCAAGTACGTATGGTCATTTTGGCCACCTCCTCCTCCACCAGGTACTCGAATTCTTCTCTCGCCAGCAGCTCCTCCAGCTGCAGTGCTTTGCGAATGTCCACCGAGCGGTAGCTCAGCATGCTGGGTAAGATATTGGGAAAAGAAAGATAAGGGGATACTCTGTGTTATTCAAGACTTGATACTCAAAACAAGATACTCAGAAAACTATAATTAGTATTCGATATTTAGTACTCGACTCTCGATACTTAGTACTCCATGCACAGTATTCGATACTTTGTATTCTATATTTAGTACTCGACTAGTACTAAATACTCAGTATTCGATACTTAGTATTCGATATTTAGTACTCGACTCTCAATACCAAGTACTAAATAGTCAGTATTTGTACTCCAGTATCAGTACTCCATAATCAGTATTCAATACTTAGTATTCGATACTTAGTATTCGATATTTAGTACTCGACTAGTACTAAATACTCAGTATTCGATACTTAGTATTCGATGCACTATATTCAGTATTCAATCTTTAGTACTTGAGTCTCAATACTTAAGACTAAATACTCAGAATTCGATACACTATATTTAGTATTCAATATTTAGTACTCGACTCTCAATACTTCATACACAGAACTCGATACTTAGTACTCGACTCTCAATACTACGAACTCCATACACAGTATTCGATGCACTATATTCAGCATTCCATATTTAGTACTCGACTCTCAATACTAAGTACTAAATAATCAGTATTTGTACTCCAGAATCAGTACTCCATAATCAGTATTCGATACTTAGTATCTCAATACTTAGTACTATATACTCAGCATTTGATACTTAGTATTCGATACAACATATTTAGTATTGGATATTTCGTACTCGACTTTTAATACTTAGTACTCCATACTCAGTATTCGATATTCAGTATTAGATACTCAGTACTCGATACTCTGAACTCGATATTTGGTATTCGATACTCAAAACTTGATATTTAGTGTTCGGTGCTTAATATTCGATTCTCAGTACACGATACTCTGTTTCAATAATCTGATCTCTTTACTTAGTATTTCATACTAATTACTTGATACTTAGCGCTTTATACCCTCTACTCGATACTCAGAGTTCGATACTAAGTACTCAATACTCAGTAGTCTCTTCCCACGCGCATTGCCCCTCATGTGTTTGAAAACTCACTTAATCACATCATGAAAGGTCACATCCTCGCCATTGTGCAGCTTATCTAGCTCATAGCACATATACTTGAACAGCAGACGATCCTTTTGCGGATCACACTCCAGTCGACCCTTCAGCAAGCGCAATATAAACTTCACCCTTCGCACAGGTATAACTCCACGCTGATGAATATCCACAATGTTCCAGGTATTCTGAAAATTGCGTATATCTGCATATGAGAGCAAAGCATCCTCTTCATTGGAATAGAACAGCGAAAAGTTCTCCATGATAATAGCTATAGATAAGAAGAGAAAAAGTGCAATTAATATAAAAAAATCCTTTGCACTCAACTATTAAACTCTCCAACCCACCCACTAAAAGGTTCAGCACAATGTAGGTAATAATCACATAGAAGGTGCAAAAGTAGATTAAGCTCGCCGTAAAGTTGCCACAATCTGTTTCCCAGTAGTTGCCGCCCAGTGTACAATACGGTGGCTGAACCATGCAATCGTGCATAATCTTATTCCAATCCTCGCCGGTCACAATACGAAACAGCATGGCCACTCCAGTAACTGGAGAGCCAAAGTTGGCACGTCGACCAATTCCCTCGCCATACTTGACCGTACCTAGGAGTATCAAGAAAATAATGTTATTAATGCCAAGATCCAACCCGAACCCAAGCACAGCTTACCAAACAAAATAGTACCCGCCAAGGCGTAGAAAAAGACGAGCAGAAACATGCCAAAGATAATGAAGAAGGATTTGCACACTGACACACCCACCGTTAACATCAACATCTTGAGGGTGGTATGCTTCCCGGTGATGGTAAAGAACCGCAAAATGACCACCATAAAACCAAAGAAGTAGGACAAATCATTCTGTCGAATTATAGAAAAGGATTATACAAATGAATATAACAATTATAATAACAAATCCTACCCTCAATAAGGTCTGCAGTATGATCCAAATGACGCCGGCCACGGTCACCAGCAGGTCATAGCGATTACGCCTAGATTGCCAGTACCCACGTGGGGTAAAGGCTATGTTCTTCATCACCACTTCAATCACAAATACAAAGGTCAACACCGCGCTGACAATCACCAACCGTTCTGTATGCACCTCACCCTTGATCCACTGTAAGAAGAAACAAAATTAAACATTAACCAACTACTGGGCCAAGTTAAGGGCAAGTCAACCCACCGTTATGGACAACAACATGCTGTTGATCAACACCACCACCGCTATGACCCGCTTAAAGATTATGTGCTGGGTGATGTCATAGGTAAAGGCGCGTATTTTACGTCCATCGGGTCGTGGTGGTAAATGCAATGGCTGCGCAATTTTCAAACGCTTCTTTAGGTCACACCAACGACGCTGATCCACAGTCAGCAAGGCAGTTCCCTTATTCTCCGAGTAATTGGCAATGACCACGCCCACAAATAGGGTTAAGCCGATCATACAACCCAAGAAGATGTAGATATGTATGTAAATGGCATGGATCTGGGGGAGACAAGAAAAAAAGACAGAAACACTCGATTTGTTATTTGTTAATTTTTAATTTTCAGTCAAGTTTTTGTGAGTCTCCGTTCTTTTTAAAATTTTTGTTTTTGTTTAAAATTTTGCTTCCCATTTAATTCGTTTTACAGCAGCAAACTTCGCTATCCACTCCAAGTTCTTTGTATTTGTTTTTATGACAACTTTTCAGTTTCCGTCTTTCATTTTTGTGGAAACCCAAAAAGTATGCAACTTTTACGAGAGCTACATTTTCTACAAGTTGCCAACAGAAGTATGCCATGGGTTTTGCTGAAAACTTGCATTACAATAACATTGCATACCTTATATAACTTAGGTTTGAATACGCATGCTAATCTTTCAGCAATCTGTCTAAAATGGATAAAGTCTGCAAACTTGTATTTTCCCCTTTGAGGGTGTATAGCCAATTTTACATTAAATTTTACAAACTCAGCAAATAAGGATTATAGTCGAAAATGCTTGCGGTTATCAAAAGCCTATACGCTGTCAATAAGACGACAGCATGGGAAGAAGACGAATGCTCGAACTGGTTTGAAGCAAACTGAGGTGTCAAACAAGGATGTCTATTGAGCCCGCTGCTGTTCGCACTGTTCATCGAAGACCTACATGAATACCTAAGCGGAGGAGCTATATGATATGTTACTACTGGCCGAAAGTGCGAAAGATATGAGTATTGTAAACAGTGGAGCCTTATCATTAACCCAGAGAAATCCCAAAGCAAGGTGGTTCGAGACTGCAGAGGTCGCCTTGCAAAAGACAGAAAAGTGGTACCTCAAAGGACAGAGCTAGAATCTGTTAAGGAGTACTAGGATGTAAGTGTCACTAATACAGAACATGCGATCTGCAGAACAAATTGGCAGAAGCGTGGAAAAATTTCATACAAAGAAAAGCCATAAAACCAAGTGCGAAGTATAAGCTATTTGAAGCAACGGCTGAATCGATTATGCTATATGCAGCAAAGGTGTGGGGCTTAGGGTTGTCGATATCAATATCGATAATATCAAACATCCAAATTTTCAATATCGATATTTGATATATCGCCTCCAAAAAACATCGATATTCAGGCCTGTGCCCGTTTTCGATTCCGATCAAATCATGCGGAATCGGAATTGTAAAATGTACTCTTTTCCAAAAACCGACTGTGTTTTTCGTTTAAAGAAAGCTTAGAAGCTTTTTATACCCGTTACTCGTAGAGTTAAAAGGGTATACTAAAGTCGTGCATATGTATGTAACAGGCAGAAGGAATCATTTCCGAATATATAAAGTACTAGCTGAACCCGCCGCGACTTCGTCCGCGTCCAAGTTTTGAAAAAATCGTAGTAAGTAGAAAAAATTGTATAGCTCAGTAACACTGTATTTGTACTTATATTATCTATTTGTTAAAAAGCTAATTCTTTTTTAATATTATGACTTCATTAGCTTAGTGTTTAGAAAATTTCGAATTTACCAGAATGATTAAAATAAAACAATCTGGGAATAGAGGATTAAGTAAGGCGGGGAGAAACAGTGACCTGTACACATACTAAATTCTATCCCGTCCAGTCGTACCGGACACAACCAAATTTTCAAGTCGCGTTAAAATTTCAGAATTAAAAATTATTCCCTTCCTGTTTGGTGAATGCTAAACAGTCAAGGGACATTTATAAGTGCGCACCTATATATATTTGTTTTTAATTAGATCTCCAGAATATTCTTTTCTGATCAATTTATGTAAATAAACCCAGTTTGAGATATGTAACTATTTAAACATGTCGCTCACTTACTTCAATACTGGCATAACTCAAAAAATACGATTTTTGAGTTAATAATGCAGAAATGTTCGCTATCTTCTGTACTATTTTATGCAAAAATTTTATTTGCTATCTCTTCTACTTTCCATGTGAGATGAGAATATGTAGCAATATCATTTTCTAGGTTAATTTTCATGTTCATGTCTTTCAATTAAAACATCATATTTTCAATTTTTATTAATAAGCATTCTAAACTTATAATATTTTACTTAATTGAGTTGAAACTAAAAGAACCATTTTTTTAGGTTAAATCCATTGAGAACTTCAAACGTGTTTTTCTCAAAATGGATTATTTTGAGTTATGCCAGTATTGAAGTAAGTGAGCGATGTGTGTGTCTTTACTATGCGGCAACCAAAACAGGGAAAATGCATTTCTTAAAGGTAAAAAAAATTAGAAGCAAATTTAATTTTTGTTTTTTAAAATCGGAAAAAATAAATATATTTCTAATCAGGGTCACAGTTCCCGCTGTCCACTGATTTTTATCTGCAAAAAGCTAAATTGAATAATAAGCTGTTTTAGCAACACTGTTTATTTTTCTCCGTCAAACACATTCTTCATTGCGAAATGTTATGCATTTTTAGGTGTTTCAATCGATATAAATCTCTTAAATAATCAGCTCACAGCCTAGTTTATTAACAAAAACTCGCAAATGAAATAAGGAGACAATTAATGTTTAGCAGACTGCTCACGTCATGTGTGCCATCACTTATCCTGTATCGTTGAAGTCACGTACCACCTCTAACATATAAACATATGAAAGCAAATACACAAACATACATTTTTTGGCTGTTAGTTTTGTTAAGTTTTAATTTAATTATTTTGAAACGCGATCAACATTTTGTTAAAGCTATCGATGTGATTTGTATGTGCTATAAGATTCAATGCAATTGGATGAGGCCATTCTGAATTTGATTTATTGCTTGTTTATGTGAAAAAAAATCACACACATACATATGCACGCACTCAGCGCGCTCTCACTCTCTCTCGCATTCTCAGTGAAACACAACATTGCCTGAGCGGAAAAACCGTTATGGGCCCATACAATCCTTTAATTGGCTTTTTCAATAGATTGGAAAACAATTTTCCAATTTCCTTTCTTTGTGAGCGCCTGCATAACTAAACGAAGGTCTATGCCAAAAATCAGACCTGTACGATAAGCCGTTTTCGCTGTGGCTTGATAATATGTCAGTCTGTCAGTCGGGCGTACAGATTTATATATATAGATAATATATTCTTGATCAGCAACAACAGCCGAGTCGATATAGACATGTCCGTCTGTCCGTCCGTCCGTCTGTCTGTAGGAACTCCTAGATCTTAGAGATGGTAAGAGATAGAGGTTTGACATGAATGGGACAAATGTTTCTTTTATCTGCACGCAGATCAAGTTTGTTTTAAATTTTGGCCACGCCCCCACCCGCCCCCGCAATTTGAAAAAAACCTTATATCTCGTACAGTTTTGAAGATAGACGATTCGTATCTTCTAGAGATAGTTAGTAATTAGCAAAATTAATCGATTTGCCGAAGAAATGAAAAAGAAAAGATCGGATGAACGGTTCTAAAGTTATGAGCAAAAAAGTGAAACACCCTAAAAATATGTTGCATACTTTTCGGATGGTCACCCTAAGGAACGCGGGAACATGTTTTTCTTGAGTAACGGGTATATCGAAGTCGGTTAGAGCCGACTTTAACTTACGCTCTCGTTTTAACTATTTGAATCGTCTCTTACCAATTCCTATCAATCGAATTCGGAAACATAGAACAGGCTTGATTATCGTTATATTCTAAAGCTTAAGAAAACTCAACGTCCTCACCATTAAACTGCTAATGACGATTTCTAGAGATCGTTATATCTAATATTTTCAACAGTTCCCAATACTTTTCTCAAACTACACTGTACATTAGACCGGACTTCTCCATACGATTTTTATCATGTGAAGATCTTTGCACAACATGGCACTAAAAATTCTGTATATTTTATAGAAAACTGATCAAAAATCCAAAATCAGATATATTGAGGGGTTGATAGCCTCGACAAGGCTTAAAAAGTTTAAAGTTTAAAAGTTACTCCTTAATTTATCTTTGAACTGTCCTGACCAGAACTGAACAGACCTTTTACAAAGTTGTCGAACAAATAATTTAAATATTTCCGGATATATTATATGTTCAATGGTGTTGTGGTAGGCACCCTAGACTTTGAATCCGGTGAACCGATTTCAATTCTTGGTAAAACCTTAATTTGATTTTGTTATATTAATTTTTAGTAATCAGTGCCTATAATCTACAAAAGCATAGTTTATTGCAATTAAAATTTTAACTTTACATAATTGGGTATTTTAAAGGCAACAAGGATATGCCATAATCAGTAATAATCATCAATTTGGTGCCGTCCAATGTCTTGCTGCATCAATTGTACGATTTGTTGAAATATTTTTTTACAATTTTGACAAATTTTTTGACTGCCTTCTATGACGTATGACGTAGCAGCTCAAAATTAAAATTAATGGAAAATTGAAACTTTTAAAGCCTTGTCGAGACCATCAAACCTTAATATATCCCATTTTAGATTTTTGATAAATTCTCTACAAAATATACAGAATTTTTTGAGCCTTGCTGTGCTAAGAACTAGACAAATAATTACTTTTCATATCTTTTTTTTTTGTATCTTATCTGAGTGTAGGCTTTAAAGACTTAAAGATTATGCTTAGAAAAAAGTATAAAGTGATGAGTTTAAGAGAACCCGCAGACAGCATGACAGGCAGACACCGCACCAGCTCCCCAATATGCAATTGGGTTCATTACGACGTCTTTAATATATTCTAACCAGGGCTGCGAGCCTTATGAAATCGGTGGAGGTTCACTTCGGGGTTCGAAACCGTGAAATTTTTTGGGTTTGGGTTAACGATGCGGGTTCGGAAGGTCGGCGAACCTAGGTTAAGGTTCGAACCGGGGTTCAGAAATAATTTTGATTTTGCTAGCTTAGAAAACAGGAATGTAAATTGTAACAACATTGATATTTTTCAAATAATATTCGAACTTTATTTAAGTTAATTATGGATAAATCAAATTTAACTGACTGAAGAATAATTTGCCTAATAGGGAAGGAACAACTACTTTGTTTATCAAAACCATTAACACATTAGAATCTTTAGGCAATCTTGAATTCCTCCAAATGAAGCAAAGAAGTAGTTCATTATTATATATCTAATTCTTTATATTCTAGCTCGTTAGCTAAAGGTTCCATTTCATGTTCATAGGAATATGAACTTGGAGAATAATCACTGATGCTTTTATTATTGATTTTCTTTCGGCAATTTGTCTCTTGGCAAGCTATTTTTCTTTCAAAGTCAAAAAATTTGGCTTCTTGGATCCAAAAAAAATTGTGATTAGGATTGAAGGTAAAAATTAAGAACGTTTTTCTAAGAATTTTCTAAATATTTACGAACATTCAAACCTTAAAGCACGAATAAGCAAGCCTGAAAAAAGTAGTATGAATTTTTTTTCTGAACCGAACCATTTTCAACTTTTTTTTGCTCCGGTTCGGGTCCGACTCCGGAGCGGTTTGCAGCCCTGATTCTAACACTGACACCTTATATTGCAGCGTATTGCTGCATCCATATGTGTATGTTTAGTTCTTAAATGCGATTTAAAGTTGTAGTATTACCAGATGTTTTATCAGGATAGCCAAATAACTTAACCTATATCGTTTATAAAAATATCGATAATCGCCAATATCAGCATACAAAATATCATATCGGAATAACCCTTATCGTCCAACAAAATTATCGATATATCGATAATAATATTGACAATCCTGGTGGGGCTATACGCTGGGCTGAATACGATAGTGCGGAAAAAGCAGCACGAAATTTTATTAAGAAGCTTTTTAAAATGCGATACACCTAGAGACTGGTCTAGCTACCCTCTAACACAATACGCTTGACAGACGTTTTAAATAAACGTATAAGAAAAGTTATAGATCCACCTCAAAACAGACTTCCTAATTTAGTCGCTTTGCTAATTCATAGGGACCAATCGCAGTGCTTTGCTGAATGGCAAAAAATGTTCCGCGCTAATATGAAGTATGATGTGCGATATAGAAACGAGAAGGCAAAGCTAACTTCGTCTTTGCCGAAGTTTTTATACCCTTGCAAATGTTTTAATACATCATAGTTTACGGACGTTAGCATTAAAACAAACAATTTTTGTAAAGAAAATCCACCTTTCGACCGATAGTTCCTATGGCAGCTAAAGATATAGTCATCCGATTTTGACCAAATCTTCCGAATCTGTGTAAAAGCGTATAAAACTAATAATTTCTGAAGCGGACGGCGTTTACATTAAAAACAAAAAGTTTTTCTCACAAAGACCCACTTTTCGACCGATAGTTCCTATGGAAGTTCCGACATATCTTTATTAGTGTGCAGTAAAAAGAAGACTCTGTGCAAAGTTTCAGCTCGATAGCTTTAAAACTGAGAGACTAGTTTGCGTAGAAACAGACAGACAGACGGACGGACGGACAGACGGACAGACAGACGGACGGACAAAGCTCAATCGACTCAGCTCGTCGCCCTGATCAAGAATATATATAGTTTATAGGGTCGCAAATGAATATTTCTATCTTTGCAAACTTCTGGGCAAAATTATAATATCCTTTGCAAGAGTATAAAAATAGCTAAATGGAGAAGAATGCACGACACTATAGGAAAACCTTTGTGGTCACTGCTCGAACAAGCGAAACTTAGATGTTGTATAAAGACCTAAACTTTAACCTGGGTCAAAGTAATTACTTTAGACATGACTTTTCGGTGGATGATATAAAAGTAATTTTTCAAGCAAGACCCAAAACGAGAAGTGCTCGCTTTGCAGCATGAGCTCTAGGAAGGATACCTTCCATTTCCTCTCACAATGTCCAATTCTGGGAGAACTACGATTTAAATATTTCGGAGAAAGGTCCTTCGCAATGGAAAAAAGTAGATATCGACTAAACGGACTAAACGGCTCAAAAATGTCACAGAGGATTTTCAATAAAATGTATAATAATTTAAATTCCTTACTCCTTATACTAAGTAATATTATATAATATAAGTGAGCAAACGGCACATGCTAAGCAAATATTTTGAAATTAATCTACTAAGTACTACTAGTTACAGTAGCAAACAGGGATTTTGAAGAAATCTTAGGACGCATAGAAGGAATAAGCTCAGGAAATATTCAATGTAAAAACCTTAAAATTGAAAGAAACTTTTTTAAGGGAATAGCCAAAAACAAAAGGGCAATCAACGAGGCAAGCATCTGTATTCATTTAATAAACAAAACGACTTTTAATCTAAAAGGTTGAAATTTTAGTTTGTATTATACAGATGGTTAGAAGCCAACTCTGGGCTTACAGCAAAATTCTATCATCACTTTCAACTGAACTTATTGCTAGAGAGAAAGCTTAAGAAAGAGATTAAGGACAGAAAGGCAAAGATAAAAGGCAATGAAATGAAAATGCAACATATATAGAAGTATCAAGGAAGACTGGGAAAAGACTAGGGATATTGTTATCTCTTTCCAGCTACAAACAACAAACCTTGGTTCAAGGAAAGGAAGTGTAATTACAAAACAAAACAAGTGAGAAAGTCGGTCAAGCTCGACTAAGACATACTCTAGGAGCTGTAGGAGCTGAATGCAGTGCTGCTTTTAATTCCTCCCTCGCTTTTTCTCTCTCTCTCTCTTTGTTCAATGAAATGCGGTGGTTGGGGGAGGGGGGATTTTGGTCTGTTTTGCTCATAATTTGAGAACCGCTCATCCGATATTTATCATTTCTTACCTGGTATTGATATTTTCAAAATTCTTAGGACCTTCTGTTTTTTTTTACGGTTTTTTTTGTGTTAGGTCTAGCCATATAGACTTCTTATTATATTTTTGGGTATTTTGAAATAAAATAAAATCCAGATCGATTCTTACCGGTCCCACTGCCTTGATCAATACATCACGTACATCCAGCCAACCTTTGAAGGACAACACCTCGAAAAGCGTCAGCATGGCATCACCAATATTATCAAAATTAAAGCGTCTTGGATTGGCCCATACACGTGGCACCAGCATCGCCGGATAGGACTCATCCGGTCCGGGAGTCAGTTTCATTTTTGTCACAAATACCCGCCTCATGAATACTCCCACACAATCCTCACGCCGCAATATGGTCGGATCATTGCAACGGGCCAGACGACCGCCATACAATTGAACGCCGTAGCTGGCAAAGATGAACATCAGCAGAATAAGCAGCGTGGATACCAAAAGTATCTCCTTGAAGCCACGACATAGCTCATAGACCACCTTGCGCATGTGCGGTACCAGCGTAAAAATACGCAATGGACGCACACACCTCAAGATCATCAAGAGCTGGGCAGCTGAGTTGGTGGGTATATTCAGAGGCATCCAGCACAGAAACGAGGTGGATACCACATAAATGAAAACATCCAATGCAGCGGCCACATCCTTAATGTACGCCTTGGGTGTGAAGAACAAGCCGTCCGCCAGTATTTTGAGAGCCAGTTCCAGGCTCATGAAGATCACGAAACCATATTCCGCTATCTGCAGAGTGGGATGATCCATTACCCGATAGTTGGGCGTCTCGAACATCATCGAGATGCAGGACAAGGTGGTGGCAAATATCATCACCCAGTCCAGATAGGTGACCAGACCCAGAAAGTTGCTGTTTTTGTCAAAGAGATTAGGTTAGATCGGGTGTACGCCTAGTCAAGCTCTTCACTCACTGCAAACTCTTGTATTGCACCTTGCGCTCCTTCCCCGTCAACGGGTCCTTCAAACGTGCATCGTAACGGGCATGCACAATCTTTTGGCAGATTTTACGAAAGCGACTCTCACGCGGCACCAAAAACAGGGGCGTATCAAAAAATGGATGATTCTCGCGTAAATCCTCTTCACGCTGATTGCGTCGCATCTCTGCCTGCTGCCGCTTGGCCTGCAACAGTTTAATGTCCAAGTCATGGGGACGAGCGCGTCCTGAATTGGCTCTGGGCGCTGCAGCTATGTCACCATTCTCCATCAGATGCTCATATGTCTGCTTCAGTTTGATGGACCCCGAACGGACGCTGCGACGAATGGAGCGTGAGCCAAATCTGTGAATTGGTAGCGTACACACATCAAACGGATCGAGCCGCCCTTGGGCCAAAGTCACTTACTTTTTTTGATCGACACGCCAGGGCTTGGAATGGGTAATGGTGCCCTGGGACTTAAGACCACCGCCACCTTTGGTGCCGACCACAGGTAGCATGGCCGAGTCGCCCAGCATTAAGCGTTGATTGTTGCTATCACTGGGAAGAGAATAAAGCATTAGATCAGAGATTCAGAGATCTGAGAGTGATTTTTTTCAATCACAAGCTGAAAACTTCTAAGTTAGAAAAATTTGTTTCTAATACATATGTCCTACCAACTGTTTAGTGTGTGATTTGCAACTTACTTAATAATATGCGTAATGGCCAGTTTCCGTAGACTGCTGCCGGCAGCTCTTACTTTGGCTGTTTTGTTCATTATCCGCACCGGTTTTTGTTTGCGAAACACCACATTAGATTCCCAGCACTCGGACATGGGTCGCTTGCAGTTCTCCACTAAAGATGGATCCTCCGTTTCCAGTTCAATCACAAAATGTTTCATGAAACTCTCACGCACTTTGGGCAACATGAAATCATTGGGAATGCGATGTAAAATTGTCATTTGCGGTGAATCGGGAAACTTTTCAAAAATGCGCAAGCGAAACGGTAAGGTCTCCTTAATCTCTGCACTCTGTTCGCGAAACTTGAGCTGCTTCAGCTTCTTGATGTCCTCGTCCAGTTCCAAGTTATCCAAAATGACCGCCACGAAAAGACTGAGCACAATGAGGGTGACAAACAGATGGTAGAGTATAAAATACACAGCCACCAGAGGTGTCAACGTTTTGCTGGTACGTATCATCGTCTCATCCATCACCTCCACCCAGGCCTCCTGGGTGAGAATCTGGAACATGCTCATGAAGGCCTCCGGGAACGATTCGAATTTGGTGAAATCGCAAAGAAAGCAGAAAAGTTGCATCGAAATGCTGGAGCTAATGATCAGCAAGCACATGGTAAAGATGATCAGCGAGCCCAACTTCTTGCCGGGTCCAAAAATCTTGTACACAAATCCCTCCAGCATGGGTGACGCCTTGATGAGACGCACCACGCGCAGCACCTGGAAATAGGTGAATCCCGACAAATAGAACATGGGCACGATGTGCACTGTGGTGCCAGCGGCCAGCAGCAGCTCGAATTTGTGTATGGAATGCTTGTAATAGCCACGCCAGCCCAGGCAGTAGATCTTGAACAGAGTCTCCAGATCCAGCAGACAGGTGAAGGCCACCTCGATGTAGTAGTATCGCTCGTAGAACACATGACGAGGTCGTCCGTCGTGCTTAAAGGCCATGGTAGCGGTCACTATGCCATTGGCCAGTATCACCGTCATCACCAGCATGCGAAAATACGGCGACCTCAGGATGGCATGACATGTCTCCGGAGCCAGTCCGCCATGCTTGTTGTCATCGATGGTCACCAAACGCCAACCGGAATCATTGCCGCTCAAGATCTGCGAAGCGGCTGTTTTCTGTATATGACCTCGGGCTCCCCACATTTGCTGGAACTGCACGCGTATCTCGTTGAAGGTCTCCGTTATCACCGCAATGAAAACATTCTTCACCAGCCAGGCCAGAAAGAAGATCATGGTACTAAAATAGAAGGCAGCACGCCAGGCGGGCAGTGAGTCAATGGCACGGTACATGATGAAGACCCAACCCTCTTGTGAGGCAGCCTGGTAGACGGTAAAAATGCTGGTGGCAATATCCTCGAAGCCATTGAAGCCAATCACATAGCTGCTCAGAAAGTCCATCTTCATGCAACGCATACCCGGTGAGCACTGATAGCCCGAATCGGGATCCATGGAGCAGAATGTATCGGGAATGGCTAGAGAATTGATGGTCATCACACTGCAAAAGCACACGGCAGAAAATCAAAATTAAAGTTTGAAAATGAGTAATTTTTCAGATTACTTACGGCCTGCCCAACAGATCGTACTCCGTATTGTTCATCACGCAGTGATTCTTTAGCTCACCGAAAAACTGTACACCCAGCAAACCATATAGCGACATGAAGAACAAAAAGAATAGCGTCACATTATAGATTTGCTGGCTCGAGCGTCTATAAAGGGAAGAATATTGTGAAATTCTTTTTGGCTATCGATTAGAGTTTTCACTTACTTGAAGATTTGATTGATGCGACTTTTGGGCATACTAAATTTAAGGAAAACGCGTAGAAAACGTATCATTATAAGTGGACGTGGTGCACGCATAATTGATAGATAGGAGAATCTGCAAAGTAGGTAATCATTAATATTTGCGCTAAGATCTAAATGATAAAATCGATCTTTAAAAATCTTTCTTTTTGGCAGAAAATTACCAGGTAAGGCAGTCAACCACGGATCTCAGTTCTCCACTATTTGCATCATGCATCAGGCTGAGAAAAGAATCCTTTAAAAGCTCTCTACCATATATATAGGGGGAAGATGGGGGGTTCTGAGCCACGCGAATATTGTCCATATATTACAACTTTTTGTTTATGTCAAGTGTCTCTATCCTTCTTACCTTACTTTTGACAAGCAACCTATCAGTCAACACCTTTAAATTTGTGCTCCAGAACGCGATTTTTTTCTTTAAAAAAAGTTTTTATTTTCGTTTTTGACTTTTATCAAATATTAATCAAAAATTTTTTGGGAATGCCAAAAATAAGTATGAAGGAAAAATATGAAATTTAAAAAAAATGGTCTTTTGATTATGTGACGACTACTTAAAAAAAGTGAGATATGGGGAGTTGTAAGCCACTTTGCCAAAATGTCGGTTTCGACTTCCGTAGAGATTGTTGCAATGATGCGCAAAAAGGCAGAAGAAAAACGTTCCAAAGAGGTAAAAAAACCTTAAAAAAGGCAAACCAAAGATTAGCCACCAGCAAAAAGTGCTCGTTTATAAAAAAAAAAAAAAGTGCGAAAGTCGGTCGAGCCCGACTATAACATACTCTGTACCTGGAGTTGAAGCTGAATGCAATGCTGGTGCTGCGCTGATCTCTAAGTCTCTCTCTCTCTCTCTTTCTTTCTCTCTAAGATTGTGCGGTGTTAGTTGTGATAGGGTGGGAGGGGGTGGGGGAGGGTGATTTACTTATTTGCTCATAACTGGAGAACCGCTCATAAGATCTTTATCATTTCTTCGGCAAATCGATACATTTTGCTAATTACTAACTGTCTTTAGAAAGTACGAATCGTCTATCATCAAAACTGTAGGAGATATCACGTTTTTTCCAAATTGCAGGGGCGGAAGGGGGCGTGGCAAAAATTTAAAATAAACTTGATCTGGCTGCAAGTATAAGAAGCATTTGTTCCATATATGTCAAACCTCTATCTCTTACCATCTCTGAGATCTGTTTGTTCATACGGACGGACGGACAGACGGACATGGCTATATCGACTCAGCTGTTGATGCTGATCAAGAATATATTTCAAAATGTCAAAAAATTCCTTTTTCATTATAAACTGAAAAACCCCTAAAAATGTATTACAATACAAAATTTACAGAACGAAAAAATATTGAAATTATGTTCGAAAAACAAAACTATGATCACAACCCCCCATCTTCCCCTACAGAAATATTTTTCAGTTGCTATTGGCTTCTCCTTTGCTCACATTGCACAGTGGTCGGGCTTGTATGGAGCGAGCGGCCAAAAACACTTCCAGTGATGATATCATAGTAAATCTTTATCCATAATTCTATAATAATATTAAAAGTAATAAAACACACAGTGGGTGTGCCTAAGTCCCTACAAATCACAACAAACCACCCCCAACACACCCAAAAAAAGTTGTCATCAAAATGGCACAATTTAGACATCAATTTGAAACTGTTGAGTATCGAATTCTCTCTAATACTCCAAGTATCATATTGATATCTTCGAAAGTATCAACATGATACTTCGAGGATTTCAAATTGATACTACCGTGTACCTAGTTGACACTTTTTTGTATTACTTTATTAGTATCATATTGACACTACGTCTTATTAATTTGACACTTTAATTATCAAACTTTTAGTATCATTTTGAAACTAGCTTTTATCAATTTAATATTATTTCTTATTAAGTTTATAGTATAATTTTAGTTCTTTACAAAGTACCATTAAAATTAATAAAGAATATTTTGAAAACATTTTCTTTTTATTTAAAATTTATTTGATTTACACTAATAAATTGAATTTGTCAAATGTGGACACCTCGCTATGAAGAAACGTTGGTCTCCCACTGCATGTCTCATGTCCACGCGAATGTTGTATTTGTAGAATCACTGTACTGATGTGCCATTTGCTGGAACCCATGCACGTACGCGTTACTCCTTTAGAGATTCTTAAGAAAAAACGCAACATTTGATACCTCTCGCGTTGTGCGCTACGCGTTGTGCGCTAATACTTAGCTGCTTAAACTTTCCTTGTAAGTGTGCTCCATTTGAAATCTATTTATATATCTTCATTACGTCGTCTTCCATAGCGTTTGCTTTTATAGCCTAATCGTACTGAGTACATCTAGCATCCAACATGTTTATACGACAAAATCTTAAAAATATTGGCAGAGCAA
The DNA here is from genome assembly GCA_018904275.1 of Lordiphosa clarofinis. NCBI lineage: Eukaryota > Metazoa > Arthropoda > Insecta > Diptera > Drosophilidae > Lordiphosa > Lordiphosa clarofinis. The sequence goes on along the minus strand of JAEIGQ010000077.1, from coordinate 985,130 downwards.
ATGGTTATTAGGCATTTTAACCAGAGTTCGACACGATTATATTTGCTGTGTATACAAAAGCCACAGAGTAAATAGCAGCGACGTCGCTACACCGACAGTATACGAGTTTACACTGCTCTCTGCAACAACCAACAAGTGCAAAAGCGTGGCACACACACACACGCGATGCCAAAATGACATTGTGTATTTTGCCGCAACTGATTTAAGCTCAAGATGTTGAATGTTAGATGTGCTAAGTGTGCACTCAAAAAAAAACAGGCCAAATTGCCCTAAAATTTAGAAATTCGCCCTAAAAAAGGGGTCAAAGGCGATTCGCCTTATTTTTAAGAAAATGCTTTTCTAGATTTCAGGGCAATTTTTCTAAAAAACACTTAGACAGTTTTAGGTGTTAGGTCGATTTAAAATTCCCAAGCGGTTATGGCAGAGCTGGCATAAAGAGGAAGCAGTTGACAGTAAACACTTAAAAATAAATTTTAGGGGAGGTTGGGTAGAACCGACCACGGACCAACGCCCCAACCGTTTGGTTTTAAGGGTTTGTCCCATCCTAATTAATTAACACCTTAACATTAAATTTGACAGGTCAAGCATCGCCAGCTGCCACATTTGGACTGCTTTCTTATACAATTCATACATTCTTCGAAATTTCGAAATTAAAAAAATTTGTTGGTTTGAAATTGATACTTCTGCGCATTAAATTAATATTCCAAGTTTCAATGTAGTACTTTCTAGGCTAACTTTGATACAAAAAAAATGTTACCAGTTTCAGTTTCAATTTGAAACACGTGTTTCAAATTGATATTGATACAAATTTTTTTGGGTGCATAAACAAACAAATTTTCAGTAGCTGGGTCATCGATTTCGTCATCGATTTTCTCAGCTATTCGTCTACTCTTTCATCGTCTTTAACATAAGAAAAAAATTGCCCTGGGACAACCACGACCTATATCTTTAATAGAAATATCTACATACATACAATCCAATAAAACCGCTTTGTTTTTCGCAAGCCAATCAGAATGCTTTTCCAAAACTGTAGCCCTTTTCCGACCGCATTCTCGCCAAATTGTTGAAATTCTCTTGCAGTAATAATGAACGCGTTCTTTCATTTGTTTCAAATTTTCAGTTCCAACTACATAGTCTTCGCTCTTGATCTTCAATTTCAAAATATCACATATTATTTAATCTTCTCTGCAATTGTACCAGTTTTCAAATACATGCGCCTAAATTCGCATTTCATCAGAAATTAAAATAAAAAAAATGTTAACATAACATTAAATTATCAACAAAATCGCAACAAAACATTTAAATATTCATTGCTCAAAAGGAACCAAGAAGACAATCACAATAAATGGCACAAAAAGCACAGACAATAATCACAACAAACGGTACAAAAAAGGACAGTTACACATACAAAAAAAAAAGAACCGAAAAAAGCGACGCCGCTTTGGTACAGATATCACAGCAATCTGCAAAAATCCGCAGCTGAAACTTAAGCCATATAATCTGTAAATATTGACGATTATTTTAAAATTTATTTTATCATTAGCTTCACAACTAAAAGCTTATATGAACTTCATAATTAAAAAATTAAAAATACTAAGTCTAGAAGCTTCAAAAAGTATAAACGTTCTGGTTCAACCATTGACTTTTCTAAATACTCAATTGCAAAATCACTCTTTACACTTTTCATTGCTGAGTGCTATAGGAATTATCTTGTCCGATGCAAAATTCAATTCAAACTCTTGCTTATTGACCTTCCTTTCACAGTATTTGGCGTTTCTTTTCTTCATAAACTAATTATCGGTGATGTAGATTCTTTTGAACTTTTAGGTTGCCTTAACTTCTCCGTACCTTCTAGGCCAACCAGAAACTATTGACCCTTCATCTTGTCTAGATGCACAACTGATAAAGCCCAGCACAAACGATTTCGAGTCTTATGTCAAAATTACAATGATCTCTATCGCCTGCTCTCAACAGATCTCTCTCTCTCTCTTCTCTCTCTCTCTCTATAATTATCTTAGGGAAAATCTCTGACCACTCCTGGCTGTGAGTAGGGGCATAACCGGACTGGCTAAAAAATCTTCTCCCAGAGATTTCTGGTTATTTAATTTTAAGTTTAACTCGTAAATTTTGTATTTTTTATTAGTTTTAAATTTCACTTTAGATGGGAATTTATGGTTAAGGAGCAAATTTAGAAAGATCGGTTTTTTTTTCGATTCACCATTGACTTACTTTGGCACAAACTCGATGACCTCGAAAATATGTAGTATAATGGACACCCACAGAAAGCTCACCATAGAGGCATCAAACTGGCACCAGTGATCCTTTAGATAAGGCACCTCACCCTGTCAACAGATGGCATTACTTTTTAGCTGCATTAAGATAACTGGGATACGTTACTCACATGCAAAACGCCGCGTATATGCATTTTGGCTATCATCTCCGCCGTGAAAAGCACCGTTACGGCCGTGTCCAACACAAAGGTAATAAACTGCAACGATGGATGCCTCTCAAAGGTCTTGGGTGTGTTCAGTGAGACGGAGGTTAGCGACACTAAGGCACACAGACGCATTAGCCGTCGCACCCACAGTTTGTTAACCCACTCGATATCGGCGCTCTCATTGAGCGACTCCTCGGGTCCATAGTCCGCCAGAAACGGTTCACCGCCCTTGAGACTTTGCTTGCGCCCCAACATGATCTTGTTACCAATCCCAGTGGCAATGCCCAGGCCAATGGGTGGCACTCCCGTAATGGCGGCACTGCCCACTGTGCTGCTAATACCACCGCAGATTCCCATGCCAGCGGACGCTGCGCCACCCATGCCGCCCATGCCGCCCAGGCCGCCCATGCCACCCATACCACCGAGTAGATTAAGACCACCACCCACGGCCACTCCGGCCCCGCCGGCTGATGCTCCGCCAGAGCCATTGGCTGTAGCTCCAAGACCACCCACCGATAATGCCGCCGCCGTTGCCGCCGTCGTCGTCGTCGATGATCCTCCAGCCTGCGCCTGCTGCTGCTGGTGCATTCCCGTGCTGCTGGCCGAGTTTACAATGGTCGTTGGACTGTTAAGCGCACTTGCCGCATCCTGACGTCCACCCAAACCGTTCCCAGGGCTGCTGCCTGGCGATGGATTAAAGCTGAATTGAGTGCCGGCCACCTGCTGCGAGGAGCGCAGATGGTGCGGATGGGAATGCTGGTGTTGATATTGATGCTGGTGATGATGCTGATGGGTATGCTGGACGTGCGTGTGATGCGGATGTGTGTGGGAATGTGGGTGCTGATGCTGCTGCTGCTGTTGCTGCGGGGTCAAGCTGTTGCCGCTCGAGGAGCTGGTGCTGGCCGTGGCCGGTGTGTTGATGCCACTGGCGGAGTGCGTGTGTGAGTGGAAGCTACCACTGCCGCTGGTGCCGCCTCCTGCGCGTTTGTTCCTAGCAGCTGCACCCAAGCGACGAATCTGTAAGCGGTCAATCATCAATCAAGCAGTGCATCTTGCTTCCCGGCCAATCGGTGGTTTATTGTCGCTGCAAAGGAGGAATGGATGAAATGACAAATTAACGACCTTTGGAAAAAGTCTCTGTTCAAAAATATTTTAAAACAATGCAAACAACAAGCCTTTAAAAACAAGTGAGAAAGTCGGTCAAGCCCGACTATAACATACTCTGTACCTGGAGTAGAAGCTAAATGCAATGCTGGTACTTATTTGCTCATAACTTGAGAACCGCTCATCCGATCTTTATCATTTCTTCGGCAAATCGATACATTTTGCTAATTACTAACTATCTCCAGAAGGTACAAATCGTCTATTTTAAAAACTGTAGGAGATATGACGGTTTTTTCCAAATTGCGCGGGCGGGAGGGGGCGTGGCAAAAATTTAAAATAAACTTGATCTGCCTGCAAGTATAAGAAGCATTTGTCCCATACATGTCAAACCTCTATCTCTTACCATCTCTGAGATCTGTTTGTTCATACGGACGGACGGGCAGACAGACGGACATTGCTATATCGACTCGGCTGTTGATGCAGATCAAGAATATAAATACTTTGTATAGTCGGAAATGATTCCTCACCCTGTTACATACTTTTGCACAATCTTAATATACTTTATGTACCTTTGGTACAGAGTATAAAAATTTGGAAAATTATCAATTAAGAGTTTCGACATCTTTGTCAAGGTATAGTTTAGATTGCGGTCCAGCTAATCCAAATTTGAGTTCAAATCTTACAATCCGGCCCGGGTTCGTGTTCGCGTGGTCATTAATTTGATGGGTATATATTCGTTTCCAAGGACTTTAGGGGCGAAGTCCACGAACCGAATCATGTGAACTCAAAAGCTCCTGAAACGGACCTCTTTATTTTATTCAAGGTTCGGTTCAAAAAGAGTACCTCACAGAGGATAAATAAAGCAATTATCACTTCATGAGCACGCTAAGTATTTTCTCCCAAAATTAACCTTCAACATAATAACACAAGTTTACACGATCTTATATTCTCTTCAATTTATGTAAAATCACGTATTTATTTTAACCAAGAAGCAGTTTATTTAAAATTCTTTTTCTCTTGCATGATGTTACCTAATGTATAACAATTTCATAAAGTGTTCATTTATCGAAATCTTTTGGAAATTGTAGAAGCTATTAGCATTTATCTAAAAATTGAGTTAAAACTTATTAGATCGTTTAGTCCACTTTATCATAAGGGATTTGGCTCTTTCGCGGGTTCTTTATAGTTTTTCAAGACATCGGCTGATTCAGATGAGTCATGCTGTTCAGTTTGAAATTCTTAACTAACAGGATAAGGAACATAATCTGAGTGTGGAACTAGCTTTGTCATGGACTGTACCTGCGCATATTCAACTGTTCGGTGACATCTATGTCCAAACATTACAAACTGTGTTTGCAAAATATCGTACATCTATAGTGTCAACTTCAGTGGCGATAGTAAGAAGCACAATGACAATGCTTACAATTAAAGAACAAAGTATAATTATATCATCCCAAAAAAAAAGTGCGCAGTTAGTCAGAAGAAGTTTTCACCATGGAGTATTTCAAAAGGTACATATATTCTTACCTTGGGAGCACTTTTGAAATACAAACTATATGCAGTCTGTAGCGATGAACTAAAATTTCGCAGCTTTGCAAAAATATATTCTGAACAAGCGTAGCAAATCTTGTTAGGATCATTTTTGATTGTTCTTTCGTTTTTTCGTATGAAGTTGTGCAAATGTTTGTAACAGGGAGAAGGAAGCATTTCCGAACCTTTAAAGTATATATATTCTTGATCAGCATCAACAACCGAGTCCATTTAGCCTTGTCCGTCTGTCCGTCTGTCTGTCTGTATGAACGCATCGATCTCAGAGACTGTAATAGAGCCTCAAGTTTAGGCATGTATTTAGGTGTATACTGTAGCCACATTGAGTTTGTTTCAGATTTGGAGGCCCAACATCTATTTCTTCTGTATACCACAATGAGATTTTTGCAAAAACGCCGGCCCATTTATTGAAATAAATTTTAAAATAAATGGAATTCAAAGCTATAGGAACCACATTACTTGGGACAGGGTATTTTGCTGTCGGGGCACTCGACCGCAACACTCTTACTTGTTTCCACTCATTTTATACAGTAATTTCAAAAAGAAAAAATTAAACAGAGAGTTCCAACAAAAAAAAAACTCTAATAACGGTATCAATTATATGATCTATCAAAGCTTTTAAAGCTCTCCAGAGCTTTGCAAAATCAACAGCTTTACAAGCTTCCCAGAGCTTAACATGCTCTCCAAATCTTTCATGTGACTTCATGTTTTGGGAGCATTTCGGTCACTTTATTATCTAGGACCCGGACCAACATCATTATACAACGGATCAACTAGTGTCTGTGCTGAACTCAAAAACCTCTTCAACAAATTCAAAAACTGTGCACAGAAACTTCACTACAAAATTGACAATAAAATGATGTATGAATGATTGAAAGATAATTTTATTAGCTTTCATTTGGTGCATAACACTAATTCATTAGTTATTTCAAACTAAGAAGTCCTATTTCAAAAATGCAAAAACCCGTCTTTTGGAATTATCTCGAAATCTGTTTTACTGAATTTTTTTTTAAACTTCAGATTCGGTTTTAGCGTATATTACATCAAATTGAAGAGGATTAGAAAATCATTAATTATTTGTATTGCATGTTAATTCTTCATAGTTCGCAGTCCATCAAAGGAATCTTTCGAGCTTAGGGGGTCTTACTAGTCAATTACCTTATATTCTTGGGATAAGTAGTTCGAAAATAAACGTTTCATTAATTATTTGACATTGACGAAAAGATTAAACATGTTATTTGAAATTTTTTAAACCTGAATTCTAAAATTCGTTTAAATGACCCTTGAAATTAACGAAATTACCCGTCTATAACCGATAACAATAAATAGAACTTTAAAAACACAATAAAATACTTCAGAAATTTCCAACAAACTGAACCGGTTCAAACGTATTTCAGAGCGATATTGTGGAAAATATTTATGGTAATAACTTAAAATTTTGTGCTTGGAAAAATAATATAAAGTAATTTATTTGCATAGCCTTATATCAAAAATTATTTGAGCTGTGAACTAAACGTTTGCAGTGGACGGGATTGGCAGGATCCGCTAGCTTAATAATAGCTATCGATAGAAACAAAGCGGCTCTACACCCACACCACCTTCAGGTGAGACAAAGAATGTCGACAATTAGACCAAAAACCTTTGTAAATATTTACATTCAAACAGCTGCCCAGTTAAGGAAAGCTTACTTCTATACACATACCCCTGCTTCCACAGACACACACATACCTCACAAGGGCGGGTTGCAACCCCCGAATTTGCAGCCATCGACTACTTATGTATATATACGTATACGTGTGTGTACATTCGGGTTCAAACTGTTTTAATGCATTTGCCAGTGTATTGGCATTTTTCTCACAAAACAGAAATTTCTTACTCACTTTTTGTGTGCGTTGGGGGTAGGGGGTTGGCGAGTGTTGAAGTTGGCGCGATTTCTATCACAAAGGAGGCGCTGCACCTTATTTAACTAACTAACTAACAAACAACAACAACTAAGCGTAAGTATAGCAAGGAAGGCCGTAGTTTTCGAGGATTTCAAATTTCTCCTTTTCTAATTTTCTCTTTGTACTAAACGCGCGCCGAAGTAACCCGTGTAAATGGACACGGACGCGGACACGGACCTGGGGCCAGTCATTCGAGCAGTGCCTCAGTCAGCCAACTGTTCTGACAGCTAAAAATGTCCTGTCAAAATCCGTGTGTACATGTGTTGACGCCTGCGCAGTTTGTTGGCTAAAGGACACTGGGTCGATGACAGTACACCAGGGTGGCAAGTCCAATCCATTGTTAGACGCTTAGCAGCAAAACAAAACACACCTAAGAAATGGGCGCCACAGCGTCGTGCAATAAATCCTCCGGCGGTAGCTATCCCGAGCATGATGATCCAGCCTATCGAAAATGCCAGGAGCTAAAGGTAAGCGGTTCAACAGCTTTGTCCAAATTTTACATAACTTTAAACTGAATGCAGATGGAGCGCTGGATACAGATGCACTATCAAATTAAGCAAAGGGAACAGGCCATGGCCATAGCCAAACATAGGGAGCTCTTCTACTGGCTGGGTGGTTTCTATATGAGTGCCGTCTATGGATGTGCCACCTATTATCAGCGAGTGAAACGTGTGGCGGCTTTGGCACCTTTATTGCCGCTCACCTTTGTCATGGGTTACTATGCAGATTGGGCCTATGGCAGTAAACTGCATCGGATTCAGGGTAATTATTTGAGAGTAATGACATTTCCATTGGAATTTTACATTTTTTTTTTCGTGGCACAAACTTACTTAGAATGTTTTGTTGTATTGGCAAAACAGTCGGACTTGGGCGTATTTATTACATTGACAAATCGGTGTAGTTTGGGGAAACCTATAAAAAAAGAAAAGCCTAAGAAAAGTTTGTCTGTGCCGAAGTTTGTATACCCTTCCGACTGCGCGTTTTCGTATATGAGAGCTTAAGAACACCAACATTAAAAATAAACGAGAGAGTAAGTTAAAGTTACTCATAAAAAAACATGTTTAACAGTGCTCCTGCGTTCCTTAGGGTGACCATCCGAAAAGTATGCAACATTTTTTTTAGGGTGGGACGAGTTTTTTGATCATAACTTGAGAACCGTACATCCGATCTTTATCATTTCTTCGGCAAATCGATTCATTTTGCTAATTACTAACTATCTCTAAAAAATACGAATCGTCTATCTTCAAAACTGTAGGAGAAATAACGTTTTTTCCAATTTGCGGGGGCGGGAGGGGGCGTGGCCAAAATTTGAAACAAACTTGATCTGCGTGCAAGCATAAAAAGCATTTGTCGCATACATGTCAAACCTCTATCTTTTACCATCTCTGAGATCTAGGTGTTCATACAGACAGACGGACGGACGGACGGACAAACGGACATGTCTATATCGACTCGGCTGTTGATGCTGATCAAGAATATGTATACTTTATATGGTCGGAAATGATTCTTTCCCCCTGTTACATACTTTTGCACAAACTTAATATACTCTATGTGCCTTTGGTACAGAGTATAAAAAGTGTTAGTGTGCTGGTGAACGAACTTGATAGAATTTTTAAGCAACAAAGTTATCGATATCTTTTTGTTGGCGGTTGGTTTGAATTTTTGACAACTAACGGCTTAATTTATTTAAGAACTGACTGCTAAATATTTATGACCGTCGTCACTCGCACCAACTGCTCCTAGAAGTTTCCTTAAGACTTTGTTAGCCATTTATTGTTTGTTATAAGCCCGGCCCCGGCCAGAATGTGCACATCAAACTCGATATCCGATGGCCAAATCTTTTTCCTTTATCGAAACATACATTTACCATTAAGAAGGACTCCTGTCCACGCAAATTAGGGTCTGAAAATGTTAATTTTAACAAAGTGGCACTGGGCTAAGAGAAGAGATGGGCGAATAAGGACAATTCGTTTCCCTCCCGTCCCGATCCCGACCAAAAAATTTTAATTCAATGCTGCATGCCTGCCAATAAGGTAGTGAAGTAAGATGTTTTCTAGCTACAGTGCAAGTCGGAAGGTTATTCCATCGTTCCGTAACCAGGCGCCGAGTTTCATTCCCTGTAATTATCTAGTAAGAGGATGTGGGCGTCCCTATCAAGCTCTTATCTGGGAGGAGCTGAATGGTAGTGCCTTGAAAAACTGTGTTAAGGTGTCCATGTACCCAGATGAGGTGATTACTACGCGTACGCAGGACTTCTCTTTTTGGAGTGGCGGCTTTTCAAGCTTTCCTCCTCCTCCGCAACAACCAGTAGAGCCTTCAGAGCCTTGCACGAGTTTCCGTGAGCCACATCCTCCGCCAATTCATTTACTAAAAAACAAAGAGGTTTCCACATTTATTATGTATTTGCCTTCACAAAATTGCTTGTTTGTTTACTGCTGAAATTCGTGTGCTATCTATAACAAATCAAAATCAAGCAATTCTAACAAACTATTTCTTTGTAAGATTTACATCTAACACAATCACGAAAAATAGCAAACATGATTGGGCATCATGCCCGTTCACCAGCACAATCTAACAAAAATAGTCAATTTTTTGTCAATATATCTAAACGGTGTAGGAAATTGTTATTATTTTATTTTCTTTAATAAAAACTACTGATGTTTTCGAAAAAGGATCAAATGAAAAGAGATGGGCATATTTTAAGTCGTTCATCGAATTTTTTTCTGAAGTCTTTCGTGTATGATGCCCCGCAAATATAGCATGTTTGAGATGAAGACTCTGCAAGTAAACTAAATACTCTTCCTTCAATTATGGTCATATGAAATTTATGCTGAATGACTTCTGATATTTCCCGATCTATTTATCAACTTCAATATTTATCATTTTAATTGGCCTGCAAAGGCAAGCGGAAGAAGGTCTAGAATTTTGCCACAAAATAACAGAACCTGAGCCTATTTCTAATGGCACAATGCAAATCGCTAAAAATGTTCATTTGTATAGCATCGGAATTTCCCTTAACCTTTTTAAAAATATTTACCTTAGCTTCAACTTCCCTAAACTAAACCAACTAAATACCTCAGCCGATAAATCTGTGATTCTAGTTGATTCTAATAGCACTTTGCTTTTGCTGATTTCAAGACATCGTAGCTTTGAAATACGTTTGCTTTGAGCAATTTTATTTGGTCTTGGAGTAGTTTGTTCGAGTGCTTCGTAAAACCACCATCCACATAAAAAAGGGAAAGAGCAAGGACCAATATAATCTCTCTCATATTCTAATGTCTTCAGGGCTAGTTTTCACTGGAAGCTTTGGATCAGAGCTTATAGATTTTTTTATCTTTCTCGCTACTTCTTCATTAGACTTAAGCAACGGTACGAATTCTGATGCATTTTTTTCCTGATTTGTATAAGCGGACTCGTATAGCCACAAGGAGTTCATCAATCGATGTTTTCTGTACAGGCGGGTAAGTATTCGCATTCTCCGTATTTATTGCTTTCCTTCATAACTGTTATAATAAAGGAGTAAGTGTCGTCTGTAAAAAAAATTGTGACCACTCTATGGAGCTCACCAAGATGGTTTTAGCATCTTTGAATATTCCTCTTTTCTTTATCTCTTAACAATTTCTTTGATTATACTGCAAAGGTCGCTAAAATTATATGTTGATTTCAAATACGACTTCCGCTTTAAGTAAGGTACGAAATGCACCTAAATCAACCATTATTTCTTTGCTAAGACAATCTGACCAAAGTATTTATCCTTGATTTTAAAGCACTCTCCAAGCGGTATGTACCACTATGGTTGGGGTAAAGAATTTGTTTGTTAAGCGTACGAATGTAACATACGTAACGCAGGACATGTCCATATTTTTATCCCAACCGGGCGGATCCGGTAAATAAGCATCGTTTAAAAATTTTAGCTCGATTGTTTTAAAAGTTGTTTCAGAGAGAGACAGATTAACGGACAACGCTCAATCAACTCAGCCCGTCAAAAATATATTTCGTTATATAAGTTCCTTATTAGGGTTAAAGGAACTTCTGGGCAGTTTTTAAATTGCTTCAATTGAAGTAGCAAAAGTGACAAAAATGTTTACTCTTATCTGAACTCCTATATGAAAACGAAAGCAAAAAACCATTACGGGTCGAACCCGTTTAATTTGAACTCTCGAAAGACTTTAAACAATAATTGAATTAAAGAATGAAATGAAAGAAAAAAAGTGGCTTGATTAATTTAATTCCAAAAATTGTTCAATTTCATTAAGGAAAGTAACGCGATCTGTTGATTGTTAGACCTACCAACATTATATTCCGTCCGGAGAGACTCGCATTTCACATTTGGTTAAAACATTATTATAACTTGCAGATGTTTTCGTCCTCCCTCTGAACCTCCTCAATGATATTCATCTGTCATGATACTCCTACGTCATGACAATCAACAAATAGTCTTCGAACTCGTCTGGAATGTCGACCACTGCTCTTAGCAAATCGAAATTCCTTTCAGCTACTTCGGCTAAACTGCTTAACGGAGTGTTGTCATCCTGATCCATAAAAGCATCATCAAAAAAACCTGATTTTTTTAAAGCAATTTTTTATTTTGTTAGACGAAACTTTAGTGTTCCAAATGCAAGAAATTCGCGATATGTAGTCAAGAAGATTAATTTTTGGAACAGGCTCTTTTTTTCAATGCATGTCAACATCTCACTCACAATTTCATTTCAGTAATGGACTTTCAAACATTCCCATATCCATTGGTTAAATACTATAAGAACAGCCTTTCCATTTTTAATTTCCAGAATAGTTTTTAAATTGTCTTCAACGGTTAATGTTTTATATTTTGTTTTTGGTTTTGGTTTCGAAATATTTGTAAAAACAAATGTTTACTGACATCAAATTATTAAGGTAACTTTTTTATACCCTTGGAGAGGGTATATTAAAATTGTCCAGATGTTTGTAACGCATAGAAGGAAGCATCTCCGACCACATAAAGTATATATATTCTTGATCAGCATGACGAGCTGAGTTGATATAGCCATGTCCGTCTGTCCGTCTGTTTCTATGCTATCTCCTCCGTCAGTTATAAAGCTATCGTAACCAAACTTTGCACGAAGTCTTTTGGTATAAATACGCTGCACATTTGTCGGAACCGGCCGGATCGGATGACTATAGCATATAGCTGCCATAGGAACGATCGGTCGAAAAACTAGTTTTAGTAAGAAAAACTTTTTTGTTTTCAATGTTATCGCTCCCAACGCTCGTATTTATAAGTTTTCAATGATTTTACATAATTTCACCAAGGCTTGTCGAAATCGGACCACTATATGGTATAGCTGCCTTACAAAGTGTCTGGCATACATATTTCAAGCTCCAAGGGTATATAAACTTCGGTCGAGCCGAAGTTAGCCTGCCTCTATTTTTTTAAATTGATATTCACAATCCCATCGAATTAAGGAGGGTAATTAACGAAGTTATCGAATTAACAAAGTAGTAGTTTTACTTGAAATATTAAACGGGCAGGAAATCGTTCGAATTATGGGGGTAAATCGAATTATCGGGAGTTCGGTGCGTATTGAGAAAATTAAAAGCAGCATCAGCAGAAGTCGCTTTATGACTTGGAATTTGCAGGAGATTTTGTTCAGTGCCGTAAGTTGAAGCAGCAGCATGTGTTCGCTTTTGCAAAAGCTGAAACACGTCGAGCGAAAATGCCTGTCCTGACTCTCCAGGTGATCAGAGACAACTGACCAGTCGCTCGTTCGTTAGCTAGGAACGCCAGCTACCAAATCCAGTCTGTGTGCGCACGCTCCGAAGTACAGTCGAGGCGGATGAAAATCAGTCCTATTACTTTTGGGACAAACCTTGTATATGGAACTGTCAAAGAGATTTCTTTTTTTTATAAACTAATCAAGGATATTCATTTCTGAAAACTTTCAGTGTATAGATTAAATCCAACCCCAGAAAACAAATGATTCTGACCATAACAAAGCAAGCTTTTACAAACCGCCTCTTTTTGTCAACTTTTTTGACAGCAGAACAAAATGTTCTGAGCAAGACTGTGCTTAAAATATTTATCTATACTTTACCCCTTCCCTATACTAACTGTTCTTTATATTCCATAGCGGAAGCCAATATGATTATGGAGCATGAACAGGAGCTACTTAATTGGCCAGGCGGTTTGCCCAGTGTGGCCAGCATAGATGAGGCGCGTGTGGAAATTGAAATGGAAAAGAAAATGCATCCGCATCATATGTAGATGGCTCTTAAACAGGCTGCTCAAACTTAACCAGGCTGCTCAAACGTACTAGCTGCGCACGGTTGATCCAAGAGTTCACTCTCAGCACCAAAGTAGCTCCCCTCATATGCAAAGACATACTACCTATATAATTGACCATGATACTCCATTAACCACTATTTACTTGCTCTTTCTAAAACAATTCTGTGTAGATTTTTCAGCAATTTTTGTGAGACAATACTCCTTATATTGGATATATATATATGTAGTTAAAATGATTGATTAATTGAGATATACAAATTGTAGCTTAGATCAACTAATAAATGTATTGCTCCCAGTCCTTCTAGTTTAAAAATCCACATCTTCATCATCCAGCAGGCCGTGCTCAATAATGGTACGTGTATCCTTCTTGAAATGCCGCTCACAGAACTCGGCTATGCGCGAACACGCCTCCTCGATCATGACACCCGGCACGGTAAGCACGATTCGCACATAACTAGGATATTCGAAGCAACTGCCTGGCAAACAAAAGACACTTTGTTCATTGACCAGCTCCTGCACAAAATGTACATCATCTTTGAAGGCCGGAAAACGTTCGATATTGAGACCAACCATCATGTACATAGCTCCATTGGGCATAATGGGATTCAAACCGCGCACCGACTTCAGCATTGAGTGGGCCAGCTTGGCATTGGACTGGGGGAAAAAGACAGAGAGAGGTTGAGGTTAATTAAAATGACAGATAAATATGAAGAGAACAATATGTAAAGCCGATTTTTAGGAAAAGTCGCACGTTGTAGCAAGAAGTGTTAGTTACCCATTAATCTGCACACTTTCTTCAATAACTTTTCATTTAAAACCTTTTGCAACGTTGAGTAAAACTTTGTGTAAAATAATATTTCACAAAACACAGCTACACTGTTTAGGGTCAACTTAATAATCTTAAATATTTCTTTAAATAAAGTAATTGTTTTAGTGACGTCTTTGATTAAAAATCCTGGAAATTTTTATCAGCTTCAAGGTCATTAAGTTATGATTTGGTTCATAACTTTTCTAAGACAAGGGACGTTACGGGGCATGCACACACACTCAAAGCATTAGTGAGCTGATGTCGGATTTTGCTACAAGCCTGCCTTTGGGACTCCAAAGCGTTCATAGCAATTGTGTAATGAGGTACATTCTGCCAACTCATTGAAGTCAGGCGCAGACTGCTGAAGATTAAATTGGTATTCATGAAATAGCTATACAGTCAGCCAGCCTCATTTGTGGTGTTGTGCGTGTCTTGTTTTAAAAAAGTTATGGACAAAATCATAACTTAATGACCCAGAGCCTGCTAAAAAGTTATATTTTCTTAATATTTAGACGCACTAAAAGTTGAAAAATATTTGTTACCAATTTTACAAAAAATATATGGCACACAAACAGCTGACTTCAACAGCCCGTCAACAAACAATGCTGGCAAATGGTTTAAACAAAAATTCGTTAAATATTCGCTAAGAGGCAGTGACACGAACATTAGACGGACATCTCTTGAAACAGACCTTATTCATGAAATGATTCCTTTACATACAAATCATAGCTAATAAATAACCTCTAGCAATTTCGTTTTTTGAGTGGTGCACTATTATAGCCGCACCATTTAATTTCTTAGTCTGTGTTTGCTGGTTGGTGTTGCTGGTGTTTGCACTTGGTTGAGTTACTTTTTGTAATAAATTTGTAAATATGCCAAGTGGGCTAGTGCTGTCAGATGTAGAAAAGGGCCAAATTCTACCGCTCCAAAGTGAAAATTGCTCATTTTGTGAAATTGTCAGAAAAATTGGTAGCTCCGACAAAGTGAAAGCGAAATTTTTGTAAAAACCGAAATGAATATGGAAAATAAGACACAGAGAACGTACGGCGAGGATAAATCAGCGTGACCAGCACCGATTAGTGAGCGCTGCAAGTAATTCATTTAAGAACGATAATGAATTAGCAACTGAATGTGGCCCAAAAGTGAATCGCTGGACCATTGCACGGACTTTAAAGGAATCTGAAAACATAGTGCGACAAAAATTGAAGTTGCCAGACCGCCAAAAAAAACATCGGATGAAATTCGCCAGAATTAACATGGGAACTGTCTGGACAGAAATAATAAGACTTTATAGAGCAATGCAAATATTAATTTATCTTTCTAGATCATTTTCTCGATGAGGAAAAGTTTAATTTGGACGGTCCTGATGTGTTTTCGCACTATTGGAGGGATTTGAGGCAGGATACCCGGTACTTTTCTAAGACAAATTTTGGAGGAGGATCATTAATGATTTGGGCTGCGTTCTGCGAGTGTGGATGCTTGGAGCTGGCATTTCCAAGCACTTGTATGAACTCCAGAGAGTACATGGACATTCTTCCATTGAATTTATTTGCATTTCTTAGCGGTTGAAGAGGGTAAAATTTCATTTTCCAACAGGACAACGCATAAATGCACGCAACACAAGGCAATAATGTTCGGTTTTTGAAGTGGCCCGCGTGCTTTCCGGGCATGAATCCGATGGAAAATCTGTGGGCGTTGCTAGTCCGAAGTATTTATGCTCAAAACCCCGAGTACCATAGTACTAAGGGGTTCAAATTGTCAATTATTAAGGCATGGAAAGAACTGTCCCTTAGTGATTTAAAAACCTCGTAAACAGTAAACCGAACAGGATCTATGAGATAATTAGTGCTGAAGGAGGTTACACTCATTATTATAGTGAATAAAAATATATTAATTTGTTAACATTTTTCTATAAATTGTTTAATTTAGTGAAGTGCGGCTATAATAGTGCACCACTCAAAAAACGAAAATGAAACATAACGGTTTATTTTTGCACTGAGAGTGTTGATGTTTGTCATTTTTTTTCTCTTATTTTTAACGCTCTTTCAAACGGTAATCGCAAAGTTTTTCTACCTCTACTCTTTCTATGCGTACACTGAAAAAACAAGATGCGGCTATAGTATTGCTCCAGAGTTTATACTAAATGTAAGTAATAGGCAAAAGAATTCATTTCCGACCATATAGAGTATATATATTCTTGATCAGAATCAACAGTCGAGTCAATATAGTTGTCCGTCTGTACCTACATCTCCGAGACTATAAGAGCTAGAGCTACCAAACTTGACATGTAGTCTTCTTTTATCTGCACGCAGATCAAGTTTGTTTTAAATTTTGGCCACGCCCACCCGAGCCCACCCCCGAGCCCACAATAGCAAATGTTGAATAAATTCCACATTTTTTAAGATATCGAGTTCAAATTAATAACTTAAGTTTATATTATATTATTATATCCCTGAAATTTACATCAAGATTGGATAAAAAATAGCCGAGTTAAAAAATGTTATATACTTTAGGATGTTTACCCTCAGGAACGCATGAGCAACGGGTATAACGAAGTCGGTTAGAGCCGACTTTAACTTAAGCTTTCGTTGAATATTGTTACGGTGTAGCATAAACGAAGAGAGAAGCATCGGTAAGCCCTCATACCTATACATATTCGCAAATCGATTCACACTGAAACAACGCTGTTAATTGAAATAGTCGTGTTTACTCATATGAACATATGTCCCAGAAGCACCGTCTGCCTTTTCGTCATTTAAGCCTAGTACCAAGGGCGTTCGAAATTTTCCATCAAGAAATTAGCTAGATATCTCATTTGTGGAATGCAAAAGACAGTGTGGCCAGATAACCTTAAAACAATACCAAAAACGGAGAATAAATTAATTGGCCGGCTGATTTTTAACTAAGTGGGGGCACACTCCCACTTTTACGAGTCTGGCTACACTCCCCTGACCAACGACTCGGAAGTCAATAAAAGGTAAATTTAAGGCTGCATTCACACCTGATATTCCTATAAGAATCGTGCTTTTATGTTGTTTTAAATTTTAATAGCTTGTCAAATCCATAAAAGAATCATGAGGCATGCTAGATTATCTTGTCTCATGTATCAAACAGTGTGAAGGCAGCGTT
Organism: Lordiphosa clarofinis; assembly: GCA_018904275.1. NCBI lineage: Eukaryota > Metazoa > Arthropoda > Insecta > Diptera > Drosophilidae > Lordiphosa > Lordiphosa clarofinis. The sequence continues at coordinate 967,899 of JAEIGQ010000077.1, read as the reverse complement.
AGCAATGTTCGCCTGTTGCCATATTTTTGGTTTATACAGTCCACACGGTTTATCGATATGGCAACTCTCAAAATACCTTGTGTGTATTGCTTGGCTTTCTTTCTTTTCTCCTTAAGTAATTTTTTTTTTTGTATGCAATTTGACAGCTGAAGGAAAATTCGAACGCCCTCCGTACTGAGCTTTAGTGTCGAATTTTGTTAACTTTACTGTAGAGGCTGAGGTGATAGGAAAGATTATTGCCCAGTATCGTGTTATTATTGCGCTGAAAACTGAAGCTTCAGTGGAACCACTTTGCGGTGCATTTTGAGAGCTAATTTACGTATATTTTCGTATAAAGTGCAATTGACTTGAAGATTATAGCTGACAGACCTTCCACGTCTCTTGAAATAGGGCCCATAGGCTATAGGTCAAGGGCCACTTGACTTGAAATGTTAAAAAAATGGTGACATTGTCGGAATCAGAAACAGAACCGAAAGTGTTTTGTGTCGAATCTTACGTTAATCTTAGAGATTATTAAAGTTTTGTTAAAGAGTTTAATTTCGTGAATTAAACTTGGTTTACTTACATGGAGCACATCGATGACACCATCAAAATAGCTTTGCGGTGTCTTGGACAAGATCTCAGGTAATGCTCCCTGTATAATCGTGTTCGAGCCCAAAATCCGGCCGCACATATTCTTCAGACCGATCAATGCATCGCCCAAACGCTTCTGACGATCGTGCACAATCACCCAACCCATACGCCAGCCAGGTACCAGGAAACGCTTAGTTAATCCTCCGCAGGACAGTACAGGTACTTCTTGTGTTAGACTACTGATGGCCAAATGCTGTGAGCCCGGAAACACAAAATGCTCGTAAATCTGCAAAAAAAACATTAACATTCATTAAGATAATTCTATTCACTATTCGTTCATAATTACCAACCTCATCGGCTATGATGGGCAAATAGTGACGCTCACAGATGGCAATCAGCTGTCTTAAATGCTTCTCATCGTAGACACTACCACAGGGATTGCTCGGATTGTTAATCAACAACGCAGCGGTATTTTCATCAATCAAACTCTCCAACTGTACGAGATCGGCGCGCCATTGCTGCTCCGGCAATAGATCATAGTAGCGTATCTCAATGTCCAGTCCCTCGGCAAGTGTCGAATATAAACAAAAGCCGGGACGTGGTATCAGCACATTCTGTCCACGATCGGCCAATGCCAGAATGCAGTATTCCAGGGCCGCCGAGCAGCCACTGCAGAGGATCACATCATTGGGCTCAATCGCACCTTCGGGACGCTGATGGGCACTGTACTTGGCCACCGCTATACGTGAGGCCTCGTGTCCCTGCGAATGGGCATACCCATTGTATTTGCCACTCTCCAGGGAATGCAGAACCGCTTTCATCGTCTCATCGGCGGCCCTCAGATTGCCAAAGGTTGTGGGATCACCTGCGGAAAGAATAATGTCGTGCGTAAATTTCCATTGCATCATGTGTTTCCGCTTAGCCTCTAAAAAATCCCGAATGGGATAAACAAGTGACTAAATACTTTGATTCTTAACTGGTGGAACTACATTTTATGCAAATACGTAGAGCGCGCGCGCGCGCCTCTCGCTTAGCGAATAATTTTTCATATCGACAATAACAACAGCCCAGATTCAGATCGAGATTTAATATATCTGGTATATGGCATAAATTAATTCAAAAATAGAAATCATCGAAATGCATATTCATCGGTTGTTTACTTCAAATCTAAAAACATTAACAACAACACCAGATCACGCCAGGGATCAGGCGACATCGAGAGCAATCAGACGACCTCACCGGATTGGTTGATTTTGGTGGGTGTGTGTGCCATATACTGAGTGCCATGTGCCAGATACAAGCTGCGATGCGATACATAAGCACAACGAAATGGAATTCATGTCGTCCATTTTTTCTTTTTTGTCTTCAGCAAACAAGTTTAACAAATTTACGCAAATTATTTAACAAGAAAACGGAAAAAAAATGAATAAACGAAGAAGCGGTAACAACTAAAATATTTAAATGAAGTTCAAAAAATGCGAAACGTGTGTGGTGTGAACCTTTTTTTTTTTTTTTGTTTTGAGGTTACGATAAGACAGAATAAGTTAGGACAGTCTAAGATAAAAGACTAAGCTATGCCTTGCAGTTTCATTTTCTAATCAAAATTTCTAAAACTCACAAAGATGAGGGAAATTTTGCAAAATCGTAGGTCCAATAAATTGGTTGGTCCTTACTCATCCTTATGAGTTCTGGACTTTGTCTATTAACCAACTATTTATATTTAACAAACAGAACCAGCCTGAGGCAGTTGAAGAGCTGTCAATGCTCTCTGAAAAATGCACTGTTTTCTGCGGTCATTGGACCGTACTTATTCAGAAATATTAAAAATTGCAAATCTACAGTCCATGGAACAAAGTACCTTGCGTTAATTACCTACACAGAAAAAAAAGATCACGATATTTAGTATCATACGGGTATTTTCAGTATCAGATCGGCCTTCATCTGAAATAAATATCAAGATGATAGCATAGCGTCCATATGTTTTGGTGGAAATAGTATCACTTCGATATGAAATATTGATATTTTTTCGATATTATTAAAGATAGGGCTGATCATTGATCTTTTTTTTCTGTATACAAAATGGAAGAATTGGAGTTGGTTAACATATGGTTCCAGCAAGATGCCCGGCGAATCCAGGGACCAATTGAGAGGTGAGTTTGGAGAGCACTCAATCTTACGTTATGAACCAGTTCAATGGCTGCCATGATCATTTAACTTGACCCTACTAGACTATTGTTTTAGTGAGGTTACCTGAAGTCTTTCGCGTATTGCAAATTTTTTTGCTTTTTTTTACATTTTCAAAAAACAAACGCTTAAAAAATATCCCATTTTAAAGCTCTATTCACACGACATGATCACTCAGCTGAGTTTTCGACTGATTTGGGGCCAGACCATGTCAAAAGGCGTCTGAGTTGACATGAAGCTACTCAGATGAGTGATCAGAGCACTCATCTGAGTGGCATCTGTCAAATTGCAGTGTGACCTAATTGCACTGTGTTGGCGTTGCCATTTTTATCCGACGATATACAATTGTTATCGAATTTTAAATTGAAATTTTGCTTCCATGTTATTTCATGTAGGATTTCACCTAATAGGACGGCAATATAATGTTAAATGCTGAGAATAATAGAGTCATTTCGCTTTTTATTTTGCTTGTCCTCTTCCTTTATGTAAACAAATCGTCACAATGTTCAAATGAACCAGATGATTCCGATGAACCAATGGGTCTCCAACTGGCTCATCTGAGCCAGTTCTCTGGCATGTGTAATAGCGAAACTGAGTTGATCAGATGAGTTTAGGTCTGACAAAAACTCATCTGAGTGATCAGGTCGTGTAAATGGAGCTTAAGATTAGCAAAGAGAATTTTCTTCCTAACAGTCTTTTGATTAGCAGTTAATTAGCGCTAAGTTTAAACCTAATTATCCATCTCTCACTAAGATCCATTTGTGACCACACAAAAAAAGTCTGTAGGGGTTAAGTCGGGCGATTGGAGATTTCAAAAATCGAATCGAAAATATCAGCACCGTCCTGTTGAGAACAGTACCTGTCCATGTCGTTAGAAGTTAGAATTTTTTTTTAACAAAATCAGTTATCACGACCCGATTACGCTCGAAAAAACACGGTCCAAGGATTCTTTCTGGTGGAAACGTTGATCAAGTATCTTCATTAACGTAGAACAGGGGTGCCCAGAACGAGCTTACCCGCGCGTCAGAACAATACACATACGCAAAATATATTTCAAGCAATAACAACAAAATGAGATAGAGAGAGAACCGATTCTTGTTTGTGTGTACGTGTGGTCGCAAATCATACTCGATATGAAAGCGTTCAGCCGTAAAATTGTTGGGTTCGAGTTTGCGAGAGACATCGGAGAAGAAAAGAGACACATATGATGTTGTTGTGCGATCAGGGTGCGACAACAACAAAACACGCAGAAAAATTTTTTGTTCTTTGCTGGCTTACGCAACGTATACGCGAGGCTATTCTTGCGTAAAACAACAACACACGTGTCGCGCAATGAGCATGGGCCTGACGTAGACAAATAGTAATTCACGACCGCACGAAAGAAAAATGAACCGGTGGGCGGGGGAGGAGGGATTAAATTGAAAATTTGAGTTCGGCTACGGAATTGGAGGGAACCGATCAAACAAAGGTCGATTATGTGACAAAGTGTAAACTTCGTTAGCTATTTGAGCTCTAAATTTTTACGACTTTACAATTTTGCTCATCTTGAAAGCAAAGCAAAGTTCAGAACCAAACTCCTTGAGATCATTTTTATTCAGGTTTTTTGGGTCTCTTATTATTTGCTTAATTTTTCTACTAACTTTTCTAAAACTTTTAAGGAGATCGCTTCCCTTATTGAAAGTCCTAAGTTTTTGATGTGAAACATCTTTAATTTCGTTAAGGACGTTTTTAGTTGGAGTAAAATTTGATTTTAGCGTCACGTGACGCTGTTTTGCACAGTTTCCCGGCAAACACACACACAAGCCCAAGAGAATGGTCAGAGAGGAAAGCGAAGAGATAGGAAAGATGCTGAAGAGGGGCAGCTGGGTGGGTTCTGGGAAAGATCTGGGTGAGATCTTGGTGGGATCTTAGTGGGATCTGGTGATATTTGAGAGGGGTTTGGGTGGAGTCTTATATAGGCGGGATCTGGGTGGTATCGGGGTGAGATCAGGATGGGATCTGGGTAGGGTTTGACTGGAATCTGGATGGGATCTGTTTAGAATCGTCGTGGGATCTGGTTGGGATATGGTTGGGGTCTGGGTGGAATTCGGGTGAGACCTGGGTGGGGCCTGTGTGGGATCTGGGTTGGATCTAGATAGGTTTAATCTGAGTGGGATCTTGTTTACAATACTCACTCCTTTTTTTTCTTTCTTTTCTAGTCAAAAGACTTAAAAAAAAAATTTGCAATTAAAAATTTAAAAAAAAAATGTATTTGGAAATTTTCAGAGACTTTGTTCTTTACCATTTCTTGACGCACTTTGACCCAAATTTCTTGAGAACTATTCAACCGATTTTGATCATTTTTTTCAGTAAAAGCTTACACCCAAATGCATCAAATCCATATTTGAAATATATCCAATTTTTTTTTTATTTGTTCCTAATACCCACCATTTAGATGTAAACTAGAATATCTTTGATCGGTAAAAAATAACTGAGCTAGAACCCATAGATTGGATACGAAGTTCATTTTCGAAATTTTAATTTTGAAACCCCATAGCTCCGCTATTTATTGACCGATCCAAAATATCCAAGTTCACACCAGAAGTGGCCATATGTGGCCCAGTGGTTAGTGTGCTGGACTGCTGGGCGGGAGGTCGTGGGTTCGATCCCGCCTCTGAACATCTAATAATAAAAGTTTTTTTCTTTCTTTAGAAAATAGCTTTTACACATACGGTCACCTTCACCAGCTATTGGCGCCAGCTGTGAAGTAACTAGCCGTGAAAAAGCAAATTCTCAAACTTCGCCCTTCGGATCCGGCGTTAAACTGTACGTCCCTTTCTCTTGTGCGAACAATTTAAAGCACACACGCCAAGAGATCGTGAGAAGCTTGGCTTGGCCCCGTTGTAGGAGTTGTATAGCCAACATTTACATTTACACCAGAATAACATCATTTTTTAATAAAACCTCGTTTTCAGTTTTACTTTCAGATAATAAATTCTCAAAAAATGTTTGCAACCATGGGAATAAGTTTTAAGTTTTTGCCAACTTTGTATAAGAATCAACATTAATGACCAGCTACTCGAATCTCAATTGCTCTTGAAAAAAAATTCGGTCCGAAATGAAAACTATATTTCAATTCTACACATTTAATTTTAGTAACTCAAGTTTATCTCTTATTTATGGTTTTATAGAAACAGAAAAAAAAAACGAATTTATACTTTCTTTACCCCGCCTTAAACGGGGATCAAACTCTAGACCACTTGCACGACACAAATTGGCATGACATTTTACCGCACTGCGCTATCGGGCATGCATGTGGACAACTGAATGAGACAGTACTAATAAATTGTTTTAGGTTGCTTGAAGCTTCGATTTGCAACACTATCTGTCTCTTTCCTTTTCGGATTTTCTTATACATCCCTTTCCTTTTGTGAAAGTTTCGAAAATAAAAAAATGTCCTTTTAATCTTTTCTAATATCATTTTACAAATTGATATTATTTGTGGTTAATATGAAATTTTATTTTTCTGTAAAGCAAAGCAATTGTAACCAAGCTTTTAAGCCTCTAAAAGATTAAGAAAGATTAAATATAGTGGTTCGGACGGTAGATTTTTGATTTGAACTTTGATTGAAATGAATTTTGGTGAGTCCTTAAAAAGATAAACTTTATACCTAAAGCGAATTGGTTGATCTGACAATCTTCAAGTTTAAAAAACATCCGGGTCTAGTCTAGGTCTAGTGAAATTGAGTCCCACCTTTAAGTATAGTGTTAAGTTTATTTTGATCCTTGTTACTTAAACTGTTAACATCTGTCAATTAACATGTTTATGGTTTTTCTAATAGTTGGATCTTGTCTATTAAAGCAAATTTTTAAAGCTAAGTAAGTTTCCTGGTGTGAGTCTCATGTTTAACTTTGAACAGATTCCGAATAGAGCACAAATCAATCGTTTCTTTGGCAGCTACATGTTATAGTCATTCGATCAGGTTGGTTTCTTCAAATGTACAGTCTATTTGTATTTGAAGAGTTTTAAACTGATAAAGTATTTATACTGATCAAGAATATATACAGACCTGTTTCTAACTCCGAACCTTTTAAAAAACAAAAAACGAAAGCGAATGTTTTTTTTTTATACCCTGGATCTTGATGTTGTAACATGAAGAAAACAATTCCGATCCGATAAAGTACATATATTCTTGATCAACTTTAAAAACCGAGTCGATATCCATGCGCGTTCGGACGTAAGCACTCGTGGATCTCAGAGAATGCAGCAATTGTATTCGAATAATTTCAAGTTTGAGGTATTTTCTTTGAAATAAGAATTTTGTGTTCAATACTGGAAGCATCATAATTAGACTTTCCCTAGAGTATCGAAATTTTGGTTTTGTAAGAAACTCCTAACCCTGCAGCTATTTTTAGAAAACGAAATGAACTTACCAATGGATAGGGGTATCATGGGCTTTTCCGGATTGGGTGAAATTTTCAAGGACTCCACAATTCCCCGTATGCGATTGTGCGTATTAAGCGAAAGCTTGGAGCTTTTGATTTGCCAGCCATTTCGTTGTTTGCCCGGAATGGCCAACTCTGAGTCCAATTGATGCTGTGATGCTGTTGCCGAGGATGATGATGACGATAACTGTGACTCTAAACGCAGCTGGGCTAGTGTCTCATCCACTTCATCGGTGTTTGGTGTTATGGCCGGTGATTCGGAGTCGCTGCGGCTATGTCGGCTGGCTTGGAACTTAAAACCTTCGTTGGCAACGCTGCTGGGCATTATCACCAGGCGCAGGCGTTAGAATGATCCACTCAAAAAACAACAAAAAAAAAATGCACAAATCTAACAATTTCCTGAGATTCCCTTAAACGCTTTCAGCTGCCTGTTGGAGCGCTCAGCTCAAATGAATGTAAAGTTGGTATCCTGTTTATCGTTCCAGACCAGCATTAGAGATGCAGTATCTTTGTGTGGGCGGGGGAGGGGCGCGGCGCGACGACTTAGATGTACATAGGGGAGGGAGTTGATGGTGAGGCTTTGGAGAGATTTTTGTAAATCGTTTTGCGAATTCAGTGTTAAAACTGATCTACTTCGCCAATCTCTTGGGGCTTATATCGGCTCTGGCAGTGTCGCTTGGCCGCGCGATTATGTATATATACACGTATATATATCTTTATGTATATAGGCGCTATATACTTATGGTTATACGCACACATACATACACATTATTAGCACGCGCCTGGCCGAGAGCTAAAGAATAACAACAACAACAACTGCTACTACTACGAAACCGACCGATCGATTCGGGCCTAAATCTGATTTGAATACTCACCGACAACGAGACGAAAGTATATTCATATTATCTGTGGACAGCTCGGAACCAGATTTCAGTTTGATCAACAATAACAACAGCAACGGCATGGATTCATTTAAATGCGTTAAAGTTGTCTATAACGTCTTAAGCAAAAGCATTCAAGTTCAATATTCCTGTGTGATAAACGTGTCCCACCCCCACATTGTTTCACTCCTCCCTCATAAATTAGTCGAGGGTCCAGAGTTAGTTCAAAGTTTCAGCTCACTTTTTAAATATTTCTATAGTTTGGATGAGGTTTTGGACAGCATTTTTGTTGATCCTTTACATATAAAATGTAAACTGTACGTTTGTTTTAAAAATGCAGCAAACGGTTAGTGAAGTCGGTTCGGTTTGGGGTTTTTAGTCTCCTGAATTGGATCATGTAACTAGCACTTTGAATTAACTACCACCTGAACCAGAACACCGGTTATGTTCTCCCTGCTTTCTTTGTCCATTCTTCTTTTCTACCTTTTTTTCTATTTACCTTCATTCTTCCTTCTTTCCTCACTCCATTATTCTACTACATTTATCCTTTCTTATTCTTTCTTTCATTCTCTTTCCTTACCCTTTCCTTATAACCTATATCATTTCTTCTTCCTCCTTCTATTCCCTTCATTTCCCCAACCCTTCATATTTTCTCCTTCATTCCTTTCTGCCTTCCTACTTCCTTTTTTGTTTCCTTCCTTTCATCCATCCTTCGTAATTCCTTCTCGTTCTTTCCTCCTTCCTATCTTCGTCCTTCCTTCCGTTCTCTTTCCTCCCTTTCTTCCTTTTTGTCCTTCTTGCTTGCTTTATTCATACTATTTTCTTCCTTCCTTCCTTCCTTATTCCTTCCTTTCACCTTCCTTTCTTCTTCTTTTTTTCCTTCCTCCTTTCTTCTTCCTTCCTCACTCCTTCCTCATTCCCTCCTCCTTCCTTCCGCCTTCTCTCCTCCTCCCTTCTTTCTCTCTCTTTCCTTTGTCCTTCATCCTTTCTTCCTCCTTCCTTCATCCTTCCTCCTTCCTTCCTTCCTTCCTTCCTTCCTTCCTTCTTCCTTCCTTCTTCCTTCATTCTTCCTTCCTTCCTTCTTCCTTCTTTCCTCCTTTCTTCCTTCTTCCTTCCTTTCTCCTTCCTGCCTTCCTCTTTTCTCCTTCCTTCCCACTTCGTTCTACCATCCTTCCTTTCTCCTTCCCCCTTCCTTCCACCCTCCTTTCTCTCTCCTTTCTCTCTCCTTTCTCCCCTTTCCTCCCTCCTTCCTTTTCCTCCTTCGTTCGTCACACTTACCTAATCACTGTCCCACAACTACTTTACACTAGGGCACACTACACCATCTGGACACTCATTCAATTAGATACTGATACCCATATCCCACTACGTAATCGATGCTCTTTGCATAAATGAATATGAATGTGGAACAACTTGCTTGGAGCATTCTTCATAGTCAATTGGCTGGCAACAACAGCACCCAATAGATCCGCTGCGGTGCGTCACAAATGTGCTGCACGCGCGTGAAATATAGCGGGGGGCGGGACAAGATATGTATAAACCATGATTTACCAAGGGCCCCGGCACTAACATGGCTAGAGATAGTGACGGAGGTGAGTCTTCCGGTTTGAGCCCTATTTTGATCGTGTGATTTAGCTTAGTCATTGTTTAGATGTTATTTCTATCTGTTTTGCGGCGCTTCTAATTGGCACTGCAGCGCATTTTGCGATAAACAAAAATATTTTTCTTGGCTTGCGCCAACCTTGCCATTGCACCATTTTAATTTATGATTGCTTAGCCAGTTGGCCAGTTGGACAACGATCGAGCGAGCCCCCTGCTCACCTTGCGTTGAGCTTGATTTTATTTTTTTTTTTCGTTGTTTACGTTATGTTTGGTTGGTTCGTTAAGCATAACGACACCAGTTTTGGCTATACATGATAATTATGCATTTGATAAGCGATATAAAGTGATAGAAGAAAATTCTTTGGAAATGAAATCGTTTAAATTTATCTAATGAATTCTGTATAATTTTTTGGAAAAGAAATCGTTTAAGTATTTCTATAGAATTTCGAGGAACATAAAAAACTAAGTTTTAAGTGCTTAATACGAACAAAAAAATTGAAGGAAAGTAACTTCGGCTCGACCGAAGTTAATATAGCCTTGAAGCATGATACTTATTTGCCTGCCTGATTGTTATATGACAGCTATACGATATATTTATCCGATTTTGATCAAACTCTCTAAAAAAGTGTTGAAACATATCATATTCATAACTGGAAAGTATGTACTAACTAAATTGGACCAAGGACTATAACATAAGAAAGGGGTTTTTGCATACACAAAGGTTTCATTCTATTATTTCATAATTTGAATGGGAAATAGTTACATAAAACAATGTCTTAACATAGAAGCCCTGAGCAGTTTCCTTGTGACACTGAGGCATAATTGGGTCAAGATATATTTGAAAGAATAAACTATGTGTATTTATATCGGCATAATATATTGGCATAAGCCCTAGTTTGTAAGCTGTTGACCCCAAATTTGGTTTATAATCATAACGACCCCTGTGCGCGATCGTATGTGCCAAAAACAAAATTTTACACGAGAGCGTTTTTTCTACTTTTCGATGCGGTGGCTGGCAGCGTCGCTACCAATTTTTAGATGTGCAACGTTTATCAATTTATTGAACTAAACTCGTAACTATTTTTATGAAAATTTACCAATTTAGCTATTTTTCAACCAGACTGTTGAATATCAGTACTGTAAGGCACATACGATCATTACGCCAACAAGATATAAACTCATATTGTCACATACGATTAAATTGATTTTGTTGTATGTCCGTATCCGTTATGGTTATAGCTATACAATTTTACCAGATGATGAGTTAGTGGATTTAGAACTAATTTCATCAAAATGTCAATTTCGTAAAAAATGGCACATACGATGTTTTCGCGCACAGGGGTCGATATATTTCACATATATATTTGGGTCCCACGGACGACTTGGAACACTTTCACAGTTTGCCGTGAACCATTCCTTTGCTCCTTTCTGGGGTGTTTGGGGTCACTGTCCTGTTGAAGGACCCATTCTGCAAAGAGTGGCATTACTGTCTCCATGATATTCGTGTTAACGGTTAGGTTTACGGTTACTGTATTGGCAGATCGCTTTTTACCGGTTAAGGTTATATTACGGTTGTGGGATATCGGTTACCGGTACTGGTTCAGGTTATTAATATTAATATGTTTCGGTTACGGTTATACAGGGTAGTCCATCTAGTGCTTGGAATTTGAACTATTCGTAATTTGACTTTAAGAACGTCAAATGTCATTTGGAAAGCGACTAATATTTAGTAAAAACTTTGACATTTAAGAAATGGGTAGCTATTCGCTTGAAGAAAGTTGAGAAATATTATTAAAAACATACACTTATCGAAATTTTATTAAAGCCACCTTTATCTTGTTCAGTAAAAAATTTTTGACAAAAATTGTTAAAACGTGCTAAATTTAAGGTAAATCAACAATATCAAAAATTGTTATTAAAGTAAAAGCATGTTTTCTGCATTTTTTATAAAAAAGTTCACTTTTTACTGCAAAATTTAATTAAAGGGTCTTAAAAAAAACATAATGGATGCAGAATAAGGATAAATAAACATCAATAAGCTATGGATTGAACCTCTAGACTTAAAAATACTTAACCGGATGGCGCCTATCATGATTTCAACCTCTGAATCCGGTATTTTGGCCCATTCCTCAGTAACAGCTTTTCGAAGGTCATCAGTTGAGTTGAACTTTCGTCCGCCAGCATAAACACGATTACCCCACATGTTTTCAGTTGGATTCATATCCGGAGAACGCACATTATCTTGCTGAAAAAGTTATTCAACATTTCATCCAATAAGCTTAAATAGCCCTCTGTATTCCTGCGACTTCTAATCTTGCATATCGGGGTCCGATTGTGATAGCTAAAAGCGTCCCAAATCATCACAGAGCCACCACTACAGATTTGGGAGGTCGAAATGCGCTTAGACCGCTTTAGTGTCGTGCCCTTTGTAACTAGAACCATCTGGCCCATTAAAGTTAACCTTTTTCTCATCTTAGAGTACCACATTTTTTCACTCCTCCCTCCAAAACAGTTGCCGTTGCGTAATATCCCTTCAGGCTTATTTATTAGATGTCATCAATGTAGGCTGAGTCTACTTTTTTTTTGAGATTACAGGTCAAATGAATTCAAAAGGTTACTTAAATTTATTGGATGTATTCTAAGTAGACTTTTTAGACCAAGAGTCGGACCCGGATACAATCTCTTAGCAAGCGCCACAGCGCAATGTTAAGTAATTGATTCTTCGAACAAATTGAAGCGGAAGACTTGGACAACAAAATAGCACTACGTGCCACACAGCGCACGCTACAATCGATCTTCAGCGCCATATCTTCGAAAATAGAATAATCAGCATATATGGAGATGTGAAGTAGGCCGCCAAGAAGCTGTGATCTGACTCCGTTAGACTATTATCTTTGGGGAGCGGTCAAGGACAAATGTTATACAAACAATTCTGAAACAATTGATGAGTTGAAGAACGAGATTCGAGCCCAAGTCAGCCGCGGTGGTCATTTAACCGAAATGGTTTTTCATTAATAAATTACATAAATCAAACTTTTCAATAAATGCTAAACCTTTGCTAAATATCGAGCCTTTTTTTATAGGAAAATTAAATTCCATGATTTCCGCATTCGAAAGAATACCGAACTGTATGAGCTCCAGTAAAAAAGGCGTAAAAATCGAAGGCAGCTGATTATGGAGGCGGCAAGACGGGCAAGACCCCCACTAAGATGGAAAGACATTGCCAAGCTTGGTGTGACCAACTGGTGTGATGGCCAATAAAGAAGAAGAAACTAAAATTCCAATTTTTAAATGGACCAAGCTGTATTTAAAAATAGCTTGTGATGGTGATGGTGGGGCTATTATTTTTTCACAGCTGTACTTTAAAATTTTACCTCGACATCTCTTTAAATTCTAGCCGTACCACCCATCCAACGGTTTGTCCATTTCATAGTGAAATAATAATGCTGAAACGTATATCCAATCTTTTGGTGTAAACAATAATCATGGCATAAGTAAGATATTTATTGTAGCATAACGTGTAAGCTTAGATCTTTAGATCGCATCGCTTGGTTTGGCTTAATGTACTAGATATATATATAGAAATATATTAAACAGAAACAATATACAGCGTATATCGTATTTCATTAAACATACATAACATCCAACTTATCTTACATATTCACACATAAAAATATTTTTATTTTGTTCAGTTACAGTTTTACACATTATAAATAAAGATATTTTAGTTTTCTCAACTCGAAAAAAAAGAACTTAATTTAAATACAAAAAAAAATAAAAAGGAATGGTCATCATATAATCTTATCCAATGTGGGCGGTTTATTAACACGAGGGCTAAATTTTGCATCCAGGAAAGGCTACTGCTACTTGCGCTTGAACATGTTGCTTAGACGTCGCTTCGGTGGCGAGTTCTGTAAATTTATACAAAAATGGGGATTAAATTCAGAGATTAATTCGATATGTAAAGGATTATATGAGTGCGTTGCCTTCGTCTGTCATTGATACCTTCTCTCCATTCAGCTCTACTAATTGCCACAGCCATATGAAATAAGTAGAAGCAAGAGACCCAACACTGTGGAGACACCCAATGCTATTTGACCACCTAACAGGGAACAGCCCATTATGACGGCGAGTAAGCCCAAAGTGCAGGCTAAACGTCCAGTAAAGTTCAGGCAACGGAACAAATGCCACAACTCTCCCAGCGAGATTGGTTGTTGCATTCGATTGAAACTCTGTACTTCGCGTTTGACGTGAGTCACATCGATTTGGGGCATTCGATGCGTCTGTATGTTGCCCAACGAATAGACAGTGAATTGTTGTGACGAGGCGCTGGTCATGTTGGTGGTGCAGCTGGCATTGGTGGTGGCAGTCATATTACTGAGGCTGGGTAGGAGTTTCCCCGGTTCCTCAACCATTTCTTCGGCCTCCTCACACTCATCTTGCTTGTACTGTAGAGGTTGCAGATGAAATGGAGCCGTGGATGCCGTTTCCTTGCACAATTGTTCAAAATGAAAATCCTGACTGTCCAAGCTAGACGCTGCCAACCAAGAGGAGCACAAATGTTCATTCTCGAATTGTTGCTGCAGTTGTTCGGTGGTGTCCTGCACTTTGAAAGTGGCGGCCACATTTATGCTTAAATTTAAATGGGAATCTTCGTCATCATGATGCTTCTGCAAGACCACTGTTTGACCCATTTGCTGATTCCCATTCCGATTATGTATACTGTAGTTGTTGTTCGTCAGATCATAGGTGGCATTGATGGGACTTAGCTGCCTGGCCTGATCGTAGCAATTCAAACGTTTGTGTCTCAGCTTCTTACGCTGCTGGAGACGTTTACCCGTCTGGGCGGGTGAGGATGTCTTTAATCTAGATCGACCCTTGGCAAATATGTTACCATGCAGGCACAATGAAACGCGACCATTGCGCGATTTGCGCCTGTTTGAGAGAACAGCTGGACTACCGCTGGAACTGGTGGTCACAGAGCACCGACGTTGCGTACTCAGTCTTCGGCTTACTCCACCACGGGTTATGGCCAGCAGAGCTGCATTGGATAAATGCGGAGTGCCCTCCTCCTCTTGTTGTTGCTCTTCCGCTTCCTCTTCCTCCTCCTCCTGCTTTAGCTGATCATCCGACACCACATCGCTGAGCCTGATCAGACGTTGCTGATCGTAGTAGGAGCGGCTTTTACGTGGCGTAGAGGTACATATCTCAGACCTGGCACGAAGCTGCAACTTGCGACGCTGCAGGCCGGTCAACAGATTCTGTCGCTTGGGACGTGGAGGCTGTGGGTTGCAGTTCGGTTTATAACCACAAGAAAAAAGGACAAGGAAGACGACAAGGACGACACTACAACAGGCAGCTAGCTAATACTAACGTTATGAAATCAATTCCCACATTTATTGAATCAAAGCTGCAAGCCGCTTTGGAGTCTAACTATTGAGTTACATGTTCCAACACCAAAAACACAAAGGGAAGAGGTCGATCATGATCTTGAATTTGCAGAAAGTTTGCAGCTCTGAAAATACCTTTGCATGTAGACTGGTCCCAACTGAAACGTCAACAAACTAAACATAGACGACACTCATTTCAAACCAACACACACACACATAAACACAATTCAACTTCTCCCACAGGGTTCGTTAATTACACATAATATACAAATCATATATTTAATGTTTCTAACAGTGTTCTCTAAAAATGCCAGAAAAAAAACACTTCAATATGAATTAAAGAAATCACTTCCCAATTCTTTCATTACCTTGTGTAGGTACAAAGTTATGGCTTTGCATTAGCTCTGGCCTGATTTCCTAGTTGATTGACATAAAAAGTTTGGTCTTATTTCGCATTTTAACGATTCGTCAGTCACGGTAAATTGGGTTTAAAATAGCACAAGACTGAACTACTAAAAGTACAGTACGTTACAAAGCATTTACAGTACCTTGTCTGTTGAGGTCAATGTAAAACTTGATAGTTTAATTATCATAAAGGTCGTCGTCATAATAATCAATGTGTAAAAATTTTAGTAAATCTGGACGTTGACGTAAAATGCGCAGTACGTTCAAGTGGCCCATGCGACACCAAGCCGAGGCTAACCCCATCCAACCGAGACCGAAAAGCGCAGCCACTAACATGTGGCACGGTAGAGTTTATTGTAATCAGCACAGAGGACACGAAACGGGTTCATGCAAGGCAAAGTTAGTGGTACAACAATTAAGTGATAGGGGTATAGCAACTGCGATTCGGTCTAAAAAGAACGTTATGGTTAATTTGGCCAACCATCTCAGATGAGTCGATTTCACCATTAATCAATCATGTATAAAAATTACTCTTAGCATAACTATACGATTAATAAGGGAGGGAGGAAAGTCTACTAAAGTACGAAGGTAATCGAACCTCAGGATGCCAGTTAAAACCACGAAGAGCAAACAATAAAAACTGCTTTTGCACAGATTCAATTTTATTTGGAGTACTAGAAAATAGGACAAACAAGAGAAGTGTTTGTTGAGAAGTCTTTATCGTATATGGATCATCAAATTCCTTCGACCAGCGCTTAAAAACAAGCCCAAGAACATTCCTGGCCTTACAAACTGTAGCAAAAAAAAATAAGAGTGATATTTAATTCGGTGAAGTCAAGAATTACCCCTAGATCAGTTACTTGATCGAATGTATCATTTAGACACTCTAGTGGGACGTTATCAAGCATATAAGAGAAGAGTTGTGGTAAGCTTCTGTCAAATGTCATAACCTTACACTTGGAACTGTAAGGCTGCCTTCACACTGTTCGACACATGACCCATGATATCTAGTAAGCCTGCATTACCTAATGATATTCTTTGAAACGTAACAAAAAGCAGTACTACCAGAATTTCATGTCTCATATAACAGTGTGAAGGCAGCCTGAGGGTTTAATAGATTATCTTTACACCAAGTCAGCTTCCAAATTAAAGCGGGAAATCAAATCATTATATGTTAAACATAAGCACACAAGAGCGAGTCAAGACTGACTGAAGATCATTTATGAAGAGAGAAAAAAGCAATAGACCCAAGTGACTACCTTGGGGCCCTTAGATCTAGGGGGTTGCAATTGGCAAGTTCGGGATAAATTGTAATATAGCGGCCGGTCAGCGTGAATTAAAGCTTATTTATTTTATTTTTCAAAACATCCGGTAACTTCATGTATTTGTATGATTTACGATGCCACACTTATATACTTTGTAGTATTTTTTACATTTAAATGGAAAAAAAAAAAACATCGGTAGACCAAAAGAGCATTAAATTTGATCGTTTTTAACTATGAAATCAATTGAATTGAGTTTTATACCATCACAAAAGAGGGTTTTCACAATTTATGTATCGATCGCGAGTGTAAGGTGTATATGCCCAAAATATAGAAGCAATAACCGCGTCGTGCCTGAATGCTAGATCCTGCATTTAAAAATGCTTTTGCAAGTATTGCACGCACATGCCAAGACAGCCAAGCAAAAATCTTCTTCAGCATCTTTGCACAGACGAATAAAATACCGTTTGTTGACATCACGGGCTGCACTATATTGTCAGCTGAATGCCTGCAAGTTCTAAATGGCGAAAGCTGGCCAAAGCTCATTGGCTACATCTTAGAAGCACAACGTTACAGGCAATTGGTAAAGGAGGAATTTATTTAGTGGATACAGAAACTTGCGCATATTGAACCTTTTTTGAGAAACGATCTGGTATCTGGGGAAGACCCGGGAAGCCAGGTGTAGTAGTAAGTTTTCGGCTGACTGCAGTAAGCCAAGCCAGTGTTACCACCAATTATCATTTTCGATTTTTTTTTGTTTTGCTTTTTTGTTACCAACGACAGTATTCTTACACCATTATCGTAGCTTTACTTTTTATACAGTTCATGTTAATATTAAGTAACAATTTACTACTACTACTGTTGTCAGCCGAATTGACCATTTGGGATTGTTGTGCTAAACCAAATTTCATTACATTCTGTATAGGTGTTGCCATAAACTATTTTAGATCATGGTCTCCACATTTTTCATCCCTAGTCCGGCTCGAGGAAGGCGACGAGAAAAAGAAGAAAAGCGCGAAAAGGCAATCATATTACAAAAACAGTTTATTAGCTTATAAATTCCGATGAGGTACAGCGGCAGATGTTTTTGATTAGTTCGACTTTAACTATTGTGTGTGTTCAAATCTAATTTACACGATGTGTAATGTGGTGTTGTACTCTATATGAATAACATGTACTTTGTATAGGAACCTCTCAAAATTCCTCGAGCTTGCGACACAAGTTGGCTGTCGATTAAAGCTGAGGTTACCCGGATTCCGTTGCAATGAATTAAGCTAGCTTAAGCTCCACTTCAGCATTGTTGCAACAAATGAAAATGTTGTGAGGCACAAACGTTGCACAAACTTTTTAGTGATGACGTTAATCATTTGCTCAAATGCAGTACATCAACAATATTTTCTAAACAACCACTAGAAATACAATAAAATGTAAAATCATTCCCCTATACGTCGGATATTGATATTTTAAAAAACGATTTTGAACATTTTTTTTTTGGCACGATTGCAATTTGGGATATGCCTTTCGACACAAAGCTCAAAGAGTATAAGAAGGAAAACATCTCGGACGATATTATGGCAGAAATTCGTTTGAAATGCTCCAACTTTATATTTAGTAGCATTAATTAATGAGCTCAAGCCGAGGTACATGGTTCTGAAGTAATTGTGATATTTTTTTCAGATTGCCGGAAACTTTTGAAATCCTTCAGCAAGTTGATTTGTTTTCCGTTGACAAAAAATTATGTGCCAAGAAAGCGGAAATTGTGCACAACCCACGAGCACTTAAAGCTGGAATCAACCAATTCTAAAGATTCTGTTTTAATACGCGAACGTTCACCTTATTAAATGATCCAATTTGAAGGATACCACTTGCTTTTGGGCTGTGGATGCAGCAGCGCTGGCATCATATACGCTAAGCCTTTTATCGCTACCATGCTCGAACGCAGAGGTGGAAAAAGTCTTAATTCAAATAAACAATGTCAAAACTAAACTTTGAAATGGCCTGGCCGTTCAAATATTAAGGCCCTTTTCTGGTCTAGAAAAAAATTTTTTTTGTTAATTTAAAAAAAAAATTAAATTTTTTTATTGATATGAGATATTCAAAAATATTATCCCAAAAGGATTTTCCGAAATTCGAAATGTTTTAGAAGATATAGCCGTTTTTGTCGACTAATGACTTCGATAAACCAAGCAATTTTTCATTCCCTTCAAACTTTAAACGCGTTTTTCTCGAAACCACGTTTTTCAAACTACCGAACCGATTTTGATGATATAGGGCTTTATGGGCGAATACAAAGAACAGAATCACAAAATCTCTTCCCGATTTCTTTCCACGAATTTTTAAAAAACATGTCAAATTTAGCACTCTAGACCAGAAAGATGACCTTAAACTCAATTTTACCATAAGATATTTTATCTGTTTAACGCATATTTTATAATATAGATAACATTTAATTTCATATTTGTACATACGGACTACGCCGGTCATAACTATGAAGTGTCATAACTATGAAGTGCCAGCAGCATGCTTAAAAAAGATAAGGACCGTTTACCTTCGTTCTCTAGTAGACTTCTTTTGATTAACATTCCCTCCCTTATTAATCGTAGAGTTATGCTTGGAGTAATTTTTATAAATGATTGATTAATGGTAAGGATCGATTCATCTGAGTTGGTTGGCCCAATTAACTTAAGATAGTCTGTATAATATTCTGCGTTAAGCACATTAAATCTAACGAGAGAAATCAGATGATTTATACCTTGACTTTTTGTTTTTAAAATTTATTAGTTCTTTTGTGAACCAATTAAAATTATTATATAATTAACAATCTTACAGTATAAATTTACAAAGATTATAAATATTTGTCGGAATAAAAATCAAATTTATTTACATCAACGTTACTTTTCGTTTAAAGATGCAAGCCTGTGTGTAATTATCCAAAGTGTGTTAAAAATCTCTGTCTACCCAATCGGTATGATTCCAGCTTTGCTGAACATAATTTCTAATTCCGTTGAGTGAACTGGGATGCATAAATAATAAGGCATTCCCCAATTGGCCACTTTTTCGATATCCTTTCTACGAAGTGGAAAAATATAAATCTATTGTATTTTTTTTAGAGAACTCTGCTAGAAAACATTGTTAACCCAGTGTTATTTGACGAACCCTGCTTTCTCTCTCTGTCTCTTCAAACTTACCTCATCCCGGGGCAGACCTTGACCGCTGCTGCTAAAGCGTGAGGCAAATAGTTTAAAGCGTGCCGGCGTCTTGGACGAACCAGTATTATCACAGGTCTCGCGCAGTATTTCACGTGGTGGTTCTGAGCTGCCAAAGGATAATCGTCCGCCATTCTTGCTAGGAGTGGGTGGCCCTGGACGCTTATAGTGAGTGCCCATAGATTTCTTACGAGTACCAGGCCCTGTTCCCGTGGTGCTCAATAAGGCGCTCATGCTATCGTCTAGGCTGTGGGGTCCATCCTAATTAAAAGACCAGAAGTTAGTTAAGAAGAACGAAACAAAAAAGTTGCCGCAGCCGGGGTTTAGTAAACACAACAGAAATAACAGACAGACAACAACAACAACACATGACGATATGCGGAGGACACAAGGGACAAACTTCTTACTCTGCCTTGTCAGTGTATGTGAGAAACTGGAAATGTAGCACATTCTGCGTCAGAATTTAAATTTTTTAAAATTTTTGTTCGACTGTTTACTGGCGTCGATTATGCCAGATGCGTGCCCAGTGAGCACGCATGGCCGCCTGCTGGCCCTTTAAAGGAGTTCCGCCGCTGGTGGTTATTCTGTTGTTGTTGCTACTGCTGCAGCTGCTGCTACTACTGCTCCCAGCTGCTGCATTGCTTACTCTGAGATCATCTTCCTGTTGTCCTAAATCGTATTGAGCTGCATAGGCGCTCTTTAGATGCGGTGGCTGCAGCGAATTCCGATATTGTAGCTCCTCGGCACTGCAAGATTAGAAAAAAATTAATATTTAGGCTGTAACCTGGTCTTAGTCTTATCGAACCCTTTTTTTCAATGCAACAAAATACATAAATCGTTTTTTTTTTAATTTGAAAGAACATTTAACATAGGGTAAGGATCAAAGAACCGAAAAACGTACCAAAAACGTATACGCATACGTATAGCTTCAAATGTGTCAATGCTTCAATAGTATCGTTCTTGATGCAAGTACACAATCCTTATTTCAAGTACAATTTTTATAATCCCGAAATACTTGTTTTAAGACCCTTTCGGGATATTTTAGGTACATTTCAAACTACTTTTATCATACTATTAGTATGTTAGGGTCTTAGATAAAGCCCGATTTACTCTCAAAATAATAACCAAAAGGTTCTTCATCGAAGTCTAATAAATCCTAAAGTCAACCCTAACCATTTTTGAAGCTAAATAATACTTCAAAAAATAAGTACAAAATGTTCTTGGTTTAAGCCTATAAAATTCTAAGCTTTCCCAATTTGTCTTTGAAACTAGGTCTCTGTATAATATAAAAATCCACAGGAATAAATTAACCAAAGACCAAGATGTTTATACTGTAGGTCGGAAATCTACCCGCACTCCATAACCAGTGTTAGAGAACCAGGAGGGAATTTCAAGAACAGATTCAACATAAAATAATTCGCATTTTTCGTAGCAAACTTTTTGGAGCTTGCATTGTAAGTCTATTCTGTACTTAATCCAAGAAATTTTGTACCTGAACTAAGTAGGATCTTTTTTTTAAATTTTTGGGCTAACTATAGGTACGAAATGTTCTTGAGTCAAGTACGTTTGATCTCATTTATAAATTTTGAACAGTCGTATTTCTATTCTAGAATATTTCGTACTCAATTTAAGTACATCCAAGAACAAAGCATACTTGAATGGAAATAAGTACAAAACGGTATAAATTCTATCCCGATCGTTTTTCCTTAGTTTACTTCAATGCAAATTTTTAAAAAAGCACTTCATAGTGCGTATGCATATTTGAGCTAACGTATACTTCAAAAGTAATCATACAACGTTTTAATATTCGAGACATACGCATACTGCGCTTATCACAGTATTTTCAAATTATTTATGAACCAGGAAACTCGATAATCTAGTTAAAAATGATTTAAGTTAGTATACAAACCACCTTTATCGAGCAAATTATCGTTTTTGATCAAAAATTATGCAGCATTTTGCAATTCATAAATAGCTATCAAAATCTGGAAGGTTGACAATTTGAACCTTTAGGGCTATATATTGCCAAACCTTCGCTATAATCTAAACTCTTTATAAGATTCTACAAAATTTACCCATCTTCATAACAACCTAAACTCATATTAGAATTTCGATTGACAGACACTTTCTTTTTGCCTTCAGTTTTTCAATTGCCAATTACAAAATTTTCATAATAATCGGAACGAATTATACAATTTTGGTTACCGACTTTTTAGGTCAACTTGTCCGTCTTTTTGGACTGTTCGAACCATTTATGCGTCTACAATTGCAATCTATCAAATCTTCATGATACCCAAAAAGCAAATTTTGCGATATATGATAATCAATTTCCCAAATTTTCACAGAGTGGTAGTCTACACCTCATATTATATTATGTATATTATTTTATATTTTTAAGTAGCGTTATAAAAAAAAAGTATATAAGTACGATTATTGTCATGTCTGCAAGTGTATC
The DNA here is from genome assembly GCA_018904275.1 of Lordiphosa clarofinis. Taxonomy (NCBI): domain Eukaryota; kingdom Metazoa; phylum Arthropoda; class Insecta; order Diptera; family Drosophilidae; genus Lordiphosa; species Lordiphosa clarofinis. Next base: position 945,516 of record JAEIGQ010000077.1, on the reverse strand, counting down.
GAAACTTCTGTAAGCAATTAAATGAATTTGTAATAAAATGCCTAGTGAACGTTTGTTATTCGACGAGCAAAAGGGAAGGATAAGAGCCTACAACGATGTTGGCTTTAATGTTAGCCAAATATCGGAGAAAATCGGTCGAACACGTTGTGTTGTCACCAAATACGCAATGGTTTGGGGAGTCTTTCGCTTAAACTGTGCTTCACAAGCTCCAGGATGAGCAATAGAGAATGCAAAAAAGTATTGGAGGATAGTCTCGTCATTTTTGGTAAAAGATATGGAAATATAATGCATCTATTCACGAGAGCAGAGAGACCCGACCCAGCGCTTCATAAGTGATCACCATATAAAAATGTTTTGAATTGGACAAGCGTGCTTCCCTGACCTAAAAACCAATTGAGAACATTTGCGAGAAGAAGCGAGTTGACAAATTTGCCTCAAAAGCGAAATTTTATCTCAATATTCTCTATTAGACCAAAATCTACTTATAAATTTAGTGAATTCAATGCCTAAGAAACTTTTCGAGGTAGCTAAGGCAAAGGCTCGAACAAGCGGTAAGCAGGGCGTTTTCAGAGACTGAGAAGCAGCCTGAATTAATGGGATTAGCGGTAAATGATAAGACGAAATACCTAGTATCCGCAGAAGGAAAGTCCTTGCGCCTTAGACAATCTATTACAATGGGAGAGTACCAGTTTAAAGTTGTAGAGGATTTTGTCTACCTCGGAACGACGATAACCTGCAGCAATAACATCAGACTGGAAATCCGACGAAGAATCACTATTGCGAACCGATGCTACTATGGGCTAAGTAGGGAGTTCAAGAGCAATGACCTTATGGTAGAACAAAAATAGCCCTTTAAAAGTCGCTTATCATCCCAGTCCTGCAATATGGCGCAGAAGCATGGACAATGACAGCAGCGGATGAAGCGGCGATTGGCGTGTTTGAAAGAATTCAGACCATCAGTCCTGTTAACGTTTCCGAATTCGATTGATCGGATTTGGTAAGAGCTGTTATTTCAAAAATACGATTAAATATTCGAGCGAATCTTTTTGTCAGAAAAAGGGTCTAATGAAGGTGAATGGGGTGGTTTAGAGGTTAGAAGCGTAAGAAGTTCCGCATGATTTGATCGGAATCAAAAACGGGAACAGGACTGAATATGTCCGTCAGACTGAAAACCCAGAATACCTTTCCAACCACTTCGTCAAAGGTCAAGGCCGAAAAGCAAGATGCGGGCATACTATCTATATTAATAGTGAAACGATTGATGAATCGAATTGTGTGCAGACACAGCTTAGGCTATGCTACCATTTTCGCTTTCGCAGAACTTCAGGGTTGAAAAACCGGTTTAAACATTCTAAAAGGGAGCAGGGCTGATAGGCATTTAAAAATACCACTTGGGAAATGTCCCAAAGAGGATAACGACAAATAACACAACAGCAAACTAGTCAAAAGATTGACGTAATGCTATGGTTAGCTCAGTCGTCGTACCTTTAATCCGTTTGAAAACTAATGGGGAGAGATGTACAATGAAGTATTAAGTCACAAGCAACACAGTTGATACCTAAGCTGAAGCTTTAAATAAGTTTTCTTATATTCCTGCAAAAATCGGCCCAAAAAAAATAGCACAAATTATTGGTCTATCTATTAAGCTTGTTTTTGTCAAAAGTGGTAAGAATTGTGAACGATTAATGAATTCAAAGTATACAAAAATATATTTCACTCACGTCATCATCATATCCGGCACACGACCCAGCTTCAGATCCGTCAAATAGGTATTATTAAACACCTCACCCTCTTCATCTTCCATGGCCAAATTGCTGCCCAGATTTGACGAAGGAGCACTGGGACGCTTAAAAGGTGGCCAATCATCGCTGCTGCAGACTGTTGTGGCTGATGGTTCAACTTCCTGCAGATGTTTCAATTTAGTACTAAGTATGGCCTGCTGTTTCTGTTGGTCCAGTATCTTGTCATTTAAACGGACAATTTGATGAGATAGCTTGGCTGTATGCTCCTCATATTTGGCATTCTAATGGAGAAATTCTGTTTAATGTGTATCTAAAATAAATATAAGCTTAATCTTGCTGTTTTGCTCACCTGTGCTGTAAGAGCATCCAGTTCGGCTTTATGAATGGCTGCATCACGTTCCTGTTTCTCCTTCATACGAGTCACCTCCGCCGTGTATAGGGTGCGCTATATGTATGTGTGTGTTTGTGTGTTTGTTTGTGTTTTGTGTGTGTGTGAATTTAAATAGCAACAGAACAAGGACAGAAATAACGTAAAAACAGAGCTCTCAAGACAGCAAAACAAACCCAGCCTCTTTAGACAAAGAATTAAACAAAACAAACTATAACCAGAATTTGTTTTAATTTTAACAAAAACTTCTTAGTAATATTAAAAAAAAAAAGTAAAAGCGATGATCAGTAACATCGTAGTTTCAATAGAATGTTAGATTTTAAAAAAATAAAATGTAATTAGTATTATTCGCAAAGATTAAGTTAGATTAAGAAAAAAAAAATGGAAAAAAAAAGTACGAAAATCCGAAGAAAATCTAAATCAATTCAAATTAATAACTAGCTAAAACATTTCCATAGAGTGTAATACGTTTTGGATATGTGTCAGAGGGGGGGAAATTACATGAAATTAGCTACTAAAATGTGGTTGGTTGCTTGTTGTTTCCATAAAGTGTAAAGTGTAAGTGTAAATATGTTGAATGTGCATGAAATTAGCGACTAAAATTCGGTTGGTTGTTTATAACGCAAATCGATGACAACGTCGTTTCCATAGAGAACAATGCCCATTATAGCCAGAATGCTAGAATGCATTCCCGTGAAGAACAGGAATTGACCAATATTGAAGCGACGCAGTAGACGGCGATCTGGCGATTCCGTTGAGGTGGCCCTATTTTCGGACTCGGTTCCTACAATAGCCTCGGCGGTTTCAGTAGGAAAGGCGTGCAGCACGGTTTGCGTCTTTGAGAGGCGATGGGGTTATTGTTTGGTTTGTGTGTGCGTGTGTGTGTTAAATAGTGTAATAAGTGAAAGGAAAGTAGTGTAGAGATAAGAAGGAAAAAGATAAAGAACAATCGGAAAAAAAAAGAAAATGATTTTATAATTTCCGTATGGTAAATTGAACAAATTCTAATTCTACTATCGCAAAAGTAAGCAATACAGCAATCGAAGTCGATGCTTGCATATTTGAAAATGAAAACTAATAAATAAAAAGCATAAAAGCGTCATGAAGATTTCTAAAAAGTTCTAGTTCTACATTCTTTGATCGCAGAGGCAGAGAACAGAGTGCTTTAAGGCCCAGTTTGGTTAAGTAGAGAGCGAGTCCCCTGGCACCTGAGAGACCTTTGAAAGTTGTACTTGTATGTATCGAAATATGTTTGTTTCGGAACTGTTAACCGGTTATGTAGAAATGTTTCCTGTTCTTTAGAGTTAATGTTTCGGTTACAAATACAAACTATTAGCTGTTAATATCGGTTAACGGTTAGTTTCTGTTACGGTTTAAGTGTCTCTGATCGAAATAAAATATCGATATAAATATGTATATTACTACAGCTTCACTCGCATTAGCTTTGAAATTGAGCTGGGAGCTGCTAATCGTTCGTTAAGCTAAACTCACTCGCTCAAATAACCTTTAGCAATTCATCTAGCTTTTGTAGAATTTCTACATAGAGCTCTAAAAATGGTTTTAAGTCCGATTCGAATGGAAAACAAAAAGTTTTTTCAACAATTTTTTTTATCAGTTTTTCGGATTTTCTAAAGCTTTGAAAATACAAAATTTCATTTAACAGTCTTCCGCTCATTTTTCGATTTTTTTTAATATAAAGTCCAACTTATGCATGCGGAGGTTTTGATAATGAGTTTGCCCTACCATTTTTAACTCAGGGTTGAATTTTCATATACATCTTTTAAAATTAGTTTAAACCTGATCATTCACTTGAATAACAACCAAACAAAAGAGTTAAATAACTCAACTTTCTTCTAGATCTTTAAAAATAAGTTTGAACCTGATTTAATAATATACAAAAAAGTTTCAAACAACAGTTTTTCACAAATTTCTCACATTTCCTGAAAGAATTTTTCAAAATCTTATTTTATCTTTAAGCTGAGAATATAAACTTTTGTGAAAATTCATCTTCCTGTATGTTAGGACTTAGGCTGAGCTTCAGCCAGTTAATTAGTCAGGTAAGATAGCTAAAGCTCCATTTACACGACCTGATCGCTCAGATGAGTTTTCGTCAGACGAACACTGTAACTCGATAAATGCCACTCAGATGAGTGCTCAGACCAAATAGAACCGGTTCTATTTCGTCTGATCGCTCATCTGAGTAGCTTCATGTCTACTCAGACGCCTTTTTACACGGTCAGACAGCAAATCAGACGAAAACTCAGATGAGTGATCAGGTCGTGTGAATAGAGCTTAAGTAAGGAGCTACTCGGCTGAAAAACTGAAAAGTTACATGCAACAGTTTTCAGCGCTATTTTCGAGCTTGGGGTTAGATTTTCACAGTTAGTGTTGAATTTTCAGATAGATATTTGAAAATAATTTTGAACTTGGTCGAATGAAAAACAAAAAGGTTTCTTGGAAGAATGTTGGCGCGGTTGAAGAGGCTATACCAGACCATCAGTTTGGCTTCCGCAGAGGACTCTGTGCGGCGCAACAGGTCCATCGACTCACTAACCACATTTTAAAAGTGTTTGAAAACCTCCATATTACTGCTCCGCCGTCTTCCTGGATATAAAGCAGGCGTTCGATCGAGTTTGGCATGAGGGCCAGCTTTTTAAGCTTAAGTCCCTCCTCCCGCCAGAACAATATCTATTGATCCGCTCATTTCTCCTAGGGCGCCATTTTACGGTTGAGCTGAGAGGCGAGCGGTCCAGCATCCGTCCCATTCTTGTAGAGGTACCTCAGGAAAGTGTTCTCGGACCGGTACTGTACTCTCTTTTCACCTCGGATCTGCCATATTGCCATATCCATTAGCCCATCGCACCTTCATAGCCACGTATGCTGACGATACCGCTTTCCTTGCCTCTAGCAACAGTCGCAAAAGAACATCTGCTAAGGTCCAACAGTTCGTGGATGGCTTTGGCCGTTGGGCAAACCGCTGGAACATTGCCGTTAATCGTTCAAAAAGTCAACACTGCACCTTCGCCAAGAGACGAGGGAAAGTTGCTCGGGTGCGTCTACTAGGGTCGAGAGCACCGTATTCGGAATCTTCAGTCAAATACCTTGGTGTGACTTTGGACCGCCGACTGACCTGGAAAGCCCATGTGGTACGAGCAGCAGCTACAGTTGCAGCTAAGGCCAAGGATCTCATAGCGGACTTTCGTTGCGGTGCAAAATCCTTATCTACAAGGCTATTATTATGCCTTCCTGGACCTGGGGGATCCCTCTGTGGGGTACAGCATGCTCCACTACACTGAAGAAACTCGAATATTTAATAAGCCAAGTACTTCAACGCATCGCGGACGCTCCATGGTATGTCAGGCATACGACCCTATACCGCGATCTGAATGTTTTGCCTCTATGCGCCCAAATCAATTTGCATACTAACAGGCTCAGAAGACGACTTAACCGTCGACACCCCTCTGACCTCTGGGTCCACGGAAGGCGTCCTTCGGGCCGCCTCATCAACCTGGCTTAAGTGTCCCCTTAGGACTAACCCCACCTATAATGCACGCTGCTGGTTCCCCCGCAGGCGTTTGCCGTACTGTCTTAGCCCTGTATATATTAGTCCTTCTCGCTAACTATTTGTAAATAGATTAAGTTCTATGTACCAAATATTGCCAAAAAATAATCATTAAACAAAAAGGTTTCATGTAACAGTTTTCCGCTAATTTCTCACATTACTTTAGATCTTATCTTTGTGCTCACTTTCGGCAGAAGAAAAAGCTACTGTAAAATACTCAGCTTTCTACCTTTTAGTTCTCAGACATACAAAATCTCTTTAGCTGGGTGTCAACTCCAGGCCTCTACGCTAGGTCGAACTCAGACAAACTAAAATTTGTGTTCAGACCCATCGAAAAGCTCGTAGCGCAGGTAACTTTACAGGTAGAAGCGCTGAGTTCAAGACACAAACTGCTGATTCAATTCCGATGGGTTTAATGTCTATTCAATTTTTTCGATCAATTTAATGTCTATTCAATGTTTTCTGACACAGGAAAACGGGGGACTAATTTTTGCGACCTCAGTAATTTATACATAACTGAATTTTTAGTAGATGCATTTTAATCGTGTTAGAGCGTTTGCGACGCTTACGTGAATCAAAAAGATTATACAAAGATTTGCACCTCTTATTTAAGCTACTTAACCGATTGGAAAATAAAAATTGTTCTGCGCGATTATTATTATTATTCATATCTTGCATGACTTGCTTGAAGAGACCAGAGAATTTCGTAACCCTTCTGAGGAAGCAGGAAGCAGTAAACACAACACACACACAGTATAACAAAGAGCAACAACGACAACAAAGACAACAACAACAACAAGAACAAGAACGACACTGACCCCCACCGCCCACATTTATATTAGTCTAAATAAACATTAAAAATCATGCATAAAGCTACTAAAACAATACGTCGTCTACATCTAATTATTCTCTTTATTTTCTCACTTACCATCTTGGTTTTCATTTTTTCCAACTTGCCCTCCATCTCCAGGCGCTGATCCTTTAGTTTCTGGTCGCATCGCTTAACCTCCTCTTTGGCATCAGCATATTTTGCCTGTAGTATTTGGCAATCCAATTCCAATTGTTGTTTCATACTCTTCTCCTGATTGTGTTCCTCTTGTACATCTTTTAGCTGTTGATTCAACTTATCTACAGTCGCAGTTTGCAAAGTAATTTGTAGTTCCAATTGCTCTTTTAATGAGAGTTGCTGTTTTAATTGAAGTTCAAGCTGATTAATTTGCTGCTCATTCTCAGCTTTAGTCGCGGTTTGCGATTCAATTTGTAACTCCAGTTGTTTTTTTATGGAGAGTTCCTGATCAAGTTTATGTTCCAGCTCAATAAGCTGTTGCTGTTGTTGTTGTATTTGTAACTCAAACTGATTTTTAATCGACCGTTCCAGAGACAGTTCTTGGTTTAGATTGCCAATAGTCGCAAGGTGGATTTGCACTGTAGTCTCCAAAAGTTGTTTTGACGAGCGTTCCTGTTGAATCTCCAGTTTCAAGTCGGTCAGCTGTTGAGAAGCTTGTTGGGCCTGATTTTGAAGATCGATGCAGCTTTTTTCCGACGCGGTGAGCAATTTTTTGCTCTGCTGAATCTCCGAATTCAGTCCCCCTATCTCGAGATTGAGACTAGCGGTCTTGTCTTCCATTTCGCACAACTGGTTAGTAAGGGACTTAACCTTTCTCTCCTGGTTGTCCCTCACTTTCTCTAATTTTGAGATTCTGTCCTGAGCGGACGCGCGATCAAGGCGCGCCTGCTCCATTTCTGTTGTAAGCCGCTCCTGGTCACGCTCCTGCTTTTGAATCACAGATTGCAAATGACCAACGTTGTAGGACAGTTTTTCGGTGCGACTAATGTACGAGTCTAATTGCTGCTTGGTGGATTTTAGGATTTCCTCTTGACGTGCGTTCTCCTTTAACACATCTGCGTGTTTTTGTTCCAATTTTGAGTGATCCTCAATCGCATTTTCCAGCTCCTTATTTAAAAGTTTAAATTCGTTGCTTACTTTGGAGAATTTCTCAACAGCAAGGGTTTTGTCCTGAATTAACCGTGTGACATTTGCATTGTGAGCTTCCTCGAGTTTTTGCATCTCTTTCAGGGAAGAGGATTTTTGATCTGTTTTGATTAATACATTATGTAAAGCATTTTGGATAAGATTCATTAGTAGACATCGAATTTTAGGTTAAAATATATTTTTCATGAGCGGTCCAAAAAAAATTGCATTCAAATTCGTTTCATAAAAAGTAGATTATTTCAAATCCTTATTCGTTTTGCATATTTACATATCTTCGACCTAAAAGCATATTTCAGAATATGCTTAACCTATTTCGATCTATTCTGGAATATGTCATATGCGTTTAGATATTTAAAGAGAAAGACTTTGCAAAGATTCATAGAGAATCCAGTAAAAATAAAATATCCATTGAGCCGCTTTTAACTTAAACCATATGCCGCAATCTTATAATGCCTATCAATTCATGATGCCTTCAAAGCGCCACCCGAATTTACAAACACTTGGACAACTCAGTGGCCTATAAGCTCCAGTGTCTGCCAATTACCACAGTTTCTTGGATACTTAAGGACCGATTTGATCTGATAAAGCTGGGGTCCAACACCTACAACCGTCAGGAAAATGTAGCCTGCCTCCTAGCAAGAAGATGACCATTAAAGGAGCATTTCCTAGATTGTTGCCAGCTTCGGAAAAAACCCCTGCTAGCAAAGGCCGATATACAAAGAAGTCTGGATGATAGGGAGGATGAAAGTACTGGGCAGACCTGGGGGCTTTTATAAAACTAGCATTAGAAGTCTTAAATTGGTCTTGCATGCGTGCAAATGTGCTACCCTTACCAAATACAGATGAACTATCTGGTATCTGGGGAAGACCCCCGGGCAGCCAGGTGTAGTAATCAGTGTGAGGTGAGGAGCCATGCGCACGGCCGACAGACAGACTTTGTTGGTTAACTTCCATTTGTTTTTAGAGTAATTATAAAAAAAAAAATAATAAAATTTAAAAAATAAAACCCGACGAAAAAAAAAAAAACACAAACCCCAAAATTTTAAAAAAATTCGGAACCCAGAAGCAAATACTAATGTCTAAAGTTGCAAAGATCAATCTAAATAGATGCCGAGTACATTCAATGTGACAATGATCGTGACAGAGTTGCAATTATTTCGGACGAGAATATTGTATTATCGTATCGAATTGAATGAAATTAAAAATTCAACTGAGGACAATTATTTTGATCAATCTAAATTCAATACGAAACATACCATATTGAAAAGATTGAAGCAAAATTTAAGTGCGACAGTTGAAACGTAATGTGATTTAAGGTTTCCTTATCTAATAACCAGGGAATCAAACCGAGATTAACTTCGGTTCCGGTTCCAGTACGTACCGAATCTAACGTTTCGGTAAAAGGTTCTGTTTTGGTAATCGGTGTTCCGGTCCCTGGATTTTTATATCGGTACGTACTGGTATGGACCGGTAAAAGTAACAGACAATTTAAAACTTAAGTCCAAACAAATTGGGTAATCAGCTATACACATGTATGTGTTCAGAAATTGTACTCGGTCAACAGTCAAAAAAACTACCAAGCTTACACTATGCGGAATCGATAGTGCTACCCGAACTGAGTAAATCCCCTATCAGTGTTTGGCTAGATTGGTAGCACTTTTTTTTTATGAACCCTCAAAGTTTTTGAAATTGGGTGTGATAACAAAAAAAAACGAGAAGGCCAAGCTAACTTCGTCTTTGCCGAAGTTTATATACCCTTGCAAATGTTTTAATACATCAGAGATTAAGAAAAAATTTTCTAAATAAAACCCACTTTTCGACCGATAGTTCCTATGGCAGCTATAAGATATAGTTATCCGATTTTGACCAAAACTTCCAAATCTGTGTAAAAGCGTATAAAACTAATAATTGCTGAAGCGGGAGGCGTTTACATTAATAACAAAAAGTTTTTCTCACAAAGACCCACTTTTCGACCGATAGTTCCTATGGCAGCTATAAGATATAGTCATCCGATCCGGTCAGTTCCGACATATTAGCAGTGTGCAGTAAAAAGAAGACTCTGTGCAAAGTTTCAGCTCGATAGCTTTAAAACTGAGAGACTAGTTTGCGTAGAAATAGACAGACAGACGGACAGACAGACGGACGGACAAAGCTCAATCGACTCAGCTCGTCGCGCTGATCAAGAATATATATAGTTTATAGGGTCGGAAATGAATATTTCTGTGCGTTGCAAACTAATGGGCAAAATTATAATACCCTTTGCAAGGGTATAAAAAGGTGTCATCAGATTTGGGCATACAACAGCTCATTCAGTTTTAGTGCTAGCTGCAAACTGGCTTCAGCAAAGTTGTAGCTGACTGTCCGCAGAATAAATTTTTCTTACAAAGATTTTCAAAAAAATTTTGTTTTCCGGAAGTCTTTCTTAAAAAACTTTTTTTACTTTTTCGAGTATAACTTTTAAAAAATCAGAATTTTTGGCATACATTCTTTGGGAAAAATGAAGCTTTTTAGATAACAAACATCTCTTCTGGACAAGGTTTTACAATCTGAACACTTCTAAATCCTCTAAAGCGGCCCCAAAAGTATGTCATTCTTCTTTTTTTTTAGCAAAATAGCTGCCAATTATTTTTTTTTTACGGAGTTCGCGGAAAAAAAAATACCACCAGGTTCACTTTTTTCTCGTTCAACTAAGTACAGAAGCCAGGCAGATGCAATGCAAAATCTAAATTTCATAACAATTTTTTGATAATGCTCTAGTCCCTGCTCGTGCCGTCTTACAGTAAGATACAAACTACAGGTTTTTACCGTGCTTGCCTTTACATGGTACCTTCTTGCCTTTGGTATTTTTGATCGTTCTAATCACGAATTCGGCGTTGGAGTGGTATTTGAGTAGAGCATATTTTAACTTATTTTGACCTAATTTTACCTATTTTATCATTTGCCTTTTTTTTTACCTAAAAATTAAATTCAATGCCACAATTTCAAGTTTTTTTAGACCAACAAAAAAAAAAAAAACCTAAAATCCGATGTCTATTCATTAGTGTATAACTTACGGTTTAGTTGTTCCAACAAATCCTTATGATTATGTTGCAATGCTATAAGTTCACGACGTGCTGAATCCGCCGCTTGACTTGATTTAGTCATTTCCATTTTATTTATTTGTAACTCACGGTTTAGTTTCTCTCGCTCATGTTCCAATTTCCAAGACTTTCTGCGCTGACAGCTCCTCCAGGGCCTTAAGTTTAATTTGATGACCTTCCTCGAGGGTTCTCATCTCGTTTCGCCCTGTTAAATTTTTCTCTGATAGGATAAAAGATTTAAGCAAAGGTTTTTTATTATATGAATCAATTTATAACTACAGTCCGGATATATATGCTAAAAAGAATATGATTATATTCCCACAAAATATTCTAAAAAGCATATGAGTATATTCTGCCATTTTACTATTCAGAAAAAAAAGCCTTGAGTCCCAGTAAGGACCGAATTTTTTTTTTCTTTCATGACACTCAAAAAATATGAAGATTTACAAAACAATTGTTCAACATACTGGATTTCCGTTTTGATTACATGCAAAAACTAGCAAAATGTTAAAGGACTTCCACACATGGGAAAATTATAAAAATCTTGGTTGAAAAGGTTAGCTCACTTGAAACTGTTTTCAAAAAAAAAAGTTTTTTTACATAAAAATTCTAATGTCAGAGCGCGCCCGAGAAGCGATGCGATGATATTGGGCGGTTTTGAAGCGGTTTGCAACGTGCTTTCTCACTTGAACTCGCTCGGATTGCTCATAATTTTTGGTGCATTTTTAGCTTCTTCTATTCATAAATCATGCATATTTTTATTATTATTCATTTTTGACAAGACCATATAGGACGAATACCAAAATTTTACTAACGTTTCTGCAAACAACTGCTAATTTTGTTTAATATATAATCAAATAATTCAAAAAAGAAATAATTAAATAAATTACACTAGTCAAGGCAACAAGGTCCAGTATATAGAAGGGGGTTGGTGGTGATTCTAGATGATTTTCGTGTGCTGAACAGAGATTTTTTTTTAGTATCTTGTCCCTAAGGTAGCATATGTTGTGTGTATATTTTCGTAAATTACTATTTCCTAACTTTAAAATAAATATTTCAAAGTATTTTTCGATTTTGTTTTACCGAAGATATACATACGATTTTGAATAGACAGGTTCGATAATAATAAAATAATTTTGCAGATATATACCAGATATTTTGGGAAAAAAAAAATAGTATATCTTTATTGAAAAAAATCGTAGAATTTTTTGGGATTGTTTTTTTTTTTTTAAATAAAGTAGTAGTATTTTCCGAAAACTTAAGAGAGTCAAAGCAAAACAATCAGTTCCCCACAAAATGCGTCTAAAAAGAGTCAAAAAGGCATTTTTGGCAACTTTAGGCTCAAATTACTAAAAATCTCAGCTCACGAAAATCATTCATAATACTTTAAAAAGTCAAATTTTGTAGACTTGTTTTATTAAACTCTCCTTTTTCATTTCGATTTCGGTTGAGCGGGTGGACGCTGGAGACTTTCTTTTTTGTTAAAAAATTAATTGTTGCTCTATTATTATATATGAATTCATCACGCCCACACTAATAACTAAAATAAAGCTATACAACTCGCTTGCGCTCACAATAATCACAGAAAATAAAGTACGTATTATTAAATAATGGTAAATTCTGACAGTAAATTCAAATTGATTATAGCGACTCGCTTTGCTTAAAGCTTTCACTATGTCACCTTCTCGCTTTGCTTATAGCAAGAAATATTATCGCTTCTCGCGCGCACTCTGACATTAGTCTAATTAAATTGCAAAGTAAAAAAAATCATAAACAACCAAAATCTGTCTGTGATTTCAGTTTTTTGCTTTTAATAACAATTAAGATGTATAAAAAAAACAAGTAATAAAGTCGTGCAATGAAACCTGATTTTCAATTTTCGTAGAGAACTCTCTATAAAATATTCCGAATTTTTTCATTAATGTTTTGCAAAGAACTTTGTATGATAAAAATAAGGCAGAAAGGTGTGGCTTAGTGTTCTTTTGTTACAGATCAGAGGCCGGAAAAACACACATGCTTATTTTAGCGTTGCGTGTAAAATTTTAAAATTTTAGCTACGCGAAAGCACGCTCATTTAGCACTTCTTTGTTCACTTTTGTCGGTGTGTAGACGTCGCTGCCGCAGAGCTCTGTTGTATACACATTAGATAGGGACGTGCCGGACTCATTTACATAGTTATTCCGTCCGATAAATTATTCGTATAAGCATAAGCATAATAGTAGTAGGATTTTTTAAAGTTGTTCTTGCAACTGAGTGTTACATATTAAATGGCAATCAAAAGGGGTCCCATTCCAATTTTTTTAAATCTCATATTTACATTTGATTTTAAGAAATTAATATAAATAAACAAAAATTCCATCCCGTGTGGGAATCGAACCAGGGTATCTTACAACTTATAGTCAAAAAACAAACAGCTACTCTACGGCACAAACAATAATTAGTTTTTAAAATTTTATATTAAAATTTAAGAAAATAAAAGAATCTACTCATATGCTCATATTCATTTTATTCTAAATATGCCGAATATGCTTCAGCATATATATCCGGGCTCTATTTATAACTCACCTTCATATTCCCGATTTAAGTGCTCACATTGAGCAGTCTTTTCCTTCAGCTGGTGTTCCAGTTCTTCGCATTTACTCTGAAGGTCCTTCTTTAATTGCTCACATTGAGCGGCCTTTTCCTTCAGCTGGTGTTTCAGTTCTTCGCATTTACTCTGAAGGTCCTTCTTCAATTGCTCACATTGAGTGGTCTTTTCCTTCAGCTGGAGCTCCAGTTCTTCGCATTTACTCTGCAGTTGCGGGATGGAGTTGGCAGTTTCCCCGTTTAATATGTCATACTCAGCGGTCTTTTCCTTCAGCTGGTGTTCCAGTTCTTCGCATTTACTCTGCAGTTGCTGAATGGAGTTGGCAGTTTCCCCGTTTAATATTTCATACTCAGCGGTCTTTTCCTTCAGCTGGAGTTCCAGTTCTTCGCATTTATTCTGCAGTTGCTGAATGGAGTTGGCAGTTTCCCCGTTTAATATGTCATACTCAGCGGTCTTTTCCTTCAGCTGGAGTTCCAGTTCTTCGCATTTACTCTGAAGGTCCTTCTTCAATTGCTCACATTGAGCGGTTTTTTCCTTCAGCTGGTGTTCCAGTTCTTCGCATTTACTCTCCAGTTGCTGGATGGAGTTGGCAGTTTCACCGTTTAATATTTCATACTCAGCGGTCTTTTCCTTCAGCTGGAGTTCCAGTTCTTCGCATTTAATTTGAAGTTCCTGAATGGAGTTGGCAGTTTCCCCGTTTAATATGTCATACTGAGCGCTCTTTTCCTTCAGCTGGTGTTCCAGTTCTTCGCATTTACATTGACGTTCCCGGTTTCTGGGGTTAGCAGCCAATTCCTTTTTCAATTGCTTCCATTGAGCGGTCTTTTCCTTCAGCTGCTGCTCAAGTTTATCGTATTTAGTCTGAAGTTGCTGCTTTTTGGGGTCAGCAAATTCCTTCTTCAATTGCTTACCTTGAGCGGTCTTTTCCTTCAGTTGATGATCCAGTTCTTTGCATTTAATTTGAAGTTTCTGAGTTGTGGTGTTTAATATTTCACACTGAGCGGTCTTTTCCTCCAAATGGTGTTCCAGTTCTTTGCATTTAATCTGGAGTTGATGAATTTCGGGGTTTGATGTTTCACACAGAGCGGTCTTTTCCTTCAAATGTTCCTGGATTTGGGGGTCAGCATGTTGATTTAATTGCTCCAGCTGTATTTGCAGCTGTTTCACCTGGTCATCGGTATCATGTTGCTTAAGCTGCTGATCAACTACCAGCTTAGAGAGCCTTTCGTTCTCGACACGTAGCTTAGCGACATCATCAGTCAGCTTTTCATTAGATTCGGTTAGGTTGTGAACCGCGTTCCTCAGCGTCTCATTAACATTCTCAAGATTCAAAACGAATTCCGTTTGATGCTTTAATTGATTCTCGCATTTGCGTTTTTCCTGCTCGAGCTCGTCCTTTTGCTCCATAAGCTTCTGAATCTCTTTTTGCTGTTTTCGTTTGTCCTGACGCAATTGATTCGCTTCAGCGTTGGACGATGGTTGGGGTGTACTGTCATCCACTGGGAGCTCCTCCGTGAGCTTCTGCTCCCGACTTTTGTCCAGTTTCGAACGAAGTTCTTGTACAGCTTCCCGCTCCTCTAGCAGCTGTCTTGTAAGGTTTGTGACCTCACGTTTTGTTTTGGCCAATTCCGCAACCTCGGGAGGTATCGCTTGGGAGCGCACCTCCTGTAGTTGATGCTCCAGGCTTTCCACAAGCTGAGTCTTAGTTTTTATAGTCTGAGCCAGCAGAGTTTCCAACTCATTTAGGTCATTCGAAGTAGCAGCAGGACCGCCCACTAGGTTAGTCACACGCTTCACAAAGTCAGCCGTTAGAGCTTGTGCTTCATTAAGCTTTTTCTGCATTGTGTTTTGCTGACATGCGTGTTCAGCCACCATCAAACGAATTGCCAAGTCCCGTTCCTCGAGTTCTGCTTTCAACTTTTGCTGAAAGTCTTCAGTATGTCCCTCACTCTCTTTAAGTTTCTTTCTGAGGAGCAAAACCTCTTGTTCAGATTTGGCCAATTCCCCAGCCTCGGCTGGTACTTGTTGGGAGCGCACCGCTTGTAGTTGTTGCTCCAGGCGTTCCACCAGCTGTGTTTTATTGAGCAGGGTTTCCTTCAATTCGTTTTGATCACTTTTATGCCTACGCACCATCGATCCAAGCGCCTCCGCACGTTCAGCGAGATCTGTTTTGAACTGTTGCACCAAGTCTTCGTTCCTTTGGCGCATCGCTTCATAACGTTTATACGCTTTAGCCACCTCCTTCGTGTGGCTCTCTGCAAACTGCGCAGACTGCGCCAGGCGGCTGTTCAGCTCCTCGATTAGGGCCAGTTGTTCATCAAACGACTGCTTAAGATTTTCGTGCTCAGTAGCCAGTTGTTCCCTGCCTTCTACCAATTCACTTACACGCTTAAGTGTACTCTCCCAATCTGGAGCATTCAGCTGATTCGACAACTGATTCACAAGTTTGCTCTTGGCCATCAACTCAATCTGAGACTGTTCATAATTGGCACGTACAGTCTGCAGGTCTGCAGTCAACTGATCAATTTGCTGCTCCTTCCTTTCAAACAAGGCCTGCGATTCGATTTGCTTCTGCTCAAATTGGCGCTCTCGCTGCTCTACCATCTGCTGCAATTCCGTTACCTTGGTAAGCAGCTCCGAGCGTTGGATTTCTTCCTGATTTTTGTGATCTTTAAGCGTCTGTAGCACATTGTTATATTTGATGGCAGTTTGATTTAAACACTGCTCAAATACCTGAAGTATCTGACTGTTATCAAATGGCTCCTCAACTTCGTCTAGCATTTGGTGCAGCTGGAGTAGCTTTGTTATTTCCAATGCCACGTTTTCTTGCCCGCGCATGAGTTTTTCGATAGTGTCTTTGAGCTGACAATTCTCCAGCTCTTTCTCACGCAGACAAATATCTATTACCGAAGTGCCCAGATTCTCCGGTGTGCTATTAAGGGGCAAAGAGCTATTCAGCAGGTCAGAAGACGAGTTCAAAATCTCGCGACGATTCTGCTGCTCGTCCCTCGTTTCACGGAAGCATTTCTCAAGATCTTTATTATCTTGAGACAAGGTCTGAATTTCTTGGTTCTTACCAAGAATTTCCTTGTTCAGGTTTTGAATCTTAAGCTCGAGTTCACCTATCTGATCCATGCACACACGGATATTCTTTTCAGATTTTTTAAGCTGCAAAGAAAACAGAACTGCATGAAGATGGGGGCCAGAGGGACCCTGAAAAAGGGATATACCTTACCTTATCTTTCAGTTTTTCATTTTCACAAACTAAATCCTGCAACTTGTCGTTGTTATCGGATATAATGTCATCGCGTTTGAGAATTTCCTTTTGCAGTCTACGCTGCAGCTGAAAAATTAAACACACAATCAGATCAGGTATAAAACAAGGATGCAAGAAACAGGTAGATTCCTCATCTACTGTTGTGTCTACCTACATGTTCAATGTCACTTGGCACATATTTCTTCAAAGTAGATTCCTCTTCGGCGGTTAGCCTGCGGGCATCGAGCTGTCTTAGCGCCTTCATCTTTGACCTATTATCTATAGAAAGAAAGGAAAGGAATTAAAAATGCATCTTATCACATTTTAAAAAGGGTGTAACAAAGGGAATCATGACCTCATACTCTTAACAAAAATAAATTGGCCATACAGGACGGACAGCAAGCTGAGTTGGAGACCCAATGTAAAGTAATTATTTGTAAAAGGTTCATAGAATTATATGCTCAGCATTACACGAATCCTCTCACTCCCGCTGGATCTACATATATACAGAGCCCATTATTTGATTGACTAAAATTGAACTAATCAACAAGTGCAAGGAATGCAAACAATCAGAAGCTACCGAAACCTTGGAACAACTCATAGGTGGTGGCATTGCTGGAACACCGAAAGCTTCTGGAAGGTCCTATTAGTACAACATTCCAATGGTTTGGCTAAGGGCCAAACTAGCTGAATGCTGAAACACTCAAGACTGACAGCGAGGAATGAGTACAGTTCAAGCAAGCATTAACCTCCTTCGTGTCGGAATGTTCCCTTTTTTGAGTAGGATTATTCTTCTAACTGAACTGACAAAGCAGATAATCTAACTGAGTTGAAGAATAGAAAGGATATACTCAATATTTAGAAACTTACCTCTCTTCAAAGCGCGTATCAGATTCTTAGACTCAGCAATCTGCTCTTCAAGAATAAGTCTCTCATGTCGCTCGGTGTCCAATTCGGCTTGCATGCCTTTACACTCGCGTGTTTTCTGGAGCAGAAGCTTCGTTTTCGGCGTTGCAAGAAGCGAAGACTCATCCGAGTACTGTATGAGTCGCAAATCCTGACCCCTGTTCGAAGGAGGTGTGTATGCTGTCGGCTCCACATCACTATTATCCTCGCTATCATCCAATTCAGCATCCAATTCGCCTTCATCATCATCGTCGTCGTCGTCGTCGTCACCTGGACTGACGTTATCGGGAGTCAGACCTCTGGAGTGTGGACGGGCACGAGGAGTGCTATCGGGATTGCCAGTACGTGGTGCTTGATTATTGCGACCACGGCGCCTCACAGTCACATTGATAATGGTATCGTGTAGACGTTGGCGGTTCAAGTCTGGCAATAGCTCTGCCTGTGCAAAGAAGTCCGCTAAGTAATTCTGTGCCGTGGTTGGTAATTTTGTGCATATTTGTTGAAAAAATCCACTCGGAAGTTTTAGGCATTTGTAATGCAACAATAACGAATACACATAGATGTAGTCCGACTGAAGAATGTTGCCAATATCATCCAATCGTGGTGTAAACTCTGGATATAAAGCTAAAAAGAAAGGATGCATTAGATGAGGTAGTGCATGATGATAATAAGGAAGGGATTACCTTGAAGAAAAGCTTGGATAGTGGGCATAGACACTTGGGCATGCTCAGCATAGACCTTGTAGAAGGCATCAATGTCCGACTGCTTTAGGGTTATGTAGTCTTGCGCTATGAATCCGCAAATGTCCAACTGTTGAAAGGAAGAGAAGAAACGGAAAATAGAAACCGTTAAGAAAATGGTACATAAAAAAAATCGTAGAAATGTTTGGAACTTTTTTAATTGGTTCGTGAACACAAATCCAGTGGACCAAAGACAAACGAGACAAATCTGCGAACAGTTGAAGCTACAATCAATGGCTCTTACCCAACTCACATCAGGATACTTGCCCAGCTACCTTCCCAGTATAAACCCTGACCCCAGAAGACATTTGAACGCACCCCATCGAGTTCGCCACCTCCCTAGCGCTAGACTCCTGGAGATTTGCCATCCTCTATACCTACTACATATTCCCCCTCTCTATATAATACCGCAGAGGAAAGGTCAAGTTATGTGGCATCTTTTGGAAACAACTCGCCCGCAAACCCGATCAATCGGCAGTTTATAATGCACCCAACAACCAAAGCCCGAAAGAAGAAAACGAGCGGTGCAGAGGACTTTCCTTAGGCTTCCCATAAACGGCGAAGAACAGACTTCGTTTGAACCCTCTGAGGTTTTGGCAGCCACAAAAAACGCCAAACCACCTAAGGCAACAAAAATGCTGAAACACCTAGGCCCCAAGGGAGTGCAATACCTTACACACACCTTTAATCTCAGTGTGAAATCGCCGGACATACCGGCAGAATTGTTTCTATCCTCCAACCTAGGGAACCAGCGGATCAAGGTACTTTGTACAGGCCAATAACCCTAGTCAAAATCCTGAAAGCCCTCCTTCTGCCCACCTTGAAGAAGCACCTTATCCACGCTGAACATCAACACGGTTTCACGGTCCTATTGAAAGCTTTGACATGGTTAGCCCCACCATACTTCTCCAAGATCTCGTGCAAGGCACACTTGCCCAACTACACCAAGAGATGGCTTCACAACTATCTCTCTAGCAGGCACTCGCATGTGGAGTTCAGAATATCCAAGTCGGTTAAAAGAAAGCTGAAACAAGGAGTACCGCAAGGTGGAGTCCTATCACCTATCCACTTCAATTACAGGCAGAGACGTTAAAGTCTTAGAAGCAAGACTAAACAGCTACCTCCCAGTAATGGGAGATTTCACTTCTTAGCACCTAGACTAAAGAAGTCAAACAGATAATCGATATACAAATCGATGGGCAAAGTATTCCCACCCTCAATAACCCAAGAATCCTGCAGGCAACTTTTGACTCACTATATATGTCTTTGTTAAAGACGCGGAAAGTATAGCGAAGAAGACTAGGAGCAGGAATATGGTAAGGATGGGGCCAGGACAAGGAGACTATCACCACGACGTACATAGCAATTTTTCGTTCTCTCATCAACTAGGCCGTAAATCTGCGAACTATACAAAAAGCAGCACTCCGAGTGGCAACAGTGGCAACAGGTTGCCATATGACCACCTGCATCAAGAAACTGAGATGCTCCCTGTCCGACAATACAATACTATCCTCACCCAATAGTTATTGATGAACTGTTAGAGCACACATTACCCAAACCACAATAGCACCATAAGACCATTGAACAGGCCGGAACGAACGACCTGTTCTTTTCGACCTGAGGGTTGTCCAGCAAGATATTGGGCGATTCCTCGCCCACGCAATGATGCACAACACACTTGCATGGTCGAAAGCACCGTAGCAGCATTACAGCCCAATGTAGTCCTTGGAGACAGACCACCACCTATCGATCCTAGCGAGAAATCGCTACCCAGGACTACAAGATCAACGATGGACCAGCTGCGCTCATGGTGCTATGGCTGTGGTGAAAAGTGATTTTTGGTGCGGCCTTTTATGTTATTTCAATAATTTAATGCATTTTTAAGAAAATTGAACAAGCGGTAACACAACCAATTTGGCGTCGCACCTCAAAAACAAGCAAGCTTGGAAATGGGAAAAATGCTGCTTGCTTTGCGCGTACAATCCACTTGGTGGTAGATGACACAGCGAAGGAGATTTCGTCACTTAACATTTTTGACATACTGAAGGAAAGCCCTGCATTAATGGACCAGTTGCGAAAAGCCGCCGAAAAAAGGCCGATGAGGGAATTCCGGAAGGTTGTATTAAGACCCTGCAGAAAAACGTTGACACGCGATGGAATTCGTGCCATGATATGCTGACGTCCCTTTTGGGTCTTGCAAATAAAGTGGCAATCATTCTGATTAAAGAATTATCAGAAATGCTATCGACCGTGATTTTTGTGGCCTTTTGATTTTAAAAGATGCAACTGAGAAAATAAACGGTGAATATTATGTCACTGTCAGCTTGGTAATTCCGTTAATTTTACTATTATTCAACAAAATTGTAAAAGTTGAATCTGACGGGGGCATCCCTACTAAAGAGACGCTTTGTAACCTTCTGAACAAAAGGTTCAAGCCAAAATATAAGTGAAATTGTCATTTCTTGATGTACATCTCGCCAATCGGGGTACAAGAGGTGACTAATGACATTTACCCAAGAAAACCCGGTATGTCAAAAATTCAAGTTTGTATGTATTAACTTTATTAACAAAGATTCTTCCTAAAAATAAAGAAAAGAGAAATGCTAATTTTATTAAAAAATTTTTACAGATTTTATAAGTCGAAATTCAAATAACCCGTGTGTTGACTTTATGAAAGATCATAATCAGCGGTGTCACAGAAATCTCTTCCAACCAAATTCCAACTCAAAACCAATTCTCGGTGTCACAGGAATCTCTTTCGGTTGGTTTTAAATCTCTCGCGTTTTGTTGAGAGATTTGGCGAAATTCACCACTAAAACAATTTTGATATGTAAAATTGTTATTGGAAATGTAAACAACGTTATTTTTCTACATAGGTTGCATCAAATGAATTAAATATTTCAATTGTTTTAATATTAAAATTTGTGTTTCAATAATTGTTCGCAAAACCAACCGAACTGTGACAAATCAACTCGCTGTCAACCTCAGCGGGCGCTCTCTACACATGGTGGCTCTCTCTCTGAGTACCAACAAGCGCTAAGGGTTGCCCAGTTACATTTAATGATTGGCGCAAAAATATTTTAAAATTTTGAATTTTATTTTTGATGAATATGACTTAAATTTGAATTGTAATTTAAAAATGCATCGTAAAACATGTAACACAATCAAAAAATTCCATTTAAACATCAAATTAACTCAAAACTAAAAGAAGGGAAATTTTTTTTGCAAGAAATGACAACCCTGTTTATAGATTTGAGAGAAAAATACCACACAAACCTTCCAACTCGACTTTGAAATAAGAAAATGAAATCTCTTGAAGTTCTGGGACACCGACGAATTTTTCGAGCGATTTGCAAACCAACCAAGGCCAAAATCTCTAAAGATTTCTGTGACACCCCCGAATAGGTCGATTTTAAAAGACCTTTCAATGGAAGTAAACTGAAGTTATACCTTAGGTTGCCGCAAACATCTTATGAGAGTAATCCCTTATTCTTCAGGAGTTCGCATACAGATCGAAATTTTAAGTAATTTGAGCTTAAAGTTACAAAAAAAGCGTTTTTTCGGAAAGTAAAACTCCTTATCTTTGAAATAAACTCCAAGCTGGTTGCTATAAAATGCGTCATTTGCGACTCCCGTACATTTAAAGCAACGCTTCTTTTTAAAGTCTCTTAAATCCAAATATTGGAACTAAAAGTATTTAATATGAACATTTCCATTCTGTCGAACCGTAACCGTGGTACATATTGAAAATTAAAAAGTCTTAATAAATCGAATTTTAAATTCGTTTGTTACTGAATAATATAGTTCTTAGCAAGCACTTTAATTAGTGTTAAAATGTTTATCAAGTGAAATTCGGTTTCCAAAATAATGATAAAATTGAAAGCAATTCGAACGTGAAGACCAGAAGTAGTTTTCGGGAGCAACTTTATAAAGACAACGTTTTAACTAAGCCCAAATAGTTTAAATATCTTATGAATGAATAGTTCTTTGAAAAAAATATTCTTTTTTTGTAAAATATAATTATCTCTGTTGATACGTACATGTCGAACGTGACATTTTTTCCATCAGCATATTTATGTGGTTTCTGCTATAATGCGAAGCAAAAACTTACAGTAAATTGCATCAGCATAGTTTCTTATGCATTCTTGTATAGCCATTTTTAGATAGCGAAAGTACATGTAATCTAGTCACTTTTTTGCAAAAAATTAAGCAAATTTCATGTCAAAATGAAAAAAATCGCGCTAGCACGGCCGTGAAACCGATTATACCCAATTGGGTTGTTAGTAAATGTAAGATTAGCTTACATAATTTTAATTTGATTCTTTCCCTGTGAAAATTAAAAAAAAAGTAATTTTTTGGCCCAAGTGGTGTTTTAGTCCATCAGTATAAAAGCAAAACTTAGCTAAATCTGCCACAACTATATAATGCAACTAATAAAATGTTGAATTATTTCGCAGTGTATTAGAATTTATTTATTCAACAAATTCTTAATTTTTTTTTTTATTTTAAATCAAAATAGGATTTGATACGCGACATTGCGAATGCGACACTTTTTCCATCATAATATTTATGTTGATTTTGTTATAATGCGAAGCAAAAACGCATTCACATAGTGTGTCATGATTTCTTATGCATTCGTTTTTAACCCTTTGTAGCCTTAAGCAGGCCATCCACACACGAATTTGTTCGACGAACTTGTTCAGCGAACAAAAATTCATTTGCCCACTAACTTGGCGAACATTTTTCACGAACATCATTTGCTTCGAAATCTCACCGAATAAACATGAAAATATGGCAGCGGAAACTAACAAAATAATGGCCTAGATGGCGACACAAATTAGCTTAGAACATTATATGATCAATTTGGGGGCATTCAACAAATTTCAGCAACAATTCATTGCTCATTTGGGCACGTGTTCACTCTACAAATATTTTTGACAAATGATGTTCGTCACAATGTTCCCATTCATTGACGAACATGTTCGCACGAACACACGCAAGATAGAAACATTTATATTCTCTGCGAACAAAACGTCGAACAAATAAACTGTCACGAACACCTCCACTAACGACGAACATTTCGTCGAACTGAACAAATTCGTCGAACAAATTCGTGTGTGGATGGCCTGCTTTAGGTAGATTTTAGAAAGCAAAATTAAAGGCAATCGAAAAGCACTTTTACAAAAAAAAAAGTAGAGGCAAGCTAACTTCGGCTCGACCGAAATGAAGTGAAATCATTGAAAACTTATCAATACGAGCGTTTGGAGCGATAGCACTAAAAGCAAAAAAGTTTTTCTCACTAAAACTAGTTTTTCAACCGATCTATGTTATAGTCATCCGATCCGGCCGGTTCCGATGAATGTGCAGCGTATTTATACCAAAAGACTTCGTGCAAAGTTTGGTTAAGATAGCTTTAAAACTGACGGAGGAGATAGCATAGAAACAGACGGACGGACGGACAGACAACTCAGCTCGTCATGCTGATCAAGAATATATATACTTTATGTGGTCGGAGATGCTTCCTTCAATGCGTTACAAACATCTGAACAATTTTAATATACGCTCTCCAAGGGTATAAAAATCCAAATGAGAAAAATTGCTCTAGCGAGGTCTAAAACCGAATATTTTGAAGAGGGTTATGAACAAATTTAATATTAGCTTACTTTAGTTCAATATATTTGTTTCTATTTGAAAATATTATAAACACGATGTTTTTAAGCACTTTTAATTTTTTGGTATTGGTGGAAATTTGCGTGGAAAAGTTCATATTCGTTTTAAAATTCCTGTTCCTATTGAAGTGTATGTAGGTATGCATGTGTACAAGCTGGCAAGACCCTACTCCAAAACGAAAGCAAAATGTTACATACATATGTATGTACATATGTACATATTTTTTTTTTCTCTCTACTAACACCAAAGGATTCCAAATGGAGAGGACGAAATAGTGCTCCTGTATTGGTGAACAAGAGAGCTCTGTCCAGACAACACGCGTTTGACTTGCAAAGCAGTGCTCACCGATTCACACAACCATAACTTCGGCTCGCTTTTGCTTAAAAACACGACTGACTTTTGCAGTGTTGCCAACATTTGCCGAGAAAAAAAATCTGTTTTCAGCGGGTCGGAAAGGAAAAAAAAGCTGTATTTTTCGACAAAAAAGCGTAAAAAAAAGCGCATCGTTTTCTTGTCTTTAGTGTAATTATTTATACAAAATTTTTTAAATATATCATCAGAGTGCTGAAGTTCCTCGTGCTCGTCCTTGCCGTAGGCCTCAGTTGTACCTGTTTGCTTAAAGTAACTAGAGGAGACCTTATAAAACGTAGTATCTGTAGGTACGTTCAACTTTGGCGTTGAACCATGGCAAGGACAAACTCTGAATCGCAAACGTTAACTCAAAAAATCTTTGATTCCCTTCAGTCATTGAAAGCGATTACTTCACTCAAAAACTTTATAGTTTCTTCGTTAACCTCCCATTTCCATAAATATAAATAATATCATTAACCCTATATTTTCCTAATATAAGAAAATTCTTTCAAAATGGGAAAAACTTTTTATTTGGTTGTAAAATGTAGTGAACTGAAAATATGTAATTTTTTGCTCTGATTTTCAGGCATCCAGAAATAATTCAAATATATTAATACAACGCATTTTATGAAAATCCGAAAATCAGATCAGCAGAAGACAACTTAAATAAATTTAAGAAATAAACTTCAGCTTCTGCTGTTTTATAAGATGAACTATGAAATTTGTGCAGCACATGCTCAACTAGATTTCTCCAATACTCTATCCATCTGAAGCATTTAAATCTGCTTCTCAAACTCATATATTTAATATAAATCTTTAAAAGTCCATTTCTCCAATTAGTCCACATGTAGTATTTTACTATTGGTATCTGATGGAATAATTTGTAGAGAATTGATAGCAATCAAAAGATCTTTCAGCAGGCCGGATGCGTCAGTGTCATTGATTTAAAGAATTTTGTTGATTTGTGATTGATTTTCAATAGAATCGAATCGTATTGTTCCTTTTCAAGAGCTGCTTGAGATTATTCAAGAGGTATCAGATTTATACTTCCGAAACAAAGCCTTTTGAAGCCATTTATCGTAGCATATGGCAAGTGTTAATTATTGTCGATAAAAGGTGAAAAACTATTGATTTGCTCCAAATCAAAAATAAATCTAAAAAGAATCCGAAATCACTTTTAAAAAAGCCAGAATTCCCGCTTCCCGCATTTTGTAATTTTTTCCCGCAATACGGTTTTAAAAAAAGCCAGAAATGACGGGAAAAAAGCTGATTTGGCAACACTGGACTTTTGGCTCATATGAGCTGAAGATGGCCGCCTCTGACTAACACAATCACATCAGTTTTCAGTTTGTGTAACTGTGTAAAAAGCACGTGGCCACAGGCCCCGCTGCAAAACGCTTTTTCTTTCTCTCTCTCTCTCTCTCTTTCCGTCAGGCGAGTATACCATTTGTGTTTTCAAGCAAAATGCGAGCCGAACGAATGTTTGCATGAATCGGTGAACATTTGTCCAAATTTGTCAACTTTATTAATGGAACAATCTGGTCTTTGGCTCAAGACATTAATATGAAAATAATAACAACAACCTCAAGCGACAATAAAAATTTTTGCCCAAGCAACTGTTTTCTGCGTGCGTTATGCCTGTCCAGGAATAGTACGTACCCATTGCAGCAGCACCTTCGACCAGATGCGCAAATTTTCACGCTGATCAGACATTGTAGAGGGGAAAACGGAAGAAAAACCACACTAAAAGCAAGGGAATGTTCCTGCTGCACAGGCGCGGCCGTGTACACTTCGCTAGTGGTGTATTCGATGGAACTCAGAGCTGAATTTAATTATTGTAGCTCGCTTTTTTTGATTGTCACTTTTATTTAACTCAACACAAATTTTTTTTCACGTTGTCGTCTGTTAAACAAATTTTATTTCAAGAGACTAGACCGTACACTTGGACTCACAAGTTGACAATGGCAGAAAATGCAAAAGAGAAACCTCAAAATGCGACATATTTTTTTTTTCCCACTAACCAATCACATGATAGCAGATGCGGCCACCTTCAGCTCGTATGAGCAGAAGTCTGTCGTGTTTTTTTAGCAAACGCGAGCCGAAGTTATGGTAGTGTGAATAGGTGAGCACGGCATTGCAAAAAAAAAAAAAAAAAGAGCTCGCTCTCTTGTTCACCAACACAAGCGCACTTTTTTTGTTCTCCCCATTTGGCCGCCTCTGGTCTATAATTTGTGTAACTGTGTGCAAAGCACGTGGCCACAGGCCCGCTCCAAAACCAAACGCTTTTTTTCTCTCTCTCTCTCTCTCTCTCTTCCCGTCAGGCGAGCATACCATTTGTGTTTTCACGCAAAATGCGAGCCAAACGAATGTTTGCATAAATCGGTGAACATTTGTCCAAATTTGTCAACTTTATAAATGGAACAATCCAGAACAGCGATGGGCAGCAGAAATAACGGAAAGGGTACAACAACATTCTTGTTTTTGTCAATTGCTTTCGATCATATGTTTGTTGTAATACCTATAGCTTCTTGGAATTTTGTAAATAACAGGCCGGGTTGCGCGAGTAAATAGGACTATGAAGCTGCTGCCCACCGCTGATCTAGAGCTCACAGAAATGAGTTCCAGAGTCTTTGGCTCAGGCCGTTAATGTAAAGGTAAGCCAAATTTTTACATTCTCTACACTTACACATTCATAATTTCTGTGTGAAGAGCACGAAAAGTAGATGTGGACCCGACAGGCGACGCTCCAAAACAAAAATCAAATATTTCGTTTATATGTATAAATGTACATATTTATGTACACACTGGCAGCTCCTGTTCCACAATAAAAGCGAAATGTTATTTTTTTTTTGCACTCACACAATTTAAAATCAAAATACAAATCCTATTTATTTCTTTCTCTCCCTCTCTCTCTCCCGGCCGAATCCCATGGCCGAAGCAAAGTCATTCGCGTTTTCACGCAAATGCGAGCCGAACTTATGATTGTAAAAATCGCTGAAAATTTCTTCACATTTGTCCTCTTCATTAATGGAAAACTCGAGATTCTTTGACTAAGGGCCATTAATATTAAAGTAATAACAACAACAATGAAATTATTTGTTTGGCCAGGCAACTGTTTTCTGTGTCTCAACCACAAAAAAAAAGCAAAAGAGGATGTTAATACGTACCCATTGCAGCAGCACCTTCGACCAGGTGCGCAAATTTAAGCGATGATCAGACATCGTAAACGGGGAACAGGCAAAAAAAAAAACACGCACAAAGCTAGGGAATGTTCCTGCTGCACAGGCGCGGCCGTGTACACTACGCTGGAACTCGAGCCGAATTAAATTATTGTAGTTCGCTTTTTTTTTCCACACTTTGATTTTACTGAACACAAATATATTTTATTTACAAACAAAACAAAATTATCTCGAGTGACTAGTACCGTACACTTGGACTCACAAATTGACAATGACGGAGGACGTTGTTTGTTTAAACTAAAAATGCAAAAGGGACGCCTCAAAATGCAAAGTCGGCGTCGTAGGCAGTATCGAGTACTTTTTAAAGCAATGAGCGCGAGCACACAAATGAGTTCTAGAGATGGGCAATATTCGTGTAACGTGTGACTGGGTCACTGTGAAATCACTAAATGGTATTTTATTGGTTGTTAAATAAAAATTTATTCTGAAAGATCTCCTTTATTTGTGTCTTTATATACTTAACTGTCTATTGGGGGCAGATCCAAAAATATGATTTACAAAAATAATCATAAGCAATTTTTTCTTACATTCCTCATATATTTGAAAATTTTATGTTTATTTATTTATTATGTTAAACTTAAAGAAAGGTTTAAAATGTTTGCAAATTTCCATAAAGTTATTCATTTATAACAATTTTTTCTTCGTAATTAAACTAAAATTTGCGATTACCACTTCAATTAAATCCTTTTATTTCATCCATTTTTAAAAAAATACAACAAAAACAAAATTTTTTTCTTTCTTTTATATATTTTATGTGAAAAAAAATAAAACACAGTCCCCCTGAAGAAGACGTTACGAACGTCGAAACGCGTAGGAGAAAAATGGCAATTAACCACAATGGTCAAAACAACCCACAAGAGGTAACTCAACAAATAATTGTTATTTAATTTCATCTGTTATCAAGACCTTTTGCCAATATATATATAAAAATCAATGCCTTATATGGTAATTTTTAACAGTATTCTCAGTGAATTTGCGAACACTTTTTTGTCGAAAAAATTCGAAATTCGTAGACCAAGAATCGAATAATTTGCGAAAATAAAATTTTTTATTTAAGTATTTACGAAAGCGCTGACGTGGGTAAATAAGATGTTTAAATTGAATATATATTTATTTAGCAAATTACGCAAAATTCCAAAATTCTCTTGAAGTTATATAAAGAAGACGGGTAGACTGTCCGGTAAACAGGAGGTTTTGATCAAGCGGTAGACTGAACTGTCCAAAAAAGTTCAGATGGCCAAAAAGATTTGATAAATAAGGGTATAGATTGTCATGAAGATGGGTAAATAGTCGGTTATATATGAAATGTAAATAGATCCAGATTATACCGAAGATTTTATGGTTGGCAATTGAAGACGGGTAAAGAGGATGTGTCGGTCAATCGGTTTAAAAATACTATAAACTTGCAAAAAATTCGTGTATGAATTCTGATTGACATGATTGACGGGTAAATGGAAGGTTTTTATCAAACGGACCAAAAAATCGCGAAATTGGAAAATTTCATGAGTTAAGATTATCACAAAAACGGGAAAATCTGAGAATTTCGCTAGATGGCAATTGTCAAGTAAGCTTCACTACTTCTTGGTATATGTTTAACATTCTAAAGGAGCGTAGCAAGGCACTCCGGGTACCTGCTAGTCAGTTATAGTTTTTTGCATTTAAAAATTAGTCTTAAATCAAATAAAGACGCTTTAACCCAACGAAAATAAAAATACAATTATTCGTTGCGACTTGCACGTCAGTCACAATCAATGCCCATCTCTATCGTTGCCAATTTAGCAATTTGTTTCCCATCTCTAGTGGGTACAAATACAGTTAGCCCGTCAAATCGACACCCATACACATACACTTACACTTTTGTATATACAATAATGTGCGTACATATATGCACACAGTTTGCATCGTTTTCCGTACGTTTCCTTCCTTTTGCTACTTTTTGGCAAAAGTCTATTTATAAAATCAAATTTCCTGTTTACAAGTTTGTGATAATACATTTATTTACTCAACCACAATAGCCAGGCCATGACCATGCCCATTGCCCCCTCCCCTTCCCCCTCTCCAGCTGCATCGAACTATTCCCCTTGACCTTACTATGGCTTTGAACTCGTCCGGACTACCTGCGGCATAGGCTTGCGTTTCACCTCCAAATCGTTGGTCGTATCATTCGAATTCGAGTCCAGACTATCGGCCTGCATCTCTACCAGCTTCACATGGGCAATTGTCTGTCCGAAAAGCTTTTGCCTAAAGCTGGGCCTCTTCGCTCCG
This sequence comes from Lordiphosa clarofinis, assembly GCA_018904275.1. Lineage (NCBI taxonomy): Eukaryota > Metazoa > Arthropoda > Insecta > Diptera > Drosophilidae > Lordiphosa > Lordiphosa clarofinis. The sequence continues at coordinate 915,737 of JAEIGQ010000077.1, read as the reverse complement.
CTGCTCCGATGCACCGTGACCTCACCAGAGGATGTGTCTCCGGATTGTTGTTGCTTTCGCTCACGTTGCCGCTGCCGGTGACGTCGCTGCCGCTGCTTTTTGGGCAACAATTCGTTAACATATTGTAAACTACTGGAAGCACTGCCGCTGCCGCTCTGCTGATCCATATCCGTATACGTTGAGGAGTGACCGTGCCGCAGACGTGCATGCTTTTCCTCCAGTTCGCATTTGTTTTTCAGAGCCACTTCCTCAATGTGACGTTGCTGTAAAGATGTGTGCAAGATGATATGGTAAAGGGTGAGTGGAACAAACAGAGTTGAGGTGGCTTACAAACATGGCTCGCTTGTGTTTATCTCGTTTGGCTAGGATGACCACCCAGGCGCCATAGGAGAGCATGATACCAGCGGGCACCAGCATGCCAGCCAGAGCGGTAGTTTTGCGTAACCAGCCATGATAGATGGCCAGAAAGATGACTGCAAAGGGGAGAGGGAGAGAGAGAGCAAAAGGTGTAATGAGATTCAACACTAAACTTCAGACACAAGGAATCAGATTTTCATTAAAATAGGTCAGGAAATATTTGTCTTAAGTAAGGGAAACCCCAAACCAGGACCAATATGTGTATTCCAATACCAAAGGATTTGGTTAGAATGATTTGACGACTATTTCTGTAAACCTATAGCCTGATTCCACTGACATATAAATGTACATTCGGTCAAATGTAAATGAATATTTTTGACATTTTTTCCTAAATTTTCTACAATTTGAAAATATTTTGTTATTTGCCCCGAACAATGGGAGTACTAGGTTTATTTTAAGAAAGTCTCACATTTCCAGTGGAATCCCCAAATTTTTAAATTCAAGTATATATATGTGTCAGTGGAACTAGGCTATAACACTTATCTAGAGTCCAAGGAAAAGGATATAAAATGTCTCAGTTTATATAAAAGATTTCTATACTAATTCAAACCCCAAAAGAAGGAACGAAGAACCTCTTTTTAAAGCATAACTAGAATCATAAGATTCTTTTAGAAAAACTAGAGGAAAATTATTGGCGTTCTAGGCACCTAGAACCGAAACCCGAACCAAAGATATATTCTTTTAAAAAATCCAATTTCGGTTAAGTTATGCGAAACTGAAATGAAAGGGTGGGTTTTTTTATAACTTTTTTAAAGTTATAAAAGAAAAAATGATGACAGTGAGCTTTGAGGTTTAAGTGCTGGGGGTCAGCTGCAAAGGTAGGGAAAAAGCTACATTTTTCAATGACCAATGGGTCGGCGGCATCTTTGTCGAATGCATTCGACCCCAAGTGAAACTGAGTTAAGGAGATGGGGGTAGTGGGGAAGCTGCATCAATAAGTGAAATACAACAATGTTTACAGTGGTGGACGGCTGAGGTGTAGCTACGACAGCTATTTTGGGGAAGATGTCTCAATTGATTGCGGCAGCAGTTAACTGACAAAAAATTAAAAGGGGTGACCTATTGAAGAGTACCCGAGTACTTTTGTCGTTACTGAGATTAATCAATATTAATTAGCGGTTTTGTAAACATACCCCAGGGCAGCAAAAAGAGCGTAAACTTTTTTCTCATGTGTTTTGTTGTTGTGCGTAAACTTTTGGTTTTTTTTTTTTTTTTTTCTTTTCCCGGGGGGTTTTACCCCCCCATTTTTTTTTTCCGGATTTTTCTTCGAAATTCCATTTATTTTCACTTGGGACTCAGAACTGTTACCAATTCCGATCGATCGGATTCGGAAATAAGAACTAGCTAGAGCGTAGCCAGCTTTAACCTTTCTTAAATACTTCTTTATTTATAGTTTTCAACATAATAATTAACTCAAGATGCATTTAATATGAAATGAGAAACCATTTTCAAAGTATTGAAGGAAAACTTAAGTTATAAATGAAAACAAGAAAAAATCCTCCTGACTAAGCCCTTGAGAACTAGCCTGAATGATTCGATTTACTTAATTCGTTCTAAAACGAGCGAAATCAAACTTATTCGGTAAAAATATGTAGAATAATTTCTTGTATTTATCGTTGGGCCAACTTACTTTTTGATGTGAAACATCTTTAATTTCGGTACGGACGATTTTAGTAGGAGTAAAATTTGATTTCAGCGTCACGTGACGCTGACGTCATTTATATTTTGTGTTGTTTTTTTGTGGAGTTTTCCAGCAAACACACACACACAAGAGGATGGGCAGAGGGGAGAAGCGAAGAGGTAGGAAAGATGCTGTAGAGGAGCAACTAAGTGGGTTCTGGGAAAGATCAGGGTGAGATCTTTGTGGAAAGATTTGGGTATGATCTTATATGGGTGTCATCAGGGTGAGATCTGGGTACAATTTGGCTGGGATCTGGGTGGGATCAGGTTGGAATCTGGGTGGTTTCTGGGAGGGATCTGGGTGGAGTCTGGGAGGGATCTGGGTGGTATCAAGGGAGATATCTGGGCGAGATCTGGGTGAGATCTGGCCAATATCTGGGTGGGATCTGGGTTGGTTATGATCTAAGTGGGAACTGGATGGGATCAGGGTAGAATCTTGGTGGGATCTGGGTGGGATCTGAATAGGATCTGCGTGGGATCTGGAAGGGGTTTGTATTGGATCTCGATGGGATCTGGGTCGGTTCTGGTAGTGACCTGACTATAATCTGGGAGGAATCTGGATGGTAACTGGGTAGTATATGGGAGGGATCTGGCTGGGTTTTGGGATCTCATCTAAGTGTTATCTGGGTGGGTGAAACATCATTATTTATCTATGGAACACCACAATAAACAAGACTGCCTGATGTTGGTATTTCAACTCCCTGCTAGTTTTCTTCTTTCGAAAGAGTGTCCTTGCTGATTTGTATACTATCAGAAAGCTTGTGATTTGAAAATAAGCTCTTAAACCAGTGGTGCACAAACTCACATTATCATGATTTGCGCTGGTGTGCGTAGCAGAGGAACACGAAGTAAACGTCGTTATGTCAAATACAGGCTATCGTGTGTCGGCTGCGACGCTGGCAGAATTATTACTCCTATCCAGGGATACGGCAATTGACCTTGTGCACCACTGTCTTAAACTAAGCATCATGTTTTACATCAAAGCCTCGTGAGTGTTAACGACACTCACAAATTTTTTTTAATAATACTCCTACGAGTTTCGGTCATTTTCGGTTATTTTCTTGAACATTGTTGGGATTTCATGTAAACAATTTTCATTAACAATTTCTTAAAATTTGTAGGAATCATTTTGAAATTTGATTTGCGACTTTTTTTTAGAAAAAATTAGCTAATGGTTCACTTAGGACTTTTTTTTTTTATTCAATTGTTTTGCAACAGTTCGGTATTAGTTCTTTTTCTAACGATTTTGATTTATTTTTTGAACATTCTCATGTTAGAACCATGTTGGCTCATTTTGGTTATATTTGTGGAACATTTTGAAATCGTTTTAGGAACATTTTTGACCTATTTTGGAAACATTTTGTATATATTGTTGCAACATTTGGGTCTTGTTTTAGCACATTGGCGCCTGTTCCGAATTTCGACTCGATTTTCGTGTAAACTTTAGTATTTTGCAGTCAAATTTGAAAACGTTGTTGCGACGGGATCTAGTAGCCTCAAATTAACTTGACACTTACGTTTAAATTTATACAAATTGCATACGAAATTCACATGTTTACACGAAAATCGAGTCGGAATTCGGAACAGGCCCCATTGTGTTTTGTCTTGTTTTAGGCAAGACTGCAAACTCGTTTCGGGTGTTTTGGGTCCGACGAACCGAAGCCCTAGTATTCTTGACTTTACGAACCTAAACCCGAACCGGACCACTTTTTTGAAAAATTAGGTTCGGTTCACAAAATTGAAATGTGACTGCTATCATTCAAGAAGTTCTCTATTCCTACGGCATTTCTCTAGGTCAGATTTTTTCTATTAGAAAACAGAAAGAAACGGAAAAGCAATGCAACTATGTATGAAAAATGTAATGTTGATAAAGGTTGCGCATGTGAATCAAAAGCAAATCTTGATTTTGACCATGACCAATTTACCTCAATAGATTTATCGAGGACTATATAATTACATATACCCGATCGTTACCATTAAGTTTTGTGGATATTTATAACTATAACATCACAAGATTTTAAAAGTTAACATTTATTAACCACATTCTGTAAAGTTCACCCCCAAAGTAGGAAAAGGGAATGAGCTATGTTCTTGGGGGTAGTGCGAATCACTTTTAACATACAAAATTCCCGGTTGAGCACTGAAAATACGGAATTAAGAAAATTGTAAGTATACAATTAAGTTAATAGGCTTTTTCTACTGAGCAACATCTGACAGCTTAAAGCAAATGTTTCGATTCTACAGGATTCCAATGAAATTAAGTAAGGGCAGATAAAACTTGCCAGAACGCTAGCATGAGGTCCATATTAATGAAATCTTTTAAAATCATTATAGTTATTAATGTTTAGAAAAGTTGATGGCTCTAAGCTCAGCTTTGAAATATGTTTTGTTTATATATTTGGTCAAGGGCGTAGCAAACAAAAATAAAAACCCGGTCATCCTAAAAGAAATGTATTTCGCCCCTCTAAATTGTAGACTGCAGAAAAACTGCACGCAACGTGTAGAAATGGAAAATGTAAGCGCCACATGTAGAAAAGAGAAATGCTGCAAAGTCCACACGACATTAGAAAATCAGCCTATTTCCAAACAACTTCTACATTTTTTATGCAACAATCTGAATACCACACGAACGTTTATGTTTTCGATCTTAACGTTTGAATATCGAAATCCTTTCCGATTCATTACAAAATTAATGAAAGATATCCTACATATTCGTGTAGATTTTCTATGTTTTTATACCCGTTACTCGTAGAGTAAAAAGGGTATACTCAAGTCGTGTTACATATGGGCTAATCCGAAAATTTTTAAACCAAGGGTTGAAATTTAAAGTTGTCCAAAATCCAAATGTTTGTTAATGGATTAATAGGGTACATATTCAAGCTTCAAAATATGTAAGCAATATTGTTCTACGGTGGTTTGTCTGCTCTTGGCAGAGGCATACCTACACCTTCCTCTTGCTTCTATTAATTCTTGACAAAAAGGGTTTTTTTATTGGTCACAAAAATGGTAAAAACAGTCGTTATAGTATTTTCCGCTTAGCAAAACTTAAAGTTTGTTTAATTTCCTTTAATTTAAGGTACTCATTATATATGTAGGATATCTAATACATATTAAAAATTTAAACTAAAAATCGGTTTACTGTGTGTAACGTCCGCAACGGAAAATTGGGTTTTTTTAATTTAGCAGAATGAATTTTAATAATTCGGTTATCCAAACTTACTTTATAAACAGAGTTTTTTATGCCCTTTAAACTGATGAAAAAAAATATACCTTTATTACACATATTTTTTGAAAAAAGTTAATGTGAAAATGTGTAACGTCCGCAACGGCAAGAAAATGCTAAACATTTTTTTTTTATTTGAGGTGGAAATAGGTGTTTATAATGGATTATTGCCTGCTGAGTCTGAATCTGGGCTCTAAATTGCTCTAGGTTGTCGAGAATCCGAAAAACATAACCTCAAAGTAACAAAAAGTGTGTTTAAATAATAATAATTTTAATAATTGATAAATATCGATCAAAATCGGTATTTCCAACATCGGAAAATGAAAACCCAAATGAATTCGAGTTTTATCATAACAAACTGAATTTCAAGCCAATCGGATGAAAAATAATTTTTTTTGCAAGCAGAATTTTACGGAAATTTTCCTCGTGGGCGGATTTTTCAAAATCTGGAAAACACGTGTCGAACTATTTCGCGTACTAAGCTTACAAACCCAGTTTCAAGTCAATCGGATGAAAAAAATTTTTTTTTTTATACTATTTGGGTCAATGGAAAAAGTGTAACGTCCGCAACGTAACGTCCGCAACAGCACAAAAATTAAGATATTTTAATAACGGGACCACTTATCATTCTTTTGAAAGTTGGGTTGAATTGGTCATATATTCTACTAAATTTTTTGTCATTAGACTATTTTTTGTTTATTATGCAAAATTCGGTAAAAAATGTGGAAATGCACATAAGCCTCTAGGTCGACTTCCATTTTTTGTAATGACCGCTAACGAACTTTAAACAAGCTTAACTTTTTTTCAAAACAGATAACCTATTATCTTAAATTAGGTTTGAATGTACTCCCAAAGAACTGCATTTTGCACCAAAGGTATTTCAAATATACCAAAGTGGACGCCAGCTGTGTCAATTTTAAGAAGCAAATTTGCGTACAAATGTAACGTCCGCAACGCAGGATTAGCCCATATATGTAACAGGCAGAAGGAATCATTTTCGACCATATAAAGTATATATAAAGTAATATAATGATAAAGATCGGATGAACGGTTCTCAAGTTATGAGCAAAAAAATTGAACCAAGCCCCGTGAATCGAGCCCCGAGTGAACCATAGATTTTTAATCTGTAAAGAGTTAAAAACTATTGCCTAAGACACCATTAGAAACTATGTGAATGATATTTAACTTTAAGTTTTTGGTTTATATTAAAAACAAAAAAAAACCATAAATATAATGAACAAAAAGTAATGTAACGTCACGTCAGATACTTATGCAAATAAGCAAAAATCGAGATAATATTTTTCAATAAGTTAAACTGAAAAAAATATTGTATATTTTTATATCCTAATAAAAAAAATGTATAATAAAAGTTTTGCCCAAATTGCAGAGTTTTGCAATTTTATAAAACATGTCAAAACTCACTTCCGTTTTTTGTAACGTCACGCCAGCACATTTTTTTGGTTTATATCTGATTGTAGGGCTACCCAAATATATGAAACAATCTTTACGAATCCAAATACCGAATCACAAAAAGCCACAAAATGGAAACTTTTTACCGAAAAACATCTGTTTCGGTACGTACCGATCGTTTGGACTATCTGGCGGATATCTTTAGTTTATGTTTTTTTTATATTTACCCAGAAATGCCACAATGACAGCCACCAAGCGTCCGTTGGCTTTGCGTTCCTCCTGCAAAGGAATAGGTGTTAGAAATGAATCATTTTCAGAGACTGCCCAGGTCTCTGTGTGTGAGCCCATAAACACTTTGTTTATAAAATCCGGCGTTCCAACGAGATCATGATCGTGCATATGTACTTGGCACATTAATACGTACATACATACATCTGGTATATATATGTACATACATATATATAAATAATGGCAAAAACGATGGCGTCGTACATTTATTTCGACACGGATCTCATGACGTATCCTCAAAGGTGACTCAACGCCAAATTTAACGGGTTTTTTGATTTGCACTTACGCGCGATTTCATTTCAAGTAATTCCGTTAGATTCTCCTTTATAATCTCCTCATCGGACATGGAACTCAGGCTCTTTTTGGGCGCCAAACTGCTCAGAGTGTCGGGGGATTTGGGTTCGTGTGCTCCTCCTCCTCCACCTCCGGCTTTGCCATTGCAGTTGTTCGTTGTGTGTCGATCCGTGTTTGTAACGGTGATTTTCGGCGCCAGGGACGATCCAGACGAACGTCTTGTATTGTTAACGGCAGCCATTGGAATAGCACAAATGATTGAAAGAACAATTTTTGTTTTTTTTTTTTGAATGGAGATGGTGACCAGCCAATGATCATTGATCGAGTGAGAAGAGGAGCGCCTTGCTCAGGGCTCGGCGTCGTGTCGTTTATATTGTTATTGTTGCCTCGCATCGGTTTTCGCTTCGGTTCACAAAATTTTCTGTGGCCGAGAGCAATTTTGATTCTTTTTTTGTTATTAAGTATCTTGGAATATGTTTTGTTTATTTACATTACAGTAAATAATTTTGCAAACGTGTGAGTTAATGCGTATAAACAAAAGTCGCACATGCACACACAGACGTACGTTCAAACACATTCGGAAATATGCAACGAGCACTTAAGTTATAGTTTATTTTTATGGCAAATATTTTTGCATTTAAATTGGCGCTCACGAAGAGCCCTTCACAATGCATGTGACGGAACTAGTTCCAAAGAGTAAGAGCAAGAGATGAGAGCAAACAAAGTGGGAACAGCTGTTGTTTGTTTACATTTGAAGCTGTCGCTCTCTGGCACACGGCGCGTATTGACTTCGTGGCGATTTCACGAGAACAACATGCGTGTTTTTTCAAGAAGTCAAGAAGTTTATTTTTAATCGCCCGCGATATCGCATTCTGATCGCGGAATAGTCTTCTGGAAGTGTCGCCAGAAAGACTTTTTGAAGAGACGCAAAAGAGTCTCCCAGAAGGGTCGCCAAAGACTCTATTGGAAGTGTCGCATTTACCAAACTATTAATATATATACAGGGTGGTATTATAAACAAAATCAATGATTCATAATTTTAAATTTTTTGTAAAGCACGTAGTAAATATTTGGCTCTAAATGTATGTATTTATTACGATAGAAAGAACTCGTTTTAGTTCAATTTATGTCTAGGTATTAGTTTAAATTAAATTGATTAAATAGTTTTATATTATAAATTACCAAAACGAACACATTTATAAAAATGTCTCGAAACCAGAGATTAAAACCGAAACGAATAACGGTTTGGGTCACGGGTACAGTTTTGGACGATCGTTTTTTTTCGGTTACGGTTATATTACGGTTGTGAGATATGGGTTACGGTTTTTAGCCTTATTCTGTTTCGGGTTTCGGTTACGGTTGCGGTTATTTGTATAAAATATTACTTTAACAAATCTTGCCCCTTTTGGAATCTCATTTATTCAGTAAATGTACTTAGTTCAAATTTCTTACAAACCACCTTTGTTTCACCTTTGTTTTCGTCTATTTGAAAAATTAACTTTATAAGTTTTAACTAAAAGATAAGAAACTACTTTATTCACAAAAGTATCGAGTTCAGTTTACTTTATTAGATAAATATACATTGGTCAACAAATATACTATTCGCCGTTACTTACCTTTATGAATCAAATATTTATTCTCACAGATGATATCAAATTATCATAAGATCATTTAGAGGCGAGGCGTTATTATAAATTTTACTCTTGAAAACAAACACTCAACACTTAATTGTGTGGGCGGTTCTGCTAGCCCTATAGTTGATAACTCAAGAAGAACTGGAAATTTTGTTGTATTTTCCCCACCATTCCAATATGTCAACCTTCTTTTGTTTTAGAAACAAAAAGTGAGATTGTTTATTAGAACTGTTTAATATACCGATTTTTTTGCACTGAAAATTTTTGTCAAACGTGAACTGGGGCTTATTCCCCAGATAATTCAATCGAATTAACTCGCAAGTGTGATTTTTCTAACAATCAAACATGTTTAAATTCGTTTAACTATAGTTATAAGCACACACCATGCGAAGCCGTTAGCCTCTGCTGAGGCCAATTATGTATGCGTAGCTTCACCTTATTAATTCCAAAATGAGCACGCTTACGACAAAGTGAGACAGAGTGCTACACAAAAGCCACAACTGGCAGTGTCCTTCGCACATGTGACAGGGAATTAAAAAACGCCCGTGTCGAAATTAAACACAAAGTTAATGTTTCTTTGCTTAAACAAAACTAAGCAACACACTACACTCAAAAAAAAGTTGTCATCAAGGTGACACAATTTTGACATCAATTTGAAACTATTGAATATCGAATTCTCTCTAATACTCCAAGCATCAAATTGATATCTTCGAAAGTATTAACATGATAGTTCGAGGATTTCAAATTGATAGGAGAGAGTTTCCGGTTGTGGACATAGTTGCGTTTTTCACTAATAACTTTTTCCAAGTCAACATTATGCGGTGATATGAACATCATAGTAAAGCTGGAGACTCCAGCTAACTTTCCTCTGAAGTAACCTATTGTTTTAGATAAACAGAAAAAAATTTACAGCCAAGTATATGAAGTGATGATTTTTGGGCAAAATTTTTTTTGTACCCGGTTGTGGACACCCTTATTAAATCGCTAGAAATGGAAAAATATGAATTAAAATGGCCATGAATTGATGAAAAAAGAGCGGTTATTTATTTAAGAAGAAAAAAATGATTCCGAAATGCAATGGATCGAATTTGCAGCGGTCAGTTTTTTTGGCAAGAGCACCAAACAAATCAAACAGAAGTCGACATCTTCGTCTTCTTCCGATGACGAAGACGCTTTCTTCTTGGCACCGCGTTTGGCCGACGGCTTGGCTGGCGGTGTTGCCTGTCGTTTTCCTGGCTGGCTACGTTTCTGGGGGGTCTTCTTCTAGTGCGACACAGAATCACGCTTGGTTGCGCGCTCAGCTGTTTTTTTGCCTTCTCGCACAAAACCTCGACGCTTTCAGGAGAAGTTAGCTCAGTGGTTTGCATTGGCTTGCGACCGCGATTCGATGGCTATTTCGGAGAAGATCCTTGCACCGGCACAATTTCATCCAACACTGATAAGCGGCTAGCCGAAGACGCTCGTGAAGTGGATGGCTCGGGGGAGGATAACACCTCTTCTTATCGCCCATTATTGGGATCGGCGGAAACGATGATACGACGCTGATGGTCTTCACCAAGATCAGCTTCTGTGGCGTTTTCTACTGCATTTCGTTCGACAGTCTCAATGAAGTCAGCTTCGGAGAAAGCATCAGGGTCAAACGGACCAATACCGGAAAAGTATTTTACGCTTCATGTGAGAGAGGTAAAAAAAACACACCATGTTTGATGGAGTTCGTTGGTTGCAATCTCGAACGAATTCCAACAAAACCGAATCAACAACAGACGAAACATCTGCAAAATTTGCTCTGAGTTCCTCCAAATACCGGATCAAAGTGGTTTGAGGAAGCCCATATTAATTGGCTGTAGCTTTGACGGCCTTCTTATCGATGAGGCATTGCTTATTGGCATCGACCAGCCCATTAAAATTGATATTTGTTAAATCGGACGATTTTTTTGGTGTTGACATGGCTAAAAATGCATAAAAATTCACAAAAATGCTGTAAAACTAGCTGTAACTAGCATAAACAACGATATTTGTCAGTTTTATGGCCAAACACACGCTTTAAACACAAAAACGAGGGTGTCCACAACCGGTGAAAAAGTGTGTCCATTCTTGAAAATGGTAGCCATTTTTATTTTGTGAGCAAATTTTCACGACACAAACATTTCACTGAAACTAGATATCACATCACAATGTACACTTAATGCGCTAAATAAAAAAGTATAACACTTTCCTCTTTTCAATGTTTTGCTTCGATTTAACGCAATGTGGAAATTGAAAAAACTAGAAACTCGGAAAAATTTTGGGATTTTTTTGTTTGCTCACAGCAAGAAACCAAATGCATGCTTACACTTCGGTATTGGCTCAGATTAGGTGTACTGTCAAACTATAAGTTTGACATTACTCAGTTTGGCGGCATCTGTTACCTGTCAAAAAATAGACTGGGGTGTCCACAACCGGAGACTCTCCCCTACTAACGTGTATCAGGTAGACACTTTATTGTATTAATATTTTTGTTTCAATTTGCCCGTAGGTCTTATTAATGCGTTAATTTAACTATCAAACTTTTTGTATTATTTTGACACTAGCTTTTATTAATTTAATATTATTTCTTGTCAAGGTTGGAGTATAAATTCGCCATTAAAATAAAAGATAACATTTTATAAATTTTTTTTCATTTCAAACTTTTTCAAAATTTAATTTATTTAAATTAGTCACTTGCCTACGGTCTCTCACTGCATGCCTCGTGCCCAAGCAAATGTTGGTTAATGAGAAGTCAGTATATTGGCGTGCATCTTGCTGGAACCCGTAAATCAGAGTTCCCAAGCCACAGTCCCTCGGACACGAACATACTCCCCAATTCACAACGAGTGCTTGCCGACGTTATGCATTACTGTTACTGTGTTAGAGAGAGAGACAAAGTTTTATTTTCGCGCTCTCTTCTCAGTGAGAGAACGCCATTCAGCGGTTTACGTGTTCAGAGAACGCGAAAAACGGCTGTTCTGCAGTTTTCTAGGTTTACAGCCTCTCGCGTTGTATGTTTTCTTGCAAAGCGCTGAAACAGCCACCTATACAAATGATTGCAAAAAACTACGACAACAACATTAATACTCAGTTGCTTTTTCTTGTAAATATGCTTGATGTCCATTTATTTATCTTCATCACGTCGTATGGGAGAGGGTCCTCCATACCCTTTACTTTTAGCTAAGTAAAGAATTGTTTGCACAAAAATTAGATCACAAAATGTGACATGTCAAGCATCGCCAGCTGCTACGTTCGGCTTGCTTAGTTTTACAATTCATACATTCTTCGAATTTTCGAACTAATAAAAATTTGATTAGTGTCAAATTAATACTTCTGCGCATCAAATTATAATTCTAAGTTTGAAGGTAATACTTTCAAGGTTACTAATTTCAGGTTACTAGTTTCAGTTTCAATTTGAGACACGTGTTTCAAATTGATATTGATGAAAATTGTTTTGGGTGTACCAGTACACAAAAAATATTTTATTTTACAAACATTTCCGCCTCCAGTCCATGGAGCTGGCTGTGGGGGAAAATCGAAATTAAGCTATATATATTTGTTTCGGTTACGGTACTGATAACCGGTTCTATAAATAAAGGTGATGCGATCACGGTTATCAGAAAATAATTTGTTTCGGATACGGCTACGGTTTCGGTTTCAAATTTTAAAGTGTTTTTAGCGGTTTCGGTTACATTTTTTATCTTTGGTCGAAACACACTGTTCACAAATCAAAGTTTTAATGCGCAATTCTTTGCAAAAAGATCTATCACTCCACTCTTTAATGCTTTCCGTGACTTAAGTAAATTACTTCTTCATGTCCTCGTTTTCGAGATAACGAGTTTTATTGGCAATCGATCGCTTGGAAGATTCAATATTCTAGCAATCTCCTCCGCGACTCCCAGAAAATTTTTTCCTGCGATCGGCGACTAAACAATATTCTTGGAGACGCGCGAATGATTGCTAGAAGATTCAATCTTCCGATAATCTTCCCCGCGAATCTCAGAAGACTCTTTTTGCTGAATTGTTTCCAGGGGTGTCTCCAAAAAACTGTTAGTTACAGACTTAATGAAAATAGGTTGCAAACAGGAAATCAAACAAAATCGAATTTGGGTTCCGATTTCGGATCTGATACGTACCGAAACTTCTGTTTCGCTAAAAGGTTCTGTTTTGGTTCTATTTTCGGTTGTTGTTTTTTGTTAATTTTATGAATCGACCACGCCAACATCCCCTTCCCCGAACATGGTATCTACAATCATTTGGAAAATTCAAAATAAATATGTTTTTTCCTCAGATTTGATCTGTTGTGTGCACTTAATGAAAAAATTGGTTATAGATAAGAACATTCCAAGTCTTAAATCGTAGCTGGCTTATCGAAAAAAGACTTTTGACTTCACGTAACCCCACAGGAGTGGAGTGATATTAGCAAACCAAATGTCGTCGACTTCAATGGCTTCAATTTTAGGTAACAAAAAGCCATTTATCATACTGCGGTAGCATTCTGTGCGGCCTTATTTTAAAAGAAGTATGGACCAGCAGCCCACAGATCATACCAAACAGTGCATTTTTGTGGATGTAACTGCATTCTGTTCAAAAGTATTTTCTAGTTTCTGCTTGTTAGAATCTCATTCATTTAACTAATTTTAAACAATATTGTTGGTTTTAGGTCAACGATTCCTGGATCTGCTTAAATCGGTCGAGCTTCAAATTTTAAACTGTTCCCACCCAGAACCAAATCGGGTCTGAGACTCACGGTCTCCTCTCTAAGCATTCATTCACCCGCCAGCCTATCGATAGGTTTCTTCATTTCAGGTATCCCATCGCAATTACAACTTTCTTTAGGAGTCGTAAAGCTTACAAACTGATTCAGCTTGGTCCCTTTAATTAAGCCTGTCCGGTCCGCTTGTTTCCAGCTTTGACGTAAAAGTCCCATCAAATATATCAAAATTTGTTTAGTGACGGACAAAAAAGGTGTCCATGTTTTATCGATAGTGTTGACCAATTTAATCGCCTACACGATAGTTGAGCAAATCGCTTATTTTTGCCGCAACATTAATTGTGTGCCTCTGGTCACACTAGCAGTGCCCTCTCTGTCTTGCACTGTTTTGAATACATACATTTTTCATTTAACTCGCGAATGAAGTTCATCGCCAGACCGAAAAGAATTTGTATTAAAAATTAAATTTAACGAATATTAAAACTAAATTTTGTGTGTGTTTTTCATGAATCAATTAGGGCAACACGAAACTGCTAAATTCTCGAGTAGGTAAGTGTGTGTGCGAGCGAGTGTGAGTGTGTGGTGAAAATCAAGTTAAAAACGAACTTCATCGAACGGTGAAATAGACCAACGCCCCAAGGTGGTGTTGGTGTGTGTGCGTGTGAGTGATGACAAGAGCGGAATAGTATCTCATAAATCGAAATGAACCGAAATGTGGGACAGATCAGTTCAGTGGTAACCACTAACTAGGAAATGTGCTAAATCCTATATACACGGACATACATACATATAGCAAAAGCATCGATTAAAAATTGAGCAGATTCTGCTGTTTGCCGCCCCACTGCTGGCGTTGATGACATCATTTGTGAGAGCGCGCGTATATAAAAAAAAAAGTGGTGTGTGAGCTGCTCCTAATCGAATTGGACGAGTGGTGTGGTGGGGAGTTAAATTTATTTTTTTGCTTTTTTTTCTGTTTTTGAAAAGTGTGTCCTAGAATCAAAACAAAAGTGAAAGATGAAACTCTCTCTCCCTCTCATTCGCCACATAGATACGCCTGCATTTTGAAATACAGTTACGTGCACACACACACGCACACACAGAGAGGAATATACCATGTAAAAATAGGCAATGCCTCCGCGCCCCCTCCTCCTCCTCCCAACACCACAGGCACCTTCTCAACCAGCCAACCTCAACTCAAGAGGTCACGAGTTGATGAAGTTTCCATTGTGAAAATGGGTGAAAATTTTATTGCTCTGCACTTGCTGCTGCTTAGCTCACTTTTTCTATCTGACTTGGGTTTTGTTTGTGTGTTTGGCGGCGGCGGCGGGCCCACCTTGTTTATGACAAATCGCTAGCACACAAACATACAATTATGTATGTATGTATGTGTGTACAGTTGTAAACAGGCCAGCTCCTTATAGGAGAAGCCGCTACTAAAAGAAAAACATTTTGGAAACAGGTTTTCTCCATAATTAAACTTTGACTTGACTTTACATTTTGGTGGTGGTTTGCATTGAAGTTAGCTTGTTGTTGGTTAATTGAACCTTTATTAGGTTGCACAACTACAACTCTCTCGCTCCCTCTCTCTGTGTCTCTCTCTCTAACTTGATTAAGTGATGAACTCAACTTCAACTTGTCATTAACAAGCAGCAAGCAGATCGCCTCATAAACTCGGCAATCATAATTAAAAGCACACACCGAATGAGAGAGAGAGTGAGAGAGAGCGAGGCCAGTTACAAATTTGCTTTCTTATGCATTTTTTGAGTTCAAAACCTACCCTGTGTTTACTTCACAACACCTCTCCGTGCCTCCCCCTCCCTCCTGCCCAACATACACAATTCAACTCTCCAGATACATACTCTACACAATCTGCGTGAGTGCGGCGGCGTTTTGTTTTTGTTGTTGTTCTCTCTCTCCAAGTTTGAAGCTTCGTTTTATTATAAAATTATTACGTAATACATAGAAGCTACGCTACTTTTGTATCTCTCGGTGTGGCTGTGTGTGTGTGTGTGTGAGTGTTACGTCTATGTAAATAAGCTTCATATTAGTGCTGTGCTGATTTCGGCTTTTGTTTGTTTTAACAATTGTGTTTGTTGTCGCAAAAATTAGTACAAATGAAATCAGCATTGTCCAGTGTGGGAGGGAGGGAAGGGGAGGAGAGCATCTCAACAATGTTGAAGGGAATGACCTGCACCTGTACCGACAGCAGCAGCAGCAGGAGAAGGGATTCCGAATGGGAATAAAGGTCAAAGGACATTCACACACAAACGCATTTGGTATAGATACCGCAAAAGGCACTTCCTGATGCGGTAGTGGAAAATTGTGCGAGTTTTGTTGACCTAGGACCAAAGCGAAATTGTTCCACGAATACATTTTCATTTTGCAGAAAGAATTTAATCCTTGATTAAGCTTTAGAAGAATTTAGTTTAAACTTTTAAAGTAAAACAAGAAAAAAGTGGGTCATGCTCTGTAGCCATAAAGTTTGTATATATCTGACACAAGTGCTTCCAATCATATTGGATTAATTTCCCTATAACTCGACTATCCTTATCATTTCTTCGGCTTAAAAATAAATAAAACTGATTGCTAATATTCGGTAAAGCTACAAAACTGAGATTTAAATTTAAATTTTTGACTGGTTCAATAACGATTTCCGAAATTATCCCAGCCTAGAACCAAAACTTGAATTTTATCAGTTTTTTTACAACCAAATAATACACCTTAAAATGCTTTTGAACCTGCGGAACCTTCATGAGAAAATGCTTGAATATATAACTTTATTTTAAGGATTGTATCCTATTTATCTTTCAAAATACTTTATTTTTACATTCTTAAAAGCTCTTACATTAATTAATAAAACGACTTGGGCATTGAAATAATCTTTTTTTTCAAACTTAATCAACTTTAAGAACAGAAAAAGTATTTAAATGTGGAAGATTCTGTGTCAGAACATTTTCCCAGACGATTATAAAAGTTTCTCCTTGACTAGAGACCTTGCTCAGTGGTCGTTATTCATGGTTTAAAACCAGGGAACCTAACCGAATCGTATTTCGGTTGCGGTTTAAGGTTACCTGGAACAGCAAGAAAAGCTTTTGATAGCTCTTACAGTTCTGAACACTTTATTGTTTTGTACGCGATTCATGATTAGAAAAATCTTGATTGATGCCATTAAGCTGATTTTGATACATACTGAACATAATTATAATTGTAATTTAAGACTGTCAGATCTCAATCTTTGATATTGATCTTTGATATACGGTGTAAAATTTTGATAACTTTTGTGCCCTCCGAGTGTGATTCATGATCCAACAAGAGCGACATATATCAGTTCTCCTGCTAGCGATATCGTGTAAAGAATCTTCGGATTTCCTAATTCGAATTTATTTTTTTAGAATTTTAGAATAATGAATGTTGTATTGGATTGATTAGAATTGAGAACTTTAAACGCTATTTTTACCAAATGGTTGATTTTGAGTTATAACAATAATGAAGTAAGTTATCGATTTATGAACCAACTTCGTATCAATTTTCAGAAAAAGAGTGTAGTATATGGGTAATTACTTCTGAAGTGGGCAACTATTTTTTTTTCATATTCTCCGAATGCTTTAATTTATTTTTGTTAGGGTATAACTGCAATTTTTTACGGTTTTTAAGAGTTTTACCTTTTTTTGACAGAGAGATATACACAGAAAAAAAGATACTCCTAGAATGGATATTGGAAATATCCACATTAAGATCAACTTTTTTTATATATGAGCTCATTAAGTGTCAAAAAACTAATGTTAGTTAATGGAATAAAGGATACATATTCAAGTTTCAAAATATGAAGCATATGTTTAAATGGGGTTTAAATTGTTGTCCAAAATCTAAATTTTAGTTAATAGAATTAAATAATATTAGTATAAAATTGATAAATATCGTAAATTCAAATTGAAGATGAAAACACGAATTCTGTTTTATCTACAAACTGGTTTAAGTAATCGGAGAATCCAAAATGGAAAACACGTGTCGAATTATTTCGCGTACTAAGCTTACAAAACAAGTTTCAATTCAATCGGGTGAAAAATAAAATTATTTTTACACAGTTTGGGTTGATGGAAAAAGTGTAACGTCCGCCACAGGACAAAAATTAAAATATTTCAATACCGGGACGACTTATCATTCTTTTGAAAGCTGGGTTGAAACGGTCATTTATTCCATTAAATTTTTTGTTATCAGACTTTTTTTTGTTTATTATGAAAAATTCTCTAAAAAATGTGGAAATGCACATAATCCTTAAAGTCGACTTCCATTTTTTGTAACGTCCGCAACGGAACTTTAAACAAACATAACTTTTTTTAAAAACAGATAACCTTGTTTTTAAATTGAGTTTGAAAGTGCTCTCAAAGAACTCAATTTTTGCAAAAAAAATCACTAAAATATAACAATTTGGACGCCAGCTGGGTCAATTTTAACAAGCAAATTTGCGTACAAATGTAACGTCCGCAACGCAGGATTAAAATGTAAATGTTGGCTATACAGCTCCTAAAACGGGGCCAAGCCAAGCTTCTCACGATCTCTTGGCGTGTGTGCTTTAAATTGTTCGCACAAGAGAAAGGGACCTACAGTTTAACGCCGGATCCGAACGGCAAAGTTTGAGAATTTGCTTTTTCATGGCTAGTTACTTCACAGCTGGCGCCAATAGCTGGTGAAGGTAACCGTATGTGTAAAAGCTATTTTCCAAAGAAAGAAAAAAACTTTTATTATTAGATGTTCCGAGGCGGGATCGAACCCACGACCTCCCGCCCAGCAGTCCAGCACACTAACCACTGGGCCACATACGGCCACATTCACATTTTCAGCTCATTTTGATTAAAAATAAAGATCAGTGATATATTTTTTCTGATAAATCCTTTTTAAGCGAAAATAAATTGAATTATCCAGTCCAAATGAATACCGAAAATAACTTGAGGATCATCAAAATTTATACTTTTTTTCCTAGTTTAGCGATTGTTTTTTATTTTATATTTGAAAGGTCAAAAAAAAAAATAAATACAAATTTCAAGAAACAACGCAAACGCTTTTTTTAATGCTTGCATTCAACGGCCAGTTCTAAGCTCTCTCAAAAGCTTTAGCTTTTGGACTTAGAACTTTAAGCTTAAGCTTATTTGCACCAACAAGTTGAAAACATGGTGACTTGTCCTATTTTTACTTTCATTGTTTTTTGAGGTTCCCAACTGATTAAAACATTGATTGTATGGAAAGGCAGGTGAAGCGATGGTTTCGACAGCGATAAGCCTATGAAGGAAGAATGATGAAACGGTACCGTATAGGCGACCAGCTCATTTTTGGTGTACAATAATGCATAAGTTGTGTTCAGTTGTGAACAAACACAACTTTTTCGGATCTTGAGCCAGCTAAACTCAATAATTAAACATTAGAAAGGTCGCCAGATAAATTACAAAAATAAAAATGTTAAAAAAAATATTTTTTTCCTTTGCTTTGTGATACACATATTTTTGTTGGTTTCCATCGAATCTTTGTAGATTTGTGGAAATAAATTTATAAATGAAATTAGGATTTATTCTCATGATATTTTTGTAAATGTAAAATTGGCTCCAAAGCAGCTCCAAAGGGGCCCAGACAAGCTTCTCTCATGATATTCTTAGTACTCTTAAAAAGGGTTTTATCCATAAATCACTTCATATAGTTCATAAACCAGACTTTAAAATAGACAGAACTGACTTAAGAGATTCAACAACAAAGCCTTGGTTTGCGGATTAGGGTAATTTTTACTCTAGCAATTGTCATTAGCTTCTCCAAAAAGATCAGAAATAATTTCCACCCAGACCACCAAAAATATTGATTCATTATATGCAGCTAACTTAGCTTATGTATATCAATATAAGTTCTTGAATCAAAATTTTCATGTCTTTAATATTAACGTAACGTACATTTAGGGATGTATAAAAAATATCAGAATTACGCGTTAGAGAATGGCTTGCCACGTTACGTATGTCACGTTGCGTATCATATGGAGTCAAATATAAATAAAGCAACATTTATTTTTCAGCGAATCAGCTATAAATAAGTACTTACTTGTAAATATTAGTTGTTATTAATAAAACTCTCAAACGCATTCCGCAAACATTTCCCTTTTTGTAACAGTAGACAATACTGGCTTCTGTATACTGTTACGTTGTGCATGTCTTTTTGTCTGGCTGTTTCTTGGAACCTTGCTGTCTAGTAAACATTGTCTACGACTTCCAGCTTTTAAACTAAATAAACTGTTATCCAAAAACTAATTTGCGCAAATTTATAATAATATTTTTTTTGTTAGTGTTCCTTCATAATAAAGGTAAAAAAATCCTACAATTCTAAAGTATGCTTTCCTCATTTAGTTGCACTTAAACGAAATAGTTAAAATGTTTCCCAAGTAATTTTTTGCTCAGAAGTTAGTCTTAAAATTTATCCCAGAAAATGCCTCATATAAATTTTCAATTTAGTTAAATTGTTTAAAATTCCCTTTAAAACTAAGTACTCGCTTTCTAGTCTATTTGTTGCACTCAGAACCGAAGTTATACCGGTACATTGTTTTGGTTCTATTCGGTCTTTTTTGTGTTATAATCGGTTCTATTGGGTTATACGGTTTGATTCCCTTGTTATTAGTTTTTTTTTTTTTTTGAAAATCCATGGTTTTTAAAATGTGGTTTTTAGAAATGTACACGCTGAGAAAAAAAGGATTGTTTCTAATGATCCTCAGGATATTTTCGGTATCCATTTGGACTGGATAGCATTAAAAGGATATATCAAAAAAAAATTTGTTTGGTTGATCCTATTTTCTTCATCCAAAGGAGCTGAAAAATGTGAAAAGGATATTTAAAAAAATGTATTTTAAGTGGATATCCATTCTACGGGGATCTTTTTCTTTCTCTGTACATATATTTGAGAATACATACAGTGATTCTTAATTCGACACGGCAATTAGTAAATTTACAGTGCAGTTAACAACTTCAAAGTCGTTTTTTCTCACTTACAACTGTGTTTTCAAAGTCGGTGACCACGATTGCTCAAAAACGGCTGAATATATTACTCTAGAATTATTTTAACTCAAAAATTTTGGTGCAGTTAAAATATACCGAACTGTAGGTACTTTATAATGTTAAATGAAACATATCTTAGTTTATTTTAAGAAATAACTTGTTCCATAGAAAATAACAAAGGCAAAGGATTCCTTTAAGGGGTTAGTAGTAGTCGTAGTATGTTTATTGTGGCTTATTGTAGGCCGTTTCGATCATTTTAACATCTTTCTTAATTGTA
The DNA here is from genome assembly GCA_018904275.1 of Lordiphosa clarofinis. Taxonomy (NCBI): domain Eukaryota; kingdom Metazoa; phylum Arthropoda; class Insecta; order Diptera; family Drosophilidae; genus Lordiphosa; species Lordiphosa clarofinis. The sequence continues at coordinate 894,772 of JAEIGQ010000077.1, read as the reverse complement.
TTAGTTTTTCTATCTAAACATTTGAATTTTACATTTAACAATTATTTCGTTGACATTAATACAATACAAGCAACATAAGAATCATAATAATTTAAGTTAAAAATTTTCTAAAATTATATTTTGCCTATATTTCAAAGCTAGTTTTATAAAGGTTGCGAGCCCAGTCCAGTTGCAACCGTTTAATAGTGCTCGACATTCTTCTTCAGTAAGCCGTGTCTTTCCTAGAATGCCTGTCCTGATTACCGGGCATCTGGCCACAAAATGCTCCACATCCTCTCGTTCTCGCAAATTACATAGAGTGCACATTATGTATTCATTCTGATGGTGCTGTTTGTAGTTCAGGCTCAGCATTTCGAAGAAGATATTTGATATCATCAATGACCCAATGTTATCTTGGAAGTAATTGTTATCTGCCATATTGTAGTTAAAAAAAAGAAAAAAAAAAAAAAAAAAAAAAATTATTTTTATATATATATATTCCCCCCCCCCCAACAAAAAAAAAAAAAAAAAAATAAAACCCCCCCCCCCCCCCCAAAAAAAAAAAAAAAAAAAAATTTTCATCTCGTTTAGTGTTGAGTAGGAGTTTCTTCAGACGCTCTGTCTTGCTTCATTCTTCCACCTATGCCGCGTTGTAATTTCTAAACTTCTAATAATTTCACAGAGTTGTTTCTCCCATTGGCTTCGATCCCCAAGTGTAAGTTCCGTGTTATACTCTTGTGCCAGGCTTTTCCACCGTTGAAAGAATTGCGATTCAGTTGCGAACAAATACTTTGCAATGATTTTTAGATATTTAAACCAGAAATAACTCAATCAAAGTTTTCTCGGAAGTCTCTTTTAACCAAATTCCATACTTAAAAGCAATTATAAGTGTCCTTTCAAAACTTTTATGTTCGAAAGACAGAAACAATTTGGACAAGCAACATGTAAACACCATTATTTTTTGAGGATAAGCAAATTAAATAAAATCCATTATTTATTTTCATGTTGAAATTTGCGTTTTAATAATTTTTCCTCTGTCAACATTAAAAGGATAACATAGTTTTAAACCTAATTCACCATCCAGATAGAGGAGTTTATTTATTGATATGCCCCGGCTCACATCGGGTGGATGGAGAAGGCACGTTCAAGAGCGTGGAGAGGATAAAAATAAAAGAATATTATACGAATTAATATACTGAGAACATTCAGTTGACAACAAATGGTACAAGATATTAAAATTAGCACATACTGATACTACTCTGATACTATCCTACTCTTGTTGGCACAACAAAATGGAGCAGGCTTAGAAGGTAACACCAATCAATATCGCCATTGCACACTGGACATTTGGACATGTCAAAAATTTTGGCAGAAATTAGAAAAATGTAGTTACAGATCTGAGACTTGGTACACTTTATGGTTATATCGGTATTAGACCGATCGGACCACGCCCTCTCGGCCGCCCCGTATATGCCAATTTTTTTGAATACAGTAAATTCTAAAATACCTTCCATAAATCTTAAATGTATATATAATTTTTTTTAATAAACAATCGGGTAAATCACCCGAACCACCTCAGCCCCCTCCACACCCACCTGAACGCCTAAACACATTTACCTTCTTTTTTTAATGCGCCTTTGTTTCAGCCACTGTTGCTACATAGATAAGAAGATTTTCATTTTTACCATGATCTGCTGAAACCGTGGCAGCTAATCTACGCTTCAAGCGAGAGCTCCCTTCATAGCATAATCGTGGGCATCCTGCATTTTCAAAGAATTCACCTGGTTAAAAGATTTATTTCCAATCGAGATGCAAGTCAAGTTTGGTAATGCATATTAAATCCTGAGACCATCCGATAGCATTTGCTTTAATAAACATTAACATAGTCAAAAAATGTTTATTTTCTTTTTTTTCGACTCCTCCTTGTTTTTTGTGTGCTTCCTGCGCGACCATTTGCAAGCCAAAACTTCGCCTTAACTCAAATAAATGTTGTCTGAACAAAGTCGATTTTTCGCAAAAGGGGCAAAAAGGGGTCAAAACGATTAATATCCCCGTATTAGGTACACATTGAAGAATAATATAGCGTTTAAAGTTCCGTCAATCCACGTCAATCCAACATACTTTTATTCCACGGAACACAACAAGTTTAAAGTTAGAATTGCTAGAAACATCATTTTACAAAAACACATATTAAGAAAGACAAATCACGTAAAACAGGGAATGCGTGATAACACTTATAATATACATACCTTAAACTTTTTTTTTTTCCATTTTGGCTTACTTCAATATTCGACGTAGATTTTGTTACATACTGATTTGAAATATGCTCTTATGTGCAAGGCAAAAAATGTCAAAGTTTGTGTAAACGAACAGCTGACTTCCAGGGCTGCCTAAATTCGCAGTGCTTCAAATTCAATTGTACTAATATGATTTTTAACTGCCCTGGATAATATTTTATTGAAAAAAAATATTGTTTTTTCATAAATCTTAAAAAAAAATTGAATTTCTGCCAAAATTTTTGGCATTTGGACCAGTGTGCATTGATCAGCTTGTGCACAAATTCCGATTCTTCAACGTTGGCAGATTTGGTCATTATAGGATGGTTGCAGACGACAAGGCACCCCGTTTAGGCCGCGCAATGCAAACAGAAAAAATTGTTTTTGAACACTTTTTATAAAGTCTTGAGCTTCTTTAATTGTTCGCAAAACTATCCAAAGGCTGCCATATCAACCTAAACCAATTTGCTAATCATCCTCAGCTGAGCGCCATCTAAGTAAAAACAAACGGGCTAAGCCTTGCCAAGTTACACTTCATGACTGGCGCGAAAATATTTTTAATTTTAAATATGACTTAAATTTTTATTATAAACATAAACCACATACAAATTTGAATTAAACATCATATTCACATCATATTTATTTGTTGATGCAAAAGAGAGCAGTATAAGCTCGTATGTTGTCGGTATGGTGACGTAGACGAAATTCTCAAGTCGACTCTACTTCAATTTGATCAAATAATTTAATAAGAAAAAATGTTTACTAAATTACCTAAATTTACTGATATTTAACAAATCCAAAATCTGATGATATCCGAACCGTACCTAGAGCCTTACGAGGGGCTCGAACCTTCAGAATGCAAAGATCTAATGTTCTACAAAATGTTTGATAGGCATGTTTAAACCCATCAAGAAATCAAAGCTTGTCAAACGTCTTGGATAAGTTATATTTTAAGCCGAACTTTTATCCAAACAGAAAGTGTCAGAATCGGGCTTAGGTTTGAGAGGTAATAAGCTTAGGAGCTGCGCTTAGTAGTTAGAGACTGGTTAGCAACATGGATTGTAACTAACCGAACCCTGTGGAACAAATTCGGTAGGTGGTTTTAAAGCACACTTTCAAAATATTCCAGTACAAGAAATATTCGAAGACTTTTTGGTAGTCGTAAGTTGTACATACAGTTTTGAAGTTCTGTGACACCGAGGCCAAACGAGTCCCCTCCCCAATATATCTGCTGAATTATTTGGGAACTAAAAAAAATGCCGAGATTGTCTGTAGATCAGCGCCAAAAAGTGAATTTGCTTTGACCTGCTGTCAGCATTAAAGGCTAGCCTGCGACTGAAAGGTTTTTTGCTCTCTTCTCCTCAGCTTCGGCATGCGTTCGGATGGTGTACGTGTAAATAACGAAGTGTCTTTGCCCCCTGATTTGAAGGTGTCCTAAACAGGTCGCTATGGTGACTGTTTCGCTGTCAGGAGTATAAAAAAGTGACAGCTTTAGGTCGCTAAAGGTGGTCAGTGCCTGTTCACTCTTATATTTGATAGCTTAATCCTTGTCATTCATCATAGTCTCCAGAATATGGTTACAAACACTTTATACCTATTCCCAGGCTTTATGGATTCTCACAAATAATTTGGAGAGTGTAGACAGCGCTCGGATTGGAACAGAAACAGAATCCTTTATTTGCTGAGGCACTTCCTACAGAAATATGAGTCTCATTAAAGTTATCTTCTGCAGGGGCGCGGCCTATTAACTCTCTCTGCTCTGTGTCACACACGGGTCAATCTTTAAGAGTTTTTCGGTAAAGTTCTCAGTGTGGTCATCAAACAGAAGCTGCAAGTTCTGTAGCAAATTTCAAATGGATTATACAAAAAAATGTTCACTACATTCTAGTTACGTATAAATAAGCGAAAATCATGAATGACATTTGATAGTGTTGGTAATTTGTGTGTGTGTGTCGATAGTTTTCTATTCTTTTTTTTTTGGTTTTGTGAATTGAATTTCCTGCAATTTCATGGTTTCGCCATTGGCCCCACATCGAGCGTGCGATTTAAATCAGTGCAGGGGGAGGGTTAGACCTCACACACTCTTTTGTGGCTTGGGGCATGATGTAATCGTCCCCCTGCACACACACACACAGACACACACTGACCAAAGCAATTGCGATCAGACTTCAGGCTGACCCGGCGTATGACCCGGCGGCCCCAATGACGCCATCATATCTATTGAATGAATCATCTTTTAACTAAATTTTCACTCCCATTTTTCCTCTTTTTCTTTTGCAGTATTCTTTTTGTGTGTGGAAAAACACTTTCGGTTTGGACACACAATAAATAAGGATTAACAAATTCACCCGAAAGAGGACAAACTAAATTTAATTAATTGTGGAAACTGTAACAACATAACCAAAACATGACGACGGACATTTCAATTGTTCGATGGGACCCCAGTCAGGGTCCTGGCAACGAATATATCGATGAATACGAATACGATGGCGGCAATTCCAGCTCCCGTCTCTTCGAACGATCCCGCATCAAGGCCCTGGCCGAGGAGCGCGAGAGTGTACAAAAGAAGACGTTCACCAAATGGGTTAATTCGCATCTCTGTCGTGTAAATTGTCGCATCGGTGATCTCTATGTGGATATGCGCGATGGCAAGCATTTGATTAAATTGCTTGAGGTATTGTCCGGTGAGCGTCTGCCCAAGCCAACCAAGGGAAAGATGAGGATTCACTGCCTGGAGAATGTGGATAAAGCGTTGCAGTTTTTACGCGAGCAGCGTGTACATTTGGAGAACATTGGTTCGCATGATATTGTTGATGGGAATGCCTCATTGAATTTGGGTCTGATTTGGACGATCATTTTGCGATTCCAGGTAAGTGGCTGAGGGTTATGATTGACAATGTTGAGCTTACTCTTTGAGAGGAAATTCAAAGTTAAACTAGGCTGAAAGAACAAAAATTAGACTGAGACCTTATTTGTATGGAGATGGCAATTAAACGACCAATTTTATGGTGTAAAGTCGGATATCTGCAGGGTTTCTCGAATGTTGAGCGTATGACCGAAGTATGTGTCACTGAAAAAATAGAAAAAATATATTATACTTTGTCTGCTCAATGGAGCACCACCAGTTTTACCCTTACTCCCGCAGTCAGTGACTTCCATACCAGGAGGTGTTGACTTTGAGGAACTCATCAGAGAATCACTTCAACATCTAACGATGACAAACTCATAAGGCAGGGCGATATTACCAACCTTCTTTCCAATAGGACTCACATGTTTTCTCTTTTAGCAGATTACTTTGAGGTCCAAACAAGCCAGATATAGCGAGAGCTCTCGTCTAGTAGAATCACAAGGCAAACATAGGAAACCAAAGCACTGCAGACTCAGTAGAACTTCTCTTTCTTAGATCCCTAACAGATTAGAACTCACGGCGCCGGACTTTGTGCCCTTTACAATGACTTTTGCAGAAGTTGCCGGGATGAGAAAGATGGGACTTTATTTTTTTAAAAATTAAAAGGATGGAGAATAAGAATAATAAAGGCTCAAAAAAATACCCAACCTAATGGCGCTAATCAAGATTTTAAATTTGGAGTCCGGTCTTTCGGCCCTTTCGACTTTTTCGGCCAGCATAAACACCACACATGTTTTCAATTGGATTCATGCTCGGAGAACGCACAGGCCTTACTTAAAGCTGGATATTCTTCTCAGTGAACCACCCACGACTGTCCCTTATAACACGTTAATTAACACTTCATCCAATAAGTTTAAATAGCTCTCTTTATTCCTGCGACTTATAATCTAGCATATCGGGGTTTGATTGTGATTGCTAAAAGCGTCCCAAAACATCACAGAGCCGCCAATACGGTTTTGGCAGGTCGAGTAACTAAAACCATCTGGCCCATTCAAGTTTACCTATTTCTCATCTGGGAGTACATACCACATTTTGCCTCTCCTCTCTCCAAGACATGTTGTTTTCTTAGATGCCGTCAATGCAGGCTTAGTCTTCATGTTCTTTAAGATTACAGGTCGCATGACCTGCTATAGTATGAACTCTTAGTAGACTTGTAGGACCAAGAGTCGGACCCGAATACATTCTTTTAGCAAGATAATGCTGTCATACACATGTCAAGGGCCAGTCGTAAGTGGTTCAGTGAACAGAAAATCAAGCTTCATGAACAGGCAGCACGTTCTCCAGACATGAATCCAATTGAGAACATGTGGCGTAAGCTTGCACGTCGTGTTTACGCTGACTGAAGAGCTTCGAAAGGGTGTTACTGAGGAATATGCCAAAATGCTGGATTCCGAATTCGAATTCATGATAAGATAGAAACTCTGAGTAGCTTACAAGTCAAGGGAAATTATAAATAGTTATAGTATAGTATAGTATTATGTGATCTAATACTATGATATTCTAGGATGATGCCAATAGTTTGGTGATGGCTAAAATAAAGTTTTTCAACTTTCAAAATAGCTATAGTTCCTGCCAGCCGCCAGATTACAAATTCTCCCGCAATCGGCATTCAAAAAACTCTAGATCTGGGAAGAAAATAGCAAATTCGGCGATACTGGTCCTGAGTTGGTTCTCATTTTCATCTACGATTATGTCAGAACTGTAGACTTGTTGGTTAATTTAAACCACAAAAATGCGGATTGTTTATTCCATTAAGCGTCTGCTTGACTGTAAACAGTTTATCATTTTTAAACTGCATCTCGACGCTTTAGTTTTCATTCGCGAGAATTTGAAGTTACACTTTTCTGTAGAATTTTTGTTTTTTTTTTAAACATCAGTGGATTTATGAAAATAAATTTTTTTCCCTGGAATGTCACCATAACAGCCTTTGAGATCGTTTTACTGAATAAAGAAGCTTGTGTACGAGTCAGTTGTTATGTTGTTTATCTTTCTGGCGCCCTTGTTGAAATCGGCAGGGGTTTACTCCGGGGCTCACGGAGCGGATTCAGAAATTCGCTGAACCCAAAGCGCATTCGTTCTCCCGCTCTGTTGACAACTTGATAAATTTCAGTCGGTAAGCAAAAGTTGTAAGCAACGCATCTTCGCGGACGAATATTTTGTGTTTTGTCACCAAGCGAGTACAGAAATTCATTACTCTCTTTGTGAGAGAGCGAGTGTGTCTACCTTGTTTAGTATACCTTGGCTGAACCTAGGTTCAGATGCGAACCGGGGATCAGGTATAATTTTTTAGAACATACATGTTGTACGTAAATTGAAACAAACAAAATTTAGAGGCTTGATAAGATAATATTCGAGTTTGGATCATCTAACGTTTTAGCAGCCTCCAGGTCAATAAGTCAGGGAGCAATGAGTGTGAGGCTGCCTTCACACTGTTCGACACATGACCCATGATACCTAGTAGGCCCGCACTTTTTCATGAAATTCTATGAATTTGACAGCTATTCAAATCCAAAACAGAACAATAAGCAGGACTACTAGACTATCATGTGTCTTATGTCGAACAATGTGAAGGCAACCTTAGAGATAAAATGTAGTCTGTTCAATTTTGTTCTATTTTGTTTGTAATATCGCTTAGCTAGTTCCCATTGAGATTATTCTTATTGGCGGATAGGATATACATAACAGTGGTTAGAGTGAGACGGACATATTCACAAATGCACCTAGAAAGCGTAAGTGAGAGCAACACACTAAACAGAAACGGAGTCGACTACTAAATGTATGTTTGTTCATAACTTTTAAACCGAGACACACACACCATAATGGAGGATAGTCAACTGAACAGCTGTTTCAAGAACCTTTCGTTTTTATGACCAGCAGGCTTTGTGTCGGCAAATGCCATCTTCTGCCAGCATTGCTATAACTGCATCAGCAAATAACAGTTTAACCGAATTTGCTTATCGACCCTCAATCGAAGTAGCGACCTTAAGCGAGGTAACCAAACGAAGCCCTCGACGCGAGGCAACCTCAACCAGTTCAAACGAACTTTATTTTGAATATTATAAAAAAAAAATAAAGAAAAACTTGACATTTATAGCAGATAGGAAAGAATGTAAGAGAACGTGCTTTTTGAACCGAATCCTTATCAAATTTTTTTTTGCTCCAGTTCAGGTTTGCCAAAATGTCCTGTTATAAACCTTGATAAGATAGTTTTCTCAAAGTTTCTAATGTTTCTGAGATACTTAGAATCTTTATAACATTCACTTACCTTCACTTCCCCCCACCCGCCCTCCTTTAACAGATTCAAGATATTACCATTGAGGAGGTAGACAACAAGGAAACCAAATCGGCCAAGGATGCTTTATTGCTCTGGTGCCAGATGAAAACTGCCGGCTATCACAATGTGAATGTACGTAATTTTACCACATCGTGGCGCGATGGTCTCGCCTTTAATGCCATCATCCATAAACACCGTCCGGATTTAGTGCAATTTGAGAAGCTATCGAAAACGAACGCCATACACAATCTGAACAATGCCTTTGATGTGGCCGAGGATAAGCTGGGCCTGACCAAGTTTCTCGATGCGGAGGATGTGTTCCTGGAGCACCCCGATGAGAAGTCGATCATCACCTATGTGGTCACGTACTATCACTACTTCAGCAAGCTGAAGAAGGAGACGGTGCAGGGCAAGCGTATTGGCAAGGTGGTGGGCATTGCCATGGAGAATGACAAGATGATCCATGACTATGAGCACTTCACGAGCGATCTGCTCAAGTGGATTGAGACCACAATCCAGTCGCTGGGTGAGCGTGAGTTTGAAAACTCTTTGGCCGGTGTTCAGGGTCAACTGGCTCAGTTCTCCAATTATCGCACCATCGAGAAGCCGCCGAAGTTCGTGGAGAAGGGCAACCTGGAGGTGCTGCTGTTCACGCTGCAATCAAAGATGCGGGCCAACAACCAAAAGCCGTACACCCCCAAGGAGGGCAAAATGATATCCGATATCAACAAGGCCTGGGAGCGTTTGGAGAAGGCCGAGCATGAGCGGGAGTTGGCACTGCGCGAGGAGCTGATACGCCAGGAGAAGCTTGAGCAATTGGCCGCCCGATTCGATCGCAAGGCCTCAATGCGCGAGACCTGGCTGTCGGAGAACCAGCGTCTGGTGAGCCAGGACAACTTTGGCTTTGATCTGGCTGCTGTGGAGGCGGCGGCCAAGAAGCACGAGGCCATCGAAACGGACATCTTTGCCTACGAAGAGCGTGTACAGGCCGTGGTGGCTGTCTGCGATGAGCTCGAGTCGGAGCGCTATCACGATGTGAAGAGAATCCTGCTGCGCAAGGACAACGTGATGCGCCTATGGACGTATCTGTTGGAGTTGCTGCGTGCCCGTCGCATGCGCCTGGAGATCTCGTTGCAGCTGCAGCAGAACTTCCAGGAGATGCTCTACATTCTCGATAACATGGAGGAAATCAAGCAGCTGCTGATGACCGACGACTATGGCAAGCATCTGATGGGCGTGGAGGATCTGCTGCAGAAGCATTCGCTTGTGGAGGCAGACATCAATATATTGGGCGAGCGGGTCAAGGTGGTCGTGCAGAACTCCCAGAAGTTCCTCAGCGATGACCCAGAGGCGTACAAGCCCTGCGACCCTGAGATCATTGTCAGCCGCGTTCAACAGCTGGAGGATGCCTACGCGGAGCTGGTGCGTCTGGCTGTGGAGCGTCGCAGTCGACTGGAGGAGAGCCGCAAGCTCTGGCAATTCTATTGGGACACTGCCGACGAGGAGAACTGGATTAAGGAGAAGGAGCAGATTGTGTCCACCGATGAGATCGGTCACGATCTCACCACTGTCAACTTGCTGCTGAGCAAGCACAAGGCCCTGGAGTCGGAGATCACGTCGCATGATCCGCAGCTGCAGAATGTGGCCAAGGTGGGTGCAGAGCTGATCACCGAGGGTCACTTTGGCGCCGATCGCATTAAGGATCGCCTAAAGGAGATCCTCTCCAAGTGGGATCATCTGCTGGATCTTACCAAGTATCGACGCCAGCGCCTGGAGAATGCCGTCGAGTATTTCCAGTTGTTTGCCGATGCCGACGATGTGGACAACTGGATGTTGGACACGCTGCGCATTGTCTCCAGCGAGGATGTGGGTCGCGATGAGGCCAATGTCCAGTCGCTGCTCAAGAAGCACAAGGATGTGGCCGACGAGCTAAAGAACTATGCCGAGGTCATCGATGCCCTGCATAAGCAGGCCGAGACCCTCAAGCTGAACGAGGCGGAGAAGGCGAATGTGGACAAGCGGCTGGAGGCCATCGATACGCGCTACAAGGAGCTGACCGAGCTGGCCAAGCTTCGCAAGCAACGTCTCCTCGACGCCCTAAGCTTGTACAAGCTTATGTCTGAGGCCGACGGCGTCGAGCAATGGATCAAGGAGAAGACCAAGATGCTGGACACCATGGTGCCCGGCAAGGACATCGAGGATGTGGAGATTATGAAGCATCGCTTCGAGGGCTTCGACAAGGAGATGAATGCCAATGCTTCACGCGTGGCCGTGGTCAACCAGTTGGCACGCCAGTTGCTTCACGTTGAGCATCCCAACTCAGATGAGATTTTGGAGCGTCAGAATCATCTCAACCAGGAGTGGTCCACGCTGCGCGAGAAGGCCGAGGCCAAGATGGATGACCTGAAGTCCGCCCACGGTGTGCAGACCTTCTACATTGAGTGCCGCGAGACCATCTCCTGGATCGAGGACAAGAAGCGCATTCTCACCGAGACCGACAGCCTGGAGATGGATCTGACCGGAGTGATGACGCTGCAACGTCGCCTCAGCGGCATGGATCGCGATCTGGCCGCCATTCAGGCCAAACTGTCGAGCCTGGGACGCGAGGCAGATAGCATTGAGGCTGAGCATCCAGAGGAGGCGGCTTTGATCCGCGAGCGTATTGCCCAAATCGAGCTCATTTGGGAGCAACTTACCCTGATGCTCAAGGAACGCGACTCCAAACTGGAGGAGGCCGGCGACTTGCACCGCTTCCTGCGCGATCTCGACCACTTCCAGACCTGGTTGACCAAGACCCAAACAGATGTGGCTTCCGAGGACACACCCACCTCGCTGCCTGAGGCGGAGAAGCTGCTCAACCAGCATCAGTCCATCCGCGAAGAGATCGACAACTACACGGAGGACTACAAGAACATGATGGAGTACGGCGAGCGACTGACCTCCGAGGGCAGCACCTCGGATGATCCACAGTACATGTTCCTGCGCGAACGCCTGAATGCCCTGAAGGATGGCTGGGAGGAGTTGCATCAAATGTGGGAGAATCGCCAGGTGCTGCTCTCGCAGAGTCTGGATCAGCAGCTGTTCAATCGTGATGCCCGCCAGACTGAGGTGTTGTTGAGCCAGCAGGAGCACTTCCTCAGCAAGGACGACACTCCCGTAAACTTGGAGCAGGCGGAGAACCAACTGAAGCGACATGAGGCCTTCCTGACCACCATGGAGGCGAATGATGACAAAATCAACACGTTGCTGCAGGTGGCTGACACCCTGGTCGAGAAGGATCACTTCGATGCGGACAAAATTGGCAAGCGGGCGGAGAACATCACCGGACGCCGGGATGACAATCGGCAACGGGCTTTGGATCAGCATGAGAAGCTCAAGAACCAGGTGAAACTCCACGAGTTCCTGCAGGATCTGGAGGAGCTGGCCGAGTGGGTGCAGGAGAAGTACGTTACCTCACAGGATGAGACCTACAGAAGCGCCAAGACCATTCACTCCAAGTGGACCCGGCACCAGGCTTTCGAAGCGGAGATTGCGGCCAACAAAGAGCGTCTCTTCGAGGCCGAGAAATCCGCCCAGGAGCTGTCCAAGGAGAAGCCCGAGTTCAAGGATGTGATCGAGCCCAAGCTCAAGGAGCTGGCCAAGCAGTTCGATGACCTCGAGGTGCACACCAAGGAAAAGGGCGCCATGCTCTTCGATGCCAATCGCGAAGTGCTGGTCCAGCAGACCTGCGACGACATCGATTCCTACATCACCGACCTGGAGAAGCAGATTGTGAGCGGCGACACCGCCAACGATCTGACCTCTGTCAACATTCTGATGCAAAAGCAACAGGTCATCCAGACCCAGATGGCGGTCAAGGCCCGCCAAGTGGAGGAGATCGACAAGCAGACGGAATACCTGCAGAAGACCGTGCCGGAGGAGAAGATCGAGCCGATTGTGGTGAAGAAGACCGCTGTTTTGGAGCGGTTCGAGAAAATCAAGGCCCCGCTCTTGGAGCGCCAGAAGCAGCTGGAGAAGAAGAAGGAAGCCTTCCAGTTCTGTCGCGACGTCGAGGATGAGAAGCTATGGATCGATGAGAAACTGCCGGTGGCCAATTCCACGGACTATGGCAACTCCCTCTTCAATGTCCACGTTCTGAAGAAGAAGAACCAGTCCCTGGCCACAGAAATCGACAACCACGAGCCTAGAATCAATGCCATCTGCAACAATGGCCGCAAACTGATCGACGAGGGTCACGAGGATGCCAAGAAGTTCGAGGCTCTGATCAGTGATCTTACCCAGAAGTGGCAGGAGCTGAAGGATGCCATTGAGAACCGCAAGAAGCATCTGCTCGAGTCGGAGAAGGTGCAGCAGTACTTCTTCGATGCCCAGGAGGCTGAGTCCTGGATGAGCGAACTGGAGCTCTACATGATGGTCGAGGATCGCGGCAAGGATGAGATTAGTGCCCAGAATCTGATGAAGAAGCACGAGAATCTGGAGCAGTCTGTGGAGGACTATGCCAATACCATACGCCAGCTGGGCGAGGTGGCAAGACAGTTCAGCGGTGACGATGTGTCCAGTGGTGATGCTGTCGCCGTCAAACAGTCCCAGCTGGACAAGCTTTACGCGGGACTTAAGGATTTGGCAGGCGAGCGCCGAGCCCGCCTCAATGAGGCGCTGCAGCTGTTCATGCTAAGCCGCGAGGTTGATGATCTGGAGCAATGGATCACCGATCGGGAGGTGGTGGCCGGCTCCCAGGAGCTGGGTCAGGACTTTGACCACGTCACCCTTCTCTCGGAGCGCTTCAACGAGTTCGCCCGCGACACAGAGGCAGTGGGAGGTGAGCGTGTGGCCAAGGTTAACGGCATTGCCGACAACCTGATCCAGGCCGGACACTCCGACTCCGCCACCATTGCCGAGTGGAAGGACAACTTGAACGAGTCCTGGCAGGATCTGCTCGAACTGATCGAGACACGCACCCAAATGTTGGCCGCCTCGCGGGAACTGCACAAATTCTTCCATGACTGCAAGGATGTGCTCGGGCGCATCCTGGAGAAACAGCACGGCGTCTCCGATGAGCTGGGACGCGATGCTGGCTCCGTTTCCACGCTACAGCGTAAGCACTACAACTTCCTGCAGGACCTCACAACCCTGTACTCGCAGGTGCAACAGATCCAGGAGGAGTCGGCCAAGCTGCAGGACGCCTATGCCGGCGACAAGGCCAAGGAGATCACCAATCGGGAGCAAGAGGTGCTGCATGCCTGGGACAATCTGCAAGCCATGTGCGATGCCCGCAAACAGAAACTGGCCGATACCGGCGATCTCTTCCGCTTCTTCAACATGGTGCGCATCCTGATGATCTGGATGGAGGATCTGGTCCGCCAAATGAACACGTCCGAGAAGCCACGTGATGTGTCCGGCGTGGAGCTGCTAATGAACAACCATCAAAGCCTAAAGGCCGAGATCGACACGCGAGAGGATAACTTCAGTGCGTGCATATCCCTGGGCAAGGAACTGCTCACGCGCAATCACTACGCCTCTGCGGACATTAAGGACCGTCTGCTGCAGTTGAGCAACAGTCGGAATGCTCTGCTCCGACGCTGGGAAGAACGTTGGGAGAATCTCCAGCTGAGTGAGTATTTCCTTGCACCCTCTCAGCCTTGCTTCACAAATGCTAATCTCTTTAATGTTTCCCCTATGCCTTAGTCCTGGAGGTGTATCAGTTTGCTAGAGATGCTGCCGTTGCCGAGGCCTGGCTGATTGCCCAGGAGCCTTACCTGCTCTCCTCGGAGCTGGGACACACCATCGATGAGGTAGAGAACCTGATCAAGAAACACGAGGCATTCGAGAAGTCTGCGGCCGCCCAGGAGGAGCGCTTCAGTGCCCTTGAGCGTTTGACAACAGTAAGTGACCGAAGGCGAGGGCCAAGCTAAAGGCTGCCGCTAATAACATTTCCTTGACAGTTTGAGCTTAAGGAAATGAAGAGGCGACAGGAGCTGGCAGAGGAAGCTGAACGACAACGCATCAAGGAGGAGCAAGAGGCCAAGGCCGCCTCTGAGGCGGCAGAACAGGCCAAGCGTGAGGCTGAGAGACGCGACGATGTCGATGTGGGCATTTCCCATGACGAAGCAGGTACGATAGTTAACATAGCCTATGCACATTTCCCTCCCTCATCACCCCCACCTCTCCCAAGTGTCCAAGTGAATTGTGAGATGGATCATTATAAATCTGATTGTTTTATATCTATCATTCCCTCATGCTTACTAAACCCAAACAAAAACAAAACAAATAAAAACATAAACTCCACTGGGATTAATCAAAACTAACCCCAACCTAAATGAAGCTGCCAAAGATACGGCTGTCGAATTCGAGCGTGTGGTGGAGACTCAAACAGGTACACCAAGCTGAACCATGCCTAACCTAGAATAGTTAGAACTAACTTTGTGTGATTGATGCCAGCAAAGCATTGAGTTGAGAGATCTTGTTTGGAGCAACCCAACTAAATGAACTATTTTTTGTATGTTTCTAATCATCTATAGAACGAGGCGCCACACCAGCTGCTGGTGAGGGACAGGAGGGCTATGTGACAAGAAAGCATGAATGGGATTCCACCACCAAGAAGGCATCCAACAGATCTTGGGATAAGGTAAGTTTAAGGCTAAAGTATGAACAGAAAATGGTCTGCTCACCCGCTGGCGACCTTAAAAGCTTTAAAGCTCAATCTCTTACTTATGATTAAAACTTATGAACAAAATTTTTGCTTGCATTCTCAGGTTTACATGGCTGCCCGAGGAGGACGCATTTCATTCTTCAAAGATCAGAAGGGTTACAAGAGTAATCCCGAATTGACCTTCCGCAGCGAGCCCAGCTATGATCTGCAGGGAGCTGCCATTGAAATTGCCAGTGATTATACCAAGAAGAAGCATGTGCTGCGAGTAAAGTAAGTATTCCACAATGTTGTCCCTTAGGAATCCTTTCATCAACATCTCTTTTGTTTTCATTTTATAGGCTCGCCAACGGCGCCGAGTTTCTGCTGCAGGCCCATGACGACACTGAAATGTCACAATGGGTGACTTCCCTGAAAGCCCAAAGCGATTCGGCAGCTGTGGCCGCCAGCAGATCCCAAACTCTGCCAGCCACTTCACAAAAGGACGAACCAAAGCGCAGATCGTTTTTTACTTTAAAGAAAAAGTAAAACTTCAACCATAAGAGTTAATGAGAAAGAGCGGGAGAGAGATAGTGCGAAAGAGAGCGAGAGGGATAGAGAGCAGCTAATTAAAAAACAAAAAGAAGAAAAAACAACAAAAAAAATACAACAAATTCTATATATTTTTTTTCTATATATTTAATGCAAAACAAAAAACAAACAATTTATTTCATAAAAAACTTGCATGAGAAAACGAGCAAAACGTAAACAAATTATTATGCTTATCAAATTTGCACGATAAAAAATACTGCTATTATTGATTAAAAACGTATGTATCTTATTTATTTAAACAAAATACAAAGTAATATAAAGATTAAAAAAAAAAAAACAAACAAAAAACAAACAAAAAAAAAACACAAAAAACCAACAATTTGAGGAAGCTAAACTCGTGTATGCATTTCAATGTATTCGATAAATAAACGAAATATTCCTTTAAAGTACACCAAAATCATCGGTTGCTGCGATTGATGGGAAGGAGAAGTAGGGGGTTACTTAAAAGGGTCCTTAAATTCAACGCCAAAGAACTTGGTAAGGGCCTATGGTAGTTGGTTTCTCCTTGCAATTTGAGAAAAGTATATATATTTAAAGATATATTTCAGAAACTAAAGTGCTCTGTTTCTCCATTTAGAAACAAAAATTTTAGTAGAAAATACAGGTAAGCTAATTAAGGTGGACGCCGATAAAAAATTTAACTGATACCATCTCAAATGATTGCTTTAAGGGTAGGTATAAATAATAAATTAAAAGATCAAAAAATTTTAGATCATGCTTTAACCTTCGCGAAAAGCCTTCAAAGTTTTCACAAATATTACGTATAAGACACGAATTCTCCGTATCATTTTAAAAGTTGTAAAATTTAAATTTTAACCGAGCAACAAACAAATATGGAACAGGAACCGAATGTATTTTTGGTCGCCAAATTAAGACCTTATTTCGTCAAAGCCAGCCCATTTTCAACGAAGAGATGCGATTTATCCATGAAGTTTATTTAAATGTAGTAATTTGACAAAATCAAAATTTTCAAAAGTTGTAAGTAAAAAAAACATGCTAACCATAAAGTGCGACTTTTGGAGTCTGGATTTTGCACCACTTGAATAGGACACTTTAACTAAAAACCGTTTAAGAATGTTTCAATGTTTTTCAAATGACAATATTACTTAAATTAGAAATTATTAACATGTTTTTAAACACCGTTTTTTTTCCAAAACTTCACACATTCGGTCTGGAAGGGATGCATACAATTTTCCCAAATATTTCAACGAAATCGAGCTCCATGCTAATCTGATAGCTGCAATTAGTTCGGGAACGCTCAAATATTGCTGACCTGACGAGTTAGCCATCCCCATACATTTTCAATGATATTCAAGTCCGGTGAATAGGGTGGCTAGTTTAATAACTCCACGTTTTGGCTCGCTATATACGATTTAACAATCCGGGCCGTATGTATAGGGGGGGTTATCATGTTGATAAATCCTTTTTAGATTTCCAAAAAGAGTTTGAAAGTGTGGAAAGGCCTCTTTCAATATTCCATTATAGCACAACGCGTTCATGGTGGTTGGAACAAATTTAAGCTCACAGGTGACATAATACGAAATAGCACCTCACACCATAATACCTCCAGCACTGCTGTGCAACTTGTCAAGATGGTGTGGTTCTTTTCGAAGATCATGAAAATAGTAGCTGTAGCCCTCGGGGCCCTCCAAATTAAACTTTTTTTCGTCCGAAAAGACAACACGATGCTACTCCGAAGTCTAGGTCACATGTGCGCGAGCGAAAACAAGGCGTTGCAACTTCCGAGCCGGGTTAACAGGTTGCTTATTCTTGATTTAAAGTCTCTTCAGGTGTGCAGCATTATTAATACCACGACGCATGGTTGTCAAACTTGCTTTAACGTTGCATTTTTCCCTAATCTTGGCCAAAGAGTCGTGCGAATTGGAGGCTTCTCATAATATAAGTCGCCTGTCCGCGCTAGTAAGCACACTGTGGGTGCGGCCCTAAATGTTTTTACCATAATTAGACTAATTTTTTAATTAAATTTCCTATGACGTGACGGCTCCTGTCGATTTTTTTCGCTATTTTGGCAATAGATAGGCCAGAATCCTTGTAAGCTTGGATTTTTCATTTCTCCGACTCAGATAATGAAGTGCCACGCCCCATTTTAATTTTTTTAATTTAATTCACACTTCAAATAAAGCAAATTGTTTAAGTAAACCCAAATTTGTGAGCACGTGCCAACGACACCGACCAAATAAAATGCATGTTCTATTCAAGTGGCGCAAAAATTCCATTTAATTTTTTTGAATGCTCGCTTAAAGTGCAAACAACTTTATAACGGTTCTATTCCAAAACTTGGCATATACCAAAAAGAGCGAAGAATGCTTGCACAAAGATAGTATGGAAAAAATACCGTTATTTTACCATTTCGTTTTCACGTAATGGGCAGTTGTTAAGAGAGAGCTTACAGGTTGTCCTATTCAAGTGGCGAGCAGTGTAACAGTGGAAACCATTTTGTGGGACCATTTGGGCTACCATGGGCAATTTGCTAAATTCAAATTCGTTTCGTGGACACCGTTTTCAGGGGATATTTTCCATGTCGAGGCTGTTTTTTTGACCTTTATTTAAAAAATTCTTATTTGACAACGAAAAGAGTTTTTCCAACTCTGTTTTTTGTATTATGTTAGAGTAACCATTGCTTCAATTCGAGGGCTGTTTAAAAAGTTATCGGCCGTCAAAGTGGGTGTCCAAAAAAAAGGCTGCCATGATTCCATGTCTCCAGGTTGTGTGTAATGAAAACTAAAAACGGAGTTATAATCAGTATAAAGGTCATTCTGGTCTGAACCTCGAAAAAATTTAGTGATTTTTTTGACAAAATGGCAGCCATTGAAATATGAAAATTTGATTTTGGGCTCTTTTCTTTGTAGTTTAGTGTAAAGCACAGTACGGAGTACTTAATAAAGCGCTCGCAAACGAAAAACTCCATATAAAAAAAACGTTGTAAAACCACACGCAAAAGGTTTGACGTCAGACGTACGGAGACACCCGAAACGTCGATCCACACGAACATCGATCTCGAACGTCGAACTCTGAATCTGTGGATGGTATTAGCAGCTGTTCGAGCCTTTTTTTGGGCGCCCAAAGTAATTAAATTTATTTATTTTGAAGCTCAGAAGCAAAAAAAGGTTTCATTTCGGACATTTCGGGTGTAAATATAATTTTGATGCAGTTGAGAGTCTCCAGCAGCAGTCCCCAAAGATCTGCAATAACCATGTTCTATTGTTTTTTTATTGCACTACACAGCTTCGTATTGCGGCTGGAGAGGATGTTTCGTTTTGGCACCAAGTGCTGTTCCAGCAATGCGAAGAGGCAAATAAAACAGTTGGCGCTCATATGGAAGATTTGTCTCGACCTGTTGTGGGAAGGTACGTCCCGAAAGGGGCATGATGACGTCCCTCGTCATAACGGGCGTGACAACTGTGCTGACCCCAGTCCTTACCCTCTGAACCAAGCCTGGGGCTTGCTGAGTTTTAAATTGAGTCTCGATGTGGAGGTCTATATCAACCGGAATTGTCATGTCCAACTGGTTGCTTTTCAGCTCTTCTTTCCAAGCTATGGCGAAAAATCAAAAAATTCGTGTTTTTAGCACTCTAGGATTTATGGAGGCCACACTAGGCATAAATATCTGAGTTTATGAACTAATTGCGATAGGGTACATATCCAAGCTATAAAAAAATGCAAAAAAAAAAAATTGAAAAAAAAAAAACGTTGAACATGGAGAATACCCCCTTAAATCGATAAAAAAAAAAAACCCGTTACGAAGAAGGAATTGAAGACTTTACCAGAAGAAGACTTTGCAGCATGTTTTAAAAATTGTCCTACAAACACAAACTCAATTGTAAAAAACGTTGGCACAAGTGTAAAGCAGGAGGGGAAGGTTACTTTCAAGGGCATGAAATGAATTGACAATAATAAATAAAGATTCTTTTGATATATGAACAAATTCCCTGTATTTTTTGCCCATAGTAGTAAACTTTATTATATGTAGTTTATAAGCAGCACAATAAAAATAGACTATTCGCAGGAACGGCTGCAACAGTGATGCGCAGCACTTCAGTTCGTGTGGGACCTCACTTCAGAGATATCTTAAAAGCCTTAACGTACGGCTGAAACTTGCTTTCATCTAGAAAAAAAATAGCGCAAAATAGTAGAAATTTTGCCGTAATATACGATTTAATATAAACGACTATTATAATATACGACTTAATATATTTGAAGGGGTTACATGGGTTTCGTTGGGTAAAAAGTGGCATATTTTCAATACACAAAATTGTAAACTAGGGGAACGCTCTAAGCTGTTTTGACTAGAGCGTGAGATAAGTGAGCATGAGAGGGATCGACTCACACAAATTAGGTTTGTGTACTACAAATATGCAATGCATTTCTTGGCTCTATGCTACATGCGTTAGAATGAGAGGGGGAGGGGAATGAGTGGAGAGCGGTGGAAGATGGAAAGAAGGGTGGGGAAAGAGTGGTGAGCCAGGGAAGAGGGGATGGGGAAAAAACGGGAAAGCCAATTTAAATCGAAATATTGAACAGTTGAACAGTGCTGATGCTGCTGTGAAATACTGGTAAATATGTTTCCATCCACTTGACTGGCAGGGAGCGCCTAGAACATTTGGTTGGGTCATTGATATATTTGATATATTTTTACCAGCTGTGAACTCGAAACTGTCTACAAGATAAAACAGCACACTTCCTTGAAATCATGCACGCGGACAAAGTCGCGGGGGATTCAGCTATGTAGAAATACACAAATATGTTAGCTTTAAACATTTCCCTTTAAAGCAGCGATTGACACTCCTGGCCCGTAGGGACCGACACGAGCCAAACGCTTGCTTAAGCTTGTGCCGAGAAAGCAAACTGCTTTTTAATCGCTGGCCAGGGCTTGGTGAATTATATCAGAGCTGTTTTTTGGCCTCGCTCTTATCAACAGACCCCGCTATAAAGTAAGCGGAATAAAAAGAGTCAACCAAAAGAGTGTTAATTTTATTTAATCCGATACTGTAGGTACTCCACCCTAAGATTAGCTTAAATCTAATGCATTTTTCTTTCCGTCTTCGCCTTAAGCCACAAATTGGACAGCCTGATGTAGGGCAATTCAAAGATCAAAGTGAACACAATGGACACGAAACAAGTGATGACCGAATACGCCACTATGAGTAGAATCTGCAATGAAAGAAAAGTCATTCATATGTATCTCTTCCCCCAAAGCTTCGTGCTACTTACCATCATCTTAAACTCCGAGTGCGGGCTATGGCCAAGAGCATAATAGTAGCTAATAATGACCACAGGATTGAGTAAGTAAATGGCATAAGTTAGACGGCTGATCTTCTGCAAAAAGCTGGACTTAAGCAGGGAAACAATGCATCGGGTGCTTAACCAGCATTCCTTAAGATCGCTCTTTGTACCACACATTATCAGATGACAAACTACCGTGGCTTGTGCCAATCTAAGCAAAACTAGGGTAGTGGTCGTTATAGCAGTCGACGGCAGATCCTTATCTTGCCACTGTGTTATTAGCCAGGCAACTAAACCAGCCAGACCCAGCTGGGTCCAACGATTGGGACAGCAAAGCTGTAGCGGAGTAAGTGGCACAT
Source organism: Lordiphosa clarofinis (assembly GCA_018904275.1). Lineage (NCBI taxonomy): Eukaryota > Metazoa > Arthropoda > Insecta > Diptera > Drosophilidae > Lordiphosa > Lordiphosa clarofinis. The sequence continues at coordinate 873,495 of JAEIGQ010000077.1, read as the reverse complement.
TACGAGCCTTGGCATGGCCATAGACACCGCCCACAATGTAGGGCAGACTGCGTACCACAGGACTCACATATGACCATTCGCCTGTATGGTAGAGACTTTCGAACGTGGAGTCAGCCGCCAAGAGTTGCATTATGAGCACCGCATAGAACATACTCCACACCAGAAGTAGAAGTACCACAGAACGCACCAGATGCGGATGTCGCGTGTGCATGAAGAGCATGACAAGGGCCACTGCATGAAGCTGCATATCGCAGGCCAAGAACCAAGTCCAATTGGCACACATTTCCTGGACGGGAAAATAGTTCTGTATGAACAGTAAATTTTGCCACCAATTGCGATAGCAAAACTTGTCCATGGGATCGCTTATGTGGAAAATGGATACATCTCGGTGGTATTCAAGGCTAACGGTGATCAGCAGCAGGGCGATGAACTGCAGCGGAGCCAGACGTAGATAGCGATGCAGCAACTGTCGCAGATAACGCCAAACATTACCGCCTAGAGTATCCCGGGCAATGCACTGCTGCAGCGGTTTATCGTTAAGAAAATTGGAGACGGTAAGAAAGCCACTGCAAAAAAAAGGAGAACAGACGAAAATATTAGTAGCGCTCTCGGGATTAGTTCAAGAAGTCAAGAAGAAGAACTTAAACGAAAGACCTTTTGATTTTTATTTTAGAAAATAATGAAAGGCCAGGGACTTAGATGGATTGCGATAGAGTTTATACAGTTTTGTTTTAAAAACATTCTAGAATCAAAATATAGCTGTTAGTGTTACTAAAATGATAAAAAACGGTATTAAGTCAAAAATTTTTAATTTAAGCCGAAAAATTTAGGAAAGGCGCGTTTTTAATTCAAGTACACAAGAAATAGAAAAAGATACCCGATTTTGTGAATGTGAATAGCTAAAAGCAATGGGCCACTGCGAGCGTGGCGATCGAGGCCAATCGCTAAACCACGCATGAGTTCGAGTTTGCTAGAAACATAGAAGAGAGGCACAACAAAATCTATGCTCGGAAAGAAAGAGAGGAGAGAACGCGTATGAATTTGTTGTTGCTTTACGCTGCCCATAAGCCATGCGTGAAGGTCATAAGCTCCTGCTACACATTTGCATGGCTTGCGGAATGGGCTTGGGCACCCCTGCTTTCAAAAATTATTTGCTTTTACCAAAAACATTTAGTACCTATTTTAAAAACTTCAATTTTATTTCCAGAATGTATTGTATTAGAACAGGAAATCAAACCGAATCGAGCTTTTGTTTCGGTAAAAGGTTCTGCTTTGGTTCTATTTTATTTCGGTATTCGGTTCCGTAACGGTTCCTAGATTTTTAATTCGGTATTTCGGGTACATACCGGTATGGACCAGTAAAATTAACGGAAAGTTTTAAAAGTTATTCCAAACAAAGTGGGTAATCAAGCTATACACTTTTGTATGTACATAAATTATTAATTTTATTTGCTGTGTTTGCCATAAAAGTTCAAAGATTGATTAAAATAATATTTAATTAACAAACTCTTCAACAAACTTAACGCTCAATCAAAAAAAAAGTAATTACATAAAAGGTAAATGAAAGTATTTCCGACCATCTGATTTCTTAGCGGAGACATAATTAACTTTACACCGGAAAATAAACGTTCTACATATGTTCTGCAAAGATTTATAGATATTCTAGATGACGCATCTGAAACAAAAAACGATTAAGTCCCAATATTTGGTCCTCGCCTCCTTTACGAGGATATATATATTGACATTTATCTGTACGTTTTCTAAATTAGCTATACGGCTGAGAGCAATTTAAAGATATTATAGATGACACATGTGACATTGCACATTGGGCACATTGGGCGGAATTGCTCTTTTTTCTTGGCAAAAACTCTATTTTTTTTTTAATTTTTATGGTTATAGTTTTTTTTTTCATTGAGCAATTGTCCCTTCTCATCGAAAATATTTAATTTAAATTTTATTACGCAACCGTCGTTTAATACCAGCCCTTCAAAGTAAGCTGATTTTGCCACACTGTATCTGCAAGCGGTCTGATTACAAAATTTGTAAATATTTGTCAGTCTCCCATTCTTAAACAGTTTGACGAATTGAAATAATTGAAAATGGAAAATAAACATCAAGGTATGTAGAAAAGAGTTGTTTATGTGTTTAATTGCATAAGCTATTGTTTCGTTATGTTTTCTATGTTATTAATAAATCATAATTTTGTCGAATCTAACCTCAATATAGATGTCTTTCGTGGAGCATATCTAGCAAGATACAGTAGGATACAAAAAAGTGCTTATGTGGTAGTATGCGCTATTATGTATATATTTATGTGGAGTTTAAAACATAAGCGGATTTTAGCGCTTTTTTGATATATTTATATTTATTTTTCGAATGACGAAAATGCTTTGATGGACATTAAAATGAAAGTAAAGATTTTTTTGTCAAAGTCAAGAGACTTTTGAATAAGGCCAAAGAAATGTTCGACGGGTTAAGGATCAAAATGTTAGCTGGCTTGCATCAGATATAACATTTTATTCAAAAAAGGATAGTTGTGGCAATAAAATCGGGAGACCACCTCTATCATATGATAAAAGAAGTTCTCGTCAAAAAAGAAAATTGGTTTCGAAACATTCAAAAGAAAATTCGGTTGATCTCCTTATTCGTGCAGCGTCTAAGTCTGCTAAGAAGACAATCAATAAAGATACTTTACATATTCTAAATACAACATTAAAAAATCCGCTGACAGTTTAAAATTAAGGGTACAACTTTCATTAAAAGAACCACTACCATTATCAAATTATGAGGCCTTAGCATTTATTAGGAAAATTCGTTTTCCACGCAGCAAAATATTAACATACGCTCAAAGAACAGAACAGACTATGGAGATGAAGACGAGATTGAAAGTAAAGAACAGAAATATTACTTTATTTAGGCATAACAATACCATAGTAAAACGAGAGCGTAAGTTAAAGTCGGCTCTAATTTGAACTCGATATCTTAAAAAATGTGGAAGTTATTCAACATTTTCTATTGTGGGGGCGAAAGTGGGCGTGGCAAAAATTTAAAATAAACTTGATCTGCGTGCAGACAATAGAAGTCTACATGACAAGTTTGGTGGCTCTGTCTCTTCTAGTCTCTGATATCTATGTGTTCATACAGACAAACGGACAAGTCTAGATCGACTTGGCTGGGACTTGGGATCAAGAATATATATAAATTATATGATCGGAAATGATTCCTTCTGCCTGTTACATACATTTGTTCGACTTTAGTATACCCTTTTTACTCTACGAGTAACGGGTACAATAAATAAATAAAAATTTATAAAAAAAATAATATTATGTTTTGATTTGTCATGCATTTTTATATTTAATACAGCTCTATTATGTGGGCGGAAGGAAAAGCGTCTCGCAGCGCTTAACAAAAAAAATCAAAATTCACAAATAATATGTGCCCCAAAGTTTCAAGTTTCTAGCTTCAAAATTAGAGTTTTTGCCAAAAAAAATCGGCCATTCCGCCCACTGTACATTGGATCCGAATCAAAAAAGTTTGTATGAGATGCGGTCTCTATATATCGCTCACTTACTTCAATACTGGCATAACTCAAAATAATCCATTTTAAGAAAAACGCGTTTAAAGTTCTTAATAGATTTAACCAAGAAGAAATGTTTTATTTAGTTTCGAGCTAATCTGTTTAAATAAAATAAATGTAAAATGCCTGTCACTAAAATTTGAAAATATGATGTTTAAACTGAAAGCCAAAGTAAGTTTGCGCAATATCGTCCTGCAGGGCATCTGAGATATGACGCTTTTGAAATAACATGAAAATAAACCTCTATAATGATATTGCGACATATTCTGATCTCACGTGAAAAGTATAAGAGGTAAAAAAGATATAAAAATTATACTGTATCGTTAAGTTAAAAATCTTATTTTTTGAGTTATGCCAGTCTTAAAGTGAGCGATATGTAGTGTCTATGCTGCGGTTTAATAAAATTCACAACCCAGTAGAATTTGGTTGAGTCCGAGACCTACCATCAATTGAGCACAGAGCAGCATACGCATCTCGTATAGTCTATTAGTTGATTGCCACTCGAATGCTGGGCTTTAATAATTCATTAACGCACCTGAAACCAGCAGTTTTCTTTTAGTGTGTTTGATTCGTGTTTTGCTGATCGACTTGACCGTCAAGCATTTTCTGTTTTTTTTTGGCAATTTCATTTTCTAAGCGTTTATGAATGAAATAAGAAGCTTACATATGTGCATTAGTCTGAGCAATGTTTTACATTTTACGTACTGATAAATATGTAAATATTTTGGAAAGTAAATTCGTAAATATCAAACTCAACTAAATTTATTCAACTTAACTTTTTGCCCACTATCTTTTATTAAGCAATTGTTTATATTTTCTTCTAATGTCAAAGGCGAAATACTGCCGATACACATTTGATTTTGCGATCGTTTAGATTAACTTGCAATTCAGAAACTAATTATTTGCTCGTTGCAGTTGCGCAGCACAACTACGAATATAAATTTAACAACGATTAACCGCTGGTCAAAGCGACAGAAGTCTAAGACTTTGCTGGAAGCGAACATGCAAAAATAGAACTAAAGTGAGAGAGCGACATATAAATGCTGTTTTTTGTGTTTCAGTCTTCCACACAGAAATATACATGCACAGACCTCAGAAACAGTATCTGTTGTCACTCTCTCACGCTCTACACCGTTGACGCAGTTAGCAGCTCTGAAATAAGCGATGACAAATTAACTACCTTAGAACCGAAACTGTGCCGGTACAATGTTTAGGTTCCGTTTATTCTTTTCGGTTTTAAAAATATCGGTTCTCAAATACCAGTATACAAAAAAGTGAAAATATCGCTTCCGGTTCTGGTACCAGTTCTGAGTTTTAATCGGATCTTTTCAATATACGGTTCCGGTTTTGGCTTAGAATTTATTAGACTTTAATGAAAAACATTTTGCACTCATTCTAAGCTCTGAGTTTTTATCGTTTCTTTTCAGTACACGGTTCCGGTTTCGGCTTAGAATTGATTAGACATTAATGAAAAACATTTTGCACTCATTCTAAGAGTAAATCGGGTTGCACCTAAGATCTTTACCACCTAAATGTTTGTTCAAAAAGATTTTAGAATCAAGTATTAAGGGGTTAAAAAATCGTTCTAGAAATAAGAATTTTACACTTGAATCAAGTAATTTCATACTAAACCTTACCAAGTTCTTGGCTTTTCTCTGAGTGTAGAACTTTAGACTATAAGCAAAATTTTGTACTTGAATCGAGGATTTCCTACTTTCTGTACTATTAACACTGTTTGTACTTGATTCAAGTATAAAGTTCTTTAGTTTTTTGTTTCTATACCTGATCACCAGAAACACCTCCACAATAGTTGGCCAGTAGCTGTGCCTCACGACTATTTTGACCAGTTGTTCAGCCAGCATCATAGATGAGTCCACGGAGAAGTGCTTGTACCAGTACACATGCAGAGCCAGCAAGGCAAATGCGGAACAAACTCGCAAACCATTAATGACACTGTTGTTTTCCCGACCCGTTTGTGGTTCCAGCCACAGACGCTGCCAGTTGGCCGTTACATCAAAGCAGGCCAGGAATTGAGATTGGGGTACCAGACCTATGCTAGCGAGCAGAGTTAGCAGGCCGGTGCCCGTGATAACAGCTAGGCACAGCTGGACAGCTTTGCTTTTAAAGAAATCCTTACTCAGTAAGCTGGGTTTCTTGGTGTACATCAGCTTCGGTTGCATTTGCCAGCACTGAAAGCTCTTGCCATGTTTCCAAGCCTGTCTCAGCAGCAGCTTCACCTCTCGACCACTGCAAGTTCTGGGCAGGCATAAACCAATGTGAAGTAAAGGATCTGAATGTCTAAAGGACTCCGACAGTTGCCAAGGTGAATTGGCCTGTATATAGATCACCTGATAGTCAAAGGCAAAGGGTGCCACCTCACGCAGCAGTACTTGCTGTTTGCTGGTCATATCCCCAAGTATAGGTTTAGATGCAGCCCGGCAGGTGTCTTTATTGCCCAACCAATGGCTTTGCCCTAGCATAAAATTGGACAAATCTCCAGCCGAGGCGTCTAGAGCTGTGGAAAAAAAGCGAGACATCTGAACTAAGTTTCTCACTTCTCAATTCTTAGTTCACTTACCCTTCAGGGCCCAAGAATGTTGCTCGTTCCCAGCTTTTCTTAACTCTAGCAGCTGCTTTTCACAAGTTGTGGTAATATTATCACGTGCTTCAACCACATTCATCATAATGTCGTCCAGCAAGGAGTGTGAGCAGGAGTTGTGCCCCCCCACCAACTCTCCTAGTGCACAAAGCACGTGTAACAGCAACGAAACTTTTAACATTACACAGATCGCAGCTTAAGCTCTGCCCAACGACTAGTTCAACTTTAGACACTCCACTCAACGGGCCCCAACGAAACCAAAATTCTCAATGTTGGCCCTAACTAACACCCTGACCTATTTGGTTATTAAATTTCAATCACAGCCGTGATGCATGCAAAATGCGAGCTTAACACTCTATTTAGACTTTGGGTTAGCTTAAGGAACAATCCGAATCGAACAGCTAAATTGTAAAAGCACTTTAAACGAGAAAGGCAAAGCTAACTTCGTCTGTGTTGAAGTTTTAATACACTTGAAAAACGACCAAACTTCGCAAACTACAACAAATCAGTTTTTATCACTAAAACCTTATTTCTGAACGATAATTTGTAAGGCAGCTACAAGAAGTAGTCATTCGATCCGGTCAGTTCCGACATGTTAGCAGAGTGCAGTCAAAAGAAGACACTGTGCAAAGTTCAAAACTGAGGGACTTATTTTGCGTAGAAACTGACAGACGAACAGACGGACGGACAGAGCTCAATCGACTCAGCTAGTCATGCTGAACAAAAATATATATACTTTATATGGTCGGAGATGACTTTGACGGAGATGATTGTTTTTTGTGAAATAAATATGACTTCTTTCGAAACCAACATCGATGTCGATTCCGCAGATTCCAGACTTCACCACCAGCGCACAGTGGCCGGTTTCGCGAATTTAGGGTTGCAAAAATCGTAACTTTTGAACGGTAAGAGATTTTTAAAAAATTTCAAAGGGACGATTATAAAGAATTTCTGAAACTTTAATATGAGCGTAAGGATTTCATTCTAGGTCTACCGGGTGACTCAGAATCGACTGTCAACGTGAAAAGTTTAAAATGTTGCAAATATCGCATGCGATAAAAAAAACATATTAACTTTTTTTTATCGATTTATTAAAAATGATGTTGTTAAACTAATTAAAATTAACAAAATTTAATAAGAAACTAGTTTATAATTATTTAAAATATTTATTTTGTATGAAAAAAAATTATTTTAATTTAATAAATAATTTTTTTTTTAATTAAATATTTTTACTAGTTGAAAGTTAAAAAAATGTTGGCTATACAGCTCCTACAACGGGGCCAAGCCAAGCTTCTCACGATCTCTTGGCGTGTGTGCTTTAAATTTTTCGCACAAGAGAAAGGGACCTACATTTTAACGCCGGATCCGAACGGCAAAGTTTGAGAATGTGCTTTTTCATGGCTAGTTTTACTTCACAGCTGGCGCCAATAGCTGGTGAAGGTGACCGTATGTGTAAAAGCTATTTTCTAAAGAAAGAAAAAAACTTTTATTCAGGGTTCGTAAAATGCTCAAAAGATATTTTTCTGCCATGATAATTAACATCAATGAAAAAAAATTTTAATTTTCACACGTGTTACTAACAATTTTTTTCAGAAGAAAATAAAAATTTTTTTCATGATATTATCACGAGAATTTTTTTCACGCGTGTTACTAACACGAGTGAAAAAAATTTTTGCTAACATCTGTGAAAAAAAAATGCAAAAAATTTTTCACACAATATTTTTCTCGCGCGTGAAAAAAATTTCCAAAAATTTTTTTCATTGCAATAGTATTGGTGTGTATGTGAGACGCGTCGGCTAGCCTGTGCTCAGGCCGACTACAAACGGGGGTGGGTAAAAGGCACACACTCTTTGTGCGATCAAGTAGATTTGTTTAATGACCTGCCCACAGCAGAACTATGGAGCTGTGACCGCAAATATCCACATTGAGTCCAAACATTCGACTATTAAATAGTAATAGTAAAAAGAAATTGTATTAATTGCGAATAAAATTCAAAACAAATTATTTGAAACCATTTTTTAATGTACTCTAAATGAAAATACCAGGTTTGGCAAGACAAAAAATCAATTACATTTGCAATATGCATTTGTCTCTTTATTAAAATGGTTAACTCTTACCTTACCCATTGACGGTTAACAGGTAGCTTCGAAAACTGAGGTACGCCAATTTTTATGGCCCTCATAAAAAGGGATATTCCCTCTCATGCGTCACCATTGCTGACAGAGTTAAAGGTCGAATGTTTTGCTTCAATCTGGATATTTGAAATTCGTAATGAACCCAAATCTCCTCGATCGCACAAAGAGTGTGTGCCTTTTACCCACCCCCGTTTGTAGTCGGCCTGAGCTCAGGCTAGCCGACGCGTCTCACATACACACCAATACTATTGCAATGAAAAAAATTTCTGAAAATTTTTCTCACGCGCGAGAAAAATATTGTGTGAAAAATTTTCTGCATTTTTTTTTCACAGATGTTAGCAAACATTTTTTCACTCGTGTTAGTAACACGCGTAAAAAAAATTCTCGTGATAATATCATGAAAAAAATTTTTATTTTCTTCTGAAAAAAATTGTTAGTAACACGTGTGAAAATAAAATTTTTTACAGACTGAATTTTTTCTTTGTGTTAATATAGGGCGTGAAAAAAACAAATGTGTGTTATTTTACGAACCCTGCTTTTATTATTAGATGTTCAGAGGCGGGATCGAACCCACGACCTCCCGCCCAGCAGTCCAGCACACTAACCACTGGGCCACATACGGTCAGTTGAAAGTTTGCTATTTATTAAATTTGGTTAATTTTAAGTTGTTTAACAATTAAAATTTTTATAAATCGCTTTAAAAAAAGATAAAATGATTTTCTTATTTCTTGCAACCTTTTCAGTTTATCCAATTTTCAGTTTGGCGGCCAATCCTGGGTCACCCAGTTGACCTACAATAATGAACTTAAGCTTACTTGAAAGCTACTGAAATTCTTTACCACATTTCCTTTGGAATTTTCATCTCATCAAACATCTCTTTCCATTTAAAAGTTACGATTTTTGCAACGCAAAACCGGCACTCGGCTTGATTTTACCCAAATACGTAGATTATTCATGCATTTTAATATGTTCAAGTCGCTCATGCTCGCAAGGCGTAGCTATGCGCAAGACCAAATAAATATATTTTTATTTAGAAATATGTATTTTAAAAAATTTTCACTCTAGAAGCGTGAACTAGCGTGACTGTACTTTTCGCAGTCCACCAAAGTGGGAAAATGAGGTACAAAAGTAGTACTTCAGTAAAACGACAATAACTCAAAAACTAAAAAAAAAAATTTAAATTGTCTTGTTCATTTTTCTTTAGAATTGATGCATCTTTAATAAGCAATCGGAACTTCCGTTTGGTTTTTATACGTTCTCAAAGGTAACATTTGAAACCAAGAAAATACAAAAATTTATCAGTTTGAAAAATTGTTCAACTTTGAACCACTGTAAAATCCAAAATAATTGACCAAATTCAAAAAACTAAACACTTTCGGTCTATCTGGGGTTCCCTTTATTAAATTAAATTAAAATGGTCAAAAAACTGGACCATCAATTTTTGATTTTTGCAACGCTAAATTCGCGAAACCGGCCACTGTGCGGCGTTATAGCTGCTTGGAAATTTTGCCCTGTCAGGAAAACTGTTTAAGGTTTCTTCAAAGTCACTCCTAACTTTATTCAACACTTTAAAAAAATGCATGTAGAGGAATATGGGAAATATTTCGAGGAAAAAGAAAGCCAAGAGAACAGGAAAGCCGCAAGGAAAGGCGAAATTCGACAGGCTGAGTTCGACGAAAAAGTGTTGACAACAAATGTCGCCATTGTCAATTGTGAATTGTAGTTCATCCGTCATTTGTGGCTTTATTTGATGGGACGCGATTACAGGTGCCAAGTCGAAAATATGTTCCGAAGTTGCTAAATACCAAACTCTATTTTTTGAGAGTTCATCTGCGTAACACTTTCAAGGATACGAAGTACGTCTGTACGACTGCGGACATGTGGTCAGCCAGTAGACGGTCATTTTTCATTTTTGTTAAAATCGTTTCGAATATACCCACTGTGCCGAGCCAGACTGTCTACAATTCTTTGACCACTTCTTTGTGAATTCACCTACTGTGCTGGGTCAGAGTCCCTCCAACTAGGGTTGTCAATATTTTATCGATATATTGATATATCAATATTTTGGTTGAACGATAAGGGTTATTCCTATATGATATTTTTTGTACCGATATAGGCGATTATCGATATTTTTATAAACGATATATCGGAAAAAATTACTATGAAATCTTCGGAAAATTTCGTCTTGATCGGGAGCATGAAATAACGCCCAGGGAAATAACGCCCACGGGCGTTGTTTCACTTTCAAAAGTGAAATAACGCCACTGATGACAGAGAAATAACACCCGCGGGCGTTATTTCACTTTTTGGAGTGAAATAAGGCCCGTTTTTCTAAAAACTCTTAAAATTTGATTCTCATGTTTTAAAAACATTTTGTGAATGATATAATAAAAGTTAATTAAAAGGTAATCATTTTAATTTATGTCTTGTGCACGAAAAATTAGATCAAAGTCATGGCCAAGACCGAGCATCAGACAAATTCAAATCCAATCATACTCAAATTTCAGATGGCGTTCCAAGTGTTACATGTTTCAATATTCTTATAATATTGCAATACCAATTGCAAAAAATACGAAGTTATTGCGGTGTTATTTTAAAGGACTTTGTTGAAGGCTTGTGTGTTTGTGACATACGAAAAACCACTGTTTTTATTTTGAAAATCCAATCGCGCGATTTTCAAAATATAAATTTTGCCTGCGGCGCTCTTTTTCTACTTAACTTCTCACACAGCAACCTGCACTTCACTTTTAAATGATTTTTTTTTAAGGATTGTGTACCCGTAAGAGGTTAATATATTATATTATATATTTTATAATATAACAATATTGAACCATGTATCATCTGGAACGCCATCTAGAATCAATCCCTAAATTCTACATCTTCTGTCGCCCACGGGCGTTATTTCGTCTTTCGACTTCCCCCATCTAATTCAATATTTTAGCTAAATATCGCTTCATCACTTTTATTCCATGATAATATATATTTTTCAACCCGCTCTTTATTTTGTATTTCCCTTAAGAAACTTGAGAAAAGCTGTAAGTGGTGAAGGAAATTCAATTTTAAGGCTTAAAACAAATTATCCTAAACTGTTTTAAAGCCACACCACGTGCATTTTCTGTTTACGGTCAAATCTTAAGGGCTATAAGCTCATTGAAATCATTAAACGCGTTATTGGGAAGGAAGTCTCAAAAGCAAGGCAGATTTGATAAATTCTTGGAAGTAATTCGGGATAAGCGAAGCTTGGTTTGGCCCTTCGTAGCTGTATAGCCAATTATACATTACATTTACAATTCAGGATGAGGATTTTGCTGCTATCGTTACATTTACGGACGCAACCGAAGGAGATTTGAGTGCCCTTACGCAAAAACCAGCGAAATATAGAAAACAAAATGATGGAATTGAGCAAACATTTAGACGGAGGTATAATTTTCCTTGAATATCTTATGCATGCAATTCTACAAATGATTTTGGTGATTTGAACTCGTATTCTCTTTAAATTGATGATGGTAAAAATAATAATGAAGATACTGATTTAAGATTAAATCAAACGGTTGAAGTCCTTGCATAATATTTGTGGAAAGCCCGAGGCATGTGGCAATAAAACCCTTTTGATCATTTTAAAATCGTTGCGGAGTGTTATGACAAATTAGTAGAAATAACGAAAAAAAAAAGAAATATTTATTGCACTGTCCATATTGCAATCAAATAATTAAAGACCATTTCACAATATTTCATATTAAATATATTTTGTTGCATTACATATTGCTGTAATATTTAAGTGGAATGAGAGGAGTGAAGGTGAAATAATCGCGGATGATGTGGGCGTTATTGCACTCATAACAGTAACGTCCGTTGTTTTTACTTCACTTTTTAAAGTGCAAAAGCGCCAACGGGCGTTATTTCAACGCCCACGTGCTCAAAGTGAAACAACGCCCGTGGGCGTTATTTCCCTTTTGGGAGTGAAATAAGGCCCGCGGGCGTTATTTCCCTGGGCGTTATTGCATGCTCCCACTTGATCCAGGTACAGTATTTCGGCATACATTTTATTCTCTTATACGTTATTTCTTCGTAGAAGTGCGATTTCTTTGTTGAATAAATAAAAATACTTGTTTGCAGTTCTGTTGGAAAAGCCAAAATCGTTGTGTTTAATATTTGAGGTGGATTTGCGCGTGTAAAGAAAGTAAATGGTGAGATTTTCTGCACTTATACCCTTTTTTCTTCGCAGAAGTGTGATTTCTAAGTAAAATATATAAAAATTCTTTTACCAGTCCCGTTCAAAAAGACAAAATCCTTAAATATCTATAATATTTGAGATCGATTTGCACCGATTAGGAGTTCATTTTTGATCCATGGGATCTTGGTGAAATTTTCTTAGAATTTTCCTTAGATTTCGTTTTTGCTATCCGCTATAATCTTCATAAGCTTTAATAATCTAGTTTCAGAAAATGAAGTCACTTAAATTATAAAGTTATCCCATTAGAAAAATAAGATATAACGGCGACTAGAAATTATCACTTGGCGGTAAAGACGTTCTTTAAAAACTTTTCACTTTTAATAAGCTATAGAAAATACCGATTTGAGAAATATCGACAACCTTACCTCCAACTGCCACCAAAGATCATTTTGGAATGAATAAAATAAATAAATTGAAATTATTTCATTTTAATGCCAATTGAAAAATTTAAATTTAAATTATTTCAGTTTGATGCCAATAGAACTATCATTTAAATTTAATGCCAATTCCAAAATAATGCTAATGCTTTGGGACCCAACCCTGCCTTCTATGCCTTCCAAACTTCTGGGCAAAATTATAATACACTTTTCAAGTGTATAAAAGAAAAACAAATATCAACTAAAAATTCATTCAGTTTTTAGAAGAGGAGCTAGTCTGGAGCTATGCGTCTTATACAGTAAACGTTAAGCGATCTTATTCAGCAACCGGAGCATAAAGCTGGCATAGAAACGAACGCTCGGAAAATTTGCTTTCCCACATGTATAATCGCATGTTGTCCCTGCTGAAGTTTGAACATTAAAACCAGGGGTCGTCAAAACTCACATGATTATTTTGGCGTAGCTCGTTTGCGATTATACATGTGAGAGCGCGTTTAAAGTCGTGTGCTGGCGGTGTGTCGACGTCGCTGCTGCAAAGGGCTCTTGCATACACAGAAGATTGGAACGTGGCCTTTGCTTAGTCCCTCTTCGCTGTCCGATGCGCTGCTACGGCGCTTAGGTTCGATCGTCGTCCTGTCTTGCTCTGTCGCAGTTGCATTTTGCTTGCGTCATAGCTTAGCTGATGGGTGGGAGTGAAACAGGGTTCGACCGGTTCGAGTTTGAGTCGAAGATGGTTTGAGTTTGAAACGAAGACGGTTGCAGTCTGAAACTGAACTTGGTTCGACCAAGCAAACGTGCTGTCTAGATATTAGATGGTGTTATTATATTATATTATAGATGGTGGTTATTAGGCGAGCGGAGTTTTGAAGATGCTTCAAAACGAAATCAAAGAGAGCTTAAGCAAACTTCACAGTGTAAACGCGGACTTATACATTTTTAAATGAGCAAGATTTTAGTTTTGAATTCTATCCCTTAGATCTTACTTAGCAAACCTTGTGCGCGAATAGCTAACCTTAAGTGGCGAACGCTGCATTTTCGGATTGCACCACTCACAGAAACACGTCGCGCGAAAATGCCTGTCGTGACTCTCCAGGTGCTCGGAGACAACTGACCACCAGGTGCTCGGAGACAACTGACCACCCGCTCGTTCGTTAGCTGGGAACGCCCTCTACCTCTACTCCAGTCCTATTACTTTCCGAATAAACCCTGTATCTTTTGAATATAATTTTAAAAGCTATGTGTGAATCGTGCGGATCGACCTTTAACATCGTTCCTTTCCCTCCCCAATGCTTATTGCATGTGATTGCATTATTTATTTTGGCACTTTATTTAAATTTGAATTGGTTTATTAATCAAAAATTGTACAATGTATGTATATATCAAAAAAATTAATATTAGTCATTATTTTGTAGTTAGTTTATCCATTTAACTTGGTAGCTATACAACAAGAGTTACGATTAGTAGTAAAAAAAAAAAAAAATAGTAATCAGAAAAAAAAATTGGTTTTTAGATTTAGGCCTGTTTTGTTTAGGGTTAATCTGGGAGGCGTGGGTGTAGGCGTTGGGTAGGCGTGGCTCCATTTCCATTTTGCAAGTTTTTTTTTCTGTTTTTGGCCTTTCATTTTTATTTGCTGCTGGTCAAATGAAACTAAAGCCGTGACCCGGGAGCGCTGCATCACTTGCGGTTACGCAGCTCAATTATGGTGGCTCCCGAGCCGCGACGCAGATGATGATGCTGATGCTGAAGCTGGGGCTGATGATGGTCGCCGTAGGTAAGCCGCTTGGAGTCCATTTCACTGCTGCGTCGCACAATGCTGGCCGTGTCCTTGTTGAGCTCCACTGTGGGCGGGGCACGTGAGTCTAGCGAGTATTTCGGCTGCAGCGGATACTTGGATGTGGGCGGTGATCTGCCGTACTCGCCATACGGTTGATCCTCATCGCCATGGATGACCCGATAGAGATCGGGCGCCTGCTGATGCAGACCCCGCAAATACAATTGCTTCTTATCCTCCTGATAGGGCAGCGAGGAGTCCTCATGCTCATCCTCATTGCCGGCTATTTTGGTCAGATCCTTTTGACTGCGACTGATCAGATTGACAATGGAAGGACTCTTGAGACCGCTCTTCAGTGAGTTGTCCTTGCCGGAGAAGAGATGCGGATTGGATTTGTAGGCCGCTGACTGGCCCAGACCCAAGTCGGGTCGTGGCTGGTAGCCATTGCTTGGGTAATTGTTTCGGGTAAGCTTTTCGATGTAAATGGGACTAGGATCGTTGCTGCCGTTCATGCCATGGACATTGAAGCTTTTGCTGCGATTGAGTACCTTGGCGTAGGTGCGAGCCGGTTTGGCAGGGCCTTGGATCACAGGTGGCGGGGGAACCGGCACTCCCAACCCGACGCTTCGTGGTGGTCCAGAGCCACCATAGGTTTGGCTGCTACTGTTGTTGTTGTTGCTGTGGGTGGTAATGGCTCTTCCCGTGGACAGTGGCTGCTTACGCTGCTCGTGCAGCTTTCTGGGCAACGTCTGGGCCGAGCGATAATCCTGATGCAGGTTTAGGTTGGGAGTCGAACCACTGAAACGCTGACCATGCTTCTGATAGCGTCCCAGCGTATGGCTGCTGGTCACCACGGGGGGTGCCCTGCTACCCTCATAGTAGTCATCCTCCCGTTCCGCTCGCTCGTCACGCTGCTCGTAACGCTGGCGTGGACGACGCTCATAGATATTCTCCTTGCCGTACAGTGTACTGGAGTAGGGATCCTCACCCAGATAATAGCGTTGCCTGGGACTTAGCTGCAGTTGAGGATCGGCGGACTCGGCTCGCTTGAAGTTCTGACGTCCTGGTTGAGCCGTTTGCGGCTCCGGCTTGAGGGGTTGTCGTTCGCGTTCCCTGCGACGTTGATTATCGCTGTTGGAGTCCTCCGAATCGTTGCTACTGTGGCGCGGCCCACCGCCTATATGGCCATCAATGACATTGTACTGCTGGTAGGTGGTCACCGGAGGCGCTACGCCTCCGTTCTGCCCGGGATTGGGTGACTGCTCACGCGACTTGCTCGAGGCGGATTTCATGCGAAACTTTCGCTCGGCGCTGGCGGAACGTATTTTGCTGACCAGTTTGCGCAGGGAGTTGCCAATGACCTGACCCATACGGCTGGGCTTACTGCCGCTCACGGCCGACAGATTCGAGGTGGAGGCGGAGGTGGTGCCGGGTCGCATGGTGCCAGTGGACGAGGCTGGCGGATAGCTGGAGGTAGGAGCAAACCGGGTGCGCTGCTGTTGCTTCCGACTCAGCGTCATGGTGGTCTGGGGCACCTCTCGCGGCGGTCGGGTCATCAGATAGTCCACTTGCGGGGATGAGGAGCGACTGCGGCTACGTGGCGGTGGCGAGTAGTCCGGCGGCGGCTCCAACTGCGTGACGGACTGGGCCGCAGCCGGAGGCGCCGCCTTTGTTGGGTTATGGGCATGCATATTATGGCTGTGCTCGCCCAGCTTCTTTTCGATGGCACGTCGACGCTGTGGCACTGTGGGTCGGCTCATGCCCAAATTGCTACCACTGCCAGAGTACTCCATCATGGCGGGCGGCGGAGGAGCCGGTGCAGGCTCATAGCTCTTGTTCCGACCCACTCCCCCATTGATCACCGGCGGACTCGGGCGGTGTCCATAGGCGGGCCGTTTGTGCGAGGGCTCTTCGGGCGGACGTGGTGGGGCTGGGCCGGGTCCCGGTATGGCCTCCAGATCATCGAGTGCATCGCGTGAACCCCGCATGGATCGGGCCAGAAACTGCGAGGACAAACTCTGACGCTTCTGTTGCAGTATATCCTCACGACTCACATAGCTATCCTTGCCGAGCACATCCTGGGAGCTGACGGCAGTTGGTATGGAGCCCGATCCACTCATCTTCTTCTTGAGGCCATTGCGTCGTACAGTTTCCTGGAGATCCTCACGAAAGGCCTGTGTGGAGAAGTGATTGGCGGATGGAGCACCACCCATTACTTCCTTGCGTTCCGACCAATTGGATATGCCCTGAAAGTACTTGGCACGTCCGGCTCCGGCAGCTGCACCGCTGGG
Organism: Lordiphosa clarofinis; assembly: GCA_018904275.1. Classification (NCBI taxonomy): domain Eukaryota; kingdom Metazoa; phylum Arthropoda; class Insecta; order Diptera; family Drosophilidae; genus Lordiphosa; species Lordiphosa clarofinis. The sequence continues at coordinate 856,511 of JAEIGQ010000077.1, read as the reverse complement.
CGGCTTGCGTTCCAGAGTGGCGGCTGTGGTCATGTCCCGCTCCCGCTCTCGCTCTCGCTCGGCACTGCGCGGCAGGGTCTGTGGATGATGCTGACTGGGTAGGTGAACGGGTTGACTTTGCGATTTGATGGTCACATTGAAATAGCTCTTCTTGGTGGGCTCCACCTCCGTCTCGGCCTCCACATCGTCACGCGAGTCATTGGAGGCCGTGGATTCACTGCCAAAGTGTGACTCCAGCCATTTCATGGTCTCGCCCTTGCGGGTCTCCTCCTCGCGATCGAAGTCCAGGGGTCGCTTGGTCAAGGCATCCTTGCGATCCGCCAGCAGGGCCACTTCTGTAAAGATGCAGGGAAACGATGGGAATTACACGAAACCCGTTGCCACAGATCAACTCACCCTTCTGCTGCTGGGAGCGTCGCAGCTTACGCATCCGATCCGACAGGCTATCCCAGTCCCCGGGCCGCTCCAGATCGCCACCGTCCTTGTCCATTTGCGTCGTTTCGGCGGCGTAGCGCATCTCGGTGGACACCAGCTTACCGTTGGCTAGCACATCCACATGCTGCTCGTCGCGCTGCTTGAAATAGCGTTGATTGGAAGCCGTTGTGGTCACCTGTTCGCCAGTGGCATGCCCCTCGGGCAGCTCGTCGTCGAGTATGAGCTCGTGTTCGGTGGTCTTCTTGCTCTCGGTTACCAGAGTGCCATCCTCCTGGGCCAGGCAGCGTTTCTGTGTGTCCTCCGAGTCGATGGTCTTCCGGGACTTGCTGCGATTGGCTATCAATTGGGGGCCGAGTGGAACGAGGGCTCGCTGGCTCTCCGGGGAACAGAGTACGGCCTCAAGATCGTCAACACCGTCGCGGACCGCGTTGACGTAGGTCTGCAATGCGTGGAGGAGAAGGGTAAACAGTTAGTGGGTAACGTAATCGTACTCCGACTTCCCTAAGGTTGCATCAGTTAATGCTTCGCCTGATGCAATGACTGCACACATGGCTCCCAACACTCTCCCAGAGCTCCGATTCGTATTCAGAGCAAGACATGTTGCTGCTTCTTCAAGCTTGAGGGGAACGGAACGTCATTGAGCTAACGGTACCAGAATGCAAACACCAAATGGGATACCGAAATAAAAAGAATAGACAACTCAAGGTCGCTGGTTGGAGTGCAGCAGAGCCTGACGGGTGGTCATTCAACAGCTCTTGAAGATTCGCCACTCACATACGAACACAAACACAAAAGGCGACCATTTAAACGTCTGTACATACATATGTATACAACCCGTTGTTGTCGTCGACCTTGTTTAACGGTAACGCGCGTAGAAAGTGTTTTTTTTTTTATCTTAGCTGGAAACTTGAATGCCGCCGACGATAACCCGTCTCCAACTTGGCTGCCCCCTCCTAGGCATTTGTCAAAAGTTTTGTGGCTGTTTCATTGAACGATTGAACGATGGACATGAATTCGTTAACGAAATTAACATATATTGTGTGTATGTGGATGTGTGAGTCTGTATGGCTCACTGCCTAGCTGGCTTCTCTGATTGATCAGACAAGAGGAGATACTGGAGATGGCAGTGGTGGTGCTGGTGTAGAGCTGTTGGCGTTGGCGCCATTGACTATCAATGATTAATATCGTGATGACGTTGATGATGACGCAGAGTTGAGGGTTTTACGACTTGAAGACTTGAGACAGCGACAAGAGATTTGTCATTGGCCAAAATACCGTTTCTGGTGTGTATCTCTACGAAGAGGCAAATGGCTATGCCAGGGGTATATGGGTACCTTTGGTATACTTAAGCCAAGCAATAAATAAGGTAAGGGTTCTTCTTTTCGAACTTTCAAAAATTTTGATGATAATGGACTTTGTATATGGTTACTTAATAAGATCATTAATTTTGGAATGATTTACTATTATCTACGACCAGAGCCTGAAACTGTTGATGGCAAGTGCAAGATAAAGGCTTTTAAGTAGGTAACAGTTAAGGTAAGTCAGTTAGATCTGTATGGTCATATTGTAACTTTATAAATATTAATAATAATATATTTTATAATGATGTCAGCAATACTGTAGTCCGCTCAAATTTGGCAGAAGGTTCCTTCTGCAAACTGAAGCCTAATGTAAAGCCTAAGGTGCGGTTTCATGCTGAGATAACAACACATAACGGAGTTTGCCGTTGCTTTTTTTAGAAGAGAGGGAGTGAAATACACATTCGGTGCCGCTCAATACAGAGCGAGGCCAAAAACAAAAAATGAGAGTGCGTCAAAATTTAGCCAGCGACTGAAATTAGGTTTGTCGAAAATATTATCGATATATCGTAATATCAAAATTTTTGCCCAAAATGACGAATATCAATCATACTATTGCGAATAACTGTTTCTTGTGCTCTGGCAAAATGTTTAAAAGTTATTTTATTAAAGTTGATGCACAGAAATCGCAGTGCAAACTGTACAATAAAGTTTTGAGGTCTAGTGGAAACTCTACCAATATAAAAGCGCACTTGAAAGCAAGGCATTGAGATGCTTGGCTGAAATGCAGCTCATCAACGGTAAATGTTAGTATAAATGATTTTTCATTTTGGAAATTTATGTTCTTTGTGTGTTATTTTGACGGCTATTTATGCATTTTTTTATATTGTGGATATTTGTATCGTAATGCACATTAAAAAGGACATGAACAGGCTCGGATGTAAATCATTCTTCACAAGCTCTAATGTAAATCAACTATAATTATGTTTAAAATCTAATTTTTTGAATCCAAAAATCAACCAAAGCAGACATTATTAGTGGATGCGATAAAGAATATGCCTGCCTTTAAAGGTGCAGATAAAGCACGAATCAAATGAAATATCAGAGCTGTGGTACGTTTGATTTGCAAGGACAATCTTCCTGTACGCTGTGTGGAAAAGAAAGGGTTTATGTACCTTATGAGCAAATGCGTGCCATTTATAAAATGCAAAGTCGATCAAAGGTGTGTATTTTTAATTAGTTTACTCCATCCATCCCCACCTTCACTTGCCAACGACAAGGGGTGTTTTAAGTAACTCGATTCCAGAAGAAGTAATTTTTGAATGATCACAATACTGCCATGCTATCAGAACAATCACCAGGACAGGGGATTACATTATTGGAGCTGTATTTTAATTCACCGTGGTTTACCCTGGAACGGGACCCTATTAAGTTTTGGATGGAAGAGAAATACGCATGCCAGTGCTTTCTGACTTGGCATTGTCATATCTTATTCCACCGGAAAGCTCCGTGCTATTGGCTATAAGAAGTGCGGACCAATGAGCACATAACTTAACGGGTCTTTCTAAAGATCAAAATCAGAAGTTTTTACATTTCGTAGAAAAATGAATAAGTTTTTATATGGTTTGTAATGCTCTCTTTTGAAAGCTGATGAACTTAAACACTTCATTCGTTCCATAAATAAGTTTGCATTTATGTTAAAAGTAAATTAAGTAAGAGTGTTGCGGTCGAGGGCCCCGACAACAGATCTCTCTATTCTCTCTAAAAACATCTCTCCATAATTATCTTAGGGGAAATCTCTGACCACTCCTGGCTGTGAGTAGGGGCATAGCTTGCCGGACTGGCTAAAAAATCTTCCCCCACCGGGTCAGATATTTCAAGTTATTTTATTTTAAGTATAGCTCATAAATTTTGTATTTTTAACTAGTTTTAAATTTCACTTTTAGTTAGTATTTTTTTTTTTTATTTTATCCTAATTTTTTTTTCTTTATATCTGATTTTATTTAGTTTTATTATTTTATTATTATTTTTTTCCTTTGCTTCTATTTAGGTTTTGGTTTTTTCCTCTTCTCTATCTCTACATCATTAAAGTTTTTGGTAGCTCTAATAACATCTCTGACTAGAGTTGGCTGTGAATCGGGGCATAGCTGGCCGGACGGGCAAATAAAATTCCCCAATCGAGTCAGAGTCGTTATTAGTTATTTTGTAATTTTGTTAGTTTTTCTTTGTTAGGCATTCTTAGTCAATAAGGCTTTTTTATAACGTATGTGTAATTGAGTTGACAGCCTTTTTTTTGACGACTAAATAAATAAAGACCCTGTCCCAAGTAATGTGGTTCCTATAGCTTTGAATTCCATTTATTTTAAAATTTATTTCAATAAATGGGCAGGCGCACTTATATACATAACTTTGGTGTTTTTACTCGGATCTCTATGTGCTACACAGAATAGATAGATGTTGGGCCTCACTGAATATATATTAAGTCACTAGGTTAAAACTTAAAAATTGAAGCTCTGACAGTTTTTCGCGGTTAGAAGAAGATGGAGGAGGAGTTTGCCAAACCTGGAGCAAACTTTATCTGGGTACGGTATACACCTACATACATACATGCAAAAATTTGTGGCTCTACCTCTTATAGTCTGTGTGATCGACGCGTTCATACAGACGGACATGCCTAAATCGACTCGGCTGTTGATGCTGATCAAGAATATATATATCTTATAGGTTCGGAACAGAGAACGACTTCAATCGATTGCAAATGGCTCACACATAAATCAATACCCGAATATACTGGCTTTGCGATCAATGCATCGAACTTGCATACGCAACATGCTCGCCCTTGAGTTTAATTCAACTAAATTGTTGGCACTCTGATTATAATCAAGCTCGCTTCATTCCACTCAGCTGGGGTGATTTGTTCGCTTAGCTCGACGACGATTATTCTGAGCGAGCGAAAATCATCTCGTATGCAAAGACGCATATGCTTAAACAGTGCCGCCCATGACCAGCTGTGTTTTGTTGTTTTCGCGCTCTGACCTGCAACAACAACATCATATGTTTCTCTCTTCTCTCTCTCTCCTATGTCTTTCGCAATGCGTTGGCCTGAGTAAGCTGAGTTTTGTTCGATCGAACACACAAGTGTCGCTTCGAAAAATTCTAGTTCAACCGTTCGATGCGATTGCGGTATGAGTTGACTTTGTTCGATGAATAAATATGAACAAAAATGTTGGCTCGACCGCTCGATGCGATTGCGGTTTGAGTTGAATTAATTGAGTTTAGAGTTTTGTTAGATGAATAAATGTGAGTAAGAGTTTTGGTGCATGACGCAATCAAGAAAAAAGTGATTTTTGCAGTTCTCTGGTTCGGAAATGCTTCCTTCTCCCTGTTACATACATTTGCACAACTTCATGATCCTCTTTTTCCCAGGGTATAAAAATATCTTTTGTTAATATCTATACATTTTCGCAATTAGTCTTACCAAGGCTTACTACATGATCAACTCTCTTTCCCAAAGGGTAATAAATTTCAATACAAAGCTTACTAAGTTAATAAAACACAAAAAATACGTCCGCGGAGATGCTTTGTAATTGACTGAAATTAACAGTCTAGATTGAGTGAGTGAGCCTACTAGTTTAGTTTTGGTTATTACTACGCATCAAATGACGCCTTTATTACTTCAAAAAACCTGTTCATTGTTAAGATCCGGACTTTTATTGAAAAATATCGATGTTGTTGGCACCAAAATATTTAGAAATTAAAAAAATATCGATTTAGATATTTTTAAAATATTCAACAACGCTGAGTGAAAGGCTTTTTGCTCTCTTCTCCTCAACTTCGGCATGCTTTCGGATCGTGTATGTGTAAATAGCGCCCTGGAAGACCATCGCTGACTTTGACAGACAAGTAAGTCAGACACTCAATCGCATAAATACGAATAACAGAACGAGTGTGTATTTGACTGGAATGCAAAATTTCGATTGTCAGTCACAACGCATATGCATTAAATGCATTCAAAACGAAAAGACCAAGCTAACATTCGTCTGTCTCGAAGTTTTTATACCCTTGCAAATGTTTTGAAATATCAGAGTGAATTGTCAAGGTATATATATTCATATAGTCATCCGATTTTTACCAAATTTGTGGAATAACAACTCATTCTCCGACCGATTTTATTTTCAATTTGTTTCTTGTTTATAATTTTACTGGGTATGTCTGATTCCACACCTTTGAAATGCCACATTTTTGATTTATCTCTCTGCCAAGGGAGGGGGAAGGGGGCTTGGAATTTGGTTATCCACCGAAAAGACCATAGCAAGAGTTAAGTGCCTACTTTCGTGTACTTTTTTTCTACCTGCCCAGTAGCTCAAACTGGGCAATCGTATTCAAATGTGGCTATGCTGGTTGCTTGGCATGCCAAATGGACAGAAACAACACAAAAATGAAAAAAAAAAGAAATCCAAAACAAAATCGCAACAAAAGAGAAATGAGCCAATGTTGCCAAACAGCAGCGGGTGGTGGTGGTGGCTGGTGGCTAGTGGGGGCTGGTGGTGGTGCATTTGGGTTTTCTTGAGTTCGCTGCTGCTACTGCTGGGCCCAGACAGCACAGACCAACCAGTTTGCCTTGGGAGTTGCTCAACCTCTCAGAGCTAAGCTCGATCGATTATTATTATTGTAATTCAGTTAGGGGGTACGCCAACGCGAGACTGAAGCTGGAACTGTTGATGATGATGAGAGGTGGGGTGGGCAGAAGGTAAGGGGGCAGTTCACTGGGCAGTTCGCCCCGTTGCGAGTCCAGAGGCCTGGTTTGGGTTTCCGTTGCGTGGAGCTGTTACTGATTGGCATTTGCTGATTAGACTAAACATGTGGGCACCTCTAGACAACGACTCTAAACAAGTTTCCCGCTCATACACACACACACACACACACACTGAGACACAGAGAAGTACAAAATTTAAATTCGAATTCCAAACACTTCCACAAAACCTCTTCGAATGTGGCATAGACCAAGTTAATGTGCCTGCCCGCTGTTGCCCCCCTCAAAGTACTGCTGTTCGCAGAGTACTTCTTGGTGTGTGCTTGTGTGAGTGTGTGTATCTCTATGAGCTAGGTTCATGGACCTGCCTCAGACACGCCTAGAATCCAAAACTAAGGAGCAACCGAGCAGCAGCGGATACACAGAAAAAAAATTTATCAATATAACTTCAATACCTTTTAAATAGCATTTCTTTCATTTGCACACTCAAAAAAAGTAAGAAAGTTGTTCAAGCCCGACTCTAATATACCCTGTATCTGCAGTAGCAGCACTTTCTTTTGATTATAAGTTAAGTATCGTTCGTCCGATCTTTATCACTCCGAAAGGATTTTAATTTTTGCTTCGAACAATAGTTGTTGAGAGATTTCCAAAATTAACCAATAAATGGCGCCACTACTGTGACCCAGCAAGCCAACACTACGGCAGCGATTTTTTTTCTGGTTATAACTTGAGTATAGTTCATCCGATCCGTACATCAAATTTTTGTAGTCCTTTTCTTCTTGGACTTTTTTCTGGCTTGTGTACAAAATTTTTAATTATTTTTTTGAGTGCATCATGTTTTTGTTGTACTATCAGTTCTAAGACAACAACAGCACAAAATATCTCTCTTCTCTCTCTAATCTTTAAACTTTGTTTTTAAAGAAAAAGAAGTAACAAGTGGAAACTAAAGCAAAGGAATAGACGTTTTATTAAGCGGTTCTTCGGGTTTACCCATGATACAACGAATACAGGCTCTCTGTTTCAGCTTACAACTCAGCTTGCAAGTCTTCAATGAGTTTCGAAATGTTATATCAGAGGCGGACATCTTCAGCTCACACAAGCCGAAGTCAGTTATGTGAATCGGTGGCAGCATTGAATTGCAAGTAAAACGTCTGTACTCTGGAGAGAGCTCTTTTGTTCACCAACACAGGGACACTTTTCTGCCCTCTCCATTTGGCCGTCTCTGTGTTATATGACGATCTTATAGAAGAGGGTTCCCCAGGAAGAGAGCGCCGAAACGTGACTGTGTCTCTCTCTAACACACAATGAAGTATGACTGCGGCAAGCATTCGGCAAGAAAAGTTCGTGCCGCCGGGGCTATCGCTGGGGAACTCTGTTATAGAAAAAGCTTCCAGCTTGCAATGCTACGTAGCCCGCCGTATTAGTTGTGTCATGGGATTACCTATTCTTGTAAGATAAGGCTTTTTTCAATTGTGAACTCAAAATGGCTTTGTTTCGTGGACCAAAAGTTTAGGGAATTATCGTGATTTAAGACGACTCCCACACATTTGGGGGATTGTTTTTCCCCCGTCTGAGCAGCTTTGCTAAATTTGTATCAGTTGTAAACTTAAGTTTATCAGGTCTGTTCCCATTTTCAATTTCGATCTAATCAAATGTTTTTGGTTTCAAAAACCGACTGTGTTTTTCTTCTTTCTTTGAACTTTTCCATTTTTGCTTATTTCACCCTCAGATGGTAAGACGATCTAAAACGTTCCTCCTTTTTTACATATTTCATGTTTTTTACATATAAAAAGAAAAAGTTTCGTTTTGGTGACAATAAATATAATAAAAAGTTTGTCAGCGATCGGACTTCATTTAGTGGAAGCGCTTGCCCTTAATCTTTAAGATTTAAAAAAATTCTTAAGTGTAATTTCTCTTTAAATCATTTTAGTAGAATATCTTTGCAACATTTTGAGCGTAAGCTTGGCCACAATCATATTGTTAATCTTTTAAATATATTTCCTCCCAAACCTGAACCCGAACCGAACTTCTTCTCTTTTTGCAAAATAGATTTGGTTTAGAAGAACTACACAAGGGGAAACAAATGATTACAAGGTACTGGATCGATCGCTGCATGATCTATTCGAAAAGGTAAGTTGTAAAATGGCAAAAGAAACTTTTCAAATGAATTGAGACTTGTAGAAGGAAAAGTAATATTGATGCCAATAATAATAGAAATTTAATTTAAATCAGTATGGCAGCTAAATGATATAGTCGTCCGATCTGCGTGGTGGTGACATTTTTGAAAAGCACACGTGCGACGTTTTAATGAAAAAGCTTTAAAACTGACTGCGTTAGAAATTTTTCCTTAAAGTCATATTTTTATATATGTATTTGTAACTACAATAATTAATATCTTTTAAACTATAAAAATCTTTTTCTTTTTCAAAACACCCCAATTTATAGGGCAATAAATTGTATATTCTTAGAAGCCTCTATGATGGTGTTTAGCACTGAGAAAAAATTATATATAAAATGTAGCAACAATTTCTTAATATTATTTAATCATTTAAAAATGAATGAAATTATGATTAAAGTAGATACAGTAAAATGTTTTCACCAATATTAACCCGAGATCAGTCCGATAATCCAAGCCTGAGAAATCCAGTTAAAAACAAGTGAGAAAGTCGGTCAAGCCCGACTATAACATACTCTGTACCAAGAGTAGGAGCTGAATGCAACGCTTCTGCTGCGCTTATCTCTAAGTTTCTATCTCTCTCTCTATCTCACTCACACGTTGGTTGTGAGTGCGTGGGAGGGGGTGAGGGAGGTGGGATTTTATTTTTTGGTCATAACTTGAGAACCGCTCATCCGATCTTTATCATTTTTTCGACAAATATATACATAATACGAATGACTAACTATCTCTAGAAGGAATGAAACATCTCTCTACAAAACTGCGGGAGATATGACGTTTTTTCAAAATTGCGGGGGCGGGAGGGGGCGTGGCAAAAATTGAAAATAAACTTGATCTGCCTGCAAGTATAAGAAGCATTTGTCCCATACATGTCAAACCTCTATCTCTTACCATCTCTGAGATCTGTTTGTTCATACGGACGGACGGACAGACGGAAAAAAACATGCGGCTAAATCGAAGTGGTTTTCGCGGGAAACCATTCAAAGCGAATGTTGGAATGCTGAGGCAATATATATCGTATATGAGGGGGTGTTTTTAAAATGGATTTTATTCCCAAAATAACTAAGTTTTACGTTACCGAGAGTAAAAGGGTATACTAAAGTCGTCAAGTGTAACAGGCAGAAGGAATTTCGACATAAAAGTATATCGATCAGCACAACAGCCGAGTCGATGCGGTCGCGTCCGTCCGTCGCCGTCGCCGTCGCCGTCGCTGTGACATGACTCAGAGATGGTGAGATAGAGGTTTGACGTGGGACAAGCTTCGACGCGATCAAGTTGTTCAAATTGGCACGCCCCTCCGCCCCGCATGGAAAAACGTAACTCTAAGTTGAAGATAGACGATCGTTTCTCAGAGATAATAGTAATAGCAAAATAAACGATCCAAAGAAAGAAAAGACGGATGAACGGTCCAATCAATGGATGGTCACCCTAGGGAACGCACGAACACTGTGTAGAGGGGATCGGCGGTGGCCGCTTTACTACGTTTTAAAGGGTGAATCAGTATTGGTTCTCAACGAGAAACTTACAGGAAATGAAAAATGTCTCTTATGCATTCCCCCTTTGTACCATCAGCCTGTTACATACTTTAATGTAAAAAGAGAAAATTGAGCACAAACTTAATATAATTTGTTGTTTAAATATATGTTTAACACTATGTACCTTTGGTACAGAGTATAAAAAACTTTTTTCAATTTTCAAAAGTTGAGCGATTTGAAACAACCTGCTGAAAGCCAAGTAGATTTGATGCCTACGGTTTTCCTTTCACATAATCTAGTAGCCGGTGTGATTCTTGGCAGTTCGCATATAAAGTAGTACCAGTTTATACGAAAATCTCTAGAGATTTCCTGAACACCCCTGATAATTTTGCCCAGAAATTTGCAACGAATAGAAGGAATCATAACCGAACACCTAAAGTATATATATTCTTGATCAGCCTGACGAGCTGAGTCGATTAGGCTAAGTCGATTAAGCCACAGGTCGGATATGCTTTCGTCTGCCTGTTTCATGCCTTTGCACGAACCCCTTTTACTCTGTAAGTAAGGGGCATAAAAATAAGTATGACGGGTCCTCCTGATAAGACTCGTAATAAAACCAGCAAGCAACTGTGTTTAAGCCCACATAGTGAGAAAATAAGTTGCCTTTAACACCAAATACGAACCGAGCCAAAAATAAACTTCAATCTAAAGAAGGCAATGGTGCATTGTGTTAGCAAGCCATTCTATACGATGTTCGTTAAGTGCAGAAGGTCTAGGGTTCGAGTTCCAGTTAAGACCAAAAAATGTATCTGTGTTTATCTTAAAAGTCTTAAGTAAACCAAGTCGGGTGGAATAGTAGTGGGGCGTTTAAGCTGTTGTACAGCGATGTATTTAATCTAGGGCCCGGCAAAACACACATGCTCATTTTGGCGTTGCGTGTGTGTGTTTAGCAATGCGAGAGCGCTCTCATTTAGCACTTCTTTGTTGTGACAAAAGAGAGCAGTATAAGCTCATATAAAAGTGCCGGACTCGGCTAAGGGTCGCCCTTTCCTTTCTCTACAAAGAGATATGTCCTGGTTTCTATTTCGGAGAAGCCCCAGAATGTGAGAATCCGCTTATAACCTGACCCAAAATCAATCTAATTTATTTTCCCAATTGAGTTTAAAATCAAACAATATGAACTCAAAGAACAAAATTGTTTTTTAAGTTAGGCTGCCTTCACACTGTTCGATACATGACCCATGACATCTAGTAGGCCCGCATTTTCCCATGAAATTCTATGAATTTGACAAGCTATTCAAATTTAAAACAGAGCAAAAAGCAGGACTACTAGACTATCATGTGGTTTTGGTAATGTGTGTTCTCATCTTGAGTCCAATGTTCTCAAGATGATAGCACGAACAGGTAAGGGGCGTTACACATTCTTTAATTAGAATCAGAGAGATTTGTTCTTTGCTGAAATTGATCGAAAATAGAGGCTAAATTGTTGTATCAAATGAAGATGCTATGAACCTAGGCTCTAAGCAAAACCTTAGGCTCGAGAACTTTTTAAATAAATGATGGGTTTGAACCTCTGGACCGAATGTTCTTCAACATGTTGAGCAATACAATTTATGTTTTGTAGTTTTAACGAAACTTTATTTTCAAAGACTGTAAAGTAACTTAAGTTGAAGCACAATTGTGTCTAACTGAAGGCCAAACTTTAACCGAAACACTCTAAACCAAAACAATCAAGGGTTTAAAGCACAACAAACCAAACGGTAATGGTTCGAAAATAAAAGGTGCGCGGTTTGTACATAAGAAAATAAACCGGTCTAGAATCCAACGGGTTCGTATCCCAACACTGAACCTTCCTTAGGATTTCAAATGGTTTGTATGATGAGGGATGTAAAGAGAACGACATTAATAATCCCAAATATAAAGATCAAGTATCAAACTGACATCTCGATTGATACTAAACTGAAATGATTTTTTTTATAACCGTTGCCAAAACAATTTGCTTTCAATGATCGTAAACGATAGTGGTTTCTGCTTGTTCAAGTTGATATCAGAAATCATCAAAACATCTTTTTAATAGGCTTTTTATTGATATGAAAAAATATTAATTTTGTTTTTCTTTCTGTGTATTGATTAAACTGGGCTCAGAACAGGTCTTTGGGGCCAGCTGCCTATATATACTCGCAGTCAACTGGGAGAGTGCAGACCTCAGATTTATCCATGTGTGTGTGTGTGTGTGTGTGTGTGTGTGTGGTTAAGTGAGCTGTGTATGCCTTGTTAACCCTACCACAAACTTTTCTTAGAAGTTTTCTCAAAGTCAAGACTTGATTTGCTCTCCAACAAGATCAGCTACCGGTTTAGTTCAATTTCACTCCCACCCACCCACTCGCTCACTCATATCACCTCACACCTTTTACATATGCGGACACTCACTTGGCAGATTCTTCTCAACAGCCAAATTACAAATTAAAAACTAAATCACAGCGCGCCAAGATCAAAAATTAAAATCTACAACAAAACAACAACAACAACTACGCGCACAGCCAACAATCTAACGGTCCCCGATCGATTACGATTCTTTGTTGTTGTTGTTGTTGTTGTACTGTATGATTACGCGTATTCAAAACGTGAAACGCGTACTCTACGCGCGCGCGCAAAATGCAAAAAAATGGTTTGAAACGAGTTGTCTCCTCGGCGCTCGCTCGGCGGCGACTGATCTTGGTGTTTGGCTTAGGATGCAGCCAGCCGCAGCTCCAACCAGCAAGCAGCGGCTCCAATAACTTTCGAATGAGCTTAACAGCAACAACACCAGCAGAGAAGAAAAAAAAAGCAAAAACAAAACCCGACTCTGTGGTTCGGGCTTTGTCCAGTGGCGCTGCCATCGTCGCATTGTTGCTTTTCACGCCGAATTGATTTTCAGTTATTTATGGGGATTTATTTTTAGTAGTTGGCTCGCACTCAACTCCTGGCTCGAATTACCAGCACACACACACACACAAACAGCCGAAGTGGGCCCTAGACTGCGCCAGGTTGTTGCGGCTGAACCGCTCCTGTGTTTGGGCTTAGTGTGTACATCTCTTGCAACCCATTAACCGGTCTGTGCTCACCTTCACACAAACTCTTCTTCAGTTGGAAGAGCAGCCTAAAACAAAGCACACACAAAAGCCACGGTTAGCCGGTTGGCTGCCTATGGCCTGGGTAGCAGGGGATAATGGTCCACACAGTGAGCTTATCAAGAGCTTACATGGCCTAAGGGTCAAAACCGAAAAAAACCGTTAAGGTGGGATTCTTTAGAAACTGGTCTACCCACACAAAAAGGGTATATTTTGGGGTTCAAAGTCACAATTTTTTTTTTTGTGGTTTAGAGGGTGGTTCAGGCCACAAATGTTGGAAAATAAGTGTAAGGAATTTGTACTTACACTCAGAGAAAAAAATAGAGAGTTCCATTCTTGTGCCAAGAATTTGCAATGTTAAATTGTATGACAAGAATGAAAAAAGGAGATTGAAAATTTTCAATGTGCCGAAGAAATGATAAAGATCGGATTTAACGGTTCTCAAGTTATAAGCTAAAAAGTGAACCAAGACCCCCGCTAACCCCCTTGCCCACCCTAAAAAAAATGTTGCATACTTTTCGGTTGGTCACCCTAAGGAACGCAGGAACACTGTTAAACATGTTTATTCATGAGTAACGGGTATATCGAAGTCGGTTAGAGCCGGCTTTAACTTACGCTCTCGTTTGTATAGAACCAAATAATTATATTTCTTAGCTTCAAAATAAATTGTCCCAAAACAACTCAAATTTTTTTAAGCAAAGATATATCATTTTGAACACATGTGCTAGTGCATCGTTGTGCACTGCCCATAAATATGCAATGAGAGTTTTTAAAAATTTTTATTAGAATAGAATAGAATAAGAAGAATAAAATATGAAAGAGATTCAAAAGAATAGAATAGATTCCCCAAAAAAAAGCGCCCAAAATGGGTCCAAACAGACATTTCCGAAAAGAGATTCGCGTTCATGACATAAAAATCATCTAGAATCACCACTAACTCTTAAATCTACTGAAAAGAAGAAGATATTTTGTTGCTTCTGTCTGTCTTCGGCAAAGTTGTAGCTGATAGTCCGCAGCTACAAAGGTTTTTAAAAAATTTATGTTTTCCGGGAGTATTTTTTTACTTTCTCGAACTTTTAAAAAATCATACATTTTCAAAAGTACATACAAAAGTTAAGCTTTAAGATAGCAAACAACTTTTCTGAACAAGGCTTTACAATCTGAACACTTCTACAACCTATCAAATAAACACTTTTTGTTGTCATTCTTGTTGTCATAGCTAAAAATAAATTTTTTAAAGCTCCATTTACACGACCTGATCGCTCAGTTGTTCCCATTGAAAACCCCCTATATACATGCAAAAATTTGTGCTCACTCTATATATAGAGATCAACGCGTTTATGCTAAAGAAAACAAACTTGCCAAAATTTGTGGCTCATACAACACTGTGCAACACTAAAAGTTGATACGGTCGAGACCAAAAATTCTGAAAGTGTATGATAGTAGTACAAAAACCTTCCCTGGGTTTGGTCTGGTTAGCTGCCGATTTCTTTTTAGAGCACTTTGAAGTTTTAAGCGTATGATTGGGACTTGTAACTCCCTATCTCGTAAACTATTTGGAATTTCGCTTTGACGTCTGAGAAGAAGTTTTTGCTCTTGACTTCGTTTACAAAACATTTCTAAGTAACAAGTCAAAATAGTCACATCTTTCAACTCAAAATGGCAAAAATGTCGTAAATTCATCATGTTTTCCCCTCATTTTGTACTGTTTTTCAACTTTTTCTTGAACTTATATGGGTTTTAGCGACCTGTTTTTTGTCAAAGTTTTTGCATTTTTGGCTGGCTTGAGGTCGGTGGAGAGTTACAATTCAATGTAATCAACACAAATCAACAGAGATTAATAACAACAATTTGGAATAGCAATTGGTATGTGAATGTGAATATGCAATACAAAAGTCTGCTGATAAGATGTGGTTATCTTTGAAACAGCGATCGTTGTACAGACATACCAATTGCTATTCCAAATTGTTGTAATTAATCTCTGTTGATTTGTGTTGATTACATTGAATTGTAACTCTCCACCGACCTCAAGCCAGCCAAAATGCAAAAACTTTTTCTTGAAAACTATAACGAATTTGACCAAGCAATGAAGGACGAAAAAGTAGCATAGACTAACGTAAACAATCGGTTGGAACATACCAACTTCATTCGAATGGTCCTTCATATAGTTAAAGACCCTAAAAGATGAATAATTTAAACAAAAACTCGAAAAAGTACTGTTTTTGGTAGAAATTGGCTGACACTATCAAAAATTTTGATTGTTTTGTATTAAATCAATTAAATTGTCAAAAAATATAAGTTAAAAAATGTAACTAAAGAAATATAATTTATTTACTTTTTATACCCTTGGAGAGGGTATATTAAAATTGTCCGGATGTTTGTAACGCATAGAAGGAAGCATCTCCGACCACATAAAGTATATATATTCTTGATCAGCATGACGAGCTGAGTTGATATAGCCATGTCCGTCTATCCGTCCGTCTGTTTCTATGCTATCTCCTCCGTCAGTTTGAAAGCTATCTTAACCAAACTTTGCACGAAGTCTTTTGGTATAAATACGCTGCACATTTGTCGGAACCGGCCGGATCGGATGACTATAGCATATAGCTGTCATAGGAACAATCGGTCGAAAAACTAGTTTTAGTGAGAAAAACTTTTTTGTTGTTAGTGCTATAGCTCCCACAATCGTATTTATAAGTTTTTAATGATTTCACATAATTTCACTAAGGCTTGTCGAAATCGGACAACTATATAGTATAGCTGCCATACAAACTGTCAGCCACATATCAAGCTCCAAGGGTATATAAACTTCGGTCGAGCCGAAGTTAGCTTTAGCTAGCCTCTATTTTTATACCCTTGCAAAGGGTATTTTAATTTTCCCCAGAAGTTTGCAACGCATAGAAATATTCATTTCCGACCCTATAAACTATATATATTCTTGATCAGGGCGACGAGCTGAGTCGATTGAGCTTTGTCCGTCCGTCTGTCTGTCCGTCTGTCTGTCTGTCCGTCTGTCCGTCTGTCTGTTTCTACGCCAACTAGTCTCTCAGTTTTAAAGCTATCGAGCTGAAACTTTGCACAGAGTCTTCTTTTTACTGCACACTGATAATATGTCCGAACCGACCTGATCGGATGACTATATCTTATAGCTGCCATAGGAACTATCGATCGAAAAGTGGGTCTTCGTGAGAAAAACTTTTTTTTTTGAATGTAAACGCCTCCCGCTTCAGCAATTATTAGTTTTATACGCTTTTACACAGATTTTGAAGTTTTGGTCAAAATCGGATGACCATATCTTATAGCTGCCATAGAAACTATCGGTCGAAAGTTGGGTTTTATTAGAAAAAATTGTTTGTTTTAATGCTAACGTTCGTAAACTATGATGTATTAAAACAAAGACGAAGTTAGCTTGGCCTTCTCATTTTTATAAAAATTTATCAAATAACTTTTATTTTCAGTTTTTATAGAAAAAATTTAAATTAAGGGTTATATTATGATTTTTGAATAAAAAATGAATGTTTATTATTATTTTATAGTTTTTTTTTTAAATCATAAATAAGAGTTAAAATTAATTTTAAAGAGAGCGTAAGTTAAAGTCGGCTCTAACCGACTTCGATATACTCGTTACTCATGAAAAAACATGTTTAACAGTGTTCCTGCGTTCCTTAGGGGTGAACATCCGAAAAGTATGCAACATTTTTTCAACTCAGCTATTTATCACTTTTTTGCTCACAGCTTGAGAACCGCTCATCCGATCCTTATCATTTCTTTTGCAAATTTATTCGTTTTACTATTACTAACTATCTCTAGAAGGTACGAATCGTCTATCTTTAAAGCTGTAGGAGATATAACGTTTTTTCCGATTTGCGGGGGCGGGAGGGGGCGTGGCCAAAATTTGAAATAAACTTGATCTGCCTGCAAGTATAAGAAGCATTTGTCTCATACATGTCAAACCTCTATCTTTTACCATCTCTGAGATCTAGGTGTTCATACAGACAGACGGACAGACGGACATGTCTATATCGACTCGGCTGTTGATGCTGATCAAGAATATATATACTTTATATGGTCGAAAATGATTCCGTCTGCCTGTTACATACATTTGCACGACAGTAACGGGTATAAAAACTACCAAGCTACAGTTTACGGTTTTAAATTGGCAACATTTTTGCTGATAAATTACAGAATTTTCAAAAAACCATCCAAAAATCATTATTTTCTTTATTCATGGATAGAGTACCACTATTGAGGGATACAACAAGTAAAACGCGTAATGGTATGCTCTAAAACAGTGTCCGGCACGCCGTATGTTTTGTGTATTCAATACTGCTCAGCGGCAGCGACGTTAAGACACAGACAGTGTACAAGCTTATTTTGCTCTCAATGCAACAACAAAATAATGCTAACTGAAAGCGCTCTCGCGTGAGAAAACACACACATTCAAAGGCAAAATGAGCATGTGTGTTTTGCCGGCCACTGCTCTAAAAGCTTAAATAAAATTTGTTGGCAACTATTTCGGTAAAAAACTTGGGTGCATAAAGAAGAATGAAAACAAAAAAGTGATTTTATTTGGATATACACACCTTTGGCAGTTTTAGAGGATGTAGAAGTGTTAATATTGTAAAACCTTGCTCAGAACAGTTGTTTGGTGTTTCAAAAGCTTTACTTCTGCCAAAAAAAGTATGCAAAAATTTCTGGTTTTTTTTAAGTTATACTCAAAAAAGTAAAAAGTACGTTTCAGGAAAAAAGTTTTTTAAAAACCTTTGTAAAAAGATTTATTCTGCGGACTGTTTGCAGCTATTAACAAATTTGAATGAGCTGTATGCCCAAATCTGATGACACCCAATTTCAAAAACTTTAAGGGTCAAAAAAAACGAAAAGTGCTACCAATCTAGCCAAACGCTGATAGGGACTTACTCAGTTCGGGTAGCCCTAACGATTCCGCATAGTGTCGCTGGGTAGTTTTTGTGTGACCTAATCTATGCCGATAACAAATCCAAAACGTCTTCAAAATAGTTATACAGACAACATTCTCTGCCATTGGCTGAACTATTTTTCTACCTAACCGTGCCAAAGCTAACATAACAGCAATAGTCAGTAAAATTCTTTAAGTGTAATAACAGTGTGAGGCAAAAACTCTACCAAACTGTTTAATCTTACTCACCTCATCGGTAAAGTCGCCCAAATGTTTGACATCCTCGGTTTCATGATAGTCCTTGATCTCCTCATGTGAAATAACTCGTTTATCATCCACCTGACGCACCAGGCCATCAGTGGGTCGTGGCACCATGCGCTTAACCAGCTTCCCCAGCCCAGGACCACTGCCCGGCCCAAAGGTCTCTTGCAGTTGGGCCAACTGTGTCTCATTGACGGCACTGGCCTGAAGGGCAGCCACATCTATCAGCTGTGCATTTCCATCCAATTCATCGGGCAGTCCCAAATCACGTTTCTAAGCAAAAGAAAACCCAAGAATTACATGATTGTTGATCAGTGATCAAGTGTCTCTGGTGAATGCAGTAATTACCTCGGTAGTCTCTGTCTCCTGTTTGTCCGTGTCCTCGGTGGTATTCGTGGACACAATGGGACCCGAATCCTCAATAACCTTACCATCTTGTAACTTAACCTGTCGTTTAACTCTCGTCTCGATTTGTCTGGTGGTTGTAAGCTCCGTTTTGCGCTTGGTGATCCATTCCTCTGCAATGAAAAACAAAAGTAAGCTTTAAAGCTGTCGGTAAAGCTTTTAAGCCACAGCCTAAAAGTAGACTACGGAAACTTGAACAAACTCCAATCTACTCAGTGGAAGTGGGCAAAGTCAAGGCTGTGTGAGGGAGGGAGAAAAATTAGACCCAAACTCTGGCGATTCTTAAAGTCTGTCCAGAGATCTCTCTCGAGTAGTGAAACACTTATTTGCATGCCGTTTAATGTATATTTTGCTCTTCTTTTTTTTATGCATTTTTAATTCAAAAACAGAAACGAAGCGCTTCAGCGATCGCCCCCAATTACGTAACCAAGTCCAAGTTGGTCTCAGTCTACAACTTACTCCTAACTGTACTCGGTGTGCGCCTGAGTGTGTGTGTGTGTGTTGAGCAACCTGTGTGAGCACACGGACATCCGACAGAGATTTGGATTCGCTGCATCTAAAGCAGAGTCTGGGTGAGTTAACTCCGACTGCATTGAAATCGCTGGACCATTAAAGGTCGCTTATATAATCTATCTGCATTCGCAGTTTGAGTTCGCGAAACGAGACGTCGACGTCTGGCACAGCGACTGAGCGAGTCTCGCTTTAAAGTTGAGGCTGCTGCACCACAATTGCAGCCGTCCAGCTGGACAGTCGGCAATCGAACTACAGTGCAACTTGGCTAAGTGATATTTGTGATTGATAAGCCAAAAGGGCATGTGAGAATTAGACCGTTTCTTCTAAATACAAAAAAAAAAAAAAGAAAAATGTATGAAATTGCCAAATACTTGTCCAACAAGCTTTTCAGTCTAAGCGAAGCTTTGCCTTTGGCTCGTATTATCGGAGCTTTCGGAACTTCGGGGACAAGGTTCGGGAGGTTAGCTGCGAACAAGTGCACCGATGAGGCGCTTGTGTTGTCTCTTGCATTAATTATCCTCACAGACACCCAATTCCTACACAATTCCTACCTGGAGGCTCGGGTAACAAATAGTCCAGTCTCAAACGATTGTTCGAAGTAGCCTTGCCACTGGTGACCAAGAAAGGACCTTCAAGCTTAAAGAAAAGTAAATCATTTAAATAGAAGCAGGATATCCTTGCAACCGCTGTCGTGAGACAGTTTGAGCAGAGGCTGATGGACCGGGAGCTTCCTGGGAAAATCCTGACCTGCGCAGCCAGGAATGATTATGGTCTGTAGTGGTGTCGCTGTGGTTGTGGGTTTGATCCAGTCTAGGAACGGCTGGTCGTCATATTTATGTCGTTTTAATGGATCTGAATTTTGGCAAAATCTATGTCCTAAAAAGGCTTGGGCACACCTTTGATCCGAAAGTTCTTTTACGGCAACAAGCGCAACTCTGTCGAACAAGCACTTGCCTCGCTTCGAAGTGAGTTACAAAAACGAAACCCATGCAGCCACGTCACAGCAAAATGCATTTAGTGTGGGCGACCGAGATTAAGAGGCAAGTTCGGAGTGCTCTGTTCATTTTTATCTATATAGCGCAAATTTAATGCGATCTCGGGTATAATTATTAAGTCTACTTAACCTGACAAAAACTTCAAAACTTCAAATTTTTAAGCAGGTTGTAAATATTTATATTTAATGAATAATCTTGAAGAGTTTTAGGAAACCAAATTGTGGGGTCAAGAGTTGATCGAAAATGATGCAAAAAAAGTTGGCTTTCTGCTCTCGATATCTTCTATGTTTTTAGTCAAGTCAAATCAACAACAAGTTTGCATGTGTGGTAAGCTTCAACGTACACAGAGGGAAAAACTCGAGAGCATTGGACTTAGGATGAGCACAAACGTTACCAAACACATAGCATGCATGGTTCTTTTCATTTGTAGTTCTAACATCAAGAACAGATTTTTGAGAACGCAAAAACTGAAATTGTTCCATTGTTACTTGATAAGAACTTAAATAGAATTAATATTGTTCCGTATTCACCAACATTTTCAACTCAATTGGGAGAAAGTAATTTACTGATTTCCTCACATTTGGGAGGAATAGGAAACGGACATACATAAAGGAGGAGGCTATACTCTGCTGCTTCTTTCATCCAAATATTTCGTAAAATGAGAGACATCATATCGCTTGTAGAACAAACTTCAACGACCCCACCTCTACTACACCTTACTCGATTAATTTAAGTTTTTCAGAAAAACACAGAAAAAAATGTTCGGGCTTGACTAGGAATTGAACCCGGTACCTTATAGGTCTTTTCAATGAGCACATCTCACATCCAACATCCTGAAATTAAATGCTTAATAACCATTTGCTATGCCAACATTTTTATACCCTGTGGGATCATGAAGTTGTGCAAATGTATGTAACAGGGAGAAGGAAGCATTTCCGACCCTATAAAGTATATATATTCTTGATCAGCATCAACAGCCGAGTCGATTTAGCCATGTCCCTCTGTCTGTCTGTATGAACGCGTCGATCTCAGAGACTGTAATAGATAGAGCCACAAGTTTTGAAATGTATGTAGGTGTACACTCGACCGCAACACTCTTACTTGTTAAACTTTTGTTTCGTAAAAATGTTAAGTAGGTCGATGTCTAATAGGTAAATGCTACAAAGATGTGTTTGGGGTAAATCCTATTATGGAATAATGCGCCAAAACGTTCAGCCTTTGCAGATTTTCGCAGATGTACATCTAGAGGGCTACTAATGCTTGGTTTAGCTGACGAGTTGAGTTGGAAAAAAACAAGAGAGAAGTAAAAAAGAGAGCCATCTCGCTCCCCCTCTGCCGAAACCCAGTTTTTAAGTTGTATAAAGCAAACATTATCCCATTGAAAACCACTTTACTCATTCCACGAACATTTGGAACATATGTTGTCAAGAATTTTGACAAAATCTTGTTCTTATTTTAAGTATAAGGCAACCTTTTTTCTGAGAAGGTTTTTTCCCACTTTGTAGATTTTGTTGTTGGCGTCAAATGATTTCCATTAAGGAACACCCATAAATGGGGTGTCCTGAAAATTTCTTGAGATTTTGGCCTCGATTGGATGGCACAACGCTGTCCGTGTCGCAGAACTTTATGAGATTTAAATTTTTTTTCCCGTTACTCGTAGAGTAAAAAGGATATACTAAAGTCGTGCAAATGTTTGTAACAGGCAGAAGGAATCATTTCCGACTATATAAAGTATATATATTCTTGATCAGCATCAACAGCCGTGTCGATATAGACTTGTCCGTCTGTCCGTCCGTCCGTCTGTCTGTATGAACACCTAGATCTCAGAGATGGTAAGAGAAAGAGGTATGACATGTATGGGACAAATGCTTCTTATACTTGCAGGCAGATCAAGTTTATTTCAAATTTTGGCCACGCCCCCTCCCGCCCCGAAATTTGAAAAAAAAAACGCTATATCTCCTATAGTTTTTAAGATGGACGAATCGTACCTTCTAGAGATAGTTAGTAATTAGCAAAACAAATATATTTGCCGAAGAAATAATAAGGATCGGATGAGCGGATCTGAAGTTATGAGCAAAAATGTGGAAAAATAGCCGAGTTAAAAAAGTGTTGCATACTTTTCGGATGTTCACCCTAAGGAACGCTGAAACACTGTTAAATATGTTTTTTATGAGTAACGGGTATATCGAAGTCGGTTAGAGCCGACTGTAACTAACGCTCTCGTTTGGTATACAGATGGCGCCACCATAGGTAGTAGATGTCGCTTTGCCCTCTGAATATCTAATAACAAAGAAAAATGGTTGTTCTTTAAGATTTTTCTTCTTCCTTTAAAAGGCTATCTAGTCTATTACCTTATGGCAGATGCTGTAAAGAAACTTTGCCATAAAAAAGCTCTCATACTTCGCCGTTCGGACTCGGCTTCTTCGTCATCTTGTGCGCTAACGAGAAGCACACAAGCCAAGGGATTGACAGAAACTCGGCCTGACCCTTTGATGATTTCTTTCTTTCTAAAATGTTCTTAACATGTACTGAAACGATCTAAAACGACTTTGGTATAAAAGAATTGAAAAGATCATATTTAAAATTTAAATATTGCACTGGGATATTTGGTTTTCCTTTTCTTTTATGTTAGTCGCATTTAACAGAACAGTTCGATAGTCCCTCAGTTTTCACCAGGGCTGCAAGCCGGTTCGGTCATACACTTCGGTATTTTTGGGAAATCCGAACCCAACCTAAGCCGGAGCAGAAAAATTTTTTATGCCCGAACCTGAACCGGAGCGAAAAAAGCTGAAAAGGATTCGGTTCAGAACAAGAAAATAACTACTTCAATAATTATAAAACCATCACATTCAAATTATTGGTCACATGCGAAATAAACTCGATTTTGTAATAAATTATCACTTTTTAATGAACTGACGACAATTGATTGAGAAATGCCTATCGAACTGGTCGGAGCTTCGCAATGTGAAATTCAAACACGAATTATTCACGAATCTAAATTTCGTTATTTTGCGATATAAAAACGTAATTGCAAACATACAGGTTTTTTTTTTTAGTGTTTTAAGTTTTGAATGTTCGTACATATTTCGAAAGTTCTTTGAAAAACGTTCTTATACTTTACATTCAATCACAATTTTTACTTCTTTTTACAATACAAAAGTGGTTTAGAAACTTAATTGGTCAATTGGCTGTCTTTAGAACAAAACTGCTTGTAAAACTGCTGTAAGATAAATTGTATATTGGTCAAAATTTAAAATCACCTATATATCTTTGCCAAATTCATATTCTTATAAACGTGATATGGAATCTTTAGTTTAGGAGCTAGAAAATAAAGCATTCGTGACAAAGGAGGAAATCAACAATGCACAAGCATTACCTAACAATTCTTGTCTTAAAGTTTTGGGTAAACTATCATTGTAAAGAACTAAAAAAGTCGCATATGCAACACAAGTATCTTTCGAATTTTTTCAGGCAGTCAAATTTGATTTATCCATAAATTACATAAACAAAGCTCGAGTATAATATTCAAAATATCACTAATTGAATAAGATGGTTTCGATTTACATACTGAATTATTTCTGAACTCCGGTTCGAACCCGAACCTAGGTTCGGTAACCTTCTAAGCCTGTTCCGTGAACCCGAACCCAAAAAGTTTTGGGGGTTCGAACCCTGAAGTGAACCTCTCCCGATTTTAGAGGGCTTTCACGCTATCGAACTAAAATTTAGCACAGTGTCTTCTTCTTCCGGAACCGACTGGATTGGATGACTACTTGTTGAAGCTGCCATTGAAATGATCGGTAAAAAATGGATTTTAGTGAGAGAAACTCAAAAAAAGATTTTTCGAGTTTGTACTTGATTGGCTAATAAAAAAAATATATATAATACATTTTTAGGTATGATGGTGGTTGTAGTTAGATCGATTAGTTCGATGACTAAAGTTTTTATGCAGCCTTCACCCTCTCTAGCTACTTTATAGTCACAGAGTCTGAAACCAAATTTTAAATCAAACTCTTTAACAGTTTGCCTCAAACAAACTTCATGGCAAAGTCCGGCCTGTACTTAAAGAGGTGAAACCCTCCCAACCGATCTCATCTGCTATTGTTGTCTATCTATGCATTTGCTTGGGCCAGACTGTTTATCTTTATCATTTGTGCATATATATCCGCATTGTTGCAACTGCCTAGACCAGCCAAGCACTTCATAAATAGCAGCAGCAACAATAACAACAACAACCACAATTAAGTAAACAAACGGCACAAGACGACGACGTTGAGGAGGAGGAGGTGGAGGAGGAGACGGAGTAGTGAATCGGATCGGGTGCAATTGCATTCTCAGTTTCGTTTTCATTGTTCGATACGTCGCTTCGATCGATTGCACATTGGCCAGGCCGATGAAGTTAATGCTAATTTATGTTCGTGCCACGCCCATTTGAGCGATTTACTCAATCGATATGCAAAGAAGATTGCATTATATCGCGGCACACATGGTTCAATTGTGGTAACACTTATGACCACGTTAACGGCTACTGTCAACATAATTGGTACTGCACTTGTCACTTCCTCTCCCGCCAACTCCCTCTCCAATTATAACATATGCAACAATTTGCAAGTCTCTCGTCGTTGTCGTGGCGTTGCCTAGTTGATTTTTAATGATTTGCTAACGTGGGAAATTTTTGAGCTTGAAACATTTTCTTTTTTCTTATACATTTTTTTCATTTGCATTTTGCTAGTTGCCTTGTAGCTGCTTGTTATTTCTAATTTTTTACACTTTTTACATGGCTCCAAGTTATCCCCAGCTCCAGTTTCAGCTTCGGGCACCTTTGTGCCATGTTAATCACATAATTAAATCAAACTTTCTATGATTTCCTTCAGCCTCTCGATGGGAAAGTCGAGGAGCGAAAGGAATTTGGGCTTATGAATACCTTTAGCGGGTTGTAATTGCGCCAGTTCATATGCATAGCTGGTGCACTTTCATTTCTTGTTTGCTTCCATGTTGAATACGTAATACGAGGGTACTTGTGGTTTTGGGAAGAATCCTTCAAATCTCTAACTCAGCTCTGGATTCGTCACACAACTGAGTAACAATTGACTGACGCGAATTGACGCTGATTGCATACAAATTGGAAAATTGAGTAATTCATATTATGCAACAATTTGAGGGGTGAGCCATCGCCTGACATATCGAGATGCATGGCATCCATGGATTGATCTTTATAGTGATCTCTCTGAAAAACCTGTTTCATAACTATGAGTATGATTTCATTATATTCAATGTGTGGATTCTATACGAGTTGAGACAGGTTGTGAGATCATTTGGCATGGGCAACAGAATTTATTCAGCTTAAGCTGGAGTAAGATTTCATCTACGACAGACTTTAAGCTCAATTCACACAGAAAAGCAAGTAACGGTGTTGCAGTCAAATGCTCCGACTGCAAAATATTCAGAATCAAGTAATTTAAAAAGGATATTTATAATACCCATTTAATGTGGGATTGATCACATATTATCATCTAAAGTATATAAAAAACGTTCGAAGGATATGAAAACGAGAAGGTCAAGCTAGTTTGTATGTGCTGAAGTTTTTATACCTTTCTAAATACTGGTTTTGAAATATCTGAGTTTAAGGCTGTTGAGGCTGTTTTAAAAAAATTCAATTTTTAAAACACAAAGAGTTTTTCCAGTTCTGTTTTTTTTATTGTGTTACAAACAGATTAAAGTAAACAAAAAAATTTTACTGCTTCGTTGCGAGGGCTGTTCAAAAAGTTCTCGGCCGTTTAAGCGGGGGGTTCCAAAAAAAAGTATAGTGCTGGCGGCCTCGCTTTCTCGTTTCCTGGTTGTCTAATCAGTCTAGATGCCTTTCAGGTCTGACCCTCGAAAAAATTTTGTTATTTTGTTTGACAAAATGGAGGTTATTGAAAAATTAAAATTCGAGATCGGGCGCTTTTTTTGTAGTTAAGTGTAAAAAAATTTTCTAAAATTATGATCCGGGTCGGACCAGAATGGTGACAATTCTTCGTCGATTCCACTTTAAATCACTGGAGATATCATGCCAGCCAGCTCGAAAAACGTAGTTTCGAAATAAATGCGTTCGACGTTTAAAGTAATGTGAAAATTGCTTGCTAAATCGAAAACATTGGTCGACAAAAGGCCTTTAAAGTATTTTGAATTAAAAAAATTCTTTTGGGACATTATTCTCAAATAACAGAGCTATAAAAAAATGCAAAAAAAATTTTGAACATGGAGAATACCCTCTAGCATTACAATCAAACATTTTTCTTTCGACCGATAAATATCCGATTTCGACCAAAATATCGAGAATCTGTTTGAAAGTATATCAAATTACCAATTACCGAGTTTAAGAACGATGAAATTGAAATAAATAAAGTTTTTTTTCCTATGACCCATTTTACTTCCGATAAGATTTAAGATAAAGTAATCCAATTTTAAAAAAATGTTTGCAAATCTTTTTGGAAGCATTTAAAATTAATAATGGCCTAGTTTGGGGACGCTCGCATTGAAAACAATTACGTTTTTCTCAAAAAGACCCATTTTCCGATCGATTATTTTCCATGGCAGCATAAGATATAGCCGTCAGATCCGGTCGGTTCCGACATATTTGCAGCGAGTACACTCATAAAAATCTAGAACGAATAATTTGAGTACGAACGCTCTTGAAGAAAATCTAGTCGCACTTGAATTTTCAAGAATTTCGCTCTTGGAATCGAGACAAATTCATTCTCAATGCGGTTCTATAGGCAAGGGGAGTGAGGAAACGCAAACTTTGAGAGAATAACGTTGGCCGCGCTCTTTCAAAGAGAGACAGCGCATGCGCAGTTTGTCATTGTCATTTGACCGTGCCGCGCCGATAATTATGTTAAAGTTGAACATTAAGATTGGGCAAAAGTAAGTGATTAAACGTCTGTATAATATAATAAAAATGTTTAAAACATCACAAAAAAAAGAGGAACAAACAACACCACGTCGGTCGGACGGGTTGTCTCGGGGTCTCGGTCGTGTCTGTCACACCCAAACCCCCACCCCCTTCAATTATTATTTTTAGTCTTTTATTTTGAGAATTATTCGTACTTGGATTAAGTACTGAAACTCTTGAGTCAAGAATGTCGGGATCAAAAATTCACTCTTGGATCAACAATATTACTCCTGGATTAAGAATTTTCACTCTTACCCTACTTTTGAGAACGAATGCTCTTGATTCAAGAGTGAAATTCTCTATTTTTTCTCTGAGTGTAGTTAAAAGAAGACTCTGCGCATAACTTCAGTTCTATAGCTTTAAAACTGAAAGACTAGTTTGCTCAATCTGTTCAGCTCGTCGCTCTAATCAAAAACATATAATCAGGCGCGTTTTCGCGAAATTGGTAAGAGTTGTGATTTCTAAGAAACGATTTAAGAATTCTGTCGAATATTTTTGCCATCCATAGGATCGATTGAAGGTAATTGGGATTTTTAACAGGGGTTCACTCCGAGGTTCGATCCCGCATATATTTTTGGGTTCGGGTTCACGAAGCGGGTTCAGAAGGGCACTGAGTTTAGGAATAGATTTGTTCAGAATACATGTACTTATATGGAAATAA
The DNA here is from genome assembly GCA_018904275.1 of Lordiphosa clarofinis. Taxonomy (NCBI): domain Eukaryota; kingdom Metazoa; phylum Arthropoda; class Insecta; order Diptera; family Drosophilidae; genus Lordiphosa; species Lordiphosa clarofinis. The sequence goes on along the minus strand of JAEIGQ010000077.1, from coordinate 828,583 downwards.
CGTTTAAGAGGTTTTTAACGTTTTAAGAGGCTCCAGGACACTAAAAATTAGAGAATTTTCGAAAACTTTGATAAATTCTCTATCACTAGCAATTTGTTTCATGTCTCTAGCTACTCTGGAATATCTTAAGGACATGGCATCAAAATGACCTAACATTGGACCAGATCAGTTTGTTTTGAAGTAATCCATCCTACTATAAAGGAAATTTTAAAATCCCAAACTTTAGGCCGCACCCCTTCCCTTATCGGGCTAGTCCCTTTACACTGTTTAATTTTTTGCGGTGTTAAGCTATAAAAAGTCACACTTAGAAAATCACAGTGGTTAGAGGGAGACAAACATATACCCGCATGCACTCAGAGAGCGTATGTTAGAGCAAACAGCTGACTGAATTCTGACAGAAACGGAGGCGACAATCGTTCATAACTTTTAAAACAAGACACACACACCACAAAGAAGTATGGTCAACCATACAACTGTTTCAAGAACCTCCCGGTTTTATCACCAGCAGGCTTTGGATATCTTTTGCAAGTTTTTAGAGGCCATCTCATGCCAGCATTGCTTTGACTGCTTGGGAGTTCCAAAGGCAGCACAAGTGCAAATCAGACTACTCCAAATTGACAGAAAACTTTGTGTACGTGTGTGCACCTATTTCGGCCTTTCTGTATTAGTGGGGCAAATTCTCTTCCCTCAGTTAATCTAGACTGTATAAAGCAAATATATGAGAAGAAAAAGTGCGCTAGACTGATACTTGTGTTGAAGGAACAGCTAATACAGTTCTTTACATAGATCGCTTTTCAAAACTTTAAAGCTTAACGATTACTTTCAGAAGCTAAACATGGTAAAGAGTCATGCATTCTTTTACTTATAAGTTCCTTTTGAATATTATAAAATAAAGCAAAATATTTCTTTGACAGCTAATTTTATGCCAAGGCTTAAGAATTGTGGGAAATGGAAAACTTGACATTTAAAGCAACTTGAAGAAAAAATAATTGAACCCTTTTCAACTTTGTTTTTGCTCGGAAGAAATAGTTGTTCTGCTTTGGTTCGGACTTTCCAAAAATGCCGAATGAACCTCGAACTGGTTTGCAGCACTGATTCTTAAGTTTAAAGTCGAATAACACAGTCGGTTTTTGGAAGCGAGATCATTTAACAATTCCGATTCCGCATGATTTGAACGAAGTCGGAAACGGGAGTTTATAGGGACTAAAATTGATATTTCTATGCGTTCCAAACTTGTGGGAAAAATTATAAAAAGAATATACTAAAACTATCCCTCTATTAATGGCACTTACCTTCTTTGGTAATAGCTTCTGTATCGCAATTTTTTCCCGTCGCCTCGCCACTCTCCTCATCATCTTTGGGCTCGAATTCGACCTGCGAAGTATCAATGTCGTAGAAATTAACGCGGGTCACGTGACGCACATAGTCAGTGGTTGTGGTGGTGGTATTGGTATTGATAGTATTAGTATAGCTGGCGGGTGACAGTGGCAGTGGCAGGGCCTGTGTGTAGATGCGAAAGATGTGCGGAGACGGAGCAGCATAACTGCGCGGTGGCTTGGGCACAGCATTGGCCGGGATATAGACTGGGCGCCATTTCGGGGCGGTAGCAATTGGCAGTGTTGGCGGATGGCTATGACTATGACTAGGTTGCTGGAGTTGGTGACGATAATGATGGTGATAGCTGGCTGGAATGGCCGTGTCACCCGTGGAGGCCGAAGAGGAGACATAGCTGCTGCGGCTGTTTGGATTAGAGGAGGAAGAGTTTGCTTCGCAGCCGTGTGTGGAGTCATCGGTGGTGGTGCAGGTGCTGTTGCTGGCGGTGGTGCTGTTGGGCGGCGGCGGTGCTTGGTGGATGTGATTGCTGTTGCTGCTGCGGCTGCAAGTGCATGGCGACAGTAGGAGGATCACCACCATTCGATCATCTGGCGGTCGGCGGTTGCGACTACATCTGCCACTGCCCCAGCTCCAGCTCCAGCTGCTCCTTCTGCCTTCGAGCTGCTGCTCTCAGCTGTCTAATTAGTATGGGTTTGGCACTTTCGCTGCAGCGGATTTGGTTTTCAGACACCGCACAAAACATTTCCGAGCGACACGCGACCCAAGCACCCGAGGTGGAGGCGGGTTTTGTTTATGTTTTATTTTTTACTTTGATGCTGAAATTCCGCTTCAAAAAAAAAGCAACAACACAATTCAAACGCGAACCGAACGCGATTTTCAGGTGGTGGGCGTTAAAGCTTGCCAAGCGTTAAGCCACAAGAACGGTTCCCAGCTCATAAAAACAAAAAACCAACCGGCCCATAAATGGGTCTTCCCTGGAATTGCCCCTAGGTTTATTTATTACACAATCTGAACGGAGTACCGAGCATTAAATGCACATCGACCAGACAGCAAAACGCCAAAAGGGCAACGTGCATAGTTCAAGGCATCTGCGCAGTGAAATGGAAAACTAACTCTAGTCCAAACAAAAAAAGGCGGCCAAAGTTCAGCTTGAGCCACCAAAGGTCTGTGTTTGCATTAGACGAGTGAAAATGTGGATCGATGGAGGCGAGAGAGAGAGAGGGAAAGATGTGGAAAGTTGAGAATCCCTCAAAGCTGAACTAGTAGATCAGCCATATTCACTGCTGGAAATTAATAAAGAGATGTTTTGCTAATCAGAGTGTGATAACCAGCAAACAACAAGTAATTAACTAGCTTATTTTAACTAGTTATCTAAGCAGTAACAAGCATCTTTCTTGCCTTTTATAATACTAAAGGAATTCAGTAGTCCTCGTTCCGTACTCCTTTCTGTGTGAACCCAGAAGATCTAGTCGAACTTGGTACACAGAACAAAAAGGATAGTTATTGATCAATTGGATAATTTCTTTATCTATTTGAACTGGATTTCTCTGCATCGGGGGTCGAACCGCTGTTTTTTTTAAAATTCATTCTTGAATTTAAGCTTAATACGTGGTTAATTTGTTATTTATAGACAAGGGAAGTGAGAATAAGAAGCTGAGCAGAGAAAGCACACAAAGCTGTATAGTATATCGTTCAAAAGAAAGGATAAAGTCGGGATAATAATTCATACTTGGATCTAGAAATTTGTTGTTAGATCAAGAACACAAGACAACCAGGTCAGTATTCTATTCTACATAGATAATTTTCGCGTGACTAGCATGAATCTGCTTTCGGAAATGGTCCAACACGTCTAGTCTTTTGGTTATTTAGGCTTAAAATTCCTTAGAAAGCCCATTTGTAACCTTTTTAGAGGCGTTTTTTGAAGGAGCTATACTTTTGTTTTAACTCTTTAACATTGTATAATACTATTTCCAAATTTTAAAATAATTTTTCCCAAACAATTCTATGATTTTCTTAAGTGAAGGTATACCGTTTTTTAATACATGTGCTGCACCGAAAATAAATTTCGGACAAATTGAAAGCCTTAAAAGAATGATTTGATCCCGGCAGCGGGAACAAAATTTTAACTACCAGTGAGCCTAAGTCAACCCGAATCGGGATTGCTTTATGCCGAGACAAACTGAGAGCAATTGTCGATTTCATCGTTTAGTCGTTATCATTCTTAAAGTGACGCATGCCTGAGTCGTATAATATTTGTAATTTAAAGTGAAATGACAAATGAGAAACTTGTGAAGACAACCAACTACATCACGTAGTATGAATTTAGCAGGTAAGTAATGTGTGTACGTATTTAATATATAGAACCACGATATCCAAGCGATAAAAAGTGGCTCTAATACACAGATTTATGGATGCATGTCTGCGCAAAGCCGCGACGGCTCCGAAATAATTTAATCTTTATACATATATTCCACATTTAGTAGCTGTGTTCTCAATTTGTATCCAATAATAAAGGAAAAACACAAATATGAATACGTTTTAGCAAAAATCTTGAATTCCTTAAATATATTTTTTATAGTCATATGTGTATGTATATGTGCATCAGAAGGAGTTTGTTTTAGGAGACAAATTTATCCCGATTTGGCCGTTTTAAAATGCTATTTCGGATGAAACAAAATTGAGTTTGAAAAGAAGGATCAGTTTAAGATCGGCAAGGCAAAAACAGGGAACAACATTTTGATCCCTGACAGGCTCAATTCCAGCCATTCCGGGATCAACCCATAATTAATCCCGTTTTGGATTCAGTTGATCCCGAATGGATAACTTTTTTGTTTCACTGTTTATACACGGCACATGTAGGTATATTTCCGCTTAAGTTTATTTGAAATTAATTTCAAATAATTTCAAAGAGAATCAAAATAAAATAACTTTTTTGGTATTTTTTGCTTATAACTCGAGAATTCATAATCCGATCTTTATCATTTCTTTAGCAAATCGATCAAATATGGTAATAACTAATTATCTCTAAAAGGTACGAACTCTATAAAACTGAGGGTAAAAAAGTTGTTGGTTGGCGACCTTTCTAATTCTTAAAAGTTGATTTTGGCTGGCTCTAGGTCGAGAATAAAAACACAATGGTTTTTAAGGATTATTTTTCAATATATTTCGGAAGCGCATCGGGCTCCGTCTTCTGAGGGTAAACATTGAAAATATACTTGATCTGCTTGAAAGTATAAGAAGTTTAGGTCCCACACATGTACATTAGAGCCGTTCTATGAATATGAAATTTTTAAGGTCATGCTCTCACCCCCCTATCTGATATCTGTTTTGACGGGCGCGAATGGCGTCTAAAGTTTTTGTAAATAACTCATACGCAGGGTTGCCTATTATCATATATTTTTTTCATTTATAAATAGTCGGCGATGATTTTATTTACAAACTATTCAAATTTGAAAAATATTTTATTTCCACAAATGTAGATCCCTTTTTGAATTTCAACCAATGACAGCAATTGAAATGAACTAATAACTTTGTTTGTAACAATTTGTTTTTGGTGAGCGTGTCGTATGATTAATATTTTTTAAAACTTTGAGACCCTGCGCGCCCATTTAAAATTAAAATAAAATTTTTTGATTTTCACAATTTTTAATTTTACAACAAATATTAGCTTTGGGAATGCTGAGACCTCCTTTTTTTCATTTTGCCGATTTGGGGACCGATCTAATTGTACATACAAACCATTATGTCTAGGGTATCAGTAGGGTCGGAAATGATTCTTCCTTCTTTCTCCCTGTTACAAACTTTTTCACAAACTTAATATACTCTGTGTACCTTTGGTACAGAATATAAAAAATCTCGACGTTATGGACAATTTCCCTTCAATATACTGAACAAAGTCTAGTTTTGTGGCCTTTTGTTTATAATCTGGCCTTACCTCTGACATTGAACATTCTTGATTCAAGTATGAAACTCTCGATTTTTTTCTCTGAGTGTAAACCTGTTTTTTCACTTATATGTATGAGTTCTCATATGAGTTTGCTGTCAAAAGCTCTTTTGAGTTACTTACACGACCTGATCACACAGATGAGTTTTCGGCAAACCTAAACTCATCTGATCAACTCAGTTTCGCTTTTACACATGCCAGAGAAGCTTAGATGAGCCAGCTGTAGAACCATTGGTTCATCGGAATCATTTGGTTCATATGAACACTGTGACTATAAAATAAAATAAAATAAAATAAATAAAAGCATTACAAATTATATTGCCGTCCTATTAAGTGAAATCCTAGATGAAAAAACATGGAGGCGAAATTTCTATTAAAAATTCTTTAACAATTCTATATCGTCTGATAAATAATGGCAATGGCAGCACACAGAAATTAGGTCACACTGCAATTCGATTAATGTCACTCATCTGAGTGCTCAGGCCAAATAGAACTGTTTCTATTTCGTCTGATCGCTTATCTGAGTAGCAGCATGTCAACTCAAACGCCTTTTTATACGGTCAGACAGCAAATCAGCCGAAAACTCAGCTGAGTGATCAGATCGTGTAAATAGAGCTTTAGATAGTGAGAATCTGAATAAATGTTCTAATTATAGCCCATCTGAGTTATCATATACATAAGTTTTATGACAATAATTTCAAAGCTAATTCAGACAAGTGAAAAAACACCCTAATAAATATATACCTTATTGTTTGCGATCATTCCTATTCCGATTAGGAATGAAGCCATTTTAGGGTATTGCGAAAGGAAACTCCAATAAGCTAAATCATTATAATTTCGTGTTTCCTTTTATATAGGATCGACTTGATTTTTAGCTATGAGTGTTGGTTAACGTAGACTAGACAAAAATAACTCGCACAGGGCGAAAACGGCATAAAAAAAATGGCTTGTACAAACTGATCGAGTGTACCCAAAGGTTGGATACTCTTTGCCAAGGCTGCAAGCCGTTGAACTGATTCAGTTCTGGTTTTTGGATACAAACCGCTAAAAGGTTATGTTAAAAAAATTAACTCAATTTTAACGATTTTTTTGAAAATGTATATTTAAATTTGGCGTAAGATGAGATCGATAAGGAACAAATATAAAAAGTGAAACGTGATCTTGCAAAATCAATGTCCAAAATTTATGTGCTTGGAATTTCTTAGATCAAACCCTCTTTACGGCTTAAAGTTGAATGTAATAATTTGGATACAAGCTAAAATAGCCTTTAAATAAGCAAATATCAGAGAAATGGAAAAAAGAAATACAAATTTAATTTAGATCAGCGTTTTTCAACGAGAGCAAGGCCAAAAACTGAGAGTGTACCGGCTAAACCAGCTTCGATCTGACCTCATCGAAGGTTAGTCAGCGACTGAAAGCCTGTTTACTCTCTTGGCCTCAGCTTCGGCATGCGTTCGGCTCGTGTATGTGTAAACAAGATAATAAAACCAAAAATGATTCGCCTATAAATTTAACCAAAAAGCGTGACAACTCTTTGTTTTCCAATTCGTTGCTCTTACTCTCCTTAACTTCAGTTAAAGAGTCCTTAAAGTAAGAGTACTAGAATTGGGGAACCTAATATCACAGCGAGACAAAGTCCATATCTTTTAATACCAGAGCACTGTTGCCATGAACGAATAAATCAAACAGAACCGTTTTTTACACAGGAAACAAATAGCGGACTGTTCGGTTTCTGACTGGTTTCTGACTTTATTTTACTTTCTATTTCGACTATAACTTTAACTACGATCGCTTAACATCATGTCCCAAATTGAGTCTTCACATAAATTTCTAGGTTGTAGGAAGAGATCTTTGCTACACACAGGCCAAGATGGGCCCATTGAAAAACTCTTACTATTTAAGCCGTTGGGTGTTCCTTTCCGCAGAACCAGTTTAAACTTTAGTAGAGACGGGACCTCTCTCTCTGGTTTACTTCTAAAAGGTTAAGTTGAACGGTATAGGGGGATGAACGGTTTGAAGTCTCTCTCCCTTTAACTGAGGGCTCCTGGTCCTCACTTCTAAGCAGGCCGATGACCTATAAAGGCCCTAGCCAGAAGCAAGACGTAAGGAATAGCTGGAACGTCTTAGATTGAACCCTAGTAACAGTGCAAACCTAATGGTCTTTCCATCGTTCCGTAGCTTGGCGCCAGTTTTCTTTCCTTTCCTCCTATGGGACACTTCTTCGAAGTATCTGTCCCTGTCTTGCTTAAGTATCAAAGGCAATCCGTCAGCGTCTGGGCATTATTAGAAAACTGCTTGACTATTTGAGTAAAGCACGGTACGGAGTACTCAAAAAGCACTCGCAAACGAAAAACTCCATATAAAAAAAACGCTGTAAAACCACACGCAAACGGTTTGACGTCAAACGTTTTGCGGTGTGTACGCAGAGAAACATGAAGTCGATCCACACGAACATCGAACTCGAACGTCGAACTCTCAATTTGTGGATAGTATGAGCAGCTGTTCATATTTTGTCGGTGTGTTATCTTTAAGTTTTCGTAGACAATAAATAGATTAAAAAGAGAGAGATTTGTCGGTCAGAAGCAAAAGAAATTTCTGCAAATAGAAACAAAAATTATTTTGAAGATCCTTCATAAGGAAGAATAAATTACGCTGATTAATACCGTAGAGGCAAATAAAAGTATTTGGGACCTCACCAATCTGGGAGACTTCGGTCTCCGGGGGTCGTTACAGGGAACCATGATTTTAGCGTATCTATTGAACAAGCCATTCTGTGTGAAAGTACATTAAAGCTTACAATTTGTTTTTGAATTATCAGAATACTCATATCGCTGGAAAATCTTTCCCTATTTCCTATCAACTAAGCAATGGATGGTTGCTATTGGCATCCTCATCTTTCTTATCTTCTTCCCTTCCCCCTGGCTACACCCAGGGTTATTTCATATATTCTTTTATTGAAGCTTTTAAATTCTCATAATTTCTACTTAGAAATAGGAATCCCTAAAATCCTTTAATGTTTGGTTAGCTGTTTGAAGGCTATGACCTTTTAGTTTCTCACATTTTTCTACCACTTTGATGTATCTACGAGACCAGTTGACCCACAATGAATGCCAATGTCCAAGCTGTCTGTTATCCATTATTATGGTCTGGGGTTCTAATCCAAAAAAAGTGTCTCTCTGCTTCCTTCATACTTTCTCACAGTATTCTCCACACCAATTTGTGGCTTTATTTGTTGTTGGCCACTAAAAACGATTCTTGAATTGATAATAATGTTCTTTAGTTTTGTTGCTGTTGTTGTTACTTTTTTCAACAATAAATTTCCGAGCTGTCTCCATTGTTGGTGCTTGATCGATTTGGCTCTGTTGACCAGCGGGTCTGACGTCAGGCCAAATTAATTGTCCCCTGCAATTTGGCCATTTTTGTAATTGTTTCCGGTTCATTTAATTTATGCCACAAAGGGAATGGAACTTGGCTGATCAAGATGGCAGCAGAAGCTACTCGGTTGTGTCCACTTATGGACACAAAAGAGGCGAGGCCTGGCATGTGACTCATTGAGGCCCAGGAAAATCTCATAGAAAATCAAATTGGCAAAACTTTGACAATTCCCCGAAAACAGCAACAGCTCCAAAATGCAATTGCATTGCCTTTTACTTGACCCAAAAGTTGCAGCAGCAACGACAACAACAACAACAACAACCAGAAGGCGTTTAAGTTTAACGACGGGGGCCGAGCCCACAAGTCACGCACTTGGTCAACGACGTATACAACGTATCTATAATCCCCAACAGACTCCCCCCGCTCCCTTATACATGGTGACTGGTGTTGTTGCGGTTGTTGTTGTTGCAGCTAATTCACGCCTTTTGGCCATACAAAGACATTGAATTGTTGCTACGACCAAAAATTTGTTAAGTTTTTCATTCAATTTTTTCAATTTGGGAAACATTTTTCGTTTTTTTTTTGTTGTCAAATTTTTGACCAGAATCTTAAATAAAGCCCAGCTTTGTGGTTGTTGTGGCTTTTGTTGGCGCTTTTGAACAAGTTGCTACAAATGATGAGAGGAAAACTTTGAGAAGGAACTGAAAAACATTTTTGAAAAATTTAAATTAAAATTTTTTGCCTTGACTTGAAACGTGACTGCACATGTTACTCTATTCTGATTCATTTTCCCTGTCTTTGGTAACTTCTAAAAATTTGAAAGATTAACTTCCAACTTAGCCTTTAATTTGAACAGAACAGGAGTGTTTCTGACCTCAGATTGCCCCACCTAGATCGACCCCAACTTGTTGATAACCTAAAAGCCTAAATAACCATTTCTCCTTCAATTTAGCAGAAAATTTCATATTATAACTCCAAAAACATACCTAAGCCTCACTTTTGACCTCATATTGTTCGATTGGTCTACACAAATTTTAACCAAGGCTGCCATTAGGCATGTGGATAAAAGTTACTTCCCAGCATGGAAATTTGGTGAAATGACACAGATTTCTTTTATGTAGCCCGAAAACTAACGAATACTTGAGGATGTCTAAAGTTTCGGTTGTACACTTTACTTAACCGGATTTTTTCCCCAACTCTTACTTAAAAAGTCCAAGTCCACCAATTTAACTTTACACATCTACACTCAGAAAACAAACCAAGAGCTTTGTACTTGCATCAAGTACGAACGGTGTCAATAGTACGGTAAGTACGAAAATACTTGATTCAAGTACGAAGTCCTTATTTCAAGTACGATTTTTTCAATCCCGAAATACTTGTTTGAAGACTGTTTCGAAATATTTGAAGTACATTTCGAACTATTATAATATCATTTTGGTCATACTATTAATTTGTTGTATACCTACCGGGTATCAGCCCGATTTACTCTCAAAATGAGCGCAAAAAGTTTATTCATCAAAGTCTAATAAATTCTAAAGTCAACGCCAAACTATTTTTGAAGCAATATAATACTTCAAAAAATAAGTACAAAATGTTCTAAGCCAATGAAGGTCTCTGTATAATGTCAAATTTCACAGGAAATTAATTAAACAAAGACCAAGAAGTTTATACTGTAGGTTGGAAATCTTCCCTCACTCCATAACCAAAGTGTTAGAACCAGAAGGGAATTTCAAGAACAGATTCAACGTAAAATAATTCGCATTTTTCGTAGCACACTTTTTGGAGCTTGCATAGTAAGTCTATACTGTACTTAATTCAAAAAATTTTGTATTTGAACTAAGCTCTTTTCTTAAATTTTTAGAGCGAAATTCAAGAACGTTTGTTCTCATTTGAATAATTTTAACAGTTCATTTTCTATTCTAGTATGTTTTGTACTTAATTTAAGTACATACAAAACATACTTGAAATTCCAAGTACAAAACGGTATAAATTCTATCCCAATTGGTCTGGAACTCTGGCGGTCGTTTTTTTCTGAGTGTAGTTGTGTGATTTTGACGAATCGGAGCAGAACAAAAACCAAAAGTGGAGCTTGAAGGATCTACCTATGTATGCTTAATGAGTCTAGCTGGAAGAGTCTAGCTCGAAAAATTTGGTTCAAACAGTCTAGCTCAAAGAGCCTAGCTTAAAAAGTCTATTTCGTAAGGTTTAGCTGGAACAGTCTAGCTCTGAAATTGTACATTTTTGAAACTGTGTCTAAGGGGCCCTTGAAAAGCAGATTCTTAAGTAATTAGCGGTTTTGTTACCATGTAGAACCCTTAGCTGCGAATGGCTCTTATGCATTGATCCTGGCATTTTTCACTTTATAGGGAGAACATTTTGTTTGGAATATTTAATATTTTTGATCCTCTTTGGTATTTTTTCGCGATTTAATGATTTTTCAGTAAGGGGAAGTGGTTTGAATCGATTCTTATGGTCTTGACTATAGTCTTTAGCATTGGTCTTCCATGGTATTTATCGCGGTTTAGTATTGTCAAATTCATGGCAATGTTAATATGACTTGATAAACAGTTTCTTCAGTAATTAGCGGTCTTATTACCATGGAATGGCGGTCGTAAATTTTCCTGCCAGTATTTTTCACTTGATTGGTGTTAACGTTCTTCATAATTTTTACTTTTTTTATCCTCTTTGGTATAAATTCGCGATTTAAAAAGTCGACAGTCACGGTAAACAGGTTAGAATAACTCGCGAGCAACATGGCTCCCAGAGTAGAACAGAGAGCTGGGGCTCACGAACCGAGAGCCGCTTGATAGCTCCCGGCTCACTAGCCGTGGCTCACAGCTCAGAGCCGAGTGTTGTGGCTCCCGAGCCGAGAACCGAATGATAGCTCCCTGCTCACGAGCTGTGGCTCCCAGCTCAGAGCCAGGAGCCGAGTGTAGTGAGCTGAGAGCAAGAGCCGGATCCCAAGAGCTACGAGCAAAGAGCTATTCCGAACCCTGCTAAGGGCCTACACTTTAAATTCTAGTCTAGCTCAAAGATTGTAGTTGAAAGAGTCTAGTTTAAAGTCTTCCTCAAAGAGTTTAGCACAAATAGTCTGGCTGAAAGAGTCTAACTCAAGAAGTCAAGCTCGAAAAGTCTGGGTCGAAAACTCTAGCTTTCTTCTTTCTTTGCGGTTATAAATCGTAGAACAACTTTTTCGAAATGGTCACCAAGTGCTTTCCAGCAACGCAAAAATGCCTACAGACGAATTCTGTTTACAGACGACAAAATTTTCCCTATGAAGGAATCGTTTAAAAAGCAAAAAAATAAAGTGTATGTTGTGTCATCAAAATAAGCATCCGAACTCATTTTAAGAGTTCAGAGAGGTCACCATCCGGGTTATGTGATGGTTTGGTGTGGAGTTCAGAGAGATCACCAACTTATTTGATGATTTGGTGGGGTTACTAAACTCCATTTTTGTGAAAAAAGAAGTCAAAACGTCAGCGAAAGTTTAGCAATCCGACGTTTTGAACAAACTCTCAACACTACATTATTTGCAAACAAGCCGTAAACCTTTCAATAAGACTCCGTTCCAGCTCACAGCTACGGATGATTGGCCTGCTAATAGCGAAGACCTGAACCCATTGGACTATAAACTGTGGTCCGTTCTTGAGGCTATGGCTTGCTCTTCTCGAAACGTAATTATTGAGTCTTTAAGGCCCTTGTCCAAGCGGTGGACAATTTCTCAATGCATAAGGTGGCTCAGCTATTTTGTCGGTGTCGAAAGATTAAAAATCTATAAAAATTCTTATAGAGAGAGAGAGGCGCCCGAGCAGGGACAGATAAACTTTTAAAGGAAGCATTTCGATCGTTAAGTGGCCAAAAAGAGACAAAAATCTCTTCCACCTAATTTTCTACTTAACACCAGTTTTCTCGTGTTTAAGAAGAGATTTAGTAAAACTCAGCACATAATAATCAAAATAATTCTACACAAATCCAGCCGAAGTCTGCTATATCAACCAAAACCAATTTGAAACTCAACCTCAGCTGGCGCCATCTATCTACATATGGGTCATTCTTTTTCAAATCGAACGGTCTCTAAATTCAACATTTTTTGTTTCAATAATTTTTTTTAAAGCCGCAATGTAATTTCTTTTATTGAAAACTTGAATGTGAATCTTATTCGATTTGGGTCTTTTACAAAGGACATGTATCAGTCTTGCTACAATTCGTTTGTGTAATATTTTTGAGCATAATTACTTAAGTCATAATGATTATTTCCTAAGTTTTATATTAGAAAATCAAAAAATAATCATTAACCATTGAGCAATAAAATCAAAATCAAAAAGATAAAACTCATTGCAGAATCTATTCATGATTATCGAAAAATAATCATATATTATAATATACTTTTTTTCTTACGGGCACTCCAAGTTAATGAAATTGGGAATTATTTTTTGCAAAAGATGCAACCCTGTTTGAGGAGATGGACAATGATATTGTACACAATCTTACACAGAAAAATATAAGATCCATATCAATTTGATAAGGGCTGGTTAATTTGATATCATTATATTCATATCATTTCTAAACTATGATGTTTCATTTTGACAGTAAATAATGTCAACTTGTCAAATGATATTAGAAAAGATTAGAAAGATATTTTTTAATTTTCGAAACTCTCACAATAGGAAAGGGATGTATAGAAAATGGAACGAAAAGGAAAGAGACAAATAGTTTTGCAAATCGAAGCTTCAAGCTACGAAAAGAAATGTATAAGTAGGCTTTCAGCCATGAGTGCACACTAGACTGAACATAATCGTATGGGAATTTTTTTTTTTTAATGTTCTGTTCCTCAGCGCGCAAAAAATTCGGAAAAATTTCTAGTTACCGTAATAAAAAACCAAACTTCGAAATTTTAAGGTTTAATACTGGCGCCGTGGGCTTAAAGTTGCTAAATTAAATTTCAGTTTCCCCTTTTTAATTTTACTTTTTCGTAGAAGTAACCTTTGAGATGGCAAACATTTTTTGAACTAAAAATATATTTTTATAAATATTTTATTCAAAGCAAAATGCTGGATATAGAGGATTCGAGCATTTATTTGATTAGCGCGTTGCGGGTAGTGCTGGATTCAGCAAGCTACCATCTAAAAAAGCGGTTCTTCTGCATAATATAAGAGGATTCAAATACACGTTAAGGGACAGCCTAAACCCCGCACTGTCCTTCAAATTGATAGTGTATGGAAATCACTTGGGCTTACCATGAAACTAGGAAGAGCTTGAGGAAACTTTATGATCAATATGTGTTCCTCAGAAAGAATGCTGGTAGCGATAAAGACTTGTACCGCAACAGAGAAATGAGTTTTATGGACCATTCAGAAGAAATTTTTGATGCTGCTTTAAAAAGTTCGATTGAATTAAATCCTGATGCTGCTTTTAAAAGACAGAGGTCCGATGACGAGGAGTCCCTATCTAGTGGAAGTAGTCGCCATCCATATCAAATGGATTTTGAAGAAGAGGAAAATAGTACGCTTATCCACATAGCAAAAAAAAAATATTCTTATGAATAAATTTAAATAACTACTTTTAATTGCATTTTCCATTTTCGCTTTAAACCCTTACCATCATTAGAGTTCATTTTTCTAGCAGCGAAATAAATAAAAACTGAATATGTATGTTTCATTTGTTATCTTTGTTGCCAGCCATTTTGCAAATTGTTAAGATGCATATGATAAAGCAAAACAATGAGGACAGGAATCTGCATTTTCAAAAATGAACTTTTCAAAATTTGCTTCAGTGAGGAAGCCATTTAAGTTTTGGTTTGGTATTCGGCTCATTTGCATATTCATGATTAGTACAAAACCTTCAAAGCACAGCGCTTAAATTTGCTGAACACTTTATTTCATTCTTGGAATTCCACGCGAACAAAGCTAGCGGAACATGGAAAGTTTGGTGAAAAATGCTTAAGCCCAGGGACCACTTCATCTCACGGTATGCCGATCCTGCAGTTTTAATTCAGTCACAGCAATGATTGTTTCTAGCACATCAACCGTTTTTAAGTTGAACCAAAACGTTTGGCATCCCAGGTTGCTTTAATGAAAACGTAAAATGAAAAAGGGGAAATCAAAATTTAATGTAGCAACTTTAAACCCACGGCGCCAGCACTAAACCTAAAAGTTTCCAAATTTGGTTTTTCATTACGTTAACTAGAAAATATTACGAATTTTTTCCGCATTGAGGAACAGAACATTTCCAAAAAAAAAATTTTTCATATAAGGGACGTTCAGTCTAGTGCACACACATGCCCAAAAGCGCTGTGCGGTGAAACGCCATGCCAATTTGTGACGTACAAGTGGTCCCGAGATCGATCCCCAGTCAAGGCGGAGTCAAGGAATTGTAAATTCGATCTTTTCTGATTCTATAAAACAATTATTAATAGTTCTTAGATAAAAATGAACGCCTGGTAGTAGTATTGAATGTACGACCTGCCATTTGTAATTGATTTTTTAATGAAATGATTAAATATCAATTTGATCTTAAAAATATCATTTTGAACAGGTCAATTTCAAGTTTGTCACATCGGCTTTTTAATGATTTGAAAAAATATATCATATCATTATTTTTTTCTGTGTACTAACTAAAACTAAAACACCGAAGGATTTTCCGAGCATTTGTTAAACCAAACGAGGCCAAAATCTGAAGAGTTTTCCAAGATTCCCTATGTTTTGTTCAACAGGTCAGGTTTTGCCAGACCTTTTTGGTCTAGTCAGAAGTGGGTTTCTTCCTAAATTCATCAAGCCAAGTATGTAAGGATTGATTTTAAAAGTAATTGTTCGATTTTTATGTGCTAATCCTTTATAAAAAAAAGTCTGTCAAGATTGGAAGATTTAAGCTTTATTTAAACTAAACTTAGTTAGCCCTCTTTTCAATCTAAGCAAACCTAGCCAAAGTTCAATACCAGAAATACAAACAGGACCAAATAGCTGTATAGGTAGCTTCCATTACATTGCTTCAACTTCATTCTTGGGCATAGTTAAGTTTCTGAGATAGCACTGAAAACACTCATGATCTGAAAGTAACAAAGATTGGACAGTCTTGATGAGTAAACAACCAGAAATTTTACCATATTTCAAAGGTTCAGCCTTGCAGCAAAAAGAGCTACATAAAATCAACTGAATTAGGAACGAATCAGCATGCTTCGCCTTTAAATGGAAACGGCGTTTGAACCGCCGGTTATTGACAATTAAAAAGCACCATTTATGGAACTTAGGTAACTCAGTTAAACAAGATTTCTGATTGACTTTGCTCTTACTAATTGTCAGCTTGTAGAGGGGGGTTAGGAAAGTTAAAACTGTGTAGACTTTGGATCAGTTGTAGTCTAGGCTTAAAAGGGAACGCGTGCGGGTGCACTCTCTCTCTTTCTTTCTCAGTCTGCTTCGATTCGAAAATCACTTGAGTTGGCCCCCCCAAAACAAGAAACTAACAAATAAACAACTCAAAAAAGCAAAACTCTTTTCAAAAAGTCAGCCACACATAACAACGACAGCAACAACAACTGCAGCAGTTGTGGGTGCTGCCAACCTCCTGCTTGTTCGCCTCCCCTCCCTCCACCCACTCCAACTCTAACAACACCTTGTGTCCACTTGGTGTGTGCAGTCTATGATTTGTTATATGAATGTGGTGGTTTCTCATGGTTTGCTTTTTGGGTTGTTTTTTTAATGGTGGGAAAATTGTATTTTATGGGTGGGTGGGAGGAGAAGTCGGAAAATAATTGGTATTTGGCATTGCATTCTCCAATATCCCGGCTAGCACTGCGTATGCTTAATCTCTAGATTACGTAACCCCCAAAAAAAGGAAAAAAAAACTAAATAGAAGTACAACAACTACAAAATGTCACGACAGCCGACAACAACAACAAAACGCTGGGTTAATGATTAATTTTTTGCACGTACGACAGAGCTGAAGTTGCACATGCAATGTCTGTGTGTGTGTGTGTGTGTGCGCACGCTTGCGTGTGTGTGTCACACTTTAAACTTTAGACCACAAAACATTTGCAATTGTAGCAAATAAACAAACAAGAATAAAAACATCAAAAAAATAAACATCAAAATAAATGCGATATTTTTTATTATTTTTAAACGATATTTAATTAAGCGCAAACTTCGTGCAACGATCGCGACATTCGACGTTCAACGCTCTCGGGAGCGCTAGGCAAGCGGCGTGGTCGAGTCGATGGCGCGGCGACGACTGCGCTACTCCAGCTAGCTGCACCGTTAGTTTGTTACACCTGAGCACAAAAGTGTTTTTCGGCCGTCGTTCGTTCATTGTTGTTCGTTTCAACTAAAGTAATGTTAGTAAGCAGTAATGGATGGATGGATGGATGGATGGATGGACGGGAAGGTGGAGACGGGGGCAATGATGAGATGGCGGGTACACTTACCAGTTCGTTTTGCTCGTCTTTGGCGCCAGCTTTTGATTTGATGGTCTTGCTTAAAGCCATGGCTAAGGAAGAGATTCAAATTGTTATAACGTTTATTATTATTATTGTTAATTCAAGTTACAAGCGATTAAAAAAATTTGCAAAATTTAGATCAGTTGGTTTTTAAAATCTAGGTGAGATCAATTTAACTGTGAAAGGTAAAAGGTAACTTATTTATATATTTATTTGGCGCTGTCTGGCATGACGGTGTTGTTTACCATATAAACGTTAAGAACACAACAATTTCTTATATTCAGATTACTAAGAAAAAACTAGAGTGCAAACGCTCTTAAAAAAAAATTTATTTGTTCTTGAATTTTAAAGAATTTCGCTCTTAGAATCGATCTTAATTCGTTCTCAATTTGGTTCCTATAGGCAAGGGGAGTGACTTTAAGAGAATAGCGTTAGGAGCGCTCTCAAGAGAGAAAGAGAGCGCATGGGCAGTCAGTCGTTGTCAGATGTGAGCGGTCGACCGTTGAACATTACGAGTGTGCAAAAGTAATCAATTAAAGGATTGTATAAAAAAATCAATGCTAAAAATACCTCATTTAAAAATAAAAAAATATTAAATAAAGCGAAAACTATGCTCCTACGAGGACTTGATACATGGCTTCAAGATTTTTAAGCGAACAAGACGTCCACTTGCTGTCGGGCAAAATATTAACTGCATTCATTCTTAAATAAGGCTTCGCCGCGATTTGTAGCTTATTCAGAATAGTCGTGTGAGCTTAGCTGTCGTCCACTGTGCGTGTTTCAGACTTCGAGGTACCAAGTTCAAGTCCCAGTATAGGAGAAAAAAAATTGTTATCTATACTATAAATTTGTAGAAATATTTATGTGTGTAAGGGGCTATCTCCGCTAAGAGTAGTTTTTTTTTTTAATGATAGCCAGAGTATGTGGCATTTCTATTTTTCTTTAAATAGGTTCCTCAAAAATTAGTCCAAAAAATCTGTCATTGTGTCATTCTGTAAAGCGGCGCATTTTATTTTTGATTTAATACCTTTTTTTTTTTTGTTTTCTGAAAAAATTGCAGCCTGCGTGGACGATCAAACTTGGGCCGGCGGCGAACGCGAAATGCCTCACAAGTTGTTTCTTCAAAGAGCCGTACATTACCCCTCATCTCAATGAAAATAATCGTCTATGCACAGCAAGGTCCCATTCAGATCAACGGAACAATGATGCAACAACAACTGCAAATGAACTTTGTAAAATACAAAATCTATATGGTGTTGCGTTCACGTACAATAGTGTCACCGAATATGATTCTTTTAGGCATATTAAAATTGGTCCAATAAACGAACGTTGTCGCCATTATCAGGCATATAAATTTAAAGGTGAAGCAGATGGGATATGTGAGTGCTTTGCCAGAACTGGGGAGCTTACCACAGCCATTGCGCACATTACTTAATGAATTGACACCTGAGTCTAATAATTTTTTAAACAATATACGAAAGTATTAAATTCATTTACGGGTCTACTAGTCTATTACACTTATGTGGCTCAAAATCAATCACAGCTTAAGCTTGGTATGGAGATACTTGCCAAAAGTGTGCGAAATCTTTGCATACTATTTCGTCGATAGCAAGTGCGAAATAAGTCGCTCATATCTAGTTGCTTTGTTTTTAAATTTAATTTGGCGGGACAATTTAAACTAATTAACATCGAATATTTATGGTGGCCTTTAATGAAGCAATAGTTGGAGCAATAGCTTTATGGGATTTGTAAGAAGCTTTAGTTAAGGCACCTAGGGTTCGGCAGTGTTTGTTATATCCTTACTTCCTGTGAAGATCCATGTGGAGGCAGTTGCATAACTTAAATAAATCGCAAAATAATAAATCGTTTGTAGGTTCATCGTTACCTTTATTTGTAACTTTTCAATCATTTGCTCCAATTGGCAATGTGCCAGGTGCTCTTTGGACACGACTAGGCAAATGGCAGAATCGACTGTTGTCATTTCATCTCGACGTTATGTTCTTATAATGCAATATCATAGATTAGAAGATTTCGTCCGCGACTTGCGGTGACAAAAAAGTCCCAAGTCTGACCATTGAAAAGTTCTGCGGCTCATCCGGTTGACATACGGAATCGCCGTCGTTCACAATTGAATCACTTTGTGCAGGACCAAGTGCCTCATCATCACCCCTTTCGTTCGAGGAGCTAAGGTTCTTAAAAAGGGAATGAGCACTTATTTGTTCATATGCATGGCACACATACCTTGTGCCGACAATTTGGTCAAAAACGACACAAGTGGAGCTAACTGCCACTTCACATCGCTGGCTCCTTGAGTTGCGATGGACACTCCATCACCGCTTTCACTGTTACCGTGCTTAGGACGCCGCCAGCGAACGGTGGCGCTATCCTTTAACGAAGCCCAAGCCGCGTTGCAATGATCTCCTAGCAAAAACAATCAATTGTGTATAGCATAATTAAACTCAATAAATATATATACTTTTACAGATAATTTTTGTCAAGCCGCTATCACCTTTTCCTCCCATGAAAAGATGTTCAGCCTTTTTAATGTTTTTATATAGTTGTCCTACTCATTTTAAAATTGCGGGCCACAACACTTGTATGTATATGGTGGTCTACCGCCATGTAGAGTAGGAAAAATATGTTTTACATATATTTCACACCTTCGAAATCTTCTCTCATCACTTGACTATCGGGTGACTATCGCGTGACACGTTGACGTCGGGTGGCAACGCTGTGATATCGATATGCCAATTTCGCGCGTGAATTCCATACCAACTCACGAAAAAGCAACTTGCGAAATCCGTGCGAAATCATTTTTTTATATCGACTTTTTCATTTCGCAGGCACTTTGCGGGTATCTCCATACCAAGCTTTAGAAAAAAGTGGGTTTTGATGGTGAGTGGGTGGAAGGGGTGGGCCTGCACCACGTCGGTCAGTCGTGGGGAAATTGGAAATCTTAGATTAAATTGTACGACTTTCCTATTGCTATTTTTCAGTTGATCAATGATCTACTGACTGAGAAATTTAAGCCCTTACAAATACGGTAAAACGGGACTACAAAAACAAGGTGTTGTAGGGGACTCTTCCTTTAAAAAAATTATTTGAAAAAATTCAATAATATTCATTGGACTTTAATAATGAAATTGTGCAAAAATATTTTTTGAATTCGATTGTTGACTCTTATGAGGAGGTGCCACAGAAACCTTTTCCAACCTAATTCCAAGTGAATTAATTATTTCTCCGCCAGTCGCTTCTGCTCCGTGCGAGCTGGCACCAGTTTTTCACGCCAAGCTTGGAAATGTCTTTCCGCACCTGGTCGTCCCACCTTGCCTTGTCCCAGTTCTTTCGCATTCCTCTTGTAGACCATTTTTGCTGGAGCTTGTTCATCCATACGGGTAACATGTCCCAGCCAGCCCAGCCGCTGTTGCTTTATGCGCTTGACCAGACTAGTATCCCCATAGAGCTCATACAGTTCGTCATTCCTTTGGATGCGAAAATCCTCGCCAACTTTCAAAGGTCCAAAAATTCTGCGAAGAATCTTTCACCTGAAAACGCCAATCGCCGCCTCATCCGCTGATGATATTGCCCCTGCTTCTGCGCCGTATTGCAGGACTGGGATGATAACCGACTTGTATAGCGCTATTTTTGTTCTTCGCTTGAGGTTTCTGCTCTTGAACTCCCTACTTAGCCCGTAATAGCATCGGTTTGCGAGCGTGATTCTTCTTCGGATTTCCAGGCTGATGTTGTTGTCACCGGTTATCATTGTACCGAGGTAGACAAAGTCCTCTACAACTTTAAAGTTGTACTCTCCCATTGCAACAGATTGCCCAAGGCGCGTGTGTCTTGTCCTCATTTACCGCTAAACCCATTAGTTCAGACTGCTTCTCAATCTCTGAAAACGCCCCACTTACAGCCCTTTCGGTATTGCCGATGATAATGATAAAGCCGCTTTTGACACACCGATAAGGTCAAGGTTTTTCGAAGCCCTGTCTACCTTTGGTATACCTGCAAAGTACGTTCGACTTTGCATGATGACGTTGAGAAGCACTCAAAGCTCCGTCAAAATAGGAACGTAACTTTTCGACCCTGAACCCGAATTGGACCACTCTTTCTGAAAATGGGTTCGGTTCACAAAATTAAATAGTTTTTCCAACGACACTTAAGTATGCTCTTTCTAGTCTAAGAGCTAGTATAGATGAACAGCTCATAAAAGATATAATGCTTATAAAAAGTTGTAAATGTCAGCTAATGAATCTGTAAATTGGAGTTAAAAAAGTTTATTTTAAAGAATAAGTTAATATTAACATATTGAAACCATTCTGTTATGTTCAAGCGAACCGAGGTTTGAACCAAAACCTTAGATTTAGGGGTTCCAGGAATCGGTCCACTAACCGAACCTTAGACTTTACAATGCGTTCAAGTTCCCTGACAGAACCTACTGCAAAATCAGAGGCTTGTAGCCTTGACTCAAACTCGTTTTAAACCAAAAAAAAAATTTCCACAAGAACAGTTTGGAACTTTTCAAACTAGCGAGACTTAGCCGGCTCGAGGTCATAAGTTGTTTACATACAACTTTAAAAAAAAAACTTTAAAAACTAATAAGTTTAACAAAACCAATTTTCAGTTAATTCTGTAAAACTTAAATGCAGGGATGCAAACCACTCGGAAATAAGGACTGGTTCGGTTCAGTGGTTTACACAGTTTTTGAACCGACGGTTCGGTTCATTGCATGGTTTTTGGGGCTTACTGAACCGCGGTTATGGTTCGGTTCGGTTCGGTTTGCTCCTTATTCATTTAATTAACTATGTTTTTGATACAAGTATTCAGATTATTAATTAACAAAGACTTAATTTTTCAGTTGATCGGGTATGTTCAAAATTTCGACGGCAATTTCCGTATAAACGTTCTCATTTCGTTTTGAAATCCTACAACTTTACACATCAAGTGACGTTGTTGTTGAGTTGTTTAGAAACTTTGAAGTTTGAAATCGACTATTGAAAGTCGAGCGGATTAAAATCGTAAAAGAATTACAATTTTCTTTTGACCTGATTAAGTAATTTCTGACATATTTGGCACTTCACATATAAACTTACACAATTCTAATTGGAAATCCATAAGTTCATACGGAAATCGTCGTCGATATGTGAAACACACCTTATTATATCTAAATATTTCATTTTTACTAAACTCAATATTTGAAATTTCTATTGGATTAAAAAAAAAAATTAAGTTCACTATGATGGAATTTTAGTTAAGACTTAATAGTCTAGTATATTTTTATATCCAATGTGAAAAATGTTCATTTTACTGACACTTGTGTGGGTAAACAGCCAAAACTATGCGAGCTATGCTTAAGTTGAATTTCCTGATAAATATTCCAATATTTAATAACCTTTTGGTGAACGCTAACAATTTAAAACTTTTTTTTTTTTGGAATTGAATGAGTATCCGGTTTGTTTTCATAAACGCTTTGAATTCTGTTGTATATTAACATTAAATGAGATTTAGCTACATTTATTCGCTCTTCTGATAGCAGGCTTGATTCCTGGAATCTAAGAAATCAAATTTAAGAATAGTCGGAGCTCTTTTTTCCAAACAGTTGACAAATACTGCGCTATGTTGTCCTCCCTTTTTTCAACCTTAATTTTGCATGCCTACCAGCCATAGAAATACTCATACTCATTGTCTATTTCAAGCCAATCTCAATTAAAGATAAAAAGTTAACGTTTGAGTTTTAAGTAAGTTGACCCCCCCCACGATAATACAATTAAGACTTGGCTTATTACCATTTTGGGTCCTTAGCAAATTTAATAAGGTTGATGTTCCTAGCTTTTTACAAAAACCCTGCTTTTCCAAGTTTGATTTTGATTTCTATTCGCCAGTAACTCAATACCTAGCTAAAGTGAACCGAACTGAACCATTTTATTTTTCGGTTTTTGGTTCGGTTCAACATTTTTGAAAACACACCGGTTCGGTTTACGGTTCGGTTCACAAGCGCAAAAATCGGTTCGGTTCGGTTAAAAACCGGTTCGGTTCAGAACCGGTTTGCATCCCTGCTTAAATGCCTTATATCTTATATGCACTTTCGAACACATAGTCGGACAAGGGTACAAAAATAGGAGCACCTAAGCTAATATAACCTTCAAGTCAAGTGTTTTTCTATTAAACAAAGCTCATTTAGCATAGCGTCACATGAAATACTAGGCAGACAATTAGCACAATGTGCTGATCACGAATATGCATATATGCGCCATCATAAACCACTTAAGTGTAACACACCCAATCAACTCCACATTAGATTGTTATCTGTTGCAATAGGCCAACAGTGTACTAAACCGCCTTAAGGAACAGACTAAACTACTAAAATTATTTGGTTTGTTTCTTTAAATTGAAAGACACACAAAAGTAACTGGCCAACTGTTGAAAATTGTATTGCCTACTTGTAGGCGGCGATTAAGCTTGCTGTAAGACGATTCAAGTCTCGACTAAGCTGAGAGTGATTTGGTTCTTGGCTAAGCTTGAATTTAAAAAAAAAAGGTGGAAAACCAGGATTTCCGTTACATTTCTAAAGCCTTACAAATTTTAGGGCGAAATTTAACTCATTTTATCTTTTTTCACAATATTTTTACAATCAAGTGAAGAAACATTTGAGCTTAAATTAACAACTATCAAATACTTTTATTATTATAAAATAGATAAAAGATTCTTTAAATTATTCATTACGTTTGATTCATCATGACAGACATTTCCAGACCATTATTACTTTAATCATTAACTTTAATCCCCTTGACAAACAACTCTAAACTTAAACTAAACTCTATTGGGTGTTGCATGTTAACCACAAAGTATGTATCTAATACAGAATCTACATACATGCATGCTCTAATTGCTACTTTTAACCAATTTTCAAACTGTTTTTGGGTACTACTTGTGCTCTAGCTACCAACTGCCCACTCGAACTGGCCGCAAATATTTTCTCAATTCTTGACGCATTTGGTCAAAATGAGTTTTCGTTTTTGGGGGCTTTCGAAACCTGATGGCCAAGCATTTTGTTGGAACGCCTTCGATGACTGCCTCCGCCCCCGCCTGTTAATGAAATGTGAAGCGTTCTCGGCTGACAGAAACAAACAAACCAAATGCCACACAGCAAAAAGTTGACATACAAAAACGTTTTCAAATCAACAAAAAATCGACAAAATCGGAGGATTTTTACGATTTACGATTTGCTGTGACCGAACGCCTTCAAGGCGATCCAAGTAGATATGTCTTTGGTCTCCGATTTACATATGTACAATGTACATATGTATGCATAGGCATACGAGTATATCTCAAATATTGATGGTTGTTCGAAATGACGAAATGAGCGAGTTATTTGCGCGACTTTACTTAGTTTTGGTTTTTATTTTTTCATTTTTGTTTAAGGGGACAGCCCACACAATGGCAATAGATCCATACATTATAGAATTGTGATCCAAGTGTGAGTGTGTGTGTGTGTGTGGCAAACATAAAGTCGTACATGGCATATGAAATCAAACTGTCAGTTTGTCATACCCAAGCTACAGTTAAACCCGGCTAGGGGGAACCTACTGAAGCTGCAGGCTTTGAACTTGAACATTCCTGGAATTCTCCCATTAAACATTAAGCGCAGTTTTCAAGGCAAATTATAAAACACCGTCAGACTTCAATTGCATCAGCAAAAATCTGTATTTTACACAACCTAACCTCTTAAACTGGGTCATGAACCGAAACTTATTAATTAATGTCCTCCCGAACCATTCTCAACAATTTTATTGTCAAGTTAATTGAACTATATTGGATCGTTGCATAATTTGGAAAATGATTTTCTGATTTCGAAAGGCAATTAAATTCACCAACGAAAGTTGCATTGTAAAATGGCCTAAGTATCTGAGAAGTTTTTTGGTAGTCGTGGAAAGGGACGTAAGCTTCTCAAACCGGTACTGAATAGTCAACATTTAGTGTGACCAGGTTTAAATTTTCATTGAGTTGAAGCAGGTTCTAAACGACTTTAACAACAATCTTCAGCCCAGCACCCAAATTTAAATGCATCTCAAGGCAGGGCGGAAAATAAATTTATAATTACGAAGTTAATCTTGGTTCCTGTTGCTATTCTAGTTCCCTTGATCCACTGAAACCACCCCCCTCTCCACACTGTGCTAAAACTCTCTCCGTCCATTGCAACGACCATTGGCACAACAGTTCTTTTTATTGGTGACACTTGGAAGTTCGATAGCATATCGATAGAAAACTTAGCCTTTTAGCGAAAAAGCCAAAGGTTATGTCATTGACTTGATCATTCGTGACAGTGAAAGTCGCGGATGATCATCCGAATGCCCAATTATCTCTTATAAGGAAATACGCAGAAAGAATAAGGTGATTTAGATCATTCAGCCTGTACCTCTAGAATGTGCCAGTAAAATAAGGGTATTAGCAAAGACTTATATACGGGGGTGCCACAGAAACCTCTTCCAACCAAATTCCAATTCTTAGGTGCCACAGAAATTTCTTTTGGTTTGTTTCAAACCGCTCATGTTTTGTTGGGAGATTTTGAAAAGCTATTTTCTCACTAGCTCCCTCTGACGGTGTGGCGCACTCTACATGACAGCTAGCGGATTGAGGGATGAAAACTTATACCTCATGGCGCCAACAAATTGTTAAATTTTGCATTATATTTATGGAGAATATGACTTAAATTTGAACTATTTTTTAAAAATGCATCATAAAACATATAACACAATCGAAAAATGTCAGTTAGTCATCAAATCAACCCGCAACTAAAATAAGGAAATTTTTTTGGCGAGAGATTCAGCCAGTTTAGAGATGTAACATCATTTGGAACATCTGGTGTTCTTACTAGATTTTCTAATTAGAAAATGAAATCTCTAGAAGTTACAAACCAACCGTCGGCAAAATCTCTAGAGATTTCTGTGGCACCCCCGATTTTGATGTATTATAAAATGAAATTTAGCTATACGTTTTCTAAATTAGCTATACGGTTGAGAGGAAATATATATAGATATAGATTTTTCTGTGGAGCTGACATTGGATCCCAAAAAAAGTTTGTATGAGATGCGGAATCTATATATGTAGTATCTTTGGTATTAGCAAAGACTTATAGAAATTATAGATGACGCATGTTATACAAAAAACGATTTTCTTGGGATTGGATCCCCAATAAAAATGTGTATGGGATGCGGTATATGTATAAGAAGTGTCTTTTGATGTTAGCCAGATAATCATGCGCTTCACAATCAATACACGGAATAAATAAACCGCTTTTTCCCAAAAACTTACACCCTCTTACTCAAAAATGCTTCATCTGTAAACAGCTCTTGTTAGGTTAGGCTTCATGAAATAGGCTGCTCGGCTGAGGCCGAGTTTGGCCCATTGTGATGCCTAATAATGAGTTAAAAAAGGACAATGCTGGGAAGGCAAGGGGGCTTTTGTTATAATTAGGATTTTTAGAAACATTTGGTCTTATCTTGTCGATACCTGTTCTTCAATCTAATATAGTTGGAGTGCTCAACGTTAAATGCCCCCTATTTCCAATCCACTTCAGATTGGGTTAAAGCGATTTCCAAACTATGCGTTATCAGTATATAGCATTATCAGTATTCAGTATAATTCTCGGAACCAGAACCGGACCCGTACAAAGAAAATAATCGATTAATTCTCAGAATTAGAACCTAAATAGGATTTGATTTGATTGCCTGATACTATTGTTATATTGGGAGAAATATTCTCTAAACAGAGAGAAGCTTGGGTTAGTACTTTGGATCTGTATAGCCAATGTTACATTTCACATTGTCTTAACAAGTAAGAAAGTCGGTCAAGCCCAACTGTAGTATACTCTGTACCTATAGTAGCAGCGCTGCTGTTGCACTGCAGCAGCAAACTATCTTTTGGTCACAACTTGACCAATATAAGGCGCCACTACTTGATTTTCAAAACTGACCAATACATAGATGGCTCCACTAATGTGACCATTTCAAAACTGACATTTGATTGGAACAGACTTTTGCTCATAACTTGAGTAAGGTTCATTCGATATCGAAAATCGATAACCAATTCTAATTACAAATAATCTGTCTTAAAAACTGTGGAAGACATCATGTTTGTTCCAAATTTCTGGGGCAGGAGGGAAATAAATTAGATTTGCCTATAAGTGAAAGAAGTATATGTCCCATTAATGTCAAACCTCTATCTCTTACCATCTCTGATATTTGTGCGTTCTTACTGACAAACAGACGGAATTGGCTAAGTCGACTTGGCTTTTGATTCTGATCAAGAATATATATACATTTTTTGTTCCTGTTAAACTTAATATACTCTGTGTACCTTTAGTATAGTTTACATTGATATGATTTATGCATGTACATCTTCTGAAAGTGAATGTAACAATAAACCGGCTACGTACGTAAACTTTGGTTTTAAGTATTAAGTTCTAAGCGCTCCGAACTGTATTAAGTATTGAGTTCTAAACCGCCCCAAGACATAAGGGTTGGGTTCATTTTATCGACCAGTCAGACAAAAGTCAACTATACAAAAACGATATTAGTTTTAGAGCTGTATAATATAGAATTTGGCTCGAGGCCAAGTAAAACACACAGATGTGTATGTTGTTTTACCAATATATTTTGGTGGCTTGTCGGCAACCATCTTCAAAGACACTACAAAACAATTTCCAATTACAATGTAACATTTAGGGTGTTCACTTTGTTGAGCACTTAGGCACTTGGGGAAAAGTGTAAAAGTGTTCCAACAACAATTTACTCTGAACAAATTGTTCACAGCTTGCTCGACCCAGACCCTGACTACGAAAAGTCAGGCACTTGTACCTTAGTGCTATAAGTGTTATACGTTATACAAGCTAAAATCAAATGTGTGAACAAACATTCATATAAATTGTATGGAGACAGCGCCAACTTTGAACGAAACATGGATTACTGCCGAATCATATCTCAAACGCAATTTCGCACAAATTTCGTGCACAGAGGGCTGCTCACAATGCAAGTCAAAGTGATTACCCTAATTGATTTTATCAAAAAACACAAAACATTTTTACATACACTGTTTTACACGTCTGTTTCGATCGGCGGCGTGGAGTTTGATACTAAGTTATTGTTTGGGCAGTAAGTTTCTGTATAGTTGCGCACAGTTTTCCGTGTCCGTTTTGTAGTTAAGCCTCTTGTCAGTGTGTGTGTCTATAATATATAGCATCTCTAGGAGGGCGTTTGTCGACGACGGAATAATGGGTGTACAATGGCGTGTTGTTTCGGTATTCACGTATCTTGGTGTTGTATTAACCCCGTGGTTGTCTTTTAAGAAACACATTGAGAAGCGAAACTCTGCGGCGAGGATTAGTATAAACTGTACTTGAAGGAGCATGCTGTCAAAAGACAATATTTCATTTGACATGAAGATCAAGATTTTTGGAGCAGTGTGCAGAGATATACAGTCATATGGTGCGCAAGTTTGGGGCTAAACACTTCCAGAAGATGTAGATAATTTATATATGTTTTTTATTAAACGTATTTTTTGCCTACCTAGAACGACACCAAGCTATGCAATATGGAAAGCAGTTGTCTGTATATGTTAGACTTGCACATTAAATACATTGAAAAATTACTTTTTACTTACAACAACAACCGTCTCCCTCATATTATGTCTAAGGAAATATTAGCCAAAAATATTTTCTGGGCAAAAGGTCTAAATTTGATCAGTGAACCTTTTTATATTGATTGGAACGAAAAACTTTTGGAACCGATTATCTGGGCACAAAACCGAGAAATGATGTTGATGCGTTAACTCAGAATCAAAATCAACGACTCTTTGAAATTGTGACACGAATCTACAAAGACCTCAATGAATCAGTAGGTGATAGACTGCTCCAATTAGAAACCAGAACGGTATCACGGGTGCTGAAAGCAAGATGCGACATAACAAGGTGGAACGAACATTTGTGAGCTTTGCAACACCAACGAAATCGAGAACATACGCCACTTTATTGAAAGATGCCCAATTCTATCCGAGTATAGATTTGTTTTTTTCTGGAAATTGCTTTTTAGGCGAAAGAGAAATTATAGATTTGCTAAACGATGATAACTGGAAGAATTTAACACTATGTTCTCAATTCCACTTCCAGAAAAGTTTTGTGATTTGGAGTGCAAATTTAGTACTAAAACCGATTTTAAATCACAGAATTTTGGTGGAAGTGGAATTGAGAAGGCATGTTCATGTATGCATTTTCAAACCATCTGTTATTTGATTTTTAATAAATTACTATTACTATCATTATTATTATTATATAGCATCTCTAGAGTGAAGCGTTTGCTGTAGGATTGTTGTTGCTTCGAATTTCGGCGAGTGTCCGCTTTCCGTACAGTGGTTGATGTCTGAGTTTGTAGTCTGATTTGTGTTGAGATTTTCTAGTTCTAGGTTTCGATTTTTGCAACTGTTTATGCATTTGCATTACATGGAATCTTGTAGATCACATTGCTCCTATCGGCTATGGCTACTTTGGACTTCGTCTTATCGAAATAATATTGTAAGAACAGCAAACGGAGTCCAGAGATACCCTGATCTTGTTTATTTCCTGCATTTGTCGTTTCTTTTCTAAATATATTTGGCATTACTTTCAATTAATCATGCATTTGCCATTGTCAAAATTGTACTACAAACCGAGTTATAAATTATATTAAAAATCGAGTTAAAAATTGTACTGAAAATTGAATTGAAAATTCTAAAAATTTAGTTAAAAACTGTTTAATTAAATTGTCATACAATTCTGTTATTCTTTCAATTTAAGCTGCACTGTGAAAGTATCCACAATCAAGGCTGCAAACCGGTCCGAACCCGAACCCCTTAGAACCGGTTCGGTTCGGGTTTTTTGGGTTCGCCGAACCGGACCATGAACCGAACCCCTAATTATTTTGCGCCCTCGAACCTGAACCCGAACCAGACCACTTTTTCAAAAAATTATTTTCGGTTCACAAAATCAAGTAGTTTTTCTAAACTACTCATACAGAGACATACAGAAATCTCTTGTATTCTGACTGCTTTCATTCTAGAAGTTGTACAATCCTATGTCAGATTTATACTATTGCCGTCGATAATGAAGCGTATATAGTTTGAGCAGAACTTTTCAATGACAACTGCAGAGCTTAAAAGAAATGCAACTATGAAGAATATAATGTAAATGAAGGTTGCTACGTAAAGCAAATGCATTTCTTGATTTGGCCGATGACCAAGTTACCTCAATAGATAACCTAGAGACTTTATAACTACAGTTCGTTGTGCTGAACTTCTTTAGAGCTGAACGATTCGCAACCAATTGATTTTTATTACGCTTGCTTTTCATGTCGAGAAAATGTTCTAAAATCTTTAACAAATCATTGTTTATTACAACGTGTTCTCAGTATTCTTAACACAGATTCCCTTCAAGAATACCTGAATAAGTTTAGCAACTGGGCCGCTAGATGGAACATTGTCATTAACACGGACAAGTGTGCTTCGGTGACTTATTCTACCCGGCGTGACACCTGCCCAGGACTACATATTGTTGCAAGGTCAGCTTATGGAGCATAAAGCAGTCCATTAATACCTTAGGATGACACTGCAGAGAAGCCTGACTTTTGGACATAATATCATGGCAATAGATCAGGCAGTGGCTGCCAAAGCAAGCCTCATGGGGTGGCTCCTGAACTCCAAAAACAAGCTTTCATTCAGGAATAAAGTTTGCAAGGCGATTCTGGCTCCATTATGGAGACTCGGCCTATAAATTTATGGAATCGACGCGAAGATTCACTTGACAAAGATTAGAGAGGTCCAGGCAAAAATCTTTAGGCGCATTATGGGAGCTGAATGGTACCTGAGAACCAGGGATATTGAAATTCTCAGTGCCTTTTCAACACTATCGATGAACAGCTCTTAAAAGATATACAACCATGCTCCCACTTTCACTTTCGTAAATCTTTTGCTATTTCCAACCGGTTTTTAGTGCAAATTTGGACTTGGAATCGGAAAATGTTTGCGAAAGCGAAAATGGGAGCATGGCTGATAATGCTAATTCACTTTAACTAAGCAACTCTCAAACTTTGTCAGTGCTAGCTAATGAATTTAAAAACTATTTTATCTAGTTAATAAAAAATGAGTATTAATATATGGAAACTTAGCTTTTATGTACAAGCGAACCGAGGTTCGAACCAGAACCTTGGGTTCAGGGGTTTCAGGAACAGGTCCGCGAACCGAACCTCAGATTTTACCACGGGTTCGAACCCCCGAACCAAACCTTGTGCAAAATTTTAGAGGTTTCCAGACTTGTCCACAATAATTAAAAACAAAAAGCAACTAACTCAAGCCCTTCCTTGGGATATGGATTCGTGTTTTTCTCCGCCCTTTTTTAATTAAATATTCGACATTTTGCTTTCCTGAATGGTCTGAAGCAGTTTTAAAGTTGCTTGCGATATCTATGAGTTCCTGCTCTTTTAGATAATACTAAAGTCCATATCTAGCATATTTGAATATTCAAGTTTCTTAAACGATTTTTACGACTTACAAAAATAATGGCTAAAAGTCAAAATTGGTTAATAAACCACTGAACGGAACAAACAGAGTCCTTGGATTCCGTTCTATCTATAATGGAAACAATTTCCAATCCATTATAGAGTTGTTCCACTGTGTTGCCAATATGCAAATACAACCGACGACCGCGATGAAAGCCACAACACTTCGACAACAACAGCAACAACAACAAACAGAGCAAAAGAGTCATCGTCAAATGCTGACTTGTGCGTTCCTATACGATTCAATAGGTACAACCTCGATCTGGTGGGGGGGATTGGGGAGCTGCGCAGCAGCAGCAGCCATATGCAACCGATGGAACTCTGCCCACGCTATCTTACCACATGCCAAATGCGGGTGTGTCCTAACTACAGCTAAAACTTCAATCAAAGACGGAAATTGGCTTTTGCGAATGGGCAGCCGCCACCGGCAAGGTCATCATCACTTGATCACTTCTCACAGCAACAACAAAAAAAAAGAAAGAAAAAAACTGAGATCAATCCCAATGGCACACCAAATGGGCAGCTGGGCAAACAGATGGGGCGCATAGAACTTCGCTGGGTAAACAAAAACCGTTGCCAGACACGCGCCATCCTGTCAGAGCCCATCGATCGCTGATCCTCTGATTGTGGTTTATTGATCAATGATCGATGGATGGGGCGTGTTTTGATATTTTCACTTGATTCAGTTGTTTATCTCGGATCGAACCACATAAACAATAACAATGCAACGAGATCCATCTGCACACACACACACACACTGGTACACACCGAAAGAGCAGGAGGAGGAGGAGGAGGCGCGCCAACGTTTTTGTTTTTTTTTATTTTGTATTTTTGTTTTCGACCGTCGCGATTTGCCAGTTTGGTACCAGCCCAAGCTTAAATGGTTTGTTGTAGTCCGTCTGTGCCAGATTCACAACTGATCTACCTGCTGGCTGTTGCCGCTGTCGCCGCCAAATTGGCGATCGCGCGCACGCTGCTCAGCCAGCAGCAGCCGCCGCTCCCCACCCCTCCACACCCCACCGCTCCCCTTCAAGCCAAAAAGCAAAAACCATATTTCCATTCGCAAGCTAAAAGCCCAGCTATAGCTGCGGTCCATCTGCTAGCCAGCCAGCCACTTGGGCATTCATTCAAGCGCCGATCAAGCGAGAGAGTCACTGCCTCAGGTACAAAGAGAGAGAGAGACGGAGGGAGCTATGAGTTGAAACGCCTCATCAGGTTTTCTGGTCTGGGCCCCCAAACGAACGAACGAGGCTGAGCATTGAGAGAGCCACTCTCGTTGTTGTTTTGGCCAAAAACGTTCTGGACTTGTTTATGTGAACTTCACTGCCAATGAGTCTGATCACTGCTTGAACAGATTAGGTGGATAGATAGACAGATGTTCTACGTGAGGTTTTGGTAGATTGAATTGTCATCCCTTCCGTTTCCGTTAAGCCGGTTTTCCACCAATTTTGATGTGTTAATCGGCAAATTTGTACGAAAGTGAAAATGGAAATAACAAAAGTACAAAAAGTCGGTACTTTTTAAGATGTTTCGAAATTTTAGTGTTAAGGTATTTTCATATGATGGCCACACTGTATAGAAAATGGAAAAAGACAGATCCATAAATAAATGGACAGTACGAGACAAACAGACTAAAAGGATAATCCATATCGACAAGCCGAGAAGGGGAGTGCTTGGTTCACTTTTTTGCTCATAACTTGAGAACCGTTCATCCGATCTGTATCATTTCTTCGGCAAATCGATTCATTTTTGTAATTACTAACTATCTCTAGAAGGTTTGAATCTTCAAAACTGTAGGAGATATAACGTTTTTTCTGAATTGCGGGGGCGGGAGTCGGCGTGGCCAAAATTTGAAATAAACTTGATCTGCCTGCAAGTATAAGAAGCATTTGTTCCATACATGTCAAACCTCATTCTCTTACCATCTCTGAGATCTAGGTGTTCATACAGACAGACGGACAGACGGACGGACGGACAGACGGCTATATCGACTCCGCTGTTGATGCTGATCAAGAATATATATACTTTGTATGGTCGGAAATGATTCCGTCTACCTGTACCTCGGCACACACACACACAAGACGGTTGGTAGAGTGATGGCAGGGGGAAGATTGGTGATGGGGGGCGGAGAGAGATGTTTAAGATCACACAACCAAACCCAACATTTCATTTACAGTTCTTTGCCTATGGCTCAGCCAAAAAATCAAAACAGAGAAAACTACCACAACAACAACGAGAGAACAATATAGAGCAGCGTTGGCCCTCGGTTCCATCCCGGGGGCGACAACATTTCGCTATTCACACATACATGACCCGAGCGCTTGCCGAAGCTCAAAATTAGAGAGCAAATAAGCGTCATTCGCTTCGCAGAGTTCGAAGCGATTAGGTCGGAGGTTTATTTTTCACGGAGGTTTATTTTTGCATACTAATACACTCTTACTTTTTGGCCTCGCTCTCGCTGGCCATCGCTGATATAGAGCGTACTCCCACAACTTTTACTGTAAACGCGAGAGGGAGAGTGAGTGCTACTAAGTACTGAAAAGGCAGAACACTGAGAGCAGCATCAAACCGTTTTAGTTGTATCATGGTTTTCTTCTTCTGACAAACTGCCATTGCTGATTTGTATACCAAGGTGAGAGCTTCTTTTTGATGTGAAACATCTTTAATTTCAGTACGGACGATTTTAGTAGGATTAAAATTTGATTTAAGCGTCACGTGACGCTGACGTCGCACAGTGTAAGATTTCGGCAATCTAGGGGGACTTAAATCAAAAAATAAAAGTTTTGAATAAATTGAATAATTTTTTAAGTGTTAGTTAAATATCCAGTTGTTATGAAAATAAACAAAAATCATAGTTCAATTATCATTAACAGCAATAAAATAGTTATTAAACATGCCACATTGCAACGCTTGAAAAATTAAATTTGACAACTCGCATCAGTCACAAAATTAAAGTAATTAAAATTAAGCCGTCAGTGTTTATTTTTTTCTTATTCTCGAATAGTTAATATGCAAAAATTTCAAAACCAAGTCTTAATACCTTTACTGGAACATTTTATATAATTTTTTTATAAACACCTAAAAACTAGCCAGTTGCAATAAAAACATGTTGCTTTTATGGACTACAACTTCCAAGTTCCATCGAGTTCGGCGATGCCACCATATGGACAACAAGCGGGTGGATTTCCAGAACATTATTCCAAAAAAAACCGTCCGCATGTTTCCGCCATTTTGAGATTTTCATTTTAGTGTAATTAAACGTGCAATAATATATACATTACACTATTCACATTCACACTATTTGGTGGTATTTTGCCGTTGAACGATCACACTGGAGTTAACATGGGCACATATCGAACAGGATTGAAATAAAGAAGTGGTACGTGCCAGGTGATAACCTCACCTAAGCCTAAAGTAGCGGAAAGGAAGAAAGAACTTCAAAACAGTTTTATGATGGTAATACAGCAAGAAGATTTTATAATGTCGCCGAAACAACATCGGAAATAGCGGGCTTAAATATCGATCTGGTACATGCTTTTGAAAGCTTCACAAAAGAAACTACCGAACTGTATTTATCAGAACTAGCTTTGCATAAAATTTTATACCTTCGACATGATATAATTTCTTCTTGAATCCTTCTAATAGGTAGGAAGAAGCTCAGGAGTCAAGAAATAAATATGCAAGAAATTACCGCGAATTCTTTACGAGAAAAACATCTCGAGTTGACACGAATACGGATTTATTGCACAGTCTACTTATTTCATCCGACCCATTCATAGGAAGTTTGCGTAGATCCCGAAAAACAAAGCGGGAGGTTTTATCAACAGAGGTGGTTGCATTATTATTGAGCCATCAAACTTTTGAAGATAATTCCGATCCAGATTAAATTCTATCTGAGTGCATATATGGTTATGTGTGTCTGTCCGCTTGTCCGTCCATTCTTTTGTCTGTTCGTTTGTCTGTCTTTCTGTTTTCACGTTATCTCCTCCGTCAGTAAAAAAAATCTTGATCAATCGTTTTAAAAACTAGTTCTATAGAGAACAACTTCTGTGTTTTCTGTGATTACGTCACCAAACTTGGCAATTAGTAATTTAATAAGCTTTCACGCAATTCTGCAAAGTTTCATCAAAATCGGGTGACTCTATCGTATAGCTCCCATATAAAAATCGTGTTTTGGCTAAAACTAAAAAATGCGATATTGTATGGAAGGGGTGGGATCTGGGTAGGATTTGACTGGGATCTAGCTGGGAGCTGGATGGGATTTCGGCGAGATCTAGTTGGGACTTGGAAAGGATCTGGCTGGGATCTGGGAGGGATCTGGAAGGACTATGGGTGGGAACTGGAAGGGATCTGGTCGGGATCTGGTTGGGTTCTGGATGGGATCTGGGTGGGATCTAGGAGGGTTCTGAGTGAAATCGGGGTAGGATCTGGGTAGTATCTGGGTGAGATTTCGTTGGGATTTGGGTAGAGTCTGGATGGGAATTGGGTGGGATGTGGGTGTAAACTGGTTGGGTTCTGGGCGGGATCTTGGTTGGATCTGGGTAAGACCTTTGTATGATCTAGATGGATTTTGGAATGGATCTGAGTAGGATCTGGGTGAAATCTGTGTGGGATTTGTGTGGTATATGGGTAGTATCCGGGAGATATCTGGGTAGGATCTAGGAGGGAAATGATTGTGATCTTGGATTTCACCTTGGTGGTATCTTAGCAGAATAAACTTCCTGAAACACTGCAGCAAGTGATCTTGTTTCTGGTATTTCTACTCCCCGTCAATTTTCATCTTTCGAAAGAGTGTCCTTGCTCATTTCCATATATACCATTGAGAGAGCTTCACATCAAAGACTCGTGAGTGCTAGCGACACTCTCTTCTTTTTTTATAATGAATTGTTCAACCAAATACAAAAAACAGAATTACAAAATCTTCTCCCGATTTCTTTTCACGAATTTGCAAAAAAAAAAAAATGTAAAATTTAGACCTCTAGACCAGAAGAGGGCCTTAATTCAAAACCGTTCTGCCTGAGTCAGCATTTTAATTCTACAGCAAACTTTGATGTTCAAAAGAATTAACCAACATGGCAAAAAACGATTAAAAAATGTTAAGAGTAACTACTTGTATAGAGGTCGATAAAGTTCCTAGAACTTCTAAAATTTTCAAATTCTCTATACCAAAATGAATACCTATCTTGGTACCAAAACGTATGTATTTCAAGTCCACACTAGAAACTCTTACCGTAACATAATGTCATGTTCTAGCTCTAGTTATCTTGGTTCGCAAGAAATGATCTTGGGGAAAACAAATGGATTACTTACCGTCTGATCCCTTACCGATCAGAAATTTTCAATACGATTTCGTTCCAATAACGCTTAAAATTTCGCTCGCTCGCACGCAATTAACTGACCAAAAAAAAAAGAGGGTATTCCAGATTTGCCATAATCTCGTTGCTGTGATAATTGTACGCTTAGATCGACAAGTTGCGCTTGAAGGTTAGGTTAGCCCCGCTTGGAATGCTGGCCGGGCTCAGAGCGTTGGCGTTGACAGTTCTCTCAGCACACACCTACTCATCCACAGAGCCAACTGTGACTGTGTGTGCGTGTGTGTGTCATGACATTTTCGTAGAATCGTAAACGTACTGCCCAATTGATATATGAGTACTCTTCCGGCTAGGAAATCAACTCGGAAATGCCTTTTGTTAGGGGGCACACGATGTTACGTGCGTCGGATGAATGAAGGGCAGGCGGGGAGGCAGTGCAGTGCAGAGACTTCACGTGTTTGGTTTTTCAAATGGCTGAATTTTTATTTCAATATATGTTTTTGTTGTCTCCATTCGGTTGGGGTGTGTGTGTGTGTGTCTGAGTGTGTGTGAGTGTTTATCATAATTGAATTGCTAAAGAGAGATTTTTTCTTTTTCCGGCAAATCGATCGCTCAGTACTTATCAGCGTTTTGGCTGTCTGGATTTACAAATAAGTACAACATCAAAACTTAAACTCTACAGAATGTGCAAAAATGTCCAGTTCAGGATTACTACCCCTAGTATGCATCTCTTTAACTTAAATCTAAGGCCAGGACATACAAAAGTCAGAATAAAAAGTATTAAATTAAAGGTAAAATAGGATGCAATAAAATTGAACAATTTTTTTAAAGGTATAATTGGTGATGCAGTATGTGTGTGGGGGGAATTTGTTTAAACTAATTACATAAATTATGCTAAAATAGCTGGGGCGAGTGTTAACTAAAAAGGGGAGACATAAATTAATTATAGGAAAATTATGTTGTTTTTTTTTCTACATTTCTAGGCTCGGAGCTCAGACTCTTCTGGCCACCGAAGTGTGTGTGTGTGTGTTTTTTTGTTGTAGTTGTAGTTGTAGTGGTTGTTTATTGGTAACTGGATGCACATTTCTTTGGAGTGGTTCTTCTTCATCTTGGTATCTTCTCAGCTTTCTCTTTTTGTTTTGTTTGCGATTCCTCCTTCTCGTTTGTTTTTGTATCAGATCAGTGTAAATTTTCATAGCGCGCCTGCTTCCTTTGCTTCGCTCTTCCGCTAAATATATGTGTTTCATTAAACCTCGATTCTAGCTTCTGCCTATAATGCTGCTGCTTGGAACACCCGCTTATGCCTCTCATAATCTCTTTAGCATGCGTTTCTTCTCCTTGAGCAATTTCTCCTTCTTCTTGTCCTGCAGCTTCTTGTCTAGGCCGGCATGCTTTTTTGTAGAGGGTCCATCATCATCTTTGGCATCGCTGGCCGCACTGGCTCCACACTTGGCCGGCTGTTGGGGCGGGGAAGGGCGTTAGTTATGGGCCATGGCTGCACTCTTTTATCCACACTTACCTGAGCATGAATTTCGGTCATCATGCGCGCCCTCTGCGAATAATCATCATATCGCTCCAACAGCATTTTGCCCGCCTCCTCGTTGAGTGCCGACTCGGGATTTGGTACAATCAGCAGGCATTTGATGGTCAGCAATATATGTTTAATGCCCAGATCCGGTTTCCAATCCTTTTTCAGTGTGTTTACACAAATCTCACCATTGGCTGCCACATTGGGATGGAATATCTTGGTTAGGAAATAGGCCTTGGGCGGCGTTTGTGGAAAATCTTTGCTGAGCGTCAACTTGACACGGAAAATGCCCACAGCGTAGGGGGTGCCGGCTGGGCCGTCTATGAGGGATTGTATATCGGTGACATCGCTTTCATTGATCAATACTTTGATGCCCTCCGGTGGTGTGGTCTCCATTTCCTGCAACTCCCTCATTACCTGTCGAATGGTTTGAGGCGAAAGGTTCTCCACATTGGAATACTGCTAAGAATAGATGAAATAAGGATTATTTGGGGTCACAAATGCATGCATACATATACACTTAATGGGGTGTACATTACCGAACTCATGGCTTCCACTTGGCCTCCAGACGCTGCTGTGCGTGTGTGTCTGTGTGTGTGTGTGTGTGTGTGAGTTTCAAGGTTTCCCTTTGCCTTCAGGATCTGTGCTAATCCTTCCTCCCTCTTGCTGGATGCCTTCTCACTGCTATTATTGGTTGTCCAACTCCTCCGAATCCAAGTAGAAATCCTCGAAATCTGGTGCTGGTGTTGTTTTTTGTGCGCTCTAAAGAGTCAACTTTGAGTTTTGTTTTGTTTGGTGTTGTTGTATTTTGAAATCGATTCGCTTGCCTTCGTTGTTGTTTCTCTTTTTTTGTTATTATTTTTCACATTTAAACAAATTTTTGCTCAATTGCACACTTCACGCTCAAACAACAACAACAATAAAAAAAACAGCTTCCATTTACAGAAACCCTCGTCGTATGACCTGCTCTACAGTGCAAAAGTATGCGACCTTTCTTAACACGTTTGGCATATAAATGATCTTTTTAATAGTTATACAAGTATTAAATGCATTAAAAATGTTCAAAATCTGTTAGAAAATATTTGTATAAATACTAGTATTGACAGAATTGTTTGGAATTAAGCAAAACGCAAATATGATCTGATTTCTCACTAGGTAGAGCATCAATCAGTCGATGTTGTCCGTAGATGCAAGCAGCTCTCTATCTAGCGATAATATTGTCGATAACATACCATATCTCTATACCATATCGACTTTGGCGTTTTGCAGCACTGACTCTCGATAGTTGCAGCATGCAAGCGTTATTTGAATTTGTTTGAGTTTTGTCTGTTGTGCTTTTGTGGCGCTGACTTTTGAAAGTAACTTAAACACGCACTTTTAGAAATAAAATTCTGC
This sequence comes from Lordiphosa clarofinis, assembly GCA_018904275.1. Taxonomy (NCBI): domain Eukaryota; kingdom Metazoa; phylum Arthropoda; class Insecta; order Diptera; family Drosophilidae; genus Lordiphosa; species Lordiphosa clarofinis. Next base: position 788,685 of record JAEIGQ010000077.1, on the reverse strand, counting down.
AACTTTGTGTCAAATGCAAATAATAATTAATAAATGCCACAAGTGTCAGTTTTTTGTATGCAACTCCCACTCCGTACGGAATATATTATTTTTATAAACAATACATTTTTAAAATGAAAATAAATCAAATATCGCTTAAATATTATTATTTTAATTTCTTCATGAGTGGAGGTTCTGCAACACTATTAAGGAGGTCTTTCGTTTTGGCATTTTGCGCCTACGCGTTAGCACATTTTGAGATCGGCTCGTACGTTTCGTTTGGACGAGATTTACTTACAATCCGCCATCTCCATCCATTTCATTTTAATTAATTTAGTTTTAATTTAGATTTTGTAATTCTAATTTATTGAAACGGTTTATTTGTTTGTTTGCGTTTGATTTTAATTTTGTGCCCTGCATTTCGGTAGTGCGTGTGTGTGTGTTGTTGTTGCGTGTCGGTGTGCGTGTGTTTGTGTGTTGTGTGTGGAAACGAAAGAAAAAAATGTCGAAGAATAAAATAAACACAACGGCAGCAACAGCAGCCACCACTGAAACGAATCTGATCGAAGTGAAATCAAAGGTGAATCCAACAAATACGCATACCCTTTACTAGCTACATGCATATGATAAAGGCGTGGCTCTGGCGGCCCTGATCTGGCGGCGGCGGCGGCGGCATTGCTGATTCATTTTCTCGTATATGTGTGTGGGCCAATGTGCACACACACCCGGGGACAGGCTTTAAAGATTAGGCCAAGAATGTACGCAAAGCTGGCCCAGCCGTAGTCCAGGGACACAGCAACAGGCAGAAGGGGGGTATCAACGGCGCAACAGTTGAGGGTTGCTTTGGGAAAAGGGGTGGGCCGCGGTTTCCTTCTTTTCCCTACTATATTGTTTATTTTTGTTTATGTTCTTCTTTGCATTCTTTTGGAATGTACTTAATTAACTTCCCCGTTGTCCTCCATTTTGAAGGTCCTCTTTAAATATGATATTCTACTTTATTGTGTAATTTTTTGCTTGCCACTTTATTATGCCTCTCTTTGATACTTTGTATCTCCCAAATGAATGGTTTAAACCTCCCAAAGGTATTTAGTAATCAAGATTACTTACCGATTTGCCGCAGGAATGATAAACATTGGATGGACGATAGTCGAGTTATATAGAAAACAAACAATTATGATGGGCAGCACTTTACATACTTTATTGGTTTTTTGCCACTTTGTGTGGCTTCTGGGTAAAATTAAATCAACCGACCGACTTTCTTTCTTGTTTTCTATGCCAGGCTGTTTGTGCCCTCCTTTGGTTTTTCGTTGACTTTTTTATCCTTTTCTTGCCTTCAAAGTTTTATGCATTCGTCCCTCTTAATTTCTTTTCGTATAGTTCTTAAATTTTGGTATCACAACATTTTATACCAATTCTCGGTGCGCGGACCCGTTTCAGTACTAGTCAAACCTAAGAGTTTGGTTCGAATCTGGGTTCTTAGATCGTTAGTCTTATTTTTGTCTTTTATTTGTACAGATTAACTATCCATGTATATAAGTCCTTAAGTCGACTGGATCACATTCCTTAATTATATCATTCATAAGTCAAAAGTGTCTGGTCTTTGAGCTATTTCTATCTCTTTAATCATCAAAGCAGCTTAAAAATGACAAGGCGACATCAAGGCTATTCTTGTTTAAATGAAAATTTCCAACTTGACCTAAGATTTTATTTCGTCTCGAAATCGCTAAATAGGTTGGATTTCAAAAAAAGAATCTATAATTACACAGGCCAACAAAATAACCACTTTTGTGAGGTCCAGCCTTATTTGTAATAAATTCTGATCCCGTTTTGTGCACTGATTCCAAAGCTGGTCTCGGTTTTTCTCCACCAGCTCTTGTTTGCAAGATATAGCGGAAAATCCATTTTGCAGTATTTTTGGCACCGAGCAACAATATCTTCACTTATGAGCTCTATGCGACAGTATACATATTAATGCAACCTAAAAAAATCATGGGAGCAGCATCAGAAAACCCAAAAGCGCCTTAATTGGCCTTTGAAGATAAATATTCATCAAATTATGGCAAATTTTTCATACTTAATCGTCGTTTACCAGTCATTTGGGGTGATTGATAACACTGTGCAACACTAAAAAGTTGATACGGTCGAGACCAAAAAATTCTGAAAGGGTATGATAGTAGTACAAAAACCTTCCCTGGGTTTGGTCTGGTTAGCTGCCAATTTCATTTTATAGCACTTTGAAGTTTTAAGCATATGATTGGGACTTGTAACTCCCTATCTCGTAAACTATTTGGAATTTCGCTTTGACGCCTGAAAAGAAGTTGTTGCTCTTGACTTAATTTACAAAACATTTCTAAGTAACAAGTCAAAATAGTCACATCTTTAAACTCAAAATTGCAAAAATGTCGTAAATTCATCTATTTTTCCCCTCATTTTGTTTTGTTTTCAACTTTTTCTTGAAAACTGTAACGAATTTGACCAAACAATGAAGGACGAAAAAGTAGCATGGACTAACGTAAACAATCGGTTGGAACATACCAACTTCATTCGAATGGTTTCTCATATAGTTAAAGACCCTAAAAGATGAATAATTTCAACCAAAACTCGAAAAAGTACAGTTTATGGTAGAAATTGGCTGACACTATCAAAAATTTCGATTGGATTGTATTAAATCAATAAAACTGTCAAAAAATATAACTTAAAAAATGTAGCTAAAGAAATTTAATTTATTTACTTTTTTACCGATAAAATTCGTTTTTTTCGAATTGTTTTGACAGTTTTTCATGCTTTTGGTCTTTTTAATATATCAAAGAGTACTTAAATGAAGTGTGTTCGTACTAACAGTTTGTTTATTTTGGTCTAAGCAACAACTTTTACCTACATTACTTGTGCAAATTTGTAACGGATTTCAGGAAAAAGTTGAAAAACTGAAAAAAGTTGTAAAAAATGGATTTTTTGGACATCTTTTGTAATTTTAAGTACTAAGACGTAATTTTTTGGATTTGCTTCTAAGAAATGTTTTGTAGGCCAAGCCAAGAGCAACAACTTTGCTGAAGACACAAAAGCAAAATTCAATATAGCTTACGAGATATAAAATCATTAATCCTACACTGAAGCTGAAAAGTTCAAAGGTCAATAAAAAGAAAACGGCAGCTAATCAGACCAAACCCATGCAGCGTTTTTATACTACCATCACACCCTTTCAGAATTTTTTGGTCTTGACCGTATCAACTTTTTTGAGTTCAAAAATGTGTCACAGTGTAATTATAGAAATAAGTTCTAAAATAGTGACTTTAGTTAGTTTATGAACCGTACTTAAAAAAAAATAAAAGAGATGGAGGTCCGGTTCGGTCTCAAGCTTGGGAGGTTCTGAATCTAGAAAGTACAATTCGGTGGCCTCACAAAACTTGAACCGAACCAACTAACCATTCCAATGATATGTTATCCAAAACTTGCTAGGACTGCAAAAAATATTTGCTAAAAAAAAAAAAAAATTGCCAAGGGTCAAAAATTAAAAATTGTTCTTAATTAAAACTAAAGAAAAAATAGAGGCAAGCTAACTTCGGCTCGACCGAAGTTTATATACCCTTGGAGCATGATATCTGCTTGACAGTTTGTTATATGGCACCACAATTTTGGCAAAATTTTGAAAAGAAAAAAGAGTTTTCTCACTAGAACTACTTTTTCGAGCGATCGTTTCTATGGCAGCTACATGCTATAGTCATCCGATTTGAATCAAACTTGACAGAATTATGTGTTAGCATATAATATTGACCAGTAACAAGTTTGGGAGCGATAGCATTGAAAACAAAAAAGTTTTTCCTACTAAGACGTTGTTTCAAAACTATCTTTTGTATGGCAGCTATACAAAAAAAAACTTGGTGAAATTATGTGAAGGCATAGAAAACTTATAAATACGAGGTTTGGGAAAAGTTTTTCTCACTAGAACTACTTTTCGACCGATCGTTTCTATGGCAGCTATACGATATAGTCATCCGATCCGGCCGATTCCGACAAATGTACTGCGCATTTGTACCAAAAGACTTCGTGCAAAGTTTGGTTAAGATAGCTTTTAAACTGACGGAAGAAATAGCATAGAAACAGACGGACATGGCTATATCAACTCATCTCGTCATGCTGATCAAGAATATATATACCTTATGTGGTCGGAGATACTTCCTTCTATGCGTTACAAAAATCTGAACAATTTTAATATACCCTCTCCAAGGGTATAAAAATAAGTTATTTTTAAGAAGTCAAGACCAAGAAAATGGTAACGATCACAACTTTGAAGTATAACTCATTAAGGGCCGATTTCATATCTTCTTCTTCATAGAGCTATCTGTCACATAAACTAACAAATGGCACTGAAAAATCTATGACTATCTGACACATGGCCGATATCTGGGTAGTTAAATCCAAGGCATACTAAACTAGGTAGGCTCACTCACTCTCTAGCTCTCTTGACAACTTGTTAAATTTCAGTCAGTAAGCAACTGTTGTAGGCAAAGCATCTACGCGGACGATTTTTTTGTGTTTTACTTAGTAGCTTAGTAGGCTTTGTATTGAAATATATTACTCTTTCGCTCTCGCTCTCTTTGAAACAAATATTTGGAGTTCTGAGAGAGCGAGTTAGCCTACCTTGTTTAGTATGCCTTGGTTAAATCCGTATTCGTATTAAATTTTGTTAACAAACAAATCCCAGGCTGATGCTTGAAATTTTTACGATTTGTTGATGGCGATTAGGAAAGATTCATAGGCTATATATCAAGTCCGTAAATGGTCAAAACACAGCGAATATAGCAAATTTATTAAGGGACAATTTATGAAATCGCTATCACGCACAAATGACTGCAAAAGATTACAATGAAACTTGGCACACAGATAGTTGACAGCCTGGAGTTGAACAAAGGAACCGTGAAATTTACAAAATTACTATAAGACTATTTATTAAGATGACAATACAGAAATTGATTTATAGAAGGTCTACATCCAATGGTAAAAAAAAATCGCCAAAAAGGAACATTTGTATAGGACCCAAGGTTATTATGAATATGGTATAAATGGACGCATATATTCAAAGTTTAGACCAAAATCCACGAAATTCGCCAATTTAATTAAAATAGTAGATTAAACGGATCAAAAGAAATGGCAAAACTTGCAAATTACGAGCAAAAAATCGCGATTATCAAAAGGACGTGTTCACCGGCGGGTAAATAGGAGGAGTAAATCAAATATTTACTAAGCAAAACTTTAAAGAAAGAATGGTGAAGATTTATAAAGATTGGACAGATGGTAATTGAAGACGCGTTTATAAGCGGTGTAGTCCAAGAACCGCGAAATTAGAAATACTTTCATTTGATTACACAGTTTAACAAATATTGGGTCATCGTGGGCCGGGGAATGAGGTTGATACGTACCGTTTGTCCGGAAAGTAATAGGACTTAATTTTTACTGTACTTCGAAGCGTGCGCGGACCAACTGGATTCGGTAGAGAGCGTTCCTAGCTAACAAACGAGCGGCTGGTCAGTAGTCTCCGAGCACCCAAAGAGCCGGGACTGGCATTTTCACGGACTAAAATATTATGAAATTTGGCAATTTGTCGTATGACTCACCTAAGACTATTGCGATTATGAGAAATTTGCAAAATTTGCAAAATTTTCTTATGGAGATTTGATAAACTGCAATAGTAGAGTGTAGTCATTTATGTTTAGAACTTTTAAATTGGGCTGTAGGGTGGAAAAATAAAGTTTATATTTCGCAGATCCAGTATCGAGTTGTTATCGGTTGAAAAGTTAAAACTTTGGCAAATATTTATTAACATGCCTCCAAAAAAATCTTTTATTGAGCAACTTGCTCCAAAATCTTTGACAGAGCAACGGAAACAGCCGATGAGCGAGAAGAACGACTTCTTGACTTCCAATGTCAGAGCAACTGAAACATCCAAGAAGCGCGAGATTCGTCATATTAGAGTTTGAACTCGAGCTTATCATTTTTTCTGGAGTTTCAGGTGTCAACAGTTATTCGGGTATATATGATGGATAGTTTTCCTGTTGAAACTTGGTGTCATCCCAGATCACACTGAATGAAAGTTTTCTAGGAAAACTTAAAATTTTTAGGACCCTGGCAATTCCGGGTATTAAGCAAGTATTAGTACAGAATGTTCCGACTGAAGGCTTATAACCTCCCATTTAGTCACGTACGTACTCAATAATAACGAAAAAGCTTAACAGATTCGATATCGATCAAATTATGCGGAATCCGAATGGATAAGTGTTGGTGCTTCCACTAACCGACTGAGCTCTTCGGCTTTAAATGTCTAATTTTCATTTCCATTTTCATCCAAAGCAAAACGTTGAATACAAAATTTTTTATACGTTTCTTGGAAATCAAAACTCTTACCAATTCCAATCAATCGAATTCGGAAACGAGAACCAAAATATCCAGATTTAAAGCTTAAGCTCTGTACGTTTATAAACCAGGTCTTGGACATATTTTTGGGGCTTAGAATGATTTCAAGTATTTCTTGACCTCTTTCCCGATCTTATTTTTTGTTTTTCTTATAAAATTTTTCAAATTTTCGAAGACTTAAAATTCGCTTTGTTTATCTACTTTATGCTTCTTTTTTCTTTTTTCTTTTTTCTTCGTTTTGCAATTTATTGCTTCATTTTTTATGACCCTTTTTCCGTTCCTTTTTTTCTGTATAGTTTATCTTCTTACATTATGTTCCTTCGTTGATTTTTGGTTGCAATATATTTATTTAATTTTTCTTAAATTATCTCAATATGTCCTCTTTTCCTAAACTTTCCATCTTTCTTTCTGACTTTATTAACCCTTCCACTCATCTCTCATCATTTTATTCTAGTTCGATGCAGAATTTCGACGCTGGAGCTTCAAGCGCAATGAAACGGAGCAGAGCTTCGATAAGTTTGCAGCCCTCATTGAGCAGCTACATAAATTGGCCAACATACAGTTTCTCATACTCTACATTGATCCCAGGGACAATGATCTGTTGCCCATCAACAATGATGATAACTTTTTACGGGCGCTTAAGACGGCGCGTCCTCTGTTGCGCGTAATAGTGCAGCGTAAAGGTGAGTTTAGAAGCGGTGGAATGATCTGAGCGTTTCACTGATTTGTCTTCCTCCACAGATGACCTGAACGAATATTCTGGGTTCGGGACCATGAAGCCGCGTAATTTGATTGGCAGCATATGGCAGCTGGGTCACACGCCCGTTAAAACCAAAGCACCTTCAATATCCATACCGCACGATTTCCGTCAGGTGTCGGCCATCATTGATGTGGACATTGTTCCGGAGACACATCGGAGGGTGCGTTTGCTTAAGCATGGAAGCGACAAGCCGCTGGGTTTTTATATACGCGACGGCACTTCGGTGCGGGTGACAGCCAGCGGACTGGAGAAACAACCGGGCATCTTTATATCTAGGCTAGTGCCAGGCGGACTGGCCGAGAGCACAGGCCTGTTGGCCGTTAACGATGAGGTCATTGAGGTTAATGGCATCGAAGTGGCCGGCAAGACGCTGGATCAGGTCACCGATATGATGGTGGCCAATAGTTCCAATCTGATCATTACGGTCAAACCGGCCAATCAACGCACCCTTACATCCACACACCGCGGCTCCTTCTCGCGCAACAGTCAATTGTCTAGTGGGTCCCATCATACGAATCATACAAACACCTCCGATGAGATAGAGCATGATGATCAGGATGATATTGTTGATCTGACGGGCGTAACGCTTGACGAAAGTCCCACGGGTCCTACATCGGCAGCACCAACAACAACAACAACAATAACCACAGCAGCAGCAGCAGCGGGCAATCATCATCATCAGCAGCAACAACCATCACCGCCCACTTCGCATCATCACCAGCAGGCAGCCTCCAATGCATCCACAATCATGGCCAGTGATGTCAAAGATGGGGTGCTACATTTGTAATCTAAGTGGGGGAGTTTATGCAGAACAAAACAGAAATGAAAGGCTCGACTCGACTCTTGAATTAGGAAACACAAAATTGTTCAGTTAAATACCGCAGACATGTAACTTAGGGAACAACATCAATTCGGGGGCAATTCCAATTGAACACCCAATGGCAGATTCAGAAATGGCTTCATATCCTTCATATTTCTTCAAATGTAGCTGACCAGAATTATTGTCCCCTTTATTTTCTACGCAAAACTTGGTACTACTGTAGTAACTCCAGTTCTTAAAAGCAGTCAACAAAGATTCTTATAGTTTCTCTATTCCAAAAGGTATAAGGATTTGTAGCTCTTCCAACAACTCTCGTAGCGAAACAAAAGTTCGTATAAGAAAGAGAACTTATGTCATCTTTTTGAGAACCCAAAATATGTTATTCTACAATTCCAAATAAGTTTAAGACGGGAACAAATGCACTCAGGGTGGTATGGTCGTTGGCAAAATAGGTGTAAGGTTTACTAAATCCTAAAATCCACGTAAATTGGGATACAAATGATTCAGCTTTCAAGGTTTTAACTCAAACCTAAAGCATCAAACTTTCATAAAAGTTCAAATGATTCTCGTAGGGCTTCTTTAGCTATTAATGAACGTGTTTGTTTAGTAAATCTGGTTGAACCAAAGATTGTAGTAGCACAAAAATGTGTTCCAATTTAGAATCACAATTGAGTTGTCTCATATATAAAGTTTACTTCATCATGAAAACCCCGACTTAATCTGATTTCTACTAAATTCAGTTCCATAAAGTGCACAATCGTTAATTATCTTAATATCTAGCTTCCATTGAAATCAAAGGTCAAATTGAATAATTTCGCATTCTCTTAATAGTTTGGTATACAAAATGGTTCCCACTTTCACGTTTTATAATATCTGAAGAATATAGTCATACTCATTCCTTTCTGATACCGTCCCTTCTCAGGAATATGTTTTCAGTCTCACCTGCCGAAAAAAACAAAACGTTTAGAAATACCTAAAAAGAAGTGTTAACAAAATCTACGTAGGGTATACAATTTTTCCTGTCTTGGAAACCTATTTCTTTGGATCAAAAGAAGCAGACTGCAACTCGTTTTGGAAGTGAACCTCTAAGAACCGTTTAAGTTTGTGTACGCTTCATATTAAGAACTGACAAAGTTTCGTTACGAATCAATTTGTAACGCAGGAAATCAGATCAGCAGTCGGTGCCTTGAAAGATGTTAATTTGATTGTCTGCAACCATGATACAACTATACCAGGTATGGTATTCAGCGTTTATCGAGTACTGACAGCTTATGCTGAAATTGAAAGAGATACAGAGAGAGTAAAACAAAACTCAAAGCACCTTCAGAACAGAGGCGGACAAATGGAGGGGACAAAAAAGTGCTCTTGTGTTGGTGAACAAGAGCTCTCTCCAGACAACACGCGCTTTACTTGCTATGCTGTGCTTACCGATTCACACAACCATAACTTAGGCTCGAGTTTGCTTAAAAACACGACTGACTTCGGCTCATATGAGCTGAAGGTGGCCGGGTCTGCTTCAGATTTACAACTATATAGTATATGCATGAATAAATTGTATTGGTATTCTCTCGGCACCTTTCAAAAAACGCCTGCGACTATTTTTATCGCCCTCTGTTGAATAAAAGTCTTTCAGCCATGCTCCCATTTTCACTATCGCAAAACTTTTGCGATTTTAAACCGGTTTCGGGACCAAATTTGGACACCAAATCGCAATATTTTTGCGGAAGCAAAAGTCGGAGTATGGCTGTATGTCTTTAAAATGCCTTTCGCAAATTTTACTATATTATGTAAGTGATCACACTTTTCTTCTTTCCCCATCTTTTGGAGCACGTTTCAATGTTATGTAATGCCTTAGCCTCTGGGGCTCGAACATACTCGCCAATTCACACCGAATGCTTGTCGAAGTCTTGCTTAACTATAAGTTAGAGAGAGACGCACTCAAATTTTCGCGCTTTCTTTTTGGGGAACTCAGTTATACATCAGTTTCGGCCAAATGAAGAGAACAGAAAAGTGTGCTTCGTGCGCACACAACTTTTTCAATCAAATGACAGCAAAACGCTAAAACTGACGAGTCCCAAAAAGAGAGCACACTGGGAGAGCGCCTTACCTGTCGTAGTTGTATCATACTCAGTGCTTTAAAAGTTTTTCATTTAATTAATTTAGGGCGAAATTAAATTTTTTAAAAAACAAATTGAAATATTATGTGACAATATGGAATTATCTAGCAGATGACAAAACTGTCGTAAATCTATGCAAAATATTTGTGTGGGGCCTCCATTAGAACAGATATAAAGAATGATTAAATCGCGAAAAAGTCAAAAATAGTAAAAATCAAATCAAATCATCCCAGATGAAATGCAAGAGCACTAGTCTAAGTTAAAGGTTGTCCATGGACAAAAAAAAAAACAGAAATTTTGTTTCATACAAAAAATTTATTCTCCACGAAGTACCAACATATGGCCAAAATGGAAACTTCAACATTCAAGCCTGTTCCCGTTTCCGAATTCGATTGATCGGAATTGGTCATCATCAAGAGGGTCGAATGAAGCTAAAAGCCGAAGAATACAGTCGGTTTTTGAAAGTTCCGCATGATTTGATCGGAATCGAAAACAAGAACAGGCCTGATTAAATTAAATAAAAATCATAATCTACTCCAATTAATTTCTGCACGTATATTCTTCATTATTCGCAATTCATTGAGGAAAAATAATTCACAAATTTTCTAGGTGACTTACCTTAAAGTAAACATTTACCAAATTGGTAACCCCCTATGGATAATTTCTGTCTTGGAATATAAACCTTTGTTGGCCACAGCTGTACATTTTGATAGTTGAACTTTGAACACCCAGCATTGCTCATTACGTGGTATACTACATTAACACATCTATGTCTAAAGTTTTTAGCGGTTCTTTAAACATGGACAACCTTAAACTTAGACTCGTGCTCTTGCATTGTAACTGGTATGATTGGATTTAATTTTTGACTATTTTGATTCTAACAGTCTATCTGCTAGGTAGATAATTCCTTTGCTATTCATGTCTATGAGGTTTTCCTTTTGTGCAATAATATGTTTTTAAACATAATTTAAAATCCGTGGTTGTAACTTTATGTTAAACTTTGAACATTCACCATAGGTCGTCCGTGGTATATTGGTCACAGTCATACAACTATGAATATACATGTTTTGTCTGGAAAATCAATTTCAAGTATTTAGCGGTTGTTTGATTATGGACAAAATTTAATGTATAATTGGTTGCATGCTTTGCACCTGGGGGGATTTGGTGTAGTTTTTACTATTTTTGACTCTTCGCGATTCAAATCATTCTTCAGTAACGGTGTCTTAATAATTATCTTTGTTAATAGAGGCCCTCACACGAACTTTTTTCTTAGAAATATTTTGATATTTCAGACACTAGCAGCTACCTAGAATATATGAAATTTGGCCCTTACAATATATTCAATGAAATGAAAAACTTTCAAGTCACTGGCTGCTGATCGACACTGACTACTAACGTTTTCAAATCAGAAGCTTAAGCAGCAGTCAAAAAACACTAAACACTAATTGCAGTATCGAGCTCAATTTAATCTTGGGTATTCTTGCACTATGCCGACTTTGAGATCAAATAAAGTACGATTATCGAGCTTAAATCAATATCAGACCTCGAATAAAAAGATAAAATCAATCGCGAGTGAGCTAAAGCCGGGATCAAGACAAGTATTTCGGGATTGAAAAATCCATATTCAAATCATAACTTCTCGTACTTGGTTTGAGAATATCCGGGTTAAATCGACATTTGACATCGTTTGGGTTTGATTTCAACTTGGATATCTTGGATTTTTTTTCTGTATAAGATACCTTTTGAAACTATTTTCTGCTTGTCGGAGCTCGGAACTCATAGACCATAATTTCAAATCAGGGAATGGCAATGGAAGCAGAGCCATTGACAACTAAATAAATGACTGTATATAAATCAAGATGGCAAATCGGTTCAGAAACGAACACCGCACGGTCCCTAAACCGCACCTTTTATATGCATGACCTACCAAACCTGAACTCATTTAGTAGTTTATAATACTTGAAATCAACAATTCTCGAAAACCCAGTAGAATTTTGCATTTTAAATTTTTTTTTGAATTGAATGTTATTAAAATTTTTTTCCAACCATATCGCTTTTTTCAGTGTCCCGAGGCTTTTTTACAAACTTATGTTGAAATGCCTCGAACTCTTAAGCGATTTATAACAGCACACCCTTTTTCTTTTTGCTCTGAAATTTATTTTTCGACAACTGGCGTCGCTCAGACGCACAAGAACTTGCCTCGCAACAGTGGCAGAGTATGCGATTGAGTCTCATTGATAAATATTGTTTCTTCCGTTGTTGTTGTTGGACTGTAGAACCATGAATTTACTGCTTTCAAATGGAACATTAAGCTTATAAAAGAACAAAACGAGTTCCGTTCAAAGATAACCCAAAATCAAACCGTTTGGGTTTCGCTTGCGCTTTTTATGTGCGCCAATAATTTTAAATCATTTGTAAATGTTTGAAAAAATAATTTTAAAAACCCACACGGAAGATTTTCCTAAAATTTTTTATCAACAAATTTTTAATTTGAAAGATCAACTTAAGGGCAAAGATAATTTTGGTCAAAATTGAGCACATTTAAAGAAAAAGAAGTTTGATGGTCAAAAAGTTCAAATCTAAATCACAAATATTAAATTATTTTGTATGGTTTTGTTTTCCAAAATGATGTTGATTGTGAACCTAAGTATAAGAATTCCAGAATATTCTGTAAAATTCATTTTAAATATAAGAAATATCTGTGAATTCATTGGATAAAATGTATGATATCCAGAGATAATCAGCACCTGTAATCATTTTCGATTTCGATTAATGATGAGATAGACATTTAGTTCGGCACAAGACTTTTTATCAGCATTCAGCATTCAAAACTGTTCAAAGGTGTTTCTATTCACTGCCGAGCTGAATTTGTATTTCATTTCCATCTATTATTTCAAATCAAGTAGAGATAACACAAAAATAACTACAAATGAAATAACAGCCTTCCCTTTAGTGTTATTTAATCGATTTCGAAAACGGTCACAAGGCCTTTATAAGTAGTGATTCAAGAATCCCTAAAATTTGCACAACTGTAACGCTTTACTAAGAAATAGTAGAGCATCATCATCAACATTATCGTCATTTTTTTTATATATTAATATTTTCCATACTGAAAAACAATTTTTTTAAAACAAATTTCTACAATTAAATCCTGTTAAAGTGCCTTTGCAAAAAGCTTAACATAAAGTTCCAAAATGCCTGAATTGCTTTTCATTTTGGGCAACAAAAAGAATTTAGATAAAATATAACAAAATTGTTCAAAAGTTAAACAAATATATTTGGCAACTTTTGTTGCTTAAATCGTCCATAGTTCCCAAAACTGAAACTAAAATCACAGGCATCTTCATTATTTTAAAGAACGGAAAAGTAGAAAACTTCATAGTGTTAATAAGGACTTAGACTGGATTTACACGATGAAGCAAACTTCATGAAGTTCTCTTAGTAGGCGAGACATACAAGTGAAATTCTATACATTTTTTTCAACAAATACAGAAGATTTCCCTTGATTTTCAAGCCTAATATGATAACTTCATGAAGTTTGCTTCATTGTGTAAATCCCGACTTAGTAACTTAATCAGTCTCGTCGCAAAGTCTCTGAATGTGGAACCGCTTGCTTTATAATTTGTTTTTAAATCGGACGGCTTTTGCCAAAAACGGAAACAGTTTGAAAGTGGAAACATTTATTGAATGAAAATGTTTCGCAGGTATCTTCAACTATTAAAGTGAGGACGGGTAAAGACAAGGCAAAAATGACATTTTATAGCGCTGAAAGAGGCGAATCCTTAAGCTTTTAATGATAATATGACCTAAAAAGATGATGATTTTTGTGCTGATTTTGGTGAATTTTCGTTTCACATTTTCATTTACATGTTTCATACCCCTCCCCCCCTTAACACATTCCATATTGTTCATACGTCCAGTTTTTTAAACATTTTAGACCCAGATTCTTTTGTTTTTTTTTAACTAAGATTAAGTGAAAATGTCTTGTTACTAGCACCAAAACGTCTGAATTAGACAAAAACAGCGCGAGAACGAGTGAGAGCTAAAGTGAGACAGATGTTAGCGTGTGCGTAGCATTAAATGCAATACCAACTCCCAATTCCCCCTTAAATTATACCAAGCATTCCATATTTTGTTTTAAAAAAGTATTCCCTTTGTATATTTGTTGTTTAAGTGCGTGTGCGAAGCTTGATAAAACTATAAAAAAAAATGTATCTTTAATATTATTGATTTTTTTTCATAAAGTGTCTAATACTCGTTCAAGTTTTGTTGTTGAAATTGTGTGAGAGAGAGAGAGAGATGAAAAGGAGTAAAACTATCGAAAAAAACACCACTAGCGCCTTCGCCTTAGAAGCGAACTCTTTTATACACCCCCCAATATACAAGTACATCTATGTTATACACGTATCTAGTATAGAGTTTAGTCCAAATCGAGAAAAAGACATTATAATGCAGAATCTGCTCTGCCACTTGAAAGTTAACATACCAGAATATATATATATATACCTATATATATCAAGCACTTAAATACATATATCCTAGACATAGGTAGACCGCCGCGAATCTGAATCACCCCCTTAACGAATCTGTGTCCCCGCCTTCCTGCCGACCTACCCAATTTTTTTCCAATAAAACCATATTTTTTAAATCGAACAACAAAGTCAAAACTAAGTCCACATTTTGAAACTAAAAAACACAACTAATATTTCGATATATGTATTATTATTTTTTAATAAATGTAAGTCAACAAATTGGAAAGTATAAAAAATGGACTCAAATTTATAAATTTTTAATTTTCACAGCATGTGCGGATACTTGACACAATAGTAAGAAAATGGCTGCAACTAAATAAAGAACTGTGAGAAACTGTGCTGAAGTTTTTAAAAAGGTTTTAAATATAATTAATTGTAATTGTCTGTCGTTCACTTGTCCTTACGACTTAAACTTACAACTAGATGAATTTACTGCGCTGGAGTTTGGTTTCATTCTAAAGAGAGTATGGCGGACTTAGTTGCTCGTGATATGGAGGCTAGCTTAACGCCCTTTGGCTTTCAGATTAAGTGAATTTGATAGATAGAGGTTAAAGAACAGTTTATCCGCAGATAATTTTTTTTTTAATATAAGGACTAAAAATGGTTGCAGGTACAGGAGCAAAAACAGGTTGCAACATTACTAGCAGGATAGATGAGGAATTAAACACTTGTTATTTGAGAGCCGATTAGGTTGAACTAAAAGGTGGGCCTGTTGGTTGTCTTTCGTGAATCCAAAGATCGTCTCCGTATCCTATTTGTCAACAGTTCATTGGCGAGACGGTTTGAGTGGGCCACCAAGTGGTCTTTGTATCTGCTGGTGTGGCGGTTGATCTGGGAGCACACTGTAGAATCCCAAGCTCTTTATAGATGGGGTGGAGTTACTTACATTTCAGGGTTCACGAGCTTTATGCTCAAAATGTGGTTCTGCATCGTCTCGACCTTTTTAATGAAGGTATCCCAAAAGCCAGATACCCCAGGTCCAATACGGTATGATTATTGACTTAAGTATTATTATCTCTGCGCATCCAAAGAACCAGTCCAATTTGTGAGCCCTAGCATAAGCGACAGCCACAGCTCATTTATGTGGTCGCACCAAGTAAGTCTTCTATGCCCAGGTACCTAATGACTGAATCGTTCAGCTTAAGCTTCGGTGAGTTGCCTCTCTTTTTTTGGAAAGGTGCTGTGCTGACATTTATACGGGTTGACAGCAATATTATAATGTTCATTGAATTGAACGCTGTTCATTTCTTTTCAAATTTACGTTTTCAGTTTATCGATATTATAGCACTTTTTAAAGTTATAGTCCATGATGTGTATAAAAACCAAGGAATTCAGGACTTAAATGATTCCTATTTTGAGACCGAAGAAAAAGATAGAGATGCCCGTGAAAAACAAAAAGGAAAGATATTGGCCGATTCAAAACGAGGACCTTAAAACACAGATATAGACGTTGGTAACATGGTTCTAGAGAAAAACGTTATACTAACAAACAAACTGACTCCAACGTTCGACACAACAGAATACGAGGTAAACGAGAAAAAATGGAAAGAGAGTTAAAGTTGACGGGAGAGGAACTCGAAACGTTTGCCATTTAAAAAAATTACAAAGTCTGCGGGACTTACAGAAGTCGAGGCTCATTTAACCGCGACAAGCCTTCTAGATCCTTCAACTCTAGATGTCCCCTCGACGCCTATGATGGCGTTGGCACCCACTGCGGAGGAAGATCAACTCAATCAAAAGCTCCCAATGTCGGCTAGCAGCTAGAGATAATGAGATTTAGAGCGGGTCCCACAAACATGATAGCCGGAACTTATAACTAAAAAATACAAACACAAATAACACATGCTGTCCAGCCAAACGGCAGTTTGTGAACAGCGACGAACGGAATAAATAAAATAAATTTGGGTCTTTACAGTCCATATACTTTTTTTTGCATAATATTTACCATCAAAATTTTTTGGAAGTTTTAAACAAGGCTGCAAACCTCTAAAATTTTGCAGAAGGTTCTGTTCGGAGGTTCGAAGGTTCGCGGACCGGTTCTTAAAACCCCTGAACCGAAGGTTTTGGTTTGAACCTTGGTTCGCTTGAATATAAAAGAATAGTTTCGATTTTAAAATACTTAGGGGAGAGTGGGGGGTTGTGATCATAGTTTTGTTTTTCGAACATAACTTAGCCAAAAATCAATATATTTTCATTCTGTAAATTTTGTATTTTAGGTAAAATATGCACGAAACTTTCCTCATCACTAGTTTAAAAAAATAAATTTTTGGGGTTTTTTTTATTTGATATTGAAAAAAAAGTGACTTTTTGAAATTTCAAAAATTTGTGGGGGTTGTGAGCCACCCATCTAAAAGTTCAAAATTCGTGTTTTTAAGCAAATATTCTTTATTAAATGAAAAAAAAAAAAAAATTTTCTCATATTCTGAATTAAGAAATATCAATGAAGAGTGAAAATTGATTGACGGCATCAGGCTTGTTTTCTTTTATATAGGAGCACTTTTTGCTGGTGGCTGTTCTTTTGTTTGCCTTTTTTAATGGGTTTTTAACTTCTTTGGAGAGTTTTTCCTCTGTTTTATTGCGTATTATTGCAATATCCTCTTTGGAAGTCAAAACCAACATTTTTCCAAAGCGGCTCACAACCCCCCATATCTCACTTTTTTTTGGTGACGTCACATAACAAAAAAAAAAATTATTTAAAAAAAACTTAGTTCTATTAAAAAGGCAAATGACCAAAGATATTTCCCTTATACTTACTTTTGGCATTACGAAAGAAATTTTCTATAATATTCACAAGTCAAAAATGAAAAATAAAACTTTTATTTTTGAAAAAAAGATCGAGTTCTGGTTCACAAACTTAAAGAACGTGTTGACTGTTCGGTCGCTAGCCAAAAGTTAGATAATAAGAAGGGAAACACTTGACATAAACAAAAAGTTTAAATTTATTTTTTTTTGTGGCCAATATTTGAGTGGCTCACAACCTCCAGCGGCTCAAAACCCCCCATTCTCCCCTATGTATATGGGTGATACCATGAAAAATCGCCCACTTGAATTTTTTTCTGCTCGCGTTTTTATCATATTCTTTATTATAAAATTTAGCAGAGAAATATAGAAAACAAAAATATTTTTGTTTTTATTTTTTTTGTGGAATTTTGGTAGCAGTATATTTAGTGCAAAAAATTATATTCAGTTGATTTGACGATTCGAAATCATGGGATTTATAACGCGACAAAAATTGAAGTCGTTTTCGACTGCGTCTAATAAAATTCATAAATCTGCGAATAGTAAACAAACATTTTAAATCAGTTAACTCTTAAATCAAGGGGAATAATGCAGCTTTTTATTGAGTGCAATGATATTTAATTATTTACATTAGTTTTGATTTTATAAGCTTTAATAAAAGCCAACAATGAAATAGACTTATTTTCAGAACTCAGGCCAATTTTCTTTTAGTAAGAAATCAGAAAGGCTTTAAATGAATTATGTCATTTATTTTAATTTTGGTTTTTCATATCATGTTAAGAAGAACCATTTAAAAAAAAATATTTTGTAGATATTGGTGGACCTTTCAGTGGAAATGCCTTGCTATCCAAAGCCATTGGTTATAAAAATATTTTTCAAAAATCTTTTAATTAACATCTAAACCCAAACTTTCAAGTTACTTACGTTTAAAAAAATTAAAAATTTTATATTGATTCCAAATCTCGAAAATTAGTAAACAAAAATTACTCGAAAAGGCTTTTTTCCTTCATTTTTTCTTCTTCTTGATCTTGTATCCAGGAACTTACTGTATTAGGCTGTAAATAGGAAATCGAATAGTTCTGGAGTTATGGACTTTTTTAATTGAATTAAATTAATTTTCAGTAACAATATCATATTTAGTGTTTTAATTTTAAGAGGGTAACGAATAACGGATTGGGTTTCGGTTATTGTTTTGGCCGATCCCATTTTCCGGTTAAAGACTAACATGCCTATTAAATTCCACAAACAATTTCTAAATTGATCACAGAATTATGTACATCTAGCAAGTGTAAAAGTGCGTAATTTGGCGATTACTTTTCATTCCACCGAGTGACAAGCATTACTTTTCCAAACGAAGATCTATTTCGTTTAAGTGTTGCCAGAACATGAATCAATTCCACCTTCGAAAGGTTGCCGTGGAAGTGCAATTGAGAACATGCCTGATTATTTGTCGAAGGTAATTAACTTCATAAAACAAATGTTTTTCTGAGAAATAACATCTTAATCTTGATTGTAATTGAGTTTGATAGTCAAAGCGACCCCTGCGAGGATTCTTTATGAATTCTACTCCTGAATACAAACGCTCAACTTGGTTTTGGACTGTTTTCCCCTAGATAATTCAATCAAATTATTCTTGTTCAGAAAAATTTAATACATTTAATTTTCTACTCAGCAGATAAAGAAAGATTGTATATCGGATTAACAAGAATTCCACATAGGTAAGCGTCATTCTTGAACAGATTAAGTTCTCTAATATTAACTCGTGAGCCAAAGTTTATTTAGTGCTAAGTTGTTGTTTTGTTGTTGTCCAGATGGAATAAAAATTACTAAAGACTAACAGTTCGCTCTGCATTCTTTTTGATGCAACTTTTGCTGGTGCTAAAACTGTAAACATTTCGCTAATCTTGTCCCATGACTTAGTTTACAGAACAAGCTAATTTGCCAAAAGCCAGAGTCGAGCATATTTGGATCAACTAAACTAGCCAGCATCCAGAGTAATATCACATAAGTATAAGGACAGATAAAGAGGGTAAAGAATTTGGTTAGCTGCGCCTACTCTTCTCGTTCGCTCTCTTTTCTTTGTGCTCATCAGCAACAGTGCGGCGCAACGTATGAATTTAAAATATTCATATTTGTGTCTGTGCTGGTACTGATAACCGGTTATGTTAATAAAGGTTGTAGGGGTATGGTGATAAGAAAAAAAATATATTTTTATTACGGTTATGGTTTCGTTTCAATATTTTAATGTGTTTTTAGCAGGGAATAAAACTGAAACGAATTTCGTTTAACGTTTCGGTAAAAGGTTCTGTTTTGATTCCGCAACTGTTTAGGTATTCGGTTCCGGTACCTGGATTTTTACTTCGATATACCGGTACGTACCTGTATGGACGGGTAAAACTAACAGACATTTTAAAACTTAAGTCCAAACAAAGTGGGTAAGCAGCTATACACATGTATGTGTACATAAATTATTAATTTTATTTGTGTGTATTTGCCATAAAAATTTCTCATGTTTGTATTCATAAGATTAAAAATGATATTTAATTAACAATGTCTTCACCAAACTAAACGTTACATAAAATAAGAAAAAATTAGTTACAAAGAAGGTAAATTAATAATTATTTCTTAGAGGCATAATGGCGGTCAATGTATTTTCGCCCATCTGATTTCTTAGCAGATTCATAATAAACTTTACACTGGAAAATAAACGTTCTACGCTTACTTATGTATCTGGAACAGCAAGAATAACTTTTGTTAGTTCATTCATTTCTATCATCTTAAAAATGATTTGAACAGATCGGAGGAGTGGCATTTCCATGCAACAGCCCACGGTAAATGACCTTGCGATGGACCTGGTGGAACACTAAAGAATGGCTATACGGGCAAGACTTCTTTCTTCAGATTTTTTGACAGTCCAGCAAGCTACTCACAGCCGGAAGTGGTGGTTGGAGATAATAATAGAGAGACGTTTTTGGGGAGAAGAAAGAGATCTGTTAAGAGCAGGTGATACAGATTAGTTTAATTTTCACACAAGATCCGAAAACGATTATGCTGGGCATAATCAGTTGTGCATTTAAAAAAGATAAAAAGGTACACAGTTTCTAGTTGGCCTTAAAGTTTAGTTTAGTCTACATCATCAATAATTAGATTATCCAAGAGCCTGTTGGAGTACGTTGGCAAACGAAGTTTAGGGTCCCAATATAAACCACGAAGAGCAAAAAGCTAGAATTGCCTTTGAACTGATTCAATACGATTCATATGTATTTTTTTGTTTAGTTTTCACATTAATTTACGTATTTAACATTTCTTTTGTTATTATTATGAATCGAGCATTAATTTTCCGTTTGATTTACAGGATATTTGAAAACAAACTGTGAGCGATTAATGCCGTAAACATTTATAGATTAAGAACTTACAAAGTATTACATTTATATATATATAATGAGAGTGGCCCAACTTACAAACTATGACCATGTCAAGTAACAGCAGTTGATCTCAGTTGCCCTCATTTATAACATTTACTCGCTGCTTGCTTCGCTCACATTGGCGGCATTGTTTTCGCAGCACTGCCAAATGGTGCGGGCAGCCGGACGATCTTCGCTTTGAGCATTGGTACACAGGTAGAAGAGCTCCACAATACAATTGTATTCATCACTTAGCTGGAAGGCCACCGGCAGAGGCGGGCGTGTACCGTAGGCACATTCCAAATCTTCTAATGAGATTTCCAAGTTGTTCTCTTTGCTGTCTTCACCATGTTGCTCCTCGTCGTCGGTGGCGGTGTCATAGGACAGCATATGCGGTGGCACCAGGGCCAGAGTTTCATAGATAACCATTCCAAAGCTAAAGATGTCTGCCTTCGTATCGATAACCTCCATTTCGTCAATAACCTCCGGCGCTGACCAGAGACCAGTTCCTGTATGGAAAAGAAAAACCCTTGTGAATGAACGTGCATATTTTTCCTCCTTGAAGCACACCCTTACCCACATACGAGAGCTGGGGATTCTCGCTGAAATTCACCTCTCCATTCTCATCTAGTGGCAGCGAGGAACCAAAATCGCACAGTTTACAAATCTCGAACTCGCCCTTAACCAGCACATTGAAGGACTTGATGTCGCCGTGGAGCCAATTGGCCTTTGTGTGCAGAAAGTCCAAGGCATGAGCAATGTCCATGATCATTTTGAAGGTATGTTTGGCCGGCAATGGGCCCAGATGCTCATCATGGCGCTCCTCCAGAATGGAACCCAGCGAGGTACTACACATTTCCAGGGCCAAAGTGTTCATACCTTCAGGGGATTTGATGAGACCGCGATAGCCGACTATATTGGGATGCTCCAGCTTCCTGTAGGAAGGGGAGAAAAGAAATAGGACAATCAATTTATGTACACCAAATGCACGCACACACACATGCCAATTGCCGGCTTACGCATGTACACGCACACACACACACAAAGGGACTCACTTCAAAATATCCGCTTCACGGGAAATGAGCTCATTGAACTGCTCATCCTTATTGGCCTTGGTATTCTTCAGGATACGTTTCACCGCCCACGGCGAACGCATTTGGCCTTGGCGCGGCGAGCGATCCAAGCGATAAACACTCACCCCGGTGCCCAATCCAAGCCTTTTCAGCATAGGCGATGGGGGAACGCGTATGGGTGTGCTAAAACTTTGAACATTCTCCATATGTAGATTGCGCAACTTGCGACGTGGTGTCTCCACTTTGTTTTCCATTTGGTTTTGCCTGTTGAAGCTGAATTACAATTTTCAAACTAAAATTTCGGCTGGGAAGCGACGCGCACCGTTTGAACTGTAAATGAAATGTCATTTGGCATTTAACAACACTGAGCCGATTAACAGTGGCCCACAGCATCAACTGGCATTAGGGGTACTCGATGTTTTCTTGAAAGTGGATAAAAGTGATTGAATATGAAAAATATAACATTTTTTTTGTTTCGAATTTTTTTTTCTTTTTAGATAATATTTAAGCTATAAACTTAAAATGTAATCTTAAGGTAGGCTAGGATACTTAAAGCCGGGTTTGCACCAGGTTCGTACCGGCTAAATTGTGTTTCAGAGCCATATCTCAAAAGAAACTTAAACTATGAATTGTAAATCTGGTCAGTAATTTCGTAATATTGCTCCGTTACAATATTATTGTGCTGGAAAAATAGTGTGAGGGAACAACACTGTACTGTATTGTATCGCACAATATTGTTCATGTACAGTATTGTTTCGGAACAATTCTGTAGAGTTCAAACAACAATACTGTACCGGAACAAAATTGTGGGAACAATACTGTACCGAAAAAATATAGTGACGGAACATTGCGGTACTGTACTGTATTCTTTCCTTATAATATTGTTATCTCACAATACATTACTTTTCCGTAACAATACTGTACGTGAACATTAATGTACCGGATCATTTATCTGGATTTTGGGTTTTTAAAGATTTTTCCTAGGCTTTTGAAAATTAAATTTTGATCGTTTTTCGACTCCACTTTTTTGAAATATTTTTGATTGTTGTATTCAAACGGCTTTACCAATTTGAAAACAATGAGCTTGTTCACCAGCACATACGTGAGTAGCAATCGTGATTGTGTTAGATCGTAAAAACAGTATGATAGAATCGCTTGATTCTGATTTGTTATCGATAGCACACAGCTGTCCGCAATGAACAAACAATAAATTTTATTAAGGCAAACAGAAAATGAGTGTGGAATCGTCTTTGTTTTTGATATATAAACTAGCAGAGGTCGTGATTTCGCCCTACTGGTTCTTGCGGATGAGGAAATCTTGAAAAGTCGCCTCTTCAAAAACGCAGCTGATCCGCGTACGCTACCAATTGTTCTTTGAAATTACAGAGCAAAAAAAAAAAAAAATTGTGATTATAGGTAGCGGCCAACTGTACTGTATTTTAGCGGTATATTCACACTGTATATAGATGACTCGTGTCCATAATCTCGAGTCCATATAACAGAAGACGTTAGCAGATTAGTGACAGACAGTCTGAAAGACGATTATGTAAATAGTAACCATTATAAGTATATAGTAAGCCCGTGTTTGTAAATAAAATCCTAAAAACCTGAGAAACTATCTGTTTTCAATCTCCAGCTTTGGTTTGTTGATTTTAAAACGAATAAATTTTTCTAAACTATACGTTTTGCCATTTCATATTGCCTTTCCTTTCTGGCATATCTTCAAAATGATGGCACTCAATAATCTCAGGGGAAAAAATAAGTCCCGTGAAATTGCTGTGGCGGTACCAACGGCTCAGTCTGCCAGCGATACCCCATCTCTAGCCAAGAGTGACCGCATACCATAAAAAACAAATGGAACGAAATGGAAATATCTGAGTACTACTTACATCGACGTTAGGAATAAGCCAAATATGAATGTCTACAAGTTAAGTAGGCAATGAAATCTCAGTTTTGTTGTTTGAACATTCATATAAATTTCTCTACAGTTTTTATATCTCTATTAAAACAAATTTTTCGATATATAAGTAAATTTTCCCATATTTGAGTAAATTTTTGTACATTTTAGAAAAATGTCGGAGCACCAGCAGTTAACCCCAGAAGACACTCCCAAAAAGATCGAATCACTTGACATGATTAGCGACAGTTCCTCTTCATCCGAAACCAAATGCCAAGATCCGTCAAAAGACTTAGAAGTGGAACGCATAATCCAAAAAGCTGTCAAGCAATTGCAATCAATTTCCCAAGGGAGTAATGCTGATGTGAATGATCTTGTGGACTTATTAATGCCCAAAATTTTGATTAAACTGCATTCCTATGATGTGTTATGCCAAGAGGTTCAGCATATCAAGCAGACATTAGACTCGTATATCAAAAATTCCAGAGCTATTGATCATGATATAGCTGATATATTTTTGGATTTGCATAATATCTACAAAAAACTGGAATGCGTGGATCGAATCCAAACTGGAAAGGAAAAATGTGGCAAGTCGGCGAAACGTGTTCGTGAATCCGAAGATCTTAAAAGGCGTACCCAGCATTTTATTAGTAATAATAGGAAGTCTTCTTGCCACATGCCACGTGCAAAATATTATCCCATTACAAATCCTCACTGGGAACCAACTCACCTGAAGGAAACACCAGAAACTAGCACTTTGAACAACGACAAACCCATGGGCATTAGCTCCAAGTCGCTCGATATGAAAGTGGAAAGTGCTGAAAAACTCAGATTGTACACCAATTTGTTCATATTTGAGAAATCGGACTGCCCATGTCAATTTAATCGTAAGAAAATATACATAAGTGAAGTCCAAAGGGCCTTGCAGCGTAAAATGAAGGCAAAGAAATCGAAAAACCCAAACAATTTGGAATAGAAATCATTTGTATATAATTGGTATATTATAAAAACCAACAATATTATTAAAAACAATAAATCAAAGCTAATTTCGTCTGTGCGGAAGTTTTAATTACCTATTAAACTCGGTAAAATCAAACATCGCAGAGATGCTTAAAAATGTATAATACTGACCGATCACATTTACATTTCAAAGGCGAAAACAAAAACCATAGTTTTATTATTTTTATACCCGTTACTTGTAGAGTAAAAAGGGTATACTAAAGTCGTTCAAATGTATGTAACAGGCAGAAGGAATCATTTCCGACCATATAAAGTATATATATTCTTGATCAGCATCAACAGCCGAGTCGATATAGACATGTCCGTCCGTCTGTATGAACGCTTAGATCTCAGAGATGGTAAGAGATAGAGGTTTGACATGTATGAGACAAATGCTTCTTATACTTGCAGGCAGATCAAGTTTATTTAAAATTTTGGCCACGCCCCTCCCGCAATTCGGAAAAAACGTTATATCTCCTACATTTTTAAAGATAGAAAATTCGTACCTTCTAGAGATAGTTAGTAATTAGCAAAGAAGAAATGATAAGAATCGGATGAGCGGTTCTCAAGTTATGAGCAAAAATGTGAAAAATAGCCGAGTTAAAAAAGTGTTGCATGCTTTTCAGATGTTCACCCTAAGGAACGCAGGAACACTGTTAAACATGTTTTTCATAAGTAACGGGTATATCGAAGTCGGTTAGAGCCGACTTTAACTTGCGCTCTCATTTTATATCATATCGGTACGAGTTGACAATTTCAGGACAAGTATCTAGTATGGTTAGTACTGGTAGGTGGTCGGTTCCTAGGTTGTTCATAACAGTAGTGTTCGATAACAGTTGCGCTCTGTTAATTAAAAGATATCAAGAGTGGACCCTTGGCTTCTACTACTAGAAGGAATATGAGTGTGGTCTGCAGGGTAAGATATATTAATGTTAGATGATGCTATGTTTGACAACTTTCGGATGTCGGCCATAAATAGTTGTTTTCTCCCTGGGTCCGAGCGTCCCCCAGGAAAATAGCAACAATATACTGCAGTCTGAATGCCACCAGGGCTAGTGATGTTAATGTCAATAGATTCAAAACCTTTAGTATTGGGGAGAGGTAGCAAGGTATGGCGAATATTTTTTCTAATAATTATAGCTACCCCTCCCCCTCTATTCTCTGTTCTATCATTTATGTAACAGTAATAATTTATATTTTTAATTGAGATCGAGTTGGTTAACCAGGTATCGGTAAGTAGGCAAAGGGTCTAGCCCGATAAGGGAAGGGGTGCGGCCTAAAGTCTGGGATTGTGAAATTTCGTTTATAATTGGATAAATAACTTCAAACCAAACTGATCTGGCCCAATAATGTTGGGTCATTTTGGTGCCATGTCCTTGAGATAGCGTCAAAAATCACACTTGCGACATGAGAACAACAGCCAGCAGTCCTCTTTCCGTTGGGACAACTACAGCAATAACGTTGTACGCCATCTATGCTATTATTGTTTGGAATAAAATCGCCGTAGACAGGACTTGCTGTTAATATGCCTCGAGCGAACGTCGAATTTTATTATTGAGGGACTCATTTTAACGAATGAAGCATCAATCGTCCTGTCCTCATTCAGGATTTTTGCTAGGTATGAGACTGCTAGCGACAGTTGGTAAGATCTAGAATATAATACCTTTAGCTCGTCTTCCGTGAGTCTTGGAAATTACAAAAGCGATGATGTATTCAATGGACTTAATAAACTTCTTCTTCGGTTGTAACGCTCTTGCTCAACTTCTTCAGACAAAGTACTCGGAGCCATCATACGATTTTTAAAATGAGAAAGTATTCTGCTTCCTAATTTTTTTTCTGAGTTCAACCTCTGTCCAAACTTGTTGTTGAGATACACAGCGATTCTGCATAGATCACCAACTTTGTTGAGATATTTGTTGTCCAGGTTGTGATGAAAAAGTTTATATTTTTTAGCAATTGATCCATGAACGGCTTCGACAACCCACCTTATTTTGGTGATTTTTCGAGACTCATTTGCTTCTTCGGTGTCCAGTTGAGCTTTTTCCCCTTTAAATGCTGGCATCAGAACTCTAAAGCCTTTTCCTTCTGTCTCACCAACGACATCGTGAAAACCCCTATCCACAACGAAACATATTAAATTAGTGTTGGAATTTTTTTCATAATCGAAGCATCGTTTTCTTTACCATAAAACGGACCGCATATGTCAAGAACGAAGCCATTTGTGGTACAAATGGTAAACGGCTTGCATAAATGAGTTTTCTTCTGTCCCGAATATGATTTACGTTGATATATAAGCGAATATATATTGTTGAATATTTCATGGGGAAGCGTATCTTCGATTTTTTTTCAAACTTTTTGATAATTGGCTCTAAGGTTGGGGGAAATACCAGAAAAAGCTTTAAGGTGGCGGTCCAACGCGAACTGCCAAAACCATCACATTCAAGATTTCTTTTAATTATAGCAAAAAATGTTTTCAGTGTGTCAAAAATTTTCCAATTTTCGAAAACTTTGATCAATTCTCTTTCACTGGCAATTTATGTCATGTCTCTAGGTACTCTGGTTCCCGAGATATTTCTATTTAAAGAAAAGCTTATAAAAAAAGGATTATTGACGCTATCTCAAGGACATGGCTCCAAAATTACCTAACATTGGGCCAGATCAGTTTGGTTTGAAGTTATCTATCCAATTATATGCGATATTTCAAAATCCCAGACTTTAGGCCGCACCCCTTCCCTTATCGGGCTAGACCATTTCAACTTTGTTTAGGAAAAGGAATTTAAATAGTTCATCTTTTTTGTTTTTAATGCCTCTGGCATTCCACGTTACAATTGTTAATTGGTCTAACATTATACAAGAAATTTGCAAGCTAAAGAGGTAATGACCTCGAACTGGTCTGCTTTTGACTTACAGTTTTTTAAGTTATTAATTAATTCAAAGGTCAAGTTCTTAATTTCTTCTATCGAAAATAGATCCTGGTTATTGTTTGGCTGAATGGCTGGACGTACCCATGATGGGTTGGCTGGAGTAGACCCCCTCTGGTAATTTGGCATATTTCTGATATGTAATTTTTATTCGATCCGTAATTTAATTTCATGACCAAATGTAAAATTTGGGTTTTTTTCGTGCAGAAATGAAGAAAGACATAAAATCCGGGGTCTAGTAATTACCAAGCTTAAGGTCCAAATACTTACCTGTTTCCAAGGTTATTCCATTTTTGGCTTTGAAATAAAACTCTGAGATTTGGGTACTTTTTGTTGTACATATTTTGTTTAATACTAATTTTTATTCAATTTAAAATTACTTGTATGTCATCTGGTTTTTTTTTTTCGTTTACCATCAATTTTTTGGTATTATCTTTTTTGCTGTTTGTTTGGTAATTCGTTATGTAATGTACTCATATGGGGTATATGAGATTGGGTGTGTGTGTTTGTGTGTGGCGCCTTCGTTCGAGATGTATTCGCGCTTTGAAAGTGTTTTGGGTTTTTTTTTGTTTTTGTGGTATCTAAAATGCGACAATGATTTAAAAATTGCGTACAATTTTTGGTTTTTGCATATATTTGTATGCCACATTCAATTTGATTTTGTTATTAATTATATTTTGTTGGTTATGGGAAAATGTAATTTGAAATGCTTGTTATTGAAATTGTCTATATACTTAGGTATACACGTATATATATCTATATATATAAATGTACGTATATATATATATTTTTAATGAATTACGATTTGTTACTGTTGTTGTTGTTGTGCGTTAAGTATTTATGTTTTTGCCCATAATTCCATTATGTTCTAGCGCTTCGTACTTATAATTATACAACTTAGTTGGAAACATTTGGTTTTTGTTTTGTTTTTGGTATGGGTTGTATTACAAATTACATAAAATATGATTTGATCTTAGACACAAAAAAAAACAATATCGGTTATGTTGAGAGAGTATGCATGTTTATGTGTTATGCCAATGCTAAAAGCTACACCAAATACAACTTGATTCGCATGGATTGATTCAATGGTGGGAGGGCGGGGTGAGTGCTGAACTACTTGGCCTACACTAAACATTACATTTGATTTGATTTTGGGATTACGAGTACAAGTAGAATACTTATGAGTTCCATATTGTGGGAATACAAATACATGCAGACATCCACTTACTATATGTAGTAACTTACAGTGCTGGCCATAAATATAGCTCACTCTCTGTATATCAGGAATACGGTTTGTGGAAATTTATGAATAGCGTTTTGCAGTGGATCGAAATGCTGAGGAGCTTTGTGGATGTATCTTTTGTATGTTTGTTTATTTCTGTTTTATGCTTACTCTAGTGTAAACTGTCTATAGAAGTTTCTCCCACACATTTTCAGGTGGTATATCATTGAATTAGAGTTGATAATGTTGATATTCGTTCTGTGAATTTTTGCAGAAGAGCTGAAAGTACATTAGGATCAACAATCCCTATAACATTCATTGACTTTTCACCGAAAAGAAGAAGAAGAAGAACACTAAACTCATTATTTTAAGTCGTGCTTGTTCGTGACACGACAAAATTATATCCAACTCCATCAAATGACAGTGGTTGAATGGTTTTATGTTTTAAGAGCTTAATTTTCAATTAAAAACACGTCGTGTTAAGTCGTGCTTGATCATAACGCAAAAAGAAAACTTAATAAACTCATGGAGTTTGTGATTTTTGGCATTTTGCCATAGAAATTTACCATGCTAAGGAGTGCTTGAGCTTTCAAGCTTTATTTCTTCTCAAAAGCAAGAAGTCTTGAAACGTGCTTGGTCGTGACACGAAAAAAAACAGACCCAACTCCCGTGAACATCAATGTTTCAACGAGCTTGTGTTCTATAAACTCTATATTCCTTCAAAAACACAAAGTTTTGAGTCGTGCTTGGTCGTGACACGAAAAAAACCAGACCCAACTCCCGTGAACATCAATGTTTCACCGAGCTTGTGTTCTATAAACTCTATATTCCCTCAAAAACAAATATTTTTGAGTCGTGCTTGGTCGTGACACGAAACAAATAGATCCAACTTTATCAAATAAAAAGGTTTAAACGGGTTTGTGTTTTAGGATCTATATTTTCACAAACAAACGCATTGTGCTGAGTCGTGACACAAACAAAACAGATCCGGTTTGATAAAAAACTTCGATATGATATCGCTTACTCAAAGTGTGCCCTAAATTTTTGGCCAGCACTGTGAATGATTTGTTTATGTATTTTAGAAATAGATAGAGAGAGATAGGCAGTGTATTCGCATTCCATCTTTGGTCTTCAGCCATTCTCTTATTGAGCCTTTGTTTATCCGAGTTTTTTGTTTTTTTTTTCTTTGGTGTTGCAGGGAGGGACGAAAGTGGAGGCTTGAATTTTATGAGCAGCCCCCGCTTATTCCTTGTATAAAACATGGGTTTTTCTATGTTATTTTTTTTTTGGTTTTGTTCTTTGAAATACTTTGAATTTGGTGGGTTAGTATACACATATATTTTTATAGATATACGTTTTCTTTTTGGTTTTTATCGTGTTTCGTTCATCTCATAAATGCTTCAGGGGACTCCTTGGGTTTGTTCATTAGAAGAGTGTTTGGTTTTTTTCCATTTATGTATTAATTAGTTATATTAACATCACTACTAATAATCAAAAAATGGACATTTATAAACTTTTATATTTGTTTTGTATATTAAAAAATGTTTTGTTATTTGTTTCTTCTTACTTTTTGTTTACTTTTTTATTTAAACATGTTTAAACCTTTGTTTTTTAGCCATGAAGTTGTCGGGGGTTGGGAAGGGGAGCAAAACGGGGGGAAAAGGGAAAGAAAACGAATTGTTGCTGTCATTTTTGTTTAAATAAATTCATCACAGTTTTTGTTGTTGTTAATGTTTGTTTTTGATTTAAGCTTTCGTCTTCAGGGCAACACTG
Source organism: Lordiphosa clarofinis (assembly GCA_018904275.1). NCBI lineage: Eukaryota > Metazoa > Arthropoda > Insecta > Diptera > Drosophilidae > Lordiphosa > Lordiphosa clarofinis. The sequence continues at coordinate 758,041 of JAEIGQ010000077.1, read as the reverse complement.
CATTCTCAACGGTCTACCATGTGAGCGAGAAAGTGTGCAGCTCAGCTCAAACCCAGGCTTACTGTACCTACTCACTGGATCAGCATAGAAAATAGAAGTAAAAAACCGTTTGTAATTTAATTTTTGGTTTTTAATCGAAATAAAAACAACGGAAAAACAGTTTAACAAATAAACAAAAAAAAAAACATATAGTATTATGTGCTGAGTGGGGGGAGGGAGAGACTGCTTGTAAACGCTATGACTTAGTTCTTACCAAAGAAAAATTACAAATATTGTGGGGGTTTTTTGTTTTGGTTTTGATGGTCCAAAATGTGTGAGTTTTTAGGCTCTTGAACTTAGTTAACCTATGCGTAACTAAAAACAAAAAACCATATATACTATATATATATATATATGTATATGTATAATATGCAATTAGAAACTAACTTTTAACTTCATTTTTGTTTCTTTGTTCTTGTTTTTTGTTTTTCTTTACTTCCCTTCATTGCATACGCGCGATTTCGCTTTTTTTCTTCTTATATTTTTTTGGTGCATTTCATTAAACTCCTTACTTCAGGGCTTACTCCAAGCGCGCCTTGTAGGTGGTCTTCCAGATTTCGGCGAGTGTCACGGCGCTGTGGAAGCGATGGAAAATGCATAGAGGCAGTGTAATGCGCTGTATGATGGACCAGGGCACAAAGCCATAGAACTCCAATTGCACCTGCAGAGAAATGAAATGGAAATTGGCAGAAAATTGGTGAGTTTTAAATGCATACACGGAGGTAGGTACATAAAAGTGGGCGAAGCTAACAGAATATCACATGCTTAAACATAGAAAAGAAATAAAATATATAGCTTAGTTCTTCTTTTCCTTGATAACACAAGAGCTTAGCACGTATCAAACAACAAATAACACATTACTTGCGTAAGAATGCATTAATTCGTTCAATAAAGTGTTCAAAGTTGCCTTTTTTTTTTGGAAAATCTGCCTTTAAAAATCTGAATTCAAACAATTGAAGCCTGTTGTTAGCTGCGGGGAGAGAATTTCATTTCAATTCGGGGCTTCTATGATCCCACCCGACACACAAGCGAAGGTTCGCTTCAAGCGAAAGTTTAGCGAAACACTTTATTCGTATTTTGTTTAGTTTAGGCAAAACTCTATGTAAGTTCTCTTTTATCTTGCCTCTCTCTGCAGCAGGTAGAAAATGACCAAAAATGACTTCTCGTCGCCGTCGCTTATTGGACTTTGGCTTTAAATTTTCATTATTAAGAATAAAAAGACCTATGTATTCTAGGCCTTTATACTTAGGACGGCGTCATTATAATTGACTTAGCAAAACTGCCGAGAGTCAATTACATAATGGGAGAACAATTTTCGTTTTATTTAGTTTAATGATTCTTGTTAGTATTATTTACAATACAAATTATGCCGAACAAAAGGAAGGAACCACAGAAAATAAAATGCGTAAAATCAGCTGCAATGGGAGACAAGGCGATAATAATAATAACAAAAATTTACAATTAATTCTAGTACAATTAAAAAACACATTTTAGGAACGAGTAAGATTGAAACTCGTAAAACTTTTGTGTCGACATTCGCGCGCGAGTTCCTGCCACATACTGAGCGACACATGTATCATAAGCGAAGGTTTTGCGAATTTTAAACGAAGGTTTTGTTCGTTTTTTATTCGCGGTCGGTCAGTTCTGCAATGAGGTTCTGGCAGCTCATAGAAGACAGGCAAAGATCGCTGATGATTGAATTGAGGAACTTCATATAATGGCTCTACGATCAATCAGCCTTCTTTGTGGTGTTGTGCATGTCTTGTTTTAGAAAATTGATGAACAAATGATGATTAAAAGATCTATTTTAGATCATCAAAAGGTCACTAAAACAGTTACTTTGTGAAAATCTGACTTCTGAGTTTAACAAGTCAATCTCTTATCTGAGTGACAAGAAGAACCTGAAAAATCCACGCTTCCTTTTAAAGTGCAGTATTCACTTGGCATAATGGAAAAGTAGTGTCATTCATTCGTTAATTATACACTAAGAAAAAAATCAATCTAAAATCTAAATTGAAAATCTCTTTTTCGAGAATCTTGTAATCTTATACGGGGGTGTCACAGAAATCTCTAGAGATTTTGGCCTCAGTTGGTTAAAAATAAAAATGGTTGGTCGAAAAATACGTCAATGTCCCAGAACTTCAAGAGATTTAGAGATTTCATTTTCTTATTTGTAAATCCAGTTGGAAGGTTTGTGTCTATGCTAATTGTATTTTTCCATCAAATTTGTAAACAGGGTTGTCATTTCTTGCAAAAAACAAATTTCCCTTCTTCTATTTCTGAGTTAATTTGATGTTTAAATGAAATTTTTTTAATTGTGTTCCATGTTTTACGATGCATTTTTAAATTGTAATTCAAATTAAAGTCATATTCCTCATAAATAAAATGCAAAATTGAAAAAAATCCTTAGCGCTTGTTTGTACTCAGAGAGAGCCACCATGTGTAGCGAGTTCATTTGTCAAAGTTCGGTTGGTTATGCGAACAAATAATTGAAACGCAAATTTTAATATTAAAACAGCTGAAATATTTAATTCATTTGATGCAACCCATGTAAAAAAATAACGATGTTTACATTTCTAATACCAATTTTCTTTATCAAAATTGTTTTAGTGGTGAATTTCGCCAAATCTCCCAACAAAACACGATAGATTTAAAACCAACCGAAAGAGATTTCTGTGGGTTGGAGTTTGGTTGGAAGAGATTTCTGTGACACCGCTGATAAAAATAAGATTGAAAAACCTTGCAATGAGATTACAAATATTCAAATCAAGATTTATCATCTCGCAACTTATCAACCATCCAACAGTTTTCTGTAAAGCTTCAGTTAAAAAACTTTATGATATATATAAATAGATTTATGTTGCAAAAAAAAAAAATTAATTAAAAAAAAAACAACCCGCCCCTCCTGGAACTCGAACCAAAACCTTTTCGTTCCGATAAAGCTTTCGGCATTCATTTAACTGACTTGGCTGTTTTTTGCGCAATCAGTTCCAGTATAAGAACTCAGCTGGCTGAAATCATTGTCGTGCTGAGTTCTTTTACTGCGACTGGTGGCGCCTTAAAAGTGTCGGCCAACAGCCGAGTGGGCTGAGTGGCGATGCAGTGTGGTCAATCACCCGAGGTATTCAGTTCAAGTCCTAGTTCCGGCGGATTAATAATTAACATTTATATAAGTTTTTCAGAAGAAAAAAAAGTGATTAACAACTAAAATAAACACACAACAAACATAAAAATAATATATGCTTAATATTATTATCTTTTGTTACTTTTCGTATTTAACAAGTAAGCCCGTTGTAGTCGAGTAGCTCGACTTCTAAATATGCTGTACAATTAACAAACACACACACATACACAAACAAACACACCAATACCTTATTTTCTTCGTAATAGTGCGATTCTGAGATTGTTCCGAGTATAAACGATCTTTATCCAAGATTGATGGATTAAAATTAAAATTGGGAATATAATTTTGGGTTTAGACTATCTCGTCTTAGTCGACTTCTGACACCGTTTTTTCTTTGATTCAAGATTATAATCTTGATTTTAGATTGATTTTTTTCTCAGTGTAGTTTTTTAATATATAGAACTCGATCTCGAACTCAGAAATCAGTTTCGATAATGCACCGATCGATATTAATTTTTTCCAAAATAAGATGGTGCGTTTCGGGAGGTCATTAGAGTACAAGGTATCAAGGTCTAGTCCAACGAAGCGGTTCTAAGGGGTTTGGTTGGACACATTGTAGCCTGGACCGTTGTAAATGGACCGTTTCGTGTTCAGATTCGGAATGTGATTTTTAAGTTTGAGTCCCAAAACAAAGCTTGAACTTGGGCGGTTCTAAGGGGATCCGTTCTGGATCATATACAGCCTTGATGAAAAAGAAAGGCTAGTCCAAAATTAGGTTGTCCGATTCGAATGCACATTGACTTCTCAGGATCGGTTCATAAGATCCCAAAAACCTGAACCAAACCGGTATCAAGGATTCGAATGCTGAATCGGCTTCCATCTTCCATTTGCCTTTTTTCAACATTCTTAAAGATTTAACAATTAAATCATGCAGTTTGTACATTAAAGCAAACAAATGAAGAATCACACTATACTATATATGTATATATTTTGATATAGAACAAAACGAACGATTTGAGAACGAGATCGTTAAACGTCTTACTTAACTCAGTCTCTCGCTTACGTACATATCTACTTACAGGATTGGCGAATACTTTTTGAGCTTCGAATGTGTAAATGGCGAACATGGCCACATTGCAGATGAGTAGGAAGGTGACAATCTGACGTCCCGGCTTGCTGCGATCATGCTCTGGCAAATGGACCCGACGACGCGACACATCGGCTATGAAGAGCAACTGGAGGATGACCTGGAAGACGGCCACGCCGCCCGTGGTTGTGACCAGCAGGCTGGGCTCGCTCTCCAGCACTTTGAGGCTGCCGGCAATGATGCTGAACACGGAATAGGTGAAGAGGCCAAAGGCCGAGATGCGCAACAAGATGTCGTTGAGATTGGATTGCTCCTCGCAGCGGAACTTCAGGTTCTTGACCCTGTGGAGCAAGGAAGTGTCAAATTGGGGTTTCTTTTCGTTTCGTTCTCCGGCTCTTACCTGATGAAGCCCACTATAATGGCCAGGATGGCAAAGGCCATCAGAATGCAATGACTGGCATCGGCCAGATAAATGGCCAACAGCGAGAACTGCTGATGACGCACCAAGACGAAGAAGAGTATCAGACAGATGAGCGCCCCCACCAATAGCAACAGACCAAAGAACAGACCCTTCGACGAGCCCACACAATCGACGCGTCCGGAACGTGCCTGCTGTGCCATGGCCACCGCCCGCCGCGACAACATCACCTCCAGCCGGTGCTCCAAGTCCTCATCATTCATGCGACCCGGATAGCGTCCAATGTGCTTCCACATGACATACAAAACCACAGCGCCAATCAGGGAGTACTCAATGATAAACGGATAGAGATACGGAGCAGAGTCGTACACAATGGTACCCATAATATCAATGCGTCCACAGGCAGTGGAGTTCAGTGTGCCAATGTTGGAGGACAAGGCCGCCGGGTAGATATTGTCCAGGCTCTCTAGATTCTCGAGCGACACCAAGCCGGTGGACTCCTCGTGCGAGAGATCCGAGTAGGTTTGGAAGCTGTTCTCCATGCCGGGCCCAAACAGATTGTTCATAATGTTCACGGCACTCTCCGTGGTGCTCGGGCTGTGCGTCGAGCTGGCCAGCTGGTTCAGCAGAGCACTGCCAGTGGCTACAGCGGGCAACGTGGGTGCGGATATATCGACTGCCGTGGGACTCGGAGCAGCACTGGAGAACAAGCGCTGCAGGCTGCCGAAGGGCGATTCACTGGTAGTGCCATCGGTCAGGTAGCTCCTGGCGGTGGTGCTGCTGGTGGTGGAGGAAATGGTAGGGCTAGTGGTGGGCATGCCGGTGCTAGTACTACCTCCGGTAGTAGTGGACGCCGTGGTGGCGCTGGTGATAAACTTCTTCAGCTTGCGTGCCATAGTAGTGCTGTGCCATTGATAGCCGGGCGTGGTGTAGGGAGCTCGTGTGGTGCTGGTGGTGCTACTGGTCGTTATGGCACCACCCATGCCCAGACTCTTGGAAATTCCATCCACTGTGTTCCTCACCAGCTTGGACAGAACATTATCGCTTTTGTACACATTCTTGGGCAACAGATCCTCGCCATCGAGCACCTCGAATTCACTGTTCGGTCCGGCATGGGTGCGTAGTACAGTCCCGGCATGTCGCAAGGCATGCTGACGTATTGAATGCGAAATGGAGGAGGCACTCGGATCTGCCTCACGCTTCTGATGATAGATGGTGATCTCCAGTAGAGATTCCTTCACCAAAGTACGTATCCAGACACAAATATTGGTGGCCACCACATGCATCAGGCCAAAGCGAGCGATCACCTTGAAGCGATGTATGTTCAACTGTAAACGCCGCGAGAGAGAGAGAAAGAGAGAGAACAAGAAACATTGGAGAGCGGCACGCAAGATGACGCTTAAATGTGACTGACTAGGGGAAGGTAATAGAAAAATGGGTACCTCCAGGATAAACCGCAGTCACTAGGTAAATTTGCAGATGGAATCAATTTCGTCTAAACAGACGAACAACTTTGTTTGAAATTTTTCAGTGCTAAAAATATTTTTCTAAAATTAAGAGAAAATGTCCTTAGGATGGGACTAAAAGAAGATTTTTTGATTCTTTTTTGGTAAATTTAAGGGCTTTGTGAGTGGTTTTGTGAGTGTACAGCCCAAAGTAGTGTAGTGCACGAAGCTGACCAGACGATTACTCGGTAAATCTTGCGGTATGCTTGGGAATCTTCGACCCGAACTTCTGCGGAAGAGCATGAATTACTTTTGGAAGGGCCGTTCTTATTTCGATATTTTCGCCATTCTAAAATTTGCGCTTCTTGCTATTTTTAACCATTTCTTTGCACTTATACGAGTAAATAGAAGCATTTACTATGTATCGAAGCCGTACTTTAAGATTCTTTACGAGAAACCACCGATACGGATCACTATCGCTCTAACTTCAGCTTTTAACATTTTGGTGACCCCGACCTTAATGAAGGGTCTTATGAAGGTCAACCAGGCAACATCGCAGCAGCCTGATCCATCTGTTCATAATACCATTTGGGCTACATTGAAAGACTTCAAACGATAAGGGCGAACATCTGAAATACTTTGAAAAGATACAAGGCACCATCTAGCATATCTGGGGTCTTTGGTTTCTCTTTGATTCCATCTGCAAACTGTACGACCACCTAAAACACATAATATTTAACTTAAAACTAAGCTATTGGTTATTATATCATATTATATACAATTCATATATTTTTGGTGAGTGAAATGAGCGTAGTATGTAGGTAGGTAGAGTAGAGTAGAGTAGAGTTAGAAAATGATTTGTATATCGTACCTGAAATGGCGGCCTAGTCTGCGATCGCGCGAATGGGGCGGAGTTGTTTGGGATTATGTACACAAAAATGGTTCATTAAATAACTACGTTGCAAGAATTTCGAAATTTGTTTAAACAAGAATGAGTGAGAGAATATGAATACTTGGCTGGCTGGCATGAATGAGTGAATGAGCGAGTGAGTGAGTGAGTAAGTGAGTGAGTGATTGAGTGAGTGGTGGGATTTTCTTTGGGGAAAGCATGACAAAGCGTGATTAGCGTTGAATGAATGAATGAATGAATGAACTGAGAACTCAAAGAGAACCGAACCAAGGGAACTGCCAATTAGCACGCCAATTCGAACAAGTTAACGACCCTACACCTTCGCACTAACAAAACTAAAATGAAACTAAAGCTAACTAACCTCACTTTCGTTAAAATGGGAAAAGGTAGAGGGCGGGGCTCTTGTTGGTTTCGTGTGTGAACTTAGGTTTTCTCTAACATTTAACATAGTCGTAGTTTTTAAAGTAGTTTAGCTAGTAGTTTAGGTAGATAGTTTTAGTAGTAGAGTAGTTGGTACGTATGTGGATAGTCTCAGTTGTCATTGTCCTTATTTCACTTACCCGTGCATTCATGAAGATAAAATACATTTGCATAAATGTAAAGATCATCTGCAGCAATGGATTGACACCAATCAAAATATGATGACACGGCGAATCGAAGGGTATCTCAAAGAATGAACCAAACTCCAGTCCAATGTAGATCATGGCGCCCAGACCAAAAGCTAAACGACAGAAATTCAAATATTATTGGACCATATACTTTCCCTTTAGATCCTACCAATGGCTCCAACGCGCAGAAAGAAGCTGCCATGTGTGAGATCACTGTGTGTGGTCTTCCGTTTGCGTACGTTTTTGGGTGTGACAGCCACCTCGGCATCCACGGGTGCTTCCTAAGCAAAGTTCAGGGTTTTGCGTTAGTCAACTAATTGAAAAGGCCTTATCACTTGGGTAAAAGTTAACAATAATTAACGCAGCTTTGTGAAGCTCTCGTACACACAGTGGTGGCAAAATGTTCAAAAATAAGTGACTCATTTTGAGGTGAGTCTGAGTGAGTACTTAAACATAAAAACCTTTGTTGTGCAACAAACACTGAATGACCTTAAGGGTCCCCCTTTAAATTTTTGCTATTCTGGGGAACTATTAAAATTATAAAATTGGTTTTTTGAAAACTTTGGTCTTTGTTATATTAATTTTGGAGTATTTTTTGGAAGTTATGAACTTATGAGAAATTATTTTATTGGAATTTTTATGAGCAATATTCCAGGGACCGCAACTGTTATAACTTTTTTTATAAAAATTACAAAATAATAATTATTTTTTTTTTTTTGAAAAAAAACTATTTTAATTTATGTATTTTTAATTTTAAAATAAAAATTTTTATAAAAAAAAATTTTTTTAATTGTAATTTTATTTAAAAAATTATAAAACTATTTATATATCAAAAAATTTAAAATAAAAATTATCAAACAATTTTTATTCATAAAAATAAAAATCAAGAGTTTTCAAAAAATTGTTATTATAAAAATTAAAATAAAAATAAACAAAAAAAACTTTTTTTTACCGAGCGCCCATATATATATGTGATCTACGGGTCACTATGTGTATATGTACTTATATACACGCTTGCTTAGTTTTTATATTGAAGCTTGGTGTATTGATAACTCTTTATTTTTTATTTTTATGAATAAAAATTGTTTGATAATTTTTAAAACAAAAATTAAAGTTAAATTTTCATTTTAAAAATTACAAATAATTTCTTTCAAAGAATTTTTATAGAAAAATTAAAAAAACAAGTTAAAAACATTTTTTTCAATAAAAATTGGATATATAAATTTATTCTGATTTTAAATAGCTGATTAAAAAAAAAAATGAATTCTGGTGCTTGCCCGGTTATATAAGTTCTTTAGTTATGGCCCTCTTTTTTTCGAAAATTTTTGTTTGTTTTTATTTGTTAGCTTAGATATTTAAAAATATTATCCTAAAAGGGTTTTTCAAAATTTGAACTACTTTAGAAGATAAAGCCTTTTTTGCCGACCAATGTCTTCGATAAAACAAGTGATTTGCAAATTATTTGAAACTTTAAACGTATTTATCTCGAAATCACGTTTTTTAAAATGGTGCCCACGTTTTCTCAAGTTCTACCGAACCAATTTGATGATGTAGGGCTTTATGGACGCAGAATTAACGTGGCTATCGTCCCTATCGTCCCTTTGAGCAAAAAAAGTTTTTACTATTTCTTTTGTTCACTGGACGCAAAAAAAGGGTCAAAAATTGATTTTTCGTTTTTTAAAGGCCGCCATTTTTTCATATTCAATTTTATTATCACAATTCTGCTACGGACGATAAAGGCATTTATAATAACCAATATAATAATCCATCTTCCGTTTTGCTTTCCGATAATTGTAACTCCCGGAGAGGTGGGTACCATCGTCACATCTTTTTTTGTAGGAGCCTACTTTGGATCCCGAAAACTTTTCAAACAGCCCTCGCATTCACAAAATTTTAATTTTGTATTTTTTTAATGAATTGTACAACCAAATACAAAAAAAACAGAATTACAAAATCTCTTTCCTATTTATTTCCACAAATTCTTAAAAAACATGTCAAACTTTGCGCTCTAGACCAGAAAAGGGCCTTAAAATAATTTTTATAATATTTTTTTCCATAACTGTTATTTGCAGTCCCTGCAATATTCTTTGCAAGTTTTCATTACAAAACAAAATTTTTATGTTCATGACATTTTCTGATCTGTAATCTTGTATTTTGAAAATGTTATGAGAGTCTTAAAAATGTTTGATATTTTTCGTTTACTTTTTATTATTTAAAATTGAGAAAAACTTTATTGTTTTCAATGTTAGTGATACTTAACTTGACCACTATTAATATTAAATGCTTTCAAACGGATTCATTAAAATTTATTCAATATCAGATGACTTTATCTTATGGCTGTTATATGACTGATGAATTTAATTTAAGTTAATTGTTCATAGTTTATGCTTTCAACAGATTCTTCTTTGGTCTAAATCTGAGTATGAAAACTCTGATATTTCATAAAGACAAAATGAGCTTAGCCTTCCAGTTTTTAGTATTTTAGAAATTCTTGAAAACACTTGGTTTTTGATTTTTGTACGAATTCTTCAAATTTTTCAGCAATCAGGTTGACTTAAAACATTTTTAATTTCGGTACGGAAGATTTTAGTAGAAGTAATATTTGATTTCAGCGTCACGTGACGCATATTTTGTGTTGTGGTTTTGTGGAGTGTACCGGCAAACATACACAAACAAAAGGATGGGCAGAGGGGGGGAGCGAATAGGTAGGAAAGATGCTGAAAAGGGCAACTGGGTGGAACCTGGGTGGGATCTAAGTGGGCTCTGAATGGGATCAGCGTGGGATCTAGGTGAGATCTGGGTAGGACCTGCATGGGATCTAGGTGGGACCTGAGTGGTATCTGTTTGTTTTTGTTTTGCTTTTTTAAAATTTTTGGTCAATATTTAAAAAAATATTCTTAATTTAAATAGAATTTTAGAATTATGTTAATTTTCTAAATTTGTGGTACTAAGTTTTCTGTTTCTGATTTATGTGGGTTTAGTTTAAGTAATTTTTATTTTTTGTAAAAATCAAATATTTTTCAGCATTGACTGATTTTTTATATTTTCTGGTATTATTCTGGCATGGCTAATGTTTAAAAAATTGTAGGTAATTCTAAAATTTAAAAAAAATTATATACATGAACCCACCTGATATGCGGCGCTTTTGCTCGCCTTGCCTGAATCCTTAGACCCTTTCGCATCCTTCGAATCGGCTGGATCGGCATTCTTGGTTTTCTTTGATTTCTTCTCTTTGGGTTGGGGTTTCGGTTTGCTGGCGCCATTGCCACCATTGCAGCAAGAGCTCTCTGTAATAAGGGGCGGAAATTAATAGAAAGATTTCATCCACAATCGCCTTCAATCTTACCCTGCAGTAGGAAACAGAACACATACAACAGGAAGAGTATGCTGGTGCCGTATAAATATGTAAAGAATGTCTCATAGTAGAGCACCGGTAGACGGTGTGTGGTCACATCGCTGATCACATACGCAATGCAGACAACAATCAAGAGGATCGCATAAACCAAACTGGTCACAATGAACAGTGAAGTCCTGTGGGTGGGGTTGGAGAAATGTTTATGAATTAAGTGGATATTTTTTTTAAGGAAATAAATACCAAAGAGTTGACTCTATTCTGGGTGCTTTCTGTGTGTGAGTGTGTGTTAGTGTCTGTGGAAGCTAAGTGTGTCAAGTTGACCCACTATAGTTCATCGTGTTTCTCTGTGCGCAAGAGTGTGAGTGTGAGTGTGTGTGAGTAGTTAACATGCAACTCAAGAGCCGGTTAACTTGTGTAACCGTTAACCGTGTAAACTGTTCTAATTTGTCGATATTTGATGAAAGGAGAAGCACTGAGGCACAATGGTATAAATTAGGTAGAGAATTTTTCTTTTTAAAATTTAAGGATTGTTCCGCAAAAGGATTTAACAAATTTGTGAACTTATGAAATTCTTCTTCTTCTTAGGTGTTTTTCTTAATTTCATTCAGCAAGCTGAAAACGTGCCACTTTAGCCATAAAACAGTAAAGCACTCTAGTGATGTACGAAAAACTGAGCGCTTTAAAATAAGCACTATTTGTTTCAATTTTAGACTAATTTTTGTGGTTTAAGCAGCTATGAACTTTAAGCACGGTCGCCAGCTGCTTACAGCCTTGACTAATGATAAGACAAGTTGGCGAATAGCTTTAAATTTGGCCTATTTTAAAGACCTTGACTTATTCCTTTTGTTGAAAAGGCATGGAAAAATATTGAGAAATTTCTTCGTTGTGCCTAAATATGCGCTACCTTATTTCGGGGAACTGTAATTGAGTTGCTTTCTGGGAGATAAAACAATTATCTGATTTTTGAGGCCCCATGACCCTAAATGTATCACATTGGTACTTCATGTGAAGTGGACGTTTACTGAACACTGTCAAAATTTTAGGATATTGAACTAACAAATTGTTTAAGATTTACTTTTGTGCATTTGACACTAAGGCCGTTAAAGCACGGTCCCCACTTTATAAATGTTTGTCCAATCATATGGAATGGGACGATTTATCTTATTCCTAAGATTTACTTAATTTTGTTTGCTCATTTTGAGCATGGTTCTTTGTGATAGTCAAATATTTTAAAATAAATACTTGGCTTATAAAAAAATCATTATAAATGCCCTTAAAAGTATGCAAACTATTTTTCCTTTAATAGTTTTCCAATGACTTAGATTGTCGGAGCAGTTAATGGTTTTCAAAATAATTTAGTGTTCAGCCAAATATTAAATAAATATTTTCTTGAATTTGATTTATTTATAATCAAAGCATACTTTGAAGGGCATTCATCTTGTTATTTTTATACTCTCGGCCAAAGGTACAAAGAATATATTAAGTTTGAGTAAAAGTATGTAACAAGAAGAAGGAATAATTTCCGACCAATTAAGGTATATATATTCTTGGTGTCCGTCTGTATTAACACACTGATGTCAGAGATGGTAAGACATTGATTTCACATGTATGGTATACTTCTAATACTTGCAGGCAGATCAAGTTTATTTTAAATTTTTGCCACGCCCCCTGCGTTGTTATTTGTAGAGACAATAAGTTGTCAAGTTTATTTATCGATTTGCAGAAGGAATGATGAACTAAACTCAAGTTATGACCAAAATAAAGTTTTCTTCAGCAACTCTTGCTTGATGGATCACAGTAGTGGCACCATCAATTGGTCAGCTTTCAAAATCCTCTTAACAAGCAAAGCAATTTAAGGCGCCATCTATTGGTCATTTTAAAAAATTCCCTCACAGCATTGATCACAGAAGGTAATGGCGCCATCTATTAGTCAAGTTATGACCAAAAGAAAGTTCGCAGCAGCAGCGCTGCTACTGCAGATACAGAGTATATAATATTCGGGCATAATTGACTTTCTTAATTGTTATTTTGTGTAGAAACAGGGTGTACACATATCGATCAATTGAGAAATAGTTTGAGATATTGGCCGCGTTCAGCAGAACACATTGCTCCCTGATCAATTATCTTTCTACTGAACTCGAGATACAGAAATTGTACCCTACTTTAAAGTAATACTGCTCCCTCCAACAGCAGAAACTAATCAATGCACCATTTTTTTCCGATACTTGCTCAGGGATCAATTATTATGCTGAACACGCCCATTATTAACTTTTTAATGATTAAATTTTGCCGGCTTGAGTTCATTCAGCTTTTCTATTTATATAGTTAATTTATTTTAAGACTAACTACATCGGGGTCGGTCTAGCTATATGGAGAGGGAGGGGGCGCTATGTTAAAACTGTCAAAAAAAATGGGGCAATTCAAAATCAGAAACTTTATTGCTTTTCCTTTTTCCTCTCCTTGCAACGATTGCTTAAATTTGCCATATTTAGCAAATAAAATCCTAAGTAGCTCACTTAGAGCAGGTTTAAGTGCCATATATTTGCCTTCTGCTCAGCTCTGCGCCCATTGTACTGTATATGCAACTCATTTGCGTTCTTTGACCCAGTTAGAGGAGGCAAACATTGCTGCAAATGAGGCACCACCAGCAACTACCCCCACCATTAAGTACTTAGACAGTTATTTGCATACATATATGCACAAACATACATACATACAAGTGGATATTTGCAAGTTGATATATATATATATATATGTATATAAATTTAGCTTTGATTTGGAGGCTGTATCATTAAAATAAAAGTACAGTTGAACTACTCTAGTTGAAAGCACTGTTTGACACACACAATGTGAAAGTTAGAAAAATATTAGGTGTGCTTCTGTGAAACTGAATTGAACTGGAAAAACAGTTGATAAACATAGAAATTAAAACTTGAAATCACTTTATCACATTTATTTCTTGAATAATTAAGTTTATCTCATTTAGGTTTAAATAGAACAGATTATCTGAGATGAATCAGAAGTTCAACAGCCCATTTCTAGACATAATTTAAGGAAATCAATAATCAAGAAGATATCAAACCATATACCAAGTGGGTTCTATAATAATGCTGGATTTATTGAATCCTTTATGGTGGTTTGTGTTATATTTATTTAGTAAAGAATTCTGAAAAAAAAAACAATCTAATGCTTTTAAAATATATATTATAGATGCTCTCGTTGGTTAAGCCTTGAGAAATCATCACTAATTCGAATTTCTTTTTAATTCTTTTCTATTTAAATGAATGGTAGGAAAAATGATTGAGACCATAATTATTTTTAATGTATTTCTAAGTAATATAACGTTTTGCGATTTGAATCCGATTTTTGGACTAAATTTAGTCCGCAACTCGCGATAATCCTGCCAAAATGAAAATGGTGAAAGTAGGATCAAAATCTGACTAAACGAATAAGAAGGCCGGTCAAGCCTGACTACACTCAGAAATAAAAGGCATTCTATAAAAAATCACCAACTGGTACTTGAACCCACGGCTTTAACGTTAAGAGGCTGCCTCTCATCTGGTACACCACGGCGCTTCTTGCTAATGGCGAGGCCAAGCTACTTATTAGTGCCAAGTTCTTTTGGCTGCTGTACTTTAACTATAATTTAAGCGCAACCTTTCACGTGCGAGTAATAGCCGTGTGAGCTAAAGTGCTGTCGTCGTCCGTGAGTATTCAGTCATATTCCCCAGGTCCCGAGTTCGAGTCCCAGTAAGGTAAAGTAAAGAAAAAAAGTTTGTAAAAAGTGGATAAGACATGTGAGAGAAGCCAGCACCCGCACCCTCGTCCTTCTTTCCTCTCCGGTCTTTATAATTAGTCCCAAGAACAAGAGCATATATAACCCTATAGGGTTCTTAAAATTGGAAAAGCGTTCTCAAAAAATACGTTCTTTAAATAAACCCAGTGTTCACGGTATAAGAAAAAACGGACTTAACCTACTATTGAGAAAAATAAAACACGTTTTCGGATTTTGTTCGGAGTGTATAATATACCCTGTACTCCTAAAGTTTGTATATGTATATGTATATATCTAATCAATTTGCAGTGCTGCCCATTGCCGCTGCGGCCGGTGCTACCCATCACAATGGTTTGTTTTTATTTGTAACTTGACTATCGTTCATGCAATCTTTATCATTCCTTCTTTAGAAGATACAAACCATTTATTTACAAAACTGTTTAAGATATAAAGTTTTTTTTTCCAAATTTCGGGGAAGGGAGGGGGATATAATCTGCCAGCAAGTATAAAAAATATTTGTTCCATACATGACAAACCTCTAATTCTTACCATCTCTGAGATCTCTTCGCTCATACGGACAGACAGACAAAAACGAACGAACTCGATTCGGCTGTTGATGCTGATCTAGAATATATATACTTCATAGGGTAGGAGATGATTTCTTAAGGCTGTTACATACTTTTTCACAAACTTAATAAACTCTATGTACATTTTGGTAAAACTATAAAAATAAGTCGGAAAACTTTAGTTTTTAGTTTTAAGACGATCGGACGAATATAAACGTCATCTTCATTAAGATCAAAACTCCACTCAAGTTAATCCTACACAGAGAAAAAATGAAATGTTTTCATATCAATTTTAAGCCGATATGAAAAAATATCAAATTGATATGTGAAAAATTTCAAATCGATATTTATTAACATATCATAATAACATTCATTCTTAAAAAGAATTGAAGACAATTAACTAATTTTAGCTTGATTCACAAATGTTGTATGGAATTTCATAATCAATAAAGAACTCTCTAGAAATCTCTACAGATCCATCGTATAAACGATTGCAGCTCGACATCAAACTAGGGTCACTTTATAAGTAAAGTGATAAAAAATAAATTGAATCGAGAACCGTGCTAATAAGATGTACTAAAACTTGATCTAGCAAATTGGTGTCACTTTACAGTTTTAAGTCTTAGAATTAACGTTGACCTCTTAACGAACCACGCAGTATTATCATTATTTTCATTATCATTATTTATTATTGTGAAAGTCCGTTTTGTTACTAAGCTTGACCAAATTTGATCAGAATTGGAAACAATCTCATAAAAAAATCTATCTTAGCTTGTTAACGATTTTCGCCTTACAAGAATCAAACTATACCATTGTACGTTTTATTTAGTTCTAATGACGTTGGGTGAGTATGTTGTATAGTTGTCTATAAAATTACACTATGCTGCAAGGTTCAGTTTTTAGAAGTGATTCTAGATGATCTTTGTGTGAAATGTTCCATTATGACGCGATTTTTGGTAGTTTTAGCTAAAAGTTGGCACTGTCTGTATGGCAATAGGCCGCACTAAATATACACCTTCAGAAATTTTCCTTCTTGTTTTAAAAAGATGTGGTTGATTTCGTGAGTATTTCAGTGGTAGGTCAGTTCCTAACTAAATGATGTGACCAGATTTCAAACGAAGTCAAAAACTTGTTTTGCTTGCCAAACTGTTTTACTTCAAATGCTCTGGCTTAATACTATTTTTCCCTGCTAAAATGTGATATAGGAAACAGGAACATGACTTTAGGATTATCAGGAGGTTCATTTAGGTATCCATATATTACCATAGTTCGATTGGTCCTGTAATTGGATTTGTTTCATATGTGCCCTGTACCGTTATTTTCGCTGGCATAAAACTGTATTTATTTGGATTTGGCTTGAATGTGTAGCAAACCCTACAAAAACGTACAGTTTTGAAAAGAAGATATTTTAGATTTGGCAACTAACTAAACATCTATGGGACCGGGATTAGTGTTAAGTGATTAGTTGGGGGCTTAGCGTAGTGAGTTTTATATACAGTGTGTGAGTGTGTGTATCTGGTTTTCTATGTGTATGTGCAAGGGAGAGGGACGGCCTTGAGTTCAGAGCGTGAGAGAGAGAGAGTACACCCCCACCCCACCACAGGTCACACCTTTGCAAGGGCTGCGGCATCACATTCTTCAGCTCCATTTCCTTATTGGCCGCATTGTTTTTCTCAGCACTGTCAGTGCTGCCTGTCGTATGGGAACGGGATACCGGCAAAGTGGCCATATTATCGCCGCCCTCCACATCGACGGTAGCGACCTTCACTTCGCCGCCGCCCATGGTTTCCGTGTCGGTCTCCGTTGTGCCTGATATGCTTCTTTAACGCTTGGATTTGATTTGAGTTTTTGGTTTATTATTTTATTTTTGGCGATTTGCTGGTTTTTGAAAGCGAAATGAAACAATTTGTAGTATTATTTTGTGGTATGCAACAAATTTGCGGTCTCGCTCTCGCGCGCTCTCTCTCTCTTGTTGTGTGGAACGCATTTGCTAAAAATGCATACAAAAAGGTGGGCAAAAAGTTTGGGGCGTGGCCAAAAATGATTTTAAGCCTTACTTTGGACTTGTTTTGATTTGCTTTGGAATGCGTCCCGGAGCGACCTAGTGACCAACAACCCTCACAAATGGAAAGATGGATGCTGTTTAATGCTGGAGGGGTAGCTGGCGAGAGAGAGAGAGAGCGGGCCAGAGAGCGTGTTAGGCATTGGAGCCCACTTTTTTTTTTTATTTTTGACTGTATGCATTGGATTTTCTAGCTTTCCCGGTGCTATAAAAAAATCTGGCAAGATTTACTCCATTTGGCAAATTGTTTCATTTCGAATTCGTAAGCAAAATATTTTTTCCAATAAAAATTGTACAAAACTCGCACTTTTCACTTTTCAGTTTCACACACACTTTTATTTTTCACTTGAAAACAACAACAATTCTTGCAACCATTTCCATGTTGAACAAAAAATACAAAAAAATTCATTTGCAATTTTCCATTTTGAAGAACTTTTGGTCTTGGGCTACCTTTTCTTTGAGGTACACGCTGCACCACACATAAAACAGAACACGTCCAAGACCCTTTACTATCCAACTACAACTGAAAAGGCAAGGCTCGGCTCACAGAGCCAAAAGGTCCTCAGCAGCAGCAGCAGCCGCCCTGTCTGCGCCGAATCCTCTCACAGGATGCTGTGCGCTGCTCTCCTGGTAGGGGAAATTGTTGTATGCCAGTAAAAAGTAGGACACATTGTTGTCTTTTATTTGCATGCAGAGGAAGTACGTTAGAAAAATATACTCGCACTTGTATTCCTCCTTGATTGGAATGTTAATGACTCGTTGGATCTGTGATTGCCACATCCATCGTCTATCGTCCATCGTCCATCGTCCAGCTAGTTGACAAAGTTTAAAAATGGTTTTGCAGTTTACATTTGGGATTTGGACTTGGTTCGCATGTGAATTGAATGAGTGGCTTATTATTTAACGAAAGGGCGCAGCAACAACAACAGGTAAATCAAAACATAAAAGAAAAGCGATTAAGCGAAGCTAACGTTGGGTGGGTCCAAATCAGAGTCCGGCACGTTCTTATCTACTGTGTATACAAGACCGCTCTGTAGCAGTATACGAGCTAGCTCTCTTTTGCAACAACAAAGACATGCTAAATGAGCGCGTTCTCGCGTGGCTTAACACACATACGCAACGCCGAAATAAGCATGTGCGTTTTGCCTGCCCTGGTCCAAATTATAGTTGAAATCGAACCGAAAAGATGCTGTAACAACTGCAGGATTTTTTGACTGCATTTGAAAAAAAGCCAAAAGACAAAGCTAGCGTTGTCTGTGTTGGAGTCTAACGGCGTCGCCATACCAGCAAGTTTTTTGATTTTAATTATAGAAAAGCGCAAAAAATATGGAAGTTTAAATTAAGATTATGCTTAAGTTTCTTACCATACCAAGAACCATATGGTTTACCATCGATAACTTTTCAAATTATCATAATTTTTAGTTTCTGCATTTGCAGTGACCAGGTATAAGAGAATCTGATTAAAATATTCTATGGAATCTTTAGAACAGTTGTGTTTAAAGCTTAATACTTAGATGGGTTTAAATAGGGTATCGAAAAGCTTTCGCAGCATTTCAACTGGCTTTTACGCTGGGTCATACTTAGACAGACTAAAATTTCCGTTCTTTTCTATCGGACATCACATGGCACGCTAACTTGACGGACTTAAACAGCTCATTCAATAAATTATGAGCAGAAAAAATAGTTTTACTAGTTAAGTTAATGGGAAAACGTAATTTTAAACCAACGGTTTTGCATTCCATATATCCCCCAAAGTTCCCTGAACAAAAACATAATGACACTCACGAGTCTTTGATGTGAAACATGATGCTAGATTTGAGGGCTGAATTTAAGAATCACTCTCTTTCTCTCTGGTATATAAATCAGCATTGACAATCTTTCAAAAGAAGAAAACTAAAAGGGAGTGAAAATACCAACAACAAGATCACTAACTGCTGTGTTCATTCTTTTGCTTTGTAAGTTTTGTTAATTGTTCTATTTCATAGATAAATGAAAACAACTGTCGCAAGTCACTGTAACTGTTTAGTCACTATCAAGTTACTGTTTAGTCAAGTAACTTTTTAGTCACTGTTTAGTCACTGCTAAGTCACTTAACTCTGCCCCCCTCTTTCTACAACACTCCAAAAAAAACAGCAACACAAATTGTGCATGACGCCTGCGTCACGTGACGCTAAAATCAAATTTTACTCTTGCTAAAACCGTCCGTATTAAAATTAGAGATGTTCCACATCAAAAAACAATTAACCGAATTTAAATGCAAGTAAAGCAGAGGTGACAATGCAGTGTGACCGTTTTACATTTGGTGATATTTTGCTGGTGCTGACTCCATCGGAATAAGCTGTCAATTCCGTTGTCGTATCAATTAGCTTGTTTGAGTACTAAACTTAAGGGTTTTCCCAAAAATAGCACCTACTAAACTAATATTTAAATCTTGCATAGTTCCACGGCCTTAAGGATTCACAATATACAACAAATAGCATATATCCCGTCGCGCTTCGCTGCGCCGTTAACAGTATAGAACCAATATTAGCCCACATCTAACCGGATGTGGCCCCGTCTTAGTACGCACACCAAACTCCTGTCCAAATTACATCCCCTATCTCTTACCGTTTAGGCTGTGCGTGTATCAGTTAATCAGTCAGGACACTCTCTTTTATAGATATAAGGAAATTAGTTTGGAGATAGGACTTTTAAACAGGACAGTTAAAAGAAAGGCTAATCCTTATAAGTAAAAAGAGCTATAAATATTTTTTTTAAATTAGAATTAACCAAGCTTAAGTTCTGCCATAGCGAAAATTTCAGAAACTCCTTTATCTGAGTACAGCGATAGGAAAAATGTACAAGTGGATAGTTCAAAAGTATATAGTAAAGTCTATTGATAATACGGTAAGAGAGACCTTTAGATATTATATAAGACGAAAAGCTTTTATGGTATTTTAATTATTGAACTCTGAATCGCAAATAAAGCTTTGTTAATATCAGAATTCAGTACCATTTTGCGGAAATAAACTTAACGCTTCTTTAAAATCAATAATGTAAAAAGGATAGGCTTAATAAGCGTACAGACAAATTGAAAAATTCGAATGAACTCGAATCAATCCTTCGTATGACAGCTATGCCATATGGTCCTTCTATGTTTAACAGAGTTATAAGAGCCCAAAGTTATAAGAGAGATTTGAAAAAATATCAAATAATTATAATTGAAAAATTAAAGAGAAGTTTTTCTTACTCAAACCCATTTAAAACCTTCCCTTTGTTATGAAAGAAGCCAATACAAATATTGCCAAAAACAATTAATAAAAATATTTGATATCGGAAATTGCCGCGGTAAAATATAAAAATTTCTTTTACTTGGGTTTCGTAACTCCCTAGATTTAAGAGAAACACGCAGCGATTATCGATTAAGTAGGTTCCAGTAGTAAAACAGGAAAGCCCAAACTATTATAATTCCAAACTCATAAATTGGAAAATATATTTAAGCCAATTTAATATTTATAGTTTTCTTTTCGTTATTGAAAAGAATTTCAACAATGCAATCCTAGGAAATGGGTCACTTGACAGCGCCCGAAGCAAAAAACATATTCCCAGGACAAAAGCCACAACGAATGATGCAAAGATGCAGGCAAATCCAGCAGCACAAATCAAATGGGTGGAAAAATACAACAAAAAAAAACCGGGCGCACTGTCAGTCATCGAAAAGCAACAGCCCAAAACTCAATTACCCACGTTTGGGTTGTCGATGATGCGCCGGCCACGAGTCACACAAACGCTATATTCTACCCCCAAAGGCAGTCAATGTGCACAGTGCAAATGTACGATAAAGGCCGGCGGCGGCGACAGACTTCAGGCACGGTGGGACAAATGCCATTAAAAATGCAACATATTTAATATCAAAAAAGGGCTTTGTTTTTTGTATTTTCTGTCAATATCCTAATATCAATATAATACCAATCAGTGTAATGCTGCAAGAAATTGTATTCAATCTAATTATACTTGTTTTCAAAAAAGACCATTTCTACCGAAAATTTTTTAGTGTAGTTTGAAGGTGCTCTCAAAAAACAATTGTCAAAAAATCCTTTCGGATGGCTCGTTTTTGAAATATAATTTTTTTATTTTCTTGGGGGCAGAAATTTTAAGCCTGATATTCACTTTATAATGTCGATAGAGTCAAGCAAGATAAGCGAAAGGTTATTTTGCTGCCGGTAACATTAGAAATTTTTTTAAACGGTTCAAGTTGACACAATACCGAAAATTTTGGAAAAATCGATTTTTTGGCTCGAAGCTGAATTTTTGGTCCTGGAATAACTATAAAAAAATCCAAAAACTATAAATGAGCCGCACTTTATGAAGAAAAACAGGGATCGATGATCAAAATCTGTGAACAAACACAGGTAAGCTGTAAGCAATTTAGATGCAAAAAATGTGATATTTTCCTGAATATTGCCAAATAAATTTTCGTTTGCTTCGAGGCGGTTTTGTTCCGTTTTTAATTGTTTTATTTTCGTTCTGGATCTTCGTTCACGGCATAATTTGACCAAAAACGAAGAAAAGTACACATGTTAATTTTTGGAAACACACAATATACTCAAATTTGAATGTTAGTTCCTCGACTCAATTCTAATCCATCTATGGTACGTGTTACACGATTTTCCTCACAAATACCGTATTTTTTACTTCGTTAATTAATGCATTTCTTAAGTCGTAAAACTAAAAATAATTTTTTTGTACTTTTTACATTTTTCTAGCCGTTTAAAAATGAAATTTCTTGGACATTCGAGGAAAAAATCGACTTTTTTGCACAATATCTCTTGGTTGTTGAATATCAGACTACTGAACCGATTTACAAACAATGCACCACGCATTATCGGTAGCTCGCATTACCTCTCGATTTATTTCTTACTTGACTCTATCTGCATTATACTGATGGCTTAAATGTAAGCGTACCAAAACAAATTTAAAAATTATTATCAAAAACGGAGCCAGAAAAAATTTCTTGAAAGCGATTTTTTGATCACCATTCCAAAAATACTGAGAAAAATTTCAGCTGAAATGGGTCATTTTTATTTTTATTTTTGTAAACTAGTGTTATTTGTTTTCAAATATTTCTGCCACGGTTTAAATCAGGCTGAAAAAGTGTGTTTTTGATAGCGGGCTTAAATTCTGCAATGAAAGTTTTATCTTTATATCAAAATGTATTAAAAAGGACCTATCGTAAGGCAGCTATGCAAAAAATGGTACAAAAACATAGTTTTCGAGACTAATTTTTAAGTCAAATTTTCGACATAAATCTTGGAAAAAAGCGGTACCTTAAATGGGTTTAAATAACAAAAATCCGCTTAATTTCTAAGGTAGCGTCTGGATACCTAGAAATTATAATTATTTAAAGCTTTCAAGTAAATCTGCTAAATTTAATTCAAATCGGTTAAGTCAAAGATTTTCAAGTAAATTATGTCAGAAATTGATTTGCTTCAAATTAGTCACCTCAAATTCCTATTGACTCCAAAGGGATCAAGCTCCAAACAGATTGAACTCCAGACAGATAAAGCTCAAATAGATCAAGGTGCAAACAGATCAAGCTCATGTGGTTCCTAAGATCAAGACAAGTCTGAAAATGAGTCGAACTAATAAATCTTCAATGGTAAATCGGGACCGAAAGTCTTTAAGAAAGACAGTGGTGAGATTAACTAAAGCCTTAGAAAGAACTGTCGAGCACTTACTTCAGCGGCCAGACCGTAAAGCGGTTTAGATAATAATATCGGGTCAAATAAGAATAATGCTTCATATAGAAGACGAAATGCTTCTTTATGTTGGTTACAGATTTTGTGGTTCGTGACTGAAAACTTATTAAATCGCGAAAACAAATTCGGAAGAACAGAAAACATTAATGCCAACCAAAAGGAAAATCTTCCCGATTATCCTAACTCTTTTTGAACATTTTGCAAATTTTCGCGATTTTCTTTGAACCGATTGATTTTCAGTTCCCATTTACCCGTCTACAATTGATACTTGTCCAATCTTCTTAACATTGTAAATTTATTTGATAAATTTTTAGATTTCGCGATCTTTGCGTTTAATAAAAGCTATAAATATTTATACTGCTATTCGAGCGACGATGAATCCATTAAATCAGAGATCTTAAAATACAACCGTATGTATGCTTGCAGAATAAATGTTACTCTTAACTATTTATTTGTGGAATCTATGTAAATAGGCTCTGGACCTAATTTTGCATTAAGCAAATGTGCTTAAGTTAAATTATAAACGGAAAGGCTAAGCAAACTTCGTCTGTGCTACGAAAGAGAATTATTTTTTTAGAAAAGTGTCTTGAAACTTGGAAGTTATCATTATTATATAAGCCTTGAAATAATTCCGTCAACTTTGATCAAATTCGGTAGAGAATATCATTCAGCTGCTTTGGGAAAAATGGTACAAAAAACAGTTTTTTGTAGATAAAACTGCGTATTTTCTTAAATATACAGGCATGTTCTCAATATCACATTTATTTTAAAAGCAAATCGAACGCAATTCCTCTTCGGTTTTCGTTTTGGTGTTCTTAATTTCGAATGAATTTGCACTCTTCTCACTTTTTGCAAACAACTGGACCAAGCGAGAATGGCACAAGAGAGAAATCAAAACTCCAAGCGAAACGATCGAAAATGGAACAGTCGGAAATGAGAGAGGCTGAGTTTTAGGTTTCACTCTGCGTTCGTTATTTTTCCTTCGAAAACTTGCAGTGGAAGTGGAATTGAGATAATGCCTCATAGTCTTGAAACTTAGAAACTATCATTACTTTTAGTTTTCAAAAAAATTTCCTTTTGGGTCGATTAAACTGACCATAAAATGGAAGAAGCGCGCGATGAACTTTCTTAAAAGAGCACGCATTTTGAAAATAAAATTCAATAATTTGCAATCGTTGTTCGTTTGTAAGACGATTCATGGTTAAATTATAGACCAAACTGAAGATGTTTGACAGTGAAACAAAACACGACACGTGCGTGAGCTGTCTAAACCAGTGTTGCCAAAAAGATAATAGCTAAAAGATCATCCTTTAAATTTGATGGGCATCGGAAGAATGTAGCATATAAAATGTAGAATGGTTGAAAAAAGGTGAATTCATATTTAATTTTTAATTAGATTTTAACGACTCCAACCCACTATGCCCGTGTGCGTCTTACGATAAACCCAGCAGCGCAGTCGCCAAGCTGTCTGCTTAATTCACATCCTGTCGTGGGATATCGTAAATTTGACGTTCGGCTTTTCGGTTTTCTGTTTTGTGCCCACGTTTCACAACAACCAACATCGCATTCTGTTTTGGTTGCGCATTCGTCTGGCCCAACCATGCCGGGCCCCAGGCTAACTGCTGCATTAGTTCGTGACTGGCGTATGTAAGGGAGTTGGCAGGAGGGGATGGGGTTGGGTATGGCCGGATATAAGGATTTGCGTCGCGACTTTACCAACTGCGTCGTAGTTGCATCTGAATGAATGAACACATGATGACGAAGGCGACGACAACGATGATGATGAAGCTAAAGGGTGAGTTGCCAACCGCACCCTGATCCCCAGTCACATTAAGATGTGGCCCAGTTGGCAGATAAAATGAAAAAAAAAAAACAGAAACATGAAAATCTTCTTGAAAAATTGCCACTGCAGAATGAAAAATGAAAAAAACTCGGAAGTTTCGCCCCCTTTGATATGCCCATAATTGGCCGTGCCTTTGTTGTGGTCCGGTCAGATTTAACCCCCGCCAGTTGATTGCCCTGGACATATGTAAATCCATTTACCTGAAAGGGTTCAAAACTCCCCCCTTTAATGTTTATATTTATATTTAGCTTTATGGCCTGTGCTACCCTCTTTTTGAAACATTGAATTTTATAAATATTATTTGCCTAATCAGGTGTAGGTTACAAGGGTACAACATAAATAGACCTGTTTTGCCTTCAACCGAAGGTCACATATCAATCATGGGTTCTGGGTAAAATGGAATATGGTCATGATTTGTAGAGGCAAAAGAGTCTATCTAGTGCAAGCTCCGAGGAACAAAGTTTTATATGGGTGCCGCAATTACTGTCAACTCCCTCGAAACAGTGTTTTAACAAGTGTATTTAAAATTTCTTTCAATTTTGGCTTCCAGTTGTCACCGGCGAAGAAATCCGGGTTTAAGAACTGCCAAATCCATTTGCTTTTACTTAAATCGGGTACAAACTGTTCTATTGACCTTAAAATATTATAATAAATACCTTCTAAAGTATGCAATCTTTATTTTCTATAATATCTCTTTATCTCTTTGATAGTCCACTTTACATTGCACTGTGGGCGAAAAGTTCGAAAATTGTGCAAAAAGCAATGTTTTTATATTTTGAAAAACTCAAAATTGAATGTGCCTTCCAAGTAAAACTGTTCCAAACAAATTTTCAAAGTGTGCGGTTTGAAATTGCCGCGCAAACAAAGTACGAAATAGAACCGTGAATATTAATAAACTTTGCGCCTTTGTTGTGCCTTTTTCTTTAAAGTAACGACAATTTAGAAAAAATGGCAAATAATCGTACAGGTATGTAGATTCAACGTAGTATGTTCTGTATGTTTTGCGGGCTAAAAAGGACGATTTGCTTAATGTGTTAGAAGCCGTCAGGGAAGAATAGACAGGGAACGCGAAACGAGGTGATTATTCCCCTCACCCCTGAAGAAGCATTGGCATTTTAGTTGGATTATCTTGCTGCAACATTTTCCCCCATATTCAGCACTTCAAGAAGTTAAACGAAGAAAAAGTTTTAATGCAAAACCTTTTAGACCATTCAGCCGCAAGAATATTGGTCCTGCAAAAAGAAGTTATATCTCAAATGGAAAATCTTCTTCGTTAATAGTAAGCTACGGATTATGGATTTATACAAGCAGAAGTTTCGATCAGAAGAACCTGCTTCTCTGGATACCTTTAAAATTAATGAATTATTTGGAATAACAAAGCTCCACATTCTGTAAGGTTCTGCATTCTACTTAAAACTAAGTTTGCAAAGGAAAGCCATTAGAATATATTTGGAGAAAAAGAATGTTTGGATATAAAAGTCGCCGGTCTGAAGGATTTCATATATAGAAAGAAAGGCCAAAAAGTTATCATTACCTTTTAACCCCAAATGATGGTAAAGTACTTAACGCTTTAACTGGTATAATCACATCAGTTCTGTGCAATAAGACTCCTCCTAAAAGACTACTCAAAACCTCTAATTTTTACTACGAATGTTTCAAGCCAAGGCCAGCGACTCTAAAGTATGATGTTAGTACAATGCATGACTGGATTCGATTTTTATACCCTTGCAAAGGGTATTTAAATTTTGGCCAGAAGTTTGCAACGCATAGAAATATTCATTTCCGACCCTATAAGTTATATATATTCTTGATCAGGGTGACGAGCTGAGTCGATTGAGCTTTGTCCGTCCGTCTGTCTGTTTCTACGCAAACTAGTCTCTTAGTTTCAAAGCTATCGAGCTGAAAGTTTGCACAGAGTTTATTTTTACTGCAAACTGCTATTATGTCGGAACCGACCGGATCGAATGACTATATATTATAGCTGTCATAGGAACTATCGGCCTAAAAGTGGGTCTTTGTGAGAAAAATTTTTTTGTTTTTAATGTTATCGTCTCCCACTTCAGCAACTATTAATATTATACGCTTTTACCAGATTTGGAAGTTTTGGTTAAAATCGGATGACTATATCTTATAGCTGCCATAGAAACTATCGGTCGAAAAGTGGGTTTTTCTAAGAAAAACTTTTTTGTTTTTAAGGTTAAAGTCGCCCACTTCAGCAACTATTAATATTATTCGCTTTTACACAGATTTGGAAGTTTTGGTCAAAATCGGATGACTATATCTTTTAGCTACCATTGAAACTATCGGTCGAAAAGTAGGTTTAATTTAGAAAAATGGTTTTAATGCTGGTTTTCTTAAACTCTGATGTATTAAAACATTTGCAGGGGTATAAAAACCTCGACAAAGCCGAAGTTAGCTTGGCCTTCTCTTTTGAATTTGCATTGAACGTAGCTTATAGGCTTAAAAGTCAAAAGTGGCTAACAAAATTGAAATGTTGTCTGGGAAAAAGGAAATTTAGGAAATAATGTGGACAAAAATGGGTCTTCTTCTAAATTGGCAGTAGTATTGATTCATTTTTCCTTGGTTATGGGAGGCTTAAAGAAGACCTAAATTCCATATTAATATGTCACATTTTTGTGCAAAATTTGAAACGCTCCAGTTTTAAAATTGGGCTTAATGCGAAAATTTCGGACTATTTGCCCATAGTGCACTGTACAGTTACTCAGATTTTCAGCATTTGAAGGTTACCAGAATACATTAGTGTTAGGCCAAACACAAAATATTTTCCCATTCCATTTATCATGATATTTCATTTAAGTGTTTTTAATACTTAATGCGAGATATTTTGTACTTCAATTAAGAACGCGTTATGTATTAGTTTTTAAAAATCCGCGTATATTAGACCTCTTCGGTCAACAATCAAACAAATCGAACAGCTTTTCGCACAAAATAAGGCAGATCAACTCCTAAATCAGCCTTGAGGAAGCCTTCAAAAACCCTCAAGGACGACAATAAGCTAGCTCAAAGCAAAGATTTAGGTTGCCTTCACACTGTTCAACACATGACACATGATACCCTACTAGTCCTGCTTTTTATTATGTTTTAAATTTGAATAGCTTGTCAAATTAGTTGAGTTCCATGGGGAAATGCAGGCCTACTAGATTATCATGTTTCATGTGTCGAACAGTGTGAAGGCAGCCTTATAGATATTATAGATGACGCTTGTGAAACAAAAAACGATAATTCTTGGAAGCTGACATAAGATCCTAATTTTTGCTTCTCGCTGCCTTTACGAGGATAGATATATTGAAATTTAGAAATTAGCTATACGATTGAGAGCATTCATTTGTAGATATTATAGATGACGCATGTGACGCCAAAAACGATTGTTTTTGAGAGCTGACATTGGATACCAAAAAATAAAAGTTTGTAAGATATGGGGAATCTTTATATGTGGTGTCTTTGCTCAAAGTGAAATTATTTTTCTGGGATCTAGCTCCGCAATTAAACGAGAGCGACATAATTCCAGAGATGTGTTGCCAGAACAATGTCGGAATACTTCCAAGAAATTCGCAAATTTTCCTTGTCAGTAACCGAAGTAAAGTCAAAGTTTCGCTCAGTGAACTGTTTTATAAATTTAACTAACACAAGGCTCATAGCTTCTTAGATTGTACTCTATATTTTCATACAGAAATGCTTAATAAGCCAAATTTGGATGTGATTTCCAAAACAAACCGTTCCAAAAATACGCACTTAGTTTTTAACGAGTAACAAATACTAAGAAAGTTACTAAAGTTTCTGAAAAAATATTTCAAACGAGTCTTTTGCAAACGTTAATGGTCTAGTACGAAGGACCAAGGGATAAATTTGATTTAGAGCCTTAAATTTCAAACCAAATGTAGTATAATGTTATGTGTGTGTATATTAAGTAGGTACACAGAAAAAAAGGTCAAATATCAGCCCTATCTTTAATAATAATATAAAAATTTCATATCAATGTGATACTACTTCTAACTAAACATATGGACGCTATAATATCATATTAATATTTTTTCAGATGAGGGCCGATTTGATGCTCAAAATACCCGTATGATACTACATATTGTGATCCTTTATTTCTGTGTAGGCCTTTTTTATTGAAATTGTAAAGTCAATTTATAAGTGTGTGGCAATGTCTATAGCTATTTCTTACTTTGTCATAACTTTTAAACAAGGCACTCACACAACACCTCATTGGAGGCTGTTTCAAGTACCACCCCATCGTGATTTTTTTTTTTTTCAAATAAGTACAAATTCATGTTCTCTGAACTCTTCGTGTGTAAGTGCAAGGGCCGAAGTCAAGCAGAGATATTTCTAAGTACGTGTTGGGCCCTTTTTTTTATTGTTTATTGCTAAAACTCACGAATGTAAGTCATATTCGTACAATGACACTTTATGCCAGAGACACAGCCAGAGATGCAGATAGAGTTGCAACCGGGTGGGGTGGAAAGGGGTTTAGGGCTGGGCCAAAGGTTTATAGAGACAATGAAAGCTAAGATCTTGGCATGCTTCGCTGGCAGTCAGCCAAGTGGAATATGCTGTATTTTTTTGTATTTTTTGTTGCGTAATTTGTTTGCAACTTCTTTGTACAAATTTGGATGACTCTCTACTTCCGAATCGCATGGTGAGAGAGACAATGGGCCCATAATCGGAAATGTAAGGCAAAACAGTTCATTGACATGATAATCTCTGGTGGGTCTTTGTGTATGTGGGTGGAAGGTACAATGCCTGGATTTGGGAGTGTGTACAGAAATCCTAAATTGGCGGGGGAGTTGGTTATATGATCGAGCAGTTGGTGCCTCTACTACCAAGAACTAAGTGTGTGGGGGGATTAGTGGGGATTTGTTTTTTTTCAGTTTTTAAATAAAAATTACACTATAAAACAGTCAAAATGTTCTCAGACTGAATTGAAACAATAAATTGTTTTTTGTTTCATTTTTATGTTTGCTTAAGGGTTAAGATTACCTACAGATTTTAATTCAAATTCTCAAATTTGAATGTTATTTTTCAGTCTGAGAACAAATAAAAATTAAAATTTCGAAATTTTGTTAATCTTAATAAATATTTGTAAGATTTTTGGATGTTTTTTCATAAACCAAATCTGACCTTTTCTGTGGTTGCGTCAGAACCGTGGGATGTTTGCCGCTGTAACGGGTTGTTCTTGCTTATTAAATTTGCAGTTTTTCATAAGGAACTCTACACAAGGTTTTTCTTTTTATACTACAAAACAGCGTTTTGAAAGACAGAGATAGGGAGACGGAGAGAGCTCTTAAAAGGGAGGGGGGGGTTTGTGTTATGATATCAAACTGTATGGTATGTTAGGACAAAACACAAGGCTGGAAGGGTTTGTATCTAACTAAAATGATAATGGAACACACTTACTTGGCATTTTTTGGTCGTCTCGCATCGATGGGAAAATCATCATCGAAATCCAAATTGAAATCTTCACCCAAATCGTGGGGAACTAGAGGTGTGCGCTGATGGGCGGGACTTGTGTGATAGCCATCGCCTTGAAGCTATATAGAAAGTCATGGATTAGTTGAGGGCACTCTCACATCACAATAAATTGGAAATAGTATATACATATATACAAATGTACATGTATATATAGTGGTGTATGTATGGCTTAAATGAAAATTATATATCCAATTTATTGCAAAAAAGAAATCAATAGAAGATCACGAATTCTTTGATTTTGGGGAACATAAAGTCAAGGGCGAATCGTTACTCATGCAAGGAGTCACATCATCTGGTTCAATTCAATTCAATCTATAATGGAAAAGCTTTCAAATTATAACAGATTTTAATTTGAAAACACAATAAAATGGAAATTATTTAAATTCATATGCAATATTTACAAGGCCTTTGGAATGAAATTTGGGTATGATCTTCTTGTTTGGGATGGGTGTGAGTGACCCAAGAGGAGAAGATGGGTAATATGAAGTGGTATCGTATTGTATCATAGGTCAAATTTCCATCTACTTGTTGCACAAAAGTTTTTTCTTGTCTTTATGCCCTTTCTATATGGTTTTTTGCTTCCATTTTTGTATAGTTTACTCCTTGCTGTTTCTGTCTCAGGACTATTCATTTTCTAATCAAATTTCTTCTTTTACTTATTTCTTGATATATTCTCCTTTTTTTTCCTAGGTCACCCATATTTTTTCTCGCTTCTTCTATTATCCTTATTCCAGAGTTTCTTTTACATTAATTATTAATTCCTCTATTCGTTGCTCTTCTTTCTTTCTTTCCTTTTTCTTCCATTTGCTATTATTTTTCCTTTCTGCTTTCTTCCCACTTGCTTTACTTTTTCTTCCCTCTTCACTGAGAGAAAAATCAAGAATTTTCGTGCGTAAATAAAGAATTTTTGGTTTCCAAACTTCAATTAGCCAGAATAATTTTGATTTAGGTGCGGAATTACTTGATTCAAGAGCGTTTTAAAAAATCCCTAAATTCTTGATTTCAAGAACGTTTTGGATATGTTAAGCCCGATTCGGAATTTATTTAAGAACTTTGTACTTGAAGAAAGAACTTGTTTTTACATCCGGAATGAAATGATCATGATTTAAAATTTTTTTTATTGAATCAAGAATTTCATTTCTATTTTTGAATTTGTAACGGTCAATTTCGAATTTAAGAACGGTTCGTACTCAACGTAAGAATTTTCGAAACAGGAAAAATACTTCCATTCTTTTTCCTTAATCTTCTTCTTTCGTTTTTCATACTTTTTTTCTTACTTCTTCTTCTGTTATTACATTGTTGGTTACGCGTAACGTGACGTTAGACCTAGAATTGTCACATTAACCATCTTCTCTCGCTTCATAATTACACCTGAACCCCTTGGTATGTATGAGTGTATGTTTGTACAAGTATTTATATATTGCATATGATGTGAACTGGAATCCTTGTGATGAGTATATCGAAGCAGCCCCTACCTTGACCACAGTGCCGACCTGATTCGACTCGGATGCCGATTGGCGATTGTCCAGCAAATTGGCTCGTTCCATATTTTCCAATTGTAATGTTTCCCTCGGTTGATCCAATAGACGTTCACGCATCTCATGTATGTAGGGACAACGCTGCATTCCTTCTCAGCTCTCTCAATCTGCTAAATCAATCGATTGTTCGTTTTTTTTTCGCTCTGTATATGGTGTATGGTATATTGTATATTGTTTGACTAGCTACTAGTTTTTAAATGGTTTTTGCTTCAATTCTAGCGTCGTAAATACTTGTAAGCTTAGAGTAATAGTAGTAAATGATTTGCCATTGCAATATACTGGGCAGATGCTTATAAAGTTTATTATTAGGAGGTAATCGCTTTTTGTTTTTAATTTATTTTGTTCAGTTTGGTTTTTTGATATTCAGAAAAATCAGTCATACAGTTTGCAGCAGCAGTTGAATTTTAAGACTTTTGGTTAGCAAATTGGTCGTTTCTGCAAAGAAAAAATGGAAGACAGTTGATGTATTATTTTATTTGTTATTAATGAAATGGAAGGGGAGAGCAGACTATTTGTCATTAAAGATAAAATATTCAGCATTGTTCCTAAATGACTTGACATCACAAGACTTTTGCTTAAAAGGACAAGCAAAAGTGGCTTTAGCCACGAGGAATACTATTTCACGAACCTCCTTCCTTGGTACTCAGGGTACAATGCACAGTACTACATACTCAGCCATCTCAACGCTTGACCATATCATCGATTTTGGAGCATACCCAGTTTATCGATGTCACCAGGACTCCAACAAATCACAGCACGAAGAGTACGCACGTTTCTCACTATATAGAGGCTTGTAGGACTCCTGTAGCTCAACGCGAGGCACGACGAAGCCCTCAACGCGAGTCACGACGAAGCCCAACATCAACCCAGCTCGAACAATTTTGCTCAACAACCCCCACTCGAAGCAACGACCTCATCAAGAGAAAAGACTACCGGTTTACCGAGAGGCAAAATCAGCCATTTTAGGCGAACTTGCTTGTGGACCCCCAATCGAAGCAACAGCCAAGTCGTAAAGTTACAATCGACATAACTACAAATTTCAGCTCCTGTCAAGAAACAGTTGGAGCAACCCTGCACTGACCTTAATAGAATTATAACCGCTACCGTCGCCACCGCCAACGTCAACAGTAGATGATCGCTCCAAATCTGGTCACTGGATAGTGAGTGGCTGTGGCATCCCCGATCAATTCCCTCATGCGATAGCTCCAGCCAACTATTGATATTAATTGGATGCTATCGATATGCAATCGTCTGCACGCGCTTTCGGCTTCGATAGAATTTAATTCTTTGTATTTAGCACCGAAATAAAGTTAGCGCAGCCCAACACCAACGAAAGGAAATGTGATCGGTCGATATAATACGTTTTTAAGCTTATCTGAGAGTTTGGTCGAATTTGCTAATTTAAACTTCGACATAGACGAAATTTGCTTTGATTTATCGTTTTTAATAATATTGTTGGTTTTCACATTATAGCAATTACACGCAAATGATTTCTATTCCAAATTGTTTGACTTTTTCGATTTCTTTGCCTTCTTGTTACGATGCAAAGCCCTTTGGAGTTCACTTAGGAGTATTTTCTTACGATTGAATTGACATGGGCAGTCCGATTCCATAAGCATGAATAAATTGGTGTACAATCTGAGTTTTTCAGCACTCTCCTTGGAGCTAATGCCCATGGGTTTGTCGTTGTTCAAAGTGCTAGTTTCTGGTGTTTCCTTCAGGTGAGTTGGTTCCAAGCGAGGATTTGTAATGGGATAATATTTTGCACGTGGCATGCGGTAATACTTCCGATTATTACAAATATAATACTGGGTACGCTTCTTTAGAACTTCAGATTCACGAACACGTTTCGCCAACTTGCCACATTTGTCCTTTCCAGTTTGGATTCCATTCACGCATTCCAGTTTTTTGTAGATATTATGCAAATCCAAAAATATATCAGCTATATCCTGATCAATAGCTCTTGAATTCTCGATATACGAGTCTAATGTCTGCTTGATTTGCTGAACCTCTTGGTATAACACATCATAGGAATGCAGTTCAATCAAAATTTTGGGCATAAGTAAATCCATAAGATCATTCACATCAGCATTATTTCCTTGGGAAATGGATTGCAATTGCTTGACAGCTTTTTGGATTATGCGTTCCACTTCTAAGTCTTTTGACGGATCTTGGCATTTGGTTTCGGATGAAGAGGAACTGTCGCTAATCATGTGAAGTGATTCGATCTCTTTGGGAGTGTCTTTTGGGGTTAACTGCTGGTGCTTCGACATTTTTCTAAAATGTACAAAAATTTATTTAAAAATCGAAAAATTTACTTAAATATAGAAAAATTGTGTAGAAATATATTTGAATAATGAAACAACTAAACTGAGATTTCACTGCCTACTTAACTTGTTGACATTCATATTTGGCTTTTTCCCAACGTCGGTGAAAGTGGTACTCAGATGTTTCCATTTTCTTTAATTTGTATGAAAAACTAAAGTGTTTTTATATTCATTACCAAAGGTACAAAGAGTATATTACGATTGCGCAAAAGTATGTAACATAGAGAAGGAATAATTTCCGACCCTATAAATCCCCAAGCCCATTCGTTGACAAAAGTAGGTATAGTAATCCCGCTTTTTCTTGAACCGTGAACAACGGTTGTCATATTACGAACATTTTGTGCTCACTTTATGAACGGATTGGGCATGTTTTAGAAACATTTTGAGCTCGTTCGTTTTCAAATTTTCTTTCTGCTTTAATTTTTTTTTGTTTTATTAACTTTGTCTGCTTTATCTAGTGATCGAACTCATAAACTCAACTCTTCTTAACCCAACAGTCAGCGTCGCTACCATCGCGGCTGTCACCTTCCCTAAAGACGTTGCGGCGAATTGCATTATTAAGGCGAAGCTTTAGTAACTGAGAGCTTTTTTGCTAAAAACGTTGCCTTGAATGTGTTACTTGGGCGAAAATAATAATAAGAGCTCAGAAGATTTTTTTGTTTTTTTTTTTTGCTTATTTTGTTTTTAAATATTAATAATTACTTAAGAATGTAAAACATTTTTCAATGCGCTATGTTGGCACTTCTGTTGTGATTTGTGCCAGTTTTAGTAAGAAAGCTTTTTGGTGGTGTTTTTCCGCAAACGTCGGGCTTATTTTGTGAACGATAAGATAATTCACGAACGAAATTGTTCAAATAGGAGCACACAATTGCTAAAACGAAAAGAAATAGAAAGAGAGCCGCAAGCAAATTTTCCGATTCGCGCAGGAAATAGAGTTTTTAAGTTAGTATCCACAAACCGTTCTTACAATAAACATTGTTATACTTTGCGGGATGTGTAGGGCAAATTTTAACATTTTAGAACACATACACAGAAAAGAAAAATGATATGATCTGGGGCTCAATATTATATTTTTTCATATCAATATAGTTGAAATCTGTTTGATATTTTCGAACATATCGAAGTGATATTCTGTAATATAAGTTTTAATAATATCAAAATAATTTGTTTTAAGATTATATTGTTTTCTTGAAATATCATTTTTCAAAAGATAAATTTGCTATTTTTTACAATCAACATGATATTGAAAAATATCTTTTAAAGTAATATCAATTGAATCTTATTAATTTTCAAATTGATCCTTTAAAATATCATTATCATAATATCAATTTAATCTTTTTTAAGATTAAAGGGATATTTCAATTATTTGATCTTTTGAAAGATATTTTAAAACATCGTATTTATAACGAAAAATAAAACACACTGTTGATTTTTATTGGTTTTATCGAGAACATTTAAATTTTCGAAGAATTTTTTAATTTGAAAATCCACTGGCATTATACATCAATACATTTTTTTTTTTATTTTGCGGTCAAAAATTAAAATTTTTTCTTTTCCTCTCCCAGTTACATACTTTTGCGCAATCATAATATACCTTTGGTAATGAATATAAAAACAATTTAATCTTTCATACAAATGAAAGAAAATGGAAATATCTGAGTCCACTTACACCGACGTTTGGAAAAAGCCAAATATGAAAATCCACAAGTTAAGTAGGCAGTGAAATCTCAGTTTAGTTGTTTAATTATTCAAATATATTTCTCCACAATTTTTCTATATTTAAGTAAATTTTTCGATTTTTAAATAAATTTTTGTACATTTTAGAAAAATGTCGGAGCACCAGCAGTTAACCCTAGAAGACACTCCCAAAGAGATCGAATCACTTCACATGATTAGCGAAAGTTCCTCTTCATCCGAAACCAAATGCCAAGATCCGTCAAAAGACTTAGAAGTAGAACGCATAATCCAAAAAGCTGTCAAGCAATTGCAATCCATTTCCCAAGGAAATAATGCTGATGTGAATGATCTTATGGATTTACTTATGCCCAAAATTTTGATTGAACTGCATTCCTATGATGTGTTATACCAAGAGGTTCAGCAAATCAAGCAGACATTAGACTCGTATATCGAGAATTCAAGAGCTATTGATCAGGATATAGCTGATATATTTTTGGATTTGCATAATATCTACAAAAAACTGGAATGCGTGAATGGAATCCAAACTGGAAAGGACAAATGTGGCAAGTTGGCGAAACGTGTTCGTGAATCTGAAGTTCTAAAGAAGCGTACCCAGTATTATATTTGTAATAATCGGAAGTATTACCGCATGCCACGTGCAAAATATTATCCCATTACAAATCCTCGCTTGGAACAAACTCACCTGAAGGAAACACCAGAAACTAGCACTTTGAACAACGACAAACCCATGGGCATTAGCTCCAAGTCGCTCGATATGAAAGTGGAGAGTGCTGAAAAACTCAGATTGTACACCAATTTATTCATGCTTGTGGAATCGGACTGCCCATGCCAATTCAATCGTAAGAAAATACTCCTAAGTGAACTCCAAAGGGCTTTGCAACGTAACAAGAAGGCAAAGAAATCGAAAAAGTCAAACAATTTGGAATAGAAATCATTTGCGTGAAATTGCTATAATGTAAAAACCAACAATATAATTAAAATCGATAAATTAAAGTAATTTCGTCTGTGCCAAAATTTTAATTAGCGATTTTAACCAAACTCTCAGATAAGCTTAAAAACGTATTATATTGACCGATCACATTGTCATTGATAATATCGGCCGATCACATTTCCTTTCGTTGGCGTTGGGCTGCGCTGCATGTGGAAATTCTTGTAGTTATTTGTATAACTAACCTTATTTAACTATAATATTCCGTTTTTTAATACAAGCAAGTTCGCCTGAAAAGGCTCAGGTTGCCTCTCGTCATGACGGTAGTTTTTCCTCGTGATGAGGTCGTTGCTTCGAGTATACTCTATGTACCTTTGCTACAGAGTATAAAAATTCCTGAAACAGGAAACCATGGATGACCGGCTTGACTTTTTGTATAATAATTCTTTATAATTCGCTGCCAATCGATGACATTTTTCCAAAATTGTTGTTAAGAAGGGTCGTATACTAAACACATACTTTCTCTTAAGTTGCTTCTTTCTTAGTATAGTACTTTGTATATAAACATATTTTCTATGGGGTTAACCCCCAGTCAAATCCTGTTCCTGCAGTTTTCGAAGAAAGCTTTCGATACTGACCAATAGAATGTGTATTTAAGAGATGGGTACCACATTTGACAGCACCCACTATTGAGTCCATATAATCCATAAACTAAAGATAAAAATAGACCGAATTGCGGTTAATCGGCAAAATGTGCGTGCCCAGTAGACTCTGTTAATTATGGTTAATAAAGTACAAATATTAAACATCAACGGCAGAATAGCCACCCGTTTAGCTATATTGGTGACCCCGACGTGATGCCTAGCGATGGAATGTGTTGCTGACGCTTGATATCGATATTTAGTTTGTCCAGAGCCAGGTGACCATGAGGGGAGAATGACAGTTATCTTATTTTAATTTTGCCGATCATTCCTATGACAGCTATTATCTTCTTTTATATCTTATATGTAGTAGTCCGATTTTAATTAATTATGTTAAGAAATTTTTAATGATTTCTTCAGATAACAAGAAGTGATTTATACTAATACAAAAAAACTTATATTTTCGATCGATCGTTCCTATGTCAGCTATAATATATAGCAGTTCGATTTCACCCAAACTATTTAGGTTCGTAGGTATTATGTTATTTGTAATCTTCGATATTTAGTAATTCGCTATTAAGATTTGAAATTAAAGTTTCGATTGTCTTCAAATATCTTTGCAATTCACGAGGTTGTCAAATTATATTACACATCTGCAGAGTATTAACAGTTGTCGTTGACCGGATTAATGTTTCAATTCAAAAATGACCCTTTAGTATAAAACAAAACCTCTCAGTAGACACAAAACATTCATTCTTTGCAGTTTTGTTTTAGACTACCATCCGAGGGTCATTTCCAAGCTTAGAATTGTCGCCTATTTGGTCGTTTGCTTGGCTAATACCATTAACGGTTGATGGCTAACTGGTGTGCGAGTGTGTGTGGCAGTTGGTTCATATTAGGCCTGACCCACGCGTACAATTCAAAAACTGGTACACTCACAGCCGACAACAAAAAAGAGCCAGGTTGTTAATTAAAAGTTGTGGTTCTCTGATGTGAATTTTTAGAAACATACGCTAAGTTGACCTGGATTTAAAGGAATATTACGAGGGCTACATAAAATGAGAATACTAAATACATACCAAAAAAAAAACCAAATGAAGTACACCTTTATCCACTCCTTCCACTTGTTTTTCTGAGTGTATTCCCTCCCAGACTTCTATGTTTGTTTTGATACGCATTTCTGGCTCCTCTCCGCCCTCCCATGCTTGCCATGCGGTGGGGGAATATGGCACACGACCTTACTGGCTAGTGAATTTTCCATATAAAAATACATAAAAACCAAACAAATATTCTGCAATATGCAATTTCCACATTTGGCTCACAGCCAAAACCAAAGTGTGGCACATAATCAAAACAAATGACTCTAAAGATATTTCCAAGCAGCGATCCCTCAATCGAAATCCACCATCCATCAAGATCGTATGAAAATGTTTAAAATTTTGTATTTTTTGTTTTGGTTGCCATAAACTTTAATCGGGCATGGTCAATCCCAACGAGGCGTTCACCACACACAAGCACACACACACACACACACAAAGACATTTAGTTGGTTATAAAAATATTGTACGCATTTCCACTTGTTGCTTGGGGTCTGCTTAATTCAAATTTTTCAAGGCAATTCTTAAAATGAAATATGCAACAGGCGTCACATGCCATTCGAGTGGAACAATTATTAGGAAAAATCTTAACAAATGTTGTACATATAATTTTAATAAAAAAATAAAATGCTCACAATTAAGTGACCAACTCAATAAACAAGAGCAAATAATGAAGAACATGTTCAATTGCTCAGTTTGAACTTCTGGGAACTAACTAAACCTTCCTCTCCTCGCACCTATACTTTTCCAGATGATTTTTGTCAAGCTTCCATCATAATGCTGTTCATGGGTAAGCTTTCACAGCACATGTTTTTATACTCTGTACCGAAGGTACATAGAGTATATTAAGTTTGTGCAAAAGTATGTAACAGGAGAAGGAGTCATTTCGACCCTATAAAGTATATATTCTTGATCAGATCAAAGCGAGTCTAACAGTCCGTCTGTCCGGCCCGTCCGTCCGTCCGTCCGCGGAACAGATCTCGGAGGTAAGAGAGAGGTTGATGTATGGGAAAATGTTTATAGCTAGCAGTCAAGTTTATTTTCATTGCCACGCCCCTCCCGCCCCCGCAATTGAAAACGTTATATCTCTACAGTTTTAAAGATAGACGTTTCATATCAGAGTAGTTAGTAATTACAAAATAGATTGCGAAGAAATGATAAAGACGAGGTGCCCTATAAAAAAAAGTATATCACCTGCCCCCCTCCCACCATTAAATAAACAAAATAAAGAGAGAGAGAGAGAGGGGAGTGAGAGTGAGAGGAGAGGGAGAGAAATGAGAGAGCGCACACACATTCATTCATTAAGGTAGAGTATTTTAGGGGCTTCACTTTCTCACTTGCTTTGCTTACTGCTCATAACTTGAGAACCGTTCATCCGATCTTTATCGATATTGTCGATATGTAATATCCCCTGAGCACCAGTTGGCAGCGAAGAAGGTCGGTGGGACGCGACTAGCAAAACAGCCTGTGGGGGGGTTCTTGACCCATTCCATCTCCAACCTCAGGGTACATATTAAAATTTAGTGTCCCTTGCCTGAGCAGATCACGCATCCTAAAATGCACACACCACGAGAACATTTAACAAAACCTCACTTCAGTCACCATTGTATGTACTGCATGATGGTATTGCAGTCGAGCCTCTTCACCCTCCCAACAAATCGATACATTTTGCTAATTACTAACTATCTCTAAAAGGTACGAATCGTCTATCTTTAAAACTGTAGGAGATATAACGTTTTTTCCAAATTGCGGAGGCGGAAGGGGGCGTGGCCAAAATTGAAAATAAACTTGATCTGCCTGCAAGTATAAGAAGCATTTGTCCCATACATGTCAAACCTCTATCTCTTACCATCTCTGAGATCTGTTTGTTCATACGGACGGACGGACGGACAGACGGACAGACTGACATGGCTATATCGACTCGGCTGTTGATGCTGATCAAAAATATTTATACTTTATAGGGTCGGAAATGATTCCTTCTCCCTGTTACATTATTTTTATTTGTTGTTGGGGAAGTGGTACACCGCGACCAATTTTGGTCTATTGTGCCCCCCTACTGAATTTACAACTCCCCTAGCAGCCCTAACTCCTGTACAAAAGTCAGGATTTTTGTGGGTTCTAAGTTACTGATATTGCTTGGGTGTAGAATGTGTTTCCCAAATCTGTTGAGTCTGCGCCTCGCTAGGGCATCGCAGTGTACTAGTATATGCTCAGAGGACTCCTCCTTCTCTTCACAGTATCTGCTGGGTGTTTGTTATTCCCAACTTGTACATGTGGCTCCTCAGTCTGCAGTGACCCGTGTAGAGCCCTGTCAGAATTCTGAGGGCATTCTTTCCTTGTTGGATTAACTTTTGAAACCTTTTGAGGTCGTGGTTCCCTATTAATGCTTTAGCTTGTCTCATTCCCCTGGTGTTTACCCAGGAGGCTGTTCTAAGTGTATTCTCTTCCTTTCTTAAAAGTTATTGTGTGTTGGCCTATGCCGCAGTAGGGTTCTGGCCCTACCATTGCGGTGGCTGCACCCTTGCGTGCCAGTTCGTCGGCCAATTCGTTTCCGGGGATGTTGTTGTGTCCCGGTATCCATCGTAGGGTCAGGTTGTTCCTGCTGCCTAGTTGGTCCAATTTGTTCTTTGTCTCTAAGACTAGCTTAGAGGTGAACTTATTGCTACTGAGTGCTTTAAGCGCTGCTTGGCTATCGGAGAGGATAGCTATTTCTCTATTATGGTAGTTCTTCCCCATATTACGGTCTGCACAACGGGAGATGGCACATACTTCAGCTTGAAATATGCTTGTGAATTCTCCCATTGGTTCAGATATTTTCGTTCCTGGCCCTGCTACCCCAAGTCCGGTTCCTTGGGGTGTTAGGGACCCGTCTGTGTACCACATAATTGTGTGTGGTTTCATTTTATGTGTCTCTTCAAGTGAGATCCATTCTCTCTTATTACTTTGGTGTACAGTGAAATTCCTGTCAAAGTGATACTCGGCCACCATTTCGTCTCTGGGTTGGAGGATTAAAGGGATTTCCTTTTCCAGTTTTTCAGAGTCTTTAAGGCTTACTATGTGGTTTCTACCTCCCAGTTACATACTTTTGCACAAACTTAATATACTCTATGTACCTTCGGTACAGAGTATAAAAATGTGCCAGGAGTTGTTAGTTTACCCTTTCGTTGTTTGTGTATCCAGCAACATGAACGTAGTCCACAGTTTCTTATCGATAGTTGGCATATCGATAGCGTGTGTGGGTGGAGAGGATGATGAGCGAAAATTTTGGGGGGAATGCTCTTTTATTTATTAGTTATGAGCTGTAATCTGGTTGGGGAACCATCAGCGTGCAA
Source organism: Lordiphosa clarofinis (assembly GCA_018904275.1). Taxonomy (NCBI): domain Eukaryota; kingdom Metazoa; phylum Arthropoda; class Insecta; order Diptera; family Drosophilidae; genus Lordiphosa; species Lordiphosa clarofinis. The sequence continues at coordinate 716,014 of JAEIGQ010000077.1, read as the reverse complement.
AGATTGGTAGATATCCGTATCCGTATATGGATCTCTCAATCCCAGGAGTCACACTTGAGCTACTTTTCCGGGTCTCATAGCAATTGTGTTGACTCTTTGAACGATTAACGGCTATGTTCCAGCCGGTTCGCCTTTCTACCAAAGTCAAGGCACTGATCCGGCCACTAAGTTGATAAAATCCTTAATGTAAATGCGAACGTATTTAGTAAATCTTGTATCCGACCATGAAAGACCTTATTTGATTGGCGACCAACCAAGAAGTCATACTACTTTGGGGATAATAGCATTATAAAACAGTGCAGTGATGTTTTGTGCCATCCCGGACCCAATGCAAAGTGTCATGCCCTTGGGTTTTCATCCCCAAGAACATATAAAATATTTAGCACATTCTCCGAATAGCATGGTTCATTCTGATTCATTAAATTTAAATAGTTAACAGTACCAAACAGCTGATTGATCAGAGTGACCTTCCTCCTTTTAGGTGCATGGTCACACTGTTTTAGTTATGTTCCACACACACACAAGAAATAATTAGCAAATCCTGACAGGAATTTTCCGCGATGCCTTAATCAAAAAGTTTTAAAATCAAAAACTCCATTTTCATTTGGCAATCATTTCGGGTATCTGCGTAGCAAACTAGGTAACCAGGTAAAATTTTAGTTTGAAGTCTATGAAAAATTATACAGATGGACAAACTGACATGGATATATCGACTCGACTGTTAATGCTGATCAAGAATATATATAACGTTACATACTTTTGAATAAACTAAGAGTATTCTAAATACCTTTGGTACAGAGTATACAAAGTTGAAATTTCGGGTTCGAATCGGTTCCTGAAACATTAAAACATTTGTCATGTAAATTGAATCGAATCCAGAATCCAATTCCGATTTGATCCGATTCCGATGCATGATTTTGTACCATTAACACCGTTGATTTCTAAATTATCAATAACAAAAATATCTAAACTCAACCTGGGATCGAACCAGATCTTGGGTTTACTAACCTTATGAAACAGTTCATCGATTCTGATCCCAAAAATTGTTTGAAATTCAAAATACTTCAGAAGATATAATCTTTTTTGTCGACCAATGTCTTCGATATTATCGGGGCCATGATATCTCCTGATACACTGAACCCATTTTGATGATTCAAACTGAAATCGACGCAGAGTTGTCACCATTCTAATCTGACCCTCAATTTATACTATTTTTTAACACTAAACTACAAAAAAATGACCCAAAGGGCCGCCATTTTGTTTAAAAAAAATCAAACATTTTTTGTCAAGTGTCAGACCAGAGTGACATCTATGCTGATTATACGTAACCCCGTTTTTCGATTTCATTTCACACAACCTGGAGACGTGGAACCTTGGCCGCCAGCACTATACCTTTTTTTGGACCCCCCACTTTGACGGCCGAAAACTTTTTGAACAGCCCTCGTATTGAAGCAGTAAATTTTTTTTGTTTACTTTAGTCTGTTTGTAACATAATATAAAAAAAATTAAAATTATAAAAACTTTGCATTTTCAAATATGATTTTTTTTATACCTTAAATAACGTCTGAGATAAGGCTCTAAACCACTTTTGGACCGGCTCAAACCCGTTTCGATACCGGACCTGTTGTTAAAATATCTCAAATAACTTCTTACATATGACTCTTACCCACTTTTTAACCGGTTAAAACCCGCATCGGTACCGTTCCTGCTGCAGTAATATAACCATGCCCATATTACCAACCTACATACCAGATTTCAAGTGCATAGCTAAAATAACTTTTGATATATGGCTTTAAGCCATCGGTTCATAACCGTTCCTGATCCAGTAAAATATCCCACTTCATATTACCAACTTCATATTAGCAACCCAAAGACCAGATTTCTGCAATATGGCGCTGAATCCATTTTTAACCGCTTTTGAATCGGATCTCGGACTTGAAGCACAGTCAATGACTCATTCCCTATCGACACGATAATAAGCCGCCCTCAAGGAACAAACATACTGTAGTTTGGGATAATATTTTGATTGGTTTCGGAAAATCGAACAGCGGGTTTAACAATGTGGGGTTCGAAAGGAATAATTATATTTACAAGCAAGGGCTGAAATGATGCTACTCTATATTCACATCGCTGTAAAAGAATTTCCGTGATCAAACTCACCCCCGAAAGGCTTAAGCCTTCTGAGTAAACGATTTGATTTGGCAGAGGAGATGTGATTTCTTTTGTGGATTTCTCAAAATCTTAAGACTTTGACTATAACCGTAATCGATCGACTAAAAATACTGCAAACTTTAGTAGGTACAGGGTATATTTCCAGCTTTTTAGTCGCCGAAAGCCTCAAAAACGATGCTGCATTCTTGTTTTTATCAATTTTATCCAGCATGAAATCATACCACAAAACTTCTTCCTTTCCCATTGATATATTTCAGCTGCTCGTTGTTAATAAATTATTATAAACAAAGAGCCACTTGAACTGGGTGATGATCCGACTTTATGACAGCTCCAGCATAGTGTACGATGACAGATTACGACCACACCCACCCACCAGAATAGCAACCACACAAAAAACTGATCTATGCAGATCTGTGTGTGTGTGAGACGGCGCCCACATTGAGAACCGGATATGCAATTGTGTACAGAAGGAAAAACAAAAACAGCACAAAATGCGAATGGAAATGGAAATGGGAATGAGCATGAGAACTGCAAGCAGATGGACACAGATGCAGGCCAGGAAATAGGGTGACCTTATAAACAGAAACACAATTCTCAATGTGATCCAAAGTTGACGTTTTGGGGTGTGGGTGCATGTCTATACCTTCCCTTTGTTACGGGGCGGGGCGGAGAGGGTTGGCCAACCACCCTCAGCGGCCGGCCATAGGCGAGGTCGTCGGCTCATTAGTTAATATGCTCCAGAATATGCAGATATTTTCTGTTTTTGTTGTTGTTGTTCCGGCTTAACCAACCACCCAAGTGGCGTGTCACCCACTCAATGAGTGGCAGCTAGTGTGGGTGGTAGACTCACCACCGTTAGAAATTTGCAACCCCATTTCACATATTTTGGGTAGAATTTTTTTTGGTCTAAATGAATTTCTAAGATTGATTTGATCGATAATAAATTGATTTGCTTTGCCCATACGAGGTGCGTTCACTTTTTAAAGGTCTATATTCAGTTTTCTTATGCTCGAACCGAACCTATGGCACGTACTCCCAAAATAAGAAGCCTGGGAACCATATATTCAGGGATGCTAACCGATTCTGAACCGAACCAAATTAAACAGTACCGAAAAGCTAATTCATGATCTTACAACAAACTATAAATCTGACGGATATTGACGATTGGTCGGATAATGAGAAGATCTTGTTGTTTTTCAATGTTAGTGTAATATTATATGTTTTTAAAATAGTAAATTAAATAAGTATTTCATATAGCTGCCATAGGAACAATCGGCCGGAATATAGTTTTTCATGAGAATACCTCTTATTTTTAATTTAAACTCGTTCTTAATCGTGCGGATTGTTTATTATATACTACATACATATATGCTTTCAAACAGATTCGAAATTTTTTTAAGTTGGATGACGATATGGATTTTATTGTTCGCGTTCTTAAACTCTCAGAAAATGTGATTTTTTTGAGCATCTTTTTTTTGGCAATCCTGTTTTTGGCAGCTCAGCTGTTTTCGTGTCTCACGTTACTGTTACTTACTAACGAACAACGCTTGAAATTCGGCGCCGTTCGCAGCAATTGGGCCTCTTTTACGAAAATGTTATGAGAGAATTTGGGCATAAAAACTTTTAAAATACACACAGCTGGTCCAATTTAAGTCACACGACCTACCACAAAGCAAAGATCCACTTTTTTTTATCGGAAAATTGTGTTTGGTGATGAAGCTTACTTCTGATTGAATGGATACGTGAACAAACCAAATTTTCCGAATTTGGTGTGAAGAGCAGCCAAAAACATTGTAAGAACTGACAATGCATCCCAAAAATGCACCTCGACTTGGCTTAAATGTGGTTTCCACAAGATGGTGTCAATGCTACACAGCACGCAAAACAATGACCCAAGTTTGCGGCTGGTCAATTGGCCTCCTAGATCGTGCGATATAACGTCCTTGGACTATTTTTTGAGGGGCTATGTTAAGGCTCGCAACAGTGGACGCACTGGAAGCCATATTGAAATAATTTGTTCGTAACGTACCTACCGATATGTTGGAGAGAGTACAGGTATGTCAAAATTGGACCCAGCGTATGGACCATTAGAGGCGCAGCCGTGGTCAGTATTTAGATGAAATAATTTTTAAACATTAAGGACCGATTAGTTTTCTTTTTGATAGCTGCTATGTATCAGATAATCATCGAATTTACTCTGTCATTTGTTACTTTATGTGACAGATAACTTCATTTAGAAGATATAAAATTGGCCCCTAACTATATAGATCGGCTTATCGACTAAAATAAAGATTTCATAAAATTTTCTAAATTTTATGTATTTTTCTTAATCAAATCCGAAAGCAGCTGAAAAATAACCCTCTCTTTTAAAATATCATTTTGAAAGGGAATAATTACTTCGGCACAGACGAATTTAAGGGTACTGTATACCTTCAGGTGTCATTTTTTAAAGGTTTACAAAAAATTAGATTACTCAAAAACTATAAGTGGTATTAAGAAGCGGATTTTTTCATTGGATAGGTAATCGGTTAAACTAAGTTTAGTAATTTTTGTTGTTGTTGTTGTACCTACGGTTGTTGTTGTATTTTTGTTCAAAGTTAACCAAAAATTTAAAACATAGGCCCATGGTTGCAAAAATTTTTTGAGAACGGATGATCTGAATTTAAAACTGAAGACAGGGTTTTGTTAAGAATTAATGTAATTCTGGTGTGAACTAGGATATTTTGGATCGGTCAATAAACTACGTAGTTATGGGGTTTTAAAGTCAAAATTTTGAAAATCGATTTTTTTTCCCACTCGTTATTTGGTCAAAAATATCCTAGCCAAAATGGTGGGTTTAGGGTTTAAGGAAAGAAGATGGTACCGGTTTTAAATCTTTCACCATTTTGGTTCTCCAGAAATTTGAGTCAAAGATTATCAAAAGGTTACGTCCAGAAATTTGACATGGTACAAAAAAAACAAATCTCCAAAAATTTTCAAGTAAAATTTTTTTTTTCAAAAATTTTTTTTCCATAATATCGAACATTTTATAAATATTTATAAAGTTTTTGACCAAAATAGGGAAAAAAATACGAATTTCTAAAAATACGAGGATCGATAAAAACAATTTTCATATAAAAGGGTCGGAAAAAATAATTGTTTTTGTTTATATCTTTAAAACTGAGTTTCGGATCAGCTTGAAAGTTTTGCAGGATGTTTATAAGATCCTAATAGAACGTTTAAGCAAATAAAAAAAAAATTCAAAAAAAATTTTTCTGAAGGTATACAGTACCCTTAAGCATTCTCTTTTTTATACCCTGTATCCATTGAAAATGGGTAAAAGGGGATCATGAAGTTGTGCAAATGTATGTAACAGGGAGAAGGAAGCATTTCCGACCCTATAAAGTATATATATTATTGATCCTGTCCTGATGTTGTCTGTCCGTCTGTCCGTCTGTCCGTCCGTCCGTCCGTCTGTCTGTATGAACGCATAGATCTCAGAGACTATAAGAGATAGAGATACAAATTTTTGCTTGTACATAGGTATAGGCCGTACGCAGATCAAGTTTGTTTCAGATTTGCAAAATTTCCCCCCCTTCCCCCTTAAACCGAAAACAACAAGTGTACAGTTGGGGGGGTTTGATAAAGTTGCTATGAACGGAGAGTTTTTCAATAAGCAGAGCCACAAATTTAAGTCTTTCTTTAAGTATTATTTCCACCCCCCCCCCCTTTTTTCGAGAGGGGGGAGAAACTAGATGAGCGCAGCAGAAACGTTGATTCTTCCTCTTGGTAAGGTAAATTGTGAAAGATTGCTGAAATCTGTGTTAGTTTCTCTATAATTGGTATTGTTCCTCGAGCCTAAACTAACTTAAGTACGGATGTATCTGATGAATAGAGTTTGGTATGTGTTGCTCTTGATTGTGGAACACAGAATGAAAACGTCGAAATATACTCAATTTGTTTATTGTGGGTTCGAGTTCCAGTTAATCCCAAAAATTTTTATATATCTTTGTTTTTCAGAAGTCATAAAGAAGACCCGGGATAACTTTAATCTTTCTTAGAAACAAAAAAGTCAGATCAACTTAGTTCTTTTCAGATCGGGTCAAGCATATCCGGGGTTACGTTGTTTTCATTTCCGCTAGGGATAGATTTGATCCCGTTTGGATTGATTTTTGTTTGTTTATCTGACTTTTTGCTTCTGTTGGCTAATACTCAAAACATTCTAATCCATAAAAAAACAGTGGAAGATGGATCAAAAATGATCAACCAACAACAACTGAAACCATTACATTTAGGTATTTGAAATTTTGCAAAGTAGTTTATTTAGATAAAGTTGTTGGTTAGCGACCTTTTTAATTGTAAAAGAAGAAGAAAGAAACTAAGAAACAAGAAGAAAACTTAGTTAATGCTTGTTTCCAATATATTTCACACACATTGGCATCCGTCTTTAGAGACACTAAAAAAACTACTATAATAACAAATTGTAACATGGACATTTGGTTATCGCTGACTGTACTGAAGCTTTTTGTACTGCAACTCCCAATTCTGACCCGAAATGAATGAAAAGTGGAATTGGGGTAAATAACTAGAAATGTGTTTTCCGGCTACTGGTGCCCTGAGAGAAAAATCAAGAATTATCGTACTTATATCAAGAATTTTTAGTTTCAAAACTTCAATAAGACAGAAAATTCTTGTTTTAAGTACGGAATTTCTCGATTCAAGAGCGTTTTCAAATCGTTTTGGATATGTTAAGCATGATGGGTGTTTTTTTTAGAAAGTTTTAAAGCCTAAAATAAGCATGATCTAGACTTATTTATGTTAGCTAAGAGCGATTTGTAATTAAAGTAAGAGCTCGTTTTTGCATCAAGAACGAAATTATTTTAAATTGAAACTTTTAATTCTAGAATCAAAAACATTATTCCTGTTTTTGAGTTTTCAACAGACAATTTTGAATTCAAGAACGAAATGTTCTCTAGATTGAAACATAATATAATCAAAAGCGTTTTTTTAAGACTGAATCGTTCTGCTTTTTTGTGAGTGCGTATCCACGGCCAAGCTCAATCTTGCCATAGAAAAAAAACTCAATTTAATTAAAACACAACTTAAGAACAGAAAATGGTTCAAAACTACACTCAAAAAAAATCAATCCATATGGGATCAAATCAATCCCAAGCGGTAATGAAAACAACGTAATCCCGAATATGCTTGACCCGATCTGAAAAAAGATTGAGTTTATCCGACTTTTTTAATCCTAAGAAGAATTACATATATCCCGGGGTAATCCTATGAAAGATTGAATTGTGCAAAAAAATTCGAGCACAATTGAATCCCAAAGCTGGATCATTTTATGCCTATTCTAGATTAACTTAAGCTCGGATATGTAATATTGATTTGATCTCAGAGGTAAGATAACTATTCTTCCTTTCCTCCGCCTTGCCATTTGCCATAGGACCATCCTCATACACTTGAAAGACCACCCACACCAGTTTTAGTTATTTTATGACTTCTGAAGAACAAAGAAATAAATATAAAAATTTTTGGCTCCACTGGGAAATCGAACACACGACGATTCGCACTGAACAGGAATGGAACGGCATCTCATCGCACACCACCATACCGATTGGTTATTGCAGCGTGTCTGAAAGGATACTTATATTTTTTCGCTCTCGCTCTCCAATTTATGGACATGTGATCTCGAAAGGGATTGTAGTAAGCACATTTGGAATGATACAAGTTCGAAAGGAATGGACCAATCCTTAAAAGATTGAATTGTGTAGAATATCCTGGAAATCGAGATTGAATTTTCAAGCTCGTGCCGGGCGACATTTTTTTTTGTCTAAAAGGTACTAACAAAACTGTGGGAGATGTAAAGATTATTCCAAATGCGAAGAAGATTAACTTGATCTGCCTGCTAGGGAATAGAAGAAAGATTCGTCCCATATACATTGATCCTCTAATTCTAACCATCTCAATGAGATCTGTGTTTTTATGCAGACAAAAAACAAGACAGGCAGACGGATTTTTAAACGGTCTTCGAGCAAAAATGCAGAAACAAATTGTCGGACAGCTTTGCAAACTACATAGAATCGGGAATAACTGAATGAGAAAGTACCTAAAAAGTAAGAACTTACAAATACCATAAATAATTTCAAATATACATGTAATATTTCGGTTTGAGTGAAATAATTGTAGTTTCGGTTCAGTACAGGCTTTCATCCTTGGTATAACATATTTAAGTATAAGCTCACCCGGCAAGAACGGATAATGAGAGCTAGTTAGAAATATAACGATCGAATTGAATATGAACCACTGAATAATTTGAACAGAAATTCACAAGTACCTCCAATCCTTGAAACATTTAACTGAACATCTTAGGTTCCTTTTGCTTCCTGCTTTTGGTTTTGTCTGGCTTAACCTACTTTGATAACATTGATGACCCAGTTTTGGTAGTGCTATTCTTTGGGTTGTTAGTTGTGCGGTTTTCCTAGCTTTCTTGTGCAATTAACATTTCTTTTTTGTTGTTGTTGTTGCTGTTGTATTGTTGCATTTCTATGGGTTGACTTGGGCGAAGGTAACAACAAAAGCAATTCCCAATGTCTTTCTAAGGTGGAAGACCAAGAAGTGTGTGCATGTGTGTGTGTGTGTGTGTATGTGTGTGTCTTTGTGTAACTTGAGTAGGGCCCAAGTTTTGATTGTTAGAAAAGGTAGATGATGAGCCGGGTGGGGGAAGGGGGTGGGGTCTGATGTCACTTACGTTTATGGATTTCTTCTCTTCGGTTTTGTTTTGTTACGCACTTCGTCGTGTCCTGTTCCGTGATGGCTTAAATGAAGGCGGGGGTGGCTGTCTGTTGCGCGCGCGTTGGCAAAAAAATGGATATTACGTTTCGCCTGCCTTGGCCAAAAATTTGTTGCGAATGCCGGAAACGGGATTTGATTTGCTCTTCTTCTTCTTTTTTTTTTGAATGGAATCACTCACACACACACTCAGACAAAATGGCGCACTCAAACAAAAAACATTGATGTTCTTTTTTTGTATCAAAAATAGTTTATTTTAGCACTGACAACAACAACAACAGAAATTTAAACATTTAATTTGGGCAATTAACTAGCGACAACATAGCAACAACAACAACAACTTAGAAAAATATATGTAAAAAAAAAAGTCCCAAACCAAAACCAAAACAAAAACTTCACTTGTTGTTTAATTGTTGCGTTTTGTTGTTTTTTTTGTTTTTCTTTTTCTTTTTCTTTTTGTTTTGTTGAATTGGTTGTGTTTTTTTATGTGGCAGCCACCGGTTCTTCCATCACTCGTAACAGTTCGTTTCTGACTGAGTTCTCGAATGCAGCTAACAACTCAAAAGCAAAGCCAAAACGTACAAAGGCAACGACGTCGTGACGTCGACGTCGACGCAGACAGTAGCGAATCACGTAAGCATTTACGATATTCCCTTGTTGACTGTGACTCGAAACACCACAATTAATTCTTATGATTATTTCAGCACGTGAATGTGAATGTGTGTGTGCGTCTATGCGACAGTTTGCATAATTAAATATCGAATAGATTTAGAGAATGCCCTTAGCGTTTAAAGAGTAATTGCAACGAGATAATGACAATCAAGTTATTATTATTATATAGCTTTAATTAATGCCATTAGTCAGAAGATCAAAATAAATCTGATGCACTCAAATGTTTGAAAGTCTTACTTTTTACTTTCACAAAATTCAAACAAAATAAATGATTCAGATTCTCAGCTTAAATAGCTGATCCACTTTTTAAGCGGAATACTACTTTGAGCCAGGGACCGTAAATTATGATTATTTTGTATGTTTTTAGTCAAAAAATCACCCACTTAGAGTAGCCGTAGAAGAAAAGTATTATACCAAAATGATTCTCTTTGGATAATCTATGCGAATTCAACTTGATTTTTATTTTGTAATTTTTAACGGTGTTGCTCATTAGATATTGATTATTCTTAAGTAATCAATTTGTTTTCAATGCCTCCTAACTTGTTACTGATCAATATTACATTGTACCAAACAATTCTGCCAAGTTTGATCCAAATCGGAGGACTATAGCATATCGCTCACTTACTTCAATACTGGCATAACTCAAAATAATCCATTTTGAGAAAAACACGTTTGAAGTTCTCAAAGGATTTAACCTAAAAAATTGGTTAAATTGGTAGTTTCAACTTAATTAAGTAAATTATTATTTATTTAGAATGCTTATTAATAAACATTGAAAATATGATGTTTTAACTGAAAGACGAAGTATGTTTGGTCAATATCGACAGCAGGACAACTGAGATATGGCGGTTCTTGCATCAACATGAAAATGAACCTGGAAAATGATATTGCGACATATTCTCATCTCAAATGGAAAGTAGAAGAGATAGCAATACGAAAATTTTTGCATTAATTAGTACAGAAGAGCGCGCACATTTCTGCATCATTAAGTCAAAATCGTATTTTTTGAGTTATGCCAGTATTGAAGTAAGTGAGCGATATGTATATGCCATAGGAACGATTGGTCGAAATTTTATTATTTATCTGTTTAACTTAACAAAAAGTAGTTTTGGTAGAGACTCAAGTGATGTTTCTTCTCAGATGAAAACGAACGTTCTACGTTCACTTGCGTCGCAGAAACCGAATGAACAACTTTGGCTAGCTGATTCAACTTTGAGTATTACAAAACCTCTTGCCCTCCCAGAACTCTAAGATATTTCCATTGGTATCAATTGCTTTGGGATTATAATTATCGAATTCGCCATATGGGTCATTCTTTTATAAACCGAACAGCTAACATTTTTTTTATTTTTCATTTTAATAAAAAAAAATCGAAATTAGATCTTTACATGCCCACTAAAACGTAATTTGCGGTTTTGCACAAAAATTTTTTGTTAATTTTATAAACAATTTCAAAAATCGTTAAAAACGAAATATTGGAAAAAAGGGTTTTTTAAAAACGTGATATCTCAGGATTGGTTTATTGGTTAGGTCTCAAGTTGATATCGATGGAAAGAATTTTACTGTATCTACTCAAATTATAATATTATAGATTTTTAAATTATTTAATAATATTAAGTAAAGGTTGCTAAAAATTACATATAATTTTTTCTCAGTGTTAACCACCATGCTATAGCTTCTGAGGATTTACAATCAAATGTTCTAAACATAACTTAAATTTTGATGTTTTCAAAAAGATGGAGACTTTTATAGTTTAAAAGTTATGAATTTTTGAAGATATAAACAAATAAAAAGATGCCCTTGACCTTTACTTTACTTTACCAAAATGTATGCATGAACAAGTTTTCTCATTTGTAGTACAATGTACTCACTTCAAGAACAATTATTTGAGAACGCAAACACTCAAATTCAGTTGATATTGTTCCATTTTTGTGAGTTAATGTTGTTCTGTTTTCAAAAACATTTTAAACTCACCTGGGAAAAAAGTTTGATTGCACTTGGACCAGGTATGAGCGGATACCTCTTTTGACTGGAAGTGAAAGAAGGAAAGATTTCTGGATATGCGTGCGCCTGCTGCTTCTCCCTCCACCCATATATCCCATAGGAATCAGAAGCATCGCTTCAACGACCCACTTCACATAAGTCGTTTCATTAAATTTAACACAAAATTGCACAGAAAAATTGGTTAGGACTTGACGGGGATTTGAGCCCGGTACCTTATGCACTCAACGTATGGAATGACGCGCTAGACAATTCAGCCGTTGAACAGTTTTGTAGATGCACGTCTAGAGGGCTACTTATGCTCTGTTGAGCGGACAAGAGAGAGATCAAAAAGAGAGCTCACTCGCTCTCACTCACTCTCTCTCCTGTATATCATTCTGCTGAAAACCGGTTTTTGTTTTTTGTTTAAAGCAAATATTATTCGATTGAGAACAACTTTACTCATTCCAAGAACATTTAGAACATTTGTTCTCAAAAATTTTGAGAACGTTTTGTTCTCATTTTAAGTTGAAGGCAACTTATTCTCTGAACACGTTTTTTCCCTCTGTGTACATACATATGTTCGTCTAGCTTCATACAACAATAATTCCAAAATTCCTTATGATAAATTCGTAATTTCTTGTTGAGTTTTATTTTTAGGCAAGGAATCATTATATAATACTTGAGTTTTTTTTCTACTCAAAAATATTTATAGGGTCGGAAATGATTCCTTCTCTCTGTTACATACTTTAGTACCTTCGGTACAGAGAATTAAAATTGCACCTTTTCTAAGAACTCAGACGAACAGGCGGACATCAAGGCTATTTGAACTCGGCTACTGATGCTCATCAAGAAAACAACAACTTTTTTGTGAGGTCGGAGATTTTACATTTCAAAACACCCAAAGCAAGATCAATTTGTCAAATCTATAGCCAAATAGTGTCAACTGATGTAATGATCCATTTTGTCCACTTTTTTTTTCAAATCAACGTCATATCTCCGCTAGATAGGTTTTCCTTTTTTTTAAAAGATTTTTAGGAATCAAGAAAAAAAGGCGAGCCTACCGTTTATCTAAAGAAGTGAAGAAGTAGCTGCGATCTTTTGCGAATGAAAATTATTTGTCAGTCAAACACAAACCAACTTGGACTTCGGTATAGAAATTGTACGAAATTGCTTGTGTATTTTGCATTGGTAAGTAAGTAAGCATAGCTTGTGCCTAAGTGGTTTATAAAAACACTTGCGCTGTCAGTGCACCTTACCTAAATAAGGAACTGAAACAGTGGTAGAGTCTTGGTTCCAAATCGATGATGTTATTGTGTGCCTGCTTTACAACAACAGTTGTGCTCCTAGTGCTCCAAAATGTAGTTTTCTATTTGTAAGCCAAAATATCCATAATTTTCTTCTATATACATAACACCATATCCCACCCCAAAATATCTAGATCATGAATGTGTAAATACCATGAACAGGCTTTTCCCATTTCATTATTTGTATTTGCTTTGGCCTCCTCTTTTTTATTCCTCATTTGCTTTTTTTTTATGTGCGGAACTCTGGGAGTTGGTCACTCCTTGGAGGACTCCCATTGCTCCCGTATGTACACACTTAAACGCACATAGAACACGAAAAGATGCAACTAAGGCGTAGACATAAACAGAGTCAAGGAGTCAACGAGAGAGAGAGAGGGCGAAATTCTGGCTGGGATTTGTTGGGAGCGCATGCGTGTACATTTCTATGAAAGGACATTCACCTTTTTGTCCGAGCCTGGCGAAGTCAGCCGCCGCCAAAAGCGGGGTGCAGTTCTGCAGTGGAAAACTCGAACGGGGGGGTTGGGGGCCCTTCCTACCCGCGGGCATTAAATGCTAATTGAATTAAAGCGCCTCCTGGACAGGCACACACATATCGAATCGAATGATTTTATTTGTATTTCGAGTGCGTAGGGCAGCGCTAACCTAGTTTTTAGGCCAGGGCGTGGTTCAAATCCCGGGTAAGCATCAAGTATATAACTATGTACATGTGTATTTGGTATATAAGTAGATAACATCCACACACAAGTGCAACACAAATCAGGGGCAAACAGCATCCACAAACTAAGAGAAAACGAGAGAGCTGATGCTGGGGAAAGGCTCAGACTCTCGCTCTCTGACAAGCCATTGAGATCTGCCTTCAACCCCAGATGTACCCGTACATATGTATACAAATGCGAGTACCTTACAAACAATTCCAGGTTTTTTCTATTTTTTTTTAGCTCTTTCTGTATGCCTTGATTTGGCAGCGAGCCCTCGAGTGTTGCTGCCTAAAAGCAGGCAACGCGGGTTGCCAATTAAATTGTGCTCCAAAAAAGCGTTGTCGTTGGATCAATTGATACTTTAGGTGCCGATAAGCAATAATCGATGGTTTCAAAGAGACCAAAAATAGGTTCGACACGTGCTAAAGATGATCCATTAGATCACTTCAAAAACTTGATGGTCTACTCTTTGGGTACAAATTTAATGTTTAGTAGTTAGATCAAGTACAAAAGGTGTTAACACAGTCAACTAGCACAGCAGCTAAAAAAATTTTTTATTTAGCTAAAGTTTAGGCATTTTCAAGAATATTTAATGAAGAATCAAGAATATTTAATGAAAAACAAATCTGTTTTTTGAAAATGTTCCATCACGTGAACATTTTTGGTAGTCCGAGCTTAAAGTTTGCTTAAAACTAAAAAATTAATTTTTTGGTCACACTTGGTTTGAACTTTCCATGAAGTCATGGAATTGTTGTCTTCTTAAGCTTTAAAATAAGTTGTTCTTAACAGTTCTACGATTTTTTCCATTCCATTTTCAAAATTTCGTACCTCCCCTAAGTATGCAACGAGTGTTGTTGAAAATATTTATGAGAATTCAATACAAACTTTATTAAACTCTTTAGGCAGTGAACAGTTTTGCCATTTCCCACCCAAATGGGTTCCAATTAATATATCTTCGCTAAAAAAATCATAGAGTAGTGTGGGGTGATTTATTTTAAGGCAGAGAAATAATTCATGATTGCTCTTATAAAAATATGTAGGCCCACCAATTGTATTAATTTGAGTTCTTTAGTACAATGTAGGATAAAAATTATATCTGGGGCTGGGGAATATTATATATTTTCCATATAAATAGAAAGCCGATTTGTCAATCTTGAATTTTACCTGTTCGAAAAAATCAAAGCGAAATTTTCGATAATTTCAAAGTGATATTTATAGGATCAAATTGCATATTTCATAACTAAATTTTGCACAAAAAAATACTTCTTGTGTTGGCTTACTGTTGAATACTTTTGCGACAAACTGCTATAGGTCATTTAACTTATAGAAACTTTTATTTGGAATTTTCACTCACTTCGTGGTAATATTTTCTTCCATAGTGCTTAAATAACTAAACGATGGTCTACGACAAATCTTAAGTCTTTAGGATAATAATGATCAAAAATGATTATAATCAGTCGGGCGTACAGATATAAATATCACACAAATTTTATCCAAAAAGTCCAAGGCATTATAAATAAAGGAAAAGAGAAACGAAAGGATAACGCCTCTATTTACCTTTTCGATCTTTCATTTAACATGTTAATAAATTACGTTCAAATATTTATTTTGTTCGGTACAGATAACCGGTTTTGTTAATAAAGATTATAGGTTTCGGTTGCAAGAAATGTTTGTTTTTCGGTTACGGTTACAAATGTTAAAGTGATTTTAGCGGTTAATGATTATGATTTCGGTTACTAAATAAAGTATATTATTCTTGATCAGCATCAACAACCGAGTCGATATAGCCATGTCCGTCTGTCCGTCCTGATATGTGTTAGATAAACTTGAAAACAGTGTTTTGACATGTTTATGGGACCAAAAGAGAAATGGGTCCTAAACTAAACAAATATTCTTTTTGCCCATAAATGCTCGATTTCAGATTTTACTTTTCAATGTTTACCTCTTGTTACTGCCACCTACCTGCCCCCTCAATTTGGAAAAAATGTTATATCTCCTTTCATATTCCTTGAAGATAGACAATTCGTATTTAATCTAGAGATAGTTAGTTATTATTACATTGAAAGGTCAAAATGCATCGAAGTTTGACGTAGAAATGGGTGATAAAGATCTTTTGAGTCGGTTCTCAATAAAAGTTGTGAGCAAAAAAAATAAGTAAATTATCCTCCCCCCACGCCCTTCCACCCTATTACAACTAACACCGCACAATCTTAAAGAGAGAGCATCAGCATTGCATTCAGTTTCTACTCCAGGTACAGAGTATGTTATAGGTTTGGTCTGGGCTTGACCGTCTTTCTTTTATTTACCTTTGAACTTTTCAGCTTTTCTCTATCACAACTTCATATTTTGAACTCAGAAACAATCTTGAAATTTTTATTGAGTAAATTGCTACCAAAGAGTAAACGAGTGGTCGACACAAATTTCCAAGAATACCAAGAATTTGGCGGTAATTCTGACCCTGTAACCAGTAGACATTTTTTTAAAGCATGGAGCAGGAAAAGGCGATCAAAACATCTACTTCAGTCCACAACATCAAATCTAAATAGTTTCATAAAAATTATAGAAAAGGGCTACGATAGCAGTCAAGAGGCCTACGTTAAATATAACCTAAATGCACTACTATTTAGAAACCTTCTATCCAAAAAAAAATAAGACGGTGCACTTGAAAGTCCCATCGGGGGAATAAGCTTACACCGAAGACAGGAGTTGATAAACCAGTGGTTTTGTCTCAGAACTTTGACCATGTGGCGGTTCCAGTCCCAGTTCATCCAGCTCGAATCACAGATCCAGCTTCCTCTAACTAGTTGACACATCGCTAACAACTACCGGTGCTCGATACTCCCGCCTTATTATTATATTACATCTCTAACTCACACACACTCATTCACCTCTTCACATTGTGTTACACTTATGCTTACCGGCAGCACGGCACCTCCAATCAACCGAACTTAAGCCTTATTAGTGTTTTAGTTTGCTATATTCATCAGTCTTAGACCAAATTCCCCGATAACCGATAATATTCTTAGTTGAAAAGTATACAAACCACATAAAAATAAACAAGTTTTTCTCACTTCTTTCACAATCGATTTATGCGGAAAGTTTTTTTTGCGCAAATGACACTATGTCACAAAATCTTAAAAGTTTTTGTATCCGGCACTTTTAGCAATTGATTCTAATGTAAAATTTCATTTGAATTCAGCGTAAAATTTTACATAAGGATCAACTATTTAGAAGCCGGGTTCAAATAATTGTTGCATAGGGTGACCTAAGATGTGTGTATTAATTATACTTTTGGTGTACCCCGACGTGTATTAATTATTCTTTTGGTATACCCCGACGTGTACCATGTAAATTGTGTGCTAATGACAAGACCAGGAGGCCCACGAAACAGTACTGTACAGTCAAACCATGCTATCCATATGTAATATTGAAAAATCAATCGTTGACCTTGAGCCGGCTAAATAACCAATTTCAATAAAATTAAACATTTTGATTCCAGTTACAAGGTTCGTGTTCCGTTCTAGTTCCTGAGACACAGGCCAGCAAATGACTTTCTTCTTGTCAATATGTTCTGGGCACATGTACCTGTAGGAAGGATATACTCTTGGTCCAACTAAAATAAAATAATTAAACAAATTGTGTTTGCTTTTCAATGTAATCGAATTTTTTCTTCATTTTTTATTGGGTATTTTTGTGATTTTTTTTTGTATTTGGTTTGGGGGAACACAGAACATTTATGACTCTATATATTTGTTATGTTAAGTTAGTTTTAATTTTAACACTTAAGAGAAATAAACAAAAAAAATTCAATTCAGAAGAAAATATTTTTACTACTATTTTTTTTTTTTTTTGGTTTTTGTTTACTTTTTAGGAGTTTCGATTTTCCGATTTTGCGTAACTACTTAAGATCCATTAATCCCGAAATACAAATTGTTTTTCAAAATTTTTGAGCGTTTTATAAGAAAATGCATACAAAGTTACAGTTTATTCTAGTTAAAAATTTAGTACGAGTATAAAATTGAAATAACTAAGTCCATATATAGCATATATATGTGTTCTTTCTTTTAACTGGCTTATAGTACAATCTATGTATGTGTGTATGTAATTTGCGTATTAAAAACTTCAAAATTTTCAAACCTAAAACATTAGTTTGGTCATTTAACAAAGCACAAGACAAAACTTAGAGCTCTTTGGCATTGAGAATGGAATTTGTAAAATGTAGTTGCTTTGTGCGTCTTAGATTATAGTTTTTTTTTTTTGTGTTTTCTTTTTGCGGTGATTTCTAATACTGGAATATCAATTAAGAAAGAAATTAGGGGGAAAAAACAAACAAATTATCACAAAACTTGTATTAAGGGTTGGGGGTTGCGGAACTCCCATAACAAAGGGGTTGGTTAAGTGTTTACACATTCTTTCTAGTAATGCTTCTGCTGTCTCTACTATGTAGACCAGTGTAGTTAATACTTTCATTTTTTCCATATCGCTCACATTTTGGTGGGGTTTCTTGTTCTTTTGATTTTTGATTTCACGAGTATGCCATATTATATATATTATCAACTTCAGTATATGGATATATATGTGAGTGTGTGTGTGTGTGTGTGTACGATTATATTCATTATCAAGGTTAATACTAAATCGTTAGGTTAAAGTTGTTCGTTTTTCCTTTTGTTTGTCACAACTCGTTTCGACGAATTTCGATTTTGTTTTGTTTTTTTTTAGTGAGTTGGGCAGGTTGAGGGGGAGGTGGATTGAACAAGAACACACATTCAGTCTTTCTATATATATATATATAAAATATATAAAAGTGCTTGATTAGTGTGTGTGTGGGGAAATTGTTTAACAGTTGCTACATTATTGAATATTTTCTCGATATATCATTATAAAGTACGAGCATAGTTTGATTTTTGATTAATTTTTTTAACTGAATGAAGTCAAGCAATCTGTGCTACCGGAACGAGAAGGAGAAACAGGAGAGGGAGGTAGAGAGAATGAATCTCTCTAAAATAGACTTGGAAAAGCAGTAAATAGACGGGTCTTTAACACCCTAATGGAGCTATACTTGGGGTATTAAGACTAGGAACGAAAAGAGAGCT
Organism: Lordiphosa clarofinis; assembly: GCA_018904275.1. Lineage (NCBI taxonomy): Eukaryota > Metazoa > Arthropoda > Insecta > Diptera > Drosophilidae > Lordiphosa > Lordiphosa clarofinis. The sequence continues at coordinate 697,318 of JAEIGQ010000077.1, read as the reverse complement.
AGCATATTTTAAGCCCTTATATGAGACAACTCTCTTAATAAAGTAGGCCAACTATGTAGACTGAGCTTACGCCCGCGTGAAATGAAATACTAATGCAAGTAGTAGTTGTTTAGTAGAGCTACCCCTCATCAAAAAATTTGGAAAATTTATCCGCCATAGACCGTGAATTTACAGGAATTATGGTTTCTTCAGACGGCCTGGGACTATTACGGTTTTGCTTCAGAAACATATTTTCTCTGCCTTAACTATCATTCAATATCATAAAAATTTTCGAGTATTTGGTTAGGTTTTGTTCGAATGTACATATAAGTGTATATTTTCTGCACTGTCATCGTTTTCCTGCATCGAAAATAGCCATCCTCTAACTTGAAAAACTTATTTTTGTTCTCTTTTTGAGCAAAAATTTGTATACAGACTCACCTCCGAAAAATGTGTGTACATCATTGACTATAATTTTTGTTGTTGGATTATACAGCAGTAGAAGATGTTATGAATCCGGTCTTTGTGATTCGAAACCGTTTGTAAGACATACATTTTACAAATATCCGAGAAAATGATATTTTTTCCGCACAAAATGTGGCAATTCGGCGAAGGTCCCAGGCAATCTAAAGACACCATATTTAGTGTAATTTCGCGGTCCACGCAGGGTTTTTTCTCGAAATTTTTTGGGAAGGGGTAACTCTACTGAATAATTACCATATATTTTAAGGAAGAACTACAATAAATTTCTGCCGTCTTAAATAGCGAAAAGTACTCGGGCCGCTGCAAGCGAGGCGAGTTCTCTTGAGAAGCTTGGGGAAACCTAGCTCACTTCCCAACTAGATACGGACAAAGACCGCACTCTAGCCCCTCAAGAAGAACATAAAGAAATCTCTTCTCATACTGTTGAGCTGTTAATGCTGCCTTAATAAAAGAGAGAAGAAAAGCAAATAAGTTCACTCTGGGCTTACTTGTTACTGTTCCGCATTATTTCGCAAACTGACCCTCTCTCTATAAAGTTTTCTCTTTTCATTCTGCTGAACTGCTGCTGCCTCGTTATTACGTTTATGAATTTGACCAAGAAAATTGAAACTCGCTTAAGGTAGAGAGCACACTTAAACAAAGAGCGAATTTTCGCTACTCTCTTTTCATGCCGCTGAGTTGCTGATGCCTCGTTTTAGATTTAAAAACACAGCTAGGAATGTACGAAATGCACGGTACGGAATGTTGCGCATCTTGTCTGATACAGTGAGACCGAAACGAACAACATTAAGATGAGTGCAGCTTTTTGTTGAGAAAGCAAAATGTGCAGTGTGACCAAGTTATTAGACATTTTTGGTGTGTTTATAGATCGTTGTGCTCTTTTCTATTCTCGTATTGCTTCAATTGCTTACTTCATTCAGAAGATCTACTGATCTGTTCTCGTTGCCGAAATCGGTTAATACGTTTTTCCCATTAAGAAAACGGGAACAAATCTGATAGCCATGCAAATGTCCATATACTGGACTGTATACTAAGGTTGACTGATTAACATTTTCTTTGTTCTTTTCAAAATGGGACACTTTTTGGTGTAGGTTTTTCGAGTCTACTGATTAGATTTCGATTGAGTAGCATTAGGATGCTTGTTCACATTTGTTGGTAGGTCTTTGGAACAGCTATACAGACAACCTGTGGCTTATTAGTTTCTTAAACAACTATTTTATCATATCTTTAAACACGAAACTAATTTGGGGGATCTGTAGAGGAGCAGGATTGGGAGGACTACAACACGATTATCATAATTCCCATAATTGCGGTTATTCCTTTAGTTAAGTTCCTTGGGATTCGTTTCCCTAGCGGATATGTTTTTTTTTTTTTTTTTTTTGTCGATTTCCTCGTTTTTGGTGAATGTTTCTTTTTTTTTCTTTGTTGGATGGGGTGGGCTCGTTGGTGGGGGGGATGATGCTGCTTTAAACAAAGCTGAGCTCATGACCACTGAGGGCATCGATGAACTCAAAGTGAGCGTAAACTCATTCACCATTTATGACATACACCGGACAGAAGGCCTTCTCGGTGTTGAGGCTTTGCGGCGACAGCGCTCGTGCGGGAGCTCTGTCGCCGCCCTGCTCCCCTTCGGTAATGGCTTCGCCGGTCTCCTCTTGCTCTGTGGAACCAGTACCACCGCCGCCACTGTCCACCTCCTCAACGGTCTCCAGCTCACCGCCGGCCAACGTGGTGGAGCAATAGCAGTATGAAAGATTCGTTTTGAGATCCTCACAGAATTGTTGCTGCTGCGCAATACTTTGTATGCGCGAGCGGGCGAATTCTCACATATACGTGGGCTTTAGCTTGTAGGCCCGTTTCCAGATCTCGCACAGGCAGACCGTCGAGTGGAAGCGGTAGAAAATGGCCAGGGGCATCGACACATGCGTGATGATGGTCCAGGCCCACAGACCATAGAAGTTCAGCTGTATGGGATGGGACTCGGCACGCGACTTCTCCAAGGTGCTAATGGCCCACATGGCCAGATTCACCACCAGCATAAACGTGACAATCTCACGTCCGGGCTTCTTGCGTATATGCTCCGGACTGACGGCCTGCCGACGGCTGGCATCCAGTATGAACATGGTCTGGCAGGCGGTCTGCACAATGGAGGCCAAGGCGTTGATGGGCACCAGCATGTCATCGCTGCGTAAGGTGAAGTGTCCGGCTATAACCGTGAAAATGTTGTACAGAAACGAGCCCGTCTGCGCCCCCACCAGCAGAATGTCGTCCAGCGAGAAACTACGATAAGCATCGTACTGCAGGTGTCGTATCTGAATCATGCCCAGCAAGGTGGCTATGGTGGCCGTGCCATAAATCAACAGCTCGCATATGGTCACCTCGGTGACGGCCAGGGCCACGAACTCGGGCCTCGAGATGAGCACAAAGAAGATGATCAACGAGATGATGGTGAGCACCAAAATCAATATGCCCACAAACAGACCCTTGTGCGCTCGAGCACAGTCCACCGAGTAGTGATGCGGCGATCTCTTCATGGGCGAGCTAATCATATCCGGTCTCTGGGGTGTCTGTGTGGACTGTGGCCTCGAAATGCTGCGCCACATGACATACAATATGGCTGCACAGATCAGGGAGTACTCAATGGTGCAGGGAAACAGGAACGGCGAGGCGTCCTGCACCAGGGTGCCTATTATGTTGGTACGTCGGCATTCAAATATTTGGTACGGTCCCTTGAGACCACGCACCACCCTCAAGTGCGCCGTCGGATCGTGCGGTATGATGGCATGTCCACGCGAGTGTCCGGGTATGCGATGTGATATGCGTAGAGTGCGATTCTCCGGATTGTAGAACGTCAATATCTCGTGTTTGGTCTCCTGTATGAGCACATTCAGCCACACCGCCAAGTTGGTGCCAATCATGTGCATCAGACCAAACCGTGCTATTATTTTGTAGCGATATACCTTGATCTGTTCGTTATTGAGAAAGATGAAATACATCTGGATGAAGATGAAGGCCATGCGGGTGGCCGGTGTCAGAGCCAGCAATACATTGTGACATTTGGTATCCGGATTTAACTCGAAATACTGTCCAAATTCCAAACCCGAGTAGATCATGCTGCCAATGCCAAAAGCTGGAAATATGTGGGGTGAGTTTGAGCTGTGGTGAAAAGGATGTGAGAGAAACACTTACCCACTGCACCCATGCGTAAATAGAAGCTACCATAATGATGCTGCCTGCCCAAAGGCGATAGTAGTGAAGGACGTCGTGCGGGTATGACCGGCGGTAGACGTCGATGTGTGGAAGTGCTATCCGTATCCGATTCATCCATGCTATCCGAGGCGCTTACCTTGGTGGTTGACGATTTATTGGGGGAAGTAGCTGGGCGTACAAAAAAGTGTAAGCTTTTAAGGGGGGATAAAGGTGGTTACTCTGGTGTCTTACCTAAGGGTACTGGCAGCTTGGGACGTCCCCAGAGTAGAGTGGCGTACATGAAGAACAGAAAGATCATGCTGCCTATATACAAGTACAGATAGTAAACCTGCAAAAGGAAACAAATGGGAACAGAAATTGTGTTTTAAGATTATTTACTTTTTGAGAACTGGAATGGTTTAGGCAAGTGAGTGGGAGATTGTTCAAAGCTCAAGATGTTCCAATAATCTGAATGAAATGGCAAGTTAGTGTGTTGCCGAGAACCAACATGTGTCAGCTCAATATTTTGGAGTTGATGGAATCACTATCGCTTGGAATACTCTTCGAATACGACCAAAACAGTCGCTCGAATAGTTGGCCAAAACCAAAATAGATATATATAAACTGACGTGGACAAGTAAAATTGGCGCATTTGGGAAACGGAGAATTCACACCAAATTCTTCTTACAAGGGCCAGTTTGCTTTAGGGCCTCTGCAAGCGAGGCAAGTGCCGACTACGCTAAGCAACTTTGTTGTTGCGTTCGAGTTTACGAGAGAAATCGGACAGAGAGAAGAGCGACACATGTGATGTTGTTGTTGCAGGTCTAGACGCGACAATAACAAAACACAGAGCCCGCTTATGAATTTTTTTGGCTTTATGTAGGCTTATGGCGTGTGCAACACCTATACGCGCAAGAAATGCGTGGCTTGCGCAATGGGCTTGGGCGCTCCTGATGTAGACAATTAGAAACATGTCAGTTTTTACGTTGAAGTTCGTTGAACAAATTTACAATAATACAGACCAAATTTGTTTCGTGAGCGCCCATGATGATTGAAGGAACCTGACTAAATTCGCCCAATCGATAGCGCTTGAACAGTTAAGTATATCTATTATGTCGCTTGTATCTAAGGTGCAAGACTCTGAGCTCCCTTAATCATAATAATAATATATAATATTATTTTTCAAAAACAATTTAGCATGATTTTGGAAAAATACGACATCGATTTCAAATCGTCTGTCGGTAAAGAGAGATAATAATTAAATAAAATTTAAGCGAATTCTCTAATTATTAGTTTTCTATATGATAAAGCGCTTGTGACGTAATTAGCTAATTTTTTCCAACCCTCGTCATCTTCTCTATTTAATCACGTTTCGCAAATGTTTGTTTGAAATTATAAGATCACATTTTGCTTTTAAAAATCTACATTATCTTTGTTCCATTTATGTGATTGAATAAAGTAGCTCGGTGCTAGGCCATGGTCTAAATACAGGGTTTCGAAGACAACTGACCAGCCGCTCGTTCGCTAGCTTGGAACGCCCTCTACCGAATCCAGTCGGTCTGCGTACGCTTCAAGGTACAGTCGCGGCGGAAGAAAATCATTCCTACCACTTAGTTTTTCGTGTAGATCGTTTAAGTAAAAGGCGAAAAGAAGAAGACAAAGCAGACATCCCTGTCTGACTTCTGCCTTGGTGGTGAACTCCTCATTCTACAAAATCGTTTTTGTATCCGATAATACCCCATCATTTTAAGTCTATACGCTTATAAATTTCTTGGTACATGGTCAAAAACAGCTTCGAAATCTTCGAAGAATGCAAATGTTTTCCTCTTTTCCTCAAACTTTAGTTGCACAGCTGCTGTCAGATTTGTAATCCATTAGTACATCGTCCCAGAAAATGCTGGATATCTTCAGATTCTCCTGTATTGCATAGGGGGCGCATAGGGCTATCCACTTGCTGGTAACTGTGTCACTCGAGGAAAATCAAATCTGGCTTTCATCAATCTGTGGTTACTAGATCAAGGTTTCATTTTTCTACGAATTGAATCCACTTGGCATTGAGCTGTCTATTTCAACTGCTTGAGCAAATCCACTTTTACTGAAAGCGGATGTATTAACCGTAGATTGAAGTGTCACTTTCCATACTACCTTGTTAACATAGAGAGAGAATTGAGAACAGGCCTGATAAAATCCTTTTAGTTACTTAGCACAAAATAACTTCTTTTGTAGAATATTTTTAGCAATTAGATTTGGAAACCGTTCGTCATAATATTTAAAAGAGAACCATGTAAATATAATTGACATGTGAAAAGATATCAGATGCGCATACTCCACACTGCTTTCCTAGGCGGGTGCAGACTTAAAATTATTTCGAAAAGGAGAGCTGAAAAATATCGAACTCTTTGAAGCAGCTGTTACCCCAAATTTGAGCAGGATATGTTTGTGTAGACCTACATACGGCATTGTGGACTTTCCATTAGATTGGGCTAAACTCGATGAGAATGTAGGAATCTGGTTAATCAGGTCGAACCAGAGGTTATCCTTTAATTGATGTAAGCAAATGAGGTTTATTCCTAATTTGGTCCATTATTAGATCCTACCTCAGTGGACTGCGTAGACTTTACAGTCCTGCATGAATCGAATTAAAGTTAACCTTGACTTTGTTTCTGGTTGATCTATCTATGAACTTTAACGAAAAGCTTACAAAATTATTGATAGCAGCCGAATAGCAGAATAACTGTTTAAAACTTTTATATCAATGGTTCAAAGACCGCGAAATTAACATATTTTTTATATACAGTATTAAGAAGATTGTCCCATTTTTAAATGGGAAATGAAAGTCGAAGGTATTTGAAGTTTTAATAGTTCGCAATTGTCGACGGGTAAATAGGATCTGTAAGTATATTTAAGATGAGTTGTGTGTTAAAGTTAAAGTGTGAAACATATTCCAAGTGTGCATTTTAATCAAAAATATGATGACCGTCTTCAGACGGTCTTGCCGGTTTGCATGTAACAAAGTGTCTTCGAGTCCCTTATTGTTTGTTATTTGTGACTTGATTGGATACAGCAGAAATTTGTAATTTGTATATTATTTATAAGACAGATGGAAAATCCGAAGCATTTTTATAAAAAAAAGTTCATATTGGATGCATTGTCGGATGAAGAGTTACTCGCATTCATCAGTTCAGTTGAAAGTGGAGATAAAGATTTCAGTAGTGAAGATAGTATCATGGACGAGGACTTTGTAATGGACAACATAGAGCCTAGGAACTCAGATCCGCTCTCGCAGCATGATGAGCAGGCAATAGAGGAATGTATCCATATTGAAATAATGATGTACATGTCGGTGTATAAATATCCCAACATAAATATCTATTGGGGCAAAAATGCATTTGCTCCTATTCAAAAGTATAAACCATCAAAAAGATTTCTGATGATCAAGAAATTTTTATGTTTCCAAGATGAATCGCAAATAAAGAGAAAACTCAACAGCCAATTTGATTCAATCCCAAAAACGGCTAGACTTTTTGTCGATGAACAGATGTGCAGTGCAAAGACGAAACACCATCTTCGACCATATATGCCTAAAAAGCCTCACAAGTGGGGAATAAAACGGTTTCGCATATCTTATTGAAGTCTACAATGGTGCTGGCGACAATGTAATCTTACCTGACGCACCTGATCTTGGAGCCATATCAAATGTTGTTGTTAGACTATCGAAAACCATTCCTAACTATGTTCACCACATCATCTACTTTGATAACTTCTACACATCGCTGCCACTGTTGGTTTACGAGCCAGAGGAATTTCACGTTTACGTTACCATGGAAATCCTTTGACTATATTATTATTACTATTTTTGATCCTCTTTGGTTTTTTCCGCGATTTAATGATTTGTCAGTCAAAGAACATAGTTTAATACAGTCTTTATGATATTGACTATATTCTTTGCTGTTAGTCACCCATGGTATTAATCGCGGCTCAATATGATCAATATGGTTATATAGATACATGTGTGGTCATTTGCGGTCTTGAAAAGCAGTTTCTTAAGCATTTATCGGTCTTATTACCATGGAGATCTCTTAGCTCATAGATCCTGGCATGTATTTTCACAAGTTTGGCATTAGCGGTCTATTTTATTATCCTCTTTCGCTATTTAAAAAGTCTTCCGTCACGGTAAATAGGTCAAATGAACTCACTTACCAGAAAATCTGTAACTAATATATAGATCCATTTCTTCTTTCATATGAAGCATTCTTCGTCTTTGGCCCGATATTAATATTTTAAACGTTTAATGGTCTTGGTCTGTTTTATAAGTGCTGGCCAATCCTTTCTGTTTTGCTCGATGAGGCTTTAGTTAATCACACCTTGCCTGGCAACAATTTGTCATACTGTCTTTCTTAAGGTCTTTCGGTCCCGATTTTTTGTGAAGTATTTTTAGTTCGACTTATTTTCTGAGTTGTCTCGTTCTGTTGAACCACATGAGCTCGATCTGTTTGAACCTTGAGCTATTTGCGACTTCACAACTTGGCAGAAGGGGAACCCTCCTCTACGAAGCGCTGATATGCGTTCTAACGCTGGTCCTAGCAGGCCCACTCACAGGTAAGACCTGTCGAGGCAACACTCCTCTTGACCGGCGGGAAGAGATCCTTGCCCAGAGACCAGATGGAAAACTGACTAAAACTTAACTTAACTAATACACATGACATGCACTCTTGAGTTTCTACTTGTTTAGGTTTAAGCATGAGACGAATCCTGTCTGTCCTAGAATTGCTGTTGAATGGAAAGAGATAAGAGAGATCGTTCCTCGTCAATAGTTCCTGTAGCAATCAAACCCTAGATTCGAGGTAATTCTTAGCCCTGATTTCGGAAAGGTACACGTTCCACCAACTTCCGATATTTCTTTCTCTTTTATCTTTCTTTTACTTATCTTTCTTTTACTTACCTCATAGAACGAGGGTGGTATGTAGGTAGAAATAACCTCAGCCATGGGGAATGCCACGCCCATGACCACCAGCAATTTGCCATAGAGAGCCGAGAAGAGTGTGGCCAAAGCATCGCCGCTGCAAAGATTAATTAGCACCATCAGTTGCCAATCCGTTTCTACCATCTTAACTAGACTTACGCCTTTACCCGCGGCATGGGCGGATACACAAACGAGGGGCGATGTGTACGTTTAATGGCCGGCATTACCGGATAGTTGGTCAACTGATGTGAGTGATACATCAGAGCCAATTGGCCCTCCGGCTGATGCTGCGAACTGCCTGGTGAGGAGGGTGGCCCCGAACTATCCCCAGTACCGGCACCGCCGCCTCCACCACCTCCAATATCTGTATCCCCATCACCATCGCCACCGCCCACAATCAAACCACTTGGTCCTGCATTCTCCATGCTGCTCTTACGCGGCAAACTCGACTCATCGATGGTCACATGATGGTGTGAGCCCGAGCGGGCCGAGGCGCGACCCGGTGATACGGCCGCCATTGAGGTCTCGCCCGTGGTGCTCAATAAAATGGGCGCTGCACGTCGACTGCTGGCATCCTCATCGACAGCAGTGGCTGCAGCAGGAACTGGCTGTGGCTGTGGCGGTGCATAGCTGCTGGGCACTGTGGGTGTGGGTACTCGCACACTGTGCGTATGATGGTTCTGATGATGCGGATGCTGGAACTGATGCGGCAGATGGTAGTGATGATGGCTGCTCGTGAAGTGCGGACGCGGCTGGCTGGTCACTGGCAGTGGCTTCTGTTCATCCTGATAGCTGAGCGTGGCAATGGGCGTTTTCTCTCGAGCGGCGCTACCAGAGCTGGAGCTGCTGCTGCCGCTGGAAATGGATGTGGAATGCATGGAGGATTAGTTCGACTGATTGTGCTTGGCATTTTTGCATTGGAGGGCACCCTCTTTTGCAGACACCCACACAGATGCACAGATTCGGATTCAGACTTAATTAAATAATGGTTGGGCGATTGGGTGCCGGGCTTTGGTTGCCATGTGACGGCCGGTTAGTGGCCAATCGAGCTCATTATATCGGATGCCAGACACTTCCGTCGTCCAATTGTATGCGGCAATATTCAAAAGTTGTACCACTAAAGATCGGACAAGTGCTTTTTCCCATACATACTCATATAGTGTGGTGTGGTACACTCCGAGACACTTGATCAGTCAGTGCTTGAACAATTAGATCAGTCAAGAGTCACTGAACAATAGAGCAACTCATTTTTTGTTCACTAGCTAATAGCACTCCAGCATTTCTCGCTGTTACTGTTGTGGGTTTTGTCTCACTCTATCACCATAAGGCGAAGATATAAAATTGTGGAAATGCTGTGCGACTTTTGAGTGACCAAACGCGTTGCTACCGATTCATATCCACTTATGATTAACTTTAGAGTGGCTCAGGCTTAAGTGAAGCCACTTTCAATTCTAAGCGACTCACGACTTTCACTTGATGACCCGCTTACGGGTTCATCCCATCAATAACTTGTTAGACCGACCAGAAAAGCCATTTGTGTGCTTTGTTTATGTAGCTTTTGTATATTTCGTTTGTTTCGGTCTCACACTGTCTCACAAGTAGCCGAACGTACACCACTAAATTAAACGAAAACAATGTGTATCGAAAACAAAAAAGTTTTTGTCACTAAGACTAGTTTTTCAACCGATCGTTCCTATGGCTGCTATAGGCTATAGTCATCCGATCCGGCCGGTTCCGACAAATGTGCAGCGTATTTGTACCAAAAGATTTCGTGCAAAGTTTGAAGTTAAGATAGCTAAAACTGACGGAGGAGATAGCAAAGAAATACACGGACAGACGGACATGGCTATATCAGCTCAGCTCATCATGCTGATCAAGAATATATATACTTTATGTGGTCGGAGGTGCTTCCGAAAGCAAAGACAACGCCAAGATGACCAGTCTTCTTTGTGGTATTGTGTGTTCGTATTTACAGTAATGAGCAACATAATATGACCTCGAGCCGGCTAAGATAGAGATAGGAAATTTTTGGTTTTAAAACACAAACTTTTTTTAAGTTTAAAAAATGTCCTTTTTGGGCCGGTTTACCAAACAAATAAACAATTGTAAATTTATTTGAAACATACCAGGTACCAGGAAGAAGCAAAATCGTTCCTAAATCTTCCCGTGTTTTGAAGCTTCGATCTCTAGATTACGTATGCGTACGCTTACTAACTTTTAAAGATTATTGCATTCAGAGTTATTAAAACAGCTTCATCCAAAACCCGAGATTAAAAACAGGTGAGAAAGTCGGTCAAGCCCGACTATAACATACTCTGTACCTGGAGTAGAAGCTAACTGCAATGCTGGTGCTGCGCTCATCTCTAAGTCTCTCTCTCTCCTCTCTCTCTCTCTCCTCTCTCTCTCTCTCTAAGATTGTGCGGTGTTAGTTGTAAGAGGGTGGGAGGGGGTGGGGGGCGGGGGGCGGTTGATTTACATTTTTGCTCATAACTTGAGAACCGCTCATCCGATCTTTATCAAATCTTTAGCAAATCGATTCATATTACGAATGACTAACTATCTCTAGAAGAAATAAATAATCTATCTATAAAACTGCGGGAGTTATGACGTTTTTTCCAAATTGCGGGGGCGGGAGGGGGCGTCGCAAAAACTGCCTGCAAGCATAAGAAGCATTTGTCCCATACATGTCTCTATCTCTTACCATCTCTGAGATCTGTTTGTTCATACGGACGGACGGACGGACAGACAGACGAACATGGCTATATCCCCTCGGCTGTTGATGCTGATCAAGAATATATATACTTTATAGGGTCGGAAATGATTCCTTCTCCCTGTTACATACTTTTGCACAAACTTAATATACTCTATGTACCTTGGGTACAGTGTATAAACAAACGAGGACTGCCCTGACGTTTCCAACACTATAATTTGATTTTCTGATTTAAGAGCTAGTACAGATCCTTATTAAATTAAACCACACAGTTCACAAATGCTTTAAATGTCAGCTAATGAATTTGACAACTTAAAACTTTATAAATGAAAACTAATATTTTATGTTCAAGCGATCCGAGGCACGAACCAAAACCTTGTGTTCAATGGTTCCGAAAACCGGTCAGCAAACCGAACCGAACCCTAGACCGAACTTTCTGCAAACATTTAGAGGTTTGCAGCTTTGATCAGAATGTGGTTTTAGCGAATTGGTCAAATGGAACCTTAATTACCTCCATAGGCCTGCTTATTGTAAAAATGTGTCCATTTTTGTTTAATATCGAAAATATCAGAGATTAAAACCCGAACGAATTTCAATATCGAAATTATACTTTTCACTATCGAAAAAATATCGATATAAATATTTTTTACGTATCTGGCAACCCTATTTATTAACTTCACGAAAGAAAACTTGTATCCTCTAAGCCTTCTAGCTGGGAGTTTTAGACCAGTCAGTACATTAACTAAACTCATAATTGTCTCATTGTCTTGTTGATACAATCAAGTAGTAAGTATTTCGTACCGAGTATGTAATACTGTGAATTGAAAACTAAGTGTGGAGTATTGTGAATCGAGTACTAAATATTTAGTATCGATTACTGAGTACAGAGTTCTGAGAATATTTTTATACCCGTTACTCGTAGAGTAAAAAGGGTATACTAAAGTCGTGCAAATGTATGTAACAGGCAAAAGGAATAATTTCCGACCATATAAAGTATATATATTCTTGATCAGCATCAACAGCCGAGTCGATATAGACATGTCCGTCTGTCCGTCTGTCCGTCCGTCTGTATGAACACCTAGATCTCAGAGATGGTAGAAGATAGAGGTTTGACATGTATGGGACAAATGGTTCCTTTATCTGCACGCAGATCAAGTTTATTTCAAATTTTGGCCACGCCCCCTCCCGCCCCCGCAATTTGGAAAAAACGTTATATCTCCTACAGTTTTGAAGATAGACGATTTGTACCCTTTAGAGATAGTTAGTAATTAGAAAAATGAATAAATTTGCTGAAGAAATGATAAAGATCGGATGAACGGTTCTCAAGTTATGAGCAAAAAAGTGAACCAAACCCCCCCACCCCCCCCCACCCTAAAAAATGTTGCATACTTTTTGGATGGTCACCCTAACGAACGCAGGAATACTGTTAAGCATGTTTTTTAGAGCCGACTTTAACTTACGCTCTCGTTTTAAGTAATCTTGTTAACTTCCTTACCTACACAAAATATATTTAAAAAATATATTCAAAATACTTTACGATCTGTAATGCGCTAATATTTACTAAGTCGATTGGAAGAAAGATAATAATTTAATGAGCTCTAAGCGTTTCAGCTGAACTCAACTCAAAGAATAAAAGGATTGCCTTTTTTCACAATTCCACAATTTCGATTTACGGTTCATAGACTATCCATAGATCTTTTGTCCTAACTGAAAGGGGTGTTTCAATCACTTGTATGCGGCTTGTCTTCCGGAACCATTTACACAGACACGTACTGGTACCTGCCTCTCCACACACACACTAAATTGCACTTAATAACAGGCACGAATTCTAAAAAAAAAATTGCTTAATGAAAATACCGCCCCTTCACCGACCACACAATAACGTTGGGACGTGGCCACAATTGAAACTAATCGCAGCGGACAGAATATACTTATGTATGTATGCAGTCGTATGTTTGATGTGATTAGAGGGAAATATGAAACATGTTTGGGAAGGTTTAATTGAAGTCTGACAGGTGAAATGAGATGCATTCCAAGCCTCATTTGTTTGCATTGTGTATATGTGTGAGGGGCAGACTCTTAAGACACTCGACAATATTGTCGAGTTCTCATTATGGCATACGGCGGGAAAGACTTGGATAATAAATAAAAAAGAGGAAAAAAAACAAGAAAGAAATAAATTTGCAACAAGTGTTGGAGCTTATAGAATAACCTTGACACAGGGGCACCAACAGGACGAGGACTTTGCCTGTTAGTGAATGTGAATGGAAACCGCAACTGCACAGTTGGTTGGCTTGGCTTGGCATGGCATGGCTTGGGTTAGGATGGGTTGGGTTTGCGTTTGGGTGGTTGGGTCATGCACTCAAGTGCACTTGTAATCAGATTTCTGAAAGCGTGCTGCATACTTTAGGTCGTTCATTTTCAACGAGGTTGTTAACCTGAAATGGTGGGTGAACTGACTCTATGGGGTACTCGACTGTTGCATAAATGGTAGAATGCAGGGACAATGCATTTCGAGTGGGTAAGACAGTGAGAATTTGTCAAGATGGTGAAAATAATTCTTGTGTATAATATGTATTTAATATTTTCCTATGACACAAAGTATCTGGCCTGGAAGTGCCCAATAGAGACCGAAATGGTAAGAAAAGAAGCAGGTGTACTGTTTCGATAGGGTCAAAGTTAAAAAAAAGAACAAACAAAAAAGCTTTAGAAATTGGAATTCTCCAAAGCCGTGCTCTAAGCGTCTAAGTGTCTAGCTTTGATGTCTTTTAAAACCACGAACCACTGTGTTGTCCACAGCAGTACAAACTTTTTTTTGCTTATTTCCTACCGTACCTATCTACTCTAGCAGAGTACCTACACTCAAGTTCACTTTACTTTCCGCCTGGCACCTTCTTTAAAGAAAACTTGTGTTGTCCACAGCAGTACAAACTTTTTTGTTCATTTCCTACCGTACCTATCTACTTCGTACCTTCAAGCAGAGTATCTTGACTTCGTTGTGCTCAAGTTCACTTTACTTACCGCCGCCTGGCACCGCCCTTTCAGAGTCCATTTAAAAAAACATTGCACAACACAAACTTTCAATTGACCCATTTTATGCCTCAATCATGGGCGTGGACTGACTCTATTGTGCTTGATCCTGCAGGCGACAGGTGACGGGACAACAACCTACAGAATTCGCTGCTTACAATTATAGTGCAACAGCACCAGCATCATCATCATCATCACCATCATCATCATGGCAAAGCCAATCAACTCCTAGGGCGCCCAGACAACGTGTCGTATACGCACTTGAAATGCCGCATACGCCAGGCTTGGGCATGAATCTTGTCCGGGTGTTGCACTGGAAACGTGATGTTTAATTAATGCAGAGTGGAGAATGGAGAATAAGGGACGAAGGATGAAGGCAGACAAAACAGGCGACAGCACAAGCGTTGAGTGCAGAAGTTAAACAGTTTTTGTCTGAGCTATTAGCAGCAACTAATGGAGGCTGACGATGCCCATGAGATGGAGCCACAGGCAAACGCTTATGCAATTAATGAAGTGCAGGACAAGGACAGCAAGAGAGATAGAGAGGGAGGGTTGCTAAGGGTTCATCACACTGGAATGAGGCAAACGATGGCATGGATAGATACTTACCTAACCGTCTCCTTAACGCTCGCCACAGTTGTCACCGCTGCGGCTGCCGTTTCCGCCAATTTGGGTGGACTGCTCACTAGCGGTGGACTACACACTCTGGGTGGCGTCGTAATTCTTGGCGGACTGTGCATTTGCCTGGGCGATGGCACACTCTTCATCATTTCAGCCGGTGAGCTACGCATCAGCGGCGGCGAGGGCATAACCGGGGCTCCCTCACCCACGGGCGGACTCTGAACACGTTGCGAGGTGGAGGCAGAGGTAGTGGATTTAAGGGAGGCCACTGGACTCTGCGATTTAATAGATGATTGCGATTTGAGAGACGCCTGCGGCGACAGTATGCCCGACACACCACCGGGTAAAGGAGGCGCCGCAATGGAGCCACTGCGCGATGCAGACCGACTGGGACCACGACTGTCCGGCAGCTTGGCTCCACTGGCAGCAATACTGGCGGCTCTGGGTGAACTGATGCTGTCGTGCAGCGACAATTCATCTTCTTCCTCTTCGTCCTGCTCGACTTCGTCTCCTGGCAGCGGTTCCTCTAGAGGAGGTGGAGGTATGAAAACACCAGCCGCATTCAGATCCTCCTCCAGCTCAGCAAAATGCTCTGGTGGTGGTGCAATAATGGAGGAGGCGGAATAACCATTGCTGGGAGGTGTGGTAATGGTGGTGGACTCGTCCTCCATATCGAGAGATTGACCAGCACTTAAGGGCTCGGGCTGCGGCTCCTCGAGCTCTTCCAGCTCCGGTTCTGGCAGCTGTAAGGGCTCTGACTTGGCCAGCAGTGGCGGTGTATTGGGCTGTGATTCCTCTTCGCTCTCCGAGGAGGGTGTGAGTGGTGGTATTTGGCTGACATGCTGGGCTGGTGGGGAAACCATACGCGTGAGATTCAGCTGTGGACAGGGAGGAGGTGTCACGGGCGGCGAGGGTGAGGTCGAGGGCGACTTGGTCAGGGGTGGGGTGACATTTCCCTGTAGGTAGGATAGGTTAGAGGGTAGCGGTGGCAAAGGCGGAGGCGGAGTGGACTTATCTTCATCTTCCTCCTCTGCTGCCTGCTCCTCTTCCCCCTCCTCCTCCTCCTCCTCTTCTTCCTCCTCTTCTTCGGCGGCTGTCTCCTCTGCTTCAGCCTCTTCCGTGGCTGTTTGCCCACCCACCTCATCTAGGGGCGACAACGGCGGTGGTGGTATCAATTCCAATTCCAACACCGAATTGATGGGCGAACCTGGCGGTGAATTCGCCTCCTGGCTAAGTTGCTGTGGTGGTGGTGTGGGTGTGGGTGGCATATCCTCCGTTTCGGTTAAAGTGGGCAAGGGTTGACCCATTAAGGGTGGCGGCGGCGGTGGTGCCACCATCATTAACACCTCCTCCGCCAGCGATACCTGGGGCAAGGGTGGTGGCACCTGCTGTTCCACCTCCTCGATGTCGGAATCAATGCCCTGGGCAAAGTCCATGTAAAAATTGTCACGTGAATCGCTGGATCCACGTCGCAGTTTTAAAGACAAGTCCGGGGAGCTGTCCATGATTTATTTTGATTTTATTTTTTGTAAGGAAAATCCTTAACAATTGTTCAGTTATTTTTTTGTATTATTTGTTTCTTCGTCTTAATTTGTGGACACGCACATTTTGTGTATCCCTAAAAATGCACAAGTCACACACACACACACATACGCACAGCTTCTCTCGGGCAACTCTCTCTACTATGGAAAGGGGGCGTGGCAATTGCAGTTTGCTGCGCATTTGACTTTTTTACGCAACAAAATTTGCTAAAAGTTTGTAGAGTGCGTAGTAAGGACCTCTCCACCCACCCCTTCTCCCTCCCCCTCCCCCTCCCCCAACGCCACAATGTAAGCTAAGGGGTAGGCGAAAGCTGTTTGTTTATTTGTTTGTTTTCTTAGACCTGTACGGCTTAAACCATTGACTTACTGACCAATTGGGTACGTACGTATGTGTGTGTGTGTGCAAGTAAACACTAAACCCAACAACACACACACCAAAAAAAAAATACGACACCGTTTAACGCTTTTTTATATTCGTTTGATTTGTGCCAAATTACTGTTAGACGCGCGTACGCTGGGCCTCTTCCCCTTCTGCCAGCTAGCTACACTTCATTTCCGGGTAACGGTCCGGGCGGTTGGCGGTACAACACACAAACACGAACGAGCTCGCTCTACTCTACACGACTTCCTCCTGCTGCGACGGCTCTTAATTCTAGAATGAAACGCCGCAGCACCAGACCAAGCAGCAGCAGCCGCTTACAGCCTCTCCAGCTGCAGGGAGAGAGAGAGTACAACTGAGAGAGAGAGAGTGAGAGTCCACTAGAGAGCGCAGCTGCTGGAGAGTAACTGTTGTTGTAGTTACGGTGGTTGCCAAAAACAACATTTCGAAATGTTTGGAATTTTTCCTGAAGATCTCTGAACAGTATGCTATACTTTTGGTGCAGTTTTCTTCAAGGCCAAAAATGATACCGAGATGAAGTTTTCAAGCATTTACGCTCAAATTTGAAAAGTAAACAAATTTGCAATAATTCCAATTCTTTGATATTTGTGAACAAAAGAATTCATACGAATTATTTGTATGAAGCTCTCAGCTTTTAAAAACACTAAAAAAAAATCCTTAAACTGCTTACTTCAGGGCCCGCAAATCTATTGGAATCGGATTAGTTCATGCAAAGTATTTTGCCACGCAACATAAATTTGTTTGAAATTTGCTTAGTCGAGAGGGGCCAACAACTAATAAATGTCCGTTCCAGGGCTTAATACCGTTAACCGAAATAAGCCGTTTCAAGTTTCGTCCCGAAACCGATACTAATTTTTTTTTTTGAGAGCCGAAAACCGTTTTCCGGTTATATTGGAACCGATAGCACCGAAACGTTAGTACCTTAATCACCTGCTCCAATTTTGCGGCTGCAGCAATTTTTTATTTCATTTGGCAAATTCGTCTCCTCTAGCGAAATTGTTTGTTCAGGAAATTGAAAAGCGAGAGAAATGCCTTTTTGAAAACAATGCTATATTGAATTTTCGTGCAACGAAGTTCTATATATGGGGCATTCCATACAAAAAAAGTTTTTTTCTGGGATGATGTCTCCGAATTGGATGATAATTGGTCCAAAGCACACTGGTCCAAATGCCAAAAATTTTAACAGAAATTCAATTTTTTTTTAAGATTAATGAAAAAACACAATTTTTTTCCAATAAAATATTATCCAGGGCAGTTAAAAATCATATTAGTACAATTGAATTTGAAGCACTGCGAATTTAGGCAGCCCTGGAAGTCAACTGTTCGTTTACACAAACTTTGACATTTTTTGCCTTGCACATAAGAGCATATTTCAAATCAGTATATAATAAAATCTACGTCGAATATTGAAGTAAACCAAAATGGAAAACAAAGTTTAAGGTATGTATATTATAAGTGTTATCACGCATTCCCTGTTTTACGTGATTTGTGTTTGTTAATATGTGTTTTTGTAAAATGATGTTTTTAGCAATTCTAACCTTAAACTTGTTGTGTTCCGTGGAATAAAAGTATGTTGGATTGACGTGGATTGACGAAACCTTAAACGCTACATTATTCTTCAATATGTACATAATACGGGGATATTAATCGTTTTGACCCCTTTTTGCCCCTTTTGCGAAAAATCGACTTTGCTCAGACAACATATATTTGAGTTAAGGCGAAATGCTTAAGTTTTGGCTTGCAAATGGTCGCCCAACCAAACCTTAACTTACTTTGGGCTGCAGAAAAGTAGCAGGAAGCACACAAAAAACAAGGAGGAGTCGATAAAAAAGAAAATAAACATTTTTTTGACTTTAATGTTTATTAAAGCAAATGCTATCGGATGGTCTCAAGATTGAATATGCAGTACCAAAATTGGCTTGCATCTCGATTGGAAATAAAACTTTTAACCAGGTGAATTCTTTGAAAATGTAGGACGCCCACGATTATGCTATGAAGGGAGCTCTCGCTTGAAGCCTAGATTAGCTGCCACGGTTTCAGCAGATCATGGTAAAAATTAAAATATCTTCTTATCCATGTAGCAGCAGTGGCTGCAACAAAGGCGCATTAAAAAGAGAAGGTAAATGTGTTTAGGCGGTCGGGTGGGTGTGGAGGGGGTGATTTACCAGATTGTTTATTAAAAAAAAATTATAAATACATTTAAGATTTATGGAAGGTATTTTAG
This sequence comes from Lordiphosa clarofinis, assembly GCA_018904275.1. Taxonomy (NCBI): domain Eukaryota; kingdom Metazoa; phylum Arthropoda; class Insecta; order Diptera; family Drosophilidae; genus Lordiphosa; species Lordiphosa clarofinis. Next base: position 678,178 of record JAEIGQ010000077.1, on the reverse strand, counting down.
AATTTATTGTATTCAAAGACATTGGCATATATGGGGCGGCAGAGAGGGCGTGGTCCGATCGGTCTAAATTTTTCTCATTTGAAATATGCTATAACCATAAAGTGTACCAAGTTTCAGCTCTGTAACTACATTTTTCTAATTTCTGCACAAATTTTGGACATTTGGACCAGTGTGCAAAGGGAGCTTATTATGAGGGAAGCTTAAAACCAAAATGTTAGCTTTTTTTGGAGCTCTTTTGCGGAAGTTTTACGCTTAAAAGTGTAGTATTGTGAATTTTTTTAATTTTCAATAACTCGAAAACGGTTTAAGATAGAGCTTTGCATTTTTTTTTTTCATATGTTCAGGATCAAAAAGCCCTTTTAATGACAATTTTGGAAATTTTTTATTTCTTACCTTTCTTGAAAAAAAAAGGATTTTTTCAAAAAACCTAGTCTAGCAAAAAAGACCCATCCTTCAAAAACTCTCAAAAAATTATATGCGAAAGTCGCATCTTTTTCAAACAATTTGAGTGTTCGAACACATCGGTAGGTTGAAAATTGAGGAAGTAGTGGCCATTTTTGTCATGTAGTCTCACAAATGTGAATGATTCCTCACGACAAGACGACATTAAGAAGTGTAATTTCAAAGTAAGTTAGAGTGTAGTTTATTATTTAGAGCATCTTATTATTATTATTATATTATACTATTATAATTCGATTGTTTTATTATACCCTTGGAGAGGGTATATTGAAATTGTCCGGATGTTTGTAACGCACAGAAGGGAGCATCTCCGACCAGATAAAGTATATATATTCTTGATTAGCGTGAAGAGCTGAGTTGATATAGCCATGTCCGTCTGCCCGTTCGTCCGTCCGTCTGTTTCTATGCTATCTCCTTCGTCAGTTTTAAAGTTATCTTAACCAAACTTTGTACGAAGTCTTTTGGTACAAATACGCTGCACATTTGCCGGATCCGGCCGGATCGGATGACTATAGCATATAGCTGCCATAGAAACGATCGGTTGAAAAACTAGTTTTAGTGAGAAAAACTTTTTTGTTTTCAATGCTATCGCTTTCAACGGTCGTATTTATAAGTTTTCAATGATTTCACATTTTTTCACTAAGACTTATCGAAATCGGACAACTATATAGTATAGCTCCCATGGGGGGGTGTGAAGTAAGATTATTTTTCGGTAGTACATTTTGTTTTTGCAGATTTAATTTTTTAAACAGATTACTCGACTACCGAGCTAATGTGGAAACCTTTAATATAATATTATAAACCAACATATAATGTTATCATAAGTTCTTCCTTTTACAGTAAAACGAAATATAAAATAGTTTTTATAATTTCACTTTAAGTGTTAAACAATTCATTTCGAGTTGCATTTTTATTCGTTTTATTACACTGGATAAAATAAATAATATTTTATTAATCTTAAATAAAGTATTACTTATACCGATGGGTACCGATACCGGTATACCGAAAAAAAATCCGGGTACCGTATCGAAAACCGAACAAACAGATCTCAGAGAAGATAAGAAATAGAGATTTGACATGTATGGGACAAATGCTTCTTACACTTGCTGGCAGATCAAGTTTATTTTAAATTTTTGCCACACCCCCTCCCACCCTCTCCATCACACAACCAAAACGCATTTCATTCAAAGTTTAAGAGAGAGGGAGCGAAAGAGATGAGAGCAGCAGCAGCACTGCAATTCAGCTCCAACTCCAGGTACAGAGTATGTCATAGTAGGGCTTGACCGATCAGTGACTCTCGTTCTGTGAGTCTTGTTATGTTAAACTTGTTCGGAGGTTCTTGATCAGTGACCCTTCTTAAGTGTTTAAAAGACTCTTGTTAAGTGACACCTGTTCAGTGACTTTTGTGCAGTGATACTTGCTCAGTGATTCTTGCTCAGAGACTCTTGTTCGGCGAGTGCGTATTGGCCATAAGTGCATTTTGTTCAGTGACTTGTTTATTGAATCCTGTTCCAAGAATGGAAAATCCTTAGCAAATGGGACAAATGAATACACCGCCCGCGACAGTGGAGCTACTAACCAAGGTGTGTTTGCAGTATAGTCGAGGCACTTCACTGCAGCTCTCCTCTTTGATTTAATTCTATATCTACAGCTGTATAAAGCTAAATTTCTTTGAGGAATAATCCGACATATCGAAGAAGTCCCTTTTGAAATTGTAAAACACACTTTCACTTTATAAGTTTTTTTTTTATAATTTTGCTTGTTAAATTTGTGTAATTATAATTTGTGCAAATCGTGTCTCGTTAATTTGTTTTTTCGCAATATAGTTACGTTTCTGATTGTGTATTAAAAGAGTAAGTGCAAAATATTATTTTGTGTGGGCTCTCTTAAGGGTGTCAAGTGTTGGTGAATTGGTTCAAAATTCAGCTCGTCTTAGTTCTCTGCTTCATATTGGTGGGTCTGGGTGTAGTAATTCAATGCAACAATTGTATGGGTTTCCATCATCTTTCCGCATCTGCAAAACAAAAAGTCAAAACTCTTCAATGAAAACTGAAGAAATCATAATCAACATACCTAATTCTTCTCCGGCATTGTGCTTAATTTGTTTGGCGTACGGGGATCTCGTTCCGGGGTATTGGCAAGTTGACTACCGGACCCCATGGTATATCACGATAACTATGACAAAGTCCACAAACCCGGCACTTCCTTAGGATGTCTTGGGAACTCATTTTAAGAAAATTTATTTTTTTATTTTTTAATTTTTTTTATTTTTTGTAGTTGTTGAATCAATGACTACAGATAATTAAATGAAATTTTTTTAGACGAACGCTAAGAAAACACATAAAGAAGTCAAAGTCAAAGCCGGCTAAGTTCGTTGAAAAATTTGAAAACATTTGAAAATCAAAACTCAGTACGCAGACTCCAAGTGAGATGCACTGACACGCTTTTTGCAAAATTCCAGCACAGTCCAACATCGAGTTGAGGGGAGCGGGGGGTTAGGTGGTGGGGGATGCTGTCGGCTTGCGCACTTCCGTTGGTTACCGGCCTTCTCTCCCGCTTTACTCCATGAATGAGGCACAATTGAGGCGTTACTCCAGGCAGTGACATTTTTCACACGCTTCCCTCTTTCCGCCTAGCAAATTGTCCACCGCGCACAATGGGAGAAAATGTAACAAATGCGAGGAAAAATATTAGAGTATAAAACTGAGATTAAATCCGAAATTATTAAGGGATTCCCTCGAAAAAACAACTCGCTCTAAGAAGTCAAATTTTCGCAAAAATAAGGGGCAAAGGCAAATCGCCTTATTCAAAAAAAAAGTAGATGTCGACGAGATAAGACTGAAATAATTTGACTAATTTTTAAATTTTTCATAGATCACAAGTCATCCGCCCAAGAAAGTAATTTATGGCAAGAAAAAACAATTTTCTGTCCAACAAAAAAGACACAATAAAATAATTATTTAATTAATTTAACAAAAAGAAGCTTCTGCAGTGACACCAATTTAAGGGCTGGAAAAAATATTTCGACGCTCCCTGGGTTGCAGGAGCGGAGTGCACTACTTTGGTAGAAATATGGGTAGGACAAATTTTTATCCTCCCAATATTCCATAATATTTTTATTGGTGTCAACTGGCTTAGGGCTATAGTTGTCTATCTCTCGATAAGCCGGTCATTATCTCCCTCTTCTTCACCTGATTCAACATCGATGAAAATCAGAAACTCATTTAGGAGGGTTGAGGTGTTTGCATGTTCCAGATCTAATGCCTCTTTGTTTTGTGTTGTTTGGTTTTGTAATGGTTGGTTTTAGTAAAATAATAATTTATTTTTAGATTTGCATACAATTATTAGACATCGGATTTTAGAATTTGGTGAAAAAAAATAGAATCAAAAAATAATGTTGAATTGCATATAATTTTGTTTCATTAAAAGTAGATTATTATAAACCCGTATTCGTTTTGCATATTTGACGAATTTACATATATGAAAAAAACATATTTGAGAATATTCTTTCTAGAATTGCATGAACTAATAAAAGTTATTCTTGCTGTTCCGTAGAATAATAATTGGCCGGTGTGAAGTTGATCCTGTCTGCTAAGAATACAGATGGACAGAAATACCTACCTTGACCGCTATTATTCTTCTAAGAAGCAATCATTAATTTTTCTTCTTTATAACTAAGGTTTTATTCATTTGCTTTTACTTTAATCGTAACATGAATATAAACTTTTTTGTATGGCAAACACACGAAAAAAAACTTAATAATTTATGTACACATGGACCATCGTTTAATTATCTGTTGATTTTACCGGTACATACCGGTATACCGAAATACAACTATAGCCCAACCGAATAACGAAATAAAAAAGAACCAATACAGAACCTTTTGCCGAAACGGCAGTTTCGGTACGTACCAGAACCGGAACCGGAACCAAAATGCGAATCGGGTTGATTTCCGGATTTAGATAGTAAATATATGCTCTCAAATAGGCGTCTGCACATCTAAACATGCCATTTTTTCAGGATTCAAAACAAAACTAACTAGCACAGCAAGTACCGCACATAGACACTGTAATGTAAATGCTTCGAAGAGTTCCGACTAAAAGAAGAGAAGTTCCCAATTCTTATTGTTCACCACGCAGGCGAGCAAAATCCGTTATCCGTTAGGGACACTAAGTGGGAAATTATTAGAGTAGGTTTTTTACACTCTAAAAGGAACGATAGAGCTTAGAGAATGAAAAAGGAAGTACGAAAAAGCTGAATATTATTTCAAACGATTTTACCGTGATTTACGAATCATTATATTAAAATCAATGAGGATTAGTAGCAGTATTGCACCAAACTTAAATGCCAATTCAGATCCAAATTATTTCAGATCTATTGCACTTGCGCAGTATTTACATTAATAATCACTTAACACACATAATGTTTTATATAATTTCACTTGTACGGAGATGCAACCAATTTGCAAAAAAATTCCAAAGCGGAACCAAATTCGTAAAGATGTAGAGATATCTTGAGGTCCACAATTTCCGCTTGGAAGTAGTTTAATATAATATATTTATGATAAGGCTCGCTTTCCTGAGCTTCAAGCTTTTCGTATGTGATGCGGTCTGATCGAAACGACGTATACCGTACGATAAAACGGAATTACAGTAAGATAAAAACCATTTAACGTAACTGTGCTTCGAATAGCAATACCCCAACAGTAAGTATCAACTAAGAACTGAGAAGAGTAAATTTGACTTGGAGGGGGAATTCACATAAATTCTCAAATTGCAATATTTTGACTAATTATTTTTGAAATTTTGTTAAACCTTGAGTTTGGATAAGTCAAATCGCCAGCTTTCGTGATAATTTTTCCCTAATCACAGCAAATTTGCCTCGATAGAACCAATTTAATGTATAAGAAGAGAGAAAACTGGTTGGCCATGCTTTCGTTTGAAATCAAAGTAGGCTAAGCGAATTTGACTTTGGAATCGTTCTTGGTTAAATTGTCAAGTGGGTTGCGGCGACTTCTACCGTCAACAACTCCAATTTATTTTGACTTTATATATTTTGCCCTGGATCTCAGTACCAGGGCCAGTATTATTTCTTATTTCTTTTAAATTAATCGCTCGCAATTATATATTCCATTCTTTTATCGTATTCGATGGTTAATTTAATGTATGGTCTCAACTTTACGTGGCCTTACTGCTTTTTTCTATACGATTTGGTCAATTTATTTTTCAGTTGCTCCTGTCCCGACATGAACTGGCGTGTGAAGCAGTATACCATTTTGAGCTTATATCCACAACGTGCACAAATTCGTGTGGGCAAATCATTTCTTTGATTTTATGTAATATTTTGCCTTGATTCTTTCACCAAGGGCAAGATACGTTAATGGAGCGCATTATTTCTTACTTCATTCAAATAATTTCAATTTTAATCACAGTTCACGCTGATCTATTGTCTTCAGTTTAAATGCCACACAAAGACACTTGTTGTTTGGTAATAACCGTCTGCTTCCATATTGAGCGATTAATGTGCTTTCTATATAAGATATATAATAAATACTCCACGTAGTCTAGACATATTTTCACATATCAATAAATATGTAATAGTCGTAGTAGTAGTTCTTCTTTATTGATTTTGTTGAAAAAGTTTGATTTGTGAAGAATATGTTATCATATAAAGAAGGTGATATAACTAGCATGGCATTAAGGTTGTCTGCATATTAAAATTATACAAATTTTTATACTTAAATCATAGTCAACCTTTTAAGATTTTAAATTACAAAACTTCAGCTGCCGCAAAGTGACGGAAAGTTCTGTTATGTCCCAAAGACTAAGTACGTTTTTTTACTTTCTGCTCCTATTTTGTTCGGTGCAGCTGTTATTGTAGTCTGTGACAATTTGACTGTTAGTTCAGATTTATATTTTGTAGCCTTTTCATTTCATTTAAGGAATTTAAAAAATAACGATATATCGCTTGTACTACTATCGGCAATACCTAATTAAAAATATCGATAGCACCTGGACACATCTCGAATGTTAAAACCTTAAACTAATTGTTGGTGCTGTTAACTGCAAAAAAAAACTAAATTTTTTTCCCCATATTATTGCATATATTTATTAATTATTATGTATGTCTAAACGACCTAAAAACTCACTCACTGTCACACGCCCATCTCTAAGAGCCACTGTTAACACTTGACAGAGCTTGGCTTTTAACAGCAGACTTTTAACATTAATTAACATTAGTGAAACTCACCAAAAACTCAACTCACCCCGCAACCACAGAAATGTTGCCGTGGTGAAGGGTTTTCCCCACGACATTTTTCGTGCGGTTGCGTGGGGAATTTGAAAAAATACCTCAAATTTGGCTTTTTAACTTTAACCATACCTGGTCATACTAATCGAAAAAAACTACAATAACATCAAGCTAAGCAAAACATGCCATAAACAAATGCATAACAATTGTTTAAAGAATTTTAGACAACATAACAATTAGAAGGAACTACCATGAGTTCGCGCCGATCGAGAAGCGGACCTACGCTCAATTTTAAGGCGGTGCTGCTGGGCGAAGGTAAGTACATTTACACTCCCTTCCCCCTCCTAACCGACCCCACCATTTGAGTGCAACACTTCCATCCATCCATCCTGTAGGTTGTGTGGGCAAAACCTCTTTGGTGTTGCGTTACATGGAGGACAAGTTCAATAGTCAACATCTGAGCACCCTGCAGGCCTCGTTTGTCACCAAAAAGATTACTTTGCCCGATGACAGGCGGGCACAGTTGAACATCTGGGACACGGCCGGGCAGGAGCGATTCCATGCCTTGGGTCCCATTTACTATCGCGGATCCGATGGTGCGCTCCTGGTGTATGACATCATGGATGAGGACTCATTTCAAAAGGTCAAGTCATGGGTGCGCGAACTGAAACAAATGCTGGGCAGTGACATAGCCCTCATTATAGTCGGGAATAAGACTGATCTGGAGGAACAGCGTGCCATTGAGTACGAGGTGGCCATGCAGTATGCACGAACAGTGGGTGCCCAGTATGTGGAAACGTCGGCGAAGGAGAACGAGGGTGTGGCCGAGGTATTTGAATTGTTGAGCCAACTAATGGTGGATCACAGACAGACCACCCACAGCACCACCAACAACGAATCGCTTACCAATTCGGATGCCATAAGTGTGTCCGATGAATTGGATGTAGACTCTAGGCACGGCGAAGATGGAGCCGATGGATCATCAGTGCCGAATCATCGCTCCTGCTGTGGCATTTAGGACTGGCCAGGCCTGGCTCCCGTCCATTGTGATAATATCTAATGTACTAACCTAAAGATCTGTATATACCATATGCATATATATTTACGTATGTAGATTTATTTATGTTTTTTCCTGTGTCCTGTTTTGTTTGTTGTGCATAGCCAAAAACCATCAAATTTTCTTCCTTATAAAAACTAAAAACAAAAAGAGAAAAAACATTTTTCTTTCGGTGAGTCAGGCGAAAACCTTGGACAACGTTATTATCGGCCAATGCAATTGATAAGAAGTTCAATTTAGTTCTGAAGTAGCTGCAGTTGTCATTTAATGCTGAGCCAATTTTATTGGATCAAAGTTTTGTTGAAAAAGTTTTAAATTTGTTTTAAGATTCTTATAATCCAAACAGGACTAGATTGGAAATCGGCTTAAAAATGTCTCCTTCCATTTGTCGTTCAAAAAAAACTCAGATCCGGTTGTGTGCGATAACTAATCTCGGTTTTGATAAGCTATTGTTCTCAATTAGCAGAAAGTTATTTTCTTGTATTTTTTTAGATTTTGAAAAAAAGATATGGAGGTCCCAAGTCTTAGTGTTTTTTAGCTGCCTCAATGTACTAATAATACCAGAGCTAGAATACCATCTAGAATAATCAACACTAAGCTAATCTGTTAAAATATTTATTAAATTCTTAGCAGACGATTTGGAGAAACTACGGGAGCAGCTATACTGAGCACTATTGGAAGCAGATTGAACAGCTATAGAAACTCTGCAGAGCAGGAGCAAGAGCGGAAATTTCTCGATATTTTCACAGTACGGTCTAAACCTTTTTTTTTTATTATCTTAGGTCCGTTGAAAATTTTGAAAATTTCACGATTTTCTTGACCATTTTATCTAATCCTCTTTTTTTGCCCTCTGGTATACCCGTCTTTAGGATAATCTAAACTCAAATGAAATTTTTTGGATATTTCGCGATTTTTTTGACCATTTGTTTCATATGTTTCAAGTCAAAACCTGGCAAAGCTTATAAATGTTCAACTTTCGTGATTTGTTAATCGTTCGGTCTTTAACTTCTATTTAACCGTCTAAATTGGCCATCTAACATAATTTACATATATTTTTTTCAATATTTGGCATATCTTTTTGCATATTTTTATACTCTTGCAAAGAGTATTATAATTTTGCCCAGTCGGAACCGACCGGATCGGATGACTATATCTTATAGTTGTCATAAGAACTATCGGTCAAAAAGTGCGTCTTTGTGAGAAAATAATTGTTTTTTTTTTTAATGTTAACGTCTCCCACTTCAGCGATTATTAATATTGTATGCTTTTACACAGATTTTGAAGTTTTGGTCAAAATCGGACGACTATATCTTATAACTGCCATAGAAACTATCGGTCAAAAGTGGGTCTTATTTAGAAAAATTTTTTGTTTTAATGCTGACGTTCTTCAACTCTAATGTATTAAAACCAGGGCATAATCCCGAAACGAGTTTCGGTTTCGGTTCCAGTACCGGTACGTCCCGAAATGAATGTTTCGGTTAAAGCTTCTATTTCGGTTTTTAATTAGTTTCGGTTTTCGGTTTCGATACGGTACCCACATTTTTATGAGTACTACTTATTCTTAATACTAAAAAAACTAAATTCTGAAATAATCTAAATCATTTTATTCTTGTTTAATAAAACAAATCAAAATTCAACACAAATAGAATGCTTTTATATTTAAGGGTACTGTATACCTTCAGAACTTTTTTTTTTGTCATTTTTTATTTGCTTAAAAGGTTCTATTAGGATCTTATAAACATCCTGCAAAACTTTCAAGCAGATCCGAAACTCAGTTTTACAGATATAATCAAAAACAATTATTTTTCCCGATCCTTTTATATGAAAATTGTTTTTTCTTTTTTGGTCAAAAACTTTATAAATATTTAAAAAATGTTCAATATTTTGTAAAAAAAAAATGTTGACAAAAAAATAATTTTACTTGGAAATTTTTCGAGATTTTATTTTTTACCATGTCTTGACGCACTTTGACCCAAATTTCTAGAGAACCGCTTAACCGATGTTGATAATTTTTTTTCGGTGAAAGCTAATTTATTAAAAATAATTTTTATACCCTTGGAGAGGGTATATTAAAATTGTCCGGATGTTTGTAACGCATAGAAGGAAGCATCTCCGACCACATAAAGTATATATATTCTTGATCAGCATGACGAGCTGAGTTGATATAGCCATGTCCGTCTGTCCGTCTGTCCGTCCGTCTGTTTCTATGCTATCTCCTCCGTCAGTTTTAAAGCTATCGTAACCAAACTTTGCACGAAGTCTTTTGGTATAAATACGCTGCACATTTGTCGGAACCGGCCGGATCGGATGACTATAGCATATAGCTGCCATAGGAACGATCGGTTGAAAAACTAGTTTTAGTGAGAAAAACTTTTTTGTTTTCAATGTTATCGCTCCCATCGCTCGTATTTATAAGTTTTTAGTGATTTCACATAATTTCACCAAGCCATTTTGAAATCGGACAACTATATAGTATAGCTGCCATACAAAAGTAAGGTCTGAAAAAAAGTCTTAGTGAGAAAAACTTTTTTGTTTTCAATGTTATCGCTCCCAACGCCCGTATTAATAAGTTTTCAATGATTTTACATCATTTCACCAAAATTTTTCGAAATCGGACCACTATATAGTATAGCTGCCATACAAACTGTCAGGCACATATCAAGCTCCAAGGGTATATAAACTTCGGTCGAGCCGAAGTTAGCTTGCCTCTATTTTTATTTCATAGAAAACAGATGTCGAATCTTTGAATGCGATTATCTCGGATCCACTTTTTTTTTTAATGGTTGCAAAGATTTAAAGAGTACCTGTTAAACGATTTGCAAATTCTTTTTTTTAACTGCTTCTAATACCCACCATTCTGGTGTGAATTAGGATATCGGAGCTAGGGCCAATACAGTGGGAAAAAAAGTCCATTTTCGAAATTTTGACTTCGAAACCTCTTAACTCCGCCATTTATTGACCGATCCAAAATATCCTAGTTCACACCAGAATTACATCAATTCTTAACAAAACCCTGTCTTCAGTTTTAAATTCAGATCATCCGTTCCAAAAAATGTTTGCAACCATGGGGCTATGTTTTTTAATTTGTTGTTAACTTTGAACAGAAATTCAACAACAACCTCAGGTAGAACAACAAAATCAAAAATTACTAAATTTAATTTAACCGATTACCTATCGGCTGAACCGCTTCTTAATACCACATATAGTTTTTGAGTAATTAAATTTTTTGTAAACCTTTAAAAAATGACACCTGAAGGTATACAGTACCCTTAAAATAAAACTATATTGACTTCATATTTCTTACGTACTTAACATAAAGGAATTTATGATTACATTATGTGTTCATAAATATTATATTGTGGTAGTGTAGATACAAGCACTACACATAAAGCTAACAAAGATTTTTTTTTTAAAATTGTGAAGTTAATTTATATGTGCGTATTATATTATGTATTATTTGTTTTTAAATTTAACTTCGAATTTTATACTTCCACTATATAGCATTCTTGTGATTTGCTCGCAGAATCATAATTGCGTTCAATGTGGTTGAGTCCAGGCAACTTATTAGCAGATTCATTATAAATTTTACGACTGAGAAAAGGAAGTGGAATGAAAAGCGCGACTTTTGAAATTTAATATAATTGTGGGAACTTTGTGGAGGATTCTGACCACCTGTCCAAAACGTTTTAATGTTTTAATGAGATGACGACCGTGTTTACATATCCAATTTGCAGTGCATCCAAATGCACTATCTTACTATATTATCTGTGTAACTTCGTGCAAAGTATAAAAACAAATAAAAATTTGTACGGGATTTTCAAGAGACCAAAAAATGACCTGTGTAACCATCAATGGGTTGATCAAGAATATATATACTTAATAAGATCGAAAATGATTCCTCCTCTCTAATACATACTTTTGCACAAGCTTAATTTAATTAGGTGCAACGTATAAAAAGAACCAAAACTGTACCGGTACTAAAGTTTCGGTTTCGTTTCAATTCTATCGGTTCAAATAATAACGGTAAACGGTATTCGGTTCTCAAAAAAAAATGTATATCGGCTTCGGTTCCGGTACCCAATTTGAATCGGTTTATTTCGGTTAACGGTTCCGGTTTCGGTTCCGGTATTGAGCCCTGATTAAAACATTTACAAGGGTATAAAAACTTCAAAAAAAGACGAAGTTAGCCTGGCCTTCTAGTTTTACATATTTTTTGCATATGTACATTATAATATTTATTTAAATTTTTATTCAATGTCATGCTAAGAAAAAGCATTTTGTAAAAAATATTTTTGATCTCGGTGAACCGTCCCACAGTGTAAGATTTTGCCAATCTAGGGGGACTTAATTCAATAGCAGTCATATTTTTCAAGCTATTCTCCTAGATTTAGTCCACCTCGACTCAAATGCATGGCACAATGTGTTTTAAATGTAACATTAACTTTTTATGATCAATATCATTGCCAAAATGATCGCTGCGTGCTCTAGGAGTGATTTAAGCTTATCGGTTTTTGCGTTTCTTACCTAAACCTCGAAAAACTCTGCCCGTTTTATTTCACTCATTGCTTAATTGAAGGTCTTTGGGCAAAATATGGGCAACTTTTTATTTTTGATCCTGATTCAGAATAGTTTTCTGCAAAATACGTATGTTTTGGTTGATTTGAATGTGATTGAATGTTAGTTTTTTCCACCAAAAACAAAACATTGTAAAAAATATACCTACTTTTTGGCACTTATTTCGAAAAAATAACAAAAATGTTGTATGCCACTTATGAAGTCCCTTTATAGCGCTAAAAATCTATAATACTTCCAAAATTATGGGAAAAATAAGTTCAACCGCTCACAGTGGCCACACGATCCAATTGAGAACACTAAACTTTATCAACTGATGCTCATTGTGCAATGCAATTTTGCATGCATTTCAAATGCACCGGTTTAAGTTCCGTTATCTTCTGAACAAAAATTTTTTGTTTTGTTTTGGGCTTGTTTTCGTAACATTTGAACATATCTAAATTGACTCCTAAAAGCTCATTGACCTTAAAAATAATTTTTTTTTCAATTAAGTCCCCCTAGATTGGCAAAATCTTACACTGTGCGTCCGTTTAAATACCCATATATGAATTTGTATGAAAAGAAAGAGGACAGTACAAATAGTTTGGTATTTTCACGAAACAGTTTAATGGCATTAATCAAGGTAGTCCTGAGCATTGACGATTTACAAAATACAAATCTTGATTAATTCGACAAAGGTTCTTGAATTGCAGCACATATCATAACTTATTCTTGCTTTTTAGTAGAAAGTTCATTTTCCGGTATGAAGTTTATTAAGTCTTCGCTAAAAAATCAGATGGACGGAAATACACTGATGATACAATGCGCATTACGTTCAAGTGGCACATGTGTCACAAAGCCGAGGCTTGTTACTTTCGAACACCAGACAAAATAGTAATCCACCTCCCACCCAACCGACCCAGAGGCGTAATCTCGAAGGAAAATCATAAAGTAATGTAAACTAAGGGCTAAATACGTTAAAAAAATGTTTTTAAAACCGGAAGAAAGGCTTCCGAGTTGATAACTCGGTGAAGTTTATTGTTATCAGCACAGAGAATACGAAACGGTAGGGGTATAAAATTGCGATAGATCATTTATCTCTTTGACTGTTTTATTCAAACACTCCAGTGGGACCTTATCAATCACATAAGAGAAGAATTGTGGCAAGCTTCTGTAAAATGTCATAACCTTACACTTTTAACTGTTAAGGTTTAATAGAATATCTTTACACTAAGACTGAAATGCATTCAAGTCAGCTTGCAAATTCAAGCGGGAAACCATTGATTATGCTTCTAAGAATAACTAATAATAGTAAATAATTTTGTACTAATTTTCTTTTACTTTAATCGTCTTATATAATCGTCTCCATATCGGTACGGAACCGAATACCGAATTAAAATATAACTAAAACAGAACCTTTTACCGAAACGACAGTTTCGATACGTAACAGAACTGCAACCAAAATTCGATTCGGTTTGATTCCCTGCTTCCTTCTTTAAAAAGGGTATACTAAAGTCGTGCAAATGTATGTAACAGGCAGAAGGAATCATTTCCGACCATATAAAGTAACTTTTTTCTGGGATGATGTCTCCGAATTGGATGATAATTGGCCCAAAGGGAGCTTATTATGAGAGAAGCTTAACCCCAAAATGTGAGCTTTTTTGGAGCTCTTTTGCGGAAGTTCTTCGCTTAAAAGTGTAATATTGTGAATTTTTTAAATTTTCAATTACTCGAAAACGGTTTAAGATAGAGCTTGGCAATTTTTTTTCCCAAATGTGCAGGATTAAAAAGCACTTTTTAAAAAAATTTTGAAAATTTATTTATTTTTTACCTTTCTTGAAAAACAAAGGATTTTTTCAAAAAACTTAGTCTAACAAAAAAGACAGACCCATTCTTCAAAAATTCTGAACAAATATATATGAAAGCCGCATCTTTTCCAAACATTTTGAGTGCTCTAACATATCTGTTGCTTCAAAATTGAGGAAGTTCTGGCCATTTTTGTCATGTTATCTCAAAAATATTAGTATGAAAAATTTGTCAAAAATTTCTAACAAATTTTTTTGGTTCTTAATTTGGCCCAAAAATCTTCTTTGAGCTCCTTTGAGCTTCTTTGGACCCAGAAAAGAACGCATTGGATTTGAAGCTTACAGTAAAGTATATATAAAAGACATCCTATTACTTCGTAGTGGAATTCCCAGGACATTGATTTTAAATTATTCAATCGGTAGAGAATTCAAGCAGCGACCTGTATTGGCACGGTGTGTAATGCGACCGGGCGTGCTTGACTGTTCTTTTCTTTCATGTTTTTTTTCGATTTGCCAAAGAAATGATAACGATAGGATGAACAGTTCTCAAGTTATGAGCAAAATAGTGAACAAAGCCCCACCCTACCCACAAAGCCCCAGTTTCTTAAGTAGCTAATAAAAAGTGCGCTAATGCAATAAATCTGAAATGATTATCATATTAAATGCCATTGAAATTCGGTACATTACTGCTATTAATCCTGATTGAACAGAAAACAGATTTTGTGTTGCCCGCGTTGGAACACAATAATAGTTCGAAATAGGTGGAAATATGTTGCCAAATTCTGAAATATGCTTTTAGGTCGAAGAACTGTAAACAAGTCTAATTAGCAAAACTAATAAGGATATGAAAAAATCTTCTTTTCATGCAACAAATTAGTTTGCAATCAGAAAATAGGTTTTCACCTAAAATCCGATGTCTAGTTACGACATTAAAGTTTGTTCTATAGGTTATCAGATCCGAATCAAGCCATAACTACAAGTAAACCAGAGTTGAAGATTTTATGGGTTCAAGACCAGCTCCGAACCTGTCTATAAAACTGGTTCAGATTTAGTAGAGTCAGCATTTATCTAAACTAAAGGACAGAGATACCAATACAAACAAAGAAAATGTTTCTGAAGCAACAGCAACTGTAAGAAATAGAAAGAGAAAACCGATTATTGCCTAGTGATGTGTGTGTGTGTGTGGGTGCTAGTCGATGTCTGATGCACACGAAATCATTTCTCGCTAAAATCCAAATCCACGGTGAAGAGCACAAATACATATTTGCGGTTGCGTTCGATTTTGCAAAAAGCATAGAAATTTGTTGCAATTCACTTAGTTCGCAGAGTTGGAAATCCCCGGGGTCAGCTTTTTAGATCGTTTATACATGAATTTCCCCCGATATTTTCGTTCTATGTTTCTCATATTCGAAATTTCAGGTGATTTATATGCATTATTGAAATGTACATTGGGGCTAGTCCATAACCTCAGTACTTGAAGGTTGAATAAAAGTCACCAACTTCCAACTTAATTCCCTATTCCACTTAATGATGTCCCCTGAAAGCGTCAGCTAATGGTCTCCTTATTACCGACAAGTGTTGGACTGAAATCATTAACACTTTTGTTGGCCCAATGAACAGTAATTTGAATATGTCCAATAATGGGACCACAGATTGCTCTTCAATTACCACAATTGCTGGTCATGTGCTTGGGATTTATTAATGCATGAGCCAGTACACAGGTGGTGGCCGGACACCTCGTTTGGCGTCGTCTTTTGGCAATTGCCGGTCAAGTTTTTCTTCTTGAAAATGAAATTGTTGCTGTTGTGGCTGAAAACTCTGATTGTCTATGGCTTTGTGGTGTTACTCACGCTGTTGACTCATCTATTCGCACGTTTCCAGAAATTGTGGCACTTGCTTACCTGGTAAGATACCAAAGATAAGTCCCAAATTCTGTTCAGATATGGAAATCCAAAGGGGGATAGATAGGGGCTGTCACTTATCGGCAAAATAATCAATAAACTCTTATCGCGTCGACACTTTGGTCATGTAGGCAGAGAGGGGTACGTGCATGAGCCGGTCCCGACCACTTGTCAATGGCTTGTCGAGCGGTCTGGACGCCCACTATCGGTCGTGGTCTGAATCTGTTGCTGCTGCTCTTGCTCTTTGCCACTCTCCTGGTGCTCTACAAGCTAAACCAATCGCCTTTGGTGAATCAATATGCCATTCTGCACGATTATCTGGAGCGGAACCAGCCGGAGCAACTGTTGAGCACTCGCAGCATTCTGCTGTGGAATGATTTCTTTGGGAATCGACGCTGGTATCTGCCAGCCGACACACTGGGACCACAGGATTTTCGCGATCTGTTCCAGTGCCCGGTGTATCAGTGTGAGCTGACCAATAACCATGACTTTTTACCTGCTCCCGAGCTGTACGACGCCATTGTCTACCACATGGCCGAGCCATTTCCCATTTTCAACAGCATACCGGCCAAACGGAGTCCGCATCAGTTGTATGTGTTTGGGTTAATGGAGCCACCGGGCGAGACGAAACACAAACTGAGCGATGAGCAGGATTTCTACAATCTAACTATGACCTATCGTCTGGATTCGGATATTGTTTGGTCATATGGCCAGTTAATTGATAAGGAAACACACGTATATATTACACCCAATAGGGAATCACAATGGCGTCAGCCTCCTGGTGTATGGAACGATAGCCAGGTGTGGCAAGTGTGGCCCAAGAAAAGCAAAATGGCCGTCTGGCTTGTTTCCCATTGTGAGACATTGTCGCAGCGTGAGAAATTGGCAAAAGGTTTGCAGCAATTCATCCAGGTGGATATCTATGGCAAATGCGGCCCACTCAGGTGAGTGTAGCACGAAAATAAAGTGAAATGAATATGTGAAAATCTGCCGGTTTTAATCAGTTTAAAGTTTAAGTGTGTTGGAAAACATTAAGGGCCGATTTCTGTTCTCCCAGATAGCTGCTATGTGTTAGATAGTCGTCGATTTAACACTGTTATTTGTTAGTTTGTGTGACAAATAGCTCTATGTAGAAGATGTGAAATCGGCCCTTAGGCTGCCTTTACACTGTTCGACACATGAGACATGATAGTCTAGTGGTCGACAACATTAAAACGTGAAGCTTAATAAGGCAGTAAACGAACCATTCCATTCCATTCCAAAAGAATATATTTAGTGCTTTTATATGGCAATTTTATTTCCTTAGCGTTTTTCTTAACAAAGAAATTGTTAACAAGAAATTGTACAAAAATGTATAATTTTTAAGGTATTCTCTTTTAACTCATCTGATAGTTCAGCCAAGTTTGATTGAAATCGTTTCAATATATCTTATAGCTGCCATAGAAAAAATGGTACAAAATATGTACCCTCTTCAAAATCAGCTGATATCATTATACCTTTTTCTTAGTTAGGTTTTCCAATTTCTTGTGAAATCGGTTGAAAATATCTTAAAGTTGCCTTATAAAATATGGTAAAAAATATTAACAATGTGGGCCAAATAGATTTGTATACCCTTGAAGAGGGTATATTAAAATTGTCCGCATTGAAGCATTTCCTACCACATAAAGTATAAATATTCTTGATCAGCATGACGAGCTGAGTTCATATAGCCGTGTCCGTCCGTCCCTCAGTTTCTATGCTATCTCCTCCGTCAGTTTTAAAGCTATCTTAATCAAACATTGCGCGAAGTCTTTTGGTACATATACGCTGCACATCTGTCGGAATCGGTCGGATCGGATGACTATAGCATATAGCTGCCATAGAAACATCTGTGAAACATCTTTAATTTCGGTACGAAAGATTTTAGTAGGAGTAAAATTTAATTTCTGCGTCACGTGACGCTAGAACGCTGTTGTTTTAGCAGATCGTTCCAAGTGGAGAGGGGGGAAAGAGGAGTGAAGGAGGAGGGAAAGTGGTGGAAAGAGGCTAAAAGTGGGAGGAGGAAAGTGGGGGTAACTAAACAGTGATTGAACAATGACTTGAAAGTGACTAAACAGTGACTTTACGTGACTTAACAATGACTTGAGATTGACAAAGTGACTGGACAGTGAATAGAATAGTCTTAACAGTGAGTTGATAGTGACTAAACAGTAACTTAAAAGTGACTAAACTAAGTGACTTAACAGTGATTTTACAGTGACTAAAAAGTGACTTGACTGTGACTAAGCACTGACTTGACGTGACTTAACAGTGGTTTGGGATTAAAACAAACAGTGACTTGAAAGTGAGTAAACAGTAACTAAGCAGTGACTTGACAGTGACTAAGCTGTGACTGGACAGTGACCAAATAGTGACTTGACAGTGAATATGACTGTGACTTAACTTTGGCTTGACAGTGACTTAGTGGTGACTTGTCAGTGACTAAACAGTGACTCGACTAAAAGTTGCTAAACAGTAACTTGACTTGCCTTAACAGCATTACTGAAAAGAAGGAAGAAAACAGCAGCCAGTGAAACTGTTCCCAGCAAGCATTTTATGAATTCTTTGATCAAATTTGAGTGTTTTATCGATTCCGCAGTCTGATTAAAAAGTCATTATAAATGCGCTCATTTTCTGTTCGTAAATAATACTTTTGTCGGAAGAAAATAGTACCCTAGTTGCGACTCTTCATTAAGAGTCGTTTATACCCCTTTTTTCAGATCAGTTGAGACTTATTTTTGAGTCATTCGGGAGTATTTTTTGATTCGTTTTTCAAACAATCACTGTTTGAGCAAATGCATGAGCCATTTCTTAGTCTTCCTTAAATTACTTATCTCATTTTAGACATTAAATGATCTTGAATATGACTCGCTTAGATTATTCTCGTTCAAATGATATTCCAAATGCTAGCTCCTTGTTTTCTTCTTTTAAAAGATTGTCATTGCTGATTTAATTACCCTTGAGAGGGCTTGTGCTTTTAAAAATAAGCCCTTAAATTTAGCATCATGTTTCACATCAAAGCCTCATGAGTGTTATCGACACTCACACTTTTTTTTGTTTTCAATGGTAGCGTCTTTATACTTTCAAGTTATAAAAATTGATTTCAGCGTCACGTGACGCTGACGTCAAACATATTTTGTGATGTTGTTTTATGGAGTGAGCAGGCACACACACAAAAGGGCAGAAAAAAGGCGGAGAAGGGGATATGAAGGGTAGATAGTAGAAATGAAAAAGGTGATGAAAGAGGGATCAGTGACTAATCAGTGATTTACTAGTGACTTGCAAGAGGTGATGAAAAAAAGGGCAGAAAAAGGTGATAAAAACAGGAGGCACAGATGGAAAAGAGGTGGATCAGTGACTAAAGAGTGACTAAAAAGTGACTTAAAAGTGACTGAAGAGTGACTTAAGAGTGATTAACTAATTATTTTGTAAGATATGTTGAAAAAGGTGATGAAAGAGGGGAAACAGAGGGAGAAAGAGGTGGATCAGTGACTATTTAGTGACTTAACAGTGACTAAACAGTGACTCAAAAGTGAATAGTGACTAGCAAAGGTAATAAAAGAGGGTGGCAAAGATGATGAAAAATCGGAGAAAGAGGTGGATCAATAACTAAAGAGTGACTAAAACAGCGACTAAACAGTGACTAAAGAGTAATTAAATAGTGACTTGCATCAGTTTTCACATCAAAGCCTCGTGAGTGTTAGCCTAAATTGCAATATCTCGGGAATCAGAGTAGCTAGAGACATGAAATAAATTGCCACTGATAGAGAATTGATCAAAGAAAGATTCTGAGATACTCTGAAAGCATTTCTTGGTATAAATAAAAGAAAACTATAGTGTTATGGTTTTGGCACTTCGCTTTGGATCGCATCCTTAAGTCTTTTCCTGGAACTTCCTCTATCCTTAAGGCCAATTATCTGAAAGTCGCTTCATAAAGAAAAAGCCAAAAATTGTCTGAAGAAATAGAGAAACACCGTCATGTGGAAATTCCAAGAAAGGTATTAAGGTGAAAATTTTGTTTACCTTTCTTATTCGTCCGATTCTTGTTCTTGCATCTGGTCTCCTGACTATCATTGGCACAACAACCTTTCTTTTGTGTACAAATCCTCATCTCCGACTACCACCTTCTTTTGAAAATACACAACCAGATATATTTAAACAAATACAGGCTTAGGAACAAGACTAGGATTGTACCTCATTTGGATCAACTCAATATGTGATATAATTTAAGTCACTGCTATTGACTTCAGATTCAATTTCAACGTTTTTAATTCACAGTTTCAACTCATCTGCAATCATTTCTCTTTCCAGCTGTTTGCAAGGCGATCCCCACTGTAAGGACATGCTGGATACCGACTACAAATTCTATCTGTCCTTTGAAAATGCTTTATGCACGGACTATGTCACCGAAAAGCTATTTGGCGCTCTAGAGCATAACATTATACCCGTTGTGTTTGGTGGAGCAAATTATTCCTATTTTATGCCACCCCACTCCTACATCGATGCCAATCATTTTGATAGCGTAGCGGAGCTGGCCAAATATTTGGAGTATGTGGCCAGCGATGTTAATGTTTACATGACCTATTTTTGGTGGCGAAAATTCTATGAATTGGGTAGGAAATCGCCATTCTGTCAACTCTGCGCCCAATTGCATAGTCCCAGTTGGCGGCACAAGAGGCAGGTGTATGGCAACATTGAATCCTGGTGGTTCAACAGTTGCAACTTTAAACCCAACATAGAATACGCACGAGACTGAGAGGGATAGAGCGAGCGGTGGGCATGAGTCAGAGGGAAACAAAAGTAATAAAATGAAATGTCTACGTTGTAGTTTTAGTCATAGATTATTTAGTTGATAAGAACCTTATCGAAGTTTACTCTAGTTAATACAAAATGTAAAAATGTTACGAAATTGCATGACAAATTCTCAAATAAAATGTTGATAATACTTATTAATTTGTAAAACATTTCTCACATTTTTGTTTACCTCTTCTTACTGACAACAAACAGATAATAAAATTAGCTGATAAGTATAAGTGGGGCATATCTGGTGATAGTACATTTTGGGAGTCATAGATTATGGAGTGAGTCGGCACAAAAGATAATGTTTGATAAGTATACAAGTATGTGTCAAGCTGTAGGTCGTATTTTAAGTACTATGATTGATTTATAAAACTGAATTTATTGTATTAATATATAAACTGTATTTTAATGTTTTGTTATCAGCTACCGCATTTTATTCTTACTCAATATCATACTTCATCTAAATACGCTCGTACATGTAGTGGTTGAATGTCACAACTAGAAATTTAATATTTTGACCTTAGTTTCCATTTCTGAAGAGCGAATTTTAAAAAATGACACTTCCAATTCCACCCTCTAAAAGCTAAGTGCGCTTGATTTCGGAAAATTTGATCAAAGCCAAAGAAATTGTGACGAAATTCGAATCCATGAGCTAATTGAATACCTACAGAAATTAACTCTCATACATTTAGTTTTTTATTACTATCGAAATGTTATCGATTTGCGTAGTATCAGCAATATGAACAGCTTAATGCGGGAAGGGACTTAAGAAAACCGCTGCTTTATTTTGTGGATATGTTTAACACCTCTGCCAAATTTCCTTTTCTTAGGAATTAAATGTTAAAATGCCTTCATATTTACTATGAATGAATCCCGAAAACTGTCTACAAAGTTGCATAGGCATAGTGTGACCGCATCCAAGTTAGTGTGACCGTAATAATTTGCCAGTAAAACAATAGTTTTAGAACGAACACGCAGAATATCAAAGTCATTGCCCATTTATTATCAAATAGCCAAGTGAAATAGCAGTAGAAACAGCCGATGAAGAGCATTTCCATGGAGAAATTTAAGAACAGAGCGCTGCTTTATTAGTGGTATTAATGACAGTTGATTAGCTTTCGAGATTGCAAAATCAAAGCAAAGTTGGTGGATCGACCCTGATTTCAATTTGACTTTCTTTCACTTATAGACAATTGGCGCAAGATTTATTTCAATTAGCGAAAGCCAAAATGGCGATAACATTGTAAATTTTATCTTTCTAAGCTTCTTCAATAATAGTTTGTGACCAGAATATGTAGTTTTAAAATGTTTGCAACTTTATAGTAGTAGTAGTAGTTCTTCTTAATTGATTTTGTAGAATTTTTTCTTTAAAAGAGTTGGATTTGTAAACATACTATCTTATAAAGAAGGTGATATAACTAGCGTAATTTTACGTACAAACACAAAATTAAGCTATTCTAAGTTCGAAGCATACATTTAATTTAATTTGAATGATTTGAAAAGCTTTCGTTAAGAATTTTTTCGATAGCGGGTTGCATCTATGAGAAATTTTGCAAGCCTTTTCTAGTTTGATCCATTTAATACCATTTTCATGGAGAATGAGTATTAGAGATAAAATTTGCGGTGCTAAGCAATAGTGCCCAAAAAGATACTGCCATTAGGAAATCACAGTGGTTAGAGTGACACGGGCATATCCTTAAATCCAGAGAGCGAAAGCTGACTAACTTCTGGCAGTAGCCGTGTCGACTGCGTAATCGTTTAGTCTAGATATCCTAGTCTATGCCATTTTCCTTACGGATTTTTTCCTATACTTAAAATAATATAATATATAATAAAAATATAATATATATTCGGAGCCATGAAGCAAAAAGTCAAAGAGATAATCTTTACGCTGCCTCTCAATTTTGCTGTAGCTAAACGATTGTGCCCAAAACGATTCATAGTGCCAGTAGGAAATCACTGTGGATAGAGCGAGATGACCATATTCCCAACAGTATCCAGGGAGCGTAAGTAAGAGCGAATAGCTGACCAATTTCTGAAAGAAGCGGTGTCGACTGAACAAAGTTCCTCTCTAATACTCATTCTCCATGTCGAAGCTTTGTCTTTATTGGACAGGTCGCACAGAAATGTGCCACGTCTTCCCTCTCCCGTATATTGCAAATTATGCACTCAATTCAACTACGTTCTAATGGTGGGTAATATAATTCAAAGCCAGTATCTCTGTCCGAGCTTTACAAATGATTGAGATAGTCCTGCAGTCGTATTGGTCTTTCAAGAATTAGGTTTCCTTCAATTTATGCGTTAGTTGGCTATATGTGTTGCGAGTTTGACTTTCTAGTGCAGAGACTTAAAAACTATATCGAGCTCGTCCATCGATTACTTGTAGGAGGGCACTTTAAGAGACGCTGCAAGTATCGGGCAGCGACACGTCTAGTCCCGAGCCCGACAATAACCAGCGACAACAACAATAGCCTAGAAGACCAATGAAGAATCACTTTGGCAAACCGATGTTACTACTAGCTCAGTAGGGAGTTCAAGAGCAGGGCCCTCACGCTAAGATAAAAAAAATAACGCTAAACAAGTCGCTTATCATCCCAGTTCTGCAATACGGCGCAGAAGCATGGACAAATGAGGCGGCATTTATTGCAGAGGCAGAGACTATCAAACGGTTGTGATGGCCAATAAGAGTTAAGAAGAAGCGTATATCGAAAAATTGGAGGATTTATAATTTTCATGATCAAATGTTCAAAAAGATCAAGAATTTTATTTATCTTAACGTATTTTTGACTGGGAAAATTTTGAATTGAAGTTTTATATTCTCTATCGGGGCTCTGTGTGCAATGCATACTTAGATACCGCCCTGATCCCATCCAGATCGCACCCAGATCCCACCCAGATCGCACCCAGATTCCATCCAGGTCACACCCAGCTGCCCTCTTCAGCATCTTTTCGACCTCTTCGATTCCCCCCTCTGTCCCTCATTTTCTGTATGTGTATGCGTCACGTGACGCTGAAATCAAATATTAGTCCTATTAAAATTTTCCGTATCGAAATTAAAGATGTTTTACATTAATTTTAAATGCTAAAAATTCGCACTATCTTAAAAAACCTTTTTGAAAACAGAACAAAAACCGGTAGTGTCCTTTGTAATGTTGTAATTTGTCAAATGCTCGCTATGACCTTAAAAACTGAATACAATAAAGGTCTTAGTATATTTTTATACCCGTTACTCGTAGAGTAAAAAGGGTATACTAAAGTCGTGCAAATGTATGTAACAGGCAGAAGGAATCATTTCCGACCATATAAAGTATATATATTCTTGATCAGCATCAACAGCCGAGTCGATATAGCTATGTCCGTCTGTCCGTCCGTCCGTCTGTCCGTCTGTCTGTATGAACACCTAGATCTCAGAGATGGTAAGAGATAGAGGTTTGACATGTATGGGACAAATGCTTCTTTTTTCTGCACGCAGATTAAGTTTGTTTCAAATTTTGGCCACGCCCCCTCCCGCCCCCGCAATTTGGAAAAAACGTTATATCTCCTACATTTTTAAAGATAGACGATTTGTTTCTTCTAGAGATAGTTAGTAATTCGCAAAATCGATCGATGAATCGATTTGCCAAAGAAATGATGAAGATCGGATGAACGGTTCTCAAGTTATAAGCAAAAAAGTGAACCGAGCCCCCCCGCTACCCACCCTAAAAAAATGTTGCATACTTTTCTGATGGTTACCCTAAGGAACGCAGGAACACTGTTAAACATGTTTTTCATGAGTAACGGGTATATCGAAGTCGGTTAGAGCCGACTTTAACTTATGCTCTCGTTTTGAGCCAATTTGGAAACATTTGGTTAAATTAAAGCAAACTTTTAGTTAAAACTTTCGTCTGATCCTTATCTTTGAAAGATTTTATTTGTTTGGGGATTAAAATATTTAAAAAAAAAACAGTGACTTGACTGTGACTTGACAGTGGGTTAAGAGAGGGGAACAGTGGAAGAGGTAGGTTGGTGAAAGAGGTGGGCGAAGAGAGGGAAGAGGAGGGGAAGGCAAATTTGAATTGAATATTATTTGAATAGCGGCTGCTTTGAGGTCAAGTTGTGAATTAATTGCGATAAATTATAATGTTTAGTTCATTTCCATTAACCGTTCCCAACTTTAATATCGAATCTGCCCGCGTCTTTAAACAAGGAATTAAGAAGCAGAACCAGGATTTCATGCCCATATTTGATGAAATGACCCCTACCAGAAATGCAAACTGCCATTTCAGTTTTTAAACTTAATTACAAATCTGTTTGAATCATTAAAGAAAATGATTTTTCCTTAAAAAATTCAGTTAGACAATGAACCACAATTCTTACCAGTTTACAACACAAGATGGTCCAAAGAGTATTAATATATCAGAAATCATAGTCATAAAAATTAAATTTTTTCTATTTTAATATTGAGTTCATCCAAACGAATCCAAAAAGTGTCTTTTTGACAGTGCTTAAATGTACAATCGGATTTATCGTCGTAGAGAGCTTTGCCCATACGTTCTATGATACCGCCCTTTGGACTTTTGTATTTATATTTTGGTGGCCTTATGGCTTCGGCCTACAGTTGGTCACTCTTTTCCTCGTTTACTTGTGCGCATGCTCGATTCGAGGGCAAATGCCAAGTGTCAAATCTTGTTGATTGACAGCACGCGTTTTTGTTATTGTCAAATCGAAGCTTTTTGGTGGTAAGCTTTTTGGCAGCAGGACATATTCCCACAATTCCCGTTATCCACCTACGTCATCAACGTCATCAGCTGTGAGCTTTACGGGCAAAGCTTTTCTCTTTTTTTTTTGGCAGGACACCTCTGCGTCTCTGTGTGGGCAAAAGCACTTCCCTGTGAGAATTCGTGACATTTTCTTCATTCTGTGCTAGATTTCCCGATAGTTCAAACCAGAGAGGTAACCCGAAAATTTCTAAAAAAGTTTTGGACAAAAAAGAACTTAACCAACTGAATCAAAGAAAAGAAAATATTAGTTAGCGGTGCGAAATTGTTTTTTGTTTGGTTGTTGTTGTTTAATGAAAATTGTAAGCTTAAAGTGCGCAAAAGTGAGACGTAAGTTGCATAATTTTTGAGACAGAAAGAAAAAAAACGATTTTGTTTTTTTTTTTTGGAAAAGTGCAACCTGCCTCTGAAAAAGTGAAAAATTTTATTAAAACAAAAAAATATAAATGGATATGGATATGAAAAGAAAAACGTGTGCGCTCTATGTATCTATGTAGATGGATAAGTGTGCGTAGGAGCATACTCATTCTCCCTCCCCCACTCAACTGTTTCTCTCGCTCTCTCTCTTTCTCTCTCAAAGTGCGTCTCAAATTCATCGATTTTTTTGAGCTACTACAACAACAGCAACAACAATAGAAAAGCAGGTACTACTGCCCCCCATTGCCATTGAAGCTTATTTTGTCCTCCTTTTTTTTTGCGTGTTATACGCTCTCTCCCTCTCTCTCTACCTCTCTGACTCTTTTGGCCATGTGTACGAGATGTAATCATCTGTCAAGCAGATTTCGACGTATTTCGTAATGTTGAAACCCTTAAAATATAAAGCCAAACCAACGATTAATCATCCGCTTAAGGTTTATTCTATGCGTTGAGCTATGTGAACCGTCTTGGCCTTGTAACTACCTCTTATTCAGACCGATTTCCTGAATTTGAAATTACTTTTGCAATTTCAAAGGCTAAGAAATGCAGTGCTGTAAAACATTTGCATGGGTCGACTAATAAGTCATTGGGCTAAGCAGGAAAATGGAAAATTTTTTGGTAAAGAAATAAATTTACTTTTCCACATAATAATTTTAGAGCAACGGTTGACTCCTCGGGGCCCGTGGCGCCCTAAATGTCCGGCCCTTTATTACTTTAAAAAATATGTAGAAGCACAGCGAGTTCAACAATAAATTAAGCAAATCTGATTTTTGTTGTAGCTTCGTTCTAACTGATTTAGGTGCTCATTGCACTTTATGTGACAGTCCTTCAAATATAAAGATTCGCTAAGGACAATCGTTTGGCAAAGAATCCTCTTTATTATAATTATAAAATTTGTAAAATTTGTCGCAAAACTGCGAAAAAATCAGGGATTAAAACCTCTCGGAAATAAAGAAATTTTGCACATTGGTAACTCTCGAACAGTCTTGGTCCTCTAAACTCTAAATCTTGTGACAAAAGTTTGGTCAATGCTGAGTTCTTGTTTTCGATTTCAAATTAACATTGAATTCAGATGGAATAAAAATGACCAAAGACTAACAGTTCGCTCTGCATTCTTGTTAATGCAACTTTTGCTGGTGCTTAAACTGTAATTATTTCGCTTATCTTGTCCCACAGAAAAAAAAATCTAAATTAGCTGGTGCCAAACTTAAGCCAAACTTGTGCATTTTTGGATCGGCTAAACTAGCCAGCATCCAGTGTAATATCTTATATGTATCAGAAAAAAAATGAGGAGTGTAAAGATTTTGGTTGGCTGCACTCAATCTTTCTCGTTTGCTCTCTTTTCTTTGTCTTATGTAAAATGTTCATTGTGCACACATGAAATAAATTTACGCCAGAGCCAGCCATGCATCACGGTGTAGCAGAGAAAGAAAGAAATATTGTTCTGTCCTCTCCATTTGGCTTGCCCTGGTCAGCTATTGCTACCAGGTGCCGAAGTCACTCAAGTTTTGGTTGGGTGAATCGGTGAACACTGTATTCTGGGGAGAGCTCTTTTGCTCACTTACACAAGCATACTTTTCTGTCCTCTACATTAGTCCGGCACTAATTTACGTTTATCGAAATTTTTAATAGTAGCAAAACCGAAATTAGCCCGCATGTTTGTTTCTGTTTAATATAGTTATAAGTTACAGTTATAAGAAATAATTTTTTTTCTGTAACGGTTACGGTTGCGGCAACAAATTTTAAGGTGTTTTTAAGCGGTTAAGGATTCCGGTCTCGGTTACGATTTTAATCTCTGCTTTAAAATCTTTACTTAAGTGCTGCTTACAATCACTAAATATCGTACAGAATATGGAGAATATCGTCCAGTAGAGGAAAAGGGATACTCACACAAATTTTCAAGGAAGTAATGTAGCCTGATGATAGTTATATATAGGGGTCGGTGAACAAAGTGAGCTATTTCGATCTGGCATCGCTAAGGATTAGTTCGGTTTTTAAGTAGTCCCCCTTGTAGAGGGTCCATCAGCAAAACTTAATTTAACCTAAGGGCGCGCACACATGCAGCTGAAAGATAAACTGACGGCAGCACTTAGGGCTGATCTTGAGAAATAGCTACGTTTGTACATGATAGAATGCACAACAAGCACCTGTTTTGATCTTTAAAATTCAGTTGTAAGTTTAATCAAACAGGTTTAGTTATTTCGGCTTGATGACAGCTTTTAGCCGCGTGAACTTATATTAGGGACCCGATTAAAATTCCCGAACCTCAACCGGAGCAAAACATAGTTGAAAAGGGTTCGGTTAAAAGAAGTGGTTCAATTATAGGCTTATTGCACTGAGCATATCTAGCATCTAACATTCCACATCATAAGTAACAATGCTTAATAACTATTTGCTCTGTCAATATTTGTAAATGTTTGTCTGGCCAAAATAATAAGTAGGTTGATATCTAGAGGAAGCACCCAAAAATGATGACAAATTTTTCCACTGCAAATGTTTATGATTCATGATGTGGGATGTTAGATATTAGATGTGTTTAGTTTAATTAGCCTATTATAGGATTTTTACACTGAGCACATCTAACATCCAACATCCTGAGTCATAATATTTACCATAAATAAAAAGCTGGCAAAGAAACATTTTATAATTATAATAATGAACTAATAAGTGAATGCGTAAAGAATGGTAAACAAAATAATTTATGATTATTTAGCCTTTTTATGTTTTGATAAAGATGAAAAGCAATCCCTGCCACACAAGCATCAGTCAAGCGCGCTTTTTTTAATTAGATATTTGTTTTATACAGCGAGTAATAATTAAAGGTAGCTAGAATACACACTAATGACTAATCTATATAGTGCGGTAAATTAAGGGAGAACATTTGCCCCACTAATACAGAAAGGCCGAAGGGGGTGCTGCCTTTAGAATTCCCCAATCGTCATGGCAATGCTGGCATGAGATGGCCTCTGACAACTTCCTGATGATAAAATCGAGGTTTTTGAAACAGCTGTACAGTCGACCATCATCCTTTATTGACCTTTTGAACCCGATCGAACCCAAAAAGATTCTCGGTTTGCAGCACTGCCTTTTTTTTAAAAATCGTAAAATGGTTGGAAATATAAACAGAGAACTTAACAATCAAGGCTGAAAACCTCTAAAATTTTGAAGAAGGTTCGGTCCAGGGGTTCGAACCCGTTGTAAAGTCTTAGGTTTGGTTCGCGGACCGGTTCACGGAACCCCTGAACCCTAGGTTTTGGTACGAACCTCGGTTCGCTTGAATATAGAAGAATAGTTTCGATTTATAAACACTTATTATTTAAAATAATATTCTTCATGTCAATAATGCAATTTTTAATTATCAAATTCATTAGCTGACATTTAGAACTTTTGAACACCGCTTAGTTTGAGTAAATAAGCCTTCAATCTGCTACGAGCTGTTCATCTATACTAGCTCTTAGATTGGAAAGTGTTGAAAAGCCCTTTAAACTGATACCGGAGTTTCTGAAACAGCACGTATAGTTAATGCAGTATTTTTTAAGTTCTCGTTTGTTTAACCTTTCCAAAACTTTAAAACATTCGCCGATGTGTTGGACAATAGTCGGAATCTGTGGTCTATTTAAACCACGTTAACTAGATATTTAGTTTAATACACAGATTAGGCTTTAGTTCGGTTTATTGACGGTGGGCGTGCTGCCGGTAAGAATGAATATGACACATTGGCAATGAGATTAGTGTGTGTGTGAATTAGAGATGTACATAAAAATGTGCGAGTATCGAGCATTGAACTAGATAGAGGAACTGGATCCGTGATTGGAGCAGGGTGAACTGGCACCACCACAAATCTATAACATAATTTTCAGAATTGATATTTAATATTTGATTATTGCTTTTAAAAACTTAATTTCTTCGCAATCAGAAGTTGATTCATTTAAAGGTGAATTTTAAAAACTCTCATAAAGAATTTCTTTTTGGAGCTTCAGCATGTTTGTAATGTGCTGTTTTGTAATTTAAAAGTTGTCCTGCTCGGTCCATATTCGTCCCTTATCAAATCAGATATTATAAATTTCACCTAGAGAAATGTCGTAGGATTGGAGAACTTTTGAATGATACAAGTCAGATTACAAGGAATTTCATATTTTTATATTGTGTGTGTCGTTGAAAAAACTACTTAATTTGTTGAACCGAACCTAATTTTTCGAAAAAGTGGCCCGGTTCGGGTTCAGGTTCGAAGAGTCAAAAATATTAGGAGTTCGGTTCATGGTCCGGTGCGTCGGACCCCAAAAACCCGAACCGAACCGGTTCTAAGGGGTTCGGTCAAGGCGCATTTCGCAGCCTTGCTTACAATAATTTCATAAAGAGGCTAACAAACAATTTGCAGGGCCCCACAAAATATGCACTTAAATGTTCAAAATTTGCCTTTTTACCTACTTTAAAGGGGGATTTTACAAGTGCAAAGTATTTTCGATTTTTTTTTTTTTCATTTTTGGATATTTGAGAATATCGCCCTAAAAGGATTTTTTAAATTCGAAATACTTCACAAGATAAAGTTTTTTTGTCGAACAATGTTTTCGCTAAAACGAGACATTTTAAAATTATTTCAAACTGATTTTCAAACCGATTTTAATAAAACTAAGTGAAATATTGTGTACTATAAAAAAAAAGAATTGGAAAAACTCTTTGCCTAAAAAATACCTAAAAAGGGAAAATTTGGCAGCCTAGTGCAATTGATTTTTGTCTTTGAATCGATCCCAAAGCTCAGAAAAATAGATTCCTGCTACCGTTTTTTGCAATAACTTTGCAATTAGACAACAGTTGCGTTATCTTATTTATGCTTATGATTTATCAGCCCATATAAGTACGTATAAAATAGGACACTCAAATAATCCTTTTTTTTAATGTCGTTCCCTGTGCAACGACTTTCCAAGTTGTTGAAGAACATTGACTATAAAAAAACACCAACCTGGCATTGATAAAAAAAAGCACACTGGTCAGAAGCAGTTTGCTGGGCAAACTGTAAACCAAATCGTTTCGATTCAAGACCAAAACAGACCTCTTCATAAAATAATTATGTTAAATCTTCTTGAATCTTAGTCAAAAGTATTTATAAGAATTGGATGGGTTCATCATTCAGGTATTTACAATTTTCACGACTTAAGAGAAGAATGAAATTTAGTGGAAGAAATTTAATATGTAAACGAAATGTAATACGAAATGTATTATAGCAATGAACCATAGCTCGAACCAAAACCTTGGGTTTAATGCTTTTAAAACACATGCTTTTTGCTTTAACGTTTCAAAATAAAGCTACTAAAACAAAAACAGGTTTCTCCTTAAAGGCCTGATTCCAGATGACATAAATTTTTATTTCGGCACAATACTTCATTCAAATAAGACTGCTTTGTAAATGGCGACCGTGACATACAATTTTATTTCTACGCTTAAGCTTGAGTTCCTTTGTCTGTTTTTGAGTTAAACAATGATCCCAACCCAAAAATAAACTGTTTCTCGACCCACGTTTATTCAGAGAAGTTCACTGTGTTGAGTGTTTCTGGTCTTATGCGGGGGTGCCACAGAAATCTCTAGAGATTTTGCGTTCTCTGAAAAACTGGAGAGATTTCATTTTCAATAGAAAAGTAGTTAGAGAAGCTGTTCAATTGAAGTTCCATCTCTAAAAAAGGGCTGAATTTCTGGCCAAAAATTTTTTTGTAATTAAAGGTTAATGATGTTTAAATTAAATTTTTGATGTGTCAATGTTTTAGAGCATTTTTAAACTATAATTTAATAAAGTCAAATTCTCCAAAATAAAAGCAAAGGTTAAAAATTTGTTGGCAAAGCAAAGTATCTTGCAGCCTAGTTAAAGATGGCGACAAAAGAAAACGATAGGAGGAGCCACAAGTGGTTGGTTTGATAACAAAAGACTTTGGTTGTTTTTCCCAAAATTATTGAAACGTTAATTTCAATGTTTAAACTAATTAAATAATTTTTCGTTTGAGCAACTATCAGAAAATAATGTTGTTTACTTCCCAAAATTTATTTTGTTTTTAAAATTGTTTGGGTGGTGAATTTTGCTAAATCTCCTTACAAAACACGGGAGGTTTGAAACCAACCAAACGGAATTTCTGTGGCACCTAAGAATTGGAATTGGGTTGGAATTTGGTTGGAAGAGGTTTCTGTGGCACCCCCGATGGTGTTTATTTGGGATACTTATCAAAAATGCCATGGGCATGTTTACGTACATTCTGAGAATTCATCTCAGGCTGTGCCAATTTTACCGGCAAATGTCAAACAAAGTGCAACAAAAGTTTCGTTGCTGAATAGCATTGAAAATTTGCCAAAAACAATTTAGATTGGAACTATTTCAAGTGTTTGGCCATCAAAACTATCCTGCTGATTTATTTGTGTTGCATACTTTCAAGCGCCGCCAACATTTTTCCCACCTTCTTTCCTTCTCCCATCATCAATTTCAACTCAAGTGTGGGCAAGCTTCGGTTGTCAATTGTTGTTGCTGTTGCTGTGTGTGGTGAAAAAGCTCTCTTTTTTCATGTGTAGGTACACAATTGAGTCTCGCTGTTTCACCACCCAGCAAGTTAGAGCAAGAGCCAGAGTGAGAGTGAGACAGAGCATTGAATTTTTCCCAAGGCAAAAATACGAAAAGAATAAAATCAAATTAAATGTTTTGCTCGCAAATAGATAGAAAGACGCCACTCCAAAATCAAATCTTGTGGACAGTGCGGCGGTGAGTGTGCCCCAAATGTACCCTAGATGCATCCCCGATCTGCTCCAGCTTATATAACTCCCCCTTCACCCGTTGACCGCTCCCCCCAACTGTTCAGCCGAGTGACGAGACTTTCTTTATCCACAACTTTTGCAGACCGATCTCGATGTCTCCGCAATTAGATAATGCTTAAGCTACCAAAGGGTCTAAAAAAGAAAAAGAAGAAGTCGAAAAAGGACCAAGAACTCTTCACCGAAGAGGAGCTCAAGCAGTACAAGCGCGAGCTCAGGGCCAAGCAGGAGGCTGGCGAATCGGACGCAGCCGCATCAGACGTCGAGGGCGCTGCTCCAGTTGAGTCGGCTGCGGCGGCCGCCACATCTGCTGCAGCAGCTTCAGCTCACCCACAGGATCAGCCCGCTGGCGACGAGGAATGGGCCAAGTTTAAGGCTTTAACCTCGGGCGTTGATAACATCTTGCACAAGACCCAAGACGAGCTAGATCGCATCAAAAAGGAGTCCTTCTATCAGCGGCTACCCTCGGCAGCGGAGAAAAAGAAGCAGGAGGAGGAGGAGGCCGCACGTCGTGAGGCCGAACGTCTCGAGAGGGAACGTCAGCGCCTGGCCTTGATAGAGGCGCAGCGTGACAAGCTAGCCGAGGCGGTAGTCGAGCTCTCCGACTCAGAGGAGGAGGCAGAAGACGAGGTAGATGATATCTTTGCCACCGACTATATCGAAGCAATTACCAGTGGTGAACTCCAACTAGCGGTGGTACCCGATTCGCCCATACTTCAGCCCGACGACGGTCCGGATCCCTTTGATACTGCCTACGCGGAGAAGGTTATTGTGGGAGCGGACAAGGCCAAGGGCAACAAGAAGCTAGTGAGTCTAGGAGCAGCTGTTGAGGTGCTCTCCGGTCGGGTGGATCGTGAGCACGCGGTAGCCCTAGCCAATCCCAAGCGCAAGCTACGCAAGGGCATTCAAAACTTATTGCTCAGCGAAAGTGTAGAAGTTGCCGATACCGAGGCGGATCTCTTGGTGTCGAATGAGCCACAGCATAATCTGCTAGATGATTTAGTAGATGACGAGGTTTCTGAAGTGCCCATTGATTTGAGTGTTTCGCTGCACTTGCATTTGATACAACCTCATAAGGTAGAGGAAGAGGAGGAGGAGGAGGCCGTAGAAGAATCGGTGCTAGATCTAGCCGCATTCGAGGAGGACGACGAGTTCGCAGAGCTAGCGGCCGAGTCTTTAATCAAAAAGGAAGAGGTGACCATAGTCAATCAGGTGATCTTAGAGCCGACCGCGGAACTTGTACCCGAAACCAGCTGGGCCGAGTTCGAACCAGAGCCCGAGGAGCAGGATACAGGTAAGTTTGGCAAAGACTCAGACCCTACCCAACTTACACATTTCATTCACAGGCAAACCTAAGCGACCCCCACCCCCTGTACGTCCTGCCACTGGTCCTCATATAGTACCCGGGGCCATTTATATTAGCGACGACGAAGATCGGGACTTGGAAGACGATCCCTTCAACACCAACTACGCCGAGCAGGTCATCAAAAAGACCACCGTACTTGAACAGGACGACGACTTTGATCCACGTGCCGAAGAGCAGTTGGGCGTGCCGCCAGCCCGTGATCTGTTGGCCGGCAGTGCCACTGACTTGAGCCAGGTAGTACCGGCTCCCTTGAATCCCACCCTCAGTTTGGATCAGCAGGAGCCAGGCGAGGACTTCGATCCGTTTGATACTTCCGCCGTCAGTGCTTTGGTGCAGCCCAAGGCCACCGAGTTGAGGTTTCTGGAACGTGAGCTGCTGGATAAAACCGAAAGCTCGAATCTCAAGCACTCCTTGAGCGATCCCGACTTTGATCCGCGTGGCGGTGAGGAGCCCGCAGCGGAGCTCTTAAAACCGGAACCAGAACCCGAACTCCTGCTAGACAGTGCACGACGCAAGTCCTCCCTGAGTCTGAACATCCAGGCCAAGAGTGTGGGCTTTCTGGTGCCCAGTCAACAGGACTTGCTGGGAGTGGGTAATGAGGGTTTGGGTGCCAATAAGAAGCCATTGACACCCTATTACGCTCCATCCTCGCAATCCATAGCTGAACGTGAAACGGAGGCCGATCCCTTCGACACTTCATATGTGCCCGAGGCCAAGCTAAGTGACATTGAGTTGAAGCACATTGAAGAGGATCTAGCAGGAGCCACGCTCAAGCACAGCCTTTCAGATCCGGACTTTAATCCCCGAGCACCGCCCACCCCAGTGCCGGCAGAGGTTTTACTGGCCGTTCAGGATAATATTGATATTAAGGTGCTGACGCCAGCCCAAGAGCGTCGACAGTTGCCTAAAGTAGATCCAGCGGACTTGGATCCCTTTGACACCTCCATAGCTTCTGATCTGAAGCCGGGACAAACGGAATTGAAGCTACTGGCGAACGAACTGCTGCCGGAGAGTAACACGGGCAAAACCGACGTCTTAGATACACAGAGCGACGCCCAAGAGTTGGGTTTGGGTGATAAGGTGCTGACACCCTCGCTGCCACGTCAGGACATAGATCCGTTTGATACCTCCATAGCGGAGAATCTAGGACCGGGAGAGACAGAGATTAAGCTGCTAGAGAGTGAACTGATTGAACGCTAAGCGACAAACAAACATGGCCAATCCTTTTCTCATGGACGACGACCTGGATGGTGGCTCAGATCTGGCCGCCAATCCTTTTCTCATGCAATCAGAAACCGAGGAGGCGGTGGCCGAGTCGGAAAACCCGTTCGGTGAGGCCGCCTCCAATCCCTTTGCCTTTGGTGGCGATGATTTGGAAGCAACGGAAGCAGAACCGGAAGCGGAGCCCCATATACCCCAACTGGATCCAGCTATGAGTTTCTTTGGCACCACCATTGAGGCGGAGGACGATGCTGTGAGTCTGAAGTCGGCAGCCGGCGAGGAGGAGGACAAGGCGCCGCGTCCTCAGCCACCGCCCAGCACACAGGAGCTCATCAGCACCGTCTCCAGCCAGCTGGAGGAAACCAGTTCCGAGCTGCTGGGACGCATACCCGCCACCCGCTCACCTAGCCCCGTGTCCATGCGTGATCTGCACTCGCCCAGCCCCACTCCAGATTCGGGTTTGGCTGATCTGTTGGATGTGTCGGACAGTGGGTCGAGTAACAACCAGGTCATGGAAGTGGATCTCATAGCCTGCCAGCCGCCTGATAATCCCTTTGCAGTGCCCACTGCTGTGCCCACGCTGCAAGGTGCCGCACCGATGCCTTCACCGGCCAAGCAACAGCCGCCACGTCCGCCACCACCACGTCCGGCACCGCCCAGGCCCACGCCACCGGCTCTGCCGCCCCAGCGTCCACCGCCGCCCGCTGCTCATCCCGATGATCTGCTCGACATGTTTGGCAGTAGCAGCAAACCGGCCAAGCCACCGCCACCCAAATCCAAGGAGGACATACTCAGTCTATTTGAGCAGCCACAGGCTGTGGTGGCCAAACCGGATTTGCTCAATGATGATCTGCCGCAGGCCGCCGCCGCCGATGCCGACGCAGATGCCGCCGACGACCCGGACTCGGATGAGCCCAAATTCAGTTCGGTGCTGATACGACCAGATGAGAGTACTCATGACATTACCTCACAGCCGCAGTCGGCCGTTGTAGCGCACATGGCCGCACCACTGGACACGACGCACAGACAGCGGGCACCCACGCCGGATATAGAGATCACCACCGTGGAGGATTTGCCACGTTCCGATGATGAGGAAGAACCAGAGCCTGAACCGGTCAAGGAACCAGCTACTGAACCTGACCCCGAACCGGAACTACCCGTGGAATCGGATCAGAGTCCAACCACTGAATCCACAGCCCATACACAGGAGGCCACAGTGGCGGTGTCGGCGGATGAACCGGAGCCCGAGCAAATGGACACCGGCTTGGACTTCCCACTGGCCACCAGTGGTCTAGCCAGTGGACAACTATCGGCCAATCCATTTGCCAGTCCCGAGGAGGAGGAGGACAACGGTTTCGCTCCAGCGGCAGCGGTAATGGAGGGCAACATCTTTGCCGTAGATGAACCGGAGCCGGAGGTAGAGCCGGAGGTTGAGGCCCCAGTGACCAGCAACATATTTGCCGCTGAACCGGATGAGTTTGATGCCTTTTCGGCCAAATTTGATTCGGTGAAGAAGGATAATCTCAGCATGCTGGATGGTTTTGCTGGCTCCGGAGCCATAACACCCACAGGCGGAGATGGTAAGTCTTGGTTTCCATTTTCTTCAGGATTTGCTGTGGTGTTAATTCAGTTTTTCTCCCTTAGCTTGGGGTGACAGCGCCTTCGGCTCGGCCAACAACTCTGCAAATGCTTTTGGAGCACCCGTCGCCGCAGATGATGGTTTTGGCAATGAGGATGATGATTTCTATGCCATGCAGGCCCCCGTCAGAGCCGACTCGGTGGAGTCCGTTGACAAAGAGTTCAGTGTGGTAATACGACCCAAGGCGGAGGGTGCTGGTGGAGTAGCTCCTCAACTGGCCCCACCACCGCCACCGGCCAGAGTAGTTCCCCAGCAGCAGCAGCAGCAGCAAGCGGCTTCTCCACCCGCCGTCAATCCCTTCGAGGATGTCAGCGGTTTTCCTGCTCCCTCGGAGTCTAGCCTCAAGCGCACCGACTCCCAGGACACACCACAGACCCCGCTCTTCGATGAGGATGTCTCACAGCCACTGGAAGACTATCCGCGCCTGAATTACGTGGGACCCGGCTGGGAAATGCAGCTGCGTCAACCCAACAAGAAGAAGATCACCGGTCAACGGTTCTGGAAGAAGATCTTTGTACGCCTGGCCATCCAGAACGATGTGCCCGTAGTGCAGCTGCTCAATCTGCCGGGCGACAAGCAAGCCTTTCAGGAGCTGCCCCTGCAGCCCTCCTACTCAGTGTCGGAGATTGGGGCCCAGCAGTACGACCAGTTTGGTAAAATCTTCACCATGAAGCTGCAGTACATTTTCTACAAGGAGCGACCCGGAGTACGTCCCGGCCAGGTCACCAAGGCGGAGCGCATCACCAACAAGCTGACCAAGTTTGCACAATACGCCATTGCTGGCGACTATGAGGGTGTCAAGGAGTTTGGCAGTGACCTCAAAAAGCTGGGCCTACCCGTGGAGCACGCTCCCCAATCCTCGCAGCTCTTCAAAATCGGTTCCATGAACTATGAGGATATGAAGCAGTTCTCGGTGTGCATAGAGGAGGCTCTGTTCAAGCTGCCCGCCCTCAGGGAACGGGCCCTGACCTACAAAATGGAAGAGGTGCAGGTCACAGCAGTGGATGAGATAACCGTGGAGCAGGACAGTGAGGGGAAAATACTAAAGCAAATTGCACGTGTACGTCTCTTCTTTTTGGCCTTCCTCACAGGCATGCCCACCATTGAGTTGGGTGTGAATGATATGTGGCGTCAGGGTAAGGAAGTGGTGGGACGTCATGACATTATACCGGTGGCCACGGAGGAGTGGATACGCCTGGAGGCAGTGGAATTCCACAGTGTGGTCAATCAGCAGGAATACGAGCGTACGCGCACCATCAAGTGAGTAAAACGAAACTCAAATCGAGCACCAAAGCAGATGAATTACCCATGTATTCACATAGGTTCCAACCACCCGATGCCAATTATATTGAATTGTTACGCTTCCGTGTGCGTCCGCCCAAGAATCGTGAACTTCCGCTTCAGTTGAAGGCCACCTGGTGTGTGACAGGCAATAAGGTTGAGCTACGTGCCGATATTCTGGTGCCAGGATTCACTTCACGCAAACTCGGACAGATACCATGCGAGGATGTTTCAGTACGTTTTCCCATACCCGAATGTTGGATATATCTGTTTCGTGTGGAGAAGCATTTCAGGTAAGCTTGAAAACGATGAACCACTGAACCGAAGTAGTTTTAACTACCGTTCGGTTTGCTTTCCTGCATTTTGTTTAAGAAACTTGAAAGCTCCATAGGTATGAATACGTAAGGTGTAATTGGTTCATTAAGGATCGAACATGTAAAGATTTCTTCTTCTTTTTTATCTTCTTTATCAGATGATGATGGCCCACAACCGTTTGACGGTCTCGGCCTCTGAAATCAGTCGCTTCTGCTCTGTGCGAACTGGCTCCAGTTGGTCACACCAAGCTTGGCAATGCCTAGTAGTCCCATCTTGGTGGTGGTAGTCCCCGCTTGCGGCCACCATAGTCAGTCGTCTTCGATTTATACGCCTCTTTTACTGCAGCTTCTTTGTTTGACCAGCGCAGCCACTGTTGCTTTTAGCTCTTGACCAGACAGGTGTCCCAATAGAGCTCATACATTCTTTCAAATGCAAAATCATCGCCAATTTGTAAAGGTCCATAAATCTTTCGAAGAATTTTTCGATTAAAATGCCAATCGCCACCTCATCTGCTGCTCTCATTGTCTATGCTTCTGCGCCGTATTGCAGGACTGGGATAGTCAGCTACTTGTATAGCGCTATTTTCGTTCTTCGAGCTAGCGCTCTTGAACTCCCTACTGAGCCCATAGTAGCATCGGTTTGCAAGAGTGATTCTGATGTTGTGGCTGATGTTGTTGTCGCAAGTTA
The DNA here is from genome assembly GCA_018904275.1 of Lordiphosa clarofinis. NCBI lineage: Eukaryota > Metazoa > Arthropoda > Insecta > Diptera > Drosophilidae > Lordiphosa > Lordiphosa clarofinis. The sequence goes on along the minus strand of JAEIGQ010000077.1, from coordinate 638,869 downwards.
TCGTCGTTCCGAGGTAGACCAAATCCTGTAAACTCTAATGTTATACTCTCCCATTGTAGCAGATTATTCAAGACGCGTAGACTTTATTTCCGCGGATACCAGGTACTTCGTCTTGTCCTCATTTATCAGTTCAGACTGCCTCTCAATCTCTGAAAACGCCCTGCTTACCGCCCGTTCGGTCAATATCATCGGCACATGCGACTAGCATTAGATCTTTATGAATAAATGCGCCCTTTCTGTTGGCATGTGGGCACTGGTGCAGTAGATTAAAGAAGTCACACGATAAGGTATCGCCCTGCCTAAAACCTCTTTTTGTATCAAATGGTTCGAAGAGGTTCTTTCCTATTTTGACGGAGCGTTTCTTACTTCTCAACGTCATCATGCAAAGTCGAACGTACTTTGCTGGTATACCAAATATAGACAGGGCTTTAACGAACCTTGGCCTTATCGATGTGTCGAAGACTGATTTTTAATCAACAAATAGATGTAGTTGACCTTCTCCCGTAGGTCTTCTCCAGGATTTGTCGTAATGTTAATATCTGGTCTGTGGTGGTTTTACCAGGTCTAAAGCCACACTGATAAGGTCCAATCAGTGTGCTAATAAGCGGCTTTAGACGTTCCTCTTTCCTCTTTTATAGATTGGACAAGGAACGCTTAGACTCCAATCGTCGGGCATGCTTTCGTCAACCCATTTACGGCAAAGAAGTTGGTGCAGGCACCTTACCAATTCTTCGCCTCCAGCATTGAACAGTTCTGTGGGATGCGCATCAGCGCCAGGTGATTTGCTTTTCTTTAGCCTTTGTATGGCTTAACAGACTTCCTGTTTGTTCGGCGGGTCTATCTCTATGTTGTCGATTGTAGGCATCGCTACTGCTCAAGAGGCGACATCATGTTCGTCATCGCCTCCCAGTAGGTTGAAAAAGTAACTTCTCCATTTGTCAAGTGCCACTTGCGGATCTGTGACCAGATTCCCGTGTTCGTCTTTGCATTGTGGGACTCTGGACTTAAAACCTTCTGTTTATTCCTTAATAAAAAAAGCATCTCGACATCCACTCGCATGCGCCTTTCCTGCTAATGCTTTTTTTTTTAATCGCCTAGCACGATCTTTATATCGTGATCGGGGCAGCGCTCGTATAGTTGTCTGTTGGCGCTTGAGCACATTATTAAAATATTTTGCCTTAAGTCTAAGCGCGGCTAATCGCTCGACAACTGGTGTGAAGCTGATGACAGAGCGACGAAATTCGTGCTTTAAAGCATGCCCGATCTAGTAGATCTCCCGGGGAGTGTTTTCTGTTCTGTTTCCTCTGTTAAAAGTGTTATCAACTTGCTCCCTTGTCCAATCCATCGCATTTCTTGAAGTGCGGTAACGTCTGATAAATATTTTTTGAGGACATTCACCAACTAGAGATTAGCACCATCTTTGTTAAAGGTGCGGACATTCCAAGTGCTTTTCCTTAAATCGTGGTCCTTAAAGCGTTTGCGTAGGTCGTCGTCAGAGGGGGTCCGTATCCAAGGCATTGTTGTCGCAGTTTTCATTGGTGGGTACCAAACCCGACGCTATAAATTATACCCTGTAGGGAAGGACGGATCGCCACTCACGTTTGCCAGCAGCGTTGCGAATGCATCGCTCTGTTTTTGGTGGTCACCACGAGGAGGTGTGAGTCGACTTGAGACGCAGTAAGCCATGCTGAACCGATCAGCACCCTTTAGTTCCAGAAGATCTATGACTAGAAGTTCTGGACCACCAGAAATAATGGAAATGGAAATCAATATCCACTACAAGTCAACTCATACATATGCTCCTGTATGGCAAGCTGAGTTTTAGAAGACAGACGAACTAACCTAAAAGGAGAATGTTGCGTTTCCAAAGCCAGTTGGAGATTTAACATTATTTTCCATTATTTCCACTAGGAAACTTTCGTGAACGTCTCTAGTACAGATTTTCAGAGCACTAAGAAGCACTGAACCAAACCATTCCTGATTCCTCAAACATTTACAAAGGTCAATAGTAAAGTTATAAGCAAAAAAAATTTGGTACCCGAGCTCTACCAGCAGCCGTCATATTAACAATATCTAAAATTGGACACAACTCGTAACTTCTGCAAACTCCCTTCTCTCTCTCAGATATGGCTCTGTAAAATCAGCCCATCGACGTACGGGCAAAATCAAGGGCATCGAACGCATACTGGGTGCAGTGGATACTCTTCAGGAATCCCTTATTGAGGTCACCTCGGGACAGGCCAAGTATGAGCATCATCATCGTGCCATTGTCTGGCGTTGTCCACGCTTGCCCAAAGAGGGTCAGGGTAAGGTCCCAACTCCAGTGTCTTCTTTCGCAGTTCTAATTTTATGTTTACTCCATGATTAGGCGCTTACACCACCCATCAGTTGGTCTGTCGCATGGCTTTAACATCCTACGATCAAATACCCAGTGAACTGGCGCCATATGCATTCGTGGAGTTTACCATGCCCGCCACGCAGGTCTCGCATACCACCGTGCGCTCGGTCAGTGTACAGGATTCGGATGCCGATGAACCGCCCGAGAAATATGTGCGCTATCTGGCACGACACGAGTACAAGTGAGTGTTTAGCTTAGACATGCAATTTCTTTGTAATCAATCTCTCGTTCCTTCCAGGGTTGGCATCGAGACCACGCACGGCGAATCCACGAATGCGTATCTGGCGGCAACGCGTCCCATACGCGAAGAGACCACCACCACGGTACAAAAGCCTGCCGCCTCGCCAGTGCCGCCCAGCGATTCGGATACGGACTCCAATTAAGCTGAAGACTTTCTGTAGATACAAACAGGTTACTTAATATGCAGCATTCTTGATTTTACTTCTAGCTCGGTCAGTGAGTGTTCTCGTTTTTGGGGTTAAGTTAAAGATTAGTTGACAATAAAGACGACAGGACTGGACAGGATTTTGATGTGGAGCACCCCTGGATCTTCTTCGAAACGACCACGTAAAAGTCAACCCATACATATGCATAGACATAAAGGTTATAACTATCAAAACATATATACTAAATACATACGTGCATATAATTTAAAGGACGTTCATAGTTGTTAAACCCAAAACCAAAGAAATGAAAAGCAATTTCGCAAAACATCGTTCATCGTACGATTAAGAGAAAGCAGCCACTACTAAAGCCCCATAACCCCTTTGCCACAACTGAACTATGTAAGCTTTATCATTGATTTGAACAAAAAACCAAATGCAAAAAAACTTATTCAAAGTGTTATTGTTGTGAATCAAGTAAAATTATATTCAAACTATTCAAAAGAAAATATACGAAAAACCAAAAAGAACATCATCTTTGTTAATGAACAAAAAAACGACGTTTATGAAGCAAAACTACATACAACACACAGAGAGAAAATACAAACTCCGAACTTGAGGGTCTAGGACAGAGAACGCTCTAGCAGCACAAGTGTTGTTGTAAAGCACTTTTTTGAAACAAAAAAAAACTATAAACATATTTACCCTATTTATACCCTTGACATTAGTTTTGCTCTCAAAACAAGATGCTGCAATAATTGACCTAAGTTGATTTTGGGTTTCATTTTTCTTTTTTTCCGAATCAAGTTCGGTTTCCCCTTTTTTCTCTCTGTGTCTTAAACTTTACGACTACGCGTATAATACCAAAGGATTAACTAATAAAATCAAATATACATACCTATACTATTACCACACACACACACACGCGCATATACATATACGAATAACTAATTGAGTTTACGTTTACTAGCCAAGATTGCATAATAGAAATTTGTTGAGTGTTACGATTAATTAAATATATTGTATTATTGTCTCCCAGGCTTCATTTTCCTCATTCTTCATTTGTCTATGTATATATATAAATATACATACATATATATATACGAAATAAAATTGTACTATATTGTAAACCTTGTCCCCTCCCTTCTGTCTTTCAAAAGAACTCTGTTTATTGATTTACCTACGTTTAATCTTATTATATATATATAAAGAAGCAGTATATATATATATATAGTATACATATATATGTATTGTATGTACCATAACTGAAACACTACAAGAACAACCAGCATATAGGGGCTACCTGCCCCCACATATACTCAATCTACCTAGTGCTACTTGAAGTAAGCATAGACTATAGTCTATGCCCGGGTCAGTTATCTGGGCATGCATTATAGTTGTGCTTATGTACATATATAAACGGTATTAGCCCCTGAACTATCATAATTATTATGAACCGACAAACAAACCCAAATTGCATTGCATGCTGGAACCTAACTAGTCAAAAATAAAAACAAAACCAAAAAATAGAACAAACAAAAAAAATAAGAAAATAAATATTGAAAAACCAAATATTAAACAAATGCAACAAAAATTATTTGAAATGTTTATTTTGAGAGTGTTTTTTTCTTCGGGCGTGATTTGGGGGACAGCATGGGATGGCTGGTCACTCTGGAAGTGTGATCGATGATTCTCTGTGAGTCCTATACCTCTTATTGTCGTATTAGCAGATTTATTATAAAACTTAAGAAAGTTTTAATGTTTTCAAATACGTTTAAGTGCGATTTTGCCAGAGAGGACGAATGTGTTTATATTTCAAATTTGCAGTTACTATATTTTCTGTGTAAGTATAAAAAGAAATCAACAGTTGCACGGGAATTTCAAGAGCAAAAAAAATAAAATGTGTAACCACCAATGGGCTGAGGGTCAAAGTAGGTAAGAGTTTACACTTTTGAGAAATGGCCATTGTGACATCAACGCATGACAACGTATCCCTGAACTGAATATGAGCAGTGACCGTTACACAATTGGTCCAGCAAAGCAAATTTTCATGGCCCTCAGGTATTCGAACTTCCGACGCTTCGCAACACCGCGAATGTACAAGCCAAAATATTGTGAGTACACGCGTTAAAACACAAATTTTTATTATTATCCCTTAGCCGTATAGCTTATTTATAAGACGTAAGTTTCTATATATGTATCCTCTTAAAGGCAGCGAGAAAAATTCGGATCCAATGTCAGCTTCCAAGAACAATCGTTTATGGTTTCACATGCGTCATCTATAATATCTATAAATTTTTGATATTACGAAACCTGATATTACCCACAAAAGATCTTATCATACGAGTCACAAGAATATCGTGCACTATTTCTGTTATACGTTCATCTGTAAGTTTCTCTCTTTTTTTTTTTGTGAGATTGCCTTTGTTAAATAGAATGCCCGGCTCGGGGGTTTAAGCTAAAACGACACCGGCTACATTGGATTCTATTTTGCTCATAGTTTGAGTATCGTTTATCCAAATATTTTGATTCCTTTGGCAAATCGATAAATAATCTTGATTACTAAGTATGTCTAGAAGGTACGAACCATCTATCTACAAAACTGAAGGAAATATGGCTTTGTCAAATTGCGAGGGCGGGTGGGGCGTGGCGAATATTGAAAATAAACTTGATCTGTCTGCAAGTATAAGAAGTACATATATGTCCCAAGCATGCCAAACCTGTTTCCCATATCATCTTTGATATGGTGCTTGTTTATAATGACAGACAGAAACTACTAATGAGTATATTGTCGACAAGACTAACAACGTGGGTGGAAAAGCACGACAAATTAAACGAGTTTCAAGCAGGATTTCGGCGTGGGTGCTCAACGGTCGACAACATATTCAACTTAGCCTCAATAGTCCGCATTAAATTTGAAGAAAAATTGAAAGTGTATGCATATTTTGTAGATTTTAAGGCCGCCTTTGACCGAGTATCCCGCAAACATCTCATATACAAGCTCCAAAGACATGGTAAATCAACCAAAATGATACAGTTTATCGAAAAAGTATACTCGCAAACGTGTTGCGCTGTTTGGACTGGGTGCGAGCTTTCTGAAAGGTTTGTAACAATTCACGGAGTAAAGCAAGGATGCCTTATGTCACCGCTGCTGTTTGCGCTGAACTTAGATGATCTGCACGAACACTTAGGAGGTGGCCTGTATATCGACAACACAAACATTAGGGTATTAATGTACGCAGATAACATTGTGATGGTAGCAGACACTCCCTTAACCCTCCAGCAAATGATCTATAACCTCGAGACATACTGACATATTGTGCGGCATGGAAGTCAATAAAAATCCGAGATTATGGTGTTTAGAAAGGGCGGCAGACTGGCAGCATCGGAGAACTGGACGTTTCAGGAAGAACAGGTCAAGGTGGTATCGGAGTACAAATACCTTGGGGTTATCCTGACACCTACAATGAGCTTTAAGAAGCATGTGGCAGCCAGGACAAAAGAAGCAAAGGCGAGTATAAACTCGGTGTGGGCGAACTTCATCAACAAAGGTACAGTGAACCTAGCATCTAAGTGGAGATTCTTTAACTCAGTGAGCAGAACAGTACAGTGCTATGGAGCACAAGTCTGGGGTGGAGAAATAAAGGAAGAAGCACACCAATTGCAGCGATATTTTCTAAAGAGAATACTCAAATACCTGTCAAGAATATTATTTGAGTATGAAGATTCTAGACTCCCGCATATCCTCGCTGTGAAAATGATGCGAAATAATTCTGGGTGGTTTGCGAGGCTTAGAGAAATGTTCGCGTATCATGGCATATCACTCGGAGACAACCACTCGCACCCAGATTGGATTGACCACAATGTTCGGTTCCTAAACGCATCAAAAGCAGATAACCGCATGCAGCACATGAACAAGGCGTTAGTAAGTGCAACAAGGATATATAAAGACCTTAATTATGCAATCGGACCCACATACTGCAACGAGTTCTTCAAGCAAAGCGAGATAACTTGGATAATGAAGGCCAGAGGAGATCTCTTATGGTTAAACAGCTGCCCAGGAAGAATTGTAAATAGAGGTATTTGCTCACTTTGCAATATGAATGAGCAGGAGGATATGCATCATTTTGTGGGCCGATGTCCAATACTGAGGGAATTTCGTTGGCGATATTTTAAAACTTGTACGTTTACTGAAGAAGAGGTGCTTATGACTTCATATTATAGAAGAAATGTTATAAATGAAAATTTTTAAATATTTATAAAAAAAAGTATAGGCGTAAATATGTAAATATGTATGGTTCACTTTTTTGCTCATAACTTGAGAACCGCTCATCCGATCTTTATTATTTCTTCAGCATTCTTCATTTTGCTAATTACTAACTATCTCTAGAAATTACGAATCGTCTATCTTCAAAACTGTAGGAGATATAACGTTTTTTCTGAATTGCGGAGGCGGGAGGGGGAGTGTTTGAAACAAACTTGATCTGCGTGAAGATAAAAGAAGCATTTGTCCCATACATGTCAAACCTCTATCTCTTACCATCTCTGAGATCTAGGTGTTCATACAGACAGACAGACGGACGGACGGACAGACGGACATGTCTATATCGACTCGGCTGTTGATGCTGATCAAGAATATATATACTTTATATAGTCGGAAATGATACCTTCTCCCTGTTACATACTTTTGCACAAACTTAATATACTCTATGTACCTTCGGTACAGAGTATAAAAATAAGTTTTTTATATTTAAATACATTTACTACGTTAAAATAAAATCAACATAATTCAGTGAATCGCTTATATGCAACTTTTTGCTTACAACCGATTGATTGCTTATATGCAAATGATTTGCATACAACCGATAACAGCTTAAATGCAAAAATCGCTTATATGCAAAAATATTGCTGCATTATAGATTTCGCATATAAGCGATATTTACTGTACGTCGAAATCTGTTCTACTAAAAATGTTTTTAACCTCCAGATTCGAGGAGTGACATCAAATAGAAGAGAATTCAAAATCGTGTTAACTCGTGTAATTTTTAAATTTTGCATTTTATTTTTTGAGAATTTGAACTTCAATTTAAACAAGTAAGAAAGTCGGTCAAGCCCGACTATAACATACTCTGTACCTGGAGTAGAAGCTGAATGCAATGCTGGTGCTGCGCTCATCTCTAAGTCTCTCTCTTTTTTCTCTCACTCTCACTCTCTGTCTCTCTCTCTCTCTTTAATATTGTGCGGTGTTAGTTGTAATAGGGTGGGAGGGGGTGGGGGGAGGGTGATGTACTTTTTTGATCATAACTTGAGAACCGTTCATCCGATCTTTATCATTTTTTCGGCAAATCGATACATTTTGCTAATTACACTAGTTTACAAAAATAAAAAAAAAAAATTACCCATTTCAGCTGAAATTTTTTCTTAGTATAGTTTGGAATGGTGATCTAAAAAATCGATTTCAAAAATTTTTTCATGGCTCCGTTTTTGATATATTAATTTTTAAAATTTTTTTGGTAGGTACTCTTACATTTTAAGCCATATCTCAGTTCATAATTGTCAGATAGAGTCAAGTAAGAAATAAATCGAAAGGTAATGGAGCTGCCAATAATTGCGTGGACCATTGTTTTTAAATCGGTTCAGTAGTTTGAATTCAACAACCAAGAATATTTTAAAAAAATCGATTTTTTGCTCGAAAATCCAAGAAATTTTATTTTTAAACGACTAGAAAAAATATAAAAAAATACAAAAAAATTATTTTTATTTTTCTACTTAAGAATCGCACTTTTACGAAGAAAATACGGTATTTGTGAGGAAAATCGTGTAACACGTACCATAGATGGATCAAATTGAGTAGAGGAACTAACAGTCAAATTTGAGTATATTGTGTGTTTTCAAAAATTAACATTGTACTTTTCTTCGTTTTTTGGTCAAATTATGAAGTGAACGAAAAGCCAGAACAAAATTAAAAATTAAAAACGGAACAAAAGTCGAAGCAAACGAAAATTTATTTTAAAATATTCAGAAAAATATCACATTTTTTTGCACTAAATTGCTTACAGCTCCTGTGTTTGTTCACAGATTTTGATCATCGATATCTGTTTTTCTTCGTAGAAGTGCGGTTCTTATGTAGAAAAAATAAAAATAATTTTTTGGATTTTTTTATTTTTTTCCAGGCGACCAAAAATTAATTTTCGAGCAAAAAATCGATTTTTTTGAAATATTTTTGGATATTGTAGTCAAATTAATGAACCGATTTAAAAACAATGTTTTACTCGATAACCGGCAGCGAAATAACCTTTCGATTCTTATCTTGCTTGACTCTATATGACAATTATAAAGTGAGATATTGCTTAAAATGTAAGTGCCCCTACCAAAAAATAAAAAAAAATTATATTTCAAAAACGGAGCCATGAAAAAATTTTTGAAATTGATTTTTGAGATCACCATTCCAAACTACACTAAAAAAAATTTTCAGTAGAAATGGGTCTTTTTGGCTGTAAACTAGTGTTACTAACTATCTTTAGAAGGTACGAATCATCTATCTTCAAAACTGTAGAAGATATAACGTTTTTTCCAAATTGCGGGGGCGGGAGGGGGCGTGGCAAAAATTGAAAATAAACTTGATCTGCCTGCAGCTATAAGAAACATTTGTCCCATACATGTCAAACCTCTATCTCTTACCATCTCTGAGATCTGTTTGTTCATACGGACGGACGGACGGACGGACAGACGGACAGACGGACGGACAGGCGGACAGACGGACATGGCTATAACGACTCGGCTGTTGATGCTGATCAAGAATATATATACCTTATAGGGTCGCAAATGATTCCTTCTCCCTGTTACATACTTTTGCACAAACTTAATATACTCTATGTACCTTAGGTACAGAGTATAAAAATGCATCATAAAACATTTAAAACCATCAAAAAAATATAGTTTAACTTGAAATTAACCCATAACTATAAAATGCGAAAGATGCAGTCCCGTTTTTAGAGATGAATTTTTAACTAGATTTTCTAATAAATAAATTTTCAAATGGGGCAATGCCATACCAACCATATCCAAGGGAGGCGGGCAGCCGGTAGCTGGCATTAAAATCCTATTTACAATCCGAATACCATAAAATGTATTCAGTGAAATTTTTGCTTGATTTTTACCAGAGAATCGTTTGTCTGCTGTCTGTGCAACGCTTCTAGCAGAATGAGGGACGAACCAAAGAAAGAATGCAAACCACTCGGTTATTAGGGTGAACAAAATTGGGTAAGTCAGAGCCGTTGATGCTTTGCTTTGAATATTATAATATTTGGGTAAAAAAGAAGGTCCAGTCAAATTTTAAGAAATAAATTTAAAGCTGATTTTAATCATAAATTTTTATTGATTAGGTATAGACCATTTTGTTTGGCCATCTTTGCCATTCCCAAAAGAAGCTGCACAACTGCGAACTCGTAAGACTTCTTATTCTTATAGACAAAAACTGAAGCAAGTAGATTTTGAAACGTTAAAAATGGGAACAGTTCGTAAGATATCTGATTATATTTGAATTACCTAAAATGTATATAAATACTTTTACCGAAGCAACATTTGTTCCATAATAAAGCACTCAATCACTTTGGTTATATCTTGTTTCCTTTTTTTCTTTTGCACGTCTTCTAAGCAGCCAACTCTAACTTCTTTCCCGGCAAATCTCAGTTTTACAGCCTTGAAACGTTGCCAATTGCAGTTGGTTTGGACGACGACAGCGGATGCTCCAATCATAAACTTCCTGTGCCACAGTTTGGCAACTGTTGGACTAAAACTAATTACTGGCCCCTGGCTGACGCGGCCAAAAGCGCAAAAAAAAAAAACAAAAAAATACATGGATTTCGCATTAAAATCGAATCAATCATATCAGGAAAGGCACATCCTGTGCCTGTGCTCCAGTTCCGTCAACAATTTTGCAAATCTCAAGTTGGCGATCGCATAAAAATGTTGCCACCGGCAACAAAGTGGCAGCGGGCACCGATTTTTATAGGTGGTAAAAATGTGAAGTACCCACTTCCACCTGCCTGGCCATAAACCACTCAAAATGGAGGCTGTAAGGCGAGTAGCAGCAGCTGCTGCCACCACAATTATGCAATACATGAAGAAAGCCCGGAGACAAATTGGCATAATGAAAGTCTGCTGCTGCTGCGGCTGCCACTGACGCCTTCGAGGGTCCAGGGCAAATGCAAATTTGCAAATGTCGCGTGTTCTTGCACATTTTGGATTCGCAATTCGTTTGCCTTTTACTTGCGCGTGTTGTTGCTGTTGTCCACACATGTTCCGCACACATATGCATAAAGGCTGCATAAATTGTAGCATACTTTTGTGGGCAGCCAAGAAAAGGGCAGGAAACTAGCCTCGCCCTATACGCGCCAGCGTCTTCTGTGCGATATCAAACGAATTAGCATAGAAAACTGCAAATTTGAATTATGGCCAGCAGCAACAAAAGGCAGCGGGAAGCTGAAGCAGCAGCAGCTGTTGCTGTTGAAGCGGCAAATGTATGCGCTGAAGGAGTAATCAACACAACAAAAAAAAAAAAGAAAGAGGGAGTAAAAATACATTTTGTATACCCTGCAAGGGTTGGTCAGAAGAAGTTACATGCATACCCCTTTTAAATACATAAGTTAAGCAGCTAGTGGCTGGTTTCGCCCTTTTCCAAAATGGAGGAAAAGACAAAAAAATATAAACACCGCAACTCAGAGAAGTACAATATTTGTCGACCCAATAACAATTACGCACATATTTCGTGGGTAGCCAATTACCTTGAAAAGTTACCCGACTTAGCAACACGTTTGAAATATCATTATATATTATACTCTGTACCAAAGGTACACCGAGTATATTAAGTTTGTGCAAGAGTATGTAACAGGGAGGAGGAATCATTTCAGACCCTCTGAAGTATATATATTCTTGATCAGCATCAACAGCAGAGTCAATGTAGTCATGTTCATCTCTCCGTTCGTATAAACCGAAACCAATATCGGTTTCGGTTACGCTTAAGGTCATTAAAATCATATTGTATCAAGGACAATAGGGAGAATATTGCTGAAGGATCCACAATCATTTCAAATTGCTGGAAATCGTATAATTGCCTAAATGATGAGGGGTTTCAACACGAAACTGTTAAACACTCAAAAAACTTTGTGGATCCCTCAACCCGTGCGCACACGCAAAACATAGAAAGACTTTGGTAAAGTCCGAATTGCCACATTTTGGGCGGAAAAAGATCATTATCTCGGATATTTGTCAAAATTTATGTTTCACAAACGGTACCAGAATCATAAAGACAGGATTTATTACATCTTTGAGGCAATTGGACTGCTGTATAATCCAACATCAAAAACTATAGTCAATGATTTTCCTTTTTCTGAGGTGAGTTTTTTTAAAAATGCGCCGGAGGCATAAATTTTCTGCTTGCGATTTAGTTAAAACAGATTTTTTGTTTATTTTTCCTTAAAAAAAAACACCTTAGGAGGAAGAAGAACAAAACTAAGTAGTTCACTTTTTTGGGGATTTTTGGGAAATTTTTACTTTGACACTTTATAACTCCGCTATATAATGACCAATCCAAAATATCCAATTTGATCAGAATTTCATAATTTCTTAACAAAAAATCGTCTTTACTTTCACTTTTAGATAAACCGTTTGCAACAATGGGCCTACACATGTCTTGAATTTTTGGTTAACCTCAAGCTGGAATACAACACAACCGCAAGAACAACAAAAATTTCTAAATTTAATTTAACCGATTACATATCGAGTGAAAAAAAGCTTGTTAATATCACGTCCAGTTTTTGTGTAATTTAATTTAACTGTAGGAAGAGCACTTGGCGCCAAAACGAAAACCATCTCCAGGCGCAAAAATGTAATAAATTTTCTTATAAATATAATATAATTTATTTGTTTTTATTTCTAAAAACTTAGTATTAATGTTGTTGCTTTTGGCCCGGACATTCTTTTTACAGATCTTTTTGGACTGCTGCTGGAGGCTCTCCATGTCAACTGGGTGAGGTCCCAAATATATATCTTTCCCTCTAGGGTATAAATCTAAGCAATTTATTCTTCCTTATGAATGCCCTTTAAACGATTTTTACGCTCACCCAACGACCATCTAATATCTAGACAGCACGATTGCTCAGTCGAACGAAGATTTGTTTCAGACTGCAACCGTCTTGGTCACGAACTCGAACCGTGTGATGCCTGTCTCACTCCAACCCCAGAGCAGGACAGGGCGAGGATCGAGCCTGAGCGCCATAGCAGCGCAGCAGACAGCGAAGAGGAACTGAGCAAACGTGCAATCTATTCTTCTCGCAGCTGTGGCTCACCTTTCGTTTCGGACATAATAAATAAAAATTAATAATTCCAAACAAAGTTCGAACAGCTGCTCATACCATACACAAATTCAAAGTTCGACGTTCGAGTTCGATGTTCGTGTGGTTTGTGACACTTTCGTCACACCGTAAAACGTTTGACGTCAAACCTTGTACGAGTGGTTTTACAAGATATTTATACCTGTTACTCGTAGAGTAAAAAGGGTATACTAAAGTCGTGCGAATGTATGTAACAAGCAGAAGGAATTATTTCCGACCATATAAAGTATATATATTCTTGATCAGCATCAACAGCCGAGTCGATATAGCCATTTCCGTCTGTCCGTCCGTCCGTCTGTCTGTATGAACACCTAGATCTCAGAGATGGTAAGAGATAGAGGTTTGACATGTATGGTACAAATGCTTCTTTTATCTGCACGCAGATCAAGTTTGTTTCAAATTTAGGCCACGCCCCCACCCGCCCCCGGAATTTGGAAAAAACGTTATATCTCCTACAGTTTTGAAGATAGGCGATTTGTGTATCAAAATAAATCGATTTGCCGAAGAAGATTGGATGAACGGTTCTCAAGTTATGAGCAAAAAAGTGAACCGAGAAAAAAAATGTTGCATACCTTTCGGATAGTCACCCTAAGGAACGCAGCACCACTGGTAAACATGTTTTTTCATGAGTAACGGGTATATCGAAGTCGGTTAGAGCCGACTTTTACTTACGCTCTCGTTTTTATATGGAGCTTCTCGATTGCGAGCACTTTTTTGAGTACTTCTTACCTTGCCTTAGCCTTTAAAAAATGACACCTGTAGGTATACAGTACACTTAAAGTGTCGCTTGCCTGAGTCATCATAAAGTAAAGTGAAATGGCAGACGAGAAAGTGTTCTGTCCGCCACGGCGGCGACTCTTATGCACACATATATATGCATGTCTGCACAAAGCAGCAACGGCGACAAAACTGAATTCTGTTTATGAGCTTCGAAATAATTTAATCTGTATACATATTTTCCAGATTTACAAGCTGTATCCAATTAATAACTAAAAAACTTATGTTGTTAAACTGTAAAAATGAAAATATTTTCTTTTAGAAGTCAAATTAATCCCGAATATCGGGCGCAGTTAAATCGCGGTCGTTCTAGAAAAGAACAAAATTGAATTCGAAAAGAAGGATCAGTTTGAGCACGGCAAGGCAAGACCCGGGATCAAAATGTTGATTCCTGGCGGGTTCTATTCATGCCATTCGAGAATCATACCTTTATTAATCCCCTTTTGAATTGAGTTGATCCCGAATGGGTAAATTTTTTTGGATCAGTGTTCAGTTACAAAATAATCGTTTCGGTTCCGGGGTTTAATTTTAGAGAAAAATAACATATGATGGATTTGTGCGTTCAATTTGTTTTTAAATGGATTCATTATAAAATATAACACCAGAAAATAATCATTCGACACACTTTGTCCGAAAAGTTATAGAACTGAGTTGATTTAATAAAAAATTTTGAGCCAATCGTTACAATTCTTTAAAAACTTTCAAAAAAGGCTCCTTCTGCATCGATGCAGCGCTGCCAACGCGATTTCCAAGCATTAAAGGCGTCACGGAAGGCATTCTCCGGAATTGCACCACTCACAGAAACACGTCGAGCGAAAATGCCTGTGCTGACTTTCCAGGTGCTCGGAGACAACTAACCAGCCGCTTGTTCGTTAGCTAGGAACGTCTTCTACTGAATCCAGTCGGTGCGTGCACGTTTCGATGTACAGTCGCGGCGGAAGATAATCAGTCCTATTACTTTCCGGACAAACCCCGTAGAACCGGATATTTTGTTTCGGTTATGGTTTACCAAAATAAAATCTATTTCGGTTTCGGTTACGGTTGCGGTTTAATTTGGTTATTGTATCGGTTGCCATATCTTATGTATCCTGTTAGGTTTATCAGTGTAAGCGCAGCCTTACTTGTTCCCATTCGTGTGTTCTTAAATTCAGGTTTACTCTTATTTTGGACATTAATTTTTTCTTAGTGTAAGATTTCGATTAAACAAGACCATATACATATGGTCGAGAGTCTTCCCATTAAATCTAATTTCAATTAGAAGAGTTTTGAGTGCCATTTATTATGGGGATTAGAGCTGTTTCTGTTTTGTTTTATGATTATTTCCTTAGATAAATGTAATTTTCAAAATCTGTCTCAGACCAGTGTTTCCTCTGCACTGTCGTTTTGTTTTTTTACTTTCTTTTCTTTTTCTAAGGGTCTTGCTACTTGAAGTCATTTATCATATGTAGCAATCGGTGCAACATACACACACACACACTCACACTCTTGTGCATTGTGGATTCTAAAGCAGAGATTTTGGCTGCAAAAGTCTTCATAAAATATTATGTTCAACTCCACGCTAAGCACCCGAGGGAGGAGCGGGGGGTGCACGTGACTGCGGTTTGGTTTAGAGCTGCTTACTTCGTCTTTTGGAAAATGAAAATCTGTTAAGCTCTGCTAAGCTTTCTGCCCCGTTCTTTTCTGGTTAACTTTTTCTGTTAATGAAGTTGAATGTGTTGGTCAATTCTTTTAACATTCCATTGGAATGAAATTGGTGCAGCACGTGAAGGAAAGCTGCTGTCAGCCATGTGTTATGTTGGCCCCAACACGTGCCTGCAGCAAACTCACAAATGAATTGAATAAATGACCCCCACACACACACACACATAGATGGAGTGGACAGCTGGAGAAGCAGACCCACAAGATTAACATGTTTATGTTATGCGAATTTTTAGACATCTGTCAAACTAAACAGCCGGCGGTCAATTATGGCATAATCAAGGAATAGATTGACGGACGTTTTGTGCCATTTAAAAGAAAAGATTAGATCGCCATTCCTCAGTCCTGAAACCTAACATTTCGTACGACCAAGCAAATGCCTCGACATGGCCTTTGAATGTGTGTATTCCGTACCAAAACTCTTATGTACATCGTCTAGCCGTGCGTCTAATGCGCCTAATAGACTCGTGTTTGCTTCGAAAAAAAAAACTTTTGCGGCACCCACTTGCCACGTGAGGGCGGGAGGCCCCTCTCTCTCTCTCTCTTTGCCCTTTGCAAATACGTAATCAGTGAAATTTTCATGCGCATTTTTCCTCATCTTGGGCTGGGCAAACAAGCCGTTGCTTTGAGCTGACGCTCAACTTGAAATACGTTGCTCAATTTCCATAAACACGTGAGCAAATAACACGTGTGCCTAGCAAATCAAGAGCCTGGCGCAGGCTTTAGCTAACTATTGACTAACTCCTAGAACTCCCCTCTCCCCTCTCCGCACTCCGATTTCCCGCCTCTATGTTTGAGTTTCGGCGTTGTAAAATGCGCCTCAAATTGATTTTTATTTATATTTCAAACGGAAAACTTTGTGTGCAGCTGTTGAGTTTTGTTGTTTTCCCTGCGTGCAGCTGCGACAAAAGTTGCAAATACTTGTACCTACAACGGCTCGTCAATATTTCATTTGAGTGGGGAAGCGGGGTTCCTGTCTTCATCGAATTTCGATTAAGCGATTCCAGCAAATATTGAACATAGCTCCAGCTGTTTGGGTCCCTAACACACCCCACTGAAAGGTGCAAGATTTCAGATTCGTCTACGGAATTAGACTTGAATGGTAATCAAGCATATAAAAACTGCACGTTTTGTTGTCGAAGGTTTCTTATAATTCGTTTCGTTTTAGTGAAAATTCTTGTTTATGAGAGTTTATCAAAATTTAAATGAAGAATTCTAGAACGATAAACGGCTAATTAAAATAATTGAATAATATTTAAGGGTCTTACACACACATGTGTAAACAGTTTCATTTATAGCAAACCCCGTTTTGAATGCAATTCTGCACTTAACTATTGGTCACTGTGGTAGCTGGTAGCTCTTGAAGAGGTAGCTGTTGGCTTCAGTACAAATGGGCAAAGATCGCTGATGATTTGGTAGAGATACTAATTAACTAGCCTTCTTTGAGGTGTGTTGTGTTCCTGTGCCTGTCACTTTGTCTGTGCCGAAGTTTATATTCCCTTGCAAATGCTGGTTTCGAAATATCAGAGTTTGAAAATGCTAACATTAAAATCTAACATTTTTCCTTACCTGAATTCGTTTCTATATCTATCATCGTCCGACTAAATTTCGCAAATCTGTTTGAAAGTATATGAAATTACAGAGTGTAAGAACGAAATAAAGTTTTTTCTCGCTAAGACCCATTTTCTGACCGATCCATCGCAGAAGGAATCATTTCGTCGATATAGCAATGTCCCTTTTTCTGTAGGAACACCTAGATTTCAGAGACTAGAAGAGCTGGGGCAACCAAATTTAAAGGTTCCACGTCTATTTAACACAAAACAATTTCAACGCGTCAATTCAACTCACGTCAATTCAACACAGCCCTTTTTATTATAGCACAAGATTTTTCAACACATATACAATTTCATCACAAAGCAATTGAACATCGCCAAATTTCAACATAGTACGATTTCAACACAGTACAATTTCAACACTGGAAAATAGAACACAACAACTCAAAAAAACTATATTTTCAATCTTGCAAGTGGGAATGTCAGTCGAACCTTAATATCCTCCTGCACATTTCAAAGCACCAAAGATAACATTCTTTTGTTCACAACTTGAATAACTTTCATACGAATGCAGACGTTATGTCACCCTTCTTTCCCAAAATGAATTTGTTTGCGTTTAATTTGTAATGTGTTGAAATAACGTATGTTTAATTGACTTTTAGAAATTTATGTGTTGTTTATACCGTGAATTGGTTTCTTGAATCGGCGGGGGATGGAAGCTGCGAATGTGTTGAATTGACGTGTGTTAAATTGTTGTGTTGGGTAAAATGACTTAGTGATGTATTGACGTGCGTTGAAATTGTTTTGTGAAGACTTTGTTTTGTGTTGAATTGACGGATTGTTGAATCGCTGTGTTGGGTGAAATGACTGTGTGTTTTATAGACGTGTCACCAATTTAAAATGTAGAAACCTATTGTCTGCCACAGATCAAGTAAAGCAGACTTATAGCAACATATAAGAGAGCGGATTGTGGATTACTCTTAAACACATTTCTTTACACCACCTTGAGGTAGAGTTTTAACCGCGTTGGTGTCTTCAGGAAGTCCAATCCACTTACCCGATTACGATTTATATCCTGCTGACCGATGGTTCATGAAATGTAATGTAATCTGTAAAATTGGCTATACAGCCCCAAAGGGGCAAAAGCTTCTCTCGACTGATTGTTCATCGTTATCCTAAAAAGTGGATAATTATCTTTATTTTAATTTGCGCGTACTTTTTACATGACATTCGCCTTTGTGGTCTGTATGTTTCGAAAACCATTCTGAATTTATCCAGGTAACCAAAATAGTGCTCTTTTTCCGACCATAATGAGGTATTTCGCCCTTCACATCTTCTCAGAGCCTTTCAATGAGTGTTAGTATGTGGATCCAGAAAATTCTTGGAGTGATTCACTCTTTGAAGCACAAAACTCTCCTTGCTTAAGAAGTTGTACGCCTTCCAGCAATCGGACATGATTATTATCCCTTCAGCCACGTGATTTCTCATAATTTCCAGAAGGGTATCTTTCGAGCGGTCCTCAACAGGAATAATAAACGTCGTTCGAAATACCCGTTACTCATGAAAAAACATGTTTAACAGTGTTCCTGCGTTCCTTAGGGTGACCATCCGAAAAGTATGCAATGTTTTTTTCTGGTAGAAGGGGGGTAGCGGGGGGGCTCATAACTTGAGAACCGTTCATCCGATCTTTATCATTTCTTCGGCAAATCATTTTGCTGATTACTAACTATCCTTAGAAGGTAAGAATCGTCTATCTTCAAAACTGTAGGAGATATAACGTTCTTTACAAATTGATCTGCGTGCAGATAAAAGAAGCATTTGTCCCATACATGTCAAACCACTATCTCTTACCATCTCTGAGATCTAGGTGTTCATTCAGACGGACGGACAGATGGTCAGACGCACAGACGGACATGTCTATATCGATTCGGCTGTTGATGCTGATCAAGAATATATATACTTTATATGGTCGGAAATGATTCATTTTGCCTGTTACATACATTTGCACGACTTTAGTATACCCTTTTTACTCAACGAGTACGGGGTATAAAAAGTTGAACTGCGCGCAAGTATGAAAAGTCCACATACCCAGGCAGGGAACTCCATCCCTCACCATCTCTGAGATCTGTGTGTTCATTTGACAATTTTTTGTATAAGCCCTAGCTAGCAAATTTCCTTACGAAGTACGAAATACCGCCTGTGCATTCAAAAAATCATCAACTGGCTGGAGACAAAACCGACACCAAGAGTCAATCACTTGGTTATGTCTAACGACGATGCGGTTTCGCGACTTATTTCACGTTGCGGTTTTCTCTGTGGCTGAGTAGCTTATGCAACCCGCTTGAATGCAACTTGATCCCAACTTTACCGGGACTCAAGCTTTCTCGTTGTACAGCATCTCGTTGGCACTTTCATTTCCATTTTCAATCTCACCATGGAACGTTGGCTAAATCATGTGGCTGTGGTAACTGGTGCCAGTTCTGGTATAGGAGCTGACCTGGTCCGCAAACTGGTGGCTTCTGGTGTGATTGTGGTTGCATTGGCTCGTCGCCTGGAACGGATGGAACAACTGCGACAAGAATTGCCTGAAGAACAGCGTCCACAAATGCATATCATGCAGTGCGATGTTACTGATCTCAATTCGGTCAACGCCGCCTTTGATCACATTCAAGCGGAGCTGGGCGGCGTCGATATACTCATTAACAATGCGGGAAAACTATCGGGTGGTCAATTGCTGACCATGTCGCTGGATACGGTGCAGCAGGTGCTGCAGACTAATGTGATGGGCGTGGTCTATTGTACGCAGCGGGCATATCAATCGATGAGCTCACGAAATGTGGCAGGTCATGTGATTCTCATCAACAGTGTTGTGGGTCATTATCTGTTCAATCCGTTGCCCGGTTGCCAACAGGAGCTGAACATGTATCCGGCTACAAAGCATGCGATTACAGTCTTGACGGAACTGTTTCGTCAAGAGCTGAGGGACTTCAAGACTCAGATTAAGGTTACGGTAAGTTTGATGCCGGTTACCCTATTTCTCTTGCTGATTTTAGTGACTGTTTTCAGAGCATCAGTCCCGGTTTGGTGGACACAGAGTTGGTTCCTCAGCCGTTCAAGTCGTTGCCCATGCTACAGGCGGAGGATGTGGCCAATGCCATCATGTACGCCCTGGCCACACCAAGACATGTGCAGGTACACGAACTGACCATCAAACCCATGGGTGAACCGTTTTAGTAAAGAAGAGGGCTTTTCAGAGTTCCCATTACTTACTCTGCAGCACCTCAATTTAAGCTGGTCTAGAAGGATCATCCACCCATCATCCATCAGCTGATCTGAGAGAAGAAAGCGCTTTGCATTTTCATATGAATATCTATAAAGTGGGCGTGACAGCTCGCCGCCTCATTCACTGACAAAATTGCGTTTTTTATTTGAAAATAACTTTCGGTTGAAGCAAAGGGTGGGCTTTGGCGGGCGGTTGGGAATTTCCGGTAACATGCAAGAATGCCGAAAAATACGAAAATAAGTTAACATTAGCTTGACATGAAGCAAAAAGCATCAGCTTCAGGACTCTCCCTCCCACCTCCCCCTCTCCACGACACACGGCACAGGTGGCGTCCGCATCCGCGCGACTTTCCTGGAGGCGGTGTCTGTCAATATTGAAAAGGGAACGCATTTGACATAAAATGTAATATAGTCGCCCACCACACACACACAACAAACGAAGCACAGACGACAAAGACGACGACACAAGCTTATCCATAGAAGAGAAAGCTAAAAGAGATGCCAGCAATGTGCACGCAGAGAAATTGGATGAAATGAAGACAATAAGGTGTTCTAACTGAAACCCAGTTTCTAAACGATCGGTCTAATTTAGCTATTCTAATCATATTATATACCCTTAAAACTGTCCGGGGGACGAGAAAGAGTGGAGAGCGTTGGAAGAAGCAAGGGGCGAGGTTAAAGATTCGAGAGCTGTGGAGGAGGGGGTGGGGAAATTGAAGAATCGCTGCCATGAGGTCTATGTGTTTTGATATTTAGTTCGTAATTATTGGTTCAACGAAACGGGAAACGGGTTAAAGGGGCTGAAGACTTCCCGCGAAAAAAGTGACTTTCTGACTTCGGCAAGCATTGGGTGTAAATTGCTAAGTGTGTTCGGCTCCATGGGGCTTTGGCTGGGGAACTCTGCTTTACATTATTGGAGCATTATAAAAGCTTAGGAATTACACTCGAAATAGCCTGGGATTGGGACCAATAAATTGTGAAACTAGAGGCATCTAGTAGCAACTCCTCATACCCAGTTTTTCTTGATCTCGTCAAGTTCGTGTGCAATGCACAGTGTTAGTTCTCATGCGCTTAGCTCCAAGCTTTCATGATTTTCTAATTTGGAAATTTACACCAAAAGGCGAAAAATAAGCGTATTACTGTTGTATGCAACTTTTTGATGTGAAACATCTTTAATTTCGGTACAGAAGATTTTAGTAGGAGTAAAATTCGATTTGGGCGTCACGTGACGCTGTCCCGGAACACTCGCAACCATAAGATAATTTGCATAGGGTGGACGGGGGAAAAGAGGAAGAAATATGAGGAAGAGATGTTAAAGAGTGGCATTAAAGGAGGAGCTATAAGTCACTTAACAGTGACTTGACTGTGACGATAGTGACTTGGCAGTGACTCAACGGTGACATGACAGTGACTAAACAGTGACTTGACACTATACAGAGAATTAGTAGTGGCCAAACAGTGACTTAACAGTGACTTGACAGTGACTTTAAGTAATAGTGCCTAAGCAGTGACTTAATAGTGATTAAACAGGGACTTGACAGTGATTAAAGAGTGACTGAACAGTGACTAAATAGTGACCAAGAAGTGACTTGATGGTGACTTGATAGTAACTACACAGTGTCTAAACAGTGACTTGACACTAAACAGAGACTTAGTAGTGACCAAACAGTGACTTGATAGTGATTTAATAGTGACTTTATAGTGTTATGATAGTGACTAAGCTGTGTCTTAATAGTGACTAAACAGGGACTTGACAGTGATTAAAGAGTGACCAAAATGTGACTAAATAGTGATCAAGAAGTGACTTGATGGTGACTTGGCAGTAATTTGAAAGTGCCTAAACACAGACTAAATAGTGACTAAACAGTGACTAGATAAATAGTGACCAAGTGAAGTGACTTAACAGAAAAGAAAAAAGCACTCAGCAGCTAGTAATATTGTTGTTGCTATTTCTACTTCCTTTAAGAGACCTTGAAATTTTGGCCATAAATGTAGCATCATGTTTCACATCAAAGCCTAGTGAGTGTTAACGTCACACACACCTTTTTTTTTTTGTTTTTCATCCGATTATCTCCAAGCCAATTCTCAAAGTTTCAGATAACCATATGCTAACAACGAAATTTTTCCTTTTTGCCCAATAAGCTTAAAAAGAAGTTTTATAAGCTACACATTCAAAAATATTGAATTAGTTGTACTTAGGGCCGATTTCACATCTTCTACATAGAGTCACATTTTCGCACTCTTTTTGTGGATTAACCTGCTTTGCACCACACCAATACCGGGCTTCAGCAAAGATACAGAAAGAGTACCATAACCTCTTATCAGCTCAACCAAGTATAAGAAGCCCTTTAGATGTGAATCTGCAAAAGTGTGCAATGGCTCAATGTGCTAGCGCGATTCCATACGTTTGTCGTTGAGAGCAGAAGGTACCAAGTTAAATGTTTCTGATTCTATATGGGATAAGGGGGCGGAGGAGTAGCTAGACCCCCCTTCCTCCCTTCCTTTTCAATCCATCGAAGACCCCAGAAGAAATCCGCTTACGGCACACCTGATCCAAAATCAAGCAAATTTTTCCCCAATTGAGTTTCAAATGTTCCTGAAACATCAAATTGGGTATACAATTTCACTTTTGGGCGCCTCTCTTCTGTTGCAGTGCATTTTTGTGTTTTGCATTTTGCATTTTTTTAGGTTTTAATTTTTCTCTTTTTGTAGACAACGACACACATGGCGCATATAAGGCGCACCAACTCAGCCAGACAACTTTTATGACTTTGCCTGCGAAACAGGCGAGAAGTAGAAGCGGAAGCGTGCAGCATGCAACAGTAACGGTAATGGTGATGCTTAAGCTGATGGTAACAGCAAACTGCAACAGCAATGAGAGCGAACGCGTCACGCCAAGTTGTCAATGTTGCATATAAACACGGTGTTGTCAACCGTTGGCTGTGAAAGGGAGGGGTAGCATCAGCTCGATTACTTGTCTGTTTCACTGGCAGCTTCTTTATTTCTTGTCTGCAATACCCGTATAGCTGGCTAATAATGTTGCGACTCCTGGTTGGCCCCCGGAGTGGAGTTGTCAGCTGCCGGTTGTTAGAGTTCTGCTTGCCTGTTAGATCTGTCAGGCAATGTCGAAGATGGGATATGGTGACAGGGGTTTAAGTTTGGCAGAAGAAAATCTTTGGCAAAGATTCGATGCCCTAGCAGCACATTGGTTTTTGTAAAGCACCCGGGATGTCAAATTCTCTTTTTTGGGGTTGTTGTTGTTTGACAAATAATGTTCTCCGTTTGTAGAGGTGTCGGCCCATTTGACAAATGAAAATCATAATTTCTAAACAGATAATTGTTTTAAGTAAACGGAATTTTAGATTAAAAATCCGACTTGAAGGACCAACAAAAATCACTCTTGTGCCAATCCTCCAAGCAATGACATTTGCGCTTTTCTTATTTATAGAATTTCCATCACAAATCTTGTACGTTGCAGAATTTTTGAAATGAACTGCTGGTCAAGCGGAATTTTCTCTCCTTACTCTCCACTTGACCTCCAACTTGAAACCGAGCAGAAAGTTGAATGGAGTCCAAGTAGAAACACGGATGGTTGTGGCGTTGCTCGGCACTTCCGTTCATGTTCCATTTCCGTTTCCTCATCAGCGTGTCGGCTCCACGGTCACGGCTTAAAGTGGTTGTGGGGCGGAAGAAATTTATTTTGCAGTCAACACTTGAACTTTCCCCTTTTTACTTTTTTTGTGCTGTTTTCCCTCTGTTCATGCCATCAAGTGAAAGGACCCGAAGGTGCTAATGGGCAGTTTCTAATTTGTTGTTAAAAATGTAACTACAGGGTCATTCCTTTAATTGGGTGAGAGAAAAAAGGTGAATCAAAAAGCAGAAAATCCAATTGAAAGTTGATGGAAATTCTGAGTTCATTTAAAATCGCCTTAGGAGAGAGCGGGGGAGCTCAAAATTTACATTGAAATTGAAGGCGACGCAGGGTCGCCGTTTTGTTTGTTAATTTCTGCTGTGGGTCAGCGTCTGGACAGCAGCCTGATTGATTTACCGCGGTTTAAGCCGTGGCTAATTAACATAATCACGCTGACAGTTTTTAATAAGGAGAAGCTGGAGCAGCAGCAGGTGCTGCAAATGCATTTGATTGCCCAATCCACAAGCTGCCTTTTAATTAAAAACTTCCATTGGGCCCGCTCAGCTCTGCTCAGCTGCGACTCAATCACGCGGCGCACATCTCGAGCGAAAATCTAATTAAACAGCTTTGGAAGGCATCTTGATACCCGCAACTTGAAGTCGGCGGTGGGGGAGGAGGGGGAATGTTTTGCATGGCATAGCTTAGGGCAACCAAGCGCACTCTCCCTTTGTGGCTGTGTGTGAGTGCGGGGTTAGATCGCCTGAGGCATCTTCATCGTTGTCGTCGTGGCAGTCGCTTGCCATTCAACTTATTTTGAGATTGCTGCGATTTCCTGACTCACCATTACACAAGTCTAGCAACATTTCCTTCAAAATGTTAAGGGGATTGCAACTGAACCACCTGTTGTGCTTTGTAGTTGGCTCAAGGAAGCGCCAAGTATTGCATTGAAATCTAAGAACAAGAAATTTTTGCTGGTGCGCTGGGGGCCGAATATCTTGGGGTCGAAGCTAATATCGATAAAAGTTGATTGCCTTTCGATTACGTTTGTGAGAGCCACAGAAAATTAAGCATAGCTGAAAATATAAGCTCGAGCAAAATGTATGACGAGAAAGGGAACAATGAACAATGCACCAACTTGTATCAACTCATAACCCGAAATTGTTTAAAAGTAAACCGTTTGAAATGAACTACGGTACATTAGAGAGGCAAAACTATTGATAGTGACACTATTAATCCGCCGCTAGTGGGTCTTGAACTCAGTACTTAGGGTGACTGAACACTAGACTGGCCCTTATATTAATTTTTATACCCTTGCACTATGGGAAATTTTCCCAAAAACCAGGCATTAATAAATAACTTTAAAACTAAGCAAGATATTGCGGTCTAGTTTTTTGCCTTATGTTAAGTATACCGTTGTGCAAAAATGTGGACGTGGTAGCACTTCAACCCGCCTTAAAAAAAAAATAATAAAAAAAAATGTATTTTCTTGTACAAGATAAAATTGGTTTTTCTTGCTATTTTACATAAGAATGAATGTAACATTATTGACGCGCAATAAGAAACATAGTTTTCGGCCGCAAAATTTATGGAATTTCGGGATTCCTGAAGAAAAGGGGGCTCATTTACTGCGATTTCTGTTCTGTTTCCACTTTCATTTCTAACTGCACAATACTGCTCTCGTCGACGGAAGACTGCAAAGGTATTTTAAGGCCTTAAAGAAACTATCTTAAGAACTGCTGCATGGTCAGCCGGTCGTTTTTTACGTTTTACGAGCAGCTGTGCTTGCTTCTTTTACTACGTTATTTCCAGCAGCTTGAGTCCTTCGACCTCTAATACGCTTTAGCGTAAATGACCACTCTGGGTTCATGTGCTTCCCAATGGCTTAGATTTCTGCGTTCAAATTGTTGCATTATTCTGTTCAGTTACCGCGATTCATCTCCAGAATTGCATAAAATATGCTTCCTTCTTTCTTTCATATGCGACTAAAAAGACTTTGGCCTTACCCCTCTCTAAAGCAATCAAAAATAACATCTTCCCGACTCATCACATTTTTTCATTTGGCATGCAAGTAGGCATTGGAAAAATTGAGGTTGTGTCTTAAAAAGTGAAATTTTGCAAGGAATTCCACATAAATGCGGTTGAGAAAAAGTGAAACAGCTCTAAACGGTTAATAAAGTCACAGCTCTAACAAATCTAAACAAAATTTGGTAGGACTTCGCAAAGTTGAATTTTCCTTCCCATTTTTTTTGTGAGATGAATCAGGAATAATGTCAAATACAGGGACGGCACGATTAATTTCTACAGATCAAAGGCACTAAAACATAGCACATACCACAACGATTGGATTCAATCAAAAATATTCGACAAAACTTTCTGTTTATATTGATATTTGCAAATTACAAATTGCAGCAGAAAACACACACTTAATATTGAACTGTCATTCGTTAGCATAACACATAACAGAGCTCTGTTAAATCAAAATTCGTGGTATGTAACATTGAAGTCTGTTGTATTTGTGGTCTAATGAGACAAAAAATTTAGGTTTTGAGCACTTTTGGAACAGGGATTTATGCCTAATAATTGTCAAAATTCCCCATAGTGCCTTGGAGAGTGTATATTGCAATTGTCCGGATGTTTGTATTGCACAGAAGGAAGCATCTTCGACCACATAAAGTATATATATTCTTGATCAGCATCAACAGCAGAGTCGATATGGCCATGTAAAGATCGGATGAGCGGATCTTAAGTTATGAGCAAAAATGTTAAAAATATCAGACTTAAAAAAGTGTGGCATGCTTTTCAGATGTTCACCCTAAGGAACGCAGGAACACTGTTAAATATGTTTTTTCATGAGTAACGGGTATATCGAAGTCGGTTAGAGCCTACTTTAACTTGCGCTCTCGTTTACTAATGAATTCATTACTAATTGGTCATTTTTTAAATTTTAAATCCATTTTTGGTAAGTGGTGTTAATTTTTTTTTTCGCCTAATTTAATCACTAGCAATCAATTGACTAAACAACTGAACAATTAAACAACAATCCAATCTGAACAACTGACTGAACAAGAACAACCGAACAATCCTTACTGAATATTGATTAATCATGAACAAACCAACACTACTAGTCCTGAAAAAGCTTCTCAAACTCTGCCATTCGGACTCGCCGCCAAACTGTAGGTCCATTTCTCAGTGGCGTACCGTGTAGTTATGCCGCCCGGGGCGGAAGTCGACTTTGCCGCCCCCTTCCCCCTTGAATAGTCCTAAATTTTAACCTTTTTTCTATAATTACAATTAAGTTTTTCTAATTCTTTCCATCAAAATCTTCTCTGTAACATAAAGGGACGTACGCTGGACTTTGATTAGGAATGACGAAGGCCTTAATTGTGAGGGGAGTATTATTTTGCAAAAGTTGCTATAATTATTGGAAAAAAATTCTTGGGGATGTATAATAAAGGTGCGCCGCAGGCGAAAATTTTTTCGCAAAATCCGCGGAAACGTATTTTACATATATTCTTAACCAAAATTTAAATACAAATTGACTTCGATGGGCCGAAAAAAAATTGTTTAGAGGTCGAACATGGTTTTCTAGTTTGATGGCAAATGCGTTTCGAAATTAGTTTTTTACTCCAAAAAAACGTTCCTTGTTGGCTGCCTGCAGAGGTTTTTACTGGAGGCTGATATAATTGGACGAGTTGGACAACGTTTTTTGGAAACATAACTCAACATAATAGAATTGTAAGCTCCAAAAATTCGGAAAATATCGCGAAATAGATGGACGCGAACTATGATGAATTAATGTGAAAATATTTATTCTTGTTTGATAATTATTCTTTTATAATTAACACTATACATTGTTTTTTTTTGTCCATGTAACAAACTGTTAAAGAACTCATTCTGTATTGATTACAAAGTATATTTGAAAACAACTTTCTGATTTTGCTCATTGGAATGAAATTTTTGGACTTTAATGTGCAAATTGTGGTTATTTTTTTGATAAAAACAATTTTTTTTTAATTATTGTTCAGTTGACACAACTTTTGTTTCATAAGAACTTTTCAAGGCATACTACAAATCTGCACCCTCCTGCATACTCCCTTGAGAACATAATCAAGCAGCATGTTTGACTCTGTCTATGGTAGACCTTTGCTCTTTAATCCCTTTATACCAGTGGTGCATAAACTCACATTATCATGATTTGCGCTGGTGTCCGTAGCAGAGCAACGCGAAGTAAACGTTGTTATGTCAAATATAGGCTACACACAAACACACATATGTGTGTGCGTGCATTTTATAGAGCACACGTATTCTCTCTCTCTATGCGTGTGTCGGCTGCGACGCTGTCAGAATTATGACTTCGTATCCCACGGGGTACGAAAAATTAAATGTGTGCACCACTGCTTTATACTGAATCGTAAGCTTTTAAAAATGCATTCAATGAATATTTCTTTTATTACTAGATCTTGAAGTGCAGAATCTTGCAACGTTCTCCATATTAAAATAACAGCAAAGTCTAAATCACTCTTAGAAATACCACTATTTCTTAATTTAAGAGAATAATCAATATACATTTTGTAATTATTTACCGCCCCTGAAATTTGCTGCCCCTAAAACTTCCCGCCCCTGAAACTCACAGCCCTCAAAAATTGCCGCCCCTAAAAATTTGCCGCCCGGGGCGGGCCGCCCCCCCCTCGGGACGCCACTGCCATTTCTTTTTCATAAGGTGTTGGCGGTTCTGTATCAAAAACTGGCTGTCTGGGTGCAAAAGTGTTTCCAATTTGGGAATGATGCGCTCCAGACTGCAGGTATTATTATTAATGAAATTGTGGTTGATGCAGAAGTGGCTCAAATTGATCGAAATCGATAACGGAAACAGTCCGGACAAAAGGAAAAGCCAAGAAACCCAAATTAGCTTTATACTTAAGCTTGTTGTGAAGCCATCAGAGAAGTGGCATATTAACAATTCTCCATTGTTGTTGTAGATTTCTCATATTTCGTTTGTTTCTGTCTCAAATTGTAGGCGAAGCAGTTGAAGTTTTTGTTTCGTTTACTCTTTTGTGATTTTGTTTCGAGTCAAAATTCACAAACGCTCCCTCTCTTTCTGTCTTTCGTACAGGCTCAACTTACACAATTTCCGCTTGGCTTCCTTTTGGCATGCCGCTAGCTTTCTCCCCAACCGTCAACTAATTATAAAGTTGAGAGCGGAAACATTTACAAAACATTTAGCGAAAAATGCACATTTCCCCAAAAACGTGTGCGGACTGTGTAATAAGCGGAGTTTCGCCAACTTGCTAACGAAATCAAAAGGCCAATTCGCAGACTCCGTCCGTTGCCGCCAGCATGCAAATGCCGGCCAGACCACAAGCGAGCCTTCTCCTGCTTCTTCTTCGTCTTCTGCTGCTGCCATGGTCGGCCTCACACGTCGCTCTCTTGTGGTGAGTGTGTGTGTGTGTGTGTGTGTGAAGAGACAAGAGGCAGCCACAACTTCATTTTGGGCTTCAAAACAAAAAAAAAATGGAAAGCGAAACAGGCAGATAATAAATGTCAAGCTTGGTGAGACGTGGCCATTGTGGCTTATGGGCTTGAAACTTTATTTTTTTTTTTAAACTTCATGCATGGCGAACTAACTAATCGCAATCTGTGCACACGCCTGCTCTTCCGTCTCTCTTATTTTGGAAAACCAAAGTTGGTAAATGAACAACTTTCAACTATCGCTTGTGACAAAGCTATCGACACTTCAACGTTCTCGTTATCAGATAATTAAAAATTTAAAAAATAAAGGGAACCTAACTTCGGCTCGACCGAAGCATATATACAAAAGTTTTTCTTACAAAAACTACATTTTCGACCGATCCGTTCCTAAGGCAGCTATAGGCTATACTAGACTATGATTTGTAACTCGCAAACGAGACGATCGCCCATCAGATATTTTCTTGAGTAATAATATTGTCTGGGATGTTGACTTGTTGTGTGTGTGTGACTACCATACACCCTGAGCGCATGTCGCTTTCCTGCATCTTTCCGTCCAGTGTCCGTCAATTGTTTTCAGCTGACTCTGCAGTTTAGTTTCACTTTCAAGACTTCAATAAGCCAGAAAATTCTTGATTTAAGTAAGAAATTTCTTGATTCAAGAGCGTTTTTAAAAATCCAAGAACGATTCGGAATTTTTTGAAAAACTTTTAGAGCACAAAATAAGTACACTCAGACAAAAAGTAGAGAATTTCACTCTTGAATCAAGAGCATTCGTTTTCAAAAGTACGGTAAGTACGAGGTGTTGGTTTAAGCTGATTGTAATTAAGGTAGCCACAAATATAACATTTTTTTTTACTTACTTTACTGAAACTTGAACTAGTCCAAAACTGAACACACGGACGACGGCGTGTTAGCTCACTCGGCGTCAGCGAAACCTCTCGTCCAACTTTGTACGTATCTGACAACAGTGAATGCGCTTTCAACACTATTCTCTCTTAGTTTGCTTCCCCTCTCTTGCCATGCCTCTAAGAACCAAATTCAGAACGAATTTATCTCGATCATATGACCTAATTTTTAAAATTCTATTTTTGACTTTTTAACGGACACTTTATTACTTTTGCTTTTAAACCAGGAATTTTATATCTATTTTTAATTTTTAACGTTTAAATTTGAATTTAAGATCGATTTGTACTCAAAGTAAGACTTTCCAAGAGCGAATTGTTCTTACTAAATTCTAGGCCGAAACAGGATAAAATCAAAAGCGTTTTTTGAAGATCGAATCGTTCTGCTCTATTTTTTGAGTGCAGAGCGAAATAAAAACAATATTTCGCTTGGTAGCGTTAAACACAAAAATGTTTTGTAAGTCGAACTTAAAAAACAACATAGTTGGAGAAAATCAATAATCCATTTTCAAGGTCGGAAAGTGGGGGTGAGGGTGGGTTCAAGTAGATCGGCCATAAAAGAGGAAATTTCAATGTGCGATTGCGATTTAACATGTCCTTGCGAAGTCTGTACATGCAGCATGTACTAACTAGAGCAATGCATGAATTGAGATAAAGTTCCCCTTGACTTTGTCTCTGAATTGAACTATCTATGAACTTCTACCAATCAATCGTGCTTTACTCAAAAAGGACACTGGCTTTATTTCAAAAACATGCGAGGAAAATGTTGAAGTTTTGTGATATTTACCATGATACAGCTTGTAGTTAAGTTTGATATAGCCCGCCGACATTCATAAATTTGTTGTGTATGATGAAATTCATTTAATATATGGGACATTCCAGATCAACTCGGCCACCCAACTTTTTTTATTTTCAAAAAAATTTTAATTGCTATTATTTTGAAGTACTATACTTAAGCTAAGGCCCCACAAGCAAATAATTTGCCCAAATTTTCATAAATAATTCGTAAAATAGCCGTGATTACAGATTTTTCATAACCTACAACTGAAACTATGGTTCTATACTTAAGCAATTTGATCAAAAATAGCCAAAAAGTTCCCTAAGTTGGTCTATTTAATAAAATTTTCATAAAAATTTGTGCAAATTATTTGCCTGTGGGACCTTAGCTTAAGATGAAAACTCCCAACAAAAATTTTTCCCCTACCCTCAATAGTTCTTAAGATAAGCCGGGTACAAACGAGATTTAAAACGAGAGCGTAAGTTAAAGTCGGCTCTGACCGACTTCGATATACCCGTTACTCATGAAAAAACATGTTTAACAATGTTCCTAAGTTCCTTAGGGTGACCATCTGAAAAGTATGCAACAATTTTTCTTAGGATGGGTGGAGGGGTAGCGGGGGGGCTTGGTTCACTTTTTTGCTCATAACTTGAGAACCGCTGATCCGATCTTTATCATTTCTTTGGCAAATCGATTCATTTTGCTAATTACTAACTTTCTTTAGTTAGTAACTAACTAACTCCCGCCCCCGCAATTTCGAAAAAACGTCATATCTTCCACAGTTTTGCAGATAGATGGTTTGTACCTTCAAGAGATAGTTAGTTATTGTCAAAATGAATCGATTTGCTGAAGAAATGATAAAGATCGGATGAACGGTTCTCAGTTATAAGAAAAGTGAACAACTCGACTCCCCCACCTACACAACCAACACCGCAAATCTTAGAGAGAGAGAGCGAGAGAAAGAGAGAGAACGAGATAGAGATAGAGAGAAACACAACAGCACCACTGCATTCAGTCCTACTCTAGGTACAGAGTATGTTATTGTCGGGCTTGACCGACTTTCTCACTTGTTTTAAATTTCTTTGTACCCGGTTTAACTATTGAGGGTAGGGGAAAAATTTTTGTTGGGAATTTTAATCTAAGTATAGTACTTCAAAAAAATAGCCATTAAAAATTTTTTGGAAATAAAAAAAGTTGGGTGGCCGAGTTGATGTGGAATGTCCCATATACATTTAATACTATTTACAACATACTTGACAATGTCTTGCCCTTACAGCACCCGTCCTTTTCATTTGAGTTTCGATCGTCTTGTCTTATTTAACGAACCAATTGAGCTTGATCTGTTGGAGTCATGAGCGGACTAACTCGAATCAACAAAATTTCAAAGATTTACTTAAAAATTTTTTTTAGATAGTTGGAGCAAAGGGAATTATGACTTCACTCCTGTAGGACATTCCTGACATTCACTTGTTTGGCCTTTAACGACTTTTTATACCCGTTACTCGTAGAGTAAAAAGGGTATACTAAAGTCGTGCAAATGTATGTAACAGACAGAAGGAATCATTTCCGACCATATAAAGTATATATATTCTTGATCAGCATCAACAGCCGAGTCGATATAGACATGTCCGTCTGTCCGTCCGTCCGTCTGTCCGTCTGTCTGTATGAACACCTAGATCTCAGAGATGGTAAGAGATAGAGGTTTGACATGTATGGGACAAATGCTTCTTTTATCTGCACGCAGATCAAGTTTATTTCAAATTTTGGCCACGCCCACTCCCGCCCCCGCAATTTGGAAAAATCGTTATATCTCCTACAGTTTTGAAGATAGACGGTTCGTACCTTCCACAGATAGTTAGTAATTAGCAAAATAAATAAATTTGCCGAAGAAATCATAAATATCGGATGAACGGTTCTCAAGTTATGAGCAAAAAAGTGAACCAAGCACCCCCCCCCCCCTCCCACTCTAAAAAATGTTGCATACTTTTTGGATGGTCACCCTAGGGAACGCAGGAACACTTACTACGTTTATGCTACGAAATTCATGATTTCTTCAATTCGCAAAATCAAATTTGTTCCTGTTTATGCAGCTTTTGTAAATTCACAAAATGACCAGCACACATATGGCAAAACAAAAGATCTGGCAACACCAACGCAACGAAAAGCTTTTTGTGAAGCGGCATTTCATGAATTGACAGCGAATTCATAGTCAACTTTCGTGTGTTAGCGAATTCATGAAATGGGTTTATGCACGCACTTTCGGACCCATTTCATGAAATGATTTTGCAAAATGAGCATAGCATAAACGTAGTAACTGTTAAGCATGTTTTCTCATGAGTAACGGGTATATCAAAGTCGGTTAGAGCCGACTTTAACTTACGCTCTCGTTGATTGCTAGAGTCGTTAATTCAAGGTCACTCCAGATTAAGACAAATAAATGGCAACATTGTTTCTAGTTTGAGCTTTTTATTAGTAAACTATTTAATTCTGGTGTAGTGTGTTAAACTGTGTTCGCTGTTGCGGTGAGAGCAGTATTAGACGTCCTTCGTTATCGCAATCCAGCTGATACTGCGCCATAATCTCACGTGAACGGTTCATCATTATTTTTGGAGCAATGACCAGATATTGGACGCCATAGATGAAAAGCAAAATCAATGCGATCAGCGAAAAGGTAAAGAATCTATGATTGCACAACGATTGCCTCAACGAAACATGGGACGTATTGGGATCCTGAAGCCAATACCAGGCACTGATGGCAGTGCAAAGGAATGCCACGGCCAAGACAATGCGCCAGCGCCACATGCTCGGCCTGTACGAGTTGAGCAGCTCCCTGAGACGTCTCTCGAAAGCAAGCAAGTCCTCGAAGGACTGGTCATCCATGCTATTAAACTAGAAAGAAAAAAAAGAATAAGAAAATAAGTTTCCGTATTTAAGAAAATAAAAGAAAATTACTCAGAAATGAAACTTTCGAGGACAATGGTCCTTGCGTTATGTGGAAAAC
The DNA here is from genome assembly GCA_018904275.1 of Lordiphosa clarofinis. NCBI lineage: Eukaryota > Metazoa > Arthropoda > Insecta > Diptera > Drosophilidae > Lordiphosa > Lordiphosa clarofinis. The sequence goes on along the minus strand of JAEIGQ010000077.1, from coordinate 604,603 downwards.
AGTCACCATAAAAATAAATTAAATTGAAATGAAGAATAATTACTTCTTTAACTCCAATAATACAACTTCCGTACACTTTAACGAATACAAATAGAATTAGAATTTTGCTTAAAACGAGGCCACACAAAATGACAGATGGAGCAAGGGCCCTGCTAGTGTTGCATAACGTTTTTACAAAACACAAGTCGATTCAATTCGATTTGCCCGCAACGGCCCTAAAATATCGCTTCTAATAGCAAAAAAAAATAAAATAAAAGTGCTGCTTAATCGGGTGAAACTTTATCTCCAGGAATTGTTCGCCATACAAACAGACATTTATGGAGATGCACATGAGGGCGGAAAGGAAAGAAGGTAAATGTGTTAGCTTCTGTTCAATTACACACGAATATCTATTTCTAGAGATGGACAACAATGTGTGAACAGATTTTAGATAACAATTTTCATTGGCTTTAAATAAATTTTTAAATGAATTATTATTGGTAGGAAGATAATGTAAGTAATTTAAGTGAATTAATTTTCAAACTGCTATTCAAATTTTATACGCAGTTTCCATAGTTTGCAACTTTCTTTGAAATAATTGGAAATGCTAAACAATTATAAAAACGAAACACCGGATCTTACCGATAGAGATATATAAATGGAATATTGATGTTTGATTTTTATACCAGTTACTTATAGAGTGAAAAGGGTATACTAAAGTCAATATAAGGAACATACCTAATTCTCACAATAGTTTTATTACACGGTTTTTTGGTCATAAAATGAAAAGGAATGAATATTTTTTAAAACATTTTGCTTGATTTTATTTGGTCACTTAATGGCTACAAGTTGTAGAACAACTTATTCGAAACGACCGCCTTGTGCCTTCCAGCAACGTCGAAATCTCTCTAGCCACTCATCGATCAAAGTGCGCACCTCATGCATTGGGATATTGTCCAGAGACTCAATAATTACGTGTCGAGTAGAGCAAGCTTAAGGCTTAACCACCTCGAAATATGACCACAGTTTAAAGTCCAATGGATTCAGGTCTGGGCTACCAGAAATTCCAATCACCCATAGAAATGAAGTTCGGCACATTGTTTTGAGCCATGTTTGAGTCGTTTTTGCATTGCGAGCTGGATCGGGGTCTTGTTGAAGTGTCTATGGATTGTTTGCAAATAATGTCGTGTAAAGAGGCTTCACAACCTTTTCCAAAACGTCGGATTGATACAATTTCGCCGAAATTTTTCTCTCTTTTTTAATAAAAAATGGAGCTTGGTGAACCCCTCAAACGGAACCCCAAGCCAAACCATTACACAAACCGTTTCAACACTCATAAGAAACAAGAAGGAATGAGTTGAGTACGCACGCTTTTGAAAAAAAAAATTTACTCGCTTTTGAGTTTTCAAGAATTTTGCTCTTGGAATCGAGACAAATTCATTCTCAATGAGGTGCTATAGGCAAGGGGAGTGAGCGAACGCAAACTTTGAGAGAATAACGTTGAACACGCACTCTCAGAGAGAGACTGCGCATGCGCAGTTTGTCGTTGTCATATGAAAGTGGCCGGCCGTTAATTCACGTTAATTACTTCGTCTTTGCCGAAGTTTTTATACCCTTGCAAATGTTTTAATACATCAGAGTAAATTCGCTTTATTTATCGATTTGCCGAAGTAATGATAAAGATAGCATGATTTCTCAAGTTATGAGCAAATAAAAACACCCACTACCCCCACCAACAAAACACAACCAAAACGGAATTCATTCAAAGCAAGGTTCCCCAAGAAGAGAGCGTTAAAACGTGACTCTGTCTCTCTCTAACACACAATGAAGCAAGAATTCGGCAAGTAAGTTCGTGCCCCTGAACTATTGCTGGAGAACTCTAATTCAAAGTCAAGGAGAGAAAGAGCAAAAGAGAAACATAGAGATGAGAGCAGCAGCAGCACATTCAGCTCCCACTCCAGGTACAGAGTATGTCATCGTCGGGCTTGACCGACTTTCTCACTTCCCTCTAGTAAGGCCGACCGACGCTATATCAACGTTTCGTCGACGATAGTGTGACTGTCGTCGACGCACGCTTATTTCCCTCACAATGAGATCGATTGACGTATTTTGCAAGGGGATGTCCGCTCAATACGTTAACGACTCTCCAGGCACGCTAGGTCGACGCAATGCCATGCAGAGAAGCAACATAAGCGACGCTCGTTCGACCCAATGTCATGCATGGAGCGACATAAGCGAAGCTCCTTCAACCCAAGAGAGATGCTTCTCTCTTGAAGGCAATGTATTATATAATATAAATATTTCACATTACGTACTCTTCATCATAAATTTTAATAATTAGTGCGCATTGCAATGGATTCCACTTGCCTGTTGTGAAATATATTGTTGATAGGGTGTTTGAGGTTTGAAATATCTTCTTTTCAAATCCTTTCCTTTTCTTTGCACACGCCTCCCACGGAAGAAATTGGAGCGTACGTCTCTCTCTCTCTAACAATTTTGACAGGCGTCACGACTCATCACCGTACAAAGAGCAACGCTGGGTTGAAGTATATAGACCGACTGACCCCAGCCGTAATAGAGGGTTGTTAGTCTTTTATTTTGAGAATTATTCGTACTTGGATCAAGTACTGAAACTCTTGAATCACGAATGTCGGGATAAAAAATGTACTCTTGGATCAAGAATAATTGCTCCTACCGTACTTTTGAGAACGAATGTTCTTGATTCAAGAGTGAAATTCTATATTTTTTTTCTGAGTGTAGAAGGGAGACCTGGTAATACCTAGAGATATTCGTACAAACGTTTGCATTTCGAACTAAACTACTAAACTTCAATTACTTCATTTGTAAAGTGAAAAGAATAACTTTGGCTACTAAGTTATACCATTTGCATTGAATCTCATTCGCCCCCACACATATAAAGGGCCAGAGATTTCTGAGATTCCCGAATACAAAAAACAAGAAGAAGAAACAATACAAGGATGAATTTGCGTAAGTGCAAATGTGGTTTTAGAACCACGATTTAAATAACTTTTGTAAAAATCTTTTTCAGAAATCTTTAAAATGAAACGTGTGTTATAACGACTGCTTTGTTGCTAAAATACGAATTCCTAACGTGATTCTTGCATATTCCAGCTCCTCCTTTGTCATCTCTAAAACATGTGACACAGTCCAAGTCATTCATGGGACATTGCCTCGAAACTCTCGTACCGAAAGCGCTGACAATACAGTGAAGAGACATTACATTCTTTTCTATGGACATTGGTACATGTTATGCAATAAATACTGTCGTTTTATAATAATCTAATGGCAGTGCAAGGAGCCAGCCACCACAGGCTCCGGGGTGGAAGGAGTTCGAGTCTCGAGTCTGTTGGCGACATCAAAGGCGCGACGTGGGACACTGTGAGAGAGACTAATAAAAATGGCAACGAAATTATGCAATTAGTGGCGTAATATGAAGCACTTTACGGGCATTGTGGGCGTTCTCGTTAATAACAAGTTGTGTGTGCGAGTGCGAGTGTACGGGGCTGCTGACCAAATGGTTAGTGAGGGAGCAAAGTGGTGACATTGAGTTGGCTAATGACAATAAAGTTGCACATAATAATAATAATAATAAAAATAATTACAAGTATTAACATACATTTCTCCATTTATCATTTTGGGTTTCTAGACAACCGCCAAATTAAAAGGCCAAGCACCAGCTCCCTCCCACACACGAGTACATACGTAAATGCGTACATATGTACGTTTCCCTGTGTTCGAGTGTGTCGACAGGAGTTTGCCTTTTCTATATGCAGGTAACGCATAACCTTGGCGTCGGTTTCTTTTCCCTCTTCTTGCTTAACATTTTGCCTTCGCATATCCGTGGGCCAAGGGGAGGGACGAAGTGATTCTATGGCCACAGCCAGCAGCCACAGGCTACGGCCACAGCCGCAACATTGCAACAGCCACATCCAGGGGCATGCCTCCGCCATCTCTCTACACATGTTCGGGGTTTGTGTGTTGCGTGTAAATAGTGTTGAGGCACAGGGCACATAAATCCACGGCAAGAAAAGAAGCACCAGCATATTCAACCTAAGACCCGTGCAATTCTTACATCAGCCGTCGACTACAGTACTGAACGTAAGATTCGATCATTCTATTGAAATTTTTGGTTCAGTCGTTTCTCACAAGCAGACATTGCAGCAATTGCAATTGCCTCGCTTCGAAGTGTGGCACAGCAACAATTCACGGCGCGCAAGAAGACGGCAATACAGGTGCAGTGTGTGCGATCGAGAATCGCTTGGCGCAAAAACAGAAACAAAATATATAAAATATGTGTCCCGCTTGTCGACGCGATGAAGATAAATGGTAATTCAAAGTAAAAAGTCGATAGTGTGGTACAATGAAATTTGGAATAGTCAGTCGTAAAAAATGGCTAAAATATATATTTGAATCGAATTGACGATGCCTGAGAGAACATCCTAGAGTTTGAGGAGTGCATAAAAAATTAGGTACCAGGGTTCCCCAAAAAAAGAGGACAGAAAATGTGTAAATGCTTTTGTGCCGCAGAAGGGATTGTCTTGTAACTCTGACTTTCAAACATTTTGTGAACAATGTCTTTGGAAAGCATTCGGTTCTTCTGCATGAGGAACTCTGATGTAAAATAACCAATTAAATGCATATCAACAACGAAGCCCAAATTATGAGCCCACGTAGGTAGAATATAATCTAGTTGGCCTTGTAGATCTCCTGATCGATTACTTCTGTAGAAACAAACAAATATTTAAGCTTACACTTTCAAATTATTTGAAAATAGGCGCCAAATGTACAAATGTATCGATAAGTATTTTACCGTTAAGATATTTTAGGAGGACACAGACAATAGTCATACTAGGTACAGAATGATCAAGAAGAGTAGAGGACAGACGAGAACGCGAGCGAGAGAAATTGAAAATGAAAACTGTAAGCGTGTGTAATTACTCATGGAGCAGTTCACAGGAATGGAACCGTTCACAGTTGCTCCTTAAGAAATTTTACCAAGTGTGACAAAAAAAAGGTGATGAAGTAAAGGTCATACTAAAAGATTTAACGAAATCAGCTTTGAGATTGATTTAAATTTGATTTTGTTTTGCTTGCAAGATTGACTGTTCTTAATAAATAAAATTGGGTGACGCTCCTGCAGTTGCAAATTTCTCCATTTCAGTTTCTAGTATGCATACTAAATGCACAGATCAGTGCTCTACAACGGTCTGGGGCTATGAACTTTTAGGTAATAATATTGTACGAACAGTCGCAAATGGTCCCAAACGTCTATCAGTTGTTTTTCGTTTACTTTAAATTAGTTGAAATTTCGGTGTTAAATTGGGAAGAAAAATAACATTATTTACGGGATTACGGAGATTGAGGTAGTAATAACTGGACAACAATGACAATCGCCATTTAATCAGAACCATAATGCGTGATTTCCACAGCATGGGACTGCATTATATTAGCCTTCCAACTAGCATATTATTAATCAAAACCAATTCTAAGAGCTTTGTGAACGAATCATTAACTAATCTATTGTATTTATCATTTAAAGAAAACTTTTGGGTGTTTTTGGGACCCCGAAGTGTCCAACTGTCCAACTTAAAGGGGTATTCTCAATGTCGAGGCTGTTTTATGGACCTTTTTTAATAGAAATCTTATTTGAAAACGCAAAGAGTTTTTCCCAACTCTGTTTATTTCATAATGTTACAAACAAATTAAAATAAACAAACAAAAGTTATCGGTTGTCAAAGTGGGTGTCCAAATAATTAATATGTTTTGAAGTCAAAATATCGTGTTTGTATTTTATGATTGTGTATATTCGAGTTTTAGTTTTTATCCTAAGGTAAGTATCTAGGACTTTATTTCAGGTGAGCGTTGATGTATATGTATAAGAATGAGTTAAGAAGTGAAGCTTTGTGTGATGCAAATTTAAGGCAATTCTCTCAATATAAAGACTGGATCCTTCGGTCAGCAAGGTCAGTTGGGTGGATCCTGTGGAGTCTCCTTCTTGCCCTGATCCCGTTAATCCTACTCCTTCGCAGGAGGCGTCTGGCAAGACTGTTTGGGTGGGAAGCTACTTTGTCAAGGTAGCGTGCGGCCTGTTTATTGATGATGTCGCCAACCATGGGCACCCCGCATTCTCGTTCTATATCCCTTGTTCGAATGTACCACTCAGCACCTGGGATTCTTCGCAGATAGAGGCTAGGATAACCTTGTATATGAGAGCTTTGTTCCTTAGAAAAAGTTGCTTTGAAAGTAACCAAAAATATTACAGAGATTATATACTTACAGATACGAGTCGGTGATGCCAGCTGCATACAGCGGACCTTCCTCATCTTCAACTGTTTTCAGCAGCAGCTCTTTCTGCTCTGCGTGCCATTCTGCCTTCTTTAGATGCGGCTGCAGCTATAGTTTTTGAGCGGTTTAGTCATTCTGAACATTGTTTAAGATAGCCTTGTATAATTATCGATTAAAAGTCGATTCATAATCGATATCGATCTGAGGCGACAACATATAACCATTAAAGTTTAGTTAATTAAGCAAATCTGAAACAAACTTGATCTGCGTACGGTATATACTTCTGTACATGCAAAAATTAGTATCTCTAACTCTTATATAGGGAGTGGGTAGAAACCACATAGTAAGCCTCAGAGACTCTGAAAAGCTGGAAAAGGAAATCCCTTTAATCCTCCAATCCAGAGACGAAATGGTGGCCGAGTATCACTTTGACAGGAATTTCACTGTACACCAAAGTAATAAGAGAGAATGGATCTCACTTGAAGAGACACATAAAATGAAACCACACACAATTATGTGGTACACAGACGGGTCCCTTACACCCCAAGGAACCGGACTTGGGGTAGCAGGACCAGGAACGAAAATATCTGAACCAATGGGAGAATTCACAAGCATATTTCAAGCTGAAGTATGTGCCATCTCCCGTTGTGCAGACCGTAATATGGGAAATAACTACCATAATAGAGAAATAGCTATCCTCTCCGATAGCCAAGCAGCGCTTAAAGCACTCAGTAGCAATAAGTTCACCTCTAAGCTAGTCTTAGAGACAAAGAACAAATTGGACCAACTAGGCAGCAGGGACAACCTGACCCTACGATGGATACCGGGACACAAAAACATCCCCGGAAACGAATTGGCCGACGAACTGGCACGCAAGGGTGCAGCCACCGCAATGGTAGGGCATAGGCCAACATACAATAAAAGGACTTTTAAGAAAGGAAGAGAATACGCTTAGAACAGCCTCCTGGGTAAACACCAAGGGAATGAGACAAGCTAAAGCATTAATAGTAAACCACGACCTCAAAAGGCTCCAAAAGTTAATCCAACAAGGAAAGAATGCCCTCAGAATTCTAACAGGGCTCTACACGGGTCACTGCAAACTGAGGAGCCACATGTACAAGTTGGGAATAACAAACACCCAGCTTTGCAGATACTGTGAAGAGAAGGAGGAGTCCTCTGAGCATATACTAGTACACTGCGATGCCCTAGCGAGGCGCAGACTCAGCAGATTGGGAACACATTCTACACCCAAGCAATATCACTAACTTAGAACCCACAAAAATCCTGGCTTTTGTAGAGGAATTAGGGCTGCTAGGGAAGTTGTAAATTCAGTAGGGGGGCACATAGACCAAAATTGGTCGCGGTGCACCACTCCCCAACAACAAATAATAATAACTCTTATAGATCGACGCGTTCATACAGACAGTCGGACTGACTGGGGCTTCGTTCACTTTTTTGCTCATAACTTGAGAATCGTTCATCCGATCTTGATCATTTTTTCGGCAAATCGATTGATTTTGCTAATTACTTACTATCTGTAGAAGGTACGAAGGTACGAAGGAAACGTATAGAAATCTTGGCGCTTGTCTGAACCATACACAGCTCTTGGTCAGTCAGATTTCAATTATGAGTAAAGAGTAAATTAAACTTCTCTCTCTCTGCTAAAGCCCCATTTCGAATGGTAACTCTCTCGACAGCTGCTTCTTTTGCTGGCACTTTTGAATTTGATGGGATATCGATAGAAAATCTAGACAATTAAATGAGCAACTGAGCAAAGAGCAGAACTGAATAAAACGCTTGTTTTGTTTGCTCACCAAAAAGAATTCACTGAATAAGCTCGAGAACTGAATTCCACTGAACAAAAATAAGGAGATTGAGAACTTTTATACCCGAATAAAATTCCGGAAAAAATAATGAATGCCAAGGTCAAAAAGAAATGATCGTTCTTTGTGTAATTTATAGTATTTACATATTTGGCGCATTACCTAAATATTTCTCACGGTGTACAATTAATTCGCTGTTGGCGAAAAAATGTCATAACATGAAGAGTGATATTCCACGCTCCAATTACGAGCAGCCGTGCCACTGCCTGAGCCAAAAAGAAAAATGTGCAAGCAACTGTGTTTGGATGGGCGCAACCTCAATGCTCCAGCTTGGCCTGCCCCAGCTCCCTGCCCTCCCTCCCTCTCCCTCCCGCTCTCTCAGTGTTATGTATGTGGGTGTGCATGCATTTGCGCTTATGCAACCAATGTCATCGTTATTTTTAACTTAATTTACATGCTTAACTAAAGTTGTCAGAAAATTATGTTGACGCATGCAGCTTTCAATTATGTTGCATACACAAGAGGACATCGTCGTGTCAACGTCGCTGGAGTCGTTGGGCAACATGTTCATTTCACATATCTATGCTTAATGTTACATGAAATATTTCGGTCTGAAATGTGCACATCAAATTAGCAACAAATGTGTTTTGTTGGGAATGGAATGGAAGATCCGTGAAAGAAATGGGGAATGAAGATTTTCGCTCAGTGTTTCTTCCGAAATGAAAGACAAAACAATTTTAAAATTTAGCAGTTTACCTGAGTTGTAGATTTTGAGGCAGCCAATAACAAAGTGCAAGCCAAAATGCTTTTGAATTGAGTTGAATGTTTGCCTTGCTTCACTTTCTCGAGTCCCATTGAAACAAATGAATTGCCATTAATTTGTGTAGCTAAATACTTTCCATTTCATTTGCACTCGTCGGGAATTCATCTTAATGTTCTTTTTTGTTTATTCGAATCTTCCGAAAGCTGAACGCTGCGCGACAATTAAATTTAATAGCAACGCAATTAACTCTTAATTTCTATTTTTGCCAACGTTTTTTTTCTCCCTCTGTTCTGGGGCAACCTGCTGACCCATTGTCTTTGTCTGACTGTGGAATGTGGACGTGTCCTGGCGCTAAGCGGCAAATATTTTAGTTGCTCTCTGGCAAAAAAAAGGGAGACTTACTCGTACAACTGCGACAGAGGTCATTTTATTAATTAACCAACAGGCAAAAGTTGCCTCTGTGTGGTCCTTTCGGGTCTCAGGCGTTGGCTAAAATGTGCGGCAAATTGCGTGAATTATTTCAGCTGCCCTAGGTTGTCTCTTGTTTGTCTGTCTGTGTGCGTGTCTGTGTGTGTGTGTGTGTGTGAAGGTGCTGGGCTACACCAAATTGAAATGAAATGCTTTGCCTCTCCGTTTCGACGACCCTTTGAATTACTTCATTAAATTTGCATATTAGGTGCGGATTTGGTTACCGTTGCCGCACTTTTTCAACTCAGCCGACCCTTTCAGTCCCAGTCCACCATTTGGGTGTGAGTGTGTGTGTGTGTGCCATATATACCTCACATATATGTCTGTAATGTATTTCAATTTTTTTTCATAAAGGGACAACATAATAGACACTGTTGTCTTTGGAATTATTTAAACTTTTTTTATATATTAAATTACCGTCAAGATGTGAATATCGCTCAGAATCAATATATCTTAAGCTACAACAACTACAAGAAATAGAAAACCGATCTTCCTTCCTTCGTATGGAAAGAACGAGAAGAGAGAGCATATCTTAAGTTGTTGTTGCACTACTCCAGCGATGGCCAGCGAGAGCAAGGCCAAAAAGCGAGAGTGTATTAGTGTGCGAAAACAAAGCACCGTGAATTTGCTCCGATATAATCGCTTCGAACTCTGTCGAGCGAATGACGCTTTTTTTGCTCCATCAGTGTCAGCTTCGGCAAGCGTTCGGGTCATGTTTGTGTGAATAGCGAAATGTTTTCGCCCCCGGGATGGAACCAGTGGCCATCGCTGCACTACTCTAAGCTAGATGCTGGCGTGACGGCTATAGATGCCGAAAACAACAAAACTTTCGCTCTGAGAAAAACAGCAGAGAGAACACATATGAAGTTGTTGTTGCTCTTCGTATTGCCATAAGATATGTGGTGCATGCGCAATAAACTGTTTGTAAAAAATCGAATGATGGTCATACCTTAGACATTGATACAGACACAGATAGTGAAGTAGGTGTACAGACAACCCATACAGAATCGTTGTAAATATGGAAGCCGATTGTAAATCATAATGCCTGCCTGTCCCGTTCCCCATTATGAAGACCCAAGATCCTCCACTTATAACCTTAAACAAAATCAATCAAATTTTGTTCTCAGTTGAGTTTGAAATGTTCTTCAACACGAAACAATAATGATTAAAAGAAGTTCGAGTTCCATGGATGATTCATATAAAAAGATCGACGGAAATTTGGTGATAAATTAATTTTTTAGTACAATCAAAGTCAATATTAATTGATTTTAATTTGATTTTTTGTGGTGTCTAACTCGGCCAATAGCTAAATTTTGGTTGCGATATCATGGGAAACGGACACAGGTTACTTGTCGGTTTCCCATTTGCAATATAAATGCCTTGACCGAAACCGAATTTTTTTTTCAATTTTAGACTCTGGTTTTTAATATACGTTTTTCTCCGAGTGTATGTGCTTAGCAAATGCTAAAAAAGTTTTGTTCGTATTTTGATTTGAAGGCAACCTTTTTTGTGACCTGTTTCAAGGTCAAGACCAATAGTTGATGCCTATAAGATGTTACCAAAACTACTCAAGATTACTTTGATGAATATATATGTTAAAAATTAAAAAGAGTCGGGAGTTTGCAATGATTTTGTAAGTGGAAAAGAGTTTTTATAGTTTGCACTTTGCCGCTTGATGAAAAATTTTAATAAAAAAGCTACTTGATGTTTTTGGTAAGCCATTGCTGTAGCACTTTGACAACTTAAGCTGCTTACTATGACACTTTGAATGTAAATATTCAGCAAAAGTTGACACTCTGTGGTAATGTCTATTTTCGGAACCATTTATAGTTGCATGATACTCTCGAGCTCACAAAGAAAATATTTAATGATAATTATCTTAGCTCGGAATCTAACTTTAAAAACCAACTACTGATGCCTGGTATAACGTTTTGAAGCGTTAACTGTTGCTAGATAAAGCTAGATAAAATTATTCATATTCATTTGTTTAAATTAATAACTATTTACTTAGGCCAGTTCCGAATTCCGACCGTTTTCCTTTTCATTCAATTAATAACGATTAGGTTGCGTTTTGACCCTAGAAACTGGTTTAACCAACAGCTGGCTGAAAGACCAGCGTCTTGTATATATTTATTGAAATGAAATGTAAATCGCTTACTTACTTTGCTGGGACTCGAACCCAGCTCCCCTTGGACTGAAAAAACACAATGGGACTGACGATAGTGCTACGCCGCACAGTGGCCGGTTTCGCTGATATAGCGTTGCAAAAATCGTAACTTTTGAACGGACAGAGATTTTCATTGTAGGTCTACCGGGTGACTCAGAATCGACTGTCAAAGTGAAAAGTTTAAAATATTGCAAATGTCGCATGCGATAAACCCAGTAAAACACCCAGTTGACCTACAATAATGAACTTAAATTTATTTGAAAGCTACTGAAATTCTCTATCACATTTCCTTTGGAATTTTTCAAATATCTCTTTTCATTCAAAAGTTACGACTTATGCTACGCAAAGCCGGCACTCCGCTTGATTTCACCTAAATACGTAGAATATTCATGCATTTTAATATGTTCAAGTCGCTCATACTCGCAAGGCGCAGCTATACGCAAGACCAAATAAATATATTTTTATTTAGAAATATGTATTTTAAACAAATTTTCACTCTAGAAGCGTGACATAGCGTGTCCACACTTTTCGCAGTCCACCAAAGTGGGAAAATGAGGTACAAAAGTAGTACTTCAGTAAAACGACAATAACTCAAAAACTAAATAAAAAAAAGTTAAGTTGTTGTGTTCATTTTTGTACAGAATTGATGCATCTTTAATAAGCAAAAAACCTTTTTGCAATCGGAACTTCCGTTTGGTTTTTATACGTTCCCAAAGGTAACATTTGAAACCAAAAAAATACAAAAATTGATCAGTTTGAAAAATTGTTCAACTTTGAACCACTGTAAAATCCAAAATAATTGACCAAATTCAAAAAACTAAACACTTTCGGGCTATCTGGGGTTCCCTTTATTAAATTAAATTAAAGCGGTCAAAAAACTGGACCATCAATTTTTGATTTTTGCAACGCTAAATTCGCGAAACCGGCCACTGTGCGCCGCGCATTTCAGTCTGGGCAACTAATGTTTGCAGACGATGTTAAAATTTGTATGCAGCTACAGATTGTCTGCTACAAAATGACATTAACCACCTTCAATCCTGGTGCATCAACAACTTGCTGCACCTTAACCACTCTAAATGTAGTGTCATGTCTTTCTATCGATCTGCCGCTTTTATGCACTCAAAAAACAAATCGCCTTAAAAAGTGACATTTTCGCCTTAATTCTTAGAAAATCGCACTAAAAAACTTCCAAAGGCGTCTCGCCTGTTTTTAAGAAAATGCTTTTCTAAAAAATAAAAAACTGTGTTCTAGATTTCAGGGCAATTTTTTCTAAAAAAAAAGAGAGCGTAAGTTAAAGTCGGCTCTAGCCGACTTCGATATACCCGTTACTCATGAGAAAACAAGCTTAACAGTGTTCCTGCGTTCCCTAGGGTGACCATCCAAAAAGTATGCAACATTTTTTAGGGTGGGAGGGGGTTGTGTGCTTGGTTCACTTTTTTGCTCATAACTTGAGAACCGTTCTTCGGCAAATTGATTCATTTTGCTAATTACTAACTATCTCTAGAAGGTACGAACCGTCTATCTTCAAAACTGTAGGAGATATAACGTTTTTCGAAATTGCGGGGGCGGGAGGGGCGTGGCCAAAATTTGAAACAAACTTGATCTGCGTGCAGATAAAAGACATTGTCCCATACAGTCAAACCTTATCTCTACCATCTCGAGATCTAGGTGTTCATACAGCGGGGACAGACGGAGCGGACAGTCTATCGACCGGCTGTTGATGCTGATCAAGAATATATATACTTTATAGGGTCGGAAACGATTCCTTCTGCCTGTTACATACATTTGCACGACTTTAGTATACCCTTTTTACTCTACGAGTAAACTCAAACAATTTTAGCTGTTAAGTCAATTTGAAATTCCCAAGCGGTTATGGCAGGACTTAAAAAGACTTAAAACGAGAAGGCCAAGCTAACTTCGTCTTTGCCGAAGTTTTAATACTCTTGCAAATGTTTTAATACATCAGAAATTACGAACGTCAGCATTAAAACAAAAAATTTTTCTAAATACAACCCACTTTTCGACCGATAGTTCCTATAGCAGCTATAAGATATAGACATCTGATTTTGACCAAAAATTCCACAACTATGTAATAGCGAATAAAACTAATAATTGTCGAAGCGGGAGGCGTTTATATTAAAAACAAAAAAGTTTTCTCACAAAAACCCACTTTTCGACCGATAGTTCCTATGGCAGCTATAAGATATAGTCATCCGATCCGGTCGGTTCCGACATATTAGCAGAGTGCAGTTAAAAGAAAACTCTGTGCAAAGTTTCAGCTCGATAGCTTTAAAACTGAGAGACTAGTTTGCGTAGAAACAGACAGACAGACGGACAGACGGACAGACAGACAGACGGACGGACAAAGCTCAATCGACTCGGCTCGTCGCCCTGATCAAGAATATATATAGTTTATGGGGTCGGAAATGCATATTTCTATGCGTTGAAAACTTCTGGGCAAAATTATAATACCCTTTGCAAGGGTGTAATTAGAAAAGGCAATAAAGCAAATTCACCCTAAAATTTAGAAAAAAAAAATATAGTTTTCTAAATTTTAGAAAGTTTTTTCTAATAAAATTCATTTTCGGGTCACTTTTCTAAAATTTAGAAAAATTTTTCTTAAATATAGATTTTTTTCTAAATTTTAGGGCGATATCGATTCTAGAATGATTTTATTAAATATAAAAATATTATTTTCTGCGTGTATCTTCCCAGTAATTGTAAATCTTTGCCTCCGCCCAACTGATGTGAGTCGGAGCATATCATAAAAAAGTTCTCCTAATTTCAGTGGAGGCGAGATTAGGATTTATCTGTTTATGTTGACAGCTCAATTTGTCAACTCTATTAAATAAATACAAATATAAATGGGCTGATAGTATGGAATTTGTATGAAAGCATTCACCCATAAATGGTTGCTTGTAAGTTTTATTCCACATTCAACCGCAATTGAAATCGAACCCACATATCGCTAATTTCTTTCTATTTTATGTTAAAACTACGATATCTTATTTGTTTTGTTTTTGTAAATCGCATTTGTTTTGTATCGCAAAACTCACTTATTGACGAGGGAAATAAGAAACCCAACTAAATGATTGTAGGGATACAACTTTTGAGATCTGGTTAGTTTAAGTTAATAAGCATTATATCTTGAAGGAGCTGTTCATCAATACCAGATCTCAGATCAGAAAGATCAAACTTAACGACTTAAGTGTTAGGTCGTTTTTTAACATTTCTACAATTTCAAAACATTTGATGTACATGTTTTAGAAATTCGTTTACAGATTTGATTTCTAATATTTCATTATTGCTTTCATGAGCTTCTCTTCTTTGCAATCAGTCGTCGAGACATTTAAAGTTGAACTTTGAAAACTCTCAGCAGGAATTTGTTTTTTTGAAGCTTCGGCATGTCTGTAATATCAAATAGTGCGAACCCTGCAAAACACTGTATCTATAGAATCCTCCAGGTCTAACACACAAAGAGGACAGAGCGACTCTTTAAAAAACAAAAACAGAATAAAACAATTCGAAAACTTGTTTGAAATATTTGAGCAGCCAACTAAAGCTGGCCGCTACACCACTAAGTACATTTTTTTTTACCGAAAATACTCGAAACTCTAAATCTTACCGCCACAAATAAATTGTTAATTATCCAAAGCTGCCTGCTCTAGCGTTCAGCAGCTCCAACTACCCGCAGTGTCCACTTTTTTTTTGCGGTCGTCGAATGACCAAAACTTGTTAATGATTATGAGGTCAGCCAATTCCAGTGCCAGAATCCACTTGGGATTGCTCACTAATACCACCGAGTCAGAGGTTCGCAGCGGCAGCTGTTAAGCTCACGCCAGACTATCGCCCATCATCATCATTATCATCATCCTGCTCATAATCATCGTGTTGCTCCTAGGCGCAGACGGTGAAATTTTTTGCACCGCCGCCTGATGCCATAAATTAGAAAGTGTCAGGTTCGTTACGTAAATTACCTGGCCATAAAAAAGCAGCAGAACGAACCAGCCAGCGAGCGAGCGAAACGAGAAAAAGTCATAGGAACACGGTCGACACTTGAGCAAGTGCGAGGGGGTAGGGGGCGGCTGAGGGGCGGCTGGGTGTGGCAGCGACAACGACAACGAATTAATGTCTTTTTATTTGCGCTTCGCGCGCCGAAAGGGCAAAAAGATTTGTCAAGGATATTTACGGGCCTGTGGGCGTGGCATTGCGTCTAGTTGGCTTTGCATGCGCCCAGAGAAGAAAGAGAGGAGAAGAGCGAGAGATACAAAAACAAAAGCAGAAATAGAAAAATAAATAAAGATGCTGACCCAGAAATAAAAATGAGATTAAGTGTGATTAACACGCCGCGCTTAGACGATGCCGTCGCCAACCCCCTCCAAACACACACACACAATAAAATACTCACACACTTTCTCACTTTCTCCTTGGCGCGCATTATGCATTATTTGCGCTGAAAACAAAAGGCCGTCCTCCTTTTGTATCTTTCCTCGCTTTCGTTTTGTGGTAATTTATTTAGTTACATTTTGATTTGCATAAAAGAACATTTACTTTTTAATTAGGTGTAAAATTTATGCACTCTACTTTCATTTGGGGTTTTTTCGGTTAATTTTGTTGGGCGGGAAAAGTCACCGGCCCCAAAAAGTATGCTAGGGCAAGTTGTAGGTGGCGAAAGAGGAGGGGCTGAGTCGGCACATGCGAAATGATACAGATTATCATTGAAGTTGTAGGGTAGCAGCTAGCAGGCACTCGGCCCTTAAGTTCTTTTAATTCAAAATCATCTCCATTGGCTTCGGAAACTCCAAACTCGTTTCAATTCCCAGCATATTTTTCAACCGAATAGTTTTACCTGTGCCCCGCTTCGATTTCCCTCCCGTACAACAGTCTCAGCTTCTTCTGGCTTCAGTTTTCGGCTTTGCTTGCTTACCATTGTTGAACGGATTACCCACAGCACGTCCAAGATACATTTGCCTCTCTCAACACGTTGGCCCTCCACCCGCCCGCCCTTTGCCCGCATTTATATTGCCTGTCGGTATGTGGAAAATACTTTTGTGTTGACGCTGAACGCTGGCGGGTAGTTAATCGGTTGCCTGCAATGTTGACGCTGACTTACTTCCTTTCCTTTCCCATCGCACCGCTGCGCCCTCTTCTGCACCAAGCTCCATGGCTGGAGTCAGTAAGCGGGGTGTGATGGGCGAATGACGGCGCCAGGTGTACGTACTTGAAACGTGCCCGTGCCACAGGCCCACTTAATGCAACACACTGAGGTGCGATAAGGAATTTCTAGATTTCTGTTACTTTCGCATGCGAGTTGTATGAAATTGCACATACAGGGTGTCAACCAAGTGAGAGAGAGAGCATGTCAAAGTTAAGCAGAGAAAAATGGGACATTCTGAAATTGATTAGTTTGAATAAAAACGAATCACTTTGCCCCGTCTGGGACTCGAACTGAGAATCTCGGGAACAGAACACTAACGACATGGCCTCTGAGCTTTGGCCGCAAAAAATGTAGTTAATTGTTAAGCTCTCAGCATGCAAAAAGCCCTTCGGTGCTGATGGTAAAATGTTGCCTTAGAACGTCACTTCGAGTCCCATAACAAGCAGAAAGTCTCTCAGTTTAGGAATTTGACCGACATACCTTCGCCTAGGATTTTTTTTTATTATGGAAGCATGTTTGATACGTACTCCAACAGCGTTCTTAGCACACATCGTGTGTGCAGATTAAGTTCCCGCTTACAGTTGGATGCAATAGCTCGGGGTGCAGTCAGCGACCCTGTCTGCTTCTTGCTTTGTAGGGATACATTTTCCATTTAGTTCCTAGCCCCTGTAGAGGTGAAGGCAGATAGCCCTGTCTTACTCCTGCCATGGCTTCTCCATTCCATACAATCGTTTTAGAATACTCTGTCAATACTGCTTGCAAGAAGTTTATCATCTCTGTGGATACTAAAAGATGAACTATAATTTTTTCCACCCAGAACTTTTAGTTTATAAGTTCCAGCCGAAATAAAGGGTAAAACATGTATAAAATCTTAAATTGAGTAAATATACCGATCTATATAATTTAATGTTTAAAGATGATTTCATGGAAAAGTTTGACCGCGGCAGCGCCTTAAATGGTTCATACGCTAAGTCCAATTTGGGCATACTCTCCCCAACATATTCTTCAATATTGGCTTCGACTGTTGCGGGCTGGACGCTATAAACAAGAGCCTTAACATAGCCCCACAAAAAATAGTCTAAAGGCGTTTCATTGCACAATCTAGGCGGCTAAACGTGAAATAAACTGTTCCCTGAACTTCCCACTCAATTGGGCCATTGTTGTACGTACTGTGTGGCATGTGGCACCGTCCTGTTGAAACCGAATGTCATCGAAGTCCAGGTCTTCTATTTTGGGAAAAAAAAAGATGGTAAATATCACACGCGTTCTCCATTCACGGTAGTCATCTTTAAAAAAGTACGGTCGAATAATGCCACCGGCCTAATTCACACCAAATAGAAAATTTTTCGGGATGCATTGGCAGTGTTCCAGTTTTTTTCTTTGACCCACATTATTATACTGTCTTTGCCATGCCAACATTAAGAAATTTTTGACTTGTCAAACATGAAAACAAAAATTAGTAGTTGGGTGTCTAAGAGGACCCCCAAACAAAGATGACAATTTTGCCATTTTTAATGACTTATGATGTGGGATTTTAGATGTGCTCAGTGTATGTAGGACTATACAAATTGTTTAATAACATTACAAATCAATTTAATGACATTAATACATATTTTCCTTAACTTGAATCTATAACAAAATAATAGTTTTTGGCATTGTTAAAACTATCAAATGCTCTTCTTGCTGTTTCAGCTATCCAAGTAAGCGTAAGCTCCGCTGAAAAAGTGGGACGTTCCATACCGGTACGTACCGAAATAAAAGTCCAGGTACCAATACAGAACCGAATGCCGATAGAATGTCAAAACCAAAACGGGACCTTTGGCCGAAATATCAGTTTCGGTACGTACCAGAACCAGAACCGAATGTCGATTCGGTTTAATTTCCTAGCTTTATACCGAAATTTAATCCAAATACCAAAGCTGCTGCGAACGGCGCCGAATCGATAAATGACGGTCGCTGAGAAATTTTCCTATGTCCGCACTCTACGGTAATGTTAATTGGTGTATCTAATGTGAATTTGGTGCGAAATTTAGTTATAAGATTCCGAATAGCCGCCCTAAAAGGTCTCCCACACTGACCATAGAATAGAAAAAGTGCACGATGCAAAAAATTAATAATCTGCAAGAATATGTATCGACCAAACTGAACATGTTTGACAGTTACATGTGACACGAAAACAACCGTGCTGCCACAAAGAAAGTTAGTAAAAAAAAGGTATGAGCGTCGTTAAAACTTATGAGGCTTTGATGTGACACATGATGTTAAATTTAAGGGCTAAATTTTCTTTCAATTGTATATAAATGAACTTGGGCAATCTTTCAAAAGAAGAAAACTTAAAGGAATATCAAGGGAAACTAAGTTAAGGCACTGTTTGGTCACTATTTAGTCGCTGTTTAGTTATTGTTTTGTAATCTTTTAGTCACTTTTAACAGTTTAATCACTGTTGAGTCATTTTTAAGTCACGGTTTAGTCACTGCTTAGCAAGTGATCAGTGACTGGTAAGTCACTTTCTGGTCATTGTTAAGTCACTGTTTAAAAACAGCTCAGTCACTGTTAACTTTCACTTATATGTCACTGCTTAGTAAATGATCAGTCACTTTTAAGTAACTGTTCACTCACTGTCGAGTCACTTTTATGTCACTGTTTAACTGATCAGTCACTTTCGAGTGACTTTTATGTCACTGTTCAGTCACTGTCGAGTCACTTTTATGTCTGTGTTTAGTCACTGCTTTGTAAGTGATCAGTCACTGTTTAGTCACTTTTTAGTCATTGTTTAGTCTTTTTTTTAGTCATTGTTTAGTCACGGTTTAACCACTGCTCAGTCGCTGTTTGATCACTTGTATGTCCTTGTTCAGTCACTGTCGAGTCACTGTTAAGTCACTGTCACTGTCGAGTGACTTTTATGTCACTGTTCAGTCACTTTCGAGTCACTTTTATGTCTGTGTTTAGTCACTGCTTTGTAAGTGATCAGTCACTGTTTAGTCACGTTTTAGGGCCGTTTTCTCATGTTGCTGTTTTTGCAAATCTAGGTGGATTTGGTGCATTTTGTATTTCGAAATGCACCAAATCCACCTAGATTTGCAAAAACAGCAACATGAGAAAACGGCCCTTAGTCATTGTTTAGTCTTTTTTTAAGTCATTGTTAAGTCACTGTTTAATCACTGCTTAATCACTGTAAAGTCACAAATCACCCCCTTTCATATCTTATTCACAGCGTCACGTGACGAAGAAATCAAATTTACCTCCTACTAAAATCTTCCGTTCCGAAATTAAAGAGGTTTCACATCAAAAATCACCCTTTACAAGCAGTTGGTTCTTACAGTTTATATAGTTTTCTTTAAGGTCCAGGTTAATATCATGTATATTTTTTGTACACTCAAAAATATAAATCCATAGCTTTGTACTTGAATTAATGACAAACGGTGTCAATAGTAAGGTAAGTATGAAAATACTTGATTCAAGATAAAAATTCTTATTTCTAGTACGATTATTTCAATCCCAAAATTATTGATTTAAGACGGTTTGTGGATTGATTGTAGGTACATTTTATATTAAAAAAAAAATGATCGAGGCAACCCCAATATATTCTTAAGTTAAAACAAGTACAGCATGTTCTGGGTTTGGCCTGTTCCAAAATCCGACTGTAAAAGTAAACATGCTTTAAACACTGACTTGGTGGAGACTTCACTAAGAATTCAGCTATTCAATGATTGATCTTCTATCATCAATTAAAGGCATCAAAAACCAGATTAAAACACACCGATATCTGCTTATTTCCAACATAAAGATTTGGAAATGTCGAAATCTATCGCTTGAGGTGAACTTCTCAACCGCGCCACACCCTGTATGTGTGTATGTTTGTGAGCGTCTTGGTTTTTATTTTGTATTTTTTGTTTGTTTCATTTTATTCAGTGGCAACTTTTGTTGCTGCCTTTTTGTGTGTTTTGTGTGCGCATTTCAGTGGCAACAACTGTCAATCTTTGCCGGCTGCGACTGATGAAGCCTCCCGAGCCCGAGCCGAAGACGGAGCCTCACCTTCCATGTGTGTTTTGATACACATATTGTATCGTTTTGTGGCCCAATCCGCTGTACGTTAAGGGTGGCAGGCATAAGTGCCTGCATAAAAAGAAGTCGACATTTATTTTGCGAGCATGTTGTAAATTGTAAATTACATTCCTAATCTTTTGCAAGGAGTCTCTCAGCTTCACTAACTACACTTTAACTCCCAACCCCACATCTGGGCAACTCCCCCAAGACAGACGCGCACACACACACATAGACAGAAACAGAGGCACGCACTTTTTGCTCATTTGTGTTTTAAATTTCATTTTGGCGACAAGTAAATGTAAAGTAAAGTAAAACGAAACGAAACTTCAGTTGTCGCTGGGGGAATTTGCATTGTGCCTTTTGTCCTGGCCAAAGATTTGTGTGTGAGTGTGTCGCTTAAAAATCTGCGACAGTGACAATGTCACGTTTTGTGTTAATTTAATTACAAGAAACCATTTGTAAATATTACGACGTGCTTTGCCAGGCACGCATGACTCCCCCTCCCCCATTCACAGTGCTACACCATAAATTTCCTTGGAAATGATATATAATTTTCAGGCATTTTCATTTGCATTTCGCCATTCATACGCCGCACACACACTCACTAAGTTTTGTTTGCCTACTTTAAGGCGTCTCCCTCACTCTCTCTCTCTTTCACTCTCAACATCCGCTTTCGCAGTTGCCTAAAGCAACATTGGCTGAGTCTGTTTATTGCAGTGCAACATGTTGCTAAACATTGAATGCTGCCTGCAAAAAGAGCACGAGATGGAGTTGGCAATAAAATGGAACCTAAAGCTGAATCTGCTTTGTTGGTCAACAAAACACGCTGATTTGTTTAAGACGCCACCAGCCACACTTTGAGTGATATGATCTTTCCATATTTTAATGTTTTCTGCAATAGAAAAACAGTTAGTGTCCTCTGGGATACCCCAAGAATTTATACATAAGGTGGCAACGCTGGGAACAATTTCGCTACCTGTTTTAAAAGATACTATTAAAACAATTGAAAAGCAAAAATTGCAAAATTAGTTGAATGGAGTCCTTTAGTCCTTTTTGCGCTTGCCCCCCAAATCTTTTAGTCTCAAATAATATTTGCTGTTTAACTTTGATTAATTCCATTCAAGATCTTTCCCCTCCCCCTACCAATAACAATGTGGAATTAGGTTTTGTTGGGCGAATACAATTTGTAATCCATTTGGATATCCATATGTCTATAATTGTAATGAAGATGCCTCTGTGTGTGTGTGTTTGGAACTGGTTATTGCTGATTTAGACTTAATCACGTGTGACTTTCTTAAGCTCTTTGTTAAGCTCTATTAGCCTCCTATCAATGCAAATTGTGTTTTATGGCCAATTGAACTTATGGCCTGTTAATTGTCATTCCGTTGTCGATAAAGGGGCGCGGGGTGGGCGATAAAAGTGGCAGGGCAGAGCAACAAGCCGTTAACCCTTTCATTAAGCGCAATATTTATGATGGCGAAATTAGCTTTGTGGCAATTAAGAAATTTTAAGTGGCTAGTTCAGTCAAGTTTAAACCTAAAATATATTAATGACTAGACTCGAGCAATGTTTTTCAACGCCCGTGGAGACGGTTAGCATGCCGAATGATGTTCTTCTTTATAGAGTATTTTTTTAAGCATCACAGCTGAACAGTGTGAAGGCGAATTTGACACATCTTACTAAGCTGGGCCTCTTTTTGGTATAATATATTTATAAATTTATAAAGTTAAGTTAAAGTCTCCAATATAATTCGTCGAACTTAGTACCAAGATGTTAACACTTTTAGTTCTGTTAGCGAGTTTACCTGGCTTGAGGTCCGAAAAAGTTGCATTTAGTTACCACTTTAAAAGCTGGATGTCTTTCGAGTACTGTTTCAAAAATCTCCCAAAAAGTTTATGGCGATATTTTCGGTGATAGTTTTGTTTTAGTCTTCGGTCACACTAATGCGAATTACTGTTTCTTCTGCTCTGGACATGTAAAGCAAATTGTTTAAATTTCTTATTATTTTATTAAAGCTGATGCACAGAAATCGCAGAGCAAACTGTGTAATAAATTTTAAGGACTAATGGAAACTCAACAAAAATAATAACGTAATTTAAAAGCTAAGCATGGAGATGCTTGGCTGAAATGCAGCTTATCAAATGTAAATGTAAGTATAACTGATTCTGATTGCTGGGAATTTGTGTTCTTTGTGTCGAATTGTTCAGTTTCAGTTACAATTATATTTAAAATCTTTAAAAAATTTTAGACGAAATATCAACCAGACCTTAGAAGTAGATGCGATAAGGAATATGGGAGTATGCTGTCAATCTCAATAATCACCAGAACGTCAGCGTCCAAGTTTTAAAAAAATCGTAGTAAGTAGAAAAAATTGTATAGCTCTCTGAACACTGTATTTGTATATTATCTATATGTTAAATAGCAAATTCTTTTTTAATAATTTTTTTAAAATTTAATTTTAGACAGTTTCGAATTTACGGTTGATTAAAAGAAATCAATCTGGGAATAGAGAATTAAGTAAAGCGCGGAAAAAGCAGTGACCTGTACACATATTAAATTCTATTCTGTCCCGTCGTACCGGACACAACCAAATGTTCAAGTCGCGTGAAAATTCCTGAATTAAAAATTATTCCTTTCCTATCTTGTGAATGCTGAACAGTCAAGGGACATTTTATTTATAAGTGCGCACCTATATACATTTGTTTTAAATATTCTTTTCTGATCAATTTATGTAAATAAACGCAGTTTGAGATATGTAACTATTTAAACATGTGTACCTTAGGGTGGACGCCGATAAAAAATATAACTGATACCATCTTAAACGATTACTTTTAGGGTGTACATAATGAATTAAAAAATCAAAAAATTTTATATCATGTTTTAACCTCTGCGAAAAGCCTTCAAAGTTTCCACAAATTTTACGTATACGACCCGTTCACATAATTGAAATTCTGTCGACGAACTCTTCGTATCATTTTAAAAGTTGTCAAATTTTAATTTAATCGAACTACAAATAAAAATGGAGCAGGAATCGAATGTATTTTTGGTTGGTAGACTAGAACCAAATTTTGACGAAGCGAGCCCATTTCCAACGAAGAGATGCGTTTTTCCCACGCTTTTATATGGGACTAAATTCTTAAGACTGCCCATTTAAGAAAGTGCGACTAGTGTGGCTCGCAAGTTGAAGTCAGCATGGTCCACAAGAGGGGTATCAACAAAGGGCCATGTACGCATGAACGCTCTGTCCTTCTAGTCAGATACTGCAGACATAACAGTGAAAACCATTTTGAGTGTCCATTTTGGCTACTATCGCTAACTCAAGAGATCGCTCCGTGGACACCGTTTTGAATCGATAAAGAGACAGAGCCCCAAACGAAGAAGAAATTAAAGACTATACCAGAAGAAGACTTTGCAGTATGACGATCTTTATCATTTCTTCATCAAATCGATACATTTTGACAATTACTAACTATCTCTAGAAAGAACAAATCATTTATCTATAAAACTGTGGAAGATATGACGTTTTTTTCAAAATTGCGGGGGCGGGAGGGGGCGTGGCAAAAATTTAAAGTAAACTTGATCTGCCTGCAGCTATAACAAACATTTGTCCCATACATGTCAAAGCTCTATCTCATACCATCTCTGAGATCTGTTTGTTCATACGGACGGACGGACGGACGGACGGACAGACGGACAGACGGACGGACAGACGGACATGGCTATATCGACTCGGCTGTTGATGCTGATCAAGAATATATATACTTTATAGGGTCGGAAATGATTCCTTCTCTCTGTTACATACTTTTGCACAAACTTAATATACTCTATGTACCTTCGGTACAGAGTATAAAAACGTTGGCACAAGTGTAATGCAGTAGGGGGAGGTTACTTTCAAGGGAATGAAATGAATTGACAATATTAAATAAAGAGTTTTTGATTTTTGAATAATTTTCCTGTATTTTTTGCCCATAGTAGTATAGTAATCCGCATTACTTTTCGATCCTGAAGAAGCTTATTTATAAGCAGCCCAGTAAAAGTAGACTATTCGCAGGAACGGCTGCAACCGTGATGCGCAGCACTTCAGTTCAGTGTGGGACCTGACTTCAAAGATATCTTGATAGCCTCTTAATAAACGGCTAAAACTTGCTTTCATCTAGAAGTAAACAGCGCAAAATAGTAGAAATTTTCCCGTAATAGAAAATTTTTACCAAATATATTTACCTACATATTGTGTCTCTTATATAAAAAAAAAAATTTATTGGTCAAGGTACCTTTTTGTCAAATGTTATAACTTCAAACCAAGTCTACGCCAACTACTAAAAAATTAAAAATGTAGGCATGGGCAACAGTACGTATGAGTGATAAACTTTAAGTCCAAGTCGCAGACCCTAAACCTTATTTTTTCTCAAAAATTTTTTTTGCTATGCGTTTTATACACAAATAGGCATCATTTAAGCGGGTATCAGTATGACGTAACATTTTTCCATATATAAAATGTCCGACCTAGTGTACCTATGTGTCTTTACTATGCGGCAACCAAAGCAGGGAAAATTCAATTCTTAAAGGTAGACAAAATTAGAAGCAAATTTAGCTTTTCTTTTTTAAAAGCGGAAAAAATAAATATATTTTTAATTAAGGTCACAGTTCCCGTTGCCCTCTGATTTTCTATCTGCAAAAAGCTAAATTGAAAAATAAGCTGTTGTGGCAACACTGTTTATTTTTCTCCGTCAAACACATTTTTCATTGCGAAATGTTGTTTTGAATTTTTAGGTGTTTCAATCGATATAAATCTCTTAGATTATCAGCTCACAGCCTAGTTAATTAACAAAAACTCGCAAATGAGATAAGGAGACAACTAATTTTTAGCGTCATGTGTGCCAACACTTTTCCTGTAGAATCGTTGAAGTCACGTACCATCTCTAACAAAACACGGACGCTTATGTCTGTTTGTGCATATAAAAGAGAAAACACAAACACAAATTTTTTGGCTTTTAGTTTTGTGAAATTTTAATGAAATTATTTTGAAATGCGATCAACATTTTGTTAAAGCTATCGATGTGTTTTGTATGTGCCATAAGATTCAATGCAATTGGATGAGGCAATTCTCAATTTGATTTATTGCTTGTTTTTGTGAAAAAAGCGCGCTCTCACTCTCTCTCGCGTTCTCAGCGAAATAACTTTTCCACAACATTACCTAAACGGAACAACCGTTATGACCCCATACAAACCTTTAATTGGCCTTTTCAGAAGATTGGTAAAACATTTTTAACATTTTCTTTCTTAGTGCGCGCCTGCATAACTAAACGAAGGTCTATGCCAAAAATCAGACCTGTACGATAAGCCGTTTAGGCTCTGGCTTGATAATAAGTCACCATATCAGTCGGGCGTACACATTTATATATATAAAGATTAGATTCCTCTCGTCGCTATCGGAATTGATAAGGTTATGAACAGACGGTCCATTCGCGAGTTATATCAGTTTAAGTGAGGCACTAAAGCAAAAAGCGGTTTTTTGACCATAACTTCAGATTTTGGGGGTGTTAGGAGAAACCAAGTATGTGGAAATGCTATATTCGACTAGGCCAACAATATGTATGAAAAGTATGTGCAGTTGTTTTTTTAACACTGTTATTTTTTAAATTTTGTTTAAAGAAGGTCGCCAGCTTTCGTGATATTTTGCGATATTCGCCAAATTTCTTTCAGCATATTAAAATTAAAATTCAGAGAAATCCTTTCTTCTCTTTTTTTTGGTTAGACCTTTTCTAAACCTTCCATGGAATTCGGTAGTTAAATGCAATGTTCATTTCTAAACCATTTTGTGATTTAATTTCTTATCTGCTTTTGGCCCGAAACGAATTGGAGTGTTAAACAGTAAAATATTTGTATTTTGTATCCAGAACTTGCGCAAATTCTTGTGGGTAAATCGGGCATGGTGTGAAATTGCTGGACAAATTATTCATTCTTAAAATTATATTTCCACCTTATTAAGTTATTGTTCTTCTGTGATGTTATATAATATTAGCATATAGCCCGTCGCGATTCGCTGTGCCTTCAACAGTGTAGAACCAATTACAGGACCAGTTTGAATTGAATTGTGAAAAGTCAAATATAAAGCCCAGAAACCGAATCCCATGAGATAGATAGAGATGGCAGAACATTGGTTTGTCTCTGCTGGTGTATTTCCGTTCGCTTCTAGAATTCCACGCTGTGGCCCTTTGGCCCCACAAACAGAAAAGGCACTGTCTCGCTTGGGTTCACCTTAGTAATTCCACCATGCCTGGAGGACAGAAAAATATGACTGTCTCTCTCTGACACATTCGGTGTTTTGGCAGGGTTTGCCTAATTCCTAGACAAAGACTCGAAAAGCAATAAAAAAACATTCTGTAAGCAGAGTGAATCTACGACGTTAAAAAATATTATATTTGTAATTTGTATTTTTAAAAAATTGAACTTCTTTCGCTCTTTTTTCTTAGAGCTAGTTTTTCTGGGCAAACCTTTTCCAAGGGATTTCTCCTTCTTGGCACAGTTTATGGACATGGACAACGCCCCACTTGCCACATTAGGCTCCATGTCGTTAGTTGCTAAAGGAAGAGTGAGTAGTGGTTTGATGTCGTTGGTGGGGTTGGCGGGGCCAGGGGGGGGACCATTGCCCATTGATTTTCTTGGTTTTCGTAATCAAAAGTTTTGTTCCCACGGCGCATTTACACTGATTTCCGGCACACACACACACACACGCTGCTTAATTTGCTGCAGTTTGCCAGGAGACGACGACGACGACGACGTTGGAGTATAATAAATTTTTGTGTGTTACCAACACTCTGACAAATTAATTAAAATGATTGGCCTGCTCCGGAGGATGCTTCTGGCTCTGGCCCGGCGTCCCCACAGGCGACACACCCACTCGCACACATGTCACGTTTATGTAGATAAGCAAGATGCGTGGTGGCGGGGGGTGGCGGGGAATGCTCGGGCGGGTGGGTGGTTGGGGGGGTGTTAAATTTTCACATGCGCGCGATGCTGGCGACGCTGGCGACGCTGGCGACGTGTCGCTCGCAATTAGCAAAGTAAGCTTAATGTGGTTTCACTTGAATTACTTACGAGTGTCGCTGCGGCAGAGTGAAACCGAGCGGGGACAGGGCAGGGGGTTGCTTAAGCTGCTGCTCCCCCAGCTCATCAATTGCGAGGCGGGTAAATTCAAGTTCATTTATTTTACTCAAATTTCAAACTGCAAACTGCAAACGGATGCAACTTGCAGCTGCTGGAAATAGATTAAGAGACGGGGACACACGTACGTACAGGAGTTTGAAGTTGTGTGTTGATAAAGCCCCAGGGTTGTGCAAAGGAAAAGCCCTTTAAAGTTCAATACCAACAGTTGTTGTGCTCGATAAAAAGTCCCAATTTCATTTGGTAATGCAACTTCTTTTTGAGGCATCCTCAACAGACCTGCTGTCCCGACGAGGCTGCATTTTGAAGATTTGCCGTTTGCAGTTTGCCATTTCAGTTGTTACCTCGGATTGCCGTAAATGAAATGAGATGAATTGCCCAAAGTGCTGCCGGGTGTTTAATTTAAGTGCGCGCACCCACAACTAGCCACGCCCACCCGCCCACTCGGCCAAACCCCAACACCAACGACTTGTACATGCCTGAGGCAGTGCAGCGGGTTGATGGGTAGCCAGAGCGTGTGCCGTCAAAAGCCAAGCAGGCGTATCAGGATCAGGACAAGGCGGGGGGAAACGGGTCAGCACTGAAATTGCACGCCATTAGTAGAAGTAATAGGCGAGGCGACCCAAAGTGCACTACAAGTAGTTTCTTATTGCAACTTTTAATGACTGCCCAGGTTGTTCACCAGGTTCTTCTTTTGTTGCATGCCCCACCGACCACCGACCGCCGGCCATCATATGTGAGTGTGTGTGTGTGTGGTAAGGGCAACAAGAAGGGGAGTAAATGAATCTGCGTGATATCTAAATTTATTTTGGGAGAGCATTTTTAATAAGATGGCAACGCCAAGACAAACTTAAGTCTTTTGTATTAAAGCAAGGGAGCCCGCAGGCACGATTGCCATTTGGGTAAAAAAAGATACAAAAACAATTTAAAAATTGAATAAATTTCAACAAAAAATCCCGTCAAAAACTACAGGGAATTGTTGTTTTTCATTCACTTTACTTTATAATAACCAAATCATTACCAGATTCTTATTTTACCCTTGGCGAAGGTATATTAAAATTGTCCGAATGTTTGTAATGAAGAGAAGGAAGCATCTCCGACCACATAAAGTATATATATTCTTGATCTTGATATCTTGTATACCTAAAGGTATACAGTACCCTTAATTTGGTTATATAAATTTTGCCTTTATCGAGGCAAATTTGCTGTGATTAGGGAAAAATATGACGAAAGCTGGCGACCTGACTTATCCAAACTATAGTTTTTACCGCTTTAAGCAAAATTTAAAAAATAGTTTGTCGAAATATTGCAATTTTAGAATTAATGTGAGTCCCCCCTCCAAGTCAAATTTACTCTTCTCAGTGACTATAGATTAATACTGTTCTCTTTTGTTTTTCCTTTTGCATTCCATTTTGATGTGCATTTTGATGTAATTAGAAACCGCTGGCACCACATACCTATTCCTCTTCTTCACTCGAAGGAGAAAAACAAAAAGAAAATATCTCTCAATTTAATGGCACCTTATTAGTCCTTCTGCAGCTGTTCAATGTATAATTTGCCGAAACGATAATTTTGTAACCGAATCGCAACCAAAGCGGACAAAAAACAGATAACCGTATCTGAAACAGTAACCGATAGTTCCTATGGCAGCTATAACATATAGTCATCCGATTTTGACCAAAACTTCCACATCTGTGTACAAGCGTATAATATTAATAATCGCTGAAGTGGGGTTCGATCGCTTTAAAACTGAGGAAGATTCATTCTAATCGATTCCCATCAGCTCTTCACCTTGCGTCACTGAACGAACAGTTGTCGCTTGATGAGAATGGTTGTTGTATGCATGAAAAACATGAATGCGTGTGCACATTCGCCGAGTTGCTTTTTTACATTATTGAAGGATTAGAAAAGTTTAAGAATGATTAGAAGAATGATAGATAATGAAAGAATGAAAGTTAAGTGCGATTGGAAACCCGAAGTTTCTGATCTGTTTGCATGTTTTTACTGCCTTCAATGCTGCAATTCTGACACTCAGTAATACTCTTCAGACTCTAAAACTTCAGATATCACCAGCCTGTGCTCACGCCGCCAATCTGATTGAATTGTTACTTGAAACAAGAAATTATTAATCATCTTTCGATGTAATTTTTGAAAAAAATCAAGAAAGTTGCAGACGAAATGTCATTTAAGTTGAAAATTTCTCGATTATTTGGTCTTCAAAAAAAGCAACAGCTAACGCACGAGTATACGACGCTTTTTACACCCCCCATGTTAAATATTTTTATGCAAAATACTATACTAAGAATTAAGCATCTATAAGGAAATTAGTAAATATAATATTTAGTATACCACCGTTCTAAACAACATCTTTTGTAAAAAATGTCATCGATGGGCCGCGAACTATAAAGAAAGAATTATACAACAAAGTCGAGGAGGTCATCCACGGGTTCCTTTTTAATGAAGTTTTTAAATTTGCAGGTTTTGTACTAAGAATATGTGAATTCTATTCGTCAATTGTAAAAAAATAACAGAAAACGTTAAAACTTAACCACGTAGCTTAAATAAAATAACATTTCCAAATTTATAAAATTAACCAAAATAATGTGCAATTATTAGTCTTAGTGATATTTTAATTTAAAATATGTTTTACTTGAAGGTTAAATTGTAAAATAATGAAATAATAAAATAAAAAAATGTTTGCGCAGTTTGTCGATACTCACTTAAAAATCCTTCTTCACTCGTCTGCTGCGCTATTTATTTTTCTAATTTTCTCTTTAAACTAGGGACTAAAACCGATACATATTTCGGTTTCGCTCAAGGCATATACATACATATATTGACCAAAAACTATTTATACTCTGTGCCAATGGTACACAGAGTGAATGATAGTGCAGTTGCACTCTAAGGGAAACAAAAAAATTTTTCAAAAAAATGACCAAAAAAGCAGGTTCGTTATTTTTACCTTGGGAAACTTATTATCTTCGACTATTTGTATGAGATGATCCGGTGACGCACTATGATGTTCACCGCACAATATCTTTTTATACCCTTGCAAAGAGTATTATAATTTTGCCCAGAAGTTTGCAACGCATAGAAATAATTATTTCAGACCCTATAAACTATATATATTCTTGATCAGGGCGACGAGCTGAGTCGATTGAGCTTTGTCCGTCCGTCTGTCTGTTTCTACGCAAACTAGTCTCTTAGTTTTAAAGCTATCGGGTTGAAACTTTGCACAGAGTCTTCTTTTTACTGCACACTGCTAATATGTCGGAACCGACCGGATCGGATGACTATATCTTATAGCTGCCATAGAAACTATCGGTCGATAGGTGGGTTTTATTTAGAAAAATTTTTTGTTTTAATGCTAACGTTCTTAAACTATGATGTATTAAAGCATTTGCAAGGGTATAAAAACTTCGGCAAAGACGAAGTTAGCTTGGCCTTCTCGTTATATAATATCCTAGGCCTAAGATGTATCTATTCTGAGAAGCACAATAAGATCCGAACAATGTTGATTGATTTTGGGGGCCCTTAGCCCCCCCCCCCCCCCCCTAGGACAGACCTGCCATAAAATTAAGAAATTTCCAAAATTATGATTTATATGCTAGGATTAAGGTAAGAATTTTCTTAAGCAGGGTAGGATGAAGGACATGAGAACCGATTATATGTAATGTTGGGCCTATTTATACCCGTTACTCGTAAAGTAAAAAGGGTATACTAAAGTCGTGCAAATGTATGTAACAGGCAGAAGGAATCATTTCCGATCATATAAAGTATATATATACTTGATCAGCATCAACAGCCGAGTCGATATAGCCATGTCCGTCTGTCCGTCCGTCTGTATGAACACCTAGATCTCAGAGATGGTAAGAGATAGAGGTTTGACATGAATGGGACAAATGCTTCTTATACTTGCAGGCAGATCAAGTTTATTTCAAATTTTAGCCACGCCCCCTTCCGCCCCCGAAATTCAGAAAAAACGTTATATCTCCTACAGTTATAGACGATTCGTACCTTCTAGAGATAGTTAGTAATTAGCAAAACGAATAAATTTGCCGAAGAAATTATAAGGATCGGATGAGCGGTTCTCAAGTTATGAGCAAAAATGTGAAAAATAGCCGAGTTAAAAAAGTGTTGCATACTTTTCATATGTTCACCCTAAGGAACGCAGGAACACTGTTAAACATATGGGCAATTCTCCAGAAAGGTCAACCTGGGACAAAAAGGTAAAAGTGGTTAAAAAAACTATATTTTATCGAATTTTTATAGGGAAACAACCAAATTAAGCTAATGTAAGCTAATTTTACATTTACTAATAACCCAATTGGTTATATTCGGTTTCACGGCCGTGCTAGCTCAATTTTTCTCATTTTGACATTAAAATTGCTTAATTTTTTGGAAAAAAGTGACTTTAGATTACATGTACTTTCGCTATCTAGAATATTTCTGATGGTACAAAGGGGTATTCATGAATGCATAAGAGACCGTGAGAAACTATTTCAATGCCTGTAAGTTTTTGCTTCGCATTATAGTAGAAACCACATAAATATAATGATGGAAGAAAATGTCGCGTGCGACAGTGATTCAAATTCAATTTAAAAAAAAACTACTTAATATTTTTAAGTGAAATCAAATGCATTATTAAGAAAAATCCATACATAACATTTTAAAATTAATGGCATTGCAATTTTCCATCATGTTTCGCTGAAATCAGTGCTTGAGCTAGTTTTCGAAAAAGTGACTTCTGTCTGTGTCGCGTGCGAATGCCTTACATTTTTGTGATTATCTTGAAAATGAACAAATGCCCAAAATCGATCTTAACACAGATTATAGTGCTAACCAAGAGCTTTAAAATTCGCTTTTAAAAAATATAAAAAAAATCTAGGAACATGTTTTTTTTCAGTTTGATTGCGTACAAATGTCGCATTCGACATCAGAGAATTGCCCATATTGAGCCGACTTTAACTTGCGCTCTCGTTTTTTTTACAAAAAATGTATATATTTTATTTTAAGTAAAAGCCATTTTAGGACATAAAATGGCTAAGTTTAAGATTATTCATTCCTTAATTTAAGCACATATCATACCTTAAAATTTAAAAAACTAATTCCTAAATCTTAGAACATGGCATTCCTTAAAACTAAGACAATTTTTACCTAAATTTTAGGACATAGCTTAAAATTGGTATGCCTAAATCTTAGGGCCCCAATGGCCTTGGCGCCTTTTTTTTTAGGTAATTTTTCATAAATATTTAGGCAATTTTTGGCCTTTTTAGGCAATAAATTTCTATTTGGTGTAGGAAGTTAAGACTTGGACACGGGGTTTCTTTTACGTCAAAGAGTGGACTGAGAATGGGTTTCTTTGGCTAAGGAATTCGCGCTTACTAGTTTTTTTGTGATATCTGCTGAATAAAACTTTTAATCTTGTTTTAATGATTAATCGGTTTTGAAAAGGTATTACACGTCTTACTGTGGTTGAACGAGTCTGGAGACTTAGCCTTCTAACTGTTTTTAATATGGTTACCGTTAGCGGGTTGAAATCGGTCCTAGGTGGTTAATTTTCAACATTTGCCCTCAATGGAGTAAAAAATTATTGGGTCTTATATTTTCAATTATTCCAGGTTTTCATATCACAAGCATGTCGGTTCAAAAGACTGCGGAAATGCAACGGTCATAAAATACCACTTTCAATTCGATGATTGCAACCAAATCAAGTCATGAGATAATAAAAAGTTGATAAATTATATGCATATCATGTCCGTAGCATAAAATTTTAGGAAATTGGTCCTAGATTAAGGCTTAACATAGCAAATTTTTGCCTAAATTTTGACATTTTAGTCCAGATAGATCAATTAAAGTCCATTTTTGTATTTAAGGCTTACTGGTTCCTAAAATCTAGAAAGAAAATTTCGTTCCTTAAAAACTGTTCAGTTTTCTTAAGCCTTAGAAAATATCGCTTATTCGATAGTTTTTGTACGCGATATATTACTAAGAAATATCGACAACCCCGCCTTAGCTAAAAAGTCTTGCTTATGGTAGCTTGCAATGCTAGGCTGTTGGCCATAATTTGTTAGTAGTATCCTGAGTTTTGACTAGAGCTCGATAGCAAAACAATGCAATACGCACAGCATGGGCTTGCCCCACCCTGTTATTCCTTCAGGTACATTTGACCAAACAAACTCAACAAACTGAAGGCAAATGTTGCTAAGCTACTGCTGCCTTGTTTGGTAATGGAATGAACTCAAATTGTGTACAGTCGTTTTGGATGCACTTTATGAAGTGAGTGAAATTTCCAAGGGGCCAAAAGCCCAGCTCAACCCTCACTTTCTCTCCGTCTCTCTCGCGCGCTCAATTCATGAGCATAAATATTTTTAATTAGTTAATTGACTCTAGCTTAAAGAGTTCCTCGCTTTTCCCTCCAATCACCAACCCCCAACCCTTCTGGGGCTCACACCATTGCCGCATTAGTGCAGTCAACCAATTTCGGTGACTACCATCCAATGATTGGGGCCTTTTGTCAACATACAGATGAGCCACATTATGCATCCTACCTACATGCAATACTTATAGACAGACAGACATACATACGCATATGCCGGCATGTAATTATCATGAATGTTTTGCAATTGCATAAATTTGAGGTTTACTTTTGCGGTGGTAATCACTTTGCATACAGACACACACACGCAGCGTAATCTATGGAGGAAAACCGCACTTATTATTCCTGATTATGATGTGATTATGCCATATGCAAATGCATATGTCGACTGTTTAATGAGCGGCAAGCACCGCAAATCCGGCTTAGTTTCTGCGACTCCAAACCCAAAAAGAAAAGCTTTAAAGCTTTAAAGGATAAAGCCACTTACATGCTGTGGGACGGACAACGGACAGGTGAGTGCTCCCCGATGGCCCGCACGACGTGCCTCCACTCTTGACCTTTATATCAATTTGAGCGTGGCCCATAAAACCCGTAATAAATTATTGCTTCTGCGTGCGGAGTGCATCCCAGATGACACGAAACCGA
Source organism: Lordiphosa clarofinis (assembly GCA_018904275.1). Taxonomy (NCBI): domain Eukaryota; kingdom Metazoa; phylum Arthropoda; class Insecta; order Diptera; family Drosophilidae; genus Lordiphosa; species Lordiphosa clarofinis. The sequence continues at coordinate 569,704 of JAEIGQ010000077.1, read as the reverse complement.
AAGTGACACACACAGACAATTACATTCATTTGTCTCTGCTCACACGGTCGGCCCAGTCGTGCGAGAATAAAATGAAGGAAATTCTTCTAATTGTCGCCCAAGTGCAGTTTTCCGACACCCCTCCACCCCCCGCCTGTCACTCTCGCTCCCTCATTATGCATGCAACAGCAACAATGACACACGACAAGGGCAGACATTTTTCTTAAACACTCGAAACGGAGTCATGCTCCTCCGGGGTGGATCCCTTGCACGTTTGCAATTTGGACACATACACACACACTGCGTTTTTTCCACCACGTTACTTTGCGTTTTTTCCACCACGTTACTTTGTATGACAGACAGTTTAAGTTGAAACTTAAATAAAGGGCCAAAGGCCTATTAAATGCATTTGGGTTTCAATTTCTTTCTTAGCAAAAACTCAGACCATTCCTTGTCCCCCTTTCGCCCACTTTCTCACTTTGCATATGCTTCGCGCGCAGAGTTGAGAACTTCGTTTAACTTTCGCTTAGCTGCGATTGCACTTGTCACTTGCATTTTAACAAATTGTCAAACCAACTGGTAGATACTTGCAATCGAAAGTGTTGGAGTGAATGAGTTCTGAAATGCAGTTTTCCATGGAACACAATATACATAATTTTTTTGGGGTTTGGCTAAAAATACACAGAATATATTATATGTCAGAGATATGCGGACGAAAATTAATCAATTAGAGAACAAAAAAGATCCCCGTAGAATGAATGTTCAAATATCCACTTTAAGATCCATTTTTTTAAATATCCTTTTCACATTTTTCAGCTCTTTTGGATGAAGAATAAAGATCAAAATCATAGAACTTTTTATGCAGGCTCTAGGTCATTTAAGTTTTGGATATTGTCCAAAACTTGTCTAAAACAAGACACGCACAACACCACAAAGGAGGCTGGTTGACAGTATAACGCTATTTCATAAATACCAATTCAATCATCAGCTGTCCTTAGTGTGTTGGCAGAAGTCACCTCATGAAAGAATTGCTATAACCGCTTGGGAATCCCAAAGGCAGGCTTGTAGCAAAATCCGTCATCAGCAACAAACGCCAAAAACACAAGGGCCTTTGTGTGTGTGTGTATCCCTTTGGAATAAAGATCAATAATATATTTTGTTCTAATATATATCCTTTTTAAGCGAAAATTAACCGACTTCGAAAATATCCAATAGATCCCAATAAAGGTTAGTTAACCATCCAGTCCAAATGGATACCGAAAACATCCTGGGGATTTTCAAAAACTTTCCTTTTTTTCTCAGTGTACGAAAGGAATGGGTTCGGGAACAGGTTTCAAAGGTTGTCGAACCTGAGCTATTGGTTCGAACTTTGGTTCATAGCTTCGAAGTTCGTTTTAGAATTTTCGCTCTATTTTCGGTGAAGCGGTACAACATGTTCGGTTGAGGTCTAATGGATTATGTTTATTGTTGCCTTTCTTCATACTGAACTCCTTCACTCTACCTTTTATGTACCTTAAAATAAGACGTTAGTACAACCTCACTACAAAATAGAATAAAAACCTATTTACAAGTGGAATGATCTTACAAAGAGGTAACAATGTAACACAACTTGAAATGAGAGCTCGATTGGAGACTAGATTTAAGAATAAAATTGTAATCTAATTAAGTTAGTATTTATATGGAACTCGCTGAGCCCGAGTCTCATTCCTCTCGTTCCCCCCGCCCTATCATGTTTCAGAGAGCCAAGACAAATACATACAACACATACCTAATTTGTGTAAGTGTGAGTAGTTCCCTCTCTCACTTTCTCTCTCGCTCTTTGCAAAATAACTTAGTACACAATATTGCCTGAGCGCCTCAGCTTATTTTATGTTGCCCATACTAACTTTTCTTTGGCGTTTTCACCCATTTCGCGGACAAATGTTAAAAATTTTCTTTCTTAGTGCGCGCCTCTTATATATAAGAAGGACTCTTGTCCAAATCGATTAGGTCTGGTTCGGGTTTGGAAGGTCTTAAGTTTTAAAGGATCAGTTCATCTTCGGAACCAAACCAGTTCTGAGTGGTTAGGTTCTAGAACTGGTTGCAGCCTTGCACACAACACCACAATAGAGGCTGGTTGATGTTTTTAGGAACCTGCAGGTTCTATCTTTAATATACTTGATCCTTTAACTGCAAATTAGCAATTGTCTTCTCATGTCAAAAGTGCTAAAGCTGGTAGGGAACTCCAAGGCACAAAAGTTATTGTGAAAGAAATTTTCTGAGTTAAGATTTTAACTTGCTTTCATCGCGATGCAGGATTGTTTTATTTTCCAGTTGGATTCGTACTTGAAATGAAAATTTTCTCATTAATGCAGGAAAAGCCTTTCTGACCGTCTGTGTGTCTGCATTAAAGCACAGAGCTCAGAGATGTTAAAATATAGATAGGTAGATAAACTATTTCAAATTTTTGACACTCCCCTTGCCGGCCCCACGATTGGTAAACTATTCAGTAATCAGACATATTAATTGATCTGCGGAAGGATCAGATGAACGATAATCAAGCTATAAGCAAAAGACAGTTCGCAGCAGTAGCTCAACTTTTTACTGCTACTGCAGTAACAGAGTTTTGACGATGTTCTTGTTGCAGTCTGAGTGACAATTTCCACCTGCATAAGTTTTGTGAACCCAGCTGAAGTCGTGAATAACGTTTCGTCTGAAAAGACGAACGAATTAGGAAGGCACTTTTATTTTTGTATTTTTTTTTTTGGAAGTGATGTAAAAATGACCAACTGTAGTGGGGCCTGGGTGTTATGTAACTCACTTCGTGCGAAAGAATCCACATCCTTCAATTGGCATTTGATGGGCCCCTTCCATGCACACACATGCATGCAATCTTCAAGAAAGACATTAGCATTGCGGTTGCTGAATGTGTGGAAATGCTTTGCTGCTCGGGGAACTTTTATTTGAATCGAAACGGGTGTTCGTGTATCCCTTATTTGGGTTAATCGCAATCAGCAAGGCGAGGCGAGGTTGTAAAAGTCATTCAGTCAGGAAGCAATAAAATGATTTTACGCCAATGCCATGAAAGTGCTGAATTTGAATAAAGGTTGGCTGCCATCGCCATCATCATCATCATCTTCGGATTGGCCAGGGCTAACGATGGCGTCTTGGGCTGTGATTTTGTGCTGATGCAGCGGCGTTCGATGCGGCACAGCTGGCGACAGCTGCAGGGGAATCCCAATTATGCCTGGCGCACATTTACGCAAAGCGATCTGGGCAGCAGCTAATGCACCACGCATATTGAAGCAATTCTTGTCCGTCCGCCCTACACATCCTGCCATTTACAGCATAAAGTTTTGGCTTTCAGGCAAAGAAATTGCTTGCCATACTTGCACTCATACATACAAGCGGTGCGTGTGTGTGCGTCCTGGTCTGCATTTCCGGTCGGCATTTTGCTGTGCACCTCCCCTTCAATTGCACATTGCACGATGTTCTCCATTCCCAACCTAATGACAATCAACGCATAATGTCTTCGTCCTTACACAGTTGCAGCATTCGAAGAAGCCTTTGCCGTTGCCTCTGCCGCTGGCTCCGCTTTGTGCTCCTTGTGGAATGTTTACTTTGGCTTGGCTATGCAGGATATGGAGAGGACAGATTGCTTGCTTGGACTGTCCTGGTCAGAGATCGTTTTATGAGCTAAATAATTCATGTGCTGCAATCTAATGGCAAATCAATTACAATTGTAAAAGGGAAATGGAAAAACAGGCCACAGGGATGGGAAGCTGATCAAGTGCCTGGGGGCAGCCAACGATGTATCAATTCAGAAATTAAACAGTTTCTATACCACTTGTGTACCATACTGGGGGGGAATTAATCAACAAATTTGGAAAAACTGCTGATAATTTATTTCTATTTTCCAATATTTTGACTCTGAACTATGTAAAGACAAAGGCAAGGAGTAGTTTAGGAATTTCCAACTTTTGATCTTGAAAGAGATTCGATGTATGTACAATTTCTATGACAATTGCATAATGTGTGTGGAAAATGTCCATGGGAAGTACAAACTATTGGAAAGAACTAGATCAAATGACAAACTGAACGATTTCTGTGAGATCTATTTACTGTTATCGTTGGACGCTGTCCGTCCAAGGAAGGAAATGATCTGCTTGGTCCGTAATTAGGTAAGTCCACAATGAATGTGAGTGAATTATATATGGAAGAAAGAAAGAAGACAGGAATTAGAATACACTGAAAAAGGACTAAACAAGATTGAAGTTATATAAATAGTATAATAATTTATTTATCAACGAAAGAACGGAAAAATATTGTTATCCGCCCAAGGAAGCTGTCCGACTAAGCATGCTGAATTGCCCCATAGAGCTGACCGACCAAAGGAGTTGTTCGCAATAGGAAAGCCCCAAGGAGCTGAAGTGTCTGTTTCGTCTGAAGTTCGAAAAAAATTACATGAAATTTAAGTCCATATGAAACAAAATGACAGCCAAGGAATACATGGATTTAATTGCAGGCCTCTAAAACCTAAAGTTTTCAAGGCATTAGATTTGATTTTTAGGTATGACCTTAAGTCGTACATTTTATTTTCTCATCTAATATTTTTTATTTGATGCCGCCACAAATTAAGGCAGTAATATCGAAAGATTTTTTAATGCATCCAAAAAAAAACAAAACCAGTTTCATTTGGTTTGCTTCACAAAAACTTAAATTTTATTTCATAAAATTTTTGTTTTGTGCATGAATAAATTTTCAATATCTAGACACAACTGTTTAGAGAGAACGTGCTATTCACGGTCAAAGATAAAAAGGCAACACTGCACTGTGGGTCGAATCGCCAAAAAATTTGCATAAAGTCGTGTGTTGCAGATATCGAGTTGAAACTTGGTACTTTTGATAAATTTTACACCTAAAATATTTAAACAAAATGTTAAGTTAATTTGACCACGCCTACCCCACCGCCCTTATATGACAACATTGCGTATACGTGATCTAAAAACAAACTTTTGAGAACTGTGAATAAAAATCACTTCGATAATCGATAACAATTTCAGTGTAGCCAAACAATCGAAAATATTACTCGATTCTTTGTGCATAGACTATGTAGTTTTAAGTTGTATTATTAAAAATGAGTTTTGTTTTCATGAAATTTTCGACTTTATGCCAATTATTTGGCGATTGAACCCACAGTGCACTGCACAGAAAAACACACATGTACATCAGTGTCCGGCAAAACACACATGCTTATTTTGCCTTTGAATGTGTGCGTTCAGACACGCGAGAGCGCTCTCAGTTAGCACATGTTTGTTAGTGAAAAAGAGAGCAGTGTACGCTCGTATAGTGTCTGTGTATCGACGCCGCTGCTACAGAGGATGGACGTCGTTACTTCTATACACAGAACATTGAACGGTGCCGGACACTGATGTACATATATGTACTTAAGGGTGGACGCCGATGAGAAGTTAACTGTTACCTTCTTTAATGATTGCTTTAAGGAAGTACAAAATAAAAAAAAAAAACAACGAGAACGGCAAGGCTAACTTCGTCTGTGCCGAAGTTTTAATACACTTGAAAACGCTTGTCTCAACGGTTAGCGACTTCGACCAAACTGCGCAGATCAGCTTAAAAACATTTAATATTACCCATGACCGTGATTGAGAGCGGTAAAATGTAATGTAAAATTGGCTATACAGCTTCTCCAACGGGGCCAAGCCAAGCTTCTCTCAATCTCTTGGCGTGTGTGCTTTTTAAATTTTTCGCACAAAAGAAAGGGACCTACAGTTTAACGCCGGATCCGAACGGCAAAGTTGAGAATTTGCTTTTTCATGGCTTACTTCACAGCTGGCGCCAATAGCTGGTGAAGGTGACCGTATGTGTAGAAGCTTTTTTCTAAAGAAAGAAAAAAACTTTTATTATTAGATGTTCAGAGGCGGGATCGAACCCACGACCTCCCGCCCAGGTGTCCAGCACACTAACCACTGGGCCACATACGGCCACAATTGAGAGCGGTAATATTGAGAAAAAACCAGTTTTTCTCGATAATACCCATTTTTCGACCGATCATTTGTATGGCAGCTACAAGAAGTAGTCATCCGATCCGGTCGGTTCCGACATATTAGCAGCGTGCAGACAAAAACTGAGGGACTAGTTCGCGTAGAATGAGACGGACGGACAGACGGACGGACAAAGCTTAATCGACTCAGCTCGTCACGCTGATCAAGAATATATATACTTTATGAGGTCGGAGATGATTCCTTCTATGCGTTGCATACTTCTGGGCAAAATTATAATACACTTTTCAAGTTTATAATAAAAATATGGTAATTTGAGTTTAAACCTCTACGAAAAGCCTTCAAAGTTTCCACAAAAATTACGTTAACCCTATCCAAATTTCGCCAACGAATTCTCCGTAGATTAAGATTTAGATTAATTGAGCTTATTTCCTATTAATACAAGATAAACTTATAAATTAAGGCACTAGTCACAATGACTTAGAAACGAGTGTTGTCAAACAAAATTGACTAAGACTTAATATTATTTAATTTAAATAAAACTACTAATTAAGACATTACTTTTGCGTTACATACATAAACTTATTAAAATGTTTGTTATATGAACTAATTTATTGTTTACTCCCTATCTGTTTCCCTAAATTTCCCTAAATTTTTCCTTCCTTTTTGTTACAAATGTGATTTGGCAATAGAACGTGAATTTGTAAATGTGTCTTTAGATTGTTATAAAATTGCGCCGCTTGTTCCTTTTAGAGAGTTTGGTAGCTCATTCCAAATCCAAACAGCATGAATGTCAAATTTGTATTTCCGATACTAACAGCCTATGTCTTAAGGGTACTGTACACCTTCAGAAAAATTTGTGTTTTTCATTTTGTTTTTATTTGCTTAACGTTTTATTTGACTCTTATAAACCTTCTGTTACAGAAATAAACAAACACAATTAGTTTTCCCGACCCTTTTATATGAAATTTTTTTTCATCGACCGAAAACTTCATTAATATAATATTTATGAAATGAGCCCGATTTTAGAAATTTTTGATTTTTGAAAAAAAATTTGCTTGGAAATTTTTGAAGACAATTTTTTTTGCCATGTCTTGACTCACTTTGGCCCAAATTTCATGAGGACTGTGTAGAATTGGTGACTAGGTAACCAACTAGCTGCTGGTGGATATACCGACGCTGTCCAAGTAGGATCTGGCTGCGACGATCTGATCCGGAATGATTTTGCCAATCAGGTTTGGCGGAGGTTGATGTTGTTGTTGTGGCCACTTATGTGTGGCAGACGACGATGGAATGGCTGGCCAAGTAGGGTCTGGCCACGATTCCAAATAAAGGCGACAACAAAGGCAAGGAATTCAAATTATGTGCGACTTATCAATTGCGCGTTTAATTTCAGAGAGATCAATTAATGGATTATTTACACACTAATCTAAATTAGCCTAACGCGTTTTCAAGGGTGCGCAGCCCTTAGCACTGGGTTCGGTAGCAATTTATCCATTCATGACTTAGTGACTTAAAATTACAAATTCTTGTTGGCTAACGCCAACAGACTGTTTAACTGATTTTGATCATTTTTTTTCCTTGAGAGCTAAAAGACAAATGCATCAAGTCCATGCTTGAAATCTATTAAAAATATTTTTTATATCATCGAACCACTTTTTCAAAAATGGTTGCAAAAATTTATGGAGTAACTGTTTGTAAACCTTTAAAAATGACTCCTGAAGGTATACAGGAAACTAAGTTATTTGCTCGACTAGACTATAACAAATTTAATTTTTGTACCAATTTAATTTCGTACCAAAAATTGCATACAATTTGTTAAGAAGTAAAATTGACATATCTAGAAAGCTAGAGACGGGAGAGTATATGCGGATGGAAGCAAGTGGCTGCAGCGATTTAATCTGCGAAAATATTTCTTCAACAAACGCTTGAGCACCTGAGAAATGTTAATACCTCATTTTAAAAATCACGAGTAAAAGTAACAAAATGATGTGTGAAATTCGTCGCTCAAAACAATCTTTTCTTTGAGACCGTAAATGGTTCGAAACTTAATGATCTTGCTCAATCTGAAGTTGATGTGGGAGTCAAGTTAGGGGCCAAGCAGTATTCAAGCGATGATATTTCACCGCACAGTTGGGGAAACCGTTAGCCGTAGGTTTTTGGATAAACACAAAGATGCTCATTTGGCATTGCGAAAGAGCGCAGCGAATTGTTTATACTGTCGCTGTATCGACTGAGTTGCTGCTAAGCAGTTCTGGTACAGAGTATAAAACAATAAGAAGCTAAGTTCTGTTAGAAATATAAAAACTGCCTCCTGCTCGACATGTGTGAAATATTTCTACCTAGTTCGTTTTCATTTTTATTTGTTTAATACATTTTAAAATCTTATCAAAGTTGGCTCTGAACTAAACTTCTTGGGGCCAAAAATTGTTGTTCGTTCGTCTAACATAAATTTGTTCAGTATATTTCCAGCTCTCACACACAGCACATCATACTTGGAATTTATATTTTCCTACGGCAAAACAGTGAACATAAATTTAAATACTTAAATATTTCAACAACAATAAGAAGAACAACACTATAAATTATCTTCAAAATTTACAAAAATTTCAACTCGGTTTCTGCAAAATTTTTCCACCTCTTACACTGCAATTTTCATTTGTTTAGAACATATTTTCCACAATAATTACATTTGATATACAATAATCGAACACCAAAATGGTTAAACTAACACCACAACTGGTGGAGGCACGGGCAAGAGGCTGTGACGTGCGCAATGTCATCAACCTGAATGTCTGGGGCAATGACATAGATGATATATCGCTGTGTGCGCATATGCCAAAATTGGAGGTTCTTTCACTCCCCGTCAACCGTGTGACAACCTTATACAGTTTGCAGAACTGCCAACGGCTGAAGGAATTGTATCTGCGAGAGAATCAGATATCCCATATTGAAGAGCTGCACTATCTGAAGGGTTTGCCGCAGTTGACCTCGCTGGGCATGGAGGGCAATCCATGTGCAGACGCAGCAGGGCAGGATTATCGAGCAATGGTGCTGCGGATACTGCCCAATCTGAAGAAGTTGGACAAAATCGAGGTCTGCAATTTGGAAGTAGAAGCAGCACTTCGGTGTGAGTTCAAAGGGGCACCCGAGCCACTGACACAGCCGCCAGTCGAGCCACCCGTCAACCCAAAGCGGGCGGCGGCTCAGGCACGCCGGGAGGAGCATGAACGCGAACGACAGCGAGGCGTTGGCGATAGCAGAGTGGCCAGACGCCACGTGAATTCCAGTACCACAGAGTCTCCTTTCCCCTTGGATCCAGATTTAGCGTCGCCTCCTGCAGGAGGACACAAAGTGCAGCATTCTCCACGCTGCCCAGTGCAGTCTCAAGCTGCAGCAGCACCACCACCGCCGTCCAGTTTGGTTCTTACACAGCGTGCTCTAACGTTGCCACCGGACAATAACCGTCAACAAGATCTGCGTCCGACTGCAGCCATTGCTGCTTCGGCTGCTGCTGATTCCATTTCTATTCGTCAGGCTGTTAGACCCGGAGAGGGCGGGAACTCCATGCGTCAACCGCCACAATCTGCCGACGCACTTACCGACTCTGCTGAACGTCGCATTCGTCGAAATGCGAATCTATTGGCTGCTGCCTCTTGCCTTATACGCGAAATGGACGTACCCACTCTGGAGGCTTTGAGCAATGCCATTTTTGAGCAAGTGATCAGCCGTGATTCACAGCCGGAGTAAAGATTAATGTGGGTCCTCGCCATTTCCAACTAAAGCCAACGGTGTCGCAACACTCACACCTTCCCGAAACTCATGGGGCTTGGAAATCACTTACATGTCAAGACACTAGTCTTTAAAAAGTTCTTCCAAATCTTAGTTTTACTTTTACTTTTTATTTTTGTGTGCAAGCGGAAATAATTGTGTGTGCAATAAATCTGTTGTGAAACTATGGGATTAACCATTATGTCCCCAATAAAAATTGGAATTCTCCACCCAATCTTAAGGCTCTCTTCAAAGTCGGTACAGAATTAATTATCCTTCAACCATTACAAATCGGAAATGCGCCCCTTCCAGTGTGATTTAAATTAGAGCAGTCAACGATTTTCGGATTTTTTTTAAATATATCAATTCGGTTCCAGTAACCAATCAAGGCTTTACATAACCCTTTAACGGTTGCGGTTTCCTTTCCTTTCTTTCTTAACATTATCGATACTATCGATGCTTGTGTATTTGGCAAACAATCGATTGTTTTTGTTTCTTAAGTTGTTGTAAATTACCTATGATATTATTTAATTTCTTAATTTGCAACACCTTGAATAATATGAACATAAAATTATTGGTTCATGTTCTTGTTTATTTGTTCATTTGCCAAAACAATTTTTTCGATAGTACTATCGATAATAGTGATATACTATCTACGTTCAAACTATCGATAGTGTTCATTATCGATGATTTCACCACTCTTGAAATCAATTACGCATACCCTCTATTTTTATTCCGCATGACTTCATTGACTCGAGAAATAAATAGAATTGCGGTTGAAGAAGATACTTCGTGCCAATATTTTGACATGAAAGTTTGTACAGACTTATTGAACTATTGATGAAATCTCCAATACACCCGACTGGTCCATTATTTACTCATTTACATTAAAAAATAATATTGCTTAAATTTTCTTTTTAACGTTTGTTTTTTACAGGATAAGTTTTCCGTTAATTGTTTTTGTTCCTTCTCGACTGTGATTAACCCATGAAAGTCTTGCATCAATTTTACCGCTCTTTCGGCTGCATTGTTTACTACCGGAACTGCCGAAACCGTCTCTTTCCGTTTTAATGCGAATTCTTTGGATGGAAGACTTACTTATCGGAAACTCATTGGAAGCACTTGGATATGATTAAAATTAGGATGATTATAAGGATGATATCCAAGTGCTTCAATAGTTGCTTTAAGAATGAACACGGAATTCCTCATACTCTGCTACTAATTTTGGAGAAAAGAAACCTTTCCGTAGAGCTGTTTTGCTGGGTGGCGTGTTCTCTACAAGAGTCGGTACGTACTCTTGTAAATCAAGGTAGGTAAAGATTTAGATTCCCAAAAGATAATACTCTCGCGAATAGTTAGATTTGCGCTTTCATTGACAGTTAAATTTAATTAACGGATATTGTAAAATATAACTGCTAGATCTTGTTCATTAGATGGAAGTTTTGAACGCGTTATTGGAATTTGTATGTCACCTATTGAAAATCTAGCACTTTTAGAACTGCATAACGTCACTGGCATGTGGACTGATTGAAAACAATATTTTTGATATTTTGTGCGCGCTTGTTCGCTGTCTTAAAGTTTTCGGATTAGAGTTTAAAATGAAATGGTTCATCTCCATTTTAGCTGTTACCTGTTATTTGGTAATCAAATGCCCATCGACACGTTAGGTTGCGTCAGCCCTAGAGTGCAAGTACTGATATGTCTTAGTGTAAGTCGGCACGGGTTACCGTGGACATACCTACCAAAGATTTTATTTATATTTTTTGACTTCAAAGTAGAGAGTTGATACCCTAATGCATATGTATTACAAGTTGTTATGGTAATTTTTTGCAAATATAGTTATATAACAAAAGTAACTATTCAGACAGGACATATACCAAGGCACAATGCTGCTGAGGCTGTTGCAGCGCTTTGCATGATGACGCGCAATGCGAGAGGTGCAAAACGAAGACAGCTGCAGAAGAGGATTGTTTAACGACTTTCTCTCCTGGTGTGTGCAGAGGCTTCTTGATGTACATGCATGAGTTGCAGCAAGAGGCCCACCATTACAGTGACTTCTAATTAAACGTTCGCCGGCACAGAACTCTGCTTCCTCAATACTTTTACTTAATACTGATGACTGTGTGTGCTTCATAAGTACATTCACTTCTGGACTAACCCCTTCTTTGGAATTCATTGTCCTTTGGCCCCAGTCGGGGATGGTAAACCCACAGTTTGACTTCCTGATAAGAATGAAACCCTTGATCTCGTTCTGGGACAGGTAAATGCCCAAACAATGCTTAAGCGTTACCGTAACAACTAGCAAACGACAGGCGACTAATGTGCCACGATGATGATCAATCATGGCGACAATTCGTCAGACGGCCAGTCAACCAACTAGCCAGTCAATCAATCAATAATGAACGGACGACTCTGCTCTCCTTTAGCTACGAATCTAAGCGAATTTGTGCAACAATCAATAACGTGAGCAGCCAGTCAAAGGACTTTCCCCATTTTGCCTGCCCATTGTATTTAAAGTTCAAGTTTTTGCTGTATGCACATAGTTTAGCCTTGTAATGCGGTAAGTCCCCGCCCCCCACCTCCCTCGCTGGGCCATAGAAAAGTTGAGCCTCTCGCTTTCTCGCTCGCAATCCGCTTGCTGAGAGCAAAGTATTAAAAAAGTTTTCAAATTTTCGTGAGCCCAAGAAAGTGCAGGCAGGTTGCTGCTTATTGCGTTAAAAATTGTACGCTTTCCACAAGGGTTTATCTAACCACTCCATCCCACCCACACCCTGGCCCTCGCACGCACACTATCGGCAGGCTGTTTCTCCTTGAGCTCTCTGTAATTGATTTATGTGCGCAAACGTGCGTGAGGAACGTCTGCTTACAATTTACACAAGAAAAAGAAAGGAAAGAAAAGCTCAACAGCAACAACAAAATAATAGAATTGGAATTGAAAGACACAACTGACCGCAGTTTGAAATTGTCACGAAAACTGAATCAAGTTACCCTAAGAGCATGGACTACAAAGCAGGACGAGCCTTGGAATGGCGTTTCTATTAACAGAAACAAAAAAAAGGGACTTGAAAGTGAACTTCTAAGTAGTTTGGAAATAAGCGAAAGTGAAATAATGAAAAGAAAACTATAGACGCGGCTATATGCTTGCTTAGGCTGTTAACTTTTGGTTCTGATTACTGCCAATCTACCCTGCAGCTCAGCAGCATTCGCCTCCTCTTGAATAACTTATTTTCCCCAAATTTAAGCATCACCCTCAATTGCTCCCATTTTATAATATTTATATTTGTGTTTCTTGTAAACCCAATTCGCATAAAGCAATCAATTTTTAACCAATTTCATTTCGTTCTTCTATTTATTTGCAAATGCAAAAGCAGAAATTCCCCAAAACTCTAACTGAGAAATGTGCTTTTGTTGATAGTTAATAAGAGCGATGCGGCAGGGCGCGGGCGGAGGGGCGGAGGGGAGCGGAGTGTTGATATAGCTGATGATAAGGGAAATGAAAATGATGTTGCTTTGTGCTGTAAACGATAAACGAAATGAAACAATTTCAATAAAGTTTTTAAGGGGACGCAATGTAAACCGGAAACGGAAACAAGCAAAACGAACTGAAAAGGGCAAATTGCATGGCAATATGGAAATATGGTAAGTACAAGTAAATTGTGGCCATAAAAAAGCCAACCGGAAAATCGAAAAACGAGATAAACGGGGCAAGATATTGGGCCAAACAATGTGAGCCAAATAGCAAAATTCTCGCCCCGAACTGCAAAGCGTACGCATTACTCATACGCCGCATGGGCCGGTGTTGCACTTTCTTAAACGCAACAAATGAACATGGAATTGTCCAAGGCATTTTGTGGCCCATATTTTATGGCCACATTTTGGATTCGAACTCCGGGGCCAAATGGAGTTGCTGGTGCTTCAATTAAATTGGAATTTCCATTGAGTCAAAGTTATTTCCTTTGGTTAATTTACCCTGCACATGCATGTACACAAAACACACCCACACACACACACACACACAAAAAGGATTTTGTGGCAAATGTAAGACAGAGGGGATTTTTTGGGGGATAACGAGGCGCAGGCTTAACCAAGTCATTTGCAGGCAACGAATGAAAGAATGCAAGGGAAATGATACGAACAAAGTCAGGTTTACATTTCTATTCTTCAGTTGGGGCCAAAAAAGGATAAGCGAATGCGTGGAAGGAAGGTAAAAGAGAAATGATGAAGAACTGTAAATTGCTTTAATTATGCAAAAAATTGGAATTAATGAGCAAATGTAGTTGCGGATAGAGAGACCATCTACAGTCTATAGCCAACAGCCGAGCCGCCTGTCTGTCCGTATGAACGCAAAGATCTCAGAGAAGGTGTATGTAACGATTACTTCTTATACTAACAGGCGATGAAGTTTAAATTTTTGCCACTCCATTTGAAAGTAAAACTCTTATCTCCCACAGTTTTGTTCTATATTTATGCTGTATTTATGAATCAGAATAATTTATCTACCCGATAACCAATACTTAAATAAGGAACAATGGAATGATGCTTTCTGCTGCTACTGAAGCTGCCAAATACAATACTGAGCATGAAATTGATCGGATCATTGCCTTGTCGCAGCCAAGGTACGCACTCGGCTCAGCGTGGCACATGCTCTGGCACACGTCGAAAGCTCAACGTCGAGAAACTGCAATCACAAGAGACCTCGGAAGCCTACACAGCTAAACTCGCCCAACTGCTCAGGGAAACCTCCCCATTCCCTTCCGATATATGCGAACAATGGAATCGTATATTACACTCTATGAGTACGGCTGCCAAGTTGATACTCCGAGCCCCCTCGAAAGCGGTCTTGGTACGACGAGGAGTGCCGACGCGCTACTGCAGAGAAAAACGCTGCCTACAGGAGAACTTTGCAGTCGAGAGTAACACGGACTGCTAGGGAGCGATACCTGGAGAAAAGGAAAGAGGAGAAAGGCCTTTTTAGTAGAAAAAAGATTGAGCAGGAAAGGCGCATGCGCGAGGAAGTCGAGATGCTATTCGGCATGAGTGAGACTCGAAAATTTTACCAAAAGATTAAGCAGTTAACAGAAGGTTTCAAGCCCAGAGTCGCACACTGCAAAGACGAACAGGGGAATCTGGTCACAGATCCGCAAGTGGCGCTTAACAAATGGAGAAGTTACTTTTCCAACCTACTGGGAGGCGATGACGAACTTGATGCCGCCTTTAGAGAAGTAACGATGCCACCAATCGACAACATAGAGATAGACCCGCCGACCCAACAGGAAGTCTGTTTAGCCATACGAAGGCTAAAGAACAACAAATCACCAGGCGCTGATGAGCTGCCCGCTGAATTGGTCAAGGCTGGAGGCGAAGAATTGGTAAGGTGCATGCACCAACTTTTGTGCCATATATGGCTTGACGAAAGCATGCCCGACGATTGACATCTAAGTGTTCTCTGCCCAATCTTTAAAAAAGAAGACCCTGCAGTTTGCGCCAACTACCGCGGGATCAGTCTCCTCCCCACCTTATTTGTGAACGCCTGAAGCCGCTTATTAATACACTGCTTGGACCTTATCTGTGTGGCTTTAGACCTGGTAAATCCACCACAGACCAGATATTCACATTGCGCCAAATCCTAGAGAAGACCTATGAGAGAAACATCGAAAATCACCATCTTTTTATCGGTTACAAAGCCGCTTTCGACACGCCGATAAGGTCAAGGTTTTTCGAAGCCCTGTCTACTTTAGGTATTCCAGCAAAGTACGTTCGACTTTGCATGATGACGTTGAGAAGCACTCAAAGCTCCCTCAAAATAGGAACGAACCTATCCGAGCCTTTTGATACCAAAAGAGGTTTTAGGCAGGGTGACACCTTGTGTGACTTCTTTAATCTGCTGATGGAGTATATACTGCGCCAGTGCCCAAATGCCAACAGATCGGGCACCATCTTTAATAAAGATGTAATGCTACTCGCATACGCCGATGATATTGACATTATCGGCAAAACCGAACGGGCAGTACGCAAGGCGTTTTCAGAGATTGAGAAGCAGTCTGAACTAATGGGTTTAGCGGTAAACGAGGGCAAGACGAAGTACCTAGTGTCCTCGAAACAGAAGTGCACACAACTTGGGCAATCTGTTGCAATGGGAGAGTACAACTTTAAAGTTGTAGAGGACTTTGTCTACCTCGGAACGATGATAACTGGCGACAACAACATCAGCCTGGAAATTCGAAGAAGAATCACGCTCGCAAACCGTTGCTATTACGGGCTAAGTGGCCCAAGCAGAGACCACAAGCGAAGAACAAAAATAGCGCTATACAAGTCGCTTATCATCCCAGTCCTGCAATACGGCGCAGAAGCATGAGCAATATCATCAGCGGATGAGGCGGCGATGGGCGTTTTCGAGAGAAAGATTCTTCGCAGAATTTATAGACCTTTGAAAGTTGTCGAGGATTTTCGCATCCGAAGGAATGACGAACTGTATGAGCTCTATGGGGATACTTGTCTGGTCAAGCGCATAAAGGACCAGCGGATGCGCTGGCTGGGACATGTTACCCGAATGGATGAACAAGCTCCAGCAAAAAAGGGTCTACAAGAGGAATGCGAAAGAACTGGGACTAGGCAAGGTTGGACGACCAGGTGCGGAGAGACATTTTCAAGCTTGTCGTAAAAATCTGGTGCTCGCACGGAGCAGAAGCGACTGGCGGACTTTGGTTGCAGCGGCCGAGACCGTCAAACGGTTGTGATGGAAACATCGGGCAAATCAAGAAGAAGAAGAAGTACTTATATCGGTGAGTACCGGTACGTACTGGTATACCAAAATAAAAATCAGGGCACCGAACCGAAACCAAAAACCGAAATTAATTAAAAAACCGAAATAGAACATTTAACCGAAACATTAATTTCGAGACGTACCGGTACTAGAACCGGAACCGAAATTCGTTTCGGGATTAAGCCCTGGTTTCAACAATTCTCGACTTTGGGTTCCTTAAGTGCGAAACTCTAGTCATGGATCCTTCAAAGCTGTAAATTTCCGATCTCAGGGGTTAATTGGCCACTCGATTTTTTTGATTTTCTGCCAGTTAGTTTATCAATTCTGTCCCAGTCTGCAATGGGATTCCAATTTTTATTGGGGACATAATGGTTAATCCCACAGTTTCACAACAGATTTATTGCACACAAAATTATTTCCGCTTGCACACAAAAATAAAAAGTAAAAGTAAAACTAAGATTTGGAAGAACTTTTTAAAGACTAGTGTCTTGACATGTAAGTGATTTCCAAGCCCCATGAGTTTCGGGAAGGTGTGAGTGTTGCGACACCGTTGGCTTTAGTTGGAAATGGCGAGGACCCACATTTATCTTTACTCCGGCTGTGAATCACGGCTGATCACTTGGTCATAAATGGCGTTACTCAAAGCCTCCAGAGTGGGTACATCCATTTCGCGTATTAGGCAAGAGGCAGCAGCCAATAGATTCGCATTTCGACGAATGCGACGTTCAGCAGAGTCGGTAAGTGCGTCGGCAGATTGTGGCGGTTGACGCATGGAGTTCCCGCCCTCTCCGGGTCTAACAGCCTGACGAATAGAAATGGAATCAGCAGCAGCCGAAGCAGCAATGGCTGCAGTCGGACGCAGATCTTGTTGACGGTTATTGTCCGGTGGCAACGTTAGAGCACGCTGTGTAAGAACCAAACTGGACGGCGGTGGTGGTGCTGCTGCAGCTTGAGACTGCACTGGGCAGCGTGGAGAATGCTGCACTTTGTGTCCTCCTGCAGGAGGCGACGCTAAATCTAGATCCAAGGGGAAAGGAGACTCTGTGGTACTGGAATTCACGTGGCGTCGTTCTCTGTATCTGGCCACTCTGCTATCGCCACCTATGTTGGCCACACCAACGCCTCGCTGTCGTTCGCGTTCATGCTCCTCCCGGCGTGCCTGAGCCGCCGCCCGCTTTGGGTTGACGGGTGGCTCGACTGGCGGCTGTGTCTGTGGCTCGGGTGCCACATAAAACTCATTACTGAGTGCTGCTTCTACTTCCAAATTGCAGACCTCGATTTTATCCAACTTCTTCAGATTGGGCAGTATCCTCAGCACCATTGCACGATAGTCCTGCCCTGCTGCGTCTGCACAAGGATTGCCCTCCATGCCCAGCGAGGTCAACTGCGGCAAACCCTTCAGATAGTGCAGCTCTTCAATATGGGATATCTGATTCTCTCGCAGATACAATTCCTTCAGCCGTTGGCAGTTCTGCAAACTGTATAAGGTTGTCACACGGTTGACGGGGAGTGAAAGAACCTCCAATTTTGGCATATGCGCACACAGCGATATATCATCTATGTCATTGCCCCAGACATTCAGGTTGATGACATTGCGCACGTCACAGCCTCTTGCCCGTGCCTCCACCAGTTGTGGTGTTAGTTTAACCATTTTGGTGTTCGATTATTGTATATCAAATGTAATTATTGTGGAAAATATTTACTAAACAAATTAATTGCAGTGTAAAAGGTGGAAAAATTTTGCAGAAACCGAGTTCGAGTTTTTGTAAATTTTGAAGATAATTTATAGTGTTGTTCTTCTTAGTGTTGTTGAAATTGTAAAGTATTTAAATTTATGTTCACTATTTTGCCGTAGGAAAATATAAATTTGTAGTTGGATGTGCTTTATGTGAGAGCTGGAAATATACTGAACAAATTTAAGTTAGACGAACGAACAACCATTTTTGGCCCCAAGAAGTTTGGTTCAGAGCCAACTTTGATAAGATTTTAAAATGTATTAAACAAATAAAAATTAAAACGAACTAGGTAGATATAATTTACACATGTCGAGCAGGAGGCAGTTTTTATATTTCTAACAGAACTTAGCTTCTTATTGTTTTATACTCTGTACCAGGGGCCGGCGCATCGCTATTTACTGTGCATACAAAATTGCTCAGCAGCTGCTCAGTCGATACACTGACAGTATAAACAATTCGCTGCGCTCTTTCGCAATGCCAAATGAGCATCTTTGTATATATCAAAATACCTACGACTAACGGTTTCCGCAACTGTGCGGAAAAATATGATCGCTTGAATACTGCTTGGCCCCTAACTTGACTCCCACATCAACTTAAGTTTGAGCAAGATCATTAAGTTTCGAACCATTTACGGTCTCAATGGAACGATTGTTTTGAGTGACAAATTTTAACATTAACATTTCTCAGGTGCTCAAGCGTTTTTTGAAGAAATATTTTCGCAGATTTAATCGCTGCAGCCACTTGCTTCCATCCGCATATACTCTCCCGTCTCTAGCTTTCTAGATATGTTAATTTTACTTCTTAACAAATTGTATACAATTTTTGGTACGAAATTAAATTTGTTATAAATTAAAACTATAAAAATGATTAAAACGGTGCGGCTCTTAAGATTCTACGGTGCCACGGTGCCAATTTGACATGACCATTGAAAAAATTGTTTGTAAATATGTAAATAATATTTACATAATATATATTTGAGCGAAATCGTATACATCTGCCAAATTTCTACTATTCTGCGCTGTTCACTACTATATGAGAGCAAGTTGGGCCGTACACCAAGAGCCTATCAGGATATTGGATAAATAAGCAGAAGTGCTTCGCATCACGGTTGCAGCCGTTCCTACGCATAGTCCATTTTTACGGTGTTGCTTACAAATAGACAATCGTCCATTTGATAATTCCCAAACTTTGAAGATATAAATATGATGCGGATTACTATACTACTGTGGGCCATATATACCTGAAATTTGATCATAAATCGAACGAGAGCGTAAGTTAAAGTCGGCTCCAACCGACTTCGATATACCCGTTACTCATGAAAAAATAAGTTTAACAGTGTTCCTGCGTTCCTTAGGCCATCCGAAAAGTATGCAACATTTTTTTTTTTTTTTTTGAGCGGGGGGCTTGGTTCACTTTGCTCATAACTTGAGAACCGTTCATCCGACAGACATGTCTATATCGACTCGGCTGTTGATGCTGATCAAGAATATATATACTTTATATGGTCGGAAATGATTCCTTCTGCCTGTTACATACATTTGCACGACTTTAGTATACCCTTTTTACTCTACGAGTAACGGGTATAAAAATTTGGACATTTAGAGCACAGGATTCCATCGATTACCCAATTTGGTTCTTTATCAATCCCATATTCATATTATGGCCGTGTCTTGACCATTTCATATTAAGCCCCATCAAAGGCTTTAATAAGCTTATCAGATTTTTGCCACAACCTTCATACCCTGTTGCTGCCTGCGGCGCCCACTCGTTCCTTGCCGTATGCTCTCATCATTATGTAGACCTGCCGTAAGCCTCTTGGGACCTGTCGCCGCGTTGCCGCATTGATTTGCAAAATTTTCAGCATGACTCCAGATTCTATGCCACAGCAGCCGTGCTGCCCCAACGTGAAGCATGCACCATGCAGCAAGCACATCGTCTAACTAACCAATGCCAAAGCGTCAATGTCAGTAGACAGCCAGACGCTTTGCGGCTTTGATGGGCACCTTACTTATTTCTACCCTGGATGGGAGAGGGCATGACTAGAAATGCTTTAATAAAGTGTTTTCCGATTTATGTTGGAAATTTTTAATTTGAAGTGAACCTCAACCTTAGGTATCGCTCGCGTCGCCCCTCCTTATCAAGCTTATAATTTTATGATTGGAAAGTTGCCTTTCGTATCCTCAGATTGCCTGATGACAATCTCGTTCCGTTGGCATCATTTCCAGCTTCTGTTCCTGAGATGCCACTTCATTAGCGACTCGCCTTAAAGTGCATCGCTTTTTTTTTTGTTTTCTCGTTTTTTTCCTGCGTGTGAAGCAAGTGAACAAATCCTTAGCGACTTGGCTTCCTTTGGCTTCTGCTCCTGTGTGCGGCTTTATTATTGTGTTCTCTGCCAATTTCCGTTCGCCGACAAATGCGTTTTGTAAATAAAATGTCAAAAGGATTTGCAAGGACAACGAAAAGGAATCCCATCAAAAGGGCCGCAGAGAGTGAGAGTGAGGCGCTTTAGGGGAAAACTTGCCAAAGGGACGCCCAGTATAACGCGACATTTTCAAATGCCAAACAGATGTGACCGCCTTTCTTTTGCGCTAAACTCATTTCCAGTTTCGCAAAAGTCCTTTGTGCCCGCACACACACACACAAACCACTACATATCCGTGAGCGAGCTTTGTATTTTTAGTTCGATTTTGCGGCGGCCACGCCCCCCTCTGGCTGTTGTTGGCACATTTATTGCCAAACGCATTTGCATGTAAATTATTGCATTTGGACTCCCTCTCCCCCCTACACCCCGCTCAGAAATATGGCCTGGCCATAATCATCAATTGCCCCGAAATTGAGGGAAAGGGATTTAAGTTCAACTTGACAACAAATAGGGTCCTTAGGTAATCCTTCTTCTGCTTAAAAATGTTTATTTTTATATGAACTTGTGGGGAGGGGGGGTGGAGTAAAGTGACTTGCAAAACTCGAATTAAGGTAAAGTTAACTTGAGATTATCGATTATCATTGAGAATGTCTTTCTAACCTTAGAAATTGTAGGTCCAAGACTTGGACTTAAGCAATGCTTTTTACCCACTGTGCAAATGAGATGAACTGTTAAAGCTAGCAAGAGAGCGAGATATTTGTTCCGATTTTTCTATTACATTTATAATGTAAAACAAAGGACCGGCAGAGTTCCAGACTAATCGGGATATAATTTATACCGTTTTGTACTTGAAATTTCAAGTATGTTTCCGTTCTTGAACGTACTTAAATTAAGTACGAAACAATCTAGAATAGAAAAACAACAGTTAAAATTATTCCAATGAAATCAAACGTTCTTGAATCAAGTACATTTCGTACTTGCAGTTAGCTTAAAAATTTAAGATAAGATCGTACTTAGTTGAAGTAGAAAATTTCTTGGAACAGACTTACTATGCAAGCACGAAAAATGAGAATTATTTTACGGTGAATCTGTTCTTGAAATTCCATCCTGGTTCTAACACTTTTGTTATAGAGTGAGGGTAGATTTCCTACAGTATAAACACCTTGGTCTTTGGTTTATTCATTTTTCATAGATTTTTATATTATACAGAGATTATTTTGCTTCAAAAATGGTTTGGGGTTGACTTTAGAATTTATTAGACTTTGATGAAGAACCTTTTTGCACTTATTTTAAGAGGAAATCGGCCTGTACTGAAGACCATAATAATATAATAGTAAATAATGTATTTACAATATCCCGAAACAGTCTTCAAACAAGTATTTCTGGATTGAAAAAATTGTACTTGATATAAAGATTTTGTACTTGAATGAAGTATTTTTTATACCCTTGGAGAGGGTATATTAAAATTGTCCGGATGTTTGTAACGCATAGAAGGAAGCATCTCCGACCACATAAAGTATATATATTCTTGATCAGCATGACGAGCTGAGTTGATATAGCCATGTCCGTCTGTCCGTCCGTCCGTCTGTCCGTCCGTCTGTGCGTCCGTCTGTCCGTCTGTCCGTCTGTTTCTATGCTATCTCCTCCGTCAGTTTTAAAGCTATCTTAACCAAACTTTGCACGAAGTCTTTTGGTACAAATACGCTGCACATTTGTCGGAACCGGCCGGATCGGATGACTATAACATATAGCTGCCATAGGAACGATCGGTTGAAAAACTAGTTTTAGTGAGAAAAACTTTTTTGTTTTCAATGCTATCGCTCCCAACGCTCGTATTTATAAGTTTTTAATGATTTCACATAATTTCACCAAGCCATGTCAAAATCGGACAACTATAATATATTTTACACAAAAAAAAAAATAGGGAGGAAAAAAATTATTGGGGAAAAAAATTTTTTTTTTCAATTTTTTCGCTCCCAACGCTCGTATTTATAAGTTTTTAATGATTTCACATAATTTCACCAAGCCATGTCAAAATCGGACAACTATATAGTATAGCTGCCATACAAAAGTTAGGTCTGAAAAAAAGTCTTAGTGAGAAAAACTTTTTTGTTTTCAATTTTATCGCTCCCAACGCTCGTATTTATAAGTTTTCAATGATTTTACATAATTTCACCAAAATTTTTCGAAATCGGACCACTATATAGTATAGCTGCCATACAAACTGTCAGGCACATATCAAGCTCCAAGGGTATA
Organism: Lordiphosa clarofinis; assembly: GCA_018904275.1. NCBI lineage: Eukaryota > Metazoa > Arthropoda > Insecta > Diptera > Drosophilidae > Lordiphosa > Lordiphosa clarofinis. Next base: position 546,838 of record JAEIGQ010000077.1, on the reverse strand, counting down.
TAAACTTCGGTCGAGCCGAAGTTAGCTTGCCTCTATTTTTTGTATTTAAAGTACTATTGACGCAGTTTGTACTTGATTCAAATACCAAGTTCTTGGTTTTTTTTTTTCTGAGTGTAGACTAAACAGCTTTTCCAAAAACCTCCCAGTCCCACCATCTGCAGATTCTGCCATCTACTGCAAGTCAGCAGCTGCCTTCTCATACCAAGCGAGCACAGTGGAGCCTCGGGACGGTACTCAATATTTGACTGAAGCGATTGTCAAAAGGAGTTCGCTTTTCTAATAAAAATATATATTCCTAACTAACCGATCCGAACTCATTTTGAGATATGGGCATTTCCACCAAAAGGTCAACCTGGGCCAAAAAGTTAAAAGTGGTTAAAAACCATATATTTTATGCAATTTTCATAGCGAAACAGCCAAATTAAACTGATGTGAGCTAATCTTACATTTACTAATAACCCAATTGAATATATGCGGTTTCATGGCCGAGCTATCGCAATTTTTTTCATTTTGACATTAAAATTGCTTAATTTTTTGGAAAAAAGTGACTTTAGATTACATGTACTTTCGCTATCTAAAATCTTTCTGATGGTTCAAAGGGGTATACATGAATGCATAAGAAACCATGAGAAACTATGTCAATACAATTTACTGTAAGTTTTTGCTTCGCATTATAGCAGAAACCACATAAATATAATGATGGAAAAAACTGTCCCGGGCGAAAATGCTTAAGCTTACATTTTGAAAAAACTGTAAATTATTTTTGGGTGAAATAAAAACCATTTTAAAAAAACATCAATGCACTACATTCTAATATTTATCGCATTAATATATTTCCTCAGGATTCGCTGAATTCGGCGTTTGAATGGTTTCCCGCGAAAACCACTTCTATTTTTGTCCCGTGTGAATGTCATGATTATCTTGAAACCACAAGTTTTTCCAAAATCGATCTTTGCATCAATGGTAGGGCTATGGAAGAGTTATAAGTTAAGCCTATTGTGAAAATAAAAATCCGTTTTATTTTGACTTTTTTGAATGTTTAAATGCGTACGATTGTCCCGTTCGACGTCATGGAAATGCCCATATGTTGAAGATAAAACTTAAAAAAGGGCACCTTTTCTTCAAGTCAGCGAGTTAATACAAGCTAAGCAGAAGTAGCCCAATGTGCCTATCCGGCTGCCTCATTACACCAGAAAAAGAAGTCAAAAACCTTACAAGCTGAGATTTGTTAGGCATTTAGAGTATAGACTCAGCAAGTGTACTAGAGCACTATTCATGGCTATTCATGGGGCATGGCACAACACATACTCCGATGGCTATACTTCATGGGCAACGCGCAATTAAAGGGCTTCTAAGAAAGAAAGTGTATACCCTTAGAAAAGCTTCCTGGGTAAACACTGTAACGACCCGTATCCGCCCAGTAAATGTACACAATACGTTGTAGCTCTCGGAATATATTTAGCTCGTTGTCGCTCGAAGTCTACGATTCAACTGAATTTTAATTCATACACAACATCCAAGGCACAGGCTCCTACATCCCTCCCTTATTGTTAGGGCAAGAATCTTAACCTTGCCATGCATCCTTATTTCTTCTTTCCGTTTGCTACTTTTCTGGGACCAGTCTATAGATCAACATTTGTTGCATGGATTGGGGATGCCCAGATAAAACCCAATCAAGCTATATTTATTACTCCTCTTACTTGTCCCGGTCTCTTGTTCCAGAGGCTGGGGTCCTGGCCGGTATCTTTTTTTAATGGCTCACGTTTCGCGTTACTGTACGTTGCCCATCGGACAACTTCACGATGCTCCCGTCCCTCTCCATGACCTCATATTCCTTTGCGTCAAAGTTCGGAGTAAGTTGTGTGGGAACATCATGTTTTTATGAGCACTCAGTCCCCCACCTTTTGTCCGCGATCAGCTTCCCTTTTTGTTTGTGGATCAAATCTCGATCTCTTTCTGCTGAGACCGAGTATTCCGGGGAACTTATCCCGAATCACCCGGTTGAACATTAGTTCTGTAGTGCTGTGTGGTGTCACGTTGTACATCAGTACAAATTCTTGAAGTGCTTCCTTATAATTTCACTTTTCTTGGAGTATTCGATTTTCAACCGCTTCATCAGAATGCGGTTCATCCGTTCCACTTCCCTGTTCGCTTGTGGCCAGTATGGTGGTGTTTTTAGTTGTTGTATGCCATTAACTCTGCTCCCGCTATCACTTCTTAGCTGTTTTGGAAACCCAAGCCTACTTGAACAGTAGTCGATTAGCACTAGAATGTATTAGCCGTTTGGCAGTGGTCCGAGCAAATCTGTCGCAACACATTTCCACGGGCCTGTTGGGTGTCCTGTCCTATTCATCGGTACCGGATTCTCTGCTTGTGCCACGATGATACCGTCCATGCATTCCCTTACTTTACATTCGTACCATTCATACCACACATTCGTCCTTAGTCTCCGTTTCATCGCTGTTCCCCCTGGATGTCCTTCGTGAGCTAATTCGTTGACAGTTCAAACCAGAATGGATATAGCCTATTCGATGTCACTGACTTCCAGTTATTTCCGGCTAGACAGGTCATTGCGACCATTTACACTTCGTCTCGTGTCGTCTCCTCAGCTACCTCCGTTATTGAGAATAACACTGGAATAGCGCCTGCCACAACATGCAGAACTCCGTGTTCGCCCCTTTCATCAAAAGTACCTGACCCGGACAGTTGACAAAGTCTTGAAAGCGAGTCCGCTATATTCACCTTTCCTCGTTTGTAAACAACTTTACTTTTCTATTCTAGCCGGTGGCTTTGATGTCGGCTTGAATATCGCTTCCAGAGGTTTGTGGTCAAGGCTAAACTCTCTTTGTCGGTCTGAGAATACCTCTGGCAGTTTTTTTTGCTCGCGTATGAGATTATAATTGGATCGCCCGACTCCGAATATTGCACCAGGACTGCCCCAGAGCCACCGGGCTCGCGTCGGCAATTAAAACCGTCCTCGCCTCTGGCTTGAAATACGACAGCCTCGTTATATCTGCAGGCTGTGACTAAAGTCCTTCAAATGCCTTGCTCTCTTCTGAATCGAAGACACAGCCAAGGCACAGGCTCCTACAAACACCATAGGGATGAGAGAAGCTAAAGCATTTATAGTTGACCAAAAAGTGAATCCAACAAGTAAAGAATGCCCTCAGAATTATGACAGGGCACTACGCGGGTCATTGCAGATTGCGGAGCCACATATAAAAATTAGGAATAACAAGCATACAACTATGCAGATATTGTGAAGAGAAGAAGGAGTCCTCTGAACATATACTAGCACACTGCGATGACCTAGCGAGGACCAGACCCAGCAGATTTGGGAAACACATTCCACACCCAAACAGTATTAGTAATTTAGAACCCACAAAAATACTGGCTTTTGTACAGGAAATAGAGCTGCAAGAAGAGTTGAAAACTCAGTAGAGGGGCACAATAGACCAAAATTGGTGCGGTGCACAACTCCCCCAGCAACAAAAAAAAATACCATCAGCAGTCTTTGTCTATCTTCTGCGAATCAGCAGCTGCCTTCTCATGTCAGCGCCGCTATAACCACTTGAAAATTTCAAAGGCGGAATGTTATCTCATAAACATTGATTATACCACAATTTTCAACACTAACTCTCTTAAAGCATAACATTTTTGAGCTTGAATTTGATTATCGCTTTGATTCTAGAAAGATCGATTAAAAAGGGGAAAAATTAGAATATTCTTAAAAAAAACGCCAATATGCTGCTGGAATCTAAAAGGACATAGCTATTTACTTTAAAAAAACCTCACCAGACTTGGTTCATTTAAAATTTCTGAAAAATCGAACACAGAGTCTTGCCCGCAGAACACAAATGCAATGCTGTTTATATTGTATCGAGAAAACGTTAAGATTGCGCTCTCACTCTATATGCGTGGCCTCGGTCTTTTTGACAAATCCTGTTCTAGAGAGCGAAAGAAAGACAAGCCCATTCTCACACTCGATCACTGATCAGTTTTCTCCCCTTGAAGCGTCATATAAGAAAATTAAACCGTTAAAGCTACACCTTTGTTCCACTCATCAAGTGTTTCAGGTAAGTGCATCCAGTTCTCGTTTTGTCTTTTTTTTTATGGCGCCCAATTGCCCGTCCAAGTTCGTATCTCACCAATTTCAACTGATTTCTTTGCCTGATCAACTTCTGTTTTGTAACAAAACTCATTTCAAATCAAAAAGTTGAACCATTTCATGGATGGCACTGCATTTATCTGCCATACACTAAGTAAATTCTTTGAATTTGGTCCGCTCTGCCATATTGGTGCGAATATTTTGTGCGCTTCATTGATTTAATGGAAAAACTTTTTGGTCAACAAAAAAAAAAAGCCAACACACATACGCAGCTGCCCACAAATCGGAGTCCATAAATCGAATGGGTTGGTTGGCTGGTCACTGTCGGGGATATCATAAAAAAATGTCAGTTGTTGTTGCTGTTGTTGATGACCAGCCAAGTCCATACGTTGTTGGTTGCTGGCCGAAGCTGTTTATAGTAATTTTCCATTGTTTTGCGGTGCATGTAAAAATATGTTCCGGTTTTTTTCGTCGAGGTGGAAATCTTCTTCGCTGCATCTCTCTCCCGTCTCGAACGTTTTGGTTTCGTTTGAAATGTGCGCCCAGCCATTTTGATGATTTTCAATTAGTGTCCCAAACATATTTGCCAATTCCTGGGCACAAAAACGATCCACATTCGTGTTCTGGCAATTAAGCCAAAGCCGCAGCCAAGTCACACAGTTGACAACGTTTCCATTGTCGTCAAGATTGGGACGAGGAGGACTTGACTTGACTTGTTAGTGGCAGTTGCCGTACCGACAGTGGCTCACTCGCCAAAAGGGAGGGGGATCCATTCTGTATTTGTATTCCTCCCCTGGGTTAGACGCCAACTGCAGCTCCACACACACACACACACACACACACACATGCTCAAACATGCAGAGACAGGCGGATGGCACAGAGGAAATTTTGCCAATTAAAGTTTGTTTTAATTAAACAACTTACTTACCTACCTGAGCTACTTATTGTTGCAGGCAGTGGAACGGCTTCCATGGAGCCATCCTTCACTTTAGCCAAACGGCAAACAGTCGCGAATTTTGGTCTCCTTCAAACGGATGTTTGCATATTGCCCACTGAATCTAGCTAATTAATTAGCAATGGGCACTGCCAAATTGAAAGGATGCATTTAGCTAGAACAAATTTGTGGAAATGGGATTTGGTTAGGCAAACATAATGAATGAAATTTAGCAATTTCAGTGAATTATCGAAAGCAATTTGCAAGAAATACGAGGCGCAATGAAAATGAACCTCTTTGTGAGCAGCCTAATAGAAACACACATAAAGCTGTCTCACAAAAATGCTGCTCAACTGCTGTTGCCTCGTGTGACCGTATCATATGTGTAAAAAAGCCGTCGAAATAGATCGCCTAACTAAAGCTTTATCTTGAAAATATAAACGGTGTTTATTAGGAAAGCAAACCGCAATTTCGTATTTCCAAATTGGTTTGGTTTAGTCGAAGTCGGTCAAGCCCGACTGTATAACACTCTGTACCTGTAGTAGCAACGATCTTCAAGCCAAATATTTATTTAATGTAAATTTGTAGGGGAAGTTCAATTTATAGTTAGAGTGTTCAAAATATTATTGCTTTCGTGTGCCGAAATGTAAAATGTTCATGTGTGTTTTTTTTCTCGTCTATCGTCTATCGAAACAGGCGCGAAAAATTTTTGCTCACAGTCAATAAATTAAATAAAATTAAATAAATATATACAACACATATACAACACAAACAAACACTCACAAAACTGTGCATAGACTTGTGCAATTGCAAAAGAACTTAAAGTTTTGTCACAAATCAAACAATAATTACCTCGGTGGAAAGGGTTAAGGCAATAACCAAAACTCTTAAAGACAATTTTTGTCAAAACATACAAACAAACATTACCAACAAATAGAAAGCACACAACACAGACACAAACTCCACTTACAAGTGCAGTCCCCGATATGGCTCCTCCAACCAAACGTCTACGCGAAAATACTGGAAGTGCTGCCGGTGGACGCACATCCGATGCTCCATCTCCTCAGCTCCTTGAGTTGATAAGACTCCAGTTAGCTGAACAAGCAGAGCTTATCACTAGCAAAATCCAAACAGCTGAGGAACGCATCTTGAATGGCATAAGCGACCGGATGAATGCCATGCAAGCGGAGATCCAAAGTTTGGGTCAACGGGTGCAACAGCTGGAGAATGAAGCGGGCCAAGTCAGCGCGCTGAAGGAGCAAGTGCAGAGGTTAGAGGCAACGCTCGACTCCAAGCTTGCTGTGCAAGCCAACTTAAGCATTGCTGCGGACCTCCGCATACATGGTGTTCCCTTCCAGGAGGGCGAAGACCTCAAATCAATCTTCAACACCCTCTGTCTCTCGCTCCGCATCGAGCCAGCTCCAGCCATCAAAGACGTTTTCCGTATCAGGCCGAGGAACCCATCGAGAACTGTGGTGGACCCAGTGATCATTGTCAAACTGGAGCACGTGCGGGATAAATCTTTTCTGCTTAGGCAAATCGGAGCTTATAGACGCGATGCAAAACAACAACTGAGCTTACAGCTTCTTGGCTTTGATTCACCTGTGCCATTCTATGTGAATGAGCAGCTGACTAAGGCAAACTACGAGCTTTTTAAAGAGGCGATGCGAATGAAAAAACGAAAGCTCCTGTATGCTGTCTTTATACGCAGCTCCGTCGTGAACGTCAAGCAGCATGAAAAAGCTGAAGCGGTGTGTATCCAAAAGCTTGGGGAGCTTTTGGCCATGCAGCGTGAAGATCCCCCCTCAGCCCCTGCGACAGCAATTGATTTGGATGGAGCGAGTGCAAATAATTCATTTCGCACAGAATGATACTTATGTTGCTCTCTTTATGTACTCGGATAACCTTAAGTATATTTCTCTTAAAATTTTTTGTTTGTCAAAACGTAGCTTTAAAATGTTGGTGTGTGTAATACTGTATTTCTTTTATGTGTTAGGTGCGTATCTAATTTTAGGTTTTAGTTATTACTCTAAATGCAAAATAATCTAATTAATACACAGGCGAATAGTCATGCTCTGATTAGGATATTATGCAAACAACAGAAAGGCTTAAAAGTATGTCATATTAATGCTCAAAGTTTGACAAAAAAGATAGACGAATTTAGACATTTATTTGTTAGTTCTGATGTAGATATAATATGTGTGTCCGAAACTTGGTTTGTCTCTGATATGTGTGACGTTCTAGTTTCATGTGACGGGTATTCTATGTTTCGTTCTGACCGTCAGGGCCATGCCGGGGGTGTTGCAATATTTGTAAAATCTAAACTCAAAACTAAATTTATTTGCAAGCAGGACGTTGGAAATGCAATAGAATATATTTTTCTAGAGATTTGTGGCACCAAGAATGAGGCAAAAGCTTTAATAGGTTGTATATATCGCCCAAATCGAAATGTTGAATATTCTGATTTAATATCGCTTGTTTCTAGTCTGTCTGTGCAATATAACAATATTATACTTGCTGGAGACTTAAATAGTGACGTCCTAAAAGAAAACCATTTGAAATGTAGCATGGAAGCTCTTGACTTGCATCTTGTAAATTTTAGTACGCCGACTCACTACTCTGGAAATTGCAACACTCTCTTGGATGTGTTCTTTGTGAACCAACCAAATAACGTTCTGTTACATAATCAAATTTCTGTACCTGCCTTTTCGAAACATGACCTTATATTTCTGACCTATAATATTTCTCTTGACTATACTGACTACTCCATTAGCTATAGAGACTTCAAAAACATTGACTATAACCTATTAAATATCGAACAACATAAATGTGACTGGGACAGTCTATTTAGTCTACCCACTGTGGACGCGCAAGTTGAGCACCTTCAACTTAACATCACCCACCTATATAATACGTTCGTACCATTAAAAAGTAAAATAATTAAGCCAAGGGGAAACCCCTGGTTCTGTGATGAAATTAAACGAGCCATTGTATCACGTGATCAAGCATACAAAAAATGGAAAAGGTACAAGACTGACTATCTTTACGCAAGCTTTAAGAGATTAAGAACGAATGTCAACAAAATGATCTATAAAGCTAAAAGCGAATATTTGTGCAATAAATTTAACAGTGCAATTACGTCTAGTCAGACATGGAAGGAGATAAATGGGTTGGGTATTGGAAAACAACGATCATCAAACAAATGTGATACTGACGTTAATGAATTAAATAAGCGGTTTGTTCATAGTCAAGTTCCAGAAGTTACGTGTAATCCGTATTTGAACTGTGTACCTGATAGTCACTGTGATAGTAGCTTTAGTTTTGCGTGTGTAAGTCAATGTAGATAAAATCTAATGCGACAGGACTTGACGACGTCAACCCCAAGTTTTTAAAAATCATCCTGCCCAAAATCCTTAGATATATTACACATGTAATGAACACTGCCCTTACAACCTCCACATTCCCTGAAGTGTGGAAAGTAGCAAAAATTATTCCAGTTCCCAAACAGAAAAATGAATACAGGCCTATTTCCATCTTGCCATACCTTTCAAAAGTTTTTGAAACTATCGTAGCTAGCCAAATAAATAATTATCTGACGTCACACAATTTCTTAAACAAACATCAATCAGGCTTCAGGAAAAATCGTAGCTGTATCACTGCTCTTCTGAAAGTGTCTGAAGACATTCGAAATATGCTAGACGATGGGCAGGTAACATATCTGACGCTGCTTGATTACAGCAAAGCATTCGACACAGTCAATCATGATATACTGTGTACTAAATTGAGCAATATGTTTTGTTTCTCAAGAACAGCATCAAAATTAATGAGATCATACTTAACCAACAGACGTCAGGCTGTCGTATCCTCTTTCAGTGTGTCGTCATTTTTATCAATTACGCGTGGTGTCCCTCAAGGTTCAATTTTAGGTCCATTATTGTTTTCTGTGTATGTGAATGAACTTCCAAGTACTTTGACAAAGTGTGATGTCCATATGTATGCTGACGATGTCCAATTGTATATTAGTCGACCGTTATGTAAAATTAATGAATGTGTAAATGTTACAAACTCCGAACTAAAATCAATTGCAGAATGGGCCAGTAAAAATGGACTCGGATTAAATCCCTTAAAGTCAAAATGCCTCGTAATCTATAAAAAAGCAATTGATATTAAGACTCTGGAAAAACTATATATTGATGATAATGAGATAGTGTATGTCGAAAAGGCAAATAATTTAGGAATTATATTTAACCAGAACTTGACGTGGACTGACCATATTAACAAGGCAGTTGGTAAGACTTACGGCCTTCTGCGACAACTTTACTTGACCCAAAACTTTGTACCTGAAAACCTCCGACTTCTAATAGCTAAAACATACTTGACACCGTCCCTATTCTATGGAGTCGAGCTATTTGGGCAGAGTGATGCCGAAAGTAAACAAAAACTGAAGGTAGTATTTAATGACATTGCTAGGTATATTTATAAAAAAAGACGAACTGACAGTATCTCTAACCATTCCCTTAAAATATACAATTTAAGCCTTAATGATTTTACAAGTCTAAGAGCATTAATATTACTTCAGAAAATTATAAACACTAAGGAACCAGCCTATTTGTACGAAAAATTGAACCTCTCAGCATCTAAAAGGACCAACAATGTTGTTTGCCAAAAATATAAACTATCAGCGTCAGAAAAGCACTTCTTTGTATACGCTGTTCGCCTGTGGAATAACTTGCCACATGAACTAAAATCAATTAGTAGCGCACCTATTTTCCGAACTAAGCTCAACACACACTATAGTAAACGAATAATACAACTATGTAACACCAAAATAAAATAATAATAGGTTAAGATTACATACAAAACTCAACTTAAAATTTTCTAAATATTTTTTCTTTTTTTTATTATTTTTTTTTCTCTCTTCTTTTTTTTATATAATTTTAATTTTAATTAATAATAATTTATAGTTTATAGTTCTTATTCACTTAATATTAATCTCAATTCCGAATGATTCATTGCATCAACTACTGTTGTGAATAGTGTTATAAACTTTAAGTTTTATACTTGTAACACTAGGATGGTAAAATCAAATAAATAAAAAATAAATAAGACATGTTTTTTATTGCGGTAACAATGCATGAGTTTAAAACACATATGATTTTGAACTGTTCAAAATGCCCAGTGTTATTTATCAGTGTTCGTTATTTTGACATAAGTTGTACAAAACACTGTTCAAAATATGTTTAAGCACACATGATATCTATATATATAAAAGAAAGTCGTGTTAGTTACACCACTTATAACTCAAGAACGGCAGAACAGATTTGGGTGAAAATTGGTAGGGAGGTAGCTTAGAGCCAGGAGACGGACATAAGATACTTTTTATCCCGTTCGACAGCGTTCCCATGTGGAACATTCGCGGTTTTTTGTTTTTCATTCGATCAAGCTCAAACTCATTTTTAAAGATCTATATGAAAATTCAACAACAACTGCATACCAATCTTCCGGGAAATTCACCCCCATTGGGTGGAAAGTGGGTGGTCAAGGTTGTATGGGCGAAACTTAAGTTGCCAGCGACTATCTCCAAACTCATTTTCAAATTTACATATAACAAAACATAAAAAAGGGACTTTCAAATTTTGGAAAATTTATCCCCAAAGTGGAAAAATTCGCGGAAAACTGTTGTATGAAACTTTTTTGTTTTTCATCCGATCAAGTTCAAACTCATTTTCAAAGATCTATATGAAAATTCGACCACAACTGCATACCAATCTTCCGGAAAGTTGGGTGGAAAGTGGGTGGTCAAGGTTGTATGAGCGAAACTATAGTTGCCAGCGATTAGCGTCAAACTCATTTTCAAAATTACACATAACAAAACATAAGTTGTAAGCATAGTACGCGAAGTGGTCTGTGGGCAAGTGGGTGGGATGTGGGTGGAATGTGGCGGTATGTGGGATGGATGTGGGTGGGATGTGGGTGGCAAGTGGGTGGAATGTGGGTGGGATGTAGGTGGGAAGTGGGCGGAAAGTGGGTGGGATGTGGGCGGGAAGTGGGAGGGATATGGGTGGGATGTGGGAGGGATGTGGGTGGAATGTAAAAGGGAAGTGGGTGGTTTTTGGGCGGGAAGTGGACAAGAAGAGGGTGGGAAGTGTGTGGAATGTTGGTGGCATGAAGGTGCGAAGTGGGCGGAAAGTGGGTGTGATGTGGCGGTAAGTGGGAGGGATGTGGGTGGGATGTGGGCCTGAAGTGGGTGTGCGTTGGTTCTATACTGTTGAAGGCGCGGCGAAGCGTGACGGGCTATTTGCTAATGAAACAAAAGTATTCTTCCATGGTTGTCTATTAAAACTGACACGCGGACGAAGTCGCGGCGGGTTTTGCTAGTTTATATATAAAAACATTTTTGTTTTTTTTTAACATTGTGTTTTTTACGAACCCTGCTTAAAGTCTATTTTGACCTTTAACAAGTTTTGAATTTTGTTTTTTCTTAAATTGAGGATGTTCCTGTCAGTGCCTAGAATCTGCCACTTTTTGAATGAAAGGCGATAAGCAATGTGTATGATACACTCAAAGTGCGATGCACTGCGTTAACTAGCTTTATACAAACTCACCCGTGTCGCCGTCTTAAGCTGTTCGGAAGTATTCCATCCGATTGTTTCTTGTGGCATTATTTGTCCCAGAAAATGCGAGCATTTCATCCAACCATTCCTTGCTTTTTCTTTCAAACCTTATACCACACCTATAACCCTGCTTTAATTTTTCAACCAATTTGCTGTTTTCTTTCTGTGCAGCGACGTTTTCGGCGTGGCATTCCAAGTAAAGACTGCGTTTGTAAACCGACAAAGTGCCTGAAAAGCTGTCTGCTGTGAGCAGATGCAGGCTACTGCGGATAAATTTGAGCATTTCTAAAAAGATAACACATCATATAAAAAAAGGAAAAAGAATTAGGCCGAGTCCAGCTGAATTAAAAACGTGCACTGCATGAAAGTCTTAAAACCGATGTGAAAAAGAGGTAAGTTCGACTGAAAGATGCTATCACGATTTATCATTACACAATAAGTATACGCATACCTTCAACTTAATTAATACCAAATATAACAGATGAAAAAATGTACTTTGGCAATTTCCAAGCGAAGTCTGTGCTCATTAGAAAAACATATGCTATGTTTGATAGCTCACCGCTGATCGAATAAAAACCACAAAAATAAATGAAGAGTATTTATAGGCTGAATAGTCTTTTGGTAATAGAATGCAAAAATTGGCGTGTTTTAACTTTTCAAAATTTTCTTTTGGGTCGAACACACGACTTCTGACAACAGTGCTCTATGCTACTGAGGCGTCTTAAATCCATTGGAAATATTAAAGGATGAATCTCAACACAGCCTGTCAAAATCAGATGGTTTACCACAACAATTAATAGAGTAAATCACAAGGGGCGCTCACTAGCTCATGTGTGGTAAGTTTACCAATTACTTTTTTAAGAGGGCTGATAAATTCCCTCTTTGTTATACTCTGTACCAAAGGTACATAGAGTATATTAAGTTTGTGCAAAAAGGAGAAGGAATCATTTCCGTCCATATTAAGTATATATATTCTTGATCAGCATCAATAGCCGAGTCGATATAGCCATGTCCGTCTGTCCGTCCGTCCGTCCGTCTGTATGAACAAACAGATCTCAGATATGGTTAGAGATAGAGGTTTGACATGTATGGGACAAATGCTTCTTTTATCTGCTCGCAGATCAAGTTTGTTTCAAATTTTGGCCACGCCCCCTCCCGCCCCCGTAATTTAGAAAAAACGTTATATCTCCTACAGTTTTGAAGATAGACGATTCGTCCTTTTAGAGATAGTTAGCAATTAGCAAATCAAATCGATTTGTAAAAAAAATGATAAAGATCGGATAAGCGGTTCTCAAGTTATGAGCAAATAAGTAAAACACCCTCCCCCCACCCCCTCCCACACTTTCACAACCAACACCGCACTATCTTAGAGAGAAAGAAAATGAAAGAGAGACTTAGAGATGAACGCAGCATCAGCTTTGCATTCAGCTTCTACTCCAGGTACAGAGTATGTTATAGTCGGGGCTTGATCGACTTTCTCACTTGTTTTTTAAATAAGTTTCTAAATTTTCGAAATTAATATCTTATACTCAAGGTTTCTTGCCCGTTTGTTACAATTTAGAAAAGGTTTCCATAATTTTTTGAAATTATTCTTTTTTAATTTCATAATCGAAAGATAAAGTTTTGAGGCCAAATTGTTGACTTTTTTCTATGAGTGTACCTTTGGTATAAAGTATAAAAATTTATGTTTATGTCGCACATTTCTGAAAATTCACCCACGAGAAAAATGGCTGAATAATTCTGCATGCAAAAAATTATGCTCATCCATTTGATTTTAAGCTCGGTTTGTAGGGTTACAGGGTTTAAAAATGCCCGGAAAGGTCAAGGTCTGAAAATGGAGGCGTGAGTGGGAATGAAATTTAGTTTGAAATCTCTTTTCGGCAAATTAATGGGAATACTATTCTTCAATTTTGAAGAAACCACTAGCAAAATGGAAAAATGGAGGGCGGCGGTGTTCGAGCCAAATTCATTATGTTTGAGCTGATATAGGGAGTTACACTATTGGCGGCATGGCAAAGCGCTCCGGTTTCCATGCTGGAATAATTAGGTACAAACATTTGTAAATTCTTAATTTACCGCCTTTACCTCATTTGATATGTTTGGGGGTTTAATAGGTCCTTCGAGCCGGCTATTTTGGAAACAATATTTTTAACGGGGCGAAAATCCCAAAAGAAATATATCTCGTTCTCGTCTTTGAAATCGAAACGAACCTTTCAAACCAACTGAAGGCAATTTTCATTGTAAGCACATAAAAGTCTAGAAACTGATCGAGTACAAAGCAAAATTCTTGCAAATTTAAAACTTGTTTCTCACTTATTGAAATGGTAAGAAGAGTAAACGGAGGACCTGGGCCAAGCAATCAATTTGCAGTCGTTGCCTGGACAAACAATTTGTTCTCAACTTATTTGCCCAAAGTAAAAGTGCTCCATAAAAAGCTGACCGCGCCAAGGAGATGGCTCAGAACGAGATTGAGTTGAGTGGAAAATACAAATTGATGGAGTGGTCGTTTATCACATGCGTTGAATGTTGCACGATTCGCAATAACAAAAACAACAGCAGCAGCAGCAACAACAACAATGAACAGTGAAATTTAAAACTTGCATTTTTAATGGAATTTCCTTGTCAAACATGACTTTGGCTCTGCTCCCTCGCTCCCAGATAATCCACTAATGTAATTTTCAGCATTTTTACGCATCTCACACGGTGAACTCCCCGCGGTATGCCCCAGGCGGTGAAGGAGGGGATGGGGAGGTGTGCGGTTATGTGCGTGCAAATCTGTGGCCAAAATGCCATAAAATGTGAGGCATGTTTGAGAGTTAAAAGGTACAGGTACCAGACTGTGGGCGTTCTAGCAATTCGCTTAACTAAATTCAATTAATTACACAAGTATTTATATATTCCTTTACTTTTACAAAAACATCACATAAAAATACCCTTAAAACTTATGACATAAATTTGTACACCGAAACGTATGTTTTGTTATGTGGCCATTTATTGTGCCCGCGTCGCCATTCTGTTTGTCTGTCTTTACTTTGCCCTCAAACCCAAATTGGCTTTTTGTTCAACAATTTTTTTTGTTGTTTGTTTTTTGTTTTCGCAACTTTTTTCCAGCAAAAAACTAGCGAAAAAATCGAGCTGTCATCGGACAAACAAAAAAATATGCTTGTATGACAAACGGAATGGGAATGTGAGGTGAAAAAATGGGGTTAGAGGCTATTCTCGTACAGAGAGCATAATGTTTTTTGTTTTCTGCGTGGAAGATTTAAAAATGTATGCGAATGTATTGAAAGTTGAAACAAAAAAATGTTGGAGTGTTTAAACTGCATACCGCAGAAGTTGGGACAGGATCAGTTTTTCTTAGCTCACAAGAGCATAATCTAGCGTAGGAAATGCTGCATAGCAAGCACATACCTACGATTTTAGTTTGTCGACATAAGCACGTGTGTTATAAAAATAAATGACAAGCAATATTTTAAGGAAATTTAAGTAAGTATTTGAGTAAGAACACACAATGATTTGTTTGTAGAATAAAAAGCACGCCTTCTCCTCAAATTTGGCAGTGAGTGGTTTTCGATTTCGATGGATACACTTTTGGCTCACGAGCTAGAGATTACAGAGCATAGTCTGTTCGCGAATGAAGTCGTTGTAAAAAATTTCTCAATCAAAGAAATAACTGTACAAGATATTTTTTGTTTCTAATATAAGGATTAGATTGTTATCAAATCTGCACACGCGTGTAATGGACAAGGGGAATCTTATGGGATAAATAGGGAAACAAATTCCCTAATTCAAGATGCAAAAATCCAAAAATAAAACAGTTTTAATTAACAATATTCTGAAATGTTCATTAAAGCAAGGTAGACACATTGAAATTGTGAGGAAATTCAACTATATTTCTATAATCTTTTTCAAGTAAGTGTTGAGCGTTTGCTTTCGGGAGTAAAATTTATAATTGGTAAACTCTAAATGCTTTGTAAATCAAATTACACTCTCTATTAAGATATCATTTCTAAGAATAAACTTTTGTTTCGTGAAGGTCCACAATCTATATATTTAAAGTAATAAGACATTGGTTATGATCATTGATCTGCAACCGAAACCATAATAGTTAGAAACTTTAAAATTTCACAATAGCTTCCCACAGTGATCGGACATTGTACTAAGAAAGCATTTCCTCAACGCAGCTCCCATTGCTCTCCAAAACGTTTAAATGCTGAAAATATTTACTAGAAGTGTGTTTTCTTGATACCGAAAAATAACCAAAAATTATATTTGTTTAAAAATTTAATTTGAAAACAAAAAACCAACAAAAACGAGAAGGCCAAGCTAACTTCGTCTTTGCCGAAGTTTTAATACCCTTGCAAATGTTTTAATACAACAGAGTTTATGAACGTCAGCATTAAAACAAACCATTTTTCTGATAAAAGCCACTTTTCGACCGATAGTTCCTATGGCAGCTATAAGATATAGTCATCCGATCCGGTCGGGACACATTAGCAGTGTGCAGTAAAAAAAAGACTCTGTGCAAAGTTTCAGCTCGATAGCTTTAAAATTGAGAGACTAGTTTGCGTAGAAACAGACAGACAGACGGACGGACAAAGCTCAATCGACTCAGCTCGTCGCCCTGATCAAGAATATATATAGTTTATAGGGTCGGAAATGAATATTTCTATGCGTTGCAAACTTCTGGGCAAAATTATAATACCCTTTGCAAGGGTATAAAAACTTCGCTCGAGTCAGGCCATGATAAGAACCCACGGCTTCTGACATGGGCGGCTGACTCTCTCCCCTCGCGCCACGTTGGCCATTTCCAATTCAGTGGCAGACCACTTATAATTATAAAGCGCTCAGTTCACAAGGCATTTTTCTTTTGTTTTTGTAATAAGTAGTAATCTATTATGAAGATAAAGATGCTCAAATAAATGCTAAATTGTTTGAATGGAATTTTAATATCCCTATACTAGCGATACTTAGTCCTTGGTTCCTCCCAGGGGGGCGAAAACATTTCGTTATTCACACGTACACGACCCGAACGCTTGCCGAAGCTGAAACCAAAAGAGCACGCTCTATATCTATAAAGAGAGAGTGTACTGACTGGCTGACTGACTGATTCACTGACTCAATGGCAATCATCGCACAGCCTAAACGGTAAGAGATAGAGGGCTGTAATTTGGACAGGAAGGTGCGTACTAAGACGTAGCCCACGAGGACAATGGACGGAAAATTCTGCACTCAAAAAACTATTTTTCTTCCGATGATCTTTTACCTCGGTTTGTAAGGATGGAATACGAAATAGTTTGAAATCTGATTTTCTGATGTTGGAAAATTTTACCCAAAGGTCGGAAAATTCTGCTTAAAAATTATTTTCAAGTAAAAGAATACGAAATGGAAATTTTTCAATGTCGGAAATTCCGCCCCCAGGTTGGCTTAAAACTCGGTTTGTAAAATTAATTTAAAAAGCGACTTTCGGAAAATTTGACCTGACTGCCGTAAAGTTTCCGGCAAATTCTGCAAGACTTATCATCTGATTGGCTTGAAGCTCGGTTTCAATTGATGAAATAGAAAAATGTGATTTTCCAATGTCGGAAAATCTGATCCCCGCGAGTAAAAATGCGCAGAAAATTCTGCATGCAAGAAAACTTTTATTCATCCGATTGTCTTAAACGATAGAATACGAATTAATTTGAAGCATGATTTTTCAATGACGGAAATTCCGCCCCAGGCGTGAAAATTCCAGGATAATTCTACATGGAAAATAAATATTTTTCATCCGATTGACTAGAGACTCTGTTTGTAAGGACAAAATGTGCAATAATTTGAAGTGTGATTTTCCAATGATGAAAAATCCGACCACGGTCTGATATTGGTTTTATACTGTTAAAGGCGCAGCGAAGCGCGACGGGTAATGTGCTAGTAACAAATAAATTGACCAATGTGCAATTATCTAATTGATTAAACTTAACATGATATTTTTGTGAATGAAGGGTTTCTTACCTTTTAGTTAAGTATTATACTGTTAAGTTTTAAAATATGGAACTAAGAACATTCACTGAATAAATGAGATTCCAAATGGGACGCCTTTGGCTGCCTGATTTTTGAAAGTAAAAGGAATATTTTCTAGCAGCTTTCGGATTCGATTTAAAAAAACGAGAGCGTAAGTTAAAGTCGATCTCTTGGCGTGTGTGCCTTAAATATTTCGCACAAGAGAATGGGACCAACAGTTTAACGCCGGATCCGAACGGCAAAGTTTGAGAATTTGCTTCTTCATGGCTAGTTACTTCACAGCTGTCGCCAATAGCTGGTGAAGGTGACCGTATGTGTAAAAGCTATTTTCTAAAGAAAGAAAAAAACTTTTACTATTAGATTTTCAGAGGCGGGATCGAACCCACGACCTCCCGCCCAGCAGTCCAGCACACTAACCACTGGGCCACATACGGCCACGATATACCCGTTACTAATGAAAAAACAAGTGAGAAAGTCGGTCAAGCCCGACTATAACATACTCTGTACCTGGAGTAGAAGCTGAATGCAATGCTGGTGCTGCGCTCATCTCTAAGTCTCTCTCTCTTTCTCTCCTCTCACTCTCACTCCCGCTCTCTCTCTCTCTCTCTCTCTCTCTTTAAGATTGTGCGGTGTTAGTTGTAATTTATTTATTTATTTATTTAGTGTTGACAAAGTTCTGTCAACATTACTGGGTACAATTAAAAAAAGACAGTACATATATTGTTTCTTACGTCTAACACAGAAGAGTGAGCAGAGAAAAGATGGTAATACAAATTATAATTAATACACAAATTTCGGAAAGGTTCATAGTGAGCAAAATTTGTTAGGCAAGGCTGTAGGTAGATCGGAGAGAAATTTCTAGTTAGGCGCGAAGAAACCGCAAGATTTATTTGGCATAACAGAGCACAAGAGTCAATATCACCTGATAAAAGTTTGTGAATAAAAAGCACACAATGGCACATCCGACGGTTCTTAAGAGATGGAAGATCAAATGTGAGTAATCTATGCTCGTATGGTGGAAGATGGTTGGTGGGATCCCAGTTGAGGCCGCGGAGGGCAAAAATTAGAAACTGTTTTTGAACTGATTCAAGCTGGTCTTAATATTTTTGGTAATGTGGTGACCAAACACACGACCCATATTCTAGTATTGGTCGTACCAGTGAGACGTATAAATGTTTAGTCAGATAAGGATCGTTAAATTTCTTGGCCCATCTTTTGATAAACCCAAGAACACCCATAGCTTTCTTAGAGATGACAGAAATATGATTATTGAAGCTTAGTTTAGAGACAAAGCGTATGCCCAAATCGTGAACCACGTAAATGCGTTTGAGAGGTTTGTCATCAATCGTATAGTCGAAAAAATACGGCAGTGTGCGATGAAAAGTCATACATTTACACTTTTCAGCGTTTAGTGGGAGGCAATTAACCGAACACCATGAATGCAGAGAGTTTAAGTCCAACTGAAGAAGGATAGGAGACAGAGTACACTGATGGACTCAGAAAGCGTCGAATTGAAACGAACACGTTGGGAACGGTCTGTCAAATAAGCCTTTATCCAGTTAAGAAGACTTGGAGGAAATCCAAGTAGATACAATTTGTGAAAAAGGAGATCATGATTGACAGAGTCAAAAGCCTTGCTGAAATCTGTATAAATTACATCCGTTTGCAGTTTATTAATGAAACCCGAATTCACAATGGAAGTAAACTCTAGCAAGTTTGTAGAAACCGAACGTTTTTTCATAAAGCCGTGCTGAGACTGTGAAATAATTGAGCGACAGGAGTGCTGTATTTGAGAAGTAATAAGCATTTCAAATAGTTTAGGAATGTCGGAAAGTTTAGAGATACACCTGTAATTTGATACTAATTAATAGGGTGGGAGGGGGTGGGGGAGGGTGCTATACTTTTTTGCTCATAACTTGAGAACAGCTGATCCGATCCTTATCATTTCTTCAGCAAATCGATACATTTTGCATATTACTAACTATCTCCAGAAGGTACGAATCGTTTATCTTCAAAACTGTAGGAGATATAACGTTTTTTCCAAATTTCGGGGGCGGGAGGGGGCGTGGCAAAAATTGAAAATATACTTGATCTGCCTGCAAGTATAAGAAGCATTTGTCCCATCTTGGTTTACTTATTTGCTCATAACTTGAGAACCGTTCATCCGATCTTTATCGTTTCTTCAGCATATCGTTTTGCTAATTACTAACTATCTTTAGAAGGTACGAATTGTCCATCTTCAAAACAGTAGGAGATATTACTTTTTCCAAATTGCGGGGGCGGGAGGGGGCGTGGCCAAAGTTTGAAACAAACTTAATCTGCGTGCACATATAAAAAGCATTTGTCCCATACATGTCAAACCTCTATTTCTTACCATCTCTGAGATCTAGACGGACGGACGGACAGACCGACAAGTCTATATCAAGAATGAATATACTTTATATGGTCGGAAATAATTCCTTCTGCCTGTTACATACATTTGCACGACTTTAGTATACCCTTTTTACTCTACGAGTAACGGGTATAAATAGAGGCAAGCAAACTTCGGCTATTATTAAAGTTTACTCATACACTGTACTATTAGGAATTTAAGAAGTTCTCAGGGTTCTATTACCACGTGCAACACACTTCTTCATTTCCTTTTCTTGTTTTTGTACCTTTTAATTCTACTTGCCAGCAATTATCCCCCCTTAATACTTGCAATCACTTGATTTGTGTTCACATTTCTTGGCATTTCCATGGTTATTTTTCTTTCTTTCATAAATGTTTTCCCTTTCCCATTCATCCTTTGCCACTGCATTGCCAGGCGGTGTATAAAAACTTCATATTTCAAATTGTTGCAACTGAGCAACGACGACAGGATCTAGAGGACACAGAGGACAGTTGCAGTGTTTCGACAAATCCTGTTGCATACTCCTGCCCCATGGCGCCGCAACACTCTTAGCTGTGGCCGTGTGTTGGTGCGTGCGCGCGTGTGTGTGTGTGTGTGCGAGAGCAGGTTTGCGGGCCTAATTAAAATTCAGCATAGCATTTAATGCCGCTGATGAGAAAACGTGCTCAAGACAGCGGAAATTTCCATTTAATTAAAATTTGCACAAAAAAAAAGAGAGAAAGAAGAGATGGAGGAGTAAGCCCCTCTGCCAAATGTTTGTGAACATATAGTATCGCATGTACATAATTACTGCACACACACTCACATACTTACACACAACATATGACCCACTTGAGAGTTGCACTGACATTTCCATAAAGTTAAAGTTGACTCCAGCGTGGGAAGGAGTAGATAAATTTATAATATCTTGTGCGTCAGTTTATTAGACACCCCACAGTATAATAAGTGTATGCGCAAAGAAGAAGAATGCTAGTTGTCCTTTTGCGTGGCATAAGAAATACTTACTCCAGTCGTATACTTACTAAGATAGCTGCACAATGAAATTCGCAACACATGTTCGTTTGATTTTGTTAAATTTCGCTCGTCATTTATTTATAGTTAGTTCATGTTTTGGGCTTTCAAATACAATCATCATCATTCATCCATATTTCATACATATATGTTTTGTATTGTTATGAATAATTCCTCGCAGCCTCTCGGATGCTCAGCCATTGAACAGTTTTGCATTTTGGCGAGGCATCAGAGGGAGCAGAGTTTCTTTTAGTACAAGTGTGTAATTTGTTTTATTTTTGTTTCCTTGTGTTTATTTGTTGTTCTTAAGTTCGATTTTTGGTTTTTTGATTTTTGAGTTGTTGCCTTTGTGTTGTTTTTTGGTTTTGGTTACTTGTTATTGTTTGTTCTTGCGTTTGCTATTGTTGTGATTTTGCATAATTCTTGTATAACAATATTAAAATGTTTCAAAAGCTAACACACACTTTTAACTGCTGTGGAGTGAGTTTTTTTGTTTGTTTTTTGCAAACGTATTTGATACCCTAGCAGAATGTAGATATTTCCCACGTGCCAATTTAGTCGGGCAAGTTTCATCAAAATCGGATGACAATATAGCTGCCATAGAACTTTTGGTACCAAAAAGTGATTTAGGTACGAAAAAAATATTTTTTTTTAATTGTTTCACCTCCACACCTAAAAGTAATTAGTTTTATGGGCTTCCAAAGGAGTCAGCCAAGTTTGATCAAAATCAGATGATTATATGGCATAGCTCTCATACAAAATTTGGTACCAAAAAATTTAACTTGGTGAAAATATTCGTTTGTTTTACGTTGATACCGTTTTAAAACTCAGCAGTTATTCAGTTTATAAGATTTTCAATAACTCTGCTTAGTAAGATCAAAATCGAATGACTATACGGATTAGCTGCCATAGGTATTTTGGTGCCGAAAATTCTGCCAGGGTACCTAAACTTTGACCAGCCAAACTTTGGCTTTTCTCTATTGTTCTTAATTTTCTAGAAATTCTTAAGCATTTTTCTTCTTGCTTTCCGATTTGTGTGTGTGTTTCTGTGTGTTGTCATAGATTTGTTCATTTTGCGTTTGTTTTTTTTCTTTCACTATAAAGTAAATTTGTTGTAAATATAAGTGTTATTATGCTATTCTGCTGCTGCGGCTGCGGCTGCGGCTGCTGCTTCGCTTTGAACTAAAGCTAACGATTTATTTATATATAATTAATTGAGAGAAATAAACGACGAAACTCCTGATGACGAAACGATAAATGATTTATGCATTTTACAAATGAAACTCTTGGAGTTTTCTGGTTCAATTAGTTTAATATGTTTGGTTTATACTATTTACGTAGTATGTTGACTTACCGCGCTGCTAAAAAAAAAATTGGACAAAAAAATTTGTTTAGCCTAGTTTCAAGTTGTTTTTTTTTTTTTTTGGTTTGTTTGCAAAAAAAAAAACTTTATTTTCTGTATGCCTTATAAATAGATTTATATATATGTATATTTGTATGTATGTGTGTGCGTGTGTATGTAGCTGCCACAGTTTAATGTCCATTTTGATTTGATTTATTGGCCACAATTTCCCCCAAATTGTTATTTATGATGATTATTGTTATTTTATTTATTTTTATTAATTTCTTTTCTTTTTTTTTCTTTTTTGCTGAGATTTCGATTTTGATTCCACATTTTATTTACATTGCAAAGTTGTTGATGTTTTTGTTGTTGTGCTCTACTTGAAATTGTCATAACTAAACGTACGTTGAACGAACGCATCATGATGATTATCACTAACCTAGGATTTTTGGCATTTCTGTATGCAAAATGGAAAACAATATGCAGGCAGGCAAAACAAATGCAAATTTGATTGAAAGTTAAGCGAGGGAACAAGATAAAACCAATGAATTTAATGGCCATTTAAGAGGCCATTTTCAGATTAAACCCATGTGTGAGGCGGTATGAAAAAAAGTCAGGTGCAAAACGAATCACCAATTAGCAATGATTTGGGTTCACAGCATAAGCTCGAACAATATGAAGCGATTAGTACGGGAACGACAATGTTCCAGAGATTTGGATGTTAAAGACGCTCCACGAACTGGCCGGTCATTGGAGGCGGATGACTATATAATCAAGATCGTTACTAAAAAGGAGACTTTGCTGAGATTCTTAACGTATCACACAAACTATTAGGATATCACCTAGGAAAACTTGGATATACTTGCAAGCACACAGAAAGCGGAGCATAGCACAGCCTAAAAGTGGAGCGGAGCGGAAAGTGGCTTATCCGCTGTAAACAAGAATGCTTGTTTATTTCTGCTCTTCATTCTTCTTTATCATTCCCCAAGATTTCCTGTGTCAGAAAACGACCGCTTTCGCTCGACCACATTAAATAAAACAAAAAAATACTAAAACAACCTTAAACTACACTGAGAAAAAAAGAATAGTTTTGATGATCTTTAGGATATTTTCAGTATCCATTTGGACTGGATTGTTAACTATACTTTTTGGGGATCCATTGGATATTTTCGAAATCGATTTATTTTTGCTTAAAAAGGATGTATCAGAAATAAAATATTTCATTAATCTTTGTGAAAATGTGAAAAGGATATTTAAAAAATGGATCTTAATGTGGATATTCGGATCTGTGTGTACGCTCTCTGCCTCTTTTTGTGTGTAAGAAGAGAGGACACACATTTTTCTTTTTATTTTCCTCTCGGATCTGTGTTGGACCTTTTGGCAAAATTCAGAATGCATCAAAATGCATCGGTGTGTAAGCTAACAGCCTTAGCTCGGCTAACAATGTGAATGTATGTCGTTTTCTCTCACACTGACTTGCTCTCTTATTAAGCTCTGGCGCTCTCTTGAGTACACAACCTTTGCAACTAACCGACCGATCAGAGCTGTAAGTTCAACCACAGTCGCTTACACTAGTTTACAAAATAATAAAAATTTCGCGATCCCGAGCATTTGGTGGCAATTCCTTCCGCTGAGACCAAAAATCCAATCCGCAAATTTTTTTATGGGGCCGGAAAAGCTAGTTTTTGATTTGTAAAAAAAGTACCTTTAGAAAAATGCCTATATCTTTGGTACCGGTTCTTTCAGTATGAACAGGAAATGCTCACTTGGAAGGTAATTGTACGCACTATCATTCGTTGATACACCACTTCTTAGTCCGGTGCTGGACTTCTGCGTTATAAAGGCTTTTATCAAAGTTGCCGATTAAACTTATGTGCGATTTTCAGAACGAAAAAAATTGTGTAAAATTTATTTTATTGCCGGTCACTAAAGATTTATCTATTAAAAATACAACGCCACATAGCTCATTAAAATCCGATCAAGAACAAAGAAGTTATTGGAATTTTAGTAATATAACGCCTTACGTTCATTTTTTAACCTTAAGCTAAGGTCCCACAGGCGAATAATTTGCACAAATTTTTATGAAAATTTTATTAAATAGACCAACTTAGGGAACTTTTCGGCTATTTTTGATCAAATTGCTTAAGTATAGAACCATAGTTTCAGTTGTAGGTAATGAAAAATCTGTAATCATGGCTATTTTACGAATTATTTATGAAAATTTGGGCAAATTATTTGCTTATGGGACCTTAGCTTAAGTCAATCACAAAATAACTTAACCAGGTACAAACTAAATTTTGCAGGTCATAGTAGCCCTTAAATAGAATAGTTTGAATGGTTACAATGCCTCCTACGACGAACATAAAACAGTCAAACTAAGTCAATTTGCTTGAAGTTGTTTTTTTTTTTTGTTTTCGTTGTGAAAATCGCACTTAAAATCTAGTTTTTTTTTTAAAAAGTGAAATGCAAAGTTGCAATAGTTCGACTTTTGTCATGTCTGCAAGTGTATCAAAATTATACGACACATTTCAATTACTGCGGAGGTTTACAATTCAATGAATTTGTAACAAAAAGCCGCGTAGAAGTTTGACGACGAGGAAAAGGGAAGGATAAGAGCCTACAACGATGCTGGCTTTAGTGTAAGCCAAATATCGAAGAAAATCGATCGAACACGTTGCGTTATCACCAAATTTTTAAGCAATCCGAATGAATATGGTGTGAAGTATAGCTCTGGAAGAAAACCCAAGCTGACTTACAGCGAAAAACGTCGCATAATATCTAAAACTGCCGCATTTTGCTGTAAGCCTGTGTCACGGATGACTGTTTGGCGGACGCTGCAATCATCGGAGTGCATAGTCAGGGGAGTCTTAAAAAAGACTCCGTTCTTAAAGTCGCACCACAAAACAGCACGACTTCAATTTATGGAAAACAACTTGGAGAGAATTATTTTGTTTATACAGTTTTGTTCAATATTTTTCGTTTAGATAATTTGTTCTGATGAAAAAAAATGTTATCTTCAGGGCCCAGAAGGGTTTCGGCACTATTGGAGAGATTTGCGTAAGGATCCACTTATGATTCCAAGCGCAATTTCGGGGACGGATCGGCAATGGTTTGGGGAGCCTTTCATGCGTCTGGAACGCTTGATCTGTGCTTTACAAGCTCCAGAATGAACAATGGAGAATACAAAAAGGTATTGGAGGATAGTCTTCTGCCATTTTAGGAAAACAATATGGAGAGAGATCTTGTTTTTATGCCAGATAATGCATCTATACACAAAAGCAGAGAGACCCGGCGCTTCTTGAGTGATCACCATATAACATTTTTGGATTGGCCAGAGTGCTCCCCCGACCTAAACCCAATTGAAAACATTTGGGGTATCTTAGCCAGGCGAGTTTACGCCAATAACAACAAATTTGAGAATATCGAAAACCTCAAAAGTGAAATTTTGGCTCAATGGTCCACTTTAGACCAAAATTTACCTACAAATTTAGTGAGTTCAATGCCTAAGAGACTTTTTATGGTAGCAAAAGCTCAAAGTGGCTCTATTAATGATTAAATATTGCTTATGTACCATTATGGGAATAAAACAATAACTAAATCTAACAAATTGACATGTGTCGTATAATTTTGATACACTTGCAGACATGACAAAAATTTAACTTTTGTGCTTTTTTACCGCTACTTGAAAACGCGAGATGCAATCAGAGATAGGAACATCAAATTTTAAGCAGAACTCAGTAAGCTTTAACTCTGCATACTTGATTTCGTTGTATTATGCTTTACCATATTTTCCAAATTTTCGGGGTGTCGTATAATTTGGGGCAGGAGTGTAGTAGAAATAGAAGCTTTCAAAACTGATTTGTAAAATACGGTTCCGTCGCGAATAGATATTATTTAAAATCAGAGTTTATCGTCGATACGATATTTTAAAAATATTTGACAACCCTACCTTTTACAAAGATATTGAATTTGGAAATGTCCTTCTCAAAGTGTATTTTTTTAGTCACCTGCATCTTATTCTGCATTTAAATACAAAAAAAATAATTACTGAAATCCTCATCTTCTTTTCAATACCATTTAGTGCCTACTGGAAGTCTCCATCATGTCTCATCACCGCATGGCGAAATTACAATCACTGATTTCTTTGCTCAGAATATTTTCAAAGCAGTTGAAGAGCTTGTACTACATGAGCCCAGATTGCTTAGTGGTCTCTTTCTGTCACTTTGATGTGTACCTTACGCAAATAGCAGAAGGAGTGCAATGAGTTTAATTTTAATTTTAAATCAATTAAAAACTGATTCAAAGGAGCCTACTGACACAGAATCAAGCTGGATTATTTGCTCGGAACATATGAAATAAACATCTTCCTTTTATATTTATTATCGGTTTCTAGCTTATAAACCAAAAATTTGGTTTATTGCCCTCCAAAGAAGAAAGATCCCCCTAGGTGCTATTTCGTTAAAGAGGGGCATTTCATATATTTTTTGAAAGTTGCCTTATAACAAATAAAAATTTTGAAAATAGATTTTTATTCAGCTTAAAAGCCTCCGTGGAACGGTATTTACCTCTTTCCCCAACCCGCGAGGGCCCAATATTTGTTGAACTGTGTATTGAGGAGATCGTTTCAAACCTTCCGAAAAGCTCAAACATTTTTCCTAGACTTATATGTTTTATGTAATATGGACCGAATGGGATTAAATCTGAAATTGAAGTTCGTGATCGGGACGGTGTAGTTATCAATTCAAGAAGAGTGGCATGTTAACATTTTGATACTTACTTCATATAAATAAGACGCCTTCTCAAGTGTATTCAAAGCTGTACAAAATGGTTTCTATTCCGCTTACAACCTGCTCTCTGTGTGCGTTGCAAATAATGCTGAGAGTAAATTAACCACTTGAAGCGGATAGGCTGTGCTCCGCTACGCTTTCTGAGTGCGGGGGCCTACTGAAATTTTATACGCAAAAATTGAACTTTAATCAAAAATCCGACTTTTTGCTCGTGTCGGTGTGAATAGCGAATTAAGTTTGGTGCCTGAGAGCCTCGAGATGAAAAGCGAACCATTGTAAATCGGTTCGATTTGGTTCGTAAGACTCCTGAGATGAAGTAAGTCGCTCCCACAAGGGTTGAGTGTGAAAAATGTTCCCAATGAGTGAGTTTTTAACTGAGTGCAAAGATAATTGAAAGTGATTTACCCCATGGACTTAACCTTTCTGTGCCTGCCCTGCTTCTATTTTGGATGTTTGATGCAACTAACAGACGCTCAAATGATTCGTATTGAGCACCACTCCTGCTGCCATGTAACCCGCCAGGGCTCCGTTATTCTGTCGCTGGCCAGCCAAATGTGGATGCTGATGCTGGTGCTGACTGTGGTGGCCGCCACCATTCACACTCACGTTCACATTTACTGGTGCCTCAGCACTGGCATCCACCACCAGACCACCTATACCCACAATGGGACTGCCCGCCTTGGCCATGGATAGCGGCACACCGCCTATGGGTGTGGTGGCTGTGGTGGTGGTGGTTCCCGTGCCGGTGCTCAAGCTGGTGCCACTGATGTGGCCACTGATGCCGCTGGGCACACTGGACATGTGTGTGGTGCTGGTGCCGGCACTGGCATTGCTGGCTGCTGCCGCCGCCGCCGCCGCTGCCGCTGCCGCCGTATTGGCATTGGCCGCCGTGCGTGTCAGCTCCTCATTGGGTATGGAGAAATGGCGATAGGAGATATATTCCGGCGGCAGGGCCGCCTGCCGCTTGGCATTCTCGATGCGTTGCTTCTTCAGCTTCACATAGCTCAGCACCGATATCATGACAATGAACACTATAATCCCCAGGCAGCAGCCCACAATCAGGCCCAAGCGACGCGTGAGTATGGAATGAATGAATCCGTTGCTGGACAGGCCATTCTCATCCGTTACGAGACTGGGCGTCGAGTCCAGCGTCTGCACATCCGTGCAGGCGGAAATGTGCGAGTTCTTGAGCACTTCGTGCAGCACACTGTCCGTGCCAATGGTGTTGTCCAGCAGCGAGTCCTGCTGCTGCAGCTGCAGATGGGAGTAGGGTGAGTAGGGCTCCGGCAGGGGTGGTGAGGCGCCGGCGGGTATGTCGCCACCGGCCATGGCCGCCAGCAGTAGCTCATCCCGCGTCTCATTGTAGTGCAGCCTTTGCAGGGCCAGGGCCAGGGGCTCCGAGAGCCAATTACCCGTGCCGATGACGCAAATGTGATAGCGTGTGTTGGGACTAAGTTTCGTGAGCTTCGTGGAGCTGGCTGTGCCATTTAGCCGTTTGCCGTAGATCTGTGGAATAAATTAAGGGGGTTTCAACGAGAATATTGCCATCATTGGGGTCGGTCATTGAGTGGTGTGCCCCGCGGCAGTGGCTACAGTGGGTGGCAAATAAGGAAAAAGTGATCAAAATTTATTGATTCCTTTGTGCGGGAAATATTTACCCTGAGCCCACTGTAACCATCTCTGGTGAGTGGAAGCCGACAGATGCGCACTTTATCGCCGATCGAACAATCCGCACGGCTCCCCTCTGGACTATCAACTCCCAGGACGTTGATTAAGCGTTTATTAACAAGAGAGTGACAGGGGGGTCACCCTCTATTTACCCTCAAATTACTTTCAAATCTGTGCACTCACCTCATCTGTGGCCAACAGCGGCGGCCGGTTCGTCTCCTCCTCCCGCTCGCGTTGTCTCATTGTTGTCTCCTGTTCCCTGCCGGCCTCTGTGCCCATTCCACTTCCACCGCGTGGCCGGTCCCGCTCCATGGCATGCCCCCCAGTTGCTGCCAGGCCATCGCCCGTGGCATGGTAAACAATTTCAAAGCCATTCAGGCCTAAATGGTCGCGACTCTGCCAGGAAACAACAACGGAATACGGCTGGATGTCCTGTATGGCCATTTTGGGTATTAATGGGGCATCGCAGAATTGCTGCGGCTCCATGCGGCCAAACACCTTGCCACGCAGCTCGGTGGGGTGTTCGCACCTCAGGTAATTAATGCCATCAATGCCGCCAGTTGGCGAAAGTGACCATTTGCGATGATCCCTCAGCCATTCCCAGAGCTTTTGGGCGTCGCAACTGCAATGCAGTGGATTCTCTGAAATATACAAGTGGAGGGGACAAATGATAATAGATGGACATCAGCGGAAATTGAGCCCAGCTGGCTAATTGACAGAACAGATGGGAGCAACAAATTGGCCTAGTTTTGGAATCACTTGGATCCAGTTTTCAGAAAAAATAATACAATACAAGTGAGAAGGTCGGTCAAGGCCGACTATAACATACTCTGTACCTGGAGTAGAAGCTGAAGGCAATGCTGGTGCTGCGCTTATCTCTAAGTCTCTGTCTCTCTCTCTCTAAAATTGTGCGGTGTTAGTTGTAAAATGGTGGGAGGGGGTGGGGGAAGGGTGATTTACTTTTTTACTCATAACTTGAGAACCGCTCACCTGATCTTTATTATTTCTTCAGCAATTCGATACATTTTGCCAATTACTAACTATCTCTAAAAGGTACGAATAGTCTATCTTTAAAAATGTAGGAGATATAACGTTTTTTCCAAATTGCGGGGGCGGGAGGGGGCGTGGCAAAAATGTAAAATATACTTGATCTGCCTGCAAGTATAAGAAGCATTTGTCCCATACATGTCAAACCTCTATCTCTTACCATCTCTGATATCTGTTTGTTCATACGGACGGACGGACAGACGGACGGACATACGGACATGGCTATATCGACTCGGCTGTTGATGCTGATCAAGAATATATATACTTTATATGGTCGGAAATGATTTCTTCTCCCTCTACTCACCCTCCAGCTTGAGTGTCCTCAAATTGGTCTCCAGCGGTTTCAACGGATCCAGTGGCACCAGCTCAAAATAGTTCTTACGCAAGTCCAGCAAATGCAACTTTCTCAAATACCGAAAAGCATCATTGGACAGCACAGTCATCCGATTACCCATGAGCATCAGTTCCACCAGACCATGCAGATTTCGAAAAGTCTTTTTCGATATGCGATCCAATTGATTGAAGCTCAGATCCAAGGTTTGCATTTGACTCAAATCTGGACTGAACTCTTCCAAATCTTTCAGCGTATTGTGCGAGATGTTCAAGAGCCGCAACAAGCGTAGTCCCTGCAACCGTTCCTTGGGCAACATTTCCATTTCATTCACACTCACATCCAGGGTAAGCAGATTGGTCAGACTCTTGAAAGCTCCTGGTGAGATGCGGGTGATGCGATTGTTGACCAAATGCAAGTGCTGCAAGGCTTGAAAAGCCTCAAAGTCCTTGGAGGTGAGTATGGACAGATTGGTCTGACAGATGTACAGCTCCTTCAGATACGGATAACGTTCCTCTTTCACGGTGTAAATCTTGTTGATGGGATTGCCGGTGAGATTGAGCCAGGACAGCCTCGGTATGGAGATGTCTGACAAAGCGGAGCTGGGTATTTGCAGAAAACGATTGCTGGACAGATCCACACGCTGCAGATTGATGGAATGACGCAGGAAATTGGCGGGCAAGGAGAGCAAGAGATTGCCACTCAAATCCACGTTGTCCAGTTGGGTCAGGTTGACGGCATTGAAGCCGCTCAAGGAGTTGATTTTGTTGTCTCTTAGGATCAGCTGGCGCAGATTCAAGGTGCCGCTTAGCTTGAAGAAGTCAATGGAGCTCAACTGGTTGCGTGCCAAGTCCAAGGACTCCAGAGTGCTCAGATTGTACAGGGCAATGTGTGGAAACTCTATGAGGTTGTTGCGACAGATTTTCAGCTCCTTGAAGACATTCAGGCCGCTGAAAATGCTGCGATTCATTTGCGTCAACTGATTGTCGCACAGATCCAAGCGCACCAGATTCGTGTTCTTGGCAAACAGCTGATCGGGTATTTGATGGAGGCTACAATTGGCCATGGACAGCTGCTGCAGGGAGCGCAGTTTGTCAAACATGCCGGCCATTATACCGCCCGGCAGACCACCCAAACCCACATGGCTGAAGTTGTTGTGCGACAAATTGAGACGCCTCAGACTGGGTACATCCAGTTTTTGTATATCCGCGGGATTCAGTTGGTTGCGCTCCAGGTTCAGTTCATTGAGATTCTGTAGGGAATTAAAGGTGTGCAGCTCCAGCTTACGCAGAGAACTGTTGCCCAAGTTGAGTGACATCAAGGGCAGCTCCTCCAGGAAAATATCACGTGTCAGCTGTACCAGGGGATTGTGCGACAGATCCAGGGACTTCAGCTGTTTGAGCTGACTAAAGGCATAACCCTCAATGGCCTCGATATGATTGTGGGCCAAGCTCAATTCCTCCAGACTCTGCAAGGAGCTGAAGTACTCCCTACGCAGTTGCTTTAGATGATTGCCACTCAAGTCCAGGAACTTCAACTGCACCAGGCTACTGAAAGTGTCCTTCTCAATCTCACGTATGTGATTGTCACTCAGATAGAGCCTGCCCAGCTGTGGGGTGTCCACAAAGAGTGAGCGTTCCACTCGCGTCAGCTGGTTGTCCCTCAACCACATGATCTGTATGCGTTGCTGTTGACGAAAGGTGCGCGGGTGCACCTTATTCAGGTAGTTCGACTCCAGTTGAATGGACAGCAGAGATGAGTTCTGTTCCGGAAAGATGTCCTCCAGCACCGTTAGCTGGTTATCTTGCAAATTAATGTGCTGCATATTGGTTAGGGTGTGAAATGCTCCCGGTTCTATGTCCTCTATGTTATTCTTTTGGATGTGCAACTCCTGCAAAGCGGGCAGCGGCTCGAACACTCCCTTGCGCACCCTTCGTATGCGATTGTTATGCAGCCGCACCTCCCTCAGCTGCTCCAGCTTACGGAACATGCCTATCTCCAGATCCTGTATCTCATTGTTATCCAACGACAGCGAGGACAGGCGAGTGCACTTGTCGAACAGCGTCACCGGAACCTGAGGTATGAAGTTCGAGCGCAAGTACAGATGATCCAAATTGGTTAGAGTACTGAATACATTCGGATCTATATGCCCAATGGCGTTCGTTTCCAGATAAATCACATCCACGTTCGTAGAGTTGGTGAACGCATCCGCCGGCAGCTCCAGTATATTGTTCTCCGACAGAAACACCTCCCTCAGCTGCGGCAAGTTCGAGAACACCCCGCTGATGCTGTGTATGTGATTGTGACTCAGGTCCACCGTCTGCAAACGCTTGTTCCGATCAAAGACCTTGGCATCCAGAGCCACTATCCGATTATGCGACATGTCCAGCGACATCAGTTCCTTCAGGCTCTTGAAAGCCTCCGGCTGCACCAGTTCAATTTGATTCGCATAGAACGACAGCGTCTTCAGCTGCGGGAACACACGAAAGCAATCGTGCACAATTTCACTGAACTGATTCGAGCTGAGATCCAGAAATATGAGTGAGGGCAACTGGAGGGCAGCTGCCGCTGCTGCCACCGCAGAGGCGTTGTTCGTGGCCAGTTGTATGTCACCATAGAAGGTGGCTATCTTGTTGTTCGACAGACGTAGGATTCGCAAATGATCCAGCTTACGCAGAGCCATCATGGGGAATGTACGCAGACCGTTCTCGGACAGGTCAATCTCCTGCATGCACTCCTCGAGGCCGGCAAAGGCATTCTCCGGAATATTCTGCAAGCGATTTCCCTTGATGTTCAGCTTGGACAAGCGTAGGCCATAAAAGCTGTAGTCCTCGATGCGTACGATTTCATTGTAGTCGAAATCCAAGGCGGTTAGCTTTTGCATTGAGCTCAGCGCACGAGAGGGTAGCTGAGAGCAAAAAAGAGAAAGAGCGAAAGATATTGGTTAAGACAAATTGATGAATGTGTGAGCTTATCTCTAGAATAGTTCCCAAAATTCCCTGAGGAACTATTTCCGAAACCATTTTCAACAATGACTGACCTTTTTTACGACCCACCTGCTCCTGTAAACTACCATTTGTTACTGGACTACTATGAACTGTGATTTTTCTAACATTCTGCAAGGGGTTCGAACTCATCATGAAGTCTAAAGCTAAGGTCCCACAGGCAAATAATTTGCCCAAATTTTTATAAAAATTTGACTAAATAGGCCAACTTAGAAAACTTTTCGGCTATTTTTGATTAAATTGCTTCCGTATGGAACCATAGTTTTAGTTTAAGGTTATGAAAAATCAGTAATCATGGCTATTTTGCGAATTTTTAATGAAAATTTGGGCAAATTATTTGCCTGTGGGACCTTAGCCTTAGCTTAAGCTCCATTTACTCGACCTGATCGCTTAGATGAGTTTTCGTCAGACGAACACTGTAACTCGACAAATGCCACTCAGATGAGTGCTCAGGCCAAATAGAGCCGGTTCTATTTCGTCTGATCGCTTATCTGAGTAGCTTCATATCTACTCAGACGGCTTTTTACACGGTCAGACAGCAAATCTGACGAAAACTCAGATGAGTGATCAGGTCGTGTAAATAGAGCTTTAGATTGATTTATACTTTCTGAGATTTCTTTGTCTTGTCTGGTGAATTTCAGCGATTGGGCACGGCATCAAATAGGGCCTAGTCTTCGAGAACCGAATTTTGTATACACATTATCGTTTCGGTACGGACGATTTTAGAAGGAGTAAAATTTGATTGCAGCGTCACGTGACGCTGACTTCATTTATATTTTGTGTTGTTGTCTTGTTGAGTTTTCCAGCCAACACAAAAGGGGGAAGATGCTGAAGAGGGACAACTGGGTGGTACTTGGGAGGGATCTGGGTGGTATCTTGATGGGATTTAAGTGGAATCTGGGTGGTTTCTGCGAGGGATCTGGATAGAATCTTGGTGGGATCTGGGTGGGCTCTGGGTGTTCAGATCTAGAATCTGGGTTGAATCTGGGATCTGGGCTCTTTGTTTGAAAGAGTGCTGATTTTGAGAGATCTTCTGATTTTAGAAATAAGCTCTTAAACTTGGCATCATGTTTCACATCAAAGTCTCGTGAGTGTTAACGACACTCACATCATTTTTTTTAAAACAACTTTTCACTGAATTCTGAACACAAGTACATATAAATCTTTCAAAGAATCACTTCAAAAGATATCATTTTTTATTCGAAAGTCTCGTTAGCCGGTTTGTGTATAAGATTCTGGTCGAACCAAAGGTCTAGAACTGCGTTTGTCATTATGAGCGAGCTTAAAAGGTGAGAGTGTAAAAATAAAAAAAAGCAACTTGCCCTCGTGGCCGTATGTGGCCCAGTGGTTAGTGTGCTGGACTGCTGGGCGGGAGGTCGTGGGTTCGATCCCGCCTCTGAACATCTAATAATAAAAGTTTTTTTCCTTCTTTAGAAAATAGCTTTTACACATACGGTCACCTTCACCAGCTATTGGCGCTAGCTGTGAAGTAACTAGCCGTGAAAAGCAAAATTCTCAAACTTTGCCGTTCGGATCCGGCGTTAAACTGTAGGTAAGGCACTCACGCCAAGACATTGAGAGAAGCTTGGTTGGCCCTGTTGGAGGAGCGGTATAGCCAAAATTTACATTTTTACTTGCCCTCTGGGCTCAAGCCTCGGCATCCGTTCGGCTCGTGTCGGCATGAATAGCGAAATGTCAAACCATAGATGATTGACGGCCATAAAAGTTGATCAGGGGAAGTTTGCGAAGTGGAACTACGATTTTACATACGCGTATTCGGCAAACTGCACAAAAATGTAAAATTTTATCGAATCGCAAATATTTTATACCACTTATTATTTAGAATTTGCTTTTGTATAATTGTCTACGTTCGTAATGAAATAATACTATTTTGGAATTTAATTTTGCTATAAAAAAGAATGGCTAGATATTTTTCAAAGGCTGAATTGGCAGCAGCCCATTCGATCCACCCAATTATTGAAAACATTTTCAATTGATCCGGCACGCAATGTTAAGTGATTGGTTCTTCAAGGAAATTGAAGCAAAAGACTTGCACGATATTTGGTTTCAACAAGACGGCGCTACATGCCACATGCCACAATCCATCTTCTACGCCTTATCTTCGGAAATTGCTGAAACAAATATGGAAATGTGAATGGGACACCGTTAGACAATTATATTTGGGGAGCGGTCAAGGACGAATGTTATGCAAACAATCCTGAAACAATTGATGAGTTGAAGAACGAGATTCGAGTTGCTATTGCTGACATAGATGTGATCTGCAGACTGTGCACAGACATGTAAAATCGAATCGCAAATATTTTATACCACTTTTTATTCAGAATTTTATTTTGGTAGAAATTTTTACGTTCTTAGGGCCGATTTCACTTCTTCTACATAGAGCTATTTGTCACATAAACTAACAAATAACAGTGTAAAATCGATGACTATCTAATACATAGCAGCTATCTGGGAGAACAGAAAACGGCCCTTAATAACACTTAAGCGCAAATTTTCCCAAATTCCAAACGAAATTTGCAAAGTTATATGAGTTTTGGAAATCATTAGGATTTGAGAGATGATCAAAAATTAGAAAAAATTTCAAAAATTTTGTTTTAGTTAGACTATAAAGTAAATGGGTAAATTGACGGCTCAAGATCAAGAGTTCCAAAGAATCCGGAAATAAATAAATTTGTATGATTTAATCAGATTATCATGCAAATTTAATAGTAGGCCATTAAAGACGGGTAAATAGGCGGTGTCGATCAATCGGTTCAAGAATATTCTTATATGAAGCTAGATTGACATGAAGAAGGGTAATAAAAGGAGTAGATCAAAGGAGCGAGAAAAATCGCGAAGTTTTACAAAATGTTTTTATAAGCTTTGATTCGATTAGATTTAGACAAGTAAGAGTCACTTTTTCGATTTGTATTTGAAATTTTACAAATATAACCAAGATTAAAATTGTGAAGCTATTATTACTAAACAAAATTGTTTGGGTGGTGAAATTGACAAATATTTTAAACACGAGCGATTAGACACCAACCAAAAGAGACTTCTTTACCACCTGAGAATTGGGATTCCGTTGGAAGATGTTTTTAAGTTTATGGCTATAGAAAATAATGCCCCAACGATGGTGTTCGGTTAATTGCCTCCCACTAAACGCTAAAAAGTGTAAATGTATGACTTTTCATCGCACACAGCCGTATTTTTTCGACTATACGATTTATGACAAACCTCTCAAACGCATTTAAGTGGTTCACGATTTGGGCATACGCATTGTCCCTAAACTAAGCTTCAATAATCATATTTCTGTCATCTCTAAGAAAGCTATGGGTGTTCTTGGGTTTATCAAAAGATGGGCCAAGAAATTTAACGATCCTTATCTGACTAAACATTTATGCGTCTCACTGGTACGACCAATACTTGAATATGGGTCGTGTGTTTGGTCACCACATTACCAAAAATATTAAGACCAGCTTGAATCAGTTCAAAAACAGTTTTTAATTTTTGCCCACCGCGGCCTCAACTGGGATCCCACCAACCATCTTTCACCATACGAGCATAGATTACTCATAATTGAGCTTCCATCTCTTAAGAACCGTCGGACGTGCCATTGTGTGCTTTTCATTCACAAACTTTAATCAGGTGATATTGACTCTTGTGCTCTGTTATGGCAAATAAATCTTGCGGTTCCTTCGCGCCTAACTAGAAATTTCTCTCCGATCTACCTACAGCCTTGCCTAACAAATGAACCTTTCCGAAATTTGTGTATTAATTATAATTTGTATTACCATCTTTTCTCTGCTCACTATTCTGTGTTAGATGTAAAAAAAATTTACTGTCTTTTTTGAATTGTACCCAGTGATGTTGACAGAACTTTGTCAAACCTAAATAAATAAATAAAATTTAAGAAAACAAGCCGGCTGCCGTCAACCAATTTTCACTTTTCATTGATATTTCTTAATTCAGAATATAAGAAACATTTTCAATTTTTTCGTTTAATAAAGAATTTTAAACTTTTAAATTTTTTTCGAAATTTCAATAAAATCACTTTTTTCCAATATTAAATTAAAAAACGCCAAAAAACTTGCTTTTTAAAACTTATGATAAGCTAAGTTACATGCTTTTTATACCCTTGGAGAGGGTATATTAAAATTGTCCGGATGTTTGTAACGCAGAGAAGAAAGCATCTCTGACCACATAAAGAATATATTTTCTTGATCGGCATGACGAGCTGAGTTGATATAGCCATGTCCGTCTGTCCGTCTGTTTCTGTGCTATCTCCTCCGTCAGTTTTAAAGCTATCGTAACCAAAATTTGCACGAAGTCTTTTGGTACAAATACTCTGCACATTTGTCGGAACCGGCCGGATCGGATGACTATAGCACATAGCTGCCATAGCTGTATTTATAAGTTTTTAATAATTTCACATAGTTTCACCAAGAGTTGTCGAAATCGAACTACTAGCTGCCATACAAAAGTTAGGTCTGGAAAAAAGTCTTAGTATGAAAAACTTTTGTGTTTTCAATGATATCGCTCCCAACGCTCGTATTTATAAGTTTTTAATGATTTAACATAATTTTAACAAGATTTGTCGAAATCGGACCACTATATTATAGCTGCCATACAAACTGTCAGGCATATATCAAGCTCCAAGGGTATAAAAACTTCGGTCGAAATTAGCTTGCCTCTATTTTTATACCCTTGCAAAGGGTATTATAATTTTGCCCAGAAGTTTGCAACGCACAGAAATATTCATTTCCGACCCTATAAACTATATATATTCTTGATCAGGGCGACGAGCTGATTCGATTGAGTTTTGTCCGTCCGTCTGTCCGTCTGTCTGTCTGTTTCTACGCAAACTAGTCTCTTAGATTTAAAGCTATCGAGCTGAAACTTTGCACAGAGTCTTCTTTTTACTGCACACTGCTAATATGTCGGAACCGACCGGATCGGATGACTATATCTTATAGCTGCCATAGGAACTATCGGTCGAAATGTGGGTCTTTGTGAGAAAAACTTTTTGTTTTTAATGTAAACGCCTCCCGCTTCAGCAATTGTTAGTTTTATATGCTTTTACACAGATTTGGAAGTTTTGGCCAAAATCGGATGACTATATCTTATAGCTGCCATAGGAACTATCGGTCGGAATGTGGGTCTTTGTGAGAAAAACTTTTTCTTTTTAATGTAAACGCCTCCCGCTTCAGCAATTGTTAGTTTTATATGCTTTTACACAGATTTGGAAGTTTTGGTTAAAATCAGATGACTATATCTTATAGCTGCCATAGGAACTATCGGTCGAAATGTGGGTCTTTGTGAGAAAAACTTTTTGTTTTTTATGTAAACGACTCCCGCTTCAGCAATTATTAGTTTTATACGCTTGTACGCAGATTTTGAAGTTTTGGTCAAAATCGGATGACTATATCTTATAGCGGCTATAGGAACTTTCGGTCGAAAAATGGGTTTTAAAAACTTAATCAAGTATGGATATAAGAAAGATTTTGATTGTCTGAGGACAGACCGAATGTGAGTACTCGTCAAAATTAGTTCTTTTCCCATCGGCGGATTTAAGAACCTAG
The DNA here is from genome assembly GCA_018904275.1 of Lordiphosa clarofinis. Taxonomy (NCBI): domain Eukaryota; kingdom Metazoa; phylum Arthropoda; class Insecta; order Diptera; family Drosophilidae; genus Lordiphosa; species Lordiphosa clarofinis. Next base: position 508,014 of record JAEIGQ010000077.1, on the reverse strand, counting down.
TTTAAAAAATACAATTTTTGCCCAAGAATTCGCATGAACACCACTTTTTTACAATTTGAGAAGAAATTTAGGACAAGATTCAAAGTATTGTATTGTGCATCATATCAGATCTGTCTTTTGAAAAGCCGTTAATGCTGTTAAATTATGTAAACAAGTGTGAAGCCAGAAGCATTGATGACAAGTCATTGAGCTTTAACATACTTTAGGTTACGCGTTGCATTAAATTCATTGGCAAAAACAAAATATTTTTATGTAAACGCGGAATGGTCGAAACAGGTGAGCAAATAACTGAAGGAAAATACTAAATATTTTGTTTTTCGATATTGTATAATAGCCCAGGGACAAGACTATGGCACACAATGGCCAGTTTTAATTACAGGCCACAACTGCAACAAGACGATAAATAAACAAGCAGCATAAAGCAATTTTTTTTGTTGTTTCTTTGTTTATTTGTGTGTAAAGCAAAGCAGGTAAACACACGTGCCAGAAAATTTTAAATCGAAATTGAATTGCTTTAGGTTATGTGAGGCAAAATTTGAGAATTATGGGGCTACTGATTAGTCAGCTGAGAAATATATATATTTCTTTTCAGCTACTTTTTAAAGTGTCATCACAATTATTTGTGTTTGCCTTAATGTAGGGGAATATACATACCAACAAATCCCTCGACTTTCGTAGAGTTAATCAAAATTTCTTTTGCAAAATGCTGTTACCCTAGTTTTGTGTTTTGATTTAACGGCGCTAAATTTATTTTATGTGTTCTGAGCCACGCTAAATAAAAACACAATTGGCCTATCGATAGTTGAGGTATCGATAGCGGTGTGGGTCGTCAATGCATGGAATAAACAGCTGATTGTGCAGCTTATTGGAGGGGGGGGGGAGAAGAGAAGCGCAAAAGGGAATGGACAAAAAAAAATTGAACCGCTATAATCTTAGGGCCACAAATCAGCCCAAGAAAATTACGAAATCTGCCTTATAGGGACGTATCCTTAAACCGTCTCCAAATGCCAACGGTGGTGGCCAAACAGCAGGTGGCGACCATACCCAATCTGGTTATCAAGTTCACCTCCTCCTTATGTCGGCCTCGGCGAAAGTCTAAAAAGAAACCCAGTGTGGAATCGGAAGGAGGTGGAGGTGGATAGCGATGCGGTTAAAAAAAATATATGAAAACCAAAAACTTTATATTCCAATCTCTAGCTTTTGCGTTTCACTTGAGCCAAATACCTAACAGTCAACGAACTTGGAATCAGGCCCCACACAGGCTTCTATCCGGCATGCACCATGTACTCCATAAACTGCTTCATCTGACCCACACTGTAGGGCGTTTAGCCAACCTCTTATAGAAACTTCTCCATACGAATGGCAGACATCCAAATGTGGAATCCTCCATGTAATATTTTGAGATTATGCCCGACATCTCAAGGATCGGCCTTGCTGAAGGCATGCTCAGCCCCTTGGACGGCTAAGTGGTAATAGCTCTAATTTATCCGTACAATTTGACTTACAGGCCTCCTCCTCGATCTGCACCTAATCCACGCCCAACGCCTCGAAGCAGAACAACATATCTTTGTTGCCCTTTCTTTATTTCTACTTTTATAAACAAAACAAAGCAAATGAACAATAGTGTGACCATGTTTATGTGTGTTTAATGCCAAAAAGAGATGAAAGTTTACATGTCAAATTAATTTAAAAAAAAAAATACAAAAATGGCCGCTTCTTTTTCTTTGTTCAAAATGAAAATATTTGGGTATAGTATTTGGGTTCTTCTTCTGGAATGGTAGTGTAGTCTATCCTCCACGGCATCAACTTACGGCGAGTTCGTTCTGTGAAGTCAATGGGCATGGTAGAGAGATCCCGCACGAGAGCGGCGGAATGTACGTGTGCGTGATATGGAGCGAGAACGGTACCTTACGGGTGCTTGAGTGCGTGCACGAGGATGCGACATTGAGCGAGAGATACGCCTGCGTCGTGGGGAGGAGCGGCGACGAGACTGGCTCCCCAACATGTCCACTTTAAAGGGCGATACCACTATATTTTTGCCATCAATTTGGCGTCCATTCATATGCATAAGTGCATGCTTACAATCCTCCGCGTTGGCATATTTAACATAAGCTTCGCCCCGTCCCTGCTCTCCATCCATCGGGAAATCCACATCGGTGAGCGGTCCAAATTGTTTGAACATTTCAACGAAATGTTTTTTTTCAACGTGGCGGCTGAGATTCTTGATATGCAGCCTCACTACACGGTCGCCACGTTGGGAACGGGAGTTATCACGACTGGGCGTGGAGTGGCGTTTGCCTTGCTTGGGTTCTGGTGGAGCGGGGGGAGCGCTTGGCTTGGCATTGGTTGAACGGGAATCCGAAACCTTGGCGTATATCGGCTTTGCGCTGTCCGTCTGGTCCATCCCGCGGCGAGGCTTCTTGGATGGCTCTGGTGCCGCCGATGTTGCACGAGTACGCTTATTCTCCTTCCCCTCCTTTGGTTTGCGTTCTTTGGCAGAGCGGCGGCGGCTAGAGTGACGTTTGTTGGACCGTTTCACCGCCTTGCTGTCACTGGACGAGGACGAAGTTGTGTCAGTGCTTGAGGAGCTGCTACTGGAATCTCTGCGACGTTTGGCCTTCTTCTCCTTTGAATTTTGCTTATGTTCGACTTCCTTATGCTTTCTCTCCTTTTTGCCTTCCTTTTGCTTCTTCTCCTTTTTGCCTTCCTTTGGCTTTTTCTCCTTTTTGGCTTCCTTTGGCTTCTTCTCACCGTGCTTCTGCTTTTTCTTGGACTTTTTGCTGGACGATTTACTTTTGGTAGAAACGCCGCACTCCTCCTGTTCGTCCTTGCTTTGTTTTTTCACCTCCGGTAGGTCCATTATTTTTGCAGCCGTAACTTTGGGCATTTTATTTTCGGAAAATATTTTTTGCTCGCCGAGTAGATGTGCACGGTACAGACGCCGTTTGCAAAAGAAAGAATTTGACAAGACGCTTGTGTGACCAGAGTGAGCAAATTTGAATTGGTCAAAAAGTAATGAGGCGGTTGAAGGCATGGCGCAAAAAATGTCAAAATTTAAATAAATTTGCCGCTTGGTACAGTTTTCACAGTGGGGTATTTGACTGTAGATTAATTCACTCTTTGTAATGTAGCATCTCCGACCACATTAAGTATATATATTCTTGATCAGCATGACGAGCTGAGATGATATAGCTATCTTCTCGCTGCACATTTGTCGGAACCAGCCGGATCGGATGACTATAGCATATAGTTGGCATAGATCGGCCGTAATAGTAGTCTTAGTAAGAAAAGCTTGTTCGCCCCCAAACCTTACTTTAATCAGAATTATAAGCTTGCACAGAATTCTGACAAGTTTGATCCAAATTGGATGACTATATCATATAGCTGCCATAGGAATGACCGGTCGAAAAGTAGTTCTAGTTTAAAGGTATAGTTTTTATATCTTCCATTGGAATATAACAATGATCTATGTAAAATTTAATTATGGCGAGTTTGACCCAAATCGGATTAATATATCGGTCAGTCAAATGGCTGTAGCGGTTCCAGTCCCATTTTATCCAGCTCCAATCCCAGATCTATTTCATCTAACTAGTTCACACATCACCGGCATTTTAAGTATCTTACATCTCTAACTCACACACACACAGAGACTTAACTCTCTGCCATTGTGTTACAGTCATTCTCACCGGCAACACGCCGTCTCCAATAAACCGAACTTAAGCGGGTATTCTCCATGTCGAGGTTGTTTTATGAACATTTTTTAAAAAAATGTTATTGGAAAACGGAAAGAGTTTTTCAATTCTGTCTTTTTTGTATTAAAGTAAACAAACAAATTTTTACTGCTTCGATGCGAGGGTTGCGCAAAAAGTTATCGGCCGTCAAAGTGGGTGTCAAAAAAAAAAAAAGGTACAGTGCTGGCGGCCATGATTCCACTTCTCCAGGTTGTGTGAAATGAAAACTAAAAATGTGGTTATAATCAGTATAAATGTCATTCTGGTCTAGACCTCGAAAAAAATTTTGTGATTTTTTTTTTGACGAAATGGCGGGCATTGAAAAATTAAAACATGTTTTTGGTCCATTTTTTTGTAGTTTAGTGTAAAGTAAAAATAGTAAATTTTTTTTAAAATTATGATTGAGGTTCAGACCAGAATGGTGACAATTCTGCGTCGATTGCACTTTGAATCATCAATATCGGTTCAGTGATTTTTTTGACGAAATGGCGGGCATTGAAAAATTAAAACATGTTTTTGGTCCATTTTTTTGTAGTTTAGTGTAAAGTAAAAATAGTAAATTTTTTTTAAAATTATGATTGAGGTTCAGACCAGAATGGTGACAATTCTGCGTCGATTGCACTTTGAATCATCAATATCGGTTCAGTGTAACTGGAGAAATCATGGCCGCCAGCTCGAAAAACGTGGTTTCGAGATAATTGCGTTTAAAGTTTGAAGTGATGTGAAAATTACTTGTAATTGTGAAAACATTAGTCGACAAAAAAGGCTATATCTTCTAAAGCATTTCGAAATTCAAAAAATCCCTTTGGGGCGATATTCTCTACTATCCAAGCCATAAAAAAAATGAAAAAAAAATTTTTTAAAAACACTGGTGAACATGGCGAATACCCCCTTAAACCTAATCAGTGATCTAAACTAAATAGTTTACTTGGCGTAGCCACATGGCCAAAGAAGTGGCGCCATCTATTTTATAGTTCGGGAATCAATTGACTAACATTGTTCAAAGCGAGAATTAATTTGTTAAATAAAAAATAAATTATACGAGTTGCAAAAGTATATTAACTTTGGCCGTACAAAAATGCTTGCGATGATGATTCAAGGTCAAACATCACAAAGACGAAGAAGAAAAAACTTTTCTGTGGCTGCCAAACACTTGCTTGCGGGCCTTGTAGAGTCTAGCAAATATATTTTGGAAAACAGAAGGTCGAAGCTCGTCTACTTTCCAAAAATTTGGTGATCCCAAGCTTAGGGTTAGAATTGGAAAATACGGATTTGGGCCTTGGCTGGTTTGCAAAACGCTCGAAAAATCCGTCGGTGTCCCAAAACTATAAGAGTTTCCCTTTTCACAAAAACAAAATTCCCATTTTCTAGTTATGAGTTAATTTGAGGATTAAATTAAATTTTTTGATTGTGGTTTATGTTTTATGATTAATTTATAAATTAAAATATAAGTTTAAGTTAGTTTCTTTAAAAATGAGTGCAAAATTCTCTTAATATTAATTAGAAGTCAATGATGATTGAGCTCCCACTCTCTGAAAAAACAATTCAAGATTCCTTTTAAGAATCCAAATCTTAGTAAATGGAAGGTTAAGGGTTGCTTTGTAAAGATACTTGATGTCTAATCCTATCAAGAAGTATTGGACATGCTGAATTAAAAATTCCATAATATGAAAATGATTTTGCAAGTTTCTGTTTCGTGAGTTGATCTGGAGCTCACGTGGGAAGTTGTCATATCGATATCACAGCGTTGCCACCCGACGTTAACGCGTTGCGCGATAGTCACGCGATGATTTCGAAGGTGTGAAATATTAGTAAATCACATGTTTCTTCTCTACATAAACATTACATGCGGCAGTAGACACACATATACATACAACTCTGTTGTAAAACTGAGTAAAAACAAACATTATTTAATAAAAGCGAAACCATCCATAAATAGCATTATGATAGCGGCTTGAAAAAAATTATGTGGGAAAGTATATGTGGCTGCCTTTGGAAAGGAAGGTAAATATAGTTAGGGTGTTCACAGCCCTGCCCCCTTACTAACTGAGCACTATTTCTCTAGTTGATGTAAGAACTTCTAGTGTTGCCCAAACAGTCATGGCGTTTTTATGCCACGAGAACCTTACGAGAATGCTGATGATGAGCACCTTTGGCCTAGCACAAAGTAATTCCATTGTGGAAGTCGGCGATTTCGTATGTCCAATGGATGCACTAAATAACTTTTCAGTGGTCGGACTTGGGACTTCATTGTCGCGCAAGACTCAAATGTACCAAATTTACAATTTGATTTGACGAAGTGGACCATTATCTTGGACATACATAAGCCTGCAAAGTAGATTTCAAATGTGAAATCTCTAGAAGTTCTGTGACAGCGATGAATTTTTCGAGCTTGCAAAGGAATGGTGGATGAAAGGAAGCAGGAAGAAAATCAAAAGTGAGTAGGAATGATGAAGAAAGGGGAAGAAACAAGAGAAGAGGAAGACAATTAAGGAAAGATCATTAACAAAGACAGATAGGGTATTCACCAGCCCTCGTTAAATCGTATATCAAGAAGCGTAAGCTTCAAAAGTTTTCGACACAAAAACAATACACAAAGGAAAACAATTACCAACTTTTTGTTGCCCTGGGGTATGTTTAAAAAATCAGCGTACAAGTGTAAAGAACTGAAGTGTAGTAAAATTAAAAATCCTAAATTTCCTTTTTATAATAATACCTTAATGATTCTATTTATATATGCTAAAATAATATAATCACTTAACTCTGTAGCTTTGACCAGTCCACGCCGTTGAGGATGCTTACTATTTCGTGCGGAAGAAGGGTATTGTAACCGGAGTTTCCGCAGAATAGGGCAACCTCCAATGGCATTTTCTTGCTCCCTGCAGTTGCACAGTGGGCAGTTTGTGTCATTCCTCGTGACATTTGGAATAAAATTCATGTTTAATAATTCACCTCTGGGCATAAAAACACTTCTTATTCCTTCAAAGGGAAACTCATCGGAGAAATAACTAATCTCTCCCAGATCGTAATGCAGTTGCCTATAGATCAATGTTGCCCAAACACACACGCATTTTATAGAGCACACGTATTCTCTCTCTCAATGCGTGTGTCGGCTGCGACGCTGGCAGAATTATGACTGCGTATCACATGGGATAGGGAAAATGACATTTGGGCAACACTTGTTGATAACTTAAGAACCATAAATATAAGCGATGCCCAAAATGTGTATGTACGAAGTAGTGTATGTTTGTGTGTGTACGTGATTTGGCAGTAAGTGAAACGAACCACTTTTTTAAACAAATTCCGTAACATTAAACAAAGTTCTTCTAATAAAAAAAAGAAACCAAAAAGATGTAAAAATAATTAAAAATATTGAAAATCTTTTCGTATCTCCCTCAATTTATAAAAGCTTCATATTTTCCTAAGACTTGTATATAGATTTTCGAACCCTGTTGACATAAATCAGCATTACTTATCGATCCACCAAAGGATAATAAAGATACATAAGGCATTTTAATATGTAATGAATATATTCAAAATATCGGGGCTTTGGATATCACTGTACAACTTTTTTAAGGTCATTTTCTGGCAAAGTTAAAAATATAAACTAGAGGGAAAAGAAAAGAAACCTTTAATAGTATGAAAACGGTATGAAGGGGTGTTCGTATGAAGCTGGCGTGTACTAGAGATTTGTTCATATTGTTGTTTGGGATAATTTCGCAGAAGAAAGGTTTTTCAAATTCCCAGTAGTTTAGCCGTTTCTGGCAAAAAAACATGAAAAAATTGCACTTTTTTCGAAGTTATTGCTTTTTTGAAGCACTAGATGCCAATTTTTTGGGTTCATGACTTACTTCTGCTTCTGGTTTACTTATTTGCTCATAACTTGAGAACCGCTCATCCGATCTTTATCTATATCATTTCGGTAAATTGATCCATTTTGCTAATTACTAACTATCTCTAGAAGGTACGAATCATCTATCTTCAAAACTGTGGGAGATGTAACGTTCTTACCTTTGGTACAGAGTATAAAAATGTTTTGAGGTAGAAGGCGCAGTGCGCATATCCAGGAGATATTGGTAGGTCCCCAATTCCGTGTGAGGAATCCACTTTGCACCTGATCCAAAATCAATCAATATTTTTCCCCAAAGCATGAGTCCGCACGGGTCAATTTGACAATCGCAGTGACTTTTAGGGATAAGGAACTTCTTGGGAATGCGACCATCATTAAAAAATGGTAGCATATTGGTTCACTAGTAGACTGATTTGGTCACACAGAACTTGGTTTCTCGCCGACAGCATAAGAATCATGTCAGTCCATGCCTGATTTCTACATCTACCATCAATACATTCTGTTTCATGAAGCGCTAGATTTATTTCTTGCTTAATCAGTGCTTTTTGTACACTTTCTCTAGACATTTTTATTTTGATTTACATTGGCTCACAAATGACAGCAAAATTCACAGCCTGTCAAAAACGGGTGATTTACCCCAATACTTACGAGGGTAAACAGAAGGGGGGCACAATATCAGCGTCGTGTAAATTTACACAATTACGCTTTTACGCGAGCTGAATAAAGAAAACATAATGAAGGAAGGTAGTAGGCGGGAAGAAAAAAAAAGAAGGGAAGTTAGAAAGAAGTGTAAAGGTACTATGACAGAAGAAGAAAGTTAAGAGGAAAAAGGGAAGACGAAGAAGTAAAAGAACTTGGGAGGAAGAAAATAAAAAGAGAGAAGCAAATAGGATAGGAGGAAACAAGGCGATAAAACAGAGACAGAGAAAGCAGTAAGGTAGGAAGGAAGAAGAAATCAAATGAAGAACGAAGAAATAAGTATGAAAGGAAGTGGGAGGGAAGAAGAAAAGGAAGGAGAAATAAAGAAGAAACAGAAGTTGGAAGGAAGTAAGATTAAGGAATAAAAACCAGAAAAGACAGAAATAAGTTGGCAAAAAAACAAAAGGAAAGTAAGTGCGAAAAAAGAAAATGAGAGAAGAAGAAAGCAAAAAAAAGTAAAAAGAAGGAATAAATGACTTCACTTCCTAACTGTTCACTCTCTCCATATGCAAGCGAGCCTCTCATTGAACCTTGTCCCTTCGTCGTCCAGCAGGAACTTCTTTAGCATACTTTCGCATATTTTCTCGGTTCTCTTTGATATTTTTCCTTTGACACAGCAATTTGAATTAATTGTACGAGTAAATGTCCCTTTGTCAATGGGCCATGTAAGTGTGCGATTTCAATTAATTTAAAGTCGTCCATTCCCTTCCCCTTCCCCTTCCCCATCCCCATCCCCGTCGTCGTTCAATTTTTAATTGCATTGATTTACAAAATTTCCGCTACAATTGCCTCGCTGCCGGCATGTGTGTGTGTGTGTGTGTGTGTGTGGGGGGGGGGGAGGCAGGAGGTCACCTGACTCGACCTTTTAATTAATGTACTGACATGGAAATTTATGGCATTCGATTTTAATTTATTGAGCCCAGAGCCTTGTCGCCGTTTGGCGCCTTTGGCAGGACGAAGCAGATTTATGGGCAACTCCGCGGAGAAGTAGAAAAGCAGAACAAAGAAATGGCTGCCATAAAATGATATTTATTTTTATTGTTGGCACATTATGAAATATTTATGGACGTTTTGAATTTGAAAAGACAGAGAAAGAGAGAGAGAGAAAAAAAAAGGCATAAATAAAATACAAAATACATTTTGGGGTTTTCTTCCTGGTCCGATCCGTGTGGCTGGCCCGCTTAGTTCTTCTGGCGACACTGACGTGCTCCGCCACCCAGAACATTGCCCTGACAACGCCAATCGCTGGTGCGCACCCACTGATTCTGCGGCCCACCCAGACAGTTGCGCCTGGTGGCATCGCAGCGCGTGGCCAGGATGCAGCTGTTACGATTACGCCAGCAGCTGGCCCGCTTGTCGTCCACACAATGGCGATACGTGCACTCCTTACGCACATGGGGCGACCTGGTGGTACGCAGCTTCTTCGCACACTGTCCACTGCTCCCGCTGCCGCCGGCAATATTGCGACAGCGTGTCAGGCAGCTCTCACGCAACTGCTCCAGGCCCAAATCACGGCGGCGACAGTTCTTCTCGCGCAGTTGGCAGGGACGCAATTTGGTGCAGATATTCGAGCGAGTGTCGCGTACGCAAACCACACGGGAGCTCTTCATGTCGCTGCTTGTGCAGCGACCCAGACAGGGACGGGTGTTCGATGCCTCAATGCTGGCCACCAGGACAATGACAAGGCACAGGCAAAGGCTAAGCTGGGACATGGCTGGAGTTGAGTGGGCGTGGAGCTGGAGCTGTTCAACGGATAAAGGCCGATTGGCTGATGTCTGATCTCACTGTTAACTGGGCTATTTATACCGAGCCAAGAGTATTGTTCCCAGAGTCTGAATGACAGATGTTTTTTATGAATGCATTCATCGTAGAGTGTCGAAAGTAAGCTACATACCAATATAGCAAATCGAACATTATAAACGGAATGTGCGAGAATGTGACCCAAATCTGTCTAAAAATTTGACAAAATTGGACGTAGGTTTTGGTACCGTTAAGAAGATGGCTTGGTTCGAGGAGCGGTTCCTTTACTTATCGAAACCGAGGTTTTGGTACAAACCTTCGGCCATCATGTTTGAGTCTATTTTCTATGCATTTCAGCAAATGATATTAGAGTGCATGACCTTAATATGAACAAAAGTTCCAGAAATTTCGAGCCAATCCTTATGGATATGGATTATGGATCAAATTTGAAGGTAAAATTAATTTTTGGGCCTTTATCTTATTCTTTTGACAGTTTTTAACCTAGGATACACACAATTGGCGTCATGGATTCCTTGGTTGCTCTACTATGAATTTTAAATCTTCTCGCAGAGTACCTCTTTTTGACTTTAAGAGGGTGTACCGTTCCAAAAAATGTCATTAGCTACAACCAAATTCGAGACAGGATAATCAAAATTTACGGATCCCTTAAAAACTGTATAATATCTCTTCAGATCGAATTTTTTTTATACACGTACACTGACAACAAAACGAAAGACAGAGTTCTTGATCTGTCGGGATTAAATGTATTCTTCTATATTAAGTATAATACCGTAAGTATTTCATTTCTAGAAATACTTATAAATCTGCAGGCCCAACTGACTGACATATTATATTATTAACCCACAGCCCAAAGTGCTTATCGTAGAGATCTCAAATTTGGCACAGATCTTCGTTTAGTCATGCAGACGCACACCAAAAGAGGAAAATTTAAGAAAATTTGTTCGCAAAGTGTGTGAAAACTACTAATAAAAGTTTGTATGAACCACATAAAATGAAGAGCTCAAGAAAGAGAGGGAACCACTCACACTCACAAAAATTAGGTATATGTTGTATGTATGTATCTTGGCTTCCTGGGAATGAGGGCAGACGGAAAAAAGTGGAGCTCTCCACTCTGTGCTCGCTGGGAGAGGAATGTGACGCGACGGGAAAGAGTGGAGAGCGCAGGAAGAGGGAGGGGCGAGGAAAAACAGTTAAGGGCTGTGAAGGCCGGGGTGGACAAAAAGAAGCAAAGCTAATTTGAATTGAACTATAATTGAAAAGTGGCTGCCATGAGGTCAAATTTGGCTTAATATTTAGTTCGTAATTATTGGTTCAACGAAACGAGACTTATGTCGAAGTTTTATCCAAAAACATTGGATATTAATTTATTTTTGCGAAAGACTTGGGAACCTATACGTTCTCAATTATGGACAAGCAGTGCTGATGCTGCTGTGAAATCCACAATCTTCATATACAGGGTGGTCCATTTAAAATTGGAATAAAATTGTTCTACCACAACGGCTGACTTGGCAGTAGCACATTCGATTTACCCAATTTTTGAGAACATTTCTAACATCTCTAACACCGTTCTTCAACTCATCAATTGTTTCAGGATTGTTTGCAAAACATTTGGCCTTGACCCCAAAGATAATAGTCTAACGGTGTCCAGTTCACATTTCCATATTTGCCGATTATTCTATTTTCGAAGATAGGGCACAGAAGATCGATTGTGTCGTGCGCTGTGTGGCACATAGTAGCCGTCTTGTTGAAACCAAATATCGTCCAAGTCTTCCGCTTTAATTTCTTCGAAGAACCAATCACTTAACATTGCGTGCCGAAACAATTAAAAATGTTTTTAAAAATGGGGTAAATCGAACGGGCTAATGCCAAGTCAGTCGTTGTGGTCATTTGACCGAAATTGTTTTTCATAAATAAATGGCATGAATCAACCTTTTCAATAAATGTTCAACATTTGAAAAATATCGATCCGTTCTTTTTTTAAAGCAAAATTAAATTCCAATTTTTAAATAGACCACCCTGTATTTATTAGTCGCGGGACGGAAATATCGCTAGAATCCAAATTCACTATATGGTCGTGTATGTTTTCAGCATCTACTTAATATATAATTCCGACATATTTCAGCGCCTAGAAAATTTGGTTGGGTCTTTTGGAACGGAATGGGAACAAACCCAACATGTGACCAGGCCACCACGAAAAATTTTGATAAAACAACACTATTTCTACAATTTCTTAAAATATCGTACACTTCTAAGCTTTTTATACCCTTGGAGAGGGAATATTGAAATTATTCGGATGTTTGTAACGCATAGAAGGAGGAATCTCCGACCACAAAAAGTACATATATTCTTGATCAGCACAACGATCTGAGTTGATATAGCCATGCCCGTATGTTTCTATGCTATCTTCTTCGCCAGTTTTAAATTTTGCGCGAAGTCTTTTGGTACAAATACGCTGCCAGCTTTGAACAGTTTTGGGGAGTTTGTTCAAATCACATATCATGCTCCCAGGGTATATAAACTTCGGTCGAGCCCACGTTAGCTCCCCTCTATTTAGAAAAGGGAAAATTAGTCTATGTCATTTTCGCATGATCTAACCATAACCGAAATATATATTTCGGCAGAGTAAGACACCAAAAGCGACACCGAAAATAGTTTCGTTTTCCCTGCTTAAATTAAGTTGGAAATATCCTCGAATCGAATAATGCCTGTTAATGTTATTAAACTGTAATATACTCGGTACCCGTAGTAGCTTTAAATAACTTGATCAATATATGGCGCCAGTACTTGATTTTAAAAACGGACCAATAGATGGCGCCACTACTATAACCATTTCAAAACTAACCTTTGACTGGAATTGACTTTTGGACATAACTTATGTATCGCTCATCCGATATCGACAAGTCGATAAATCAGGCTAATTACTAACTATCTCAAGAAGGTACGAACCATCTATCTTTAAAACTGTGGGAGAAATTAAGCTTTTTTCAAAATTGCAGGACGGGGAGCGTTCATTTTGGTGACACGTCTATAAAACACACAGTCATTTCACCCAACAATACGACTCAACAATTCGTCAATTCAACACATACAAATTCGACACAAAGCAATGTCTTCACAAAACAATTACAACACAAGTCATTTCACCAAATACAACAATTCCACACACGTTAATTGAACATAAAACAATTTCATAATTAAATTATTATTAAATTTAAATTTGAAATGACTTATAGACGTGTGTTGACTTTTTTTGTGAAGACAGTTTTGTGTTGAATTGACGTGAGTTGAATTGACGTGTTGAAATTGTTTTGTGTTGAATAGACGTGGAACCCTACACACTTGCATTATATTTACTATCACTAATAAAAGTCATCATTACTCAACTTTAGGTTCCACGTTTATTACTATCAGAGATAGAAGGGGGACACTAGCTGCAGTTAAAAATTTTTTTTGAAATAACGCGCGATTTTTTACAAAAAAAATTTTGCCTGCGGCGCAATTTTTTCATAATCGCAACCTTTATCCCACGCCGATTTAATATACCAAATCCCGGTATAATCAACACATAAATTTCAAAAAGTCAATTAAACATACGTCATTTCAACAAATTGCAAATTAAACACAAGCGAATTCATGCTGGGAAAGAAGGGTGACACAAGCGGCAGGCAAAAATTTTACGATATTTACAACGTTTGCATTCGGATGAACTTTATTCAAGTTGTGAACAAAAGAATGTTATCTCTGGTGCTTTCAAATGTGCATACACTTTCGGAGGATATTAAAGTCAGGTTCGACTGACATTGCCACTTGCAAGATTGAAAAAATAATTTTTTTTAAATTGTTTTTTTTTTCAGTGTTGAAATTGTACTGTGTTGAAATCGTAATATGTTGAAATTTGCCGATGTTCAATTGCTTTGTGTTGAAATTGATTATGTTGAAATTGTATAAGTGTTATAATTGTGCTGTGTTGAATTGACGTGTGTTGAATTTACGTGTGTTGAGTTGACGTTTGTAGAATTCACATGTGTTGAATTGACGTGTTGAAATTGTTTTGTGTTGAATAGACGTGGAGCCGTTCATTTTACATAGGCAAGTCGGAGGAAGGTTTTAATTGCCTTTTGCAACCAGTTAAATACCAGTTAACCTTTGTGTGTTCGTTATGACATCTGCTTATGTCGCTGCTCAGTATAACAGAACATCGAAATCTGTCGGCTAAATATCAGGTGGACTACAACTAGCTCAAATTAGTATTTCAAACAAACATTTTTCTTCTTGTTGTTGTCCAACTCACCCAAATCTAGCTGTTTTGCTACCAGTTAAATTCCACTAGCAGTCCAATAAGGTGAAGGTGAGTTTTATTTTTGTTACGAGTTAAAAATTTCTCTGCAGGGTAGTTTTTATTTGACTTAAGATTATTACAACAGAAAAAATTGTCATCGTGATGAAAAAGTGTTTTTTAAATAGTTCGGAATGCCGAAACAATCTTAAATCAAGTAGAAATCGTATTTGAAATAAAAATTTCGTACTAGAATCAAGTATTTTCGTAATAAATGTACCATTGATACCGTCGTTACTTATTTCAAGAACAAAGTTCTAGATTTATTTGTAAATGTAAATACCATCTACGCCCTATATGAGGTGGTATGTATAATCGCCAAAAATCAATAATGAGACCTATACAAGAGAATATGACGTAATGCTGCCAATAACCCCTATTAATATGGTTCTAGGTTAATGCAAATGGACGGTATTTATTGCTAACTCAAACCAAGCAACCTCAATTAGATGGTCCCAAATGTTAGAAAAAGCGTTTTTTCTTCTTTTACCAACGATTTTTTAAACACAAACACACAGCTTCGGGGAATAAGCTGTCTTTCTTCTGCTTATTAATGCAGTTGTTGTTGCATGACAACTAATTTCTTCACTTCCTTATGAAACGCGTTTAAGGCTTTATAATAAGTTACCACTTCATTGTGGTCAATTTACCATGTAGCAGAAAATAGTCTGGCTGGGCTAAGCACAGCATTAAAGAAAGGTGAGGACACTTCATCGATGATGGTTTGACATAACTAATGAAGCGATTCATTTCCACAAAAAGCTTTGCTATGAATAGAATATTCTTCGCACTTAAATTTCTCGAACATCTCCAAACACTCGATACCAATGCTCCTGGCTCTATTTATTTCAAGAGCTAATAAAAATCAAGCAATTCTAATCAGTCACATTTCTGTCCAGCTGCCACTTGCAGTTCCGCATTTTGTGGCATAAAGTTCAATGCCTTTCGCATAAAACAATAAGGCGTGACGCGTGTCGGCCGACAATTGTGTCGATCTCTTCAGTTGCATTCTTTTTCGGTGCTTTGTTGTGCCAGGTGAAACTCCCACCAGGTGGTATAAATAGGCTTTGCGGTTTATGTAACCGATATCACAATTCGTCAGTTCTCAAGTCAAGCAAACATGAGCATCCGTCAAGTGACTTTAATCTGTGGTGGGTACTTGGTCCCTTACAGTTGAGTCCTAGAACCTCTTTCATATCTTTCTCTACAGGCTTTGCTGCAGTCTTCTTCGTGTTGGTCAACGGGCATACCACCCGCCCCACCACCAAGCAACCGACCACCCTGCGTCCCACCTGGCCCTGCCGTCTACCACCTGTGTGCAGTCGTCGCAGTCCCCGTGTGTGTGGACGTAATCTCAAGGGTGAATGCGAACGCTATACCAACATCTGTGATCTGCTCGCGGCCAATCTTCGTGGCACAAATCCGGGTGTGAGACACACACGTGATCAGGATTGCCGTACGGTGCGTGCCGTGGGAGCCAGCAACAGACGTCCCTGCCATCTCACCTGCCCGCAACGTCCGGTGGTCTGTAAGCGTACGCCCATAAATCAGGAGATCTGTGTGCGATCACGCAATCATCGCGAGTGCAAGATCCTGGCCAACACGTGTCAGCTAAAGAATCAGAATTGTCATGCCCGCCCACGCAACAGTAAGTGCTGCGAATTGTGTCCTTTTTCAACACCTTTAATCCATCCCTCGCACTTTCTCTCTCTCTCTTAGACTGGATGCGCACGGACAGACGTCGCTGTGGTCAACTGACTTTGGGCGACAAGGCACAAGCATGCGTCGTCTTACCCACCGGGCCGATTACTGGCACACGCCCACCCACAACGGCTACCATACGCCCCATTACGGGTCCAACCACTGTTTCTGGTTAAGAGAAACCTTGAATACTTTCTTTAAAACAATTTTTTTTTTGTCACAATTTTTTTCTATCCAATTGCTGAAATAAACTTAAAGCTCTTCAAGCCTTAACCTAAAACAAATTATAAAAAAAAAATTCTTTGAGGAGCAAAGTTCGACCGATTTGGACAAATATCAAATTCGTACTACACAGGAAAAAATGGGGAGCTGAAATCATGTTGTGAAAATTTAATTGATTTGAAATTTTAAGGACAAGCCGTACCAAAGATTTACAGATATTGCCTTGCGTATTAGGACTTTATTTCTGAATGACAGCTTGTTCTTGGAGTTGCTTAGGCAGCTATGGCCTTGATATGGTGTCCAATAGTCGTGCTTCTCTTCTGTGTCATCATCTCAAGGTATTCATGGACTGCTTTATGCTCCAAAAGCTGACCGTGCAACAGTATGTAGTCCTGGTCAGGTGTCACGAAGGGTGAAATAAGTCACCGAAGCACACTTGTCTGTGTTTATGGCAATGTTCCATCTAGCCGCCCAGTTGCTAAACTTATTCAGGTATTCTTGAAGGGAATCTGTGTTAAGAACACTGAGAACACGTAGTAATAAACAATGATTTGTTGATGATTTAAGAACCGACATGAAAAGCAAGCGTAATAAAAATCAATTGGTTGTGAATCGTTCAGCTCTAAAGAAGTTCTATAAATTGGAACTACGTTTCAATCAAATATTTTAGATAGAACTCGTTTAAGGAACTCTGAATGCAAAAACCTTTAAAAGTTAGCGCTTGCACATTTTGTAGATAGAGTTCCATCGAGCCACACAACACTAGTTTTTCCAACTTTTCTATAAGCAATAGATTTCATATTGTGTGAGTAGAGAGTTTCTTACAAAACTCTACTAGTGTCGAACTGAACTTACTTAAAAATATCTTTAACTACTTATACTTACTTACACAACGAACTGTAGTTACAAAGTCCTCTAGGGAACCTATTGAGATAACTTGGTCATCGTCCAAATCAAGAAATGCATTTGCTTTACATAGCAACCTTCATTTACATTATATTCTTGATAGTGGCATTTATTTTAAGCTCTGCAGTCATTGAAAAGTTCTGCCCAAACTATATTCGCTTCATTATCGACGGCGATAGTATATCTGTCACAGGATTGCACAACTTCTAGAATAAAAGTATTCAGAATACAAGAGATTTCTGTATGTTTCTGTATGAGTAGTTTAGAAAAACTACTTAATTTTGTGAACCGAACCTAATTTTTCGAAAAAGTGGTCCGGTTCGGGTTCAGGTTCGAGGGGGCAAAATTATTAGGGGTTCGGTTCATGGTCCGGTTCGGCGAACGCGAGAAACCCGAACCGAACCGGTTCTAAGGGGTTCGGGTTCGGACCGGTTTGCAGCCATGATTAAGATACAGACTTCATCAGAGGCGGCACAACTCTTAACTCATAATTAAGAAACTGAGCTAAGATTTATTGCCAAATTTTTTTTGATATGTTGACTCTAGAGGGTTTGATTCCAGCCCCAAGTACATAGTTGACTTAAGAAACAGACTTAAGAAATTACAGATAACCGAGCTGAATAAAAAAATTGTCGTGTGGTACAAGGATTGCAAGGATAAAGAGTTGAAAAAAGCTTAGACTGCACGGAAAAAATTGGAGTCTCAACGGTCAAGCGCAAGGAACTTAAGCCAAAATATCAAAATTTCAACTGACCAAATAGTTAACATGTTTTGCCAACTCAAACTATTGGACTTGTTTGTTTGTTTGTTTATTAAATTTTTCTTCTCAGCGCTACAAGTAATGATATACTTATATTTATAACGCTAATCACAACGGCAAATGGTTCAATTAGAATTAAGTTACAAAATTATTAGGTATGAAGATACAGAAACATTTAAAAAACAAGTTAAATATTACAATTTGTTCAATTCTGTTACAAATTACTTAAGCTTAAATAATACATAAAACTGATGTTCGTTTAACTCCGCCTCAATTTATATATTTGGGTTTTGTTGTAGGTATGCTATTAACTTTTCCCTAAGTGTCTGTGCGTATCTAATTGTCTTCAATTCATGTGGCAGTTGATTCCAAAGACGAATAGCATACGGAAAGAATTGACGATCAGATGTTGCTAGATTATTTTTAGGACTTATTAAATTGTGCGTTCTATGAGATGCTGCAAATTTTAACATTGTGAAAAGATAAAAGGGTTCCCCGGTATTTATAATTTTGTGTAGATAGATTTGGACTCTCAAGCAAATCCATGAATTTAGGTTGATATTGAATATTTGTTCAGAAAATGTTGAAATGTGATCTCTTCGAGTTTTTTTAAATATGTACCTAGCGATGTCGTTAAATGCTACATTTAGCCTTTGCCTGCAACTCGAGCTACAGTTACCAAACACCTCTTGTCCATAAAATAGTATTGGTAGAAGACAAGCTTTTGCAATTATTTTTCTCGGTTGTGTGGGGATGAACTGCTTTGTTAAATTCAGCTGCCTGATGAGTCCGTATTTTTTGCCAAGTGCTTGGTTTATATGGTCCTCCCAAGTCAAGGTATTGTTAAACATAAATCCTAAATTTTTTGCTCTGTCCACATATTCGATATCAACATTATCTATTTCAAGTCTCTGTAAGTCGTCAGTGTTGAAAATTTTCTTATGTATAACCAAGCATTTTGACTTAAGAGGGTTAATTTTTAACCCATTTCTCAGTGCCCAATCACTTATTACACGAAGCTCACTGTTACAAATATTAATACACTCTGACACTTTACTTAGCGGACGACTAACATACATTTGTACATTTTCTGCATACATCTGGACATCACAGTTAGACAACAAAGTGGGAAGGTCATTTATATAAAGACAAAAGAGTAATGGTCCTAGAACAGATCCTTGCGGAACACCTACTCTAGTTTTAAGAAAAGTAGAAGAGTCTGTTGGGGTAAATACGGCTTGACTTCTATCTTTAAGGTACGAGGTCATCATTGTCTGCGCTGTTGTTAAAAATATTATAGAGTATTCTTAACTTTTTAAGAAGTACATCGTGGCTAACCGTGTCAAATGCTTTGCTAAAGTCTAAAAGAGTTAAGAACGTTATATTGTCACTGTCCAGTTTTATACGTATATCCTCGGTAATTTTTGTTACTAATGTGGTACAACTCCTTTTTTTCTTGAACCCGGACTGTCTATCATTAAATAGTTTATTCTTTTCCATGAATTCACTTATTTGTGAGGCCATAATTTGTTCAAGAACCTTGGCAAGAAATGGAAGGATAGAAATGGGTCTAAATTCATTATTGCCGTTTGAAATAGGTAAGACTTTGGCCGTTTTCCAGATCAGCGGGAAACAAGAGGTTGTTAGAGCTGTATTGAAAATGTGGGTTATGTCTACTAAGATTCCTGGTAACAGTATTTTCAGAAATTTGGGATTGGATTTAATTTTTAATATTGACTCAAGGACATCACATTGATTGACACATGCAAAACTAAAACTATTATCACAGGTATTATTTATAATTGAGTTCAGGTACGATTTGTCATTATTTTCAGATACTTGAGATTGAACAAATTTGCCATTTAGATCGTTTACGTTAATGTTGTCCGCAAAGTTAGGTCTTTGTCGCCCAATTCCTATTTGTTTTATATTTTTTCAGACTTGCTGTGAGGTTAGTGAAGAAGTGAACTTAGATTTGTAGTATGATCGCTTTGACGATTCACAGAGACTAGTTGCTCTTCTTCGTAGCTTTTTGTACTCCTGTTTCAAAAAATCTGTCTTATAACGTTTCCATTTCTTGGTTGTCGGGGAATTTTGAAATCAAGCATATATAAGAGCTTTTACTATAATGCAAGACTAGGACAAATTTTATATTAATGATCTCATTAGAAATGTAAGTGAGAATTTATATTGCACATCTTTCGTTAGAAAATTATATTCGTATTTAGCTAATGGGCTAGGAGCAACGGTCTTAGAATAAACCCAAGTAAATCAAAATGTGTAGTTATTTATAAAAAGAAATATGGAACGAGCAGTCTACAGCAGTTGAACATTGATGGATCCACTATTGACAGGGCATTAAATTTAGGTTTTACACTTAATGCAACGTTATCATGGGATGACCATATAAGGAAGGCAACTAGGAAAGCATATGATCTAATTAGGCGGTTAAATCTGACAAAACAATATCTCCCCACACATATAAGAGACCTGCTAAAGTTGATATAATACCATCGCTGCTATATGGGGTGGAAGTTTTCGGAAGCATAAGCTTAATGTAGCATTTAATAACATTGCCAGATATATATATGACAAAAAACGATCCGACCACATATCACAATTTGCAGAGAGAATATTTAATTTACCTCTAAATTCATGTATTAGCTTACGAGTGTTAATTTTCCTGCACAAAATAATGAACTCCGGTGAACCTTCCTGTTTCGAATGCTTAACTTTGCTTCTTCTCATAGGACAAAAAATGTAATCCCGACAAGAAATAAGCTAGCCACATCTGACTTGCACTTCTTCCCTAATGCTATTCGCCTATGGAACCAGCTACCTAACGAATTTAAAACAATTAGAAGATTAAAATTAAACTTAATAACTCCATCGACTATTGTTTGTAGTAAATATCATAGTTATTAGTGCTTCCAAATAAGTCCTGGACTTTTAGCACTAAGAAGAAATCTCAAATAAATAAAAAAAAAATAATAATTTTCTTGAGAGCTATTAGCCCACCGCAAATCCATGAGTGAAAAGCATGTGATGACAGCCATGATTTGTATAAATATCTTTATAAGTGGCTACTTATACCATGCAAGCTATACACGTCCAATTGATAAAATTGTACGAATTCTGAATTTTGGCTGATGAAGCGCATTTTTGGATAAATGATCTTAAGGAAAAGTACTGTTTTGAACGGTCGGCGTCATTGTTTCCTTGGCGGGCCTTCAGAAAGATGGTTCACGATTTCTAGTTAAATTTTCAGATAGGTCAGATCCCTGGTTTTCTGAGTTCCCAACTCTATGCCAATAAGTGGCAAGCGATTGATGCTCTTAAAGTCAGCACAAACCAGGCCATTCTACAGATTAGTTCCAAGTTGAGTCACGGGAATCCCTGACTCCATGCTGTTATTTTCCACACATAATATCACTTTTCATTTCATTTCAACATCGACTCACCTTTACCTAAATGGAAGCGAAAGGGCAGGCTATAAACAGTCAATTTAAAGCCTCACCCAAATTAATAGCATACTTTGTGGCCGTAGAAAATCTTTTCCCACTTGACCAAAAAGTGTGGCATAATTTTCGCCGATTGAATAAATCCCCCAAAAATGTGCGATTAATCACTTGAATTGTAATTTCCAGTAAATTTTCTTTCGATTTTTCCACTTCGTTTCTTGGCTCGTTTTTGCACAAATTTAAAATGAAATTTTGATTTGTTTATGATTTGGGTGTGTAGGGTGTACCTTCGTTTCGGGTGGGCTACCTTTGGCGTGGCCACGTTTCCGGCTGGCTGCCTTAATGCCGCATGCGGCAAGCTCTCCCGCCTGCAAATTATTTTATTGAACGCAATTGTTTTTGGCTTTGGCTCGTTTGTTATTTCGCGGCGGCAAATTACTTTTTATGGCTGCCGGCGCCGCTTGGCGGCTGTTTTCCAAATTTAATGGCTTAGAAAGCCATTTGCATTTTTTGGCTGCCCAACTTTGTTTAACATTACAGTTGGTGTGGATGCCGTATGCTACGCATCCTGTCTCTGTCTACGCTAATTAGCCCAATGCAATTTTAAGCCCTGCCCCAAAAAGTAGGCAACAGTTGCGTAGCAAGCGTGTAGATAACGTGTAGAATGTAGAATAGCGACTCACCTGCGTCAATTTGCCATTGACTATGCTGAGGGACTCCAGACTGGAGCGCACATTGCGCAAACTGTTATCCTTCAGAGCCTCCAGGTGAGAGTGTGAGAATTGCAAGTGTCGTATGTGTACGCCCGGCTGGAAGACATCCTGTGACAGCGAAGTAACCGAACGATCAAAGTCATAAATGGAAAGCGAATGAATTGGCGCCGAAATCCTTTCCAAAGTGGAGCGCAGCGATAGGGCCGTGGTGCCCGGACACTCCAGAAAGAGTCCTGTGCGAGAGACAGTAAACAAGCAATTTTATGGTGTAATTGATATTATTATGACCCACAGGGTGGGACCCTCTACATGACATTTTATGGCTGGAAATTTGCTGGCATTCATGTCCAGCTATGCGAGTCTGTGAATAAGTCATTAAATTACCACAAAATTGGCCATGGAAATTCTGCGCACAAATTGCTTTTCAAACCAAAATGGTGCACCAAGCAGGAATATGCTTTATAAAGGATCTTCCTGAAATTCTACAAATCTCTTTCCTAGCTTTGAAATAAAGGCTACATCAAAGCGCAGTCTCCGTCCACTGTTCCTCTGGCTCTTACGGGGTGTCAAAAAAACACAAAATCTTGGCTTGTATGTTGTCCTTTAAGTGATGGTCAACACACCCACACCCTGCCCTGCGGCTCTAAGAAGCTAGAGAAGCTTACTGATTTGTTTTTGGTCCTTGGGTGCAATAAACTTGACTCTGGTTGATGCGTTTAATTAGTTCCCTCGACCATGTCCCCCGCCCACTTACCATCCTCAAATTTGTAGCATGGACAGGCCGAGCTATCATCAAAGCTGGGACACTCAATGCCGGCAGCTCCACCGCCACCTGCTCCACCCACTGCAGCCGCTGCTCCTCCGCCTCCTCCTCCGGCTGTGCCGGCATTTGAGCTGCCGCTTGGACCGCCACCAACGACCATTTCACGCGCATTGCTTTTGGCATTCGAGATGTGACTGGAGCTCAGACCCAGACTCAAACTGTTGTGTCCACTGCCCAATGAGCGGACTATCCTAGCCGAAGGTGTTGTCCCGGCTGTGGCACTGTGCAGCATCAGCAGGAGCAGCAGGAGGACGGCAACATTATTGCAATTTCGTTGACGACAAAATTCGTGTTTGTGTTGCCGACCCTCCTCCATGGTCGTCTCGTCCTGGTGCTGATGCTCTCGTAGCATGTTTTGACGTTTGGCTAGTCGTTTTTGTGGCTGTCTCCTCTGGCCCGGCCCCGTCTCGGGCTGTTGACAATTGTTAGTGCTGATGTCGTTTGTTGACTTCGTGCATTTCGCTAATAAGTTTGGGAGCGCTGCAGCAGTTCCGTTTGAATCGCTGTCCTTGCACATTTTCCTCTTCGATTCGCTGGCTGCAAACTCTTTAAGTTGCGTCTGGGTTCGTGCGGATGATGTGGACGAAGATGCCTCCAATCAGTGTGGCTGCATTGCCGCATTTGCCTGGAAAAAGTCGAGAGAGACAGAGGGAAAAATCAAATATTTTATGTCATTTTTCTCAGCTCCCGGAAATGTAAAATAATTAATTTTTGCTACCCTGTAGCGGGAGGTTCGGGTTGTTGCTGCCATTTCTCTTTCGCCGAAACGAAACGAAATTTCCGGTTAAGGCGACAGCAGGCGGCATTAGCCTGGTCCATAATTTTAATGGCGTTTAATGGCGCGGCAATTGAATGCGGTAGAAGAAACGCATTAATTAGAAAACGACCAGCGACGCTTGAGTAATAAAATAATAACGTGACTGCTGCCACGCCCCCACTTTGGGCCCAGCCAGTAAATTAGGCGCTGGCCTTCGCAAGAATTCACGCACTTGACACAAATTCCACGGCATTAAAATTGAAAAAAAAGGAACAAAAAAGGCCAACTGCTGCCCAGGCATGCAAGAAAATAATTCATAATAGCGCTGGAGCCCCCAAATGACCGAGCAGGGGGAGCATCTATGGCCCAAGGACGGAAGTCCGAACAAATGGCCAAATGTTGTCAGCAGAAAATGAAGAAAATTAACTTTCACACACACACACACACACAAATGTCCGAGCATGAAGCAGAAGACAATGAACAAGGGACAAAGTCAACGACGAAAAACTAAAAATGTGCTAAAGGGTGGGTCAGAGAAGCCAAAAAGTTTTCTAAATAGAAGGATGGTTTGTACCTTCTACGCATATTAAGTACATCGATTTGCCAAAGAAATGATAAAGAGATCGGATGAAGGATAGTCGAGTTACAGGGTAGCATCGGCCGCAACGGCGATGGGCAGCACTTGACGTTTTCTACGGCTTTTTTTCCACTTTGTGTAGATTCTAAAATTATTTAAATATACTCTTATATTGGGGGAACAGCGTATGTTATTGTCGGGCTTGACCCGACTTCTCCTTTTTTGAGAAAGACCCAGTGTGGCATCTTCAAAGTCTTGTATATCAGTATCAGGCCTGTTCCCGTTTTCTATTTCGATCATTGTTAATGTTCTCGCTTCCAAAAACCGACCTAGTTGCTCGACTTTTAACTTCAATCTTCCAATTACCTTTACTCGATCCTCTGGATGGCAAAAAGATTTAACCGAATTCTTCAACCGTTTTAAAGAAATCCCAACTTTTACTAATTCCAACTAATAGGACTCGGAAACGGGAACAGGCCTGTATATCAGTTTAAACCAAAAATAGTTCCATTTAAGACAACGGGCATTGCAATTGGCCTCTGTGTTAACTGAGGGAAGACAATTTACCCCACTAATACAGAAGGTCTGATGTGGGGCACACACATACACAAAGCTTCAGTCAACGGGTTTTGCTATAAACCTAAACGGTTATTGCATTGATTGCATAGGAAGACAGGCAAAGACTGCTGATAATTGAATTGGAAGGTTCGTGAGGTTCATGTGGTGTAATTGTGTCTTGTCTTCAAAAAGTTATGAACAATCGGTGATCAAGAAGTTGTGCAGCGGGAATCTCACTATTCGAGAGTGAATTATCTTTTGGGAAAACGTTGTTTGGAGAGTCTTGCAAAAAAAAAAAAACAAAATAGAGGCAAGCTAACTTCGGCTCGACCGAGTTTGTATACCCTTGGAGCTTGAGATATGCCTGACAGTTTGTATGGCAGCTACACTATATAGTGGTCCGATCTCGACAAATCTTGTTGAAATTATGAAAAAATCATTGAAAACTTATAAATACGAGCGTTGGGAGCCATAACATTAAAAACAAAAAAGTTTTTCTCACTAAGACTTTTTTCCAGACCTAACTTTTGTATGGCAGCTATACTATATAGTTGTCCGATTTCGACAAGGCTTGGTGAAATTTTGTGAAATCATTAAAAACTTATAAATACGAGCGTTGGGAGCAATAGCACTAAAAACAAAAAAGTTTTTCCCACTAAAACTAGTTTTTCCACTGATCGTTCCTATGGCAGCTATGTGCTATAGTCATCCGATCCGGCCGGTTCCGACAAATGTGCAGCGTATTTATACCAAAAGACTTTGTGCAAAGTTTGGTTAAGATAGCTTTAAAAGTGACGGAGGAGATAGCATAGAAACAGACGGACGGACAGATGGACATGGCTATATCAACTCAGCTCGTCATGCTGATCAAGAATATATACTTTAAGTGGTCGGAGATGCTTCCTTCTATGCGTTACAAACATCCGGACAATTTTAATATACCCTCTCCAAGGGTATAAAAATGTCCATAGTCCCTGAACCAAGGCTACGTTGGAAAATCTGGAAATGCAGTTCGGTGTGTTTTCAGGTCTTGGCTATTGCCTATATAAAGTTGTTAGTGGGTACATCAAAAAATGGAACTTCTTTTGGCGGTACTTCTTTTTAGTAGTAACCAGCTTTAACAAATATAAAGAATCGATATATCCGTGCATCCCACAATGGTAAAATTCTGAAAAATTACAAAAAAATTAAAATATTTGAAAACTATGAATATAAATAGTTGCCCACTTCAGAAATAATTACCCATAGGGCATTTCCGCCAAATGGTAAGACTGGACCGAAAAATAAAGTTTAATGACATTTTTAGATTTAATTACAGGGACCGTAATCATTATAAGTTTTAAAATAAAACTTACTCCATAATGATTATTTTTGATTTTTAAATCAATTGCTCACACCGTAATGATTATTTTTGATCAAAATAAATAAAACTCAAAAATAATGATTATTGTTGAGTTTTATTTTTTTTGCTTAAAAATAAAACTCACCAAGAAATTACGGCTGTACCATAAGGAATTTTGGAAAGTTTGAAGTATATTCTTAATAAATGAAGCAAGACAAACATTTAAAATGCAATTTTAAGTTTAGTAGTTTCTTATACTCTGTACCGAAGGTACATAGAGTATATTAAGTTTGTGCACAAGGTTGTAACAGGCAGAAGGAATCATTTCCGAATATATAAAGTATATATATTCTTGATCAGCATCAACAGTCCGTCTGCCTGTATGAACACCTAGATCTCAGAGATGGTGGTAAGAGAAAGAAGTTTGACATGTATGGGACAAATGCATCTTTTATCTGCACGCAGATCAAGTTTGTTTCAAATTTTGGACACGCCCCCTCCCGCCCCCGCAATTTGGAAAAAAACGTTATATCTCCTACACTTGTGAAGATAGTCGATTTGTATCTTTTAGAGATAGTTAGTAATTATCAAAATGTATCGATGCCGAAGAAATGATAAAGATCGGATGAACGGTTCTCAAGTTATGAGCAAAAAAGTCAACCAAGCCCCCGCTACCCACCCTAAAAAAATGTTGCATTCTTTTCAGATGGTCACCCTAAGGAACGCAGGAACACTGTTAAACATGTTTTTCAATGAGTAACGGTTATATTATAACTAATCGGTTTAGCGGTAAACGAGGACAAGACGAAATACCTAGTGTGCTCGAAACAGAAGTACACACAACTTGGGCAATCTGTTGCAACGGGAGAGTACAACTTTAATGTTGTAGAGTTCTTTGTCTACCTCGGAACGATGATAACCGGCGACATCAACATCAGCCCGGAAATTCGAAGAACAATCACGCTCGCAAACCGATGCTATTACGGGCTAAGCTCAAGAGCAGAACCTCAAGCGAAGAACAAAAATAGCGCTATATAAGTCGCTTATCATCCCAGCCCTGCAATACGGCGCTGAAGCATGGGCAATATCATCAGCGGATGAGGCGGCGATTGGCGTTTTCGGGCGAAAGATTCTTCGCAGGATGTATGGACCTTTAAAAGTTGGCGAGGACTTTCGCATCCGAAGGAATGACGAACTGTATGAGCTCAATGGGGATACTAGTCTGGTCAAGCGCATAAAGCAACAGCGGCTGCGCTGGCTGGGACATGTTATCCGTATGGATGAACAAGCTCCAGCAAAAATGGTCTACAAGAGGAATGCGAAAGAACTGGGACAATGCAAGGTGGGAAGACCACCTCTAAGGTGGGACGACCAGGTGCGGAAAGGCATTTCCAAGCTTGGCGTGAAAAAATGGTGCCAGCTCGCACCATTATAGATGACACATGTGACTCACAAAACGATTTTTCTTGGGAGCTGACATTGGATCCCAAAAAAAAAGTTTCTACGCGATGCGGTATCTATATATGTAGTGTCTTTGGTACAAGCCATCTATCTACAAAACTGAGGAAGATATAACGTTTTTTCAACATTGCGGGAGCGGGCGTGGCAAAAAATAAAAATAAACTTGATTTGCCTGCAGGTATGAGAAGCATTTGTCCCATACATGTCAAACCTCTATCTCTTACCATCTCTGAGATCTGTTTGTTCAAACGGACGGACGGACAGACAGAAGGACATGGCTATATCGACTTGACTGTTGATGCTGATCAAGAATACATTTACTTTATAGGGTCCGATGTGATTCCTTCTCTCTGCTACATACTTATGCACAAACTTCATATACTCTATGTACCTTCGGTACAGAGTAGAGGTGGGCGCTGGCCGGGCTTTTTTTCGTGGCCCGCGGGCTTACACAGGCCCGGAGCGGGCCCGGGCCTTAAAATTAAGATTCGTGCGGGCTTCGTACGGGCCCGGGCCTTAGCAAAAAGGCCCGGCCCGTAAAAGCCCGAAATTGGCCCGTAAAAGCCCGAAATAGGCCCGAAAACAATTTTGATTTGTTCGCGCTATTTTTGTTTATGCTCGAATTAGAACCGCCATTTATCGCATTTTAATTGTTTATCGATCCTACTATCGATTTGCTTATACATATTTTACTTGTTTGCTCACCACTAATTCAAAATTGGCGTCCTATTGTGAAATTGATAAAACTGCAATATTTGCAAATATTTGCATTGTGGTCAGAAAAATTATGTAAACTTTGCAGAACTAGCACACTTGATTCCCAAATAATAACTGAGTTTAAAACAATGACCCTGAGCGCATTAGAAAAAAGGTTTCTTCCGGCAATCGCTCATTTGGTTGGGCTTTTCTTGAACCCTCCTTATAGAGAGATGAATTTCCTCTCAGAGGAAAAAAGAGATAATAGTGGTATTCCTGAAAGTTGATTTGCTTTTGATTTGCTTTCGTGAAAGCAAAAGCAAAGCAGTTGGTGGAACGACCCTGATTTCATTTTGATTTGCTTTCAATTGGCGCCAAATTTAAACATTCGCGGGTAAGCAAAAAATGACAAATGAAATTGTAAAATTGAATTTTCTAATCTTCTTTAACAATAGTATGTGATCAGAATCTGTAGTTTTAAGAAGTTTGTAACTTAACTAAGGTGAATTCAATTAATTATGCATTTGTTTATGACCACAGAAAGTGACTGCCATTTGACAGATCCAAAGAGGAAGAGGCAGGATAAATTAGTGGAAGAATTTGTAACCTCGAACCTTCTAGGAGAGCTGTGCAAATATGTAAGCTTGAATACCTTTGACCATGTCAAGTACAAGCTCCAAGAACTCGGGCACTTATGACTCTGTCCACTTAAGGCCGCGGGCCTTGTTTTCAGTAGTCTCGAATGCAGTCTTAGATGCAATAAATAGTTATCATTTAATTGCTAAAATATGGAATGCAAAACACCTTACAACATTCTATATATTTAAATCACAACAAAATTTAAACAAACACCATGCGCGCGGAGCCATTTTTTCTACGAGAACGGTCTCACTAAAACGAAAGCAAATCGAAATCAACTTCGAGGCTGATTTCGCGAAAGCAATTAGTATGACCTTAATTTCCTTACATTTTCTGGGCACACTGCTCATTTTGTATGGAGCAGCTGTGATCAGCTGTTTCGCGAAATCAAATCGAAAGCAAATCAAAAGCAAATCACTTTCAGGAATACCACTAATGTGTTAGCTACGGTAAAAGCAATGCTCTCCGAATTTATAGGGGATCATGAATATAGTAGCGTTGATTATATAACTAATAACATAAACCCAAATAATTCCGAAAATGGAATGTTTGCTGAATTTTTAGACTTAAGTTTTATAAAAAAACGAAAATAGAGGCAAGCTAACTTCGGTTCGACCGAAGTTTATATACCCTTGGAGCTTGATATATGCCTGACAGTTTGCATGGCAGCTATACTATATAGTGTTCCGATTTCGACAAATCTTGTTGAAATTATGTAAAATCATTGAAAACTTATAAATACGAGCGTTGGGAGCGATAACATTGAAAACAAAAAAGTTTTTCTCACTAGGACTATTTTTCAGACCTAACTTTTGTATGGCAGCTATACTATATAGTTGTCCGATTTCGACAAGGCTTGGTGAAATTTTGTGAAATCATTAAAAACTTATAAATACGAGCGTTGGGAGCAATAGCACTAAAAACAAAAAAGTTTTTCCCACTAAAACTAGTTTTTCCACTGATCGTTCCTATGGCAGCTATGTGCTATAGTCATCCGATCCGGCCGGTTCCGACAAATGTGCAGCGTATTTATACCAAAAGACTTTGTGCAAAGTTTGGTTAAGATAGCTTTAAAAGTGACGGAGGAGATAGCATAGAAACAGACGGACGGACAGACGGACATGGCTATATCAACTCAGCTCGTCATGCTGATCAAGAATATATATACTTTATGTGGTCGGAGATGCTTCCTTCTATGCGTTACAAACATCCGGACAATTTTAATATACCCTCTCCAAGGGTATAAAAAGTTGAGAAAAACGCTATCGACATAGAGCTTGACAAATATTTGGCCTATCCAGCAGCTCCTGCCACACATATTTTAGAATTCTGGAAAAATGCAAGGGACTTAAAATACCTTCCCAAATTAGCTCGGACCATTCTGGCTATTCCTGCCAGTCCGTCTACGAGCGAAAGGCTTTTTTCAACATCGGGCCATGTTTTAAGTGTAAAACGCACTAGGCTAAAAAGCTCAAATTTAGAAAAAATTAAGTTTCGTGCCGGGCCGGGCCGGGCCCGGGCCTTGGTGAAAAAGTTTCGTGTTGGGCCGGGCCGGGCCTCTCAAAAAAGAGTTCGTGTTCGTGCGGGCCCGGGCCTCAAAATACAGGCCCGCGCCCACCTCTAGTACAGAGTATAAGAAACTATTTTAACTTAAAATTACATTTCAAATGTTCGTCTTGCTTCATTTATTAAGAATATACTTCAAACTTTCCAAAATTCCTTATGGTACAGCCGTAATTTCTTGGTGAGTTTTATTATTAAGCAAAAAAAATAAAACTCAACAATAATCATTATTTTTGAGTTTTATTTATTTTGATCAAAAATAATTATTACCAATGAGCAATATTAATAAAACTTACAAAATAAAAATCATGGTGGATTTCCATAGATTATCATAAAAGAATAATTCTGGTATCAAAGGTTTTCTTCTACGGTTATTCCAAGTGCGTGATTTTTTGGTTTAAAAATACACAAAATAATCATTATTTACGGTCCCTGTTTAATTACACTAGTTTACAGCCAAAAAGACCCATTTCTAGTGAAATTTTTTTTTAGTGTAGTTTGGAATGGTGATCTCAAAAATCAATTTCAAACATTTTTTCATGGCTCCTTTTTTTTAAATGTATTTTTTTTTATTTTTTTGGTAGGGGCATTTACATTTTAAGCCACTTTATAATTGTCAGATAGAGTCAAACAAGATAAGAATCGAAAGGTTATTACTCTGCCAGTTATCGAGTAGAACATAGTTTTTAAATCGGTTCATTAGTTTGAATACAAAAACCAAAAACATTTCGAAAAAATCTAATTTTTGCTCGAAAATTCATTTTTGGTCAACTGGAAAAAATAAAAATAAATAAAAAAAATATTTTTATTTTTTCTACCTAAGAACCGCACTTCTACGAAGAAAAACAGATATCGATGATCAAAATCTGTAAACAAACACAGGAGCTGTAAGCAATTTAGTGCAAAAAAATGTGATATTTTCCTGATTATTTTAAAATACATTTTCGTTTGCTTCGACTTTTGTTCTGTTTTTAATTTTTATTTTTGTTCTGGCTTTTCGTTCACTTCATAAGTTGACCAGAAAACGAAGAAAAATTCAATGTTAATTTTTGAAAACACACAAAAGACTCAAATTTGACTGTTAGTTCCTCTACTCAATTTGATCCATCTACCGTACGTGTTACACGATTTTCCTCACCAATACCTTATTTTCTTCGTAAAAGTGCGATTCCTAAGTAGAAAGAATAAAAATATTTTTTTTTTATTTTTTATAATTTTTCTAGTCGTTTAAAAATAAAATTTCTTGTATTTTCGAGAAAAAAATCGATTTTTTTTAAATATTCTTGGTTGTTGAATTTAAACTACTGAACCGATTTAAAAACAATGCTCCACGCAATTATTGGCAGCTTCATTACCTTTCGATTTATTTCTTACTTGACTCTATCTGACAATTATGAACTGAGATATGGCTTAAAATGTAAGAGTACCTACCAAAAAAATGAATAAAAATTAATATTTCAAAAACGGAGCCATGAAACAATTTTTGAAATTGATTTTTGAGATCACCATTCCAAACTATACTAAGAAAATTTTTCAACTGAAATGGGTCATTTTTTTTTTTTGTAAACTAGTGTTATTTAACAAACAAAACTAGCATATGTTTCCAAAATCTCTTCATTGCAATCAATTAGGAAGAAAAAAAACGCATAGAGACCAAAAAAGTTCGACTAACGGTTAATTTTTATCTAACTTTTTCTAACCGTACGCTCGCGACCCGTACGTTCGCGACCGGTAATTAATTCCATTTTTAAAAAAATCAATCGAGATATTTTTCTGTGTAAACACTCGATAGAAAGCTACATTAATCCTCTTTTATAATAAATTAATAGCTTTAGAATATTCCGTTCCATTTCGCAGAATTTTGCATTTCACTAGATTAAGCCAAAGTCGACTTCTATTCCGCGTACGTTCGCGACCTCATGTTTATTGCTGTTATTATGAAATTTAAAACTCGATAAACCCTGTGTTTTGCACTAAACACAGAGCTAACAAAATGCTATCAAATCGCAAAAAGAAAAGAGGGGATAGTTTTTGTCTTCTGTCTTTTTATACCCGTTACTCGTAGAGTAACGCTACCAAAAGAGAAGACAGAACAGAAACCACCACCCCCCTGGGAGATACACTACAGCGGGCATGTCTCCAAGCACGAGTTTGGGTGCGGCTTTGCAGTGAGTGATAGACTGCGTCGCTCTGTCATCAGCTTCACACCAGTTGATGAACGGCTAGCCGCGCTCAGACTTAAGGCAAAATATTTTAATATTAGCCTTATCTGTGCTCACGCGCCAACAGAAGACAAGGACGGCACGATAAAAGATGAATTCTATGAGCGCCTGGAACAACTATACGAGCGCTGCCCCGACCACGACATAAAGATCGTGCTAGGCGATTTTAACGCAAAAGTCGGGAGAGAAGGAGTTTTTGGATCGACAGTCGGACGATTCAGCCTTCATGAAACAACCTCCGGTAACGGAGAGAGGTTAATAGACTTCGCTGCGGGCCGGAACATGGTCATAAGTAGTACCAGATTTGAACACCTCGACATCCATAAGGCGACCTGGAAGTCCCCTGGTCAACGAACACGAAATCAGATTGATCACGTTGTGATCGACGGAAGGCATTCATCGAGTGTACTAGACGTGCGTGCGATTCGAGGAGCCAACATAGACTCGGATCATTACCTGGTTGCAGCCAAGGTACGCACGCGGCTCAGTGTGGCACATGCCTCACGCTCTGGCACACGTCGAAAGCTAAACGTCGAGAAGCTGCAATCACAAGGGACCTCTGAAGCCTACTCAGCTAAACTCGCCCAACTGCTCAGGGAAACCTCCCCATTCCCTTCCGATATATGCGAATGGTGGCAGCGTATATCGCACTCCATGAGTACGGCTGCCAAGGAGATACTCGGGTACTCCGAGCCCCCTCGAAAGCGGTCTTGGTACGGCGAGGAGTGCCGACGCGCGACTGCAGAGAAAAACGCTGCCTACAGGAGAACTCTGCAGTCGAGAGTAACGCGGGCTGCTAAAGAGCGATACCTGGAGAAAAAGAAAGAGGAGAAACGCCTTTTTAGAAGAAAAAAGTTTGAGCAGGAAAGGCGAATGCGCGAGGAAGTCGAGATGTTATTCGGCATGAGTGAGACTCGAAAATTTTACCAAAAGATTAAGCAATTAACAGAAGGTTTCAAGCCCAGAGTCGCACAATGCAAAGACGAACAGGGGAATCTGGTCACAGATCCGCAAGTGGCGCTTAAGAAATGGAGAAGTTACTTCTCCAACCTACTGGGAGGCGATGACGAACAGGATGCCGCCACTAGAGAAGTAACGATACCACCAATCGACAACATTGAGATAGACCCCCCGACCCAACAGGAAGTCTGTTTAGCCATACGAAGGCTAAAGAACAACAAGTCGCCAGGCGCTGATGATTTGCCCGCTGAATTGTTCAAGGCTGGAGGCGATGAATTGGTAAGGTGCATGCACCAACTTCTGTGCCGTATATGGGTTGACGAAAGCATGCCTGACGATTGGAATCTAAGTGTTCTCTGTCCAATCTTTAAAAAAGGAGACCCTGCAGTTTGCGCCAACTACCGCGGGATCAGTCTCCTCCCCATCGCATATAAGGTTCTGTCCCGCATTATTTGTGAACGTCTAAAGCCGCTTGTTGATACACTGATTGGACCTTATCAGTGTGGCTTTAGACCTGGTAAGTCCACCACAGACCAGATATTCACATTGCGCCAAATCCTGGAGAAGACCTATGAGAGAAACATCGAAAATCACCATCTTTTTATCGATTACAAAGCCGCTTTCGACACGCCGATAAGGTCAAGGTTTTTCGAAGCCCTGTCTACTTTAGGTATTCCAGCAAAGTACGTTCGACTTTGCATGATGACGTTGAGAAGCACTCAAAGCTCCGTCAAAATAGGAACGAACCTCTCCGAGCCTTTTGATACCAAAAGAGGTTTTAGGCAGGGTGACACCTTATCGTGTGACTTCTTTAATCTGCTGATGGAGTATATACTGCGCCAGTGCCCAAATGCCAACAGATCGGGCTCCATCTTTAATAAAGATGTAATGCTACTCGCATATGCCGATGATATTGACATTATCGGCAAAACCGAACAGGCAGTAAGCCTGGCGTTTTCAGATATTGAGAAGCAGTCTGAGCTAATGGGTTTAGCGGTAAACGAGGACAAGACGAAGTACCTAGTGTCCTCGAAACAGAAGTACACACAACTTGGGCAATCTGTTGCAATGGGAGAGTACAACTTTAAAGTTGTTGAGGACTTTGTCTACCTTGGAACGATGATAACCGGCGACAACAACATCAGCCTGGAAATTCGAAGAAGAATCACGCTCGCAAACCGATGCTATTACGGGCTAAGTAGGGAGCTCAAGAGCAGAAATCTCAAGCGAAGAACAAAAATAGCGCTATATAAGTCGCTTATCATCCCAGTCCTGCAATACGGCGCAGAAGCATGGGCAATATCATCAGCGGATGAGGCGGCGATTGGCGTTTTCGAGCGAAAGATTCTTCGCAGGATTTATGGACCTTTGAAAGTTGGCGAGGACTTTCGCATCCGAAGGAATGACGAACTGTATAAGCTCTATGGGGATACTAGTCTGGTCAAGCGCATAAAGCAACAGCGGCTGCGCTGGCTGGGACATGTTACCCGTATGGATGATCAAGCTCCAGCAAAAATGGTCTACAAGAGGAATGCGAAAGAACTGGGACAAGGCAAGGTGGGACGACCACCTCTAAGGTGGGACGACCAGGTGCGGAAAGACATTTCTAAGCTTGGCGTGAAAAACTGGTGCCAGCTCGCACGGAGCAGAAGCGACTGGCGGACATTAGTTGCAGCGGCCGAGACCGTCAAACGGTTGTGATGCAATGCATCGGGCCAATAAAGAAGAAGAAGAAGAAGACTCGTAGAGTAAAAAGGGTATACTAAAGTCGTGCAAATGTATGTAACAGGCAGAAGGAATCATTTCCGACCATATAAAGTATATATATTCTTGATCAGCATCAACAGCCGAGTCGATATAGCCATGTCCGTCTGTCCGTCCATCCGTCCGTCCGTCCGTCCGTCCGTCCGTCCGTCCGTCCGTCCGTCCGTCTGTATGAACACCTAGATCTCAGAGATGGTAAGAGATAGAGGTTTGACATGTATGGAACAGGCAGGCAGATCAAGTTTATTCCAAATTTTGGCCACGCCCCCTCCCGCCCCCGCAATTCAGAAAAAACGTTATATATCCTACAATTTTAAAGATAGACGATTCGTACCTTCTAGAGATAGTTAGTAATTAGCAAAATAAATAAATTTGCCGAAAAAATGATACGGATCGGATGAGCGGTTATGAGCAAAAATGTGAAAAATAGCCGAGTTTAAAAAGTGTTGCATACTTTTCAGATGTTTAGATGTTTTTTCATGAGTAACGGGTATGTCGAAGTCGGTTAGAGCCGACTTTAACTTGCGCTCTCGTTTGTACATCAAAAGCGTACAAACGTACGTTCGCGACCCGCGGAAATGCCCATATATAGAAATATGCATCTTTGTATGTCATACGAAGTTCAAGGGCAGAATAAAAATCGCATAGTAAAAAAAAATAGTAAAAATAATTTGGTTTGGGGCTTAATATTATATTTTTTAATATCAATAAAAAGCCGATACAACAAAATTGAAATTGGCTTATTCGAAAACATCAAAGTGAAATTTTCGACGATTTCAAAATGATATTCTTAATTGATTTTTATAATTTAGTTATAAAGAAAAAAAAAAAAAGATTCCAGTACAACTACTACTACGTTCTCATCTTGTTCAAGCTAAGTAAAAAGAAGGAATTTAAAATTTCTTGACCCGTGCCTTTAAGGGGGATTGAACTTGGGACCACTTGCACTTTACACATTGGCAGGGCATCTTACCGCACTGCGCTATCGGGCAGAGCGTGTGGGCAATTTGCAACTGTATTTGTCTCTGTCCTTTTTGCATTTTCTATACATTTACAAATTAACATTAATCTTAATTATTCTTTTTATTTCATTTTTGATACCTTTACAGTTTAAAATGGAAGATATTAAACTTTTCGACCTGTCACAAAAATTTGAGCTTGACAATTTGGTGTACGAAAAATTAATTGGTAAGTTTTGCATTAAAATAATTATTCTTCTCAATATATTTATTGCACAATTTGCGTTTTTTGAAAGTGTGGACTTGATTTAGACCGTCTTAATTACATTTCTTCTAGGGACAAAGAAACATTTTGATATTTTGAAAATATATCATTAATATTATAAAATATCAAATTGTTAATCTAAAAAAAAATATCACTTTGATGTGTTCGAAATGTAAAATTGATATATTCGAACATATCATCTTTGTTTTTTCAGATAAAATATACAAAATATCAGCTTGATACTAAATATTGTGATCTTTTTTTCTGGAAGAAACAAAAAAGGCTGTATAGATGACAACCTTTTTTGTCAGTCCCAGGGGTCGAACACATGACTGCCAGTTTATTT
Organism: Lordiphosa clarofinis; assembly: GCA_018904275.1. Taxonomy (NCBI): domain Eukaryota; kingdom Metazoa; phylum Arthropoda; class Insecta; order Diptera; family Drosophilidae; genus Lordiphosa; species Lordiphosa clarofinis. The sequence continues at coordinate 470,942 of JAEIGQ010000077.1, read as the reverse complement.
ATTAAATTATCAATTGATTGTACGAAATTGAACTTGGCAGATTTTTATGTTTTAGAGCCATAAATTCATGTCTTCATTTGAGAATTATGTGATATTTAGTTTCTAACGAAATGTTGTCTACTAGAGCCAGTATACAATAACTGCCTACTTTACGCATTCTGGTTCAATTTCAAATAATAATCTACGCACATGAGGTTTACTTATTTGTGATTCGACAATCTCAACTTCAGACTTTTTAGCCTTACACAGCAAAACCAACGCAGACATTCTTACCTTAACGCGCTGTTTTAGTTTAATAGGCTTCGTCAAGCATTTGCTCATTTGCATGTGAGTTGCCGTTTGCAGTAAGAACTGAAATCTCTTGCAAAATATTATATTATTTTATTAATATTATTTCGGCATGTCATTGAAGAGGTTTTTTTTTGAAATAAGATATAGCCAGCTGAACGTATTTTTATAGCTTTAATGCTTTGTTTTTGCTCGATTCTTCTTTTAAATAACAAAAACACCTGTGCCAGTTTACACGTCAAACATTTCCCCTGGGGTGTCATAAAGTATCTACGCTCCTCCTCCTCCTAGCGTGGAAGGGATCGGGCCAATATTTCCCGATGAGCAAGCATGTTCTCGGTTTCCATCCCCTGACTTCGTTTCTTTGTACTTCCATGGGTTTTATGATTATTTCCTTTTTCAATTAGTGACCATGACAACTTAAGTTTTCACTGTTAGGCTTGGCCCAGTCAGTGGTCAGTTGGTCAGCTGGTTAACAAGTCAGTGGGTCGCACTTTGAAATTAAACGTAAAATTGAGCGAAATGTAAGTGCAAACTGCATGGCCGGGAACAAGTTCGAATTTATTTTGATTTTTATGAACGGACGATGAGGATGATGCTCAGTGGAATGCATCGGTGCACCGAGTGGCAACTAAATGCAAGTATTCATGGTATTCATGCTTGCACAATATGTATCCCATATGCATGGCAAATATGGAAATGAGCTAGCCCAAAGGGCAGCTCCACTCAACTACTGCTCCCGCGGGGTTAACCTGTGTGCGGGTGCGAGTGTGTGTTGTTAATTAAAGTTTCTGGCATGAATATGCAACAGCAACTGCAAAAAAAAAGTGAACAAAAAAACTAAACGGGGCAACTATCGATAGCAGCAGGACTTTAATTTTCTGATAAATGAAATTTTTGAATTTGCATTTCTACTGGGAATCATCGAAACTCATTCGATTAGGCAAAAACTCTCGGTGTTAAATATATAACTACAGCATTTTAATGGGCCGCTAGATGATAACTCATTGGTGGATGAAAAAAAAACAAAACAAAATACTGTGCCTGTGATGTGAACGAGTGAAACAGTTTGGCTAAAATGTTTTGCTCACTAACGTAAAAATGTTCTTTTTCGATTACTCTTGTTCAGTGACTCTTGTAAGCTGACTCTATGTGAGTGTCTGTTTTTCAGTGTCTTCTGTTCAGCGAATCTTGTTTAATGACTCCTGTTCAGTGTCTTTTCCTTAGTGACTCTTGTTCAATGACTATTATTCAGTGAGTCTTATTCTATTAATTGTGTCCAGTAGCTCTTATTCAGTAAGTCTTAGCCAGAGACTATTGTTCAGTCACTCTTCCCCAGTGACTCTTATTCAGTGAATTTTTTTTGTAACTTTTGATGTATTTCTCTTATTCAGTGACTCTCGGTTAATTGCTTTCATTGTCATTCGTTCTCAGTGAGTCCTGTCAATTGACTCTAGGTTCATGATTCTTATTCAGTGACTCTTGTTTACCGAATCCTATCAACTGACTTGTTCTCCGTGGCTTTTGTTCAGTGACTTCAGATTCATGACTTTAATTCAGTGACTCTCATTCAGAGAGTTTTGTTAGCTGACTCTTTATCTGTGACTTTTGTTCAATAACTCTTGACTTATGACACTTATTCAGTGAGTTTCATTCAGTGGCTCTTCTGACTTTTGTTGTCATGAGCATCGTTTTCACTTTGGATTTGCTCATTCTTCCCTTTTTTGGGCGAGGAGGCGCCAGCGTGTGCTACTCGGAATCGTACTCAAAGATTCATAACTCGTCACCTGTGATTACGGTTTTAAAAAATGCGGGGTTATTTCACTCTAACGACCCTACTTTTTCAGCTTGCACCATTCACAGAAACACGTCGCGCGAAAATGTTTGTCCTGACTTTCCAAGTGGTCGGAGATAACTGACCAGCCGCTTGTTCGTTAGCTAGGAACGCCTTTTACCGAATCCAGTCGGTGCGCGCACGCTCCAAAGTACAGTCGCGGCTGAAAAAAATCTGGCAGCTTAGCTCACTCGACCATTCTTTATAGGCTTCAACTCGCGGCAAAACCATATTTATGAATCAAAGCGGTTGGTATTTTGCCAACCGCAAGAGCTCGAACGGTTGGGCGAGTGGATGTCTTGTTCGCTTAGAGCAGTGTTTCCCAGCGATAGCCCCGGGAGCACGAACTTACTTGCCGAATGCTTGCCGAAGTCATACTTCATTGTGCGTTAGAGAGAGAGACAGTCACGTTTTAGAGCCCTGGCTTATGCGAGGCCGTTGATCAAGTCCCCGTGGGAGCATATATTTTCTTTTATTATATTTTTTTTATTTTGAAATGTGGTGTTTTAAACATTGTTTTTATATTTTATATTATACTAGCAAATAGCCCGTCACGCTTCGCTGCGCCTTCAACAGTATATAACCACCGCACACCCACTTACCACCCACTTCCCGCACATGTTCCGCCCACATCCCACTCACTTTTTGCCCACTTCGCACTTTCCATTTACATCCCACCCACATCCCTCCCACTTACAGCCACATTCCACCCACATCCCATCCAGTTTCCATTTTCATCCCACCCACTTCCCTCCCACATCCCAACCACTTCCCGCCCACATCCCACCTACATTCTACCTACATTACACCCACTTGCCACCCACATCCCACCCAAATCCTTCCCACATCCCTCACACTTAAAGGCACATTTCACCCACATCCCACCCACTTCCCACCTACATCCCACCACTTGGCCACATCCCACTTCCCATCTTCATCCCATCTTAATCCCACCCACATCCCACCCACATTCCACCTACTTGCCACCCTCATCCCACCCACTTCCGTCCCACATCCCTCCCACATCCCTCCCACTTACCGCCACATTCCACCCACATCCCATCCACTTCCCATTTCCATCCAACCCACTTCCCGCTCACATCCCACCCACTTTCCGCCCACTTCGCACCTACATACCACCCACATTCCATCCACTTGCCACCCACATACCACCCACATACCACACACTTCCCGCCCTCTTCCAGCCCAAATCACTCCCACTTCCCATTAACATCCCACCCACAACCCTCCCACATCCCACCCACATCCCTCCCACTTTCTGCCACATTTCACCCACTTTACATCCACTTACCACCCACTTCCAAAACAACTTTCCACCCACATCCCATTCACTTCACAGTGAGCATCCCGGCGGTATTTCCAACTTCGGAAAATTAAAAACAAAATAAATTCTCATTTTGACCTAACAATCCGAGTTTCAAGCCAATCGTTTGAAAAATAGTTTTTGCATGCAGAATTTTCCGGCCATTTTCCTCGTGGGCGGCGTTTCAGGCATTGAAAAATCACATTTCAAATTATTTCGTATTTTGTCCTTACAAACAGAGTTTCAAGCCAATCGAATGATAAATACTTTTTTGGATTCAGAATTTTCCGGCCATTTTCCTCATGTGCGGATTTTCCAAAATCGGGAAAACACGTGTCAAATTATTTCGCGTACTATGCTTACAACTTATGTTTTGTTATGTGTAATTTTGAATATGTTTTTGGCGCTAATCCCTGGCAACTAAAGTTTCGCCCATACAACCTTGACCCCCCACTTTCCACCCAGCGGGGAGAATTTTCCGGAAGATTGGTATGCAGTTGTTGTTGAATTTTCATATAGATCTTTGAAAATGAGTTTGAACTTGATTGGATGAAAAACAAAAAAGTTTCATACAACCGTTTTCCGCGAATTTTCCACATTTGCCGAAAGAATTTTCCAAAATCCGTTCTTAGTACTCACTTTCAGCATAAGAAAAAACTATTGTGAAAATCTCATCTTCCTATCTTTTATGGTTTAGGCTGTGCGACGGTCACCAGTCAGTCAGTCAGTCAGTCAATTAGTCAGGTTGAACTTTTTTATATATATAGATAATGTTCAGCATTAAATGAATTAACGGCCGTCCACTCTCATCTGACAGTGACAAACTCTCTCAAAGATTGCATTCCCTCACTCCCCTTGCCTTTAAGAACTACATTGAGAACGAAATTAGCTCGAGCGAAATTCTTGAAAATTCAAGAATGAATACATTGTTTTTTTAAGAGCGTTCGTACTCAAACTATGCGTTATAGTTTTTTATTAGTGTATCATCTGTTGCGACCATCGAAGATCATTTCGGTACTCATCCATTGTTTTTCTATACCATAAGCTTATTTTCTTCGAAAAACTGCGATTCTTAAGAAAAAAATAAATACAAATTTCTTCTATTTTTATACCCTGTTCCCATTAAAAATGGGAAAAAGGGGATCATGAAGTTGTGCAAATGTATGTAACAGGGAAAAGGAAGCATTTCCGATCTTATCAAGTATATATATTCTTGATCAGCATCAACAGCCGAGTCGATTAAGCCATGTCCGTCTGTCCGTCAGAACGCGTCGATCTCAGAGACCGTAATTGATGGAGCTACAAGTTTTGGCATGTATGTAGGTGTTTACTGTACCCACATCGAGTTTGTTTCAGATTTGGAAAACTCCGCATTCTCCATCATTTAGCAGAGAAAAACTGTCACTCGCTATGTGTATACGCGTTTATCTCACAGGCTGGTAGAGCCACAAAATAAATTGCATGTATGTAGGTGTATATTGTACCCAGATCAAGATTGCTCCAGATTTGGCAAATTCCTCCACTGCGAAAAACTGTCAGAGATTCAATTTTTAAGTGCTGGGACCAGTATGTATCTATTCTGTATGAGATCCGAGCAAAAACACCAAAGATATACATATGTATATTTTGAAATAAATTTTAAAATAAAAGGAACTTAAAGCTATAGGGACCACATTACTTGGGACAGGGTATTTTACTGTCGGGGGCACTCGACCGCAACACTCTTACTTTTTTTTAATATATTTTCTAAATGTTAAAAAAAAGTAACTTCGATCGTTTTCGTTAAAAAAATAATTTTCTTAAATTTTTGTGCTCTTCGCATTCAAACTACTTAACCGATTGAATAAACTTTCAATTCATACTTTGCTTGACTCCATTTAATGATTCTGAGGCTAGGATTACCTCAAAATGTAAGTGTACCTACTGAGAAAATGTAAAAAAAACTAACTTAATTTTAAAAAAAATTATTAGAAACTTTTTTAATTTATTTTAAAATTCATTTGCTCCAACCTTAAAAAAGTAATTCCATCTCTTTGAAATTTTGAAGAAAAATATGTAATTAAAAACTTTTTTCATTAATTTAATTGCTTTTATTCCTACCTTAAAGAGAAAATTAAAACCAGATTGCGATTATCTCCTTTACTTTGGAATAATAAATTGGATCATTTCGCCCACTGCTACGGTGAAATAGGGAACTGAGTAGATACCGCCTTGGATTGGAGAAAAGGGAGGCAGGCGGCAACAATTTTTTTACAAGAGCTGGATATGCTGCTGCTCTGGTACCTTCTGCACCTAACGAACAACGTTTGGAATGGTACGCTAGCACATTAAGCTATTGCACACTTTTGCAGTTTCATATCTGGAGGGTTACTCTTACTGGGTTAAGCTGACAAAAAGTTAAGTTAAAAAAAAAAACAAAAAACAAGAGAGAGAGAAAAATCAAGAAGAGAGTCAACCCTCTCTCTCTCTTTCTGCCGAAAACCGTTTGAGTCAGAGTTCCCCAAGAAGAGAGCGCTAAAACGTGACTGTGTCTCTCTCTAGCACACAATGAAGTATGACATCGGCAAGTAAGTTCGTGCGCCCGCGGCTATCGCTGGGGAACTCTACTACTTCAAAGAACATTTGGAACATTTGTTTGTTTTGACAACATCTTGTTCTTATTTTAAGTTAAAAGACCAGTTTTTTTCTCTCCTTAAGCTAAACTAATGAAGTTTGGGGTCTCTAGCTCGTAGCAACTGTGAGTTATGTACACATATGTAATCAATGTTGTTGAATATCTAAGGGCATGTTATTCTCCCATCCAAACTGCAGCAGAGTTTTAAATTATAAAACATGAAAATAATAATGAAACGCTTTTAAAAATCATGCTGACGTCGAGGCAGACTCCAAAAACCGCAGGTTCAGATAGCATTAGCGTTGACAGTGCACTACAAAGCAAATAAGGAACAACAACAAACAACTTGGCAACTCATCGCTCACACACTCACACACACACACAGATGCAAGCATTGCACCTGTGTTTGCCTTTTGCTCTGTGTGCAGCTTCCTGCCCCAGTCAGGCAGCCTGCTCCTCCTGCTCTTTCTGCTGCTTCTACTGCTTCTTGCCTCTTTGCTGCTATTTCATTTTAATGACTCACGTGACTTTCACGTATCTCTACTCGCCAGAGCCCGGGCTCCAGCAGCAGCAGCAGCAGCAGCTCCAGCAACAACAAAGTCCCTGGTAGTTGAAGCAGAAGCAAAAGTATAATCATAATAATAAAAGTTATACACGTAACATGCTATTACATAACAGACAGACTCTTCACACATACACACACACACACACAGATGGAGATGGTGAACCACGCCCCTCACTGGTCCGCCCCTCAACACGTTACCAAGTCAGGGGCAGAAGACATGATATGGGTTTTTACTTAATTTAAACAACACACAAGTGAATGTTCTCCCTCTCCCTCTCTCCGTCTCTTTCGGATTGCCCACTGAATGTGCCTGGGAACTGGGCAAATGATGAGATTGAATGAAGCTGCAGCCAGAAGCTTCTATTAACAGTCAATGTGGAAAATTATAGGCTTATGTGGCATAGACCAAATGGCTTGAAGTATAAAGAGAATTCACCAAAAACTAAAAATTAGCCAAGACTTTACATTTGTAGAGATATTGGTTATCGAAAGGATACCCTGAAGTCATCTAATATGTCATTTCCATATTAGGCAATTTTAAAATTTCACTATATTAAGGCGATCTTGTGGCTAAACTTTTTTTCAAAAGCTTACCTACATTAACAAAGGCTTCGGACAAAATTCTGCTTGCTAGCTTTTACCGTTTGGGCTGTGCGTTGATGATTATATGATTTCGTTAATTGAACACCGTTCAAAATTGGAATCTTCTATTGTGATTCATAATAATATAACAAAATATTCCATTAAAATGCGTTTCGGTATCTTATGGCGTGCTGCAGGGTTTGCGTACGCCACTGCTTTAGACTGCATGCTCCTCCAAGTACAGTTTATACTAATACGCCCCTAGTACGCCCTCCTCTTCTGAAAACCATTATTTCAGACTCTGACGTATTTACTTCCATGTTCCAGGTCACGCGGTATTACTCCAATCTATGTATCAGTTGTTGCAGTACTGTAGCATCGTCAGCCATTATCACTATATCATCTGCACATAGCAGACACTAAGACCACCACCCAGGCAATTGTGAAGATCATCCAAATATAGCGCGAATAAAACAGGAGATAGCAAGCATCCTTGGCGGACTGCAATATTAGTCTTTCTTCTTCTTTATTGGCCCGATACTTGCATCACAACCGTTTGACGGTCTCGGCCGCTGCAACCAATGTCCGCCAGTCGCTTCTGCTCCGTGCGAGCTGGCACCAGTTTTTCACGCCAAGCTTGGAAACGTCTTTCCGCACCTCGTCGTCCCACCTTGCCTTGTCCCAGTTCTTTCGCATTCCTCTTGTAGACCATTTTGCTGGAGCTTGTTTATCCATACGGATAACATGCAGCCGCTGATGCTTTATGTGCTTGATCAGACTAGTATCCCCATAGAGCTCATACAGTTCGTCATTCATTCGGATGCGAAAATCCTCGCCAACTTTCAAAGGTCCATAAATTCTGCGAAGAATCTTTCGTTCGAAAACGCCAATCGCCGCCTCATCCGCTAATGATATTGCCCATGCTTCTGCGCCGTATTGCAGGACTGGGATGATAAGCGACTTATATAGCGCTATTTTTATACCCGTTACTCGTAGAGTAAAAAAAAGGGTGTACTAAAGTCGTGCAAATGTATGTAACAGGCAGAAGGAATCATTTCCGACCATATAAAGTATATATATTCTTGATCAGCATCAACAGCCGAGTCGATATAGCCATGTCCGGCTGTCCGTCCGTCCGTCCGTCTGTATGAACACCTAGATCTCAGAGATGGTAAGAGATAGAGGTTTGGCGTGTATGTGACAAATGCTTCTTTTTTTTGGCCACGCCCCCTCCCGCCCCAGCAATACGGAAAAAACGTTATATCTCCTACAATTTTAAAGATTTGTACCTTCTAGAAATAGTTAGTAATTAGCAAAACGAATAAATTTGCCGAAGAAATGATAAGGATCGGATGAGCGGTTCTCAAGTTATGAGCAAAAATGTGAAACATACCCGAGTTAAAAAAGTGTTGCATACTTTTCAGATGTTCACCCTAAGGAACGCAGGAACACTGTTAAACATGTTTTTCCATGAGTAACGGGTATATCGAAGTCGGTTAGAGCCGACTTTAACTTGCGCTCTCGTTGTTCTTCGCTTGAGGTTTCCGCTCTTGAGCTCCCTACTTAGCCCGTAATAGCATCGGTTTGCGAGCGTGATTCTTTTTCGAATTTCCAGGCTGATGTTGTTGTCGCCGGTTATCATCGTTCCAAGGTAGACAAAGTCCTCAACAACTTTAAAGTTGTACTCTCCCATTGCAACAGATTGCCCAAGTTGTGTGTACTTCTGTTTCGAGGACACTAGGTACTTCGTCTTGTCCTCGTTTACCGCTAAACCCATTAGCTCAGACTGCTTCTCAATATCTGAAAACGCCTTGCTTACTGCCTGTTCGGTTTTGCCGATAATGTCAATATCATCGGCATATGCGAGTAGTATTACATCTTTATTAAAGATGGTGCCCGATCTGTTGGCATTTGGGCACTGGCGCAGTATATACTCCATCAGCAGATTAAAGAAGTCACACGATAAGGTGGCACCCTGCCTAAAACCTCTTTTGGTATCAAAAGGCTCGGAGAGGTTTGTTCTTATTTTGACGGAGCTTTGAGAGATTCTCAACGTCATCATGCAAAGTCGAACGTAATTTGCTGGAACACCTAAAGTAGACACGGCTTCAAAAAACCTTGACCTTATCGGCGTGTCGAAAGCGGCTTTGTAATCGATAAAAAGATGGTGATTTTCGATGTTTCTCTCATAGGTCTTCTCCAGGATTTGGCGCAATGTGAATATCTGGTCTGTGGTGGATTTACCAGGTCTAAAGCCACACTGATAAGGTCCAATCAGTGTATCAACAAGCGGCTTTAGACGTTCACAAATAATGCGGGACAGAACCTTATATGCGATGGGGAGGAGACTGATCCCGCGGTAGTTGGCGCAAGGGGCCCTTTTTTAAAGATTGGACAGAGAACACTTAGATTCCAATCGTCAGGCATGCTTTCTTCAACCCATACACGAAGTTGGTGCTGCCCTCAATTCTCGCCTCCAGCCTCCAATTCACGGGCGCTCATCCCGCCTGGCGCTTGTTGTTCTTTAGCCTTCGTATGGCTAAACAGACTTCCTGTTGGGTGCGGGTTTATCTCTATGTTGTCGATTGGTGGCATCGTTACTTCTCTTAAGGCGGCATCATGTTCGTCATCGCCTCCCAATAGGTTGAAAAAGTAACTTCTCCATTTGTTAAGCGCCACTTGCGGATCTGTGACCAGATTCCCCTGTTCGTCTTTGCAGTGTGCGACTCTGGGCTTGAAACCTTCTGTTAATTGCTTAATCTTTTGGTAAAATTTTTGAGTCTCACTCATGCCGAATAACATCTTGACTTCTTCGCGCATGCGCCTTTCCTGCTCAATCTTTTTTCTACTAAAAAGGCGTTTCTCCTCTTTCCTTTTCTCCAGGTATCGCTCCTTAGCAGCCCGCGCTACTCTCGACTGCAGAGTTCTCCTGTAGGCAGCGTTTTTCTCTGCAGTAGCGCGTCGGCACTCCTCGTCGTACCAAGACCGCTTTCGAGGGGGCTCTGAGTAACCGAGTATCTCCTTGGCAGCCGTACTCAATATTAGTACCTATTAAAATAGTTCGACATTTTGTCACCGGTCCATACAGTCACTTGAGTATCAGCGTAAATATTTTTCAATATGTTTAAAAACTTAGTTGAAACAAATAAGCAATCTTCTAAGTATTTTGTCAAAGGTAGAGCGAAAGTCGACAAAGTAGGTATACACTTGTTTGTTCTCCTCCATTTTCAGATGCACAATTGCTGTGAGATCGTATTGTGCTCTAAACCATCTCCCTTCCCAGCTTCCACCAATCCTTACTCGATTAAACTTGGTCGGTTTTCATGCCAAGCTCTTGCCAATATGTTGCCTTTTTTGTTCGCATATTGAGAGAAAGTCTTTTCTCGCTACCGCTCTGCTTTTTCCGTCTTCAAAATATATTTTGGCAGTAGTTTTAGTGAGGATTTTTCACTGGACTCAGAAACGTTAATTTCCAGCTGACCAATCTTTAGATTCTACTTTCATGTCGCTGATGACTTCCCACAATACCTGTGAGGCCGCCACAATGTCGTTTGTAGAACTTCCCATTGTGCTGATATACGTGAACTCTCCGTCCTCATATTCTTTCGTTAGACCATTTAAAAGAATAAGAATAATCTTCACAGAAGTCTACAAAGTATCTTCCTTCCTTGACCTTAAAACCCCTATTTTTTGACTAAGGGATTTCCGAAAATCCCGTCTTGTGCTCACCTGTAACATAAATGGAAGCTACTGTGAACATATCAGCTTTCTAGCTCTGTGATTTGGGGCAATGTTATGGGTGTAGTATTCAGAGATACTTCAATTCTATGACCCACAATTTGGTTCATTGAGTAGGATTCTTTTTCAAACTGTTGAAAATTAACAATATGCGGGTCAGACTCTGGATAATTTCGATGGAAATGTTTCACTTTTAAATACTTGACATTGACTGGCTGATTCTCTTTCAGTTTTCCCTTTTGTTGTGCAAAATATTCTCCTGGCATCAACGTGACAGGCCATTCATCAAATCGGGGGGTAGGCCCGGTTTGGTGCCTGGTTCGACAAAGCTAAATGTGTGAATGCCAATGGATGGTGCGCGCATCTGAATGGGGTGCGAGTAATTGGCCCTCTGTCCCTACATTTCCAATGTCTCCCCCGCTCCGGCCAAATGCCTGCTTTCACTCTGTGACAGCAAACATTAGCGCCTGCTACTGCTAGATGCGGATGCGGATGCGAATACTCACATCAAATGAAGTTCAAATGGGATGAGAGGGGCGGCTGATGGGTAGGAAAAATATCATCAGAATGCGAATGGGACGTTGTGATTGACAGCCAAGCCGTGGAGGAGGCGGAGGAGAAGGAATGCCAGACCAGCCGCTGTTAAGACAAACAATCTGGCGGTTTTTGTGGTTTTTAAGCGAAAACGAAAAATGTCAATTTGACAGCAAAACGCCCGGCCCTCCCCAGTCCAGCGCCTCTTTAAGTAGATTGTCGTGTTAAACTGACACATTGCGGTTAGAATTTCGATGGGAAAACACTCTCCCCCAAACTAACTGCATTGGAGTTTCCATAGAAAATCACGAACAGGAAAAAAAAAATACAAGTAGGTACGCTACGAGTGTAGTATTACTGTTTCACTTCGACTGAAGACCATAAGGAGCAAAAATGGCGAAGCCACCAGTTTGGTTAAGCTTTAAAATAGAATCAAGCGGAAAGTCAAAGGCCCATAAAATGTGAGTCTAAATTAGGTAAATGCAAGCCGAAAGTTGAATACACTTACAGGAATTGAGGCATTAACTGGCCTAAGGAACCTAAAGTCATTCAAAGAGATAAGCATGCTTAGATGCTAAGGATCCTGTGGGGTTATTTAAATAACCATAACTAAGTTAACAAGAAGAAATTAAAGAAATTGTGTCTTCCCCAAAATTAAAATTGGCTTTCCCCCTTTTTGTGCCACCCCCTCTTCCACCGCTCTCCACTCCTCCAGTGCTCACTTGCTCTCGCGCTATTAGCAAACACCACACCACAGCTCAGTTATGTGTCCCATACAAATTTCTTTTCTTAGTGAGCGTCTGCATAACTAAACGAAGGTCTAGATCAAATCTTAGATCCCTAGAATAAGCAGTTTTGGCTGTGGGTTGATAATATGTCAGTCAGTCGAGCCAACAGATATATAAGAATAGATATTATTGTTGTGACATCCTAAAAACTTTCACTGCATAAGTGTTAAACTTAAGAAATCCTATCCAGCTATAACTTTTCGTTCTACGATTTGTCCTAATATTATTAGCATTTATTTATATACAACTAAAATTAAAGCTTAACTGCTTTTTTTACTATAAACTATATGATTTACCATTATTCCTTTGAAAGTTCTGACATTCAGTCATCCAATTAAGGTGTCACTTGGCAGGATTATGTATTTTATCAAGGAATCAAACCGGACCCGTTTACCGATAAGAGCCGACTAAAACTCAGAACCGAAACTGATATTTATAATTTTTTTTTTTTGAACTGGAGAAACCAAAACATTGTAAAGGTAAGACTAGGTTCAGGGAGCTTATAAGCAGAAACAATATCAAGCTTCTCCAGGAATTACGGGATCAATTCATGAGAAAGGGTACTAAAAATGGATTGATTCTGGACTGGCATAAACCACTCCCGACAGAAATAATTTATGTAAGCAATTAATTTTAAATTTATTCCCGGTTTTAATCTTGCTGAACTAAAACTGATTCCTCTTTTCAAACTTAACTTTGTCCCAAAAAAGATAAGGGTGAAAATTAGTTTGTGCCCAATGTTCGAAGTCAATCGAGTCAAAATAGAACTATCGTAGTCCCTACACCGGATTGTGTTGGGCTCGATAATCGGGTTAAGTTTGACCTCAAATAAATTATATCTGGATTAAGAGAGAAAAATCTAAAGTTTTCGTACTTAAATCAAGAATTTTCAGTTTTAATACTTTAATAAGCCAGAAAGTACGGAAATTCTTGATTCAAGAGCGTTTTTAAAAATTCCTAAATTTTTTTGGATTTGTTTAGCACGATTCGGAATTTGTTTTAAATAAGCATAATCTAGACTAATTTTAAGTTTTTTCATCAATAACGAATTGATCTTAAATAAAAACTTTTTTTTTAAGCAAGAATTTTATTTCCATTTTTAAATTTATAACAATTTCAAATTTAAATCCGATTCGTACTCAAATTAAACATTTTCAAGAGCGAATCGTTTTTACCAAATTCTAGACCGAAACAGGAAACCGGACTTTTGCTCTCACTTTGTTCGCTCTTTCTCTCTCTCTTAATTGGTTGTTAAGCTCGATCTGTAGCTAAAACAATCCTTTTCGGAATGATTAATGCTTACTCGTAACTAAAATTTTAATCCTACTGTCGGATCAAATCATATTTTTTAGTCTTAGAAGAATCCCGGTATTTCTTTTTAAAGTTTTTTTTATACTCTTTACCGAAGGTACATAGAGAATAGTAAGTTTGTGCAAAAGTATGTAACAGGGAGAAGGAATCATTTCCGACCCTATAAAGTATATATATACTTGATCAGCATCAACAGCCGATTCGATATAGCCATGTCCGTCTGTCCATCCGTATGAACAAACAGATCTCAGAGATGGTAAGAAATAGAGGTTTGGCATGTATGGGACAAATGCTTCTTACACTTGCAGGCAGATCAAGTTTATTTTAAATTTTTTTCCAACTCTTCTCTCGCCCCCGCAATTTTGAAAAAACGTCATATCTCCCGCAGTTTTGTAGATCGTTACTTCTAGAGATAATTAGTCAAATTGTAATATGTATCAATTTGCCGAAGAAATAATAAATATCGGATGAGCGGTTCTCAAGTTATGACCCAAAAACAAAATCCTCACCCCCTCCCACGCACTAACAACCAAGCGAAAGAGAGAGAGGGAGGGAGAGAAACATTATACATGTATTTTTATGAAACAGAACAATACAATAGTTTAGTATTTTCACAAAACAGTTTAATGACATCAGTCAATATCAACTTTCTTGAACTTAAAACGTTAACAAAATAAAGAAGATGCACCTTAACGGTGGTCAGAAAACTTGACAAAGTAAGTGAGCGTAAAATGTTTATTTTCTGGGGTGCAATTATTGTCTTCGCCTAGAAGCAATGAGCGATATTGCTTTAAATATTACCGGTACCGCAAATAAAAATCCAGGTACCGGTACCATCTTTTTATAAAGAACCGTAGTTGTATAACTGTCTGTAATCATATGATGACTATTTCACTTTTCCTCCTCCGCTTCAAAAATGATTAAGTCATACCAAAGACTTATAGATATTATAGAAGGCGCATGTGAAACAAAAAACGATTGTTCTTGGGAGCTGACATGACATTCCAATTTGTGCTTTTGCTGTCTTTTCAAGAATACAAATACTGAAATTTACGGTTATAGATGACGCAAAAAACGATTGTATTTGTCAGCTGACATTGGATGCATTGGAGATGCGGTATCTAGATATGTAGTGTCTCTGGTTATTCCCCTTATATAGACAGCATGCTGTTGTTTTGGGTACTCGCAAGTCACAATTGCTTACAATTACTCGGGGTGTCCCCCGAGGGCCGTCCATACGTATTCTGACAATGTCCAGTTATATGTTGGTCGTCCACATTTATACACATTTTTCTAAAGGTCCTTTTTTCCCAATCAAAAAACTAGCTTTTCCGTGATTTTTCGTAAACGGTCCCACTATAAAAAAAACTGCCAAATGGTTGGGATCGGAAATGCTGTAGACTATTGTAATCATAAAAATCAAGAAAAATTGGCTTTTTGAAATGTTTCCTACCAAGTTTACGCTCAAAATATATAACAATAATATTTAAAATGTTGCTATGATATTCCGCTTGAAGGATCTACAGAGAATAAACACTTTAAATTTTCTTTTAAATTTTAGAGGTTTTCGTAATTAAAGGCCTATACTCAGATAAGATAAATTTTTAGTTTGGTACGATATTTCACATGAATAGAACACCTTTTCATAATCATTCAGATTTCAAAGCTATTTACAACTGTTTCTATTCATGTAAAATATCGTAGCAAACTAAAAATTGATCTTATCTGAGTATAGGCCTTAATGGGTAATTAATCTCACAAAAAGAAAAAAAAAAAAAAATAAGAAAATTTGATTCAAACCAAGCTTATGCTCAAAATATCCAACATTAACACTTAAAATTTTGATATGATATTCCCCTTAAAAAATATAAAGGGAAATAACACTTTATTTTTTCTTTTTAATCTTAGACATTTAAGCCGAAATTTATCTCATATATTGCCCATATATTAACATTTTCGATTCTGAGGGCGATCGCGTGTCCACTAAATAAAGTCCGATCGTTGACAAGTTTTTTCTTCTATCTTTTGGGACCAAAACGAAACTTTTTCAGCCCGGTATTTTGAAATCTGCTTTTAAGGGCCAGTCTACTAAACATAGTAAACTATTGTCTGTACCTTTTTTCCTATGACAGGTGTATTAAATAGTTAATGGATTTGCACCAATTTGCTGGGGCAACTATATTATATACATAAACGAATTTGATTAAATTTGGCAGTATTCTTCATAAACAAACTTTAAATATTTTAACCAACTTTACAGAATAAAGTCAAAGTAAATTATCTTTAGATTTGTAATCAAAGAAAACAAAATCATTTTTCTCACATTTATTTGTTATACATTGAAAAGGGTATAAGGAAACAGAGTATTACATGCACATACTAAATAACCAACTGGAAATGGTCAGCTTCCCCCTTCTCTTCACTCCTGGTAGGCGGAAGCTTCACCACAACCATAACAAACACCTTTTAGAGTCTGGACCAGAAAAGGAAGACAGTAAAAGCAGCAGCAGCAGCAATTTAAAGACTATTAGAATTGATTATAATTAGTTTGGCTTTAGCAACAACTAAGACAACTGCTGCTTCCCCTGGCTCGACATAAGATGAAGTTATTTTTACTTAAACTGACATTTATATGATGGAAATTATTATTATTATGACATTCCATTGATTGGATAAAAAGCAAAAGAGGACCGAAAAAACAACACACACACACACACAGGCCCTAAGGCTGGGCAAAAGGTCAGTAAGTGGGTCCCTTTTTTTTTTTTGTTCTTTAGATAAGAAGAAGTCAGATGAGAATGTTGGGCACTCTTCTTTGAAAATTGTAATGAGCTGTGGAGTCCCAGATAAAAGCTGGTCAAGTAAACTTTTATACGAAATATGATTGAGAAGCCTTTTGGATGCCACATTCCTCACTTGGTTTAAGTGGTGACTTATTAATGGCTAACGCGTGTGTACCATGTAGGTACATGGTTCTTTTTTTCCAGGAAGGTCAACTGCAACTGTCAACAGAGCGGTTTCTGATGACTCATTGCCCAAGTTCAAATGTCACGACAACGACACACACAATTTTTTCCTGGTATCCCGATGGTGCCTGTCTTTTGGGTTTTTATTGAAAAACAAAACAATGAAGAAGGAGAGAAGAAGAGAATTAGACATGTGTAGGATTTGGGGAAAATGCCGTTAGATCAGTGAAAATGGTACTCACCCAGCATACTTTTTTTTGGAGACATTTAGCAATAATTTGCTAAAGCTTCTGAAGCCAACAAATCCTAAATTTCAAAGCTCTGTCCCTTAAAATGCTGTCTATAAAATTATGCTTTAAATTTCAGAATTTTTGCAGAAAGAGAAAATGAAATTGTTGCCTTTTCCTGCAATGAATTTCTTAACCCTTTAGAGTTTTTCTTCTGCCAAACTTGCAAATTGCTGTCCACTTTTCATGCGTTTGTCCTATCCCGAAATAAGGCCGAAAAAAGCCTGCCTGCCTATCGTTGTCAGTTTTCCTTTGCCTTTCGATGCCCAAAAATGTTGCCTGCCCTTTTTTCTTTTTATTTTTTCATCGTATCCGAAGCCCCGACACTGGCGTGTTGATATGTTTATCATTGTTATTATTTATGTTTAGATTTGAATGTCAATGTCGAATGGCAACGGCATCGACAACAATTCGTTACAAAGTTTTTTTTTTTTTGTTGTGAACTTTGAACTTTGTTGGCATTAAGTTGTCAATTTGTGTTTTGACTTTACTGAAACACATAAATTGTCGGCGCCAGGCAAAGGATTTATCTTGTACAACAATACAACTTACACAATCCAGACAAATTACCAATTGCCAAACAAGACACACAAATTATCTGCATTTGACTTGGCCTAATTAATTTTCTCATCATTGAATATGAAAGAAAGTGAAAAGGAGAACAGAAAGAAATATTTAAAAATAAAAATAAAAGTGAAAATGATTAAACAAGTTGAAGAAGTACAACAGCAAAACAAAAGAAATTAATTTCCATTGAAAATTCCAAATGCCACTTGGAACAACCAACAAGCAGCAGCAGCAGCAGCAGAAGAAGACAAACATTCGAGAGACAAAGAAATTTTTTAATTGATTTCACTTAAAGCACCAAAAAATACAGAGGACCTGTCTGAACGTTATCTAAGCCGAAGTGTTTATACTCTAGGTTTTAGTTCTTAAAATCAAAAAAGACAAAATTCGACGGCAAAGCCTACTGATGAAAGAGCTTTGAGTGTTGGGACTTTAAGTTATGAGACCACAGAGACAAGCTAAAATAACGATGACTTGTAAATAAATCTCATAACTTTCTTGGGCCTCAAGTCCGTATTTCGATTTGAACAATTACACCACGTAGAGAATATAACAAAAGACTGAAAAAGGAAGGTGTATGTGCTGTAACATTCACGAGACTTTGATGTTTAAGAGCTACTTAGGGACTGTTTAAGGACTGTTTAGTCACTGTCAAGTCACTGTGTAGTCACTGTTTAGTTACTTCTTAGTCACTGTCAAGTCACTGTTTAGTCACCGTTTAGTCACCGGTTTAGTCACTGTCAAGTCACTTTTTTGTCACTGTTTAATTACTTTTTAGTCACTGTCAAGTCACTCTCAAGTCACTGTTTAGTCACTGTTCAGTCACCGTTTAGTTACTGTTTAGTCACTGTCAAGTCACTTTTTGTCACTGTTTCGTCACTGTTAAGTCACTGTTTAGTAACTGTTTAGTTACTGTCTAGTCACTGTCAAGTCACTGTTAAGTCACTATTTAGTCCCTGTTAAGTCACAGTTTAGTTACTGTTTAGTCACTGTCAAGTCACTGTCAAATCACTGTAAGATCACCATCATGGACAGAATTTTTTATGAGCATATCCAATGTCTAATAATAACGCGAGTTGGAAGAGCATGGATAGCGGTTTTATGTATACGGGTGAGTCAAAAATCGCACTGGGATTCTTGATCGAAATAATTTTTCGTATTCTGGGTAAAATAGTATAAGTATTTTCACATTTGGCGAAATACACTTAAGGAAAGTCGATGAAAATTTACATTTAAAAATTCTTCAATTGTGCTATCAAACCAGGTAATAAAATATTTAAAAAATCTAAAAATTAACAGAATCCAAACTCATAACGCACAAAAAATTTTAAAATTTTCGGTCTCAAACAAAATAAGTAAACAAAAATAGCCGCACGGGATTTTTTTTGTCTTCTTTTCCAAAATTTGGTCTTGTATCAGTAATTTACTGTAATTAAGCTGTAAATGGGCAATCAAATAGTTCCAGAGTTATGGCCATTTTTCATTTATTAAAATTCACTTTTTTAGGAACTAACAATACAGATGTTTCGGAAGTGAAAATGTTTTGGTTTTAAGAAGATTTATTTGTTGAATAGAGTGTCCAGTTAGTTTGCATTCGAAACATAAAACCCAGTTAGTGATTTATTTATTTTATGTTTGTAAAAATGTGCCCACTAAAGGGGGGTAACTTTACGGTATCAGAAGGCTTGCCCTTCTAGCCATTCTTTTTAGTGTTTATCCAGCTCCATCGCAGGTCCTTTACCGTGGGCTGTTTCATGGAAAAACCACTCCGCCGATCGTTAAAATAATTTTTATGATGTTAGACTTCACTATATTTGACCACAAAAATTTTACCCTCTTAAAATTAAACATACTAAATCTGATATTGTTACAGAAAATTAATTTAAATAAATGAAAAATGGCCATAACTCTGGAACATTTGATGCCCATACACTAATACAGTAAATTACATACAAGCAAGTTTTCAGAAAATGAGACAAAAAAATCCCCCGGCATTATTGTTTACATTTCGCGATTTGAAGACCAAAGAAAAATTTAAAATTATTTAGTGTGAGTTATTTGAAAGCTTGAATTCAAATGTTAATAAAATTTTATTACCAATGGCTTTGGAAGCAAGCATTGAAAAAAGAAATTTTTAAATATTAAATTTTCAAACGAGCCGAATAAAGTGTATTCGCCAAAATGGTGAAATCTATATATTTACCAAAGGAAACGAAAAAAATCGATCCAAAACCAGGGGCGGTTTTCATGAATCACTACATATAATCCAAACTTTGCAGAAAAGTTCTTAAGTATTTCTATGGCTGTAGGGCAGGGGTGCCCAAGCCCATTCCGCAAGCCCCGCATTCGTTGTTTACAACAATTACACCCATCGCCATTAGTATCCCAAACACAATTTATTTCCGATAATTTTTAGGATACTACCCCATTGCGAGTCTTAAATTTCCATCATTTTAATGAATCAAATTTCTATTCTTTTAAGTTGGAAATATTTTTTTTTATGTTTTATTTAGCTTGATTTTTATCTGTGCTCTGACACTGAATGGGCCTTATATCTGAAATAATCTGGGCATTATGACCGAGTCCTATGTGAACCCATATCAATTCTGAGTTAAACTTCATAGTACACTGCGACAAATTATCATCTCACCGGGCTCTAAATATAAAATCTTCAAAATTCGTTTAAGGGTATCCAAAATAAGGAAAAGACTTAGGAATAAAAAGTTGGCTCATTTTTATTTTGGGGAAAGGCCAGAACGCTTCAGCTCATTCCCTTTCCCTCACCAAATATACACTTGACCATTAAAAAGTAAACGCAAACACACACACACAAACACACAAACATTCAATTCGAGAGAAGAACAGGCGTTATGACCAAGTGGGCCTAATTGACCATTATGTGGGCCTCAAAAGTAGAGACGAACAGTTTGAAATTGAAGAAGAGGCCTAATTAAAAAGTAGCGTGAAATACAATTTGGCAATCCAACAAATAAATAACCATAATGGGAAATGTACGAGTGTATCAGCGCACCCCAATGAAAGTGAAACAGAAATGAAGTGGACTTTAAAAAGCATAACAAGATGGAGAGACGGATAAACTGTTGGCATTATTATGTCTGGGGGATTACACTTGAATTTTAGTCCTCCGCCTCTGACCTGTCTTAACTTATGGAAAATGGAAAAATACCAAGATATGAAATGTCTTGTACGTGCTTCTATGGAAATTTCTCAAATTAGTTGCACCAAAACACACAAACAAATGAAAAAAGCATTGTTTTCCATTTTGTCATTAATCATGGAACATGTCGGTGCACAGAAGTCACTCAGCAAGAGTCCCAGATTTGTGGGTTGTCAAATAAAAATTCGTTAAGGCTCATTTGTTTTTTGAAAAGTAAAGACCAAAGAATGTTTTTGTAAGGTCACACTATGTTGTTGTCCTTTGAAAATCAAAAAGGAGAAATGCTGCGAGCACTACACGGGAGGATGCAATACTGAAGGAAGTCTAGTTTAATGAGCGAGTAAACTTATATTTGTGCCGTGGCGCATTTTTATTTTATGGCATTACTTAGCTCAAAACAATGTATCGCTCACTTGATAACTTGTTGAATTTCAGTCGATAAGCCATTAGTATGTAAGAGAAACTTTGCTCCGTCGACACCGCTTTTGTCAAAAAATATCTGTAGATAATTTTGGGTCAGCTGTTCGCAGTCACTTACGCCCCCTGGATACAATTCGGAATATGGTTGTCTCGCACTAACCACATTGATTTCCTACTAGCACTATAAAGTGTCTTTTTGGGCACTATCCAGCACTATCCACTATACCAGCATAATTGAGAGGCATCTTTTTGACACCAAGCGAGTACAGCAGGGATCCCCAAGAAGAGAGCGCTAAAACGTGACTGTGTCTCTCTCTAACACACAATGAAGTATGACTTCGGCAAGCATTCTGCAAGTAAGTTCGTGCTCCCGGGCCTATCGCTGGGGAACTCTGGAGTACAGAAATTCATTACTCCCTCGCTCTTGCTCTCTTTGATACAAATATAAGGAGTTGGGAGAGAGTGAGTACGGCTACCTTGAAAAGCTTTCTTACGGCTAGCTACTTCACATCTGGCTCCCAATAGCTGGTAAAGTTGACCGGTCATAAGAGGTAAAATGGGTACGAAGACAAAAAGCTTAAATGTGAATTATAAGTGCTAGCGTGAGCGGTTCACTACATTTAAATCTCTTTACGCACGCTTCGGGAATATCATTTTTGAAGCGTTTTGCGTAACGCACGACTCTTGCACGATTTAAGGAGGCATCAGGAATGATCACGCTTTTCCATATTATCGCTAATGCTAAGATTTTCAATATTACAGGGTTTGTCTGGAAACGAACTATTGGACTATCTTGAAATTTAATAATTGAATTCATTTCCGATTACATTTTTAATTACACGAGAGGATGATAATCTAAATTTTTTTTGTTTCTGCAGGATTGGGCATATTGTGATGAAATGGGTCGTGTCTTCAATGCAGTTGAGATTGCACAGGGAACATACGTTGTGTGTTGAGATGGAGCAATTTGCAGCGTTCACGGAAAACGAAGGAAATAAGTGATACGCTGCATTTGTCCTCAAAGTAATTGTTTAATCCCAAAGAGAGATTCAGGCGCTTTAAAACATCCTGCTAGAGCTATTGTAGGCTTGGTCAATAAAGTTTGCACGATTTCTACAGTCAATGCTCAGATTTGTGCACCTTAGCCAAAGCGCTCCAAACGGCAAAGCAGTGAGCTCGACGCTCCAATAAAAATTATGCTGTAGTGTATACCAGGCGACTCTCGGGAAGGTCAAACGTCTTTCTCATGTATCCAAAATGTGAGCCCAGATTATGCGTAAAAAGCGAAGTAAAGTTCGTAGTTCGGCAAAAGACTTTTTTTTTATTTCCTCATATACCCTGAATCCGCACATCTGAGAACCATAACACATAATTGAACGTGCTTCAAACATTCGGTATTTGACACTAAGTGGGGCGTACTTTTTATCCAAAAGCGTATTCCATGTACTATTAAGAGCTTTATTAGAATCTCTAATTTTTGCCTGCATTTCTAAGTTCAGCGACATGTTGGGGGACAGAATAATTCCCAAATAACCCGTTCGATTATTGCTGAATTCATGTGCCATTTCCCCATCTAAAATCCCCAAATAAAATTTTAATTCTTGCAAAAACTATGCTATTTTTCAAACGTTTTCAAATTTTCAAAAAAAATGCAATTTTTACACGAGTTTAAATATAAAAATCAATTTCTGTTAGCAATTTACTTCTTCTATACTCTAGTCCACAGAATTGGTTAGATTACAATCAGAGGCTATGTCTACCCGATGCTTCTCCCTTTCCCATGCACGCCCCTGACTTGACTGCATAGCCGGCATGGTTAGCACACAAAAAAGAATTGACTCTACACTGAGAAAAAAAAACTATCTAAAATCTATTTCAGAAGAATTTTGCTCCCTTTTGAAAACAAAATTGAAAAACCTTGAAATGAGCTTAGAAATCTCAAAAACAGAATTTAATATCTCTCAATTCATCAACCCGGCTCCAAAATTTTTTTAAAGCTTAAGGTTATACAAATCGTATAATTTAAAACGATTTATTTTTAAATTAAAAACAAATATATAAAATTTTCGATTGCAATGTAACCCGCCTCACTGAAACTCGAACCACGGCCTTGTTGTTCTAAGGCACAGCTGACGAATTTGCACCGTAAATTTCTGCCAGCTGAGATCTTATCCTGCAACTGGTGGCGCATAAAAAGTGACGGCTGTGTGTTTAGTGCAGCGATGGCCACCGAGAGCTAGGCCAAAAAGTGATATAGTTTGCTTCGAACTCTGTCGAGCGAATGACGCCTTTCTGCTCTTTTGGTCTCAGCTTTGGCAAGCGTTCGGGTCATGTACGTGTGAATAGCGAAATGTTTTCGGCCCCGGGCAGAAACCAAGGGCCTTCACTGGTTTAGTGCCCTCAGGAGGTGCTGAGCTTAAATCCCAGTAAAGGCGGGATAAAAATGAATATTTTTACAAGTTTTTCAAAAAGAAGAACTTAAGAAACCCCTCACCTAAAAATATTCTTTTTCATTTCATCTGTATTTCAGATGACGTAAATTATTTCGACACAAATACCTCATTTAAATAAGTCTGCTGTGGAGGAGCAGTTTAAAAGTGAAGTTCGACATAAAAATGGATTTTCTGGCGCTCTGGAAACCAGTCTAAAAATATTAAATTCTTTCATCTTAGTCCAAGATTTCTGGATTTATATTAAAACTAAAAATACAATGTTGGATTGAGATTATCTCGTCTCTGTCAACTTGGTTTCGAGACGTTAATTTTGATTATAGTTTGCTTGTTTTCTCAGTGTACGAGTCGCTCTCTTAAATTGTTGTCGCTTGCTCTTGCCCCTGGCTATGATCGTGCCTTCGTTCGTGTGTTCACTGAACGCTGATCGTGTGCGCGCCCTCTCTCTCTCTCTTGCTCTGTCTCTCTTTCTGCGACGCCCGCGCATAGCATATTCAAGTCGCCGCCTCATTCCATAAACAACTGTGAACGTGAACGGTAACGGTGCGTGCGTACGTCTGTGCAAGTGTACCAAAAACGCTAGCTAAGATCGATCGCTAATACTTGATGTGTCTGTGTGTGTGGTGCTGGTGGTCTTGGTCTGGTCGCATCTGTGAAAGAACGGGCCAGAGTGACATGAAAACAGCGTTTTCATTTCTATTTCAGTGGTTTTTGTGTGTTTTCTGCGAGACATGTGCAATCGCCAGAAACGTGCATAACTCTACATTAGTTTCAAACAAAAATAACGAAGAAAAGAACACAGTTTTTGGGCTTTGACCCTATTTGAGTGCACATATCTCTGTGTGAAAGGAAATGAGCATTGTGCAAGCTGCATACATTTTGATAACAAAATTATTGTTATTAATTTTTGTTTTTTGTTTTTGTTTTTTCAGTGCATTTTAAATAATTTATTTTGTTTTGTGTGTGCGAGTAATTTCTTTGTGAAGAGCAAATCAAAATCCATGTGTAAAATAACAACAACAACAACAACGATACAATGAAAGGCAACAAGCGACAAGAAAACTTTAAGCAATTAAACAAAATTTAGATAGAAACACAAACTGGATCACTCCAGAAAAACAACAACAACAACGACTATTTATTGATATGCAAATTTCATCTCCAATAATTTGGTATTAACCCACAAACAAAACAAACAACAACAACAACCTCAACTTGTCTTCGAACGTCTTCTCTTTCGCCCGGGATATTAAAACCAGCAAAAGTAAGTTGATTATATGAATAATATATATCTATGCTATATACAGACAGACAGACAGACATATACACGCATATGTTTTATAATTTTCTTTCTTTTAAAAACATGTTTTTAATGCAAATTCAATTGAATGGAAGTTGAGCGAAATTTCGTAGGTTTTCTTTTTTGTTTTTCGACAGTTGGGCAAATCCTAGAGGGAATTTCCATCGACGTTTGCGTGGGCGTGGGATGGGAGTGGGATGGGCGACGGGTGACAACGTTGGGTTTTTGAGGGGAAAGAAAGTGAAAATTTTCACACGCGAGAATTTTTATAAAATCGATTTTAGGTGAAATTTTGCTAAACCCTTAAAGCTATTTTTCGTTTTAAAAAACTTAAAAAAAAGCTAAGTTCTAGACTGAAAAGTTTTTGATAAATAAAACCCCATGTAATGGTATTTTACACAGAGAAAAGAAAACTTATTTCTAAATAAAGCAGAGCTCAAGTACGAAAAATGTAAATATTGACACGCCAATTCAAACAAATTATGAACTGCAATTCCGAACTAAATATAACATAAAACACTTGTCAAGCATACACTCAGCGAATGGATCTTGAAAAAAGAGGATCTTGAAAAGGATCTTGAAAACTTTGCACTTAAAGTAAACTTAAATTATGGCTGTAATCCTTAAAACTCAGTTTTTTCTTCTTCACTTTATTTTCGGTGGATTAAATCGAATTTGTTTAGTGACCGGGTGTAGCCCAGCGGTTAGTGTGCTGGCCTGTTATGCGGGAGGTAGTGGGTTCTATCCCGCCTCGCTGGAATATCTAAAAAAAAGTTTTTTCTTTCTTTAGAAAAAAGCTTTTACACATCCGGTCACCTGTGTAGTATAACTAGCCATGAAAACCTATAGAAAAGTTATCGATATTTTGGATGGACGATAAGTGTTATTTATTGTACCAATATAGGCGATTATCGATATTTTTATAAATGATATATCAGAAAAAACGCAAAGGCCAAGCAAACTTTGCTTTGACGAAGTTTTTAAACCTTGCAAATGTTTTAATACATCAGAGTTTACGAACGATAGCATTAAAACATTCAAATAAACAATTTTCTACATAAAACCCACTTTTCGACCGATAGTAAGACCGATATAAGATATAGTCATCCGATTTTGACCAAAACTTCAAAATCTGTGTAAAAGCGTATAAAACTAATAATTGCTGAAGCGGGAGGCGTTTACATTAAAAACAAACAAGTTTTTCTCACAACGACCCAATTTTCGACCGATAGTTCCTTTGGCAGCTATAAGAAATAGTTATCCGATCCGGTGAGTTCCGACATATGAGCAGACTGCAGTAAAAAGAAGACTCTGTTCAAAGTTTTGCAAGGGTATAAAAATACTATGGTAATTGCAGGATCAATTTGTCATAACAAGACTAACGATTTTGTTCTGCAATAAGCGTATAGAAAAAAACGAACGTTTGTTTGTTGAATTGGCAAGACATCCTGACGCTACATGTACAATATACTTATAAATTATTGCGCCAGTCACAAAAATCCTTGAAAAATTTCGTTCAGAAACCATGGTTCTAAAATGAATTTCTTCATTAAACTAGATCCAGGTACGGTATTTCGCCATTGATTTTCTTCTCTTACACGTTATTTCCCACGGTTTCTTGGTGAGATTTTCTTCGCCTATTCGTCAAATTCTTCGTAGAAAAAAAAATAAATTTTTAAAATACATATAAAATTGTTTTTTTTTTCAGTCCTGTTTAAAAATACGAAATCATTAAATGTCTTTAATATTTGAGATCAATTTGCACTGGCCAGCAGATTATTCTGGACCGATGGGTTCTTGGTGAAATTTTCTAAGAGTTTTCCGTAAATTTCGTGTTTGCTTTAAGTATGCTTTGTTGATTAAAAACTTTAAACTTTAAGCTTTAGAAAATATCGATATGTGGATATAGCCATGTTTTTGGATTTGATATATCAATAATGTAAATTTTAATTTTTGATAATTTCGATTTTGAAATTTTGAGAAATATCAACAACCCTAGTTCGGATTCGGCGTTCAACTGTAGGTCCTAACCCTTCTAACGCTTTCTCTTGTGCGAAAAAGAATAAGCACACACGCTAAGATGTTACAAGAAGCCTGGCTTGGCCCCTTTGGGTCTGTATAGTCTGGGTATTTTTAGGCGAGGAGATTGAGTAGACTTAGGTGAACAGAAAAAACCAAATACATACTAGGATCGAGAACTTTGTAAGATTAGCTAGACTTTTCAATCAATATTTTAAGCCGAACCTTAACCAGACACCGGATTTGTTTAATTTCTAACCTTTCGAACCTGAAAACACATTAGATTCGAGTGAATGATCGGCTAACAAACGATCTTTGAGTACAATATTTAAAAAAAATTGGTAGACTCAGAAAAAAATTACTGGTGACATGGTGACATGACATAACCCCCAAGGATTTATCGCCCAAAATTGATTTGTCCGTTTTACTATCGGTCGCAACCCCCATAAAATTTTTCAGGGGCTTGTGATTGCCCGACAAACTTATATTGAGTGGATCGCATCTTAAATAACAATAGTCAACAAAATGTATTAGTCTGCTTATTGGGTTTGAAACCTTTTTTTGAAGTATTTTGGAACTCTGAGTTCA
Source organism: Lordiphosa clarofinis (assembly GCA_018904275.1). Lineage (NCBI taxonomy): Eukaryota > Metazoa > Arthropoda > Insecta > Diptera > Drosophilidae > Lordiphosa > Lordiphosa clarofinis. The sequence goes on along the minus strand of JAEIGQ010000077.1, from coordinate 443,589 downwards.
AAAATAACCATTTAAATATTTTCAATCTTGTCGTTCTCCAGATATAGGCGGGTCATGCCACATAATTTTCTATGTCTACTGAACAAATAGCACGATTCAACTTTTCTTTCTTGGAAATGAAGGTTGTACGTTGCCATTAGATTTACTTCATAGTGATATTTGACTTATTGTTACATCTTCATATGCAAATGCAATGATATGTGACGATCACGACGATTTGCCCGACACAGAACAAAATTAAAGTTTTTAATTTAATAATTTCAAATATTTATTACAACTTATTTTTAAAAGAATGTAAGATTGCAGAACGTATCTAATTACACCAAACATTGGAACAAAAACAATTTTGAGCCATTATTTTAACATCAATAGATAAAAAAAGGCATTTACTTTTGAATTCATATACTCCTAGCAAAGTGAATTCAATTCGAGTAAATCCATTTCCATCTTCAGGGACACTTACAATGTAACATTGATTTGATCAAGAAACTAAAAAAATTGCTTACACGATTGTTCCGTGTAGTTGAATACTGACTAAATGTTTTGTCAGTAAGTGTGTGTATAGGTGCGCGCATTTTTCCGTGTCCGTTTTGTAGTTAAGTCTCTGTCACTGTGTGTGTGTCTATAATATATAACATCTCTAAAGTGAAGCGTTTGCAGTAGTGGTTTTCTTGCTGTAGGATTGTTGTTCCTTCGAAGTTCGGCGGGTGTCCACTCTCCATCTTGTTCAAAGTTTTGATTTTGTTGTACAGATCACATTGCTCCTTTCGGCTATGGGTACTGTGGCTGACTGTATATCTTGTTTATTGTAGCAGTCAGAACAAAAATATTTGAGAGACTTGTAAGTTTTAGGTTGTGGTTTCTTTTTTGGAGGTTGGTTTATCGTTATTCTTAATCAGAGATTTGATTTTATGTGTTTGTTGTTTTTTGATCGAATCAATGTTGCATTCTAATTTAAAATTGTTTAATAGTGTCCCTAAATTCGATCTTTATGATTTCATCAGATAATCGATACATAATGCTAATTCTCTAGACTCTTTCTTCAATGTTCGGGTTAAGTCATGTCTCCGATCGGGATAGAATTTGATTGGTTCTTAAAATTATAGGTATGTTTCGATTTTGAATGTACTTAAATTAAGAATTAAACAGAATAAAAATCGAAAAACAACTGTAAGTAATAGATTAGATTGAACGATATTTAATCTAGAACTTTTCGTGCTTACAGTAAGCAAAAAAATTTTTAGCAAACCGCTGTCTTAAATAATGTAAAAATTTCATAGATTGAGACAAAATAAACTTAGAATGCAAGCAACGAAAACCTTTTCACAACTAACACTACACAACACTGAGAGAGAGAGAGAGAGAGAAAGAGAGAGAGAGACTTTGAGATGAGCGCAGCACCAGCATTGCATTCAGCTTCTAACTCCAGGTACAGAGTATGTTATAGTCGGGCTTGACCGACTTTCTCACTTGTTTTTACTGATAAGCAATATTTTAGCGAATAAGTTGACCGAAGGAACTTAGATGGACACACTAGTCAGCCCTCAGGTTGAAACAGAAACAGATTATGGAATCCGTGGGCTTCGCTTGACGGCTCTCTGATCTGTGACAAGCTTTGTTGCTCCCCATTGCTCATCCCCATAGAAGAGTTTTTCTAAATGGTCTATTGAACCCGCTGACCTTCATGTTGGCACGTTATCAGTGGCAATATTTTGTGAGCATTTGCTGATGCTGCTGCTGAGGATGATGATGATGAATGATGTCACACTCTGAAGCCAAACTGATCATTTCCGCTCGCCAAACCATAAACCAGACACCCAACTAATTGCAGTTAACTCTGACTGAAAATCGGTTTCAATGTTGAAGTTCAAATGCCGCACATGGCCAGACCGAAAGTCATTATCGGCATTAGAAAGTGTTACAAATGGCACGCAAATTAAATTAGGGAGACTCGCACGCATTCACTGCGAATGTCAAATGAAATTAGCGCGACAAAAACACACACACACACGAAATCTGTTTCCATGGTGGAGGGGGGGAGGGGTGGAGGGGTGGCGATAAATACTTAGTTGTGAAATTGATTTCCATGTACATATCCAATCAAAGGCCACAGCATCAGCAAACAGAACAAGAATTTGCAATTGGTACGTGCCTCAGGCAACTCCGATAAAAGTGACCTCCCATTTCCGTTATTGTTTTTTTGGGAATTTACGAGTAATTCCATTAATTTCTAGAAAACACTCACCAATTCGGGTTTGCAGCTCATGTAGCCACTGAATGGAAATGTTGGAAACTGAAATAAAAAAGGATCAAGTTGAAAATAGGCAAAATGGGTTCTGTTGGTTAACTAACTAGCTTAAAGATTCCTAAATGATAGGCCACATTTTAGATGCTTTTCGAAATATCGACAACAAAAAGAAGTCGATAGAACTTTGCAGCAACGGGAGCTCCATATACACAGCATAACTGGGCAAACATAATACTTATTACACCACATAACGTAAACATTGCATTTCTTAAGCAAGACATTTCTAGAAGTCCTTTAGCTTACACACCGCATACTGTAAATACCGCATTCCTTAAGCACAGTAAACACCGCATACCTTATCTTTATAGCATTCCTTAAACAGCGCATACCGTACGAACTGCATTCTTTAAACACCGCATACTGAAAACACCGCATTTCTTAAGCTCCGCACACCTTATATTTAGCATACCTCATACACCACATACCATAAAAAGCGTTAAAGAAAACACCGCAAGTCTTAAACACCACATACCGGAAACACCGCATATCTAAGAACATCATGCCTTTTTTTATCATAGTTAATACGCCGCATTCCGTTTACTCTAAATTCCTAAAACAACGCATATCGTAAACACTGCCTACAGTAAACACAGAATTCATTGAACACTGCATATCGTAATCACCGCTTTCCTTTTATTCCAGTTACCTTTTATTCAACATACCTCATATTTCATAAAACAGCGTTACCAAAAACACTGCAAACCTTATACACTGCATGCCATACAATCAGCATTCCTTAAACACCGCATTAATTAAACACAGTGTTAAACACTGCATACCTTTTACACAGGATTTCTTAAGCTAATTCTGCAATTCTAAAAACTGCATACCTTAAACACCTCATATTTAATACTGCATACCTTAAACTTCGCATTTATATGAACTGCATTCCCTAAACACCTCATATTTAATACTGCATACCTTAAACACCGCATATCTAAAAACTGCATACCTTAAACATTGCATATCTAAGAACTGCATACCCTAAACACCGCATGCCTAAGAACTGCATAACTTAAACACCGCATATCCTCAACTCAAACACCTCATATTTAATACGGCATAGCTTAAACACTGCATATTTTAAACATCGTTTATCTTCCAATTGAGAAATCCGCCGCCGCGCTAAGGCAGCAAACTTTCCTTTGCTCAGAATTTGACTATGGTTCTTCCGATCTTTACCAATCTTTCGGTTATTTACTTGAATAATTAGAAAAGTGTGTCACGGTCCCCAAATTTTAAAACATTTAGAATTTGTTCCCCAAATACTAAAAAACAATATAGAAAGAAACCTGCCACCAAAACTGAACAAAGAGTCATAAAGTATGAAAAAGCAGGCATTTTGTTCCCTAGATACCTGGCTGGGATTTTTCAGAGCCTTGCAACTAAACCTAATCCCCCCATTGACAATATTCGGCATTCTAAATATTTATTCATTCTAGCATTTCGATTTGAAATCAATAAATTGAAATGAAAATATTTCATGAGAATACCCAGTGTGTTGTGTGAATATTTTTTCTAGTTTATTTTAATATAATATTTATGACATTTTGGTCTCTTCAGATTTCTTCAATGAAATCGATTTGTTATGGTTTGCCTTCATATTTTATGTTTTTATGCTACGGCAACACATAAATTGCTCTTTTACATTTTTGGTCGCTTGTAATAAGCTCATTGGATTATGTTGTTGTTGCTGTAGCCGTGGGCAGTTGTTGTAGTTGTTGTTGTCTGTCATAAAATGGAAAACCCCAAAACGCAACATACTGCATAATAAACAACGACAACAACAATAACGCTTAAAACACTGCGCCAACATGCAACCTAACTAACGAAACACAGCACCAACCAACTCAAAAAAAAAAAAAAAATGAAAACCCGACCAGAGAAGAAAAATATGTATGATAAAAATGCCAAAAAGCCAAACGAGAATTGTCAACCAAAACATCGCTGCCCACCGCAAACAGCTGTAACGGACGGCGCGCCGTTGGTGGCTCCTGCCCTAGCTGGCGCTAACGGCGCATCCCGACAGACAATGTGGGGGGAAAAACACGCGTTTTAATTTTTGCAAACACCCAAAAACTGCAATGCACAATGCAAAACGCCCAAATGCCTTTACCCTCTTGTACCCCATACAACAAATTTTGGGGCAAAAAAAAAAAACGACCAGTTATCGTGGTACAAAAACATATGCTTTCACACTTGCCATACTTGCCATAGAGAAGGAAGGTAAGAAGGGGGTTAGAGAACAGGTAACACAACGCCGCTATAAGAGGCCACCTACAAATTTGTCATATTTGGTGAAACAGAAAGTGAACAAAGAGGTGATAGTTGAGCATCTCAAAGCGTATTCCAAACTTAACTAAATTCGTTTTGGAATCCAATCCAATAAAACTTATTTTTAAATCGAGTAAACGAAAAATTGATTACCATTTGCAATATTAACTTAATTAAAAAATTCGATTACCATTAACATGAATACCATGATTGTCAAATATATATTCACAATATAGTCTAGTAAGGTCGAATCAGATCTTGTAGGCCAATGAATTGGACCAAACGTGAGATTGGTCCATGGTTTCACGTGCCATGTGACACCGTCTTGCTGAAACCACATTTCAACCAAGTCCAATTCAAGTCCATTTTAGGAAAAACAAAAAGGCCAAGCTAACTTCGTCTTTGCCGAAGTTTTTATACCCTTGCAAATGTTTTCAAATATCAGAGTTTAAGATCGCCAGCACTAAAACAATCAATCGGGTCTCTTGGTAACATAAAACCAAACAAAAAAAAAATAAATTTTTTTTCGACCGATAGCTACCGACAGCTATAAGATATAGTCATCCGATCCGGTCGGTTCCGAAATTTTAGCAGGACAAAGTTTCAGCTCGATAGCTTTAAAACTGAGAGACTAGATTGCGTAGAAACAGTTAGACGGACGGACAAAGCTCAATCGACTCAGCTCGTCGCCTTGATCAAGAATATATATAGTTTATAGGGTCGGAAATGATTATTTCTATGCGTTGCAAATTTCTGGGCAAGGGTATAAAAAGGCGTGATTGTCCTTAACACTCACGAGGCTTTGATGAAAACATGATTTAAGGGCTTAATTTTAAAATCAGAAGCTCTTTGAATTGGATATAAAAAAAGGGAGTTCAAGTACCAACTAACTTTTAATAAGCATCGTTTAATCACTGTTAAAACACTGTTAAGTAAGTGTTCAGTCACTGCTTAGTCACTGTTTAGTCATTATTTAGTTACTGTTCAGTCACTGTTTAGTCGCTGTTTACTCACTGTTCAGTCACTTTTTATGCGTTGCTTAGTCACTGTTAAGTTACTCCTTAGTCACTGTTAAGTCACCGTTTAGTCACTGTTAAGTAATTGTTAAGTAACTGTTCAATCACAGTCACTGTTTCGTAAATTTTTAATCACTGTTGAGTCACTGATTCCTCTTTGTACCACTTTCCTCCTCTTTTCCCAATCTTTCACTCCTCTTTCACAGCGTCACGTGACGCTGAAATCAAATTTAACTTCTACTAAGATCACCGTAATTAAAGATGTTCCACATCAAAAAGGTCTGTAATTATTGCATGGTACTTTACTGTAACTTTACGATTTTCACTATTTTTGAATAAGGTTCAAAGATGCCGCCCTCCCACAAATCGTACCAAACAGTGCTTTTTCCAGGGTGCATTGGCAGCCTTTATACTGGCTGCTCTTCAAACCAAATTCGGCAGTTTTGTTTATTGGCGTTCCCAGTGAGCATAAAAAGTCGCATAAAAAACTGTATCTTTGTTCTTCAAAAGGCGTTGTGGAAGATCACCCAGCTTCAAATCTTGTCCCCAATTGTTGACACTGGCCGATACAGCAGCAATATTCTTCTATGATCGCGTTCTCCCCAGACGGAATGGTGGCTTAATGAACCATAAAGTTAACCTAATGCGAAATCTGGTGACAATAAAAAAATAATTTTAAATAGCTTGTTCGATAGGTCAATTATGACGATCATAAAATGGACGTAAACTACGAAAGCCATTTATCACAGAGCACGAGTTTTGATTTAATTCATTGAGTTGCAAAAGCTTTTAGTTTGTTAGTCTATTAAAGGTGAAATGGCAAACCTTACTGAGCATATTTGGCATGTTACGAATCACGCGTGAGGTGTCAAATAATGAACACTGAAAAACCAAATTGCATACACATTACCATGAGCAAACGAAAAATATCAAATTAATTATAATATTGACCTGATTAAAATGAACTTTATAAAAATATTAATTTTCTCATTTCATTTGGTAGGAAAATAACCTGTTTCTGATCCAAAATAATAAAATTTACTTAAAGGGATATTAAATAGTTGAAGAATGATCCTAAAAATGTTCAAATGATTTGTTAAAAAATATCGATTTAAAATTTTTTTAATATCAATTTTAATATTGGAATACAATTGATATGAAAAATATCTATAAAATTGCTCAGATGGGGATATTACTCAACAAGCATTGTTCAAAACAAAAAGAGACTGGACTATTTGTTACCCGAGCCTCCAGTTAGGCTGACTCTCGGCACTATCCGGCCCTGGGTGAGATGTGTGGGTTGGGAAAGGGAAGGTATTGTGTAGGAGTTGGGTGTGCGTGAGGCTACTTATAGCAGGCTTGTTCTAAAATATGTTTGAAACTCTCCCTTAAGAGAAGAAAGCGCGTAATTTTTCTGTACCAAAAGTTTCGGAAGGAGATGAGATGAACTATGGAGTGACACCTTGTCCACCTTCATAAGACACAAAAACCAGCTGAACTGGGATAACACTATCACTGATATCTAACAACTTAGCTGCCCTGAAACTTGCAGACACTTTTCACAAGAAACGCAGTAAGACTCTGGGAACTGAAACTGCACAAACACTTAACAGAAAACTTCATAAGCTCACGAATGGAATGGCAATTTCAAAACAATTTTCCTGAAAAAAGTGAGGACTGAAAACTGGAGAAAATGCTAATCTAATATGGAATTCTTCTTCGACTAAGGTAGTAGATGTACAACAGAAAACCAAGACCAGCGCAATTGTCTGTCACATTTCTCAATCTCTCTAGCGAAGACTGTGTTTACACTGTGGATGTTCGTACCTAACTACTATTTATTACGATTTCCTTCAATTGCAACTGCAAAGAGTTTGATATGGTTAACAAAGTTTGATGTTGATAACACCAGATTAAATATAGTGTAACACTGATGTATAGAGAGTCTTCCGGCACTTTTGTATCTACTGTGTATACATCAGCCCTCTGCGGCAGCGACGCGTAACGACGTCGACACACAGACAGTATACGACAGAAGCGGCAAGAGCTCTCAGACAGCATTTGGTGGGCAGTGCTCCGTCCCCCTGGGGTTTCTTGAAAATCGCGACTTCGGCTCGTCGGCCTGGCGCGGGCTCACAGTTCTTTGCAACATCTAATGATGGCTAAATGAGCTCGCTCTCTCGTGGCTAATCACACACACTGAAACCCCAAATGAGCATGTGTGATTTGCCGGCCCCTGGTCTAGAGTCATCCTAGGTTCTGTTATGAAGGAAAAGCAGGACCTTTCGGCTTTAATAGCTTATCATTTTATCGTTCAGAAACATTCAAATTCAACTAATTTAAGTCATTTAGGCATATCGACTGCAAAGTTGCACAAGTGCCTTTGTCTTTATCAAACAGAGCTGCACATCGCTCTAGAACCGAACCAACTTCAGGTTTTTTAAATCGAAATTTCCACTTTCTCTATGTAAACAAAGGGCTTTACAGGCTTGATGTCATTTTGATGGTTGTTTCTCTCAGTGTGACTCTTTAAATTTCATTAAATGTGGCGGTTATTTTGCTTGTCGCCTGGACCACTTTTTGATGCACTGACTGTACGTGTGTGTGTGTCCCACTCGCTCAACCGAATCCTGGAAACTGTTGTTTTTCGGTCTCCACTTGGCATGCACTTTACATGCGGGTGAAAATGAAGTGCTTGTCACATTTGCGGTTGACAACGTTTAATTTGCAGTTTTTATTTTTTGCCCTGCCGAAAAATGGAAAATAATTAAATCATTTACCGAAAAAACCGAAATGGAAATAGAAATGAAATGTGTAATAAAGTGTAGTAAAAACAAAAGAGAATTGTAAGCGGAAGTAGCAGCGAGGCATTCAGCTGTGACGACGACGACGACGACGACGACTGAAGCTTTGGCTTATATCAGCGGCAGAACCAACGGAAGAAGGAGGCTCTCCGTAGACGGAGGAGGAGGAGGCATCATAAAGAAAGACGAACGACGACTGTCGGCCATGGAGTGTAATGTAAATTACGAGCGGAGGCAAACAAGAACAATAAAATGTGGAAAAAAAGCATTGTAATAGCTGCAACAACATCAAATGAAGCAGCCAAGCGGCCGTTGGGTCGGTGCACCTGTACGCCCGCTGCTGCCCCAACTGTGTTTACTGCTTCCGCTTGCCAGCGACTACAACATTGACCACAAAAGCGTATCATGCTCCCGCCTTTGCCCGTTGACGCAACGTCGGACGTTCGTCGACACTTTGACGCATCGCTGACTTTAGGCGGGCGGTGCGTGCTTCTAGCTTCGCTTTGGTCCCGGCGATGACTCAGCGCCCAACTCCCATCCTCCACCTCCACCCCCCCAAGTGCTAGCTTGGCTTGATGTGAGTCGAAACGCTAGACTGCACATTATGGATGGGACAGGTAGAGCGGCGCGATTCTAACGGCGCTACCACTAAAAGTGGAAAGAAGCGGGGGGAGGGGAAGCTTATTAGCTCAACAAGTATTTGAAAAAAGGGACACTTTTTAGCATCAATTGAGGTATAAAGCAGGTTCTTATCAAAGTCACGCCATTTTGGGTACGATTTTATGTTCATTTTATTTTGTGAATAAAATGTTCTATAAGGGTTTGAGGTGTTTGAGGTGTGATGAATTTAAGGTATGTGGCTTTCAAAGTGGTTAAGGTATGAGGAGTTCGAAGAATGCGGTGTTTAGGGTATGCGATTTTTAAGAAAGACGCTGCTAAATGTACTTAGGGAGGGCAGAGCTTAAGGTAAGCGGTGTTAGAGCTATGCTGAATTTAAGGTATGAAGTAAGAAGATAGTGCCTTCTATCTGATAACTATTTGACCCTGTCGTAGAGTAAACTCACCACAAAAACCTCAAATTTTCAAAAATTGTTTCTCTAAGTGTATTTCACCATCTACTCATAACTATTGCATAATCTGTTCAATGGAGGTCAACGGGTATTCCGCTATATTTTAGATATTCTGCAATTTATAGTGGACTTCGATGACAATTGGACAATGTTGTGTGCCCTCCCTTGCTCACCGCCCGCCCTCGCCACGCCCTCTCAAGTCATTAAACTCTGTTATCATATTGTTATTTTGCTTGTTGCCTGCGGTTGGCTCGCCGGCTGGCTGCAATGTTGTGTGTATTGTGGTTTGCCTAGACTAAACTCATTATTTTCATGATTTATCCAACTGGCATCATCTCTCACGTTCCACGTGGTCGTGATATCATTTGGGGGCCCACCCAGGGTCTCCCTCTCTCTCTATCTCTCTCTGTGTTTAGTCAGCACCATCAATTCAATTGCTTGGACCACAAAATCATTGACAGCAACAGCAGCAGCAGCAGCAGCAACATCAACAGCGGCAGCATAAAAAAGTTAACAAGTTGCTGCTGCTGCCTCTGCAACATCAGCAACATGTCATGTCCGTCTACCCAACACCCGTTAACGGAGGGCGCCATACGGTTCATGGGAATCCGCTCCAGAAGATGCCACCAAGAAGCAACAGCTGCAGCTGCAAACTTTGGCCCCGCTTCATTTGCTTGGCATTGGCGTGGGAGGATGAGGGGGTATGGCTGGCAATTTGCTTGCTCTTGCATTTCGCTGTCGCAACAAATTAACATAAATTTCTCACATGATTTCCAACACTGCGACGGCCCCCGCAAAACAATGAGAACAATGTTGTTGCAAGTGTTTCATGTTTCGTATTTTTTTTTTGTTGTTGAGGGCCTTCAGTCATGGAATCATATTTTGTCTATGAGAAGCTGGTGGAAATTATTTGGAAACTTCTATGATTTAAAAGAAGGGTTCTAAGTCTACATTATAAAGAGGGATAATTTTGATATTTTCTGCAATTTAAGAAAATTCAAAACAAATTGTCTAAGTTATTAGTCACTTCAAAGATACCTGACATTTTTGGGGCATTTTTTTTAAAGTAAATTAAAAGCACCTTTGACATTTTGAAGATTTTTATAGACAAAATGTAAGCAATTTGGCAGCACTCATGACTGATTTTAACAAATGAGAAGCAAAATTGTGACAAATTGGTTGCACTTAAAGTTATGTAAGTAACTGCTGACATTTTAAAGATATTTTTGGAAATAATTTTACAAATTAACAGTTGGCAGACCCATGGCTTTAATGAACTACTGGAATGGCAAATTTAAGCAAGTTGGCAGCGCTTAGAGTCTTTTAAGAAACAGCTGACATTTTATTTCTCATTATTAAAGCAAATTGGCAGCCCTTCAAAGCATTATTCCTGCACTCGCACCTTAAAATTGAATTAAGTTGGCAGAGCTTAAGATTATTTTAGAGTTACCTTAGCCTTGTCAACAGCGAAGGTGCTACGTTTTAAGCAGTTCTAATAAGAACTGGCTAACCTTGAAGTTTAAGAGATAGCTGACAGTTTCAAGACATTTCCAATGCAAGTTGGCAGTACCTAAGACATTTTTGAAGATTTTAGGTTATAATATTAAAGTGAATAAACAGCGGTTAAGCGTTTTCAAGTATATTAGAATCAGGTAGGCACCCACGAATTTGTATACCCTTGCCCAGAAGTTTGCAACGCAGAGAAATATTAATTTCCGACCCTATAAACTATATATATTCTTGATCAGGGCGACGAGCTGAGTTGATTGAGCTTTGTCCGTCCGTTCGTCCGTTTCTACGCAAACTAGTCTCTCAGTTTTAAAGCTATCGAAACTGAAACTTTGCACAGAGTATTCTAAGATGTCGAAACCAACCGGATCGGATGACAATATCTTATAGCAGCCATAGGAACCATCGGTCGAAAAATGGGTTTAATTTCAAAAATTTCAAAATATTTGCAAGGGTGTAAAATTTTCGGCTCAAGCCAAGTAAGCTTGGCTTTCTCGTTCATGGGATTATTTGGTCGAAGAATAAAAACGGAATTGGGCTAAATTACATATGATTTGAAAGCTATGACGATCAAACTTCATAGTTAAAAATCTGAAGAATATTGCTATAATATTGTCTGATCTTTTTAAAATTGAACGGCCATTAAAAGCATCGGTTGTAATATGGGTTCCTGTGAAACACTGACCCCAAAACTTCTATCTATGCGGGTCATAACCTGCTTCTTCAAGCTTTCTTCATGTTCAAACTAACAAGAACTAATAGAAATTTCTTTTCGAAGAATTATAACCTCAATGGGCTAAATAATTTGTGTGATTTTATATAAATCGGGCAACCATATAATATATAGCTAATAAAAGCCGATAAGTTAAGGTCAGGTATTGTCACTATACTCCATAAATGGGAATTATCTATAAAAAAAATCCAACTATTTTCTTTTTCTAAGGTTCCTTTGTTCCTCTTAAATTTCTCTCAGTGTTTGTCATGTAGATTACAACAAAAAAACACATGTAAGTAAATGCATATAGAAAATGTCATGCATATTGCTATAAGTCATTGTTGATAATGATTATGACTTTAGGTCCCCGTGCCTGCCTCTGCTCCTCCACCTCCACCACCTCCTACTGCCCCACCATGCCACGGAGAGTGAACAAAGTTCTTTACGTTCGTGAGCATTTTTTCTCTCTTTTTTTCGGCTGTCCCTGACATCGGGACTGGCGACGTCTCCTTGTCATTGTCAGGCGCAATTAATTGAGCTTTAATCATGTCTTGGCCAGACAGACTTGAGTCGAGGCTTCACACATTGCCTGCAATTGGCTAAAAGTTCATGTTAGCCGATTCTACTTGTAAAGAACAACGCTTTAATGTCTTTATTAACTTTAATGCTATTGATCAGATGCAAACTTGAGCTTGTCGTCAGCTTGTTTCATCTTTTTTGTGTACTTTTCTCATAAATTTTAACGGGTTTATAATGATTCGCTGGCGGACGTCGACGACGACGACGACAACAACGACGAAGAAAAAGAAGATGAAAACAAGTAAGAAATTTGCGTTTAATTTAAAAATTTTGTTGTTTTTTATGCATAAGCACAAATTATGAACAGCAATAAAAAACAGAAAAAAAATTAATAACAAGATGAATGTCGATTGCAACAGTCGGCAGCGGCGACAGCGTTTGGCGCTAATTTGATTTTTTTTTTTTTTGTTGCTTTTGCGGCGCCTCAGCGACTTGCAGTTGTGCAGTTGTCGGAGTTACATTTTGACATTTAAACGTGTTTTTTTTTGGCACTTGGCGGCATTTTTTGTTTTCTTTATAAATTTTTATTATCTTTCTTGATTCGCGTCTCTCTATCTCTCTTTTGCATTTTTATGACTTTGTTTTTTTGTCCAAATAATCCAGTTTTCTCCAAAATTTAATATGAAAGTCGTTCACGCAAGACTTAGAGCATTCATTATAAGGAAATAATTGAATTAAATCTGTTAAACAATGAAAATTCATATCTGTCAATTGAGAGAAAGATGTAAAAGTCCCCTAGAATACGAAAGAACTTAGGTTCACTTCACGTACCGTTGGCTAAAAGCAGTATATTGGTTCGAACCTTTAGAGATAAAACTAAATACTTCATAAAAAATTACACTAGGACATAGGGTCCTAGGAAAATGTTAAAATATGCAATTTTCTGCATTTTTATGTACATTTTACAGTTATATTTGCAGAGATTTGGAATATTTAAGACCAGATTAGAGTTCAGGAAGTCTTTGAATTTTGAATTTTTGTCAAAATACTTATGTCCACACCAGAGATCTGCAAGAGTGCCTGATTTTTGACTGCATCAATACCCGCTTTGAATGCGTATGCAGTGTGACTGACACTCATAACTATTCTATTCTATTAATGGTATTTTTGGGAGTGAGTCTGACAAAGCGGTTGTTTTTGTATTGAGGGGCAATGCATGCCACAGTTACACAAAGTAAGAACAAAGTATGAATTTCTTTTAGTGCTCTCGCTCTCTTCTCTCTCCTCCCCCCGTTTAAAAATTTACGTGTAGTGGTTGTTGTCATCTCAAGAGAAAGAGAGACAAATAAGAGAGAGATAGAAATAGAAAGAGTGTTTTTGGTGTGATTCCATCAACACTCGCTCTCTTGTTGTAGAAATAAACACATTTTGCCACACGAGGGACAGCGAGTATTATTGGCACGCATTTCCGAAGCGCAAATATGCCATGAGTGTTTAAGACAGCGTTCCCCAAGGGGAGAGCGCTAAAACTTGACTGTGTCTCTCTCTAACACTCAATGAAGTATTACATCGGCAAGTATTCGGCAGATAAGTTCGTGCTCCCGGGGCTATCGCTAGGGAACTCTGGTTTAAGACCCTGCAGTGGTTGGAGACACTCGAGTTTGAAAAGTATCAAGTACAAATGCGTTACACTTGTTGTTGCAGTGCACTCGTGCAGATCTCTGGTCCACACCCATTGGCAAACTTGGATTTATATTTTCTGATCTATGCAACCGATTGTGTTCTACTTATAATTTATTGAAAGCGTACTTTTATACCAGTATACGAAACAAATTTCAAAGTTTAAGGATTCTTTATTTAAAAGATATAATGGATTATTTATAAATTTTTTTTCTCAAAATACTTTTGTCCACCACTGTACATTAAGCGGTTCGAAACTTCGAAACTCCAAGTCCCTATTGTCCAATCTTAAAGCAACCACAATCCTGCAATCCTATGCACACCGCCAAACACCGCTTATACCGATTGAACACCATTATTTCAGCAAAACAAAGCTTAGGTACACAATTCGATAAGACCTTGACCACAAAGTGTGATTTTTGTTTGTGTATGTGCTCGTGGCTGTCTGATGGACAGCCAACAACGCTGCATTTTCGGCTTGCACCACTCACAAAAACACGTTGCTCGGAAATGCCTGTCCTGACCAGCCGCTCGTTCGTTAGAAAAACAGTCTTATTACTTTCCGGACACACCCTGCTTGTACTAGAATTGTAGCGTGGAAATTGAAAATTGTCATTTAAGAATTTACGAAAGCGCTTACATTGCTACATAAGAGGCGTAGATTGGTTGGTTGTATATGGTTGACACACGCAAATTACAGGCCAAAAAAATTGCAAAATTTCTAAAATTCTTTTTTGAGTTTAGATTATCATACTGACGAATAAACTGACGGGTAAACAGGAGGAGTAGATCAAATGGTCAAGAACATCGCGCAATAAATTAACTTAAAATGATGAAGATTGGTTGTTAAACCAAATTTAACGATTCGCCTAACTCCAGGAGCTTTAATAATGGTGATTTATCAGAATTGATAACAATTGCGTGACTGTCACTTTGCAATTCGTGCTTGTGTGATTTTAAGGGGATTTTCTCCATTTTCTTACAGCTGAGAAATTTGAGAATATCGCCCCAAAAGGATTTTTGGAAATTCGAAATACTTTAAAAAATAATTTTCTTATTGTCGATCAATGTGTTCGACCAAATTACTTAAAACTTTAAACGCATTTATCTGAAAACCACGTTTTTCAAACTAAACCGATTTCGACGCAGAATTGACCACCATTATGATATGACCCTCAATCATAGTTTTAAAAAATATTGTTCCTTTTTTTTTCTACACTAAACTGCAAAAACGGTCCAACATAGAATTTAAATTTTTTAATGACCTGGCGGTCGTGTGTCAAACATTATCACAAAATTATTTTCGGGGGTCAGACTAGAATGACATCTACTTATACTGATTGTAAGCTCGTCTTTAGTTTTCATTTAACACAACCTGGAGTCGTGGAATCGTGGCCGCCAGCACTATACCTTTTTTTTTTGACGTCTGAAAACTTTTTGAACAGCCCTCGTATCAAAGCAGTAAAATTTTGTTTTTTCGGGGAGTGCTTCTCTCCGCTCAAATTGTTGTCATTGAGTTGAATATATTTCTTTTAAATGTTGATATGTTCTTGCTGCCCCAACATTTAGCAAGTCTGTTGCTGCATTCGATCGACGGCCCAAATAGTCACCCCTATGTGTTGCTGGCATATCGAACTGTAACAAATAGTCACACACACAGATAGGCGAAATTGAAAATATTTGAGATATGAATTGATATTTTAAACCTGATATATTACACCTGCCAAATATACTCAAAAAAAATTTTTCACTAAAATCGGTAAAGCCGTTTGGGAGGAGTTTGCTAAGAAATACGTGACAGGATATAGATTAAACTTAACCGTATAAACGTATTTTGTAATTTTCAAATTTGTCATATTACTCATAAGACCGCACATTATTATAAAGTTTTTATATAAAGGTTAACATTGGAGGAGAATAAAAATCGCGAAATTTTCAAAAATTTTCATTTGAGTATTTACGAAAATATAAATCAAAATAATGCAATCTTTGGAAATAGCAAAGTACCCGAGAAAATAGGAAGTGTTGAGCAAATAATAAAACCACAACAAAATCAATTTACCAAAAAAAAAAATTCGAAATTCGCACAGTAAAGGGTAAATATTTTTGGTGTATTTATAATATTTACAAAATTGTATTACGAGTTCAGATTATCATTAAGATTTAATTGTTTGAAATATTAAAAATTTTCAAGCAATTTTATATGATTAAATGAGATTAAAAAATCACAAAATAGGCAACATTTTATAATGATTTTTTCGGTCTAAGGTCTAGCTACTCACACTCTATTTCTCTATTAGTTATAGTCTTATTAAACTGCTAATGTATTATAGCTAATATTTAAATAAATATAATGATTTTAGATTATCAAGACGATGAGTAAATAGACGGATGGAGATTTGATAGATATTCATATTCTGTAATCCCAACTCAATCGGGGGTGCCACAGAAATCTCTAGAGATTTTGCCGACGGTTGGTTTGTAAATCTCTCGAAAAAACCGTCGGTGCCACAGAACTTCGAGAGATTTCATTTTCATATTAGAAAATGTAGTTAGAGCACCAGCTGTTCCAATTGAAGTTCCATCTCTAAAAACAGGGCTGAATTTCTGGCCAAAAAATTTTTCTTCTTGTAATTAAGGGTTAAATTGATGTTTAAATTAAATTTTTTGATTGTGTTATATGTTTTATGATGCATTTTTAAATTATAATTTAAATTAAAGTCAAATTCTTCATAAATAAAATGCAAAGTTTAAAAATTTGTTGGCGCAAAACATGAAGAATATCTTGCCAGCCCTTAATCCGCTGGCTGCTAACCAGATGGCGACACAAACTCGCGACAAACGATAGGAGGAGCCACAGTAGTGGTTGGTTTTGATTAATATGAAAGACTTTGGTTGTTTTTCCCAATAATTATTGAAACGTTAATTTCAATGTTTAAACTAATTAAATAATTTATTCGTTTGATGCAATCTATCCTAGAAAATAATGTTGTTTACATTTCCAAAATTTATTTTGCTTGTTAAAATTGTTTGGATGGTGAATTTTGCCAAATCTCCCTACAAAACACGGGAGGTTTGAAACCAACCAAACGGAATTTCTGTGGCACCTAAGAATTGGAATTGGGTTGGAATTTGGTTGGAAGAGGTTTCTGTGGCACCCCCGAATAACTCTGATTTACCCCATTTCGATTAAAATTTTTGTTCTCAGTGCGGTCTCAGCTTCTTTGTCCAACTTGTCCCGGATATCTCTCCTCAATACGACACAAACAGATCAATTTTGGTATCTTTCTGTTCTTCAATCTGCAACCCGATTGAAATAGACAGCATCGACAGAGCATTGCGTGAGGGGTTAAGAATGGGATGCAAGGGAGGTGGGTGGTGTTGGGGCGTCGGATTTTGGAGCTCATTGAGGCGTAGAATTAAACTGTCAAATTCAACAAATAAGTGGATTTGTTACAAAAACACACAGGAGGAGGGTTAACTAACGGAAAAACGATTTAGACACTTCAATTGTCGGGGAATTTGTTTGGAGACGTAGTTAATCGCCTGATGGAAATTTCGTTGTGTTTTTTTCCATCTTTTTTTTCTATCAGAATTATGAAATTGTTTTTGTTATGATGCTAGTTTTCATTTCATTTCAAGGTTGCGGCATTTGGGGTGTTTAGTTAGTGCGCCATTTGGGGGTATTTGTTGATACAGAGCCCACACAACTTCCTCTTGGTTACAGTTTCATTAAGTTTTGTTTATCAGCAACAAAAAAGGCTGTGGGCAACATTTTGCATTATTTAATTTACTTGAAAACACAAACATAAATTTTGAAGCTTAAATTTTTTTGTTATTATTATTTACAGCAATTTCCAAATAGAACAAGAAGAGAGAGAGAGAGAGGAAAAGTGGTATCCTGCTTGAATGATACAAAGCACTGGGAGGAAGCAGCAGCATATACATTACACTAGATATATAAATTTCTGTTTTTTTGGTTGGCCTTGTTGGTGAGTATTCAGCTTGAATATTAATAAATATGAAATGTGGGTGGATGCACTTTAAAAGGGTTTTGTGCAGCAGTTTCAAAAGAGTTCTGAGTAAGCTTGTGCAAGTAGCAGCCCACGTATTGGGCAAATCCATGAAATAAAAGTTACCAAATCGAAATTAATGAACTTGTTCCAGTTGTGTTGCTTTTTTTTTGGTTCAATAACATTTCAACTGCGTTGACATAATTTTAATTAAAATACAAAAACACACACAATGAATTTTAAAATGCCGCGTCGAGAGTTTCAGCTGAGTTAACGAATTTGCCGCTAACGGGGTTAACCAACCAGCCGGCAATCCAATTTAATTGCATTTACCAGGGCTGCCTGCCTAATCCCCTTCAAAATTTTCGTATGCCAAACACGCGGCACGAGTAACGCGAGAATTGTGCGTGCAATACCCGATCGAGTCTGTCCCCGACTCTACCAGACCCGGAAGCGATAACAGGCCATCAGAAGATAACTCTGACCACTGGGTCCGTCCCTGCCCCTGAGAGCAGATTGTGCATTCGCACGAAATCAGCGAATTGTGTGCAAATAACCGAAAAATGTTGGTTTATCGCCACAAAATGTGCACCAGCTTATGTTAAACTGGTGCGTTCTTTGATACAGATGTTGGCCTGCTGCAGTCGATGGGCAAAGTGTACTGAAGATAAGCAAACGAACAGATCTCACAGGTGGTGAGAGTTAGAGGTTTGACATGTATGGGACAAATGCTTCTTATACTTGCAGGCAGATCAAGTTTATTTTCAAGTTTTGCCACGCCCCCTTTCGCCCCTCGCAATTTTGAAAAAACGTTATATCTCCAACAGTTTTGAAGATTGACGATTTGTACCTTCTGGAGATAGTTAGTTATTAGAAATATGTATCGATTTGCCGAAGAAATGATAAAGATCGGATAAGCGGTTCTCAAGTTATGAGCAAAAAAGTTAATCACCCTCCCCCCCACCCCCTCCCACCCTATTACAACTAACACGGCACAATCTTAAAGGGAGAGAGAGAAAGGAAGAGAGTAAAAGTGAGAGAGAGTGAAAAATAGAGAGACTTAGAGATGAGCGCAGCATTAGCATTCAGCTTCTACTCCAGGTACATAGTATGTTATAGTCAGGCTTGACCGACTTTCTCATTGGTTTTTAGTTGAAACTGTTCTTGAAATTCCCTCCTGGTTATGAAGTGAGTGTAGACTTCTGACCTAAAGTATAAACATCTTGGTCTTTGGTTAATTCATTTCCTTTGGATTTTGTTATTATAGACCTAGTTTCAAGTACCTACAAATTGGGAAAACTTAGAATTTCATAGTCTTAAACCAAGAACATTTTGTACTTATTTTCCGAACTATAATTTTGTTACAAAAATGTTTTGGGGCTGACTTTAGAATTTATTAGACTTCAATGAAGATAATTTTGAACTTATTTTGAGAGTATATTGGGCTTTACCAAAAAATTTTATACTAGTTCGAAATGTACCTAAATATCCCGCAACGGTCTTAAAAAAGTATTTGGGGATTAAAAAATACCTACTTGAAATAAGAAAGTTTTACCTACTTGATTTAAGTAATTTCGTACTTGCCGTACAATTGACACCGTTTGTACTTGATTCAAGTACAAAGTTCTTCTATCAAGTTTGGTTACGATTGGACAAAAGCAATCTATGACAAGTGCCTAGGATCGTAGGTCAACCCTACTGAATGACACAACACAATAACAATTATTTATCAATTAAGTCACATTTAATTCAATTCAAAGCTACTCCTCCTCCACCTCTGCTTTCGCCTGCTTTTGCTGCTCTTCCTGAAAAATCAAAATTTATGCGCAAAAGTTCAATTGCGTTCAAAATGTCAATAATTTGCTGTTGTCGTCGACTCGCCGCGTTTTGTGGGTTGATACTTGCTGTTCTGAAAATTGTCTCATGCATTTTGCATGGCTGGCCAATAAATAAATAAATTTATTGACTTACTACAACTACACAAACCGCGAGTTTGGAGTGCTTTTTTTTTTTTGCCCATCCTGCGACATGCGACAGATACTCGCTTCAGTGTCTGTGTGCGGTTCACAATTATGGGGCAGATTGTTTTCACATGGCAAATGGAAACGTGTCAAAGGTGTTTGCAATTTTGCAGTCAATTGGCATTAATTGAGTGTGAACACAAAAATATTTTGTAAATTGTTGTAGTAGTCGTCTCTGCCGCCTCCTGGGGAGGGGGGAAGGTGGAAGGGGGGCTTTGCCGCAAATGCGCCGCGCAATATGCAAATTGATTTGCCGAACAATTCGCATTGCATAAGCCGCAAATGGCAAACTGCAGCAGTTGCAAATAAAAACAAGGGAGGGGGGCAGGGCGAAAGCCCCAAAGTATCCTAGAATAAATTTTAATTGAAATTTCTAGCATGGCAAATGGGCAAAGTGAATTCTGTAAAACGATACCACAGCTAGGTATTAGTCAGCCACTGATCAGTTGGCTTTCCATTCTTTTCAAAATATTTCGCCCGTTAATTTGGCAATTTTCGCACTGTTTACATGACACGTCGCCACCCACTAAAAAGCCAAGAAAGAAACAATAACCAAAAACCTAAACAACAAAATAAAATTTTATTTGGCCCAAATAAAGGTTTGGCCTTGAATTGCGCGCTACATACGCAAAAAAAAAAGCAAATCAACAACAACAACAATAAACGCGTGCAAATAAAAGTAAACAATGGTTTTCTCTTTTGTTATACCCTTGGCCAAGGAGGGGTATATTCATTCAAGGGGGGAATGACGATCTAGAATAGCATTGGGGAATCTGGAGTATCAAAAAGTTATACACAATTTTTTCCGGAAAGGAAAAGGGGATCGAACCTGAATGTGAAATATTCCAATACAAGATAATAATAATAATAATTACCAAATTAAAACAAACAGTTGGAAAAGTATTGAAATAGTATCGAACAGGTATCGAACCGAAGTTTGAAGCTTTTAAAAACTTTGTCAAAAAGTATTGAAAAAAAAAACCGTAAAAGAATAATAAAAAAATCGGTATCTGAAATACACCGTTATGAAGAAGAAAATGTATCGAACAGGTATCACTGAAGTATTTTAAAAGTAATTTTTTATGATATTTTTGGAGGTATTAATAATCATGTGAACTTAACGAGAGTAAACTATTGATTATAAGACTTGAAAATATGATAAAAATGACAAGAATCATAGAAAAAGTATCGAAATGTTTTTGAACAGTAACTGAACGCATCTAACAGTGTCACAGAACTGGTCAAGTCATAAAAAGAGTCGAGGTTTGTTAAAAAGCCATCAAAACATTATCATAATATCGAAATGTTCTTGATTAAAATCTAATAGTCTCACAGAACTGGGCGAGTCATAGAAAGAGTCGAGGTTTGATAAAAAGCCTTCAGAACAGTAATGAAAAATCATTGAAAAGGTATCGAGTAGTATTGAAATGTTTTTGAATAAAATCTAACCGTGTCAAAGAACTGGGCGAGTCATAGAAAACGTCGAGTTTTGCTGAAAAGCCATCAAAACATTATCAAAAAACCATGGATAAGGTATCGAATAGTATCGAATTGTTCTTGATTAAAATCTAATAGTGTTACAGAACTGGGCGAGTCATAGAAAGAGTCAAGGTTTGCTAAAAAGCCTTCAAAACAGTAATGAAAAATCATTGAAAAGGTATCGAGTAGTATTGAAATGTTTTTGAATAAAATCTAACCGTGTCACAGAACTGGTCAAGTCATAAAAAGAGTAAGTTTGTAAAAAGCCATTAAAACATTATCAAAAACCATGGATAAGGTATCGAATAGTATCGAATTGTTCTTGATTAAAATCTAAAAGTGTTACAGAACTGGGCGAGTCATAGAAAGAGTCAAGGTTTGCTAAAAAGACATCAAAACAGTAATGAAAAATCATAGAAAAGGTATCGAGTAGTATCGAAATGTTTTTGAATAAAATCTAACAGCGTTACAGAACTGGGCGAGTCATAGAAAGAGTCAAGGTTTGCTAAAAAGACATCAAAACAGTAATGAAAAATCATAGAAAAGGTATCGAGAAGTATCGAAATGTTAATGAATAAAGTCTTACAGTGCCAAAGAACTGGGCAAGTCATAAAAAGAGTCGAGTTTTGCTGAAAAGCCATCAAAACAGCAACACAAAATCCTAGAAAGTATCGAAATGTTTTTCATTATAATCTTACAGTGTCAAAGAACTAGGCGACTCACACGGATCTTAAAGGTTTGCTAAAAACCTATTAAAAAAATATTGAAAAATTTAAAGGGTATTGAAAAGAATTGAACTAAGTAAAGTATCAAATAGTCTCAAAGAAGTGAAAGAATTAAAGAAAGTATTGAGGTTCGGTATTTTGCTGTTGTTTGCATTTTATTGCGTTTATTAAGGGCGTTTTGGGCCATCTTACCAAGTCCACATACCAGGGTGTATTAGCTTCGGCCACTCCTCTCACCTCGCTTACATAAAATCATAAAATTGCCAAAAAAAAAGAAAAAAAAAAAACGTTATAAAACATTTCGTCAACATTTTTCATAATATTTACTATTGGATTTTCTGTGTACGTGAATGGGCAATGCAGGCGCGCAATCCAAGTGATTACCATATTTCATTATTGCAATTGGAGGCTATTTTAATTAGCTAAATTTTGTACGCATCGACATCGATCAGAGTGGAAATGTTGTTACGTACGTAACCCCCCCAAGGTTGGTTCCAGTTCCGCCTAACGGGGCAACCGCAAAAACCGATGTCATGTCCGTCCATATGTTGCCAAAAACTACAAATAAATTTATGTCCAGCGAGTGTGTGTGTGTGTGTGTGCTGGCATTTTATGATTATTAAATCTACTAATTGGTCTGTCTGGCATTTTATGGTTAGCGTGTCATTTGTCACACCCTCCCCCAAAGTGCGGTTCTTGTACGAGGTGTGAAATTGACACGAATGTTTCAAAATGCTGTTCATTGAATTTTGCCCTTTTCTTAGGCTAGAAGGTCTTAGGCAGTACAATAGCAATGGAATATATGAAATTCAGAGCTTCACTCTAAAGTTAGACCATTAAAAAAATAATAATTGTTAATCACATTTTTATGACTTAAATAAGTATTTCTCAGTAAAATACAAAAGTATTAGAAAGTATCGAACACTGTGTCAAGAGATCGACAAGGTCAAGATCGAAAACACTGATTAAGAATTGTGCAGGCTCGCCTACAGCCTATGCTCTAGGTGCACAAGTGTTGTTATAAACCACCGAGACAGTTTTCTGTATATCTTTATTTCGACCAATGATTATCTTCAGATGCGTGTATCCTTAATCTGAAAGGTATCGAAAACTACATAATTGTCATGATATTTTTTAAGTATCGACAAAGTCTTCAGAATATAACAAAGCTATATATTAGGTATCGAAAGAGTATCAATGCTGTATCAGAATATAAATATAACTAGTTGTATGGAATTTGACTTGTCCAACAATTATCGTAAAGCTCAGGCAATTATGGTTCAAGGTTTGTCAATCAAGTAGTGAGTATGTCGAAAAAAAAAATATTAAATAATCGGAAGCTTTGAATCAGTATCGGAAAGTATAAGATTGATTAGTATACTAAGTATTTGATCGTAATTGATCAAAATTAATAACATTTAAAGTATCAATTAGGTATTGTTGTGGTAGCCTCCATGAAGAAAAGCACGTATTGAAAAGTTATTACCGTCTTCGAACTTGACAAGTTTCTTACCAAACTATCAGTTAAGTATCAATTCGGTTGTCAAAAAGCATCAAGTACACCGGGTTATTGTACTCCACCAGGCCAAAAGCTAAGTTTTATATTTATTTGCTTTAACTGCCCTCCCCGTATTTTCCATATTTTTTTCTGTATTTCCCACACTACGCACACGGAAAACAGTGGGGCGCATTGTTTCCAACTGTTGCAATGTCAATGGCAATGACCAACCACCAGACCCACTGGAAACCCACTCCCCAAAACAAATTTCGGTGTTTCCAGTGGACCTTATCGATGCTTATCGTCCGCCTGTTGCCCGGGTACGTACGTACATACATGCAATTAGACGCCGTCGCTTGTCCGCTCGGCGAGGTAGTCATCGCGCATATCTGTAAAGTTTGTTTCACATGCACTTGTTGCTTCTGTCTTTTCGTTGTTTGTGCACTGTCGTCGGTCTGTGTATCTTTAGAATTTGGCCAGACAATGGCCCGACTCGCGGCCGGGCTCTCCTAATGGAAGGCTTTTTGATAAACCACAGACGGCCGCCAGTGGCAAACAATCGCAGCAACATGTTGCTGCAGTGGCAGTTGCGCTCGTATTGTTTGTATCTCACAGATACAAATCAAACACGGTCGCCGCCATACGCCGCTGATCTTGTAATTGTAGCTCATCATCATATGGCATCGGTCGGCGGCATTGACAGCGTTAATTGAATTGCAAACAGCGAAACAGCGAAAGCTTCGGTACTGGAGCGATCATTTAGGTCTCTCCCTCCCTCTCTCTCTCTCTCTCTCTCTCTTTCTCACGTGTCACTTTCGTCAACGCGCCAGAATCGAAGTACGGACAAGCAGGCAGCGGCGGTGTTGGATGTCAAGTGCGCGGGAGTGGTTAAGGGGGGGGAGGGCTATGGCCATTCATTGACCTAGGTTGTGGACTGTTTTGATTCAGTTTTATTTTTTTTTTTTGCACTTGTGTTAAGAAATTTTTTATAAATCATTAAATGAAATCGAATCATCAATAGAAAACAGGTAAGAGCGTTGTGGTCGAGTGCCCCGACAGCAAAATACAATGTCCCAAGTAATGAGGTTCCTATAGCTCTAAATTCCTTTTATCTTAAAATTAGTTTCTTGAGACCATTAATCAGGTGTCGAAACCAATACTAATTAGTCACGCAAGTATCGACGAGGTATTGATAAATGTCTAGCAAGTATCAAAATGAAACTAAGAAGCCTACAGAAGATTTTAAAGATGGAAACCATTTCGAAACCAAAATAAACCATTTCAAAACTGCGAACCACGGGAAACAAAAAAATCGTTTTATTCGAAATTGTTTACTTAGAAAATTTAAAAGTTCCTTAACAAGATCTGTTTGATTATGTATTGCTTGCTATTACTAATCTTTCGAGTTCTTCTTGCGTTTGGCTTAAATTATCCTTTTTATCTTAAGTGAAATTTCTTCTAATGAAAACAGAAAATTAAACTTCCCCTTTTTTTTGGCACAAAAGTTGGCAAAATCGGAGCACACAAAAACTATGTTGTTTACACTCTAGCGATACGACACATACTGAAAAAGGAAGCCCATTGATGAGGCCTTAAAATGAAGTTGGTTGCAACTTTGTCCGATTCGATTTAATATTACCTTTTTTGAATACCAAATTAAAAAAGTGTAAAACGAGACCGTAGTTTAGTTAGCTTCAAAAACCCTTGCTATGAACCGAACTTTAGGTTAAAGTTTTCAATGAACCTGTCAATCGAGCCAGTCCAAGCTTTCGATTGGTTCGCATCTCTGGAAAAAGTAGTATCGTACTCGAAACTTTAAATTAATAAAATATATTTTAAAAGTATCGAAAATTTGCGTGGGTTTCTTGGGACACCCGGTACAAGTGATGGATTTCACGAAGATAAATCCGATGAGCGATTAATATCAAACATGCTGCATAATCAATACTGGATACTCACAAGTGATGGATATGAAATATGCTGCATAATCGGTACTAAGTGCTCCATATTGGATACGCAGTACTCTATACTAGCTACTCAGTTCTCAATACTCGATATTTAGTAATCAATATTCAGTATTTGATTCTCAGTACTTAATACTGGATACGCAGTACTAGATACTAAATAGATACTCAATAATCGATACTCAGTTCTTGATACTCGATACTTAGTACTCGATATTTAGTATTTGATACTCAGTACTCAATACTGAATACACAGTACTCGATGATAGATACTCAGTTCTCGATACTCCATACTAAGTACTCGATATTCAATATCTGATACTCAGTACTCAATACTGGTTGCGCAGTACTCGATACTAAATTCTCAGTTTTCAGAGCTAAATTTTCGATACTCGATACTCAGTTCTAGGTACTTAATACTGGATACGCAATACTCGATACTAGATACTCAGTTTTCGGTACTAAGTGTTCGATACTTGAAACTTAGTACTCGATATTCAGTACTCAATGCTGAGTATGCAGTACTCCATTCTAAATAATCGATACTTAGTACTTGATACTTGATAATCGATTGTAACCCACCCAGCATTTGGAATCACCATGGTGAGTCTTTTTCGAGTCCTTTTGATGATGAAAACGAGTTAAGCTTCATGTCTGATTCAGGTGAGACTCGAAAATGACTCATGTATTTTGCTCTAAATAGGATTTTTAAAATAACGATTCAAAATAGACTCGCAACTGACTCGAAAATGGGTCGAAACTGGTTAAAAAAGTTGGTTGTAAACAACTCTTTAAGAAGAGTCGCAGCTAGGGTACCATTTTCTCCCGACCAAAGTATCATTTATGATCAGAAAACAAGCGCAATTATGATTATTTTAATCAGACAAAGGACTCGAAAAAGATTAAAAAAAAATTTTATAAAATGTTGGCTGGGAAGTATTTGATCCTCAGTACTGGGCCGGGATAGGATTGAGATAGAAATTTTTTGTCGGAACGGAATTGAATTTTTTCTCCCGCGTCCATTTT
The DNA here is from genome assembly GCA_018904275.1 of Lordiphosa clarofinis. Classification (NCBI taxonomy): domain Eukaryota; kingdom Metazoa; phylum Arthropoda; class Insecta; order Diptera; family Drosophilidae; genus Lordiphosa; species Lordiphosa clarofinis. Next base: position 416,968 of record JAEIGQ010000077.1, on the reverse strand, counting down.
CTTTTCCTTAAACCAATTAAATAAAATACTATCCACCAGGGAATCGAACCGAAACCGTATACGGAAATGAACCTAAACATTGAACCGGTACAGTTTCGGTATTAAGGTATTTTTAATTTTGTTTAAATACACGTAGCTGCCGCCAAGTCATTTTGTCATCGCTAAATTCAAAGCTGATAACTGCGTAAGAGACTGACAACAGATCTTGTTTATGATGTCTGTGCATGTTTGTTTCTGTGTGAAAGACTGAAACAAAAATAGCTACGAAAGTATGTATTTATTCGGCTCTCTCTCACTTAAGTTCTGTTTTTGCATGTTTGCTTCCTGCTCAGTGTTAGCCTTCTGTCGCTTTTATATGCAAAACGAAAGACCTCAATTGTAACTTGTCTAGTTAAATAGCCTAAAAGCTGGACAGTCAAGTCGATCAGCAAAAAAGAAAGCTGCTGGTTCCAGCTGCATTGATGAATTGTAAAAGCCCGATTAACAAACAGACCGGTACAGAACCGAATACCGAAATAAAATAAAACCAAAACAGAACCTTTTTCCGAATCAAAAGTTTCGGTACGTACCAGAATCGGAACCGGACCCGAAACTCGATTCGTTTTAGCTCCCTGCTCTCCACACCTTTCCATCAAATGTGTAATTATTAAGCAAACTTCTTTTGTTGAGGTAGTCCAATCTCTATCTTCGCACCTTCATTGATGGCTCATCATCATGATCCTTATCAGCAATTAGGCTTGGAGTGCGGCTGCGAGTGCATTTCATGGTTAACAGTTTGCTGTAAATCTTTTTGCGTGCGTGAACGGTCGGAGATACAAAAAAACAGATGCAGATACTTTTCTCACATTTGGCGTTCACCTTGCAGATAACAGAGCCAAGAGCAGACAAACACATGGCAAGGACGCCAGACCTGCTCTTATCTGCTTCTCTCCCTCTCTCTCTCTCTTTCCCGCGTTCATGGTGTGTGTGCGTAACTGTAACATTTGTATCTGTCAGATACGAGAGCTGTTGAGTGGTTCAAGGTTCTGTGTGTAGGGCAGGTAGGCCAAGTTTACTACCTGATCACGCGTCTGTCTGTCTGTAACTGTGTGTGTGTGGCAGGATCAAGTGGCGAAAAAGATTTACCGCCCAGCGAGTGGACTGTCAAGTACTTTTCCCTCAACTTCTTGTTGGTGGTTGCGTAAGTTTATCTTCTTTTGCTCTGCTCTTTCCGTGTGTTTTCCCTCTGCCGTTCTGGCTGCTACATTCTGCCCTGCTCTGCTCTGCTCTTGGCAATGTTTTGGTGTGTTGATATGAAATCTCTGTTCGTTTATTTTCCATTCAGTCTGCATTCAGATCTTCAGCGATACAAGTCGAACCGATTTTTTTCCACATTTCTGGAAGTGCGTGTTTTTCTGTGTAAATTTATGCCACACAAAAAAAAAGTGAGTTTTTAATTTCAATCTACACATATATCAGACTTAAGCACTGACAACAAATTAGCCCTGACGACCTAATCGCTGCTTATGCTAATAGGAAAAAGCAGCCAGCGGAGTCTGAGCACGGAGCTTATAAAATCAGTAAGGGATAATGAAATGAATGAACAGACAGTCTAAGTAGAATTGATGGTTAAAACAGAAAAGTTAATTCATTGAGTAAAAGCGAATTATTTCGTTTCAATTCTAAGAAAGTGTTATCAAATCGATGCCCATGGCGGGTTAAGCAAATTTCTGAAAAATATTTAGAGTTCAACTCAAGAAATGAATGAAAATAGCTTAGCACAAGCGACCTCAAATCAGTTGTTAAAACGTATCTACTATTTTCGTTGTAATAAAACAACTTCCAATGCCAGCTAAGCCTTCAGATTTGATCTTTACAGAATGCTGATTAAGAAGGCCTGCGTTTGGTCATATATTACGTGTCAGTGTAGACAGGGTTTTGATCATAAATGTCAGTACTGAGCTCATGCAGAACTTTCATGCGTTGTCCCAAAACTCTACTAAAATCAGTTATATACTGGAGCAATTTTTGAGCGAAATTTTATTTCGTAAAACTATTAAGGCAGCAGCAGCTCAGCAGTATTTCCACAATGCCGCGGCCATGGGGCAAGCTTAAATTTGTACACACGGACCAAACTTCAGAATATTGTACTCAGGTCAAGTACAAACGGTGTCAACATTACGGCAAATACTAGAATACATATTTGATTCAAGTATAAGATACTTAATAATAATACGAAAATACTTTTCGAACTTGATTAAAATCTTTAATATTGTAGTTTAGAAACAATCCCAATTAACTTCCAAATCCAAGGCTGCAAACTTTTTATACTCTGTGCCAAAGGTACAGAGGGTATATTAAGTTAGTGCAAAAGTATGTAACAGGGAGAAGGAATCATTTCCGACCATATAAAGTATGTATATTATTGATCAGCATCAACAGCCGAGTCGATATAGCCATGTCCGTCCGTCCGTCCTTTCGTATGAACAAACAGATCTCAGAGATGGTAAGAGATAGAGGTTTGACATGTATGGGACAAATGCTTCTTATACTTGCAGGCAGATCAAGTTTATTTTCAATTTTTGCCACGACCCCTGCCGCCCCCGCAATTTGAAAAAAATGTTATTTCTCCTACAGTTTGAAGATAAATGATTTGTAACTTTTAAAGATAGTTAGCAATTAGCAAAATGCATCGATTTGCCGCAGGAATGATAAAGATCGGATGAGCGGTTCTCAAGTTATGAGTAAATAAATAATTTGATCAAGGTTCGGTCCGGAGGGTCGAACCCGTTGCAAAGTCTAAGGTTCGGATCTGGTTTCGGTGACACGTCTATTTAACACATATACAATTTCACTCAACACACAAATTTATCAATTCACAAAATTAACACAAGCAATTTCAACACAAGCATATTTCCCCCCATTCCTATTTCAACAACTGAAATTAAACACAGATCAATCCAATTCGTGTCAAAAAAAAAAACACAACTATTTTCAACACAGTTCAATTCTAACCATCGTCAATTTAGTACAGAAACAAATTCATCACATGACAATTTTAACAAAATTATTTATCACAAATCAAAATAATATCTCATAAGTTTCATTTGTTAGTTAGGTTCATTAAATTTTCTGCTTAAGTTGTTGTGTGTTGAATTGACGAATAATTAAATTTGCTTGTGTTAAGCTTGTATTGTGTTAAAATTGTAATGTGTTAAAATTTCAAGTGTTGAATTTGGGTTATGTTGAACTGACTCGTGTGGAATTGACTAGTGCTAAAAATTGGTTTGTGGTGAAATGACGTGTGTTGAATTGACGTTGAAAGATTTTTGCCTCTAGTTTCGGTCGAAATTTAGACAACATTTTTGACTATTAGTTATGTAAGCCGTCAAGTAGAACCACATTCCTTATTCTTGTCATTTATAGGCCTTCTAAAAAGGCTTGCAAAAGGGCCTGGTCTTTAAATGATAATAAGGTATCTCCATCATATTTTTTTCACTTTTCCAACTTGACATATGTTATATTTTCTTGTCCATATTGATAGAATTTCTAAAACCCATTATTGTTTATCATTTAAAGTGATTCGTCACTTTAAAATTATTTACTTAAAAAGGAATCAAAGTTCTTCCAAAATTGTCTTCAATTATTGTTTGAACCGAACCTTCATTTGTATGCATTGTCCTGTTCGAGTTTAGGTTCGGGGATAATAAAGAAAAAATATTTGGAAGGTTCGAGGGGGCCAAAAAACACGAACGGAATCAGTTCGTTGGGTCCTTTTGTAGTCTTGCCCAAACTCTTTAAATAAGTACAAAAAAGTTTTCTTCAAATTCTTATAAAATCCAAAGTCCCCCCTTAACACTTTCTTGAAATTTAATAAATACGCAGCATTCTGGGGTTGAGCCCATTCAATTCGTCTCTTATTCTCAAATTATTCTTGAAACAAAGACTCAGTATAATAATAATAATAATGGACAAAGACCATGAATGTAGATTCGAAGTCCTCCACTACCCTGAGCCAAATGTTAGAACTAATTTAAAAATGTTTTACTTGAAATAAAATCGCATTTTATAGAAAAAAATATTCTAAAACAGCGTTGAGCAGCAAAAATAATAAAAAAGGCTTAACAACATTTTAATATTTGTCATATGCTTTCGATCAGCGCGTGTTTGTTGTAATATCTATTGCGTCGTGGGTTTAGGTAAATAGCAGGCCGGCTTGCGAGGTTAAGAAGGGCTATGCGTCTGCCCACCGCTGCTCTAAAACTTAAGTACAAAGCAGTATAGTTTCAATCTCGATCATTCTAGAACTCTGGCTGACATTTTTTTCTCAGCTAAGTAAACGAATTGTGTTTTGAGAAAGTTATTTCTAAAGCTTAAGTAGAAACTATCATGTTTGTTAACATTTGTAAGACCGATCAAATTATGCCCAATCTTACCGCTTCAAAAAACCAATGAAGAAAAATAAAAATTTAAATTAATTAGAAAAAGGCACTCCGGGGCTGAGAATAGTTGCGACATTTCTTTAAGGTTTAATGATCCACCACGTGACCATCTAAGACCATTTTGCTTCAAACAACTTCAACTGTCCTAACAAACTCTATCTCTTACTCTTTCCCTCTCTGACTGCTTAAAATTTGTATTGTTTTTGTTGGCTCAAATTTCGTGCCTCGCTTGAGGTTTTCTGCGTTGGCGTTTTTTTTTTTCATTTTTTGTTTGCCATCGATTCGGATGCGTTTTTATGAATTCGGCACGCGTCGGTGTGCGCATTTTAGAGTCCAATTCCCCCAGCCGCACCCACCCAACACACTCATAAACAAATGCCCAACTGTCGATGGAGATCTGCCGGCCCAAAAAAAAAAAACCAAAACTGCATTTTGCAGATCGTTTTCCATGTTTTCGCTTTCGTTACGATTTGGCAACTGTGAATGGATGGTTCCCCTTTGGACCATGGTGCACAGCAGGTGCTGCCTCAGTACTTTATTTTGGAAATCAATTTTTTCCCATTTGGTTGAGGCGGCACGTAGCACTTGGCCGCACAGAAAGATCCAGTTATCGATTCCATTTTCACTTATCGCAGACGGAGAGGTTGCTCAGAGATCATTTGGCTAGAACAAACAACGACGATTGTCTCTGTTTTGTGTTTTCTTTGAAAAATGATGATGATGTCAGTGGACTTTTCTGATTGGGAAGAGATGTATGTACCATATGTGCACATATATCAAAAGCATTATCTTATTTTTTTTCATATATAATTCGATTATGTGCAAATTATTTGTTACACAGAGAGAATATTGGTAAAAGTTTTGGAATCATTTTAAGCAGCTAATACTAAGATTTGGATTGTTTGGTGTTTGAACTCAACTCAAGTGCTTTTGTTCTTAACTAACTAGAGATATTGAAAATTCTCGGAATATAAGTCTTCTTTTGTTCCAAAGAAACGGTGTCGAAAGTAGTACGAAATACTTTAGTTAAGTAAAAACGTTCTCATTTCAAATATTTTTCTTTTTCAATCTCTTAATTTTCTTATTTTCAGGCCCCTTTTTTAATATCACTTATAGTGTTTGTGAAATTGATTTTTTGATGTGAAACATCTTTAATTTCGGTACGGAAAGTTTAAGTGGGAGTAAAATTTGATTTCAGCGTCACGTGACGGTGCTTGTTTTAGTGGAGTGTTCCAGGTGGAGAGGGGTTAGAGATGGTGGAAAGAGAAGGGGAAGTGGGGGAAAGTTGATGGAAAGAGGAAAAAATAGGAGGAAAGTGGTGCGAAAGTGGGGGGAAAGTAGGGGGGAAAGTAGGGCTGACTAAACAGTGACTGAACAGTGACTTAATTGGTACTAAACAGTGAATTGTCTGTGATTTAAATGTGACTTGAAAGTGATTTAGCAGTGTCTTGACAACAGTGACTAAACGGTGACTACCCAGCGACTTGACAGTGACCAAACAGTGACTTGACAGTGACTTGACAGTGACTTGACAGTGACTTGACAGTGACTTGACAGTGACTTGACAGTGACTTGACAGTGACTTAACAGTGGCTTCACAGGGGCTAAACAGCGATTAATCAGTCACTTGACAGTGTATAAAAGATGTTTAAACACTGACTTGACGTGACTTAAGAGTGACTTGACAGTGACCAAACAGTGACTAAACATTGTCTTAACAGAATTACAGAAAATAAGGAAGAACATAATAGCAGTCTCTGATCCTGTAGTTGGAAATTCAACTCCCTGTTTTCTTCTATAAAAAGATTGTCATTGCTGATTTAATTACCATATAGAGAGCTTTAGATTTTAAAATTAAGTCATGTTTCACATCAAAGCCGCGTGAGTGTTAACGACACTCAATACCTTTTTTTGTAAACCTTTAGCGATACCAGTGCAAGTAAAGTTGTCCCGTACGGCATAAAAACTAAAAGATGAAAGAATACATTTCAAACAATTTTAAGTCCCTTTAAGCCTGATTCCCGCTTTTGGTATCATTAGATAAACAAAGTAAACTAGAGGTCACCTCTGGCGTTGACCATTTTCAACTTTCTTTTGAGAAAAATATAAAAAAATAAGTAGGAGCCTTGCAGTCGGGTGGCCCTATTCCGAAATACCCTGTACAATTGGGGAAACACTTGCAAACACCACGAAATTTTGCAAATCTGAAACAAACTACATCTGTGAACGGTATACACCTATGAACATGCAAAAATGTGTATCTCTCGGCCCTGTTCCGAATTTCGGCTCGATTTTCGTGTAAACATTAGTATTTTGCAGTGAAATTTGAAAACGTTGTACAGAATGTGACAAATATACCTACGGCTACTCGATCAGGTATAACAAAACTCGGAATTGTGGGAGCTGCTAAAACCGAATGCTTAATCCCAAATGAATTTAAATCGAGAGAAAATTGCGAAGAGATCTAGTAGCCTGAAATTAGCTTTCTATAAATTGAGTTTGAAATTCAAATGCTTACACGAAAATCGATTCGGAATTCGAAACAGGGCCCTCTATCTCTTATAGTCTCTGAGATCGACGCGTTTATACAGACAAACGGACGTGGCATGGGTATACTGGGTATAACTAACGCAAATAGGCAACGCATGTAGTTTGTTTTATTTTATTTCAATTTGAACCCTTTCGAGTTTTTAGAGACTTGTAGCTCTGCTAAGTGATATTTTGTAATTGGATTTAAACAGTAATAAATTGATGCACAAATGCTTGTGATTTTGGAAGAAAGCATTTTCAATAGAGTCGATCCCGTATTGGAAGAAAATGCACAGAAAAGTTTGTATAAATAACTTAAGCCCGATTTGTGGGTAAAGTATGCGAAATAACGTAACACTCGATTTTCCGGTTTATTAGCTAAGTATGCGAAATATTGAAATGAAATCAAGATCCTACGCCAAATGAAGGGAACATAATACTCCACTTTGGTATTATCAATCAATTGATTGTGCTTCAGTCTTAGTTTATTGCAGTGTACTGCAAAAGCTGTGATTTGAGTTGACTCAAATGATGATCTCATCATTAAACAAAATACTAAATACAAAATACTAAATATATTCATTTGTAATTAAATGCAAGTGGCATTAAAAATATCTGGCAAGTTCGTGGCGGTGTGTGTGTGTGTGTTTGGACTCTGCTTTACAGTTCCACATTAAGTGTAACGGTTTTCAAGTGCGACAACTTTGCCAGAGCTTTTTGTCAATACACACGTATGCGGCGGTGGTGGTGGTGGTGGGACGGGTTTTAGGCCACCTTTTGGCAGCTTAGCCAAGTTTATGCCACGCTGAGTGATTGCTTTGTGGCTGCTGCTGTCGGCCAAAGTAGTTAAACAACTATGAAAAACAACAACAACAACAACTGACACCAGCGGCAAACGTGGATGGTGTAAATTGCGCTCCAGTTGCCTGCTGAACTACTCCGAACCACTTGGAACTTCAGCTGAAGAGTAGTTGCCTCCTTCAAGTCCAAGTTGCAGTTGCAGTTGTCGCTTTGCATTGCAGCCCCACTTGTTGCCTTCTTCTCTGGCATTTCAACTGGTTGACACGTGCGTAGGCCACAGCTACAAGATACATTTTGTATCTGGTTCTGTGCATAATAAATCTAACCATTCTAATGGCTGCAGTTGGCGGCTATTTTTGCTAATTGGACTACTTGAGAATTGGAATGAGATCACAAATGATGTAATTAAGTACGAGCAGCTGGTTCACTTACCACTTGATTTTCCCCCTACTTCATCCAAGAATCCAATGGTTAACTCTGCAAAAAAATGAAGGCAGAGAAACAAAAATTAATAATCAGTTCGAAAAGCAGGACATGTCCAGGACCACTGACAGCTATGCGTTACGCGCAAAAAAAGACAAACAGGACACGCACTCTCCTACGCGTTGCTTGAATGGTTTTTTTCTCCATCTCTGGATTGGGGATTGAATCATTGAATCGAATTGAATACGTGCAGAATGCGGAGCTGCTGCTCTACGTGTTCCGGTTTATGTATTACCAAGATGTCAAATGTGCGTTTGCGGAATTATGTGTACAAACATTCCCCCATTTCGCGTAAAAGGCATCAAATGTTGTACAACCCCAAATTGACATCAGTTGCTGATTTTTAATTAAAAATTTGCGACGTGTGAAGTTGATTTCAATTTGGGGCCACCCCAGCAAAATAATAAAAAAAATAGAAGGAAAAACAGAGAAACGACTGACAGATGAACCGGATAGCAGGACGAGAGATGTTAGCCAGGATAGAAACCCATGTTCGTGACTGACCACAGAGTGCATGGGGCAGGGGCAGGGGATGGGTGAGCCTGCTGAAATAACAGTTGATTCCCACTGACAGCACATGTCTGGCTGTGGCTCTGGCTCTGGCTCTGACTACGGGCTCCGGCCTGGGCGGGCTTCATAAATATAGATTAGTAAATCGAAGTTCGGAAATAGAGAAATGTTTGTTGGCCAAAGGATATATCAAATTGATGGCCAAATGAATTTAGAACGATGTCAGCAACGATTGGGGCCGCATTACAACGTTAATTAAATTAGGTAAGACATTTTTGAGAGCCCCACAGTTTCTCAAATTGAGTTCATTTATTTAAATAAAACTCTTCCTGCTCTAGTTTGTCCCCCTTTTTTATTTTTATTATTAAATCACCTCGAGTTAACCCTTTTGCCCGAGGCCTTCTGTTGCGGTGGCATTTCAATTGAGTTTGTGTGTTCTTTTTTTATGCGGGTGGCCAAAGTCAATTTCGATAGAATACCGTTAGGCGACATTAACCTTATCGGCCAACGACTACTCAAAGAGAGGTACTTGACATTCACACTGCATGCAGCTCACCCGAAAAATCCAAGGGACAGTTTTTATGACCAAAGAGCCATTAACAAGTAATAATGACAGCAACAACAGCAGCAACAGTTACAACAACGGAAAAGTCGCGGTCGCCATGTGCCACACTTGAACTCATAAATTCTAAGAACCCGCAGATAACCTACATATATATATATATATGTCCGCAAGTGTGTGTGTGTGTGTAAATAAACATTTGTGCGTGCCTCAGTCTGTCATTGGGAAGCAAAAGTGCAGCAGCAACAAGTTGATGCTGTTGATGCAGTTGATGCAGTTGTTGTTATTGCTTTTATTATTGTCATTATTGCTGCTGTGGCTGCTGTTGATTATGACAACACCGATGACTGATGTGAGATATATACTCTCACGCACGAGTGTGAGTGTGTGTGTGTGTGTGTGTGTGCGTACACGCCGTTGATATAACCATTAAAATGATGCCCAAGTTCACAATCTTTGTGCAACGCCGACTAAACTGCACTCACTGTGGGCCAAACTGGTAAAGAAGACGCTTAATTTTCGCTTTTCGTCAGCCTTAAATCTTCAGAACTAACTGACTTTGGTAGCTTTTGCAAGATCATTTCATATAGATTGTTGCTTACTTTTAGCTGTTGGTAGGCCATATCAATTATTCTATGGCCCTTTACTCCTTTATCCGATAGCTGCTAAGCATCAGATAATCCAACAAATAGTGAAATTTCGATTTCATTGCCTACTAATTGCATCATAAGCTATCTGCCACTTGGACTTCCAAATAGCCGCTAGGCTGAGAAAAAAATATCAATCTAAATTCTAGATTGAAAATCTCTTTTTCGAGCATCTTAAATTCTTAAAAGCAAGATTTATCATCTCGCAACTTATCAGCCATAATACAGTTAAAAACAAGTGAGAAAGTCGGTCAAGCCCGACTATAACATACTCTGTACCTGGAGTAGAAGCTGGATGCAATGCTGGTGCTGCGCTCATCTCAAAGTCTCTCTTACTCTCTCTCTCGTTCTCTCTCTCGCTCTCTCGCTCTCTCTCTCGCTCTCTCTCTCTTTCTAAGATTGTGTGGTGTTAGTTGTGAATGGGTGGGAGGGGGTGGGGAGGGCGATGTACTTTTTTGCTCATAACTTGAGAACCGCTGATCCGATCTTTATCATTCCTTCGGCAAATCGATACATATTGCTAATTACTAACTATCTCTAGAAGGTACGAAACGTCTATCTTTAAAACTGTAGGAGATATAACGTTTTTTCCGAATTGCGGGGGCGGGAGGGGGCGTGGCAAAAATTGAAAATAAACTTGATCTGCCTGCAGCTATAAGAAACATTTGTCCCATACATGTCAAACCTCTATCTCTTACCATCTCCGAGATCTGTTTGTTCATACGGACGGACGGACGGACAGACAGACGGACGGACAGACGGACGGACAGACGGACAGACGGACAGACGGACATGGCTATATCGACTCGGCTGTTGATGCTGATCAAGAATATATATACTTTATATAGTCGGAAATGATTCCTTCTCCCTGTTACATACTTTTGCACAAACTTAATATACTCTATGTACCTTCGGTACAGAGTATAAAAAAAAAAAAAAGCAACCCGCCCCTCCTGGGACTCGAACAACGACTTTTTTGTTCCAATGAAGCTTTTGGCATCCTTTTAACTGACTCGGCTGTTAGCCGTACATTTTTTTTTGCGCAACCAGTTGCAGTATAAGAACTCAGCTGGCAGAAATCATGGTCGTGCTGAGTTCTTATACTGCGACTGGTGGCGCCTTACAAATGACGGCCAACAGCCGAGCGGGCTGAGTGGCGATGTTAAAGTCCCAGTACAAGCGGATTAATAATTAACATTTATATAAGTTTTTCAGAAAGAAAACAATTTTTTTAATAACTAAAACAAACATAAAAATAATAAAAGCTTAATATAATTTTTTTTTGTTTTTTCTTTTCATATTTAAAAATGTGATTGTTTCATCTTAAAGTCGAGTATCAACATTCTTTATCCAAGATTGATGGATTAAGATTGAAAATTGAGAATACTATCTTGGGTCAAGATTATCTGGTCTTGGTCGAATTTTGACACCGTTTCTTTTTGATTCAAGATTATAATCTTGATTTTAGATTGATTTTTTTTCTGTGTATGTATATGTGTTAGATAGGTATTTGACTTTTTGCCATTTTGCGTTTTTAATTTGTGCTAAGCAAAGCAATTTGTAAAATGAATTCTAGTCTTTGCTTGTGGTAATTTCCTAATTACTGTTGGAGACTCTTGGGGAGTGAGCATAGCTTCTGCTTGCCAGATCGTGAAAGAAGTTTCGCCATTGCATCATCATCCAGCAGTTACATTATGTTTGGGGACCCCAACGAAGTCATTTGAGACTCTCATAAAATTGCTAAATTCCCGAGGGTTATGGGAGCTTTTGATTGCACCCATGTACAGATTTAATCAGGATACGCCGTAACTGAATGTACAAGCAGTATCTTGGGGATGGCCTGGTTCATTCCATGATAGCCATATTTTAAAAGTACCGATGGGAAGGCAACAAATTTTGGGCGACAATGGGTATAAATTAAGACAGTACATGATGGCGCCTAAACATAAAACAATATTTTCCGACTTTAAGAAAACTTTGCCGGACTCATCATTATTATTATTTCTGCAAATATTAAATTTTATTAAAAACAATTGGAGTAAACAAATACATAATAACTTACACTTTTCATACATTTCTAGCTCAATTAGCTCTGACTTCTTGTTCTTGATGACATTATTGTTATCCTCAACTAAAGCTACTTCTAGTTCCCATTCCTCTTGGACTGTAAAATTTTTAGCACGTTGCCTTTTTGTTGTATTTTCCATAATTTTAGATGACAAACAAACAAACAATCAGCTGTTGATGACAGTGCTCCCACCTTATAAGAGAATTTCTCATTTGTATGCAAACGTTTTAGATAAGTTTACACACAGGTTTTGTAATCCAGTTTGGTTAGGTGTGACTTTATCAGTTGCATAGCGTTACTTCTGAAGTAGCTATTTCTCACTAATTTAGAAGTTGGCCCAAAATGTTCTTAATTTAAAATAAAATTTTTTCTTCCATGTATTCATTTATTTTGAGTCCTTAAAGTATTCAAATAATATACTCAGAAAATTATTGTTCTAAATTTAATAAAATCGCCGTAGAATCGAAGATTTAGAAAAAAAAATGATATATTTAAGATTTATTATATGAAAAACTAGTTTTAGTGAGAAAAACTTTTCTGCTTTTAATGGTAGCATCTTTATACTTTCCAGCTATAAATAATATCTGCTTCGGTACAATTTTGGAGAGTTTGATCAAAATCGGATGAATACATCTTAAACTGGCAGGCATATATCACGCTTCAAAGGTATATTAACTTCGGTCGAGCCGAAGTTAGCTTCTCTCTATTTTATAGCACTAAATTGCTCACAGCTCCTGTGTTTGATAATCGTTGTCTGTTTTTCTTTGTAGAAAATCAATTCTTGAGTAGAATAATAATAATTTTTTTTTTTTTTTTTTTTAATATATTTCCTAGGCGATTAAAAATTTAATTTCTTGCTTTTTCGAGCAAAAAGTTTATATTTTTGAAATATTCTAGTCGTTCAACTTAAACCACTTAACCGATTTAAAAACATTGTTCTAAGTCATTTTATTCTATTATCGATGACAAATTCTGATCCAGTTTTGTGCACTGATTCCTTACCTTACCTTTCGATTCATGTCTAGCTTGACTCTATCTGATACTTATGAAGTGAGATATGGCAAATACGGAGTCATGAAAAAATTTCTACTGCTTAAAAAATCGCGAAATTGTGCCGCGAATTTTTTGATAGTTTTGCAATTTGAGTTTCAATATTTATTAATTTTTTGAAGAGGAAGAAGTGCAATGGAAAAGTCAGCAAGTCCAGACAAAGAAATGAAAGCTTTGAAGCTTACTGACTGATTTAGCTAATCTCATCGCCTGAAAGTCTGCTGACGTCTTTGCTGCTACAGCTAAAACCTAGAATGTATGCATTTTAATGGACACTTTCCTTAGCGATCAGCTGGACTTGGTGGACGGAATAAACCGTTATATTGTTTCGGTTGTGGTTAACCATAACCTTAACCTCTTGGTTTCGGTTACGGTTAACGGTTAAAAATAACAGTTGTTGTTTCGGTTGGATACCCAGTTTATCATTCTTGAGAGCTATAAAGCAAAGCTGAGTACAGCTGGGCAGTACTTCACACTGCTAGTGTGGCGCCACATTTGAAAGTGTTTAAGTCGGGTTTGACAGACCTTGTTAGTAATTTGCGTTCGAAAAGGTAACTTAACGTCCCTATTTTAGTTGATACGTAGAAGCCCAGGTCAAAATTCGTCGAGCATAAAGTCAAATGTTAATCACTCTTATATAGGTTAATATTTCGATGTGAAACATCTTTAATTTCGGTAGAAATAAAAATTGATTTCAGCGTGACGTGACGCTGCGCTGACGTCATTCATATTTTGTGATGTTGTAAAGGGCGGAAAAGAGGAGGGAAAGTGGGCGGAAAGTGGTAGGAAAGTCGTGGGAAAGTATGGTTGACTCAACTGTGATGAACAGTGACTTGACATTGACTAAACTGTGACTTGACAGTGACATGACAATGACTTAACCGTGCCTAAACAGTGACTAATCAGTGACTAAACAGTGGCTAAGCAGTGAATAAACAGTGACTTGACAGGGACTAAACAGTGATTTGACTGTGACTTGGCAAAACCACAGAAAAGAAGGAAAAACATATCAGCCAGTAATCTTGTAATTGGTGTTTCTAATCCCTGTTTTCTTATTTTGAAAGATTTTCATTGCTAACTTAGCTTTTGATTTTGAAATGAAGCCCTGAAGCATCATGTTTTACATCAAAGTCTCGTGGGTGTTAATGACACTCACAGCTTTGTTTTTATACTCTGTACCGAAGGTACATAGAGTATATTAAGTTTGTGCAAAAGTATGTAACAGGGAGAAGGAATCATTTCCGACTATATAAAGTATATATATTCTTGATCAGCATCAACAGCCGAGTCGATATAGCCATGTCCGTCTGTCCGTCTGTCCGTCTGTCCGTCCGTCTGTCCGTCCGTCTGTCTGTCCGTCCGTCCGTCCGTATGAACAAACAGATCTCGGAGATGGTAAGAGATAGAGATTTGACAGTATGGGACAAATGTTTCTTATAGCTGCAGGCAGATCGTTTATTTTCAATTTTGGCCACGCCCCCTCCCGCCCCCGCAATTTGGAAAAAACGTTATATCTCCTACAGTTTTGAAGATAGACAATTCGTACCTTCTAGAGATAGTTTGTATTTAGCAAAATGTATCGTTTTGCCGAAGAAATGATAAAGATCGGATGAGCGGTTCCCAAGTTATGAATAAAATAAAATAAATTCGCCCCCCACCCCCTCCCACGCGCAAACCAACACCGCATTTTTATTAACAACGTGAGGAAAGAGAGAGGGAGAGAAACTTAGAGATGAGCGCAGCAAAACGTTGCATCTGCTCTGTCGGTACAGAGTATGACATAGTCGGGCTTGACCGACTTTCTACTGTACTGTACCGAAGGTACATAGGTATAAAAGTTTGTGCAAAAGTATGTAACAGGGAGAAGGAGTCATTTCCGACCCTATAAAGTATATATTTCTGATCAGCATCAACAGCCGAGTCGATATAGCCATGTCCGTCTGTCCGTTGTGTCCGTCGTCCGTCCGTCCGTCGTATGAACAAACAGATCTCGGGTGGTAAGAGATAGAGGTTTGACAGTATGGGACAAATGTTTCTGCTGAGGCAGATCAGTTTATTTTCAATTTTGCCACGCCCCCTCCCGCCCCCGCAATTCGGAAAAAACGTTATATCCCACAGTTTTAAAGAAGACGTTTCGACCTTCTAGAGATAGTTAGTAATTAGCAATATGTATCGATTTGCCGAAGGAATGATAAAGATCGGATCAGCGGTTCTCAAGTTATGAGCAAAAAAGTACATCGCCCTCCCCACCCCCTCCCACCCATTCACAACTAACACCACACAATCTTAGAAAGAGAGAGAGAGCGAGAGAGAGAGCGAGAGAGCGAGAGAGAGAACGAGAGAGAGAGTAAGAGAGACTTTGAGATGAGCGCAGCACCAGCATTGCATCCAGCTTCTACTCCAGGTACAGAGTATGTTATAGTCGGGCTTGACCGACTTTCTCACTTGTTTTGTATTAAGTATTTGTTTGTATTTTGTATTTTTCATTGCTTTTCCCGGCGTTTAATGGGCTGTATTGGCAGGTTAAAAGAAGTCAAACCCTACGCTGATTTAGTTAGACTAATAAACAAAGTCGTTGGCAATTTCCATTATGGGTTTATAGATCTAATTTAAAATTTTATTCATTCATCACAAAGTGATCCATTTTTTTGTTGAAAATTTGCTCTACTCATCCCACTGTGCCTCATAGTGCTCTGTGTGCGGCCTAGGCCCTGAGAACCGGTATTGTTCCCTGCCTTAAGTAGAAGTAGAGGGCGGGGTGTAAGGGTAAATGGGAGGCACACAAAGCTCATTGTGTGCTGGCCACCAGGAAGCAAGGGACCTGGGGCCAGGCCCACAGGGATGGGGAATCCGCGACTGCCCGTCATTGTTACTAATTCTTTCCCCCCCTTTTCTTCTTCTGATTGCAGCGATTGTAGCCACCTAAAAGAGACTGAGAGAGAGCAACATTATCTTGGATTGGCCTAATGGCCGGGATGGCAACAGCAACATCCTCAGCTGGCCGCTGGCTGGGGCTCTGTCTAATAATTTGGGCCGTACTCCATAAAGTCCACTCACTGCCCATCACATCGCGGCCCATTGAGGGCAATGCCCAGCGCCTGGCCTGGGATGAGTGGCTGCGCCTGCCGCAGGAGCAAAAGTCACAGGAGAAAGAAAAAAAGGTGACAGCGAAATCCATTTTCACGCTACCCTTTCGCCATTGTCCGCCCGGCCACAAGTGGTACAATGAACGTTGCCTGCCCCAGCTCAATATTGATCCGGCTGAACTGCTCAAGCAGGAGCTGATCTATGCCGGTGGCGGTGAGGGTAATACACCCCTATTCACGGACTATGATTACAGCGAGGATGGGGATGAGAGTGAGGAATTGCTGTATGATCCACCGCAGATGCCCTTAAAGCAAACGGATAAGTTGCCGGGTGAGGATCAGGCATTGCCCAGTGAGGATGCACCACTCAAGTTTAATATTTTCGAAAAGAAATTCCCCACGGGCATGGGAGAGGCGGAACCAGTGGAAGAGCCGCCCGAAACCACAACTGACCCTACAAACTCCACTGCCACCACCAGGGCAGCCACAGACGCTGGCAATCATATAACCCAGTTTGCAGATCTGCAGGCTGCCTCCAGCAATGTGTTGTCCACCACCATTAGCCACATGGACATCAGCAACATAGAGGCCATTGTGTTGCCGGCGGGTCAGCCCGAGGCTACAGTGCAACTGGTGACCAGCTCCCTGGGCGATGTCAAGGCGGATGCAAATACAAGTCCAGCCAGCACTACTCAGGCGGAGGCGGATCTAAACCAATTGCTCAAGGACGACGCGTTTTTGCCTGCGAACAGCAGCAGCAGCAGCATTGACTTGAGCAATCATCGTCGTGTGGCGCCAATGCTGACAGCTGAGGAAATGGAGGAGACCACCACAACACAGGAGGAGAATACCACAGAAATGGATGAGGAGCAGGAGGAGAGCACAGAGACAACGCCTACAACAATGGATGAACCTGAAAATCATCTTGTCTTGATAAAATCGAAAGTGCAACCGGTTCAGTTGACAACAACAACAGAAACTACCAGCGAAGCAAGTGACCGGTTTCATTATCAGCATATTGAAGATGTGACTGCCAGCAGCAGCAGCAGCACAACCACCAGCAGCAGCAGCTTGGCCAGCGAGGAGAGTGACAATTTAATGACCAATACCATTGCCAGCAATATAAATCTGGAAGAAGAATTGCGTCTCATTAATGAGCTGGTTAAGAGCCAGCAACAGCAGCAAGAAACTTCCTCCACCTTGGCAGCAACTTCAACCACAGAAAGCTCCAACTTGTCAGAGACCACAGCAACAACTAGTACAGAAAGCAACACAGAAACAGAAACAACCAACACAGAAAGCCAAGTTGCTGATAGCAGCAGCAGCAGCAGCAGCAGTAGCTCAACAGCAGCAACAGCAAGCACAAATTTAAGTATTAACACAAATCGTAGCAATAGAAATAGTAAAATAATTAGAATAGATAATTTAGATCAGCCAACCACCACCAGCAGCAGCACCGCAGCAACTACCATCAACAGCAGCAGCAGCATTAGCTCTGATGCCGATGGCTACACACCCTTCTGGTGGTTACCAAACATCGGCTGGCGCCTGGACCGTCAGGTGGATAAACACGGCGAGGATCGTTCGCTTTTGTTGCGCTTCTTCAGCACATTTCGTGGCAACACCGCAGCAACTTTCAATTAACTTATAACCCCCACAGCAACACATGCTCTCCTCTGAGTGGAGAGCGTCTACAGTTGCCTCCAAGCACTTTCCTTTCGAATTTTTCTCTTTTAATTTAATTTTTATGCCAAAATTCTAAGTTTTTTTGTACATATGCAAAGCGAGAAAGTGAGCAGAAAAGAGCAACAACTTTATGTGTTTTTTTCCTGTTGCGATTTTTAAGTTGTTGATTTAATTTTAGTATAAATTCCTTCATTTTTTTAACTGCTGCTGCTGCTGCCGCTTTTGGGCAATATTTAATTGTGATTATTTAGTTAAGCGAATTCTAATTGATATTATTGTATGGTATTTTTTTTGTCTCCATTTACTCTTTTTTTTATATGTACCCCTAATTATGTCTCTGTGTATATATCTTATTGGAAATCAAGTTGTTGCACCTTAAAAAATATAATCTAAAAGTAATGCATGTAAATAGTTATAAAACGAACTCAAAAAGAAGAAAAAAAAAAGGAAATCAATTTTTTTTTTTTTTTTTTTTTGGAAAAACTCTACTTAAAAATCTACCATTTACCAAAGTTCTAAAGGAAAAACAAACAACAACAAATACAACAAAAAATATGCAAAAATTTCGCCAGTCTTTTCATTACCAACCACCCGCCGCCCCCTGGCCGACAGTTTGCGGCCACTCTCTGAAAAGAGAATGAGAAATTGTCGTTTTGTGCGCTCGGCTTTGTGGTAAGTTTCCAAGTATGAATTGGTGCGATTATGCGGGATTAAGTTGAATGCTGGGCAAAACTTACCCCGGGAGAGAGATAGCCCCAATGCCACTGTGGAGGAGGAGAGGGAGTCACTTGGCAGTTTGCAAATAGCCAACTCTCATTCAGCTGTAATCGAGCGGGCGTGATGCCATTCCAAAACGAAACCACTTGAGGCTAAGTGCAAATTTGTCAGTTTCCAACTGCTTTGACAATAATATAGGGTCAAATGTAGAATTCTCATAGTTGAGTTGGATGCAAAAGTGTCTTGAAAGAGTTGAAAACTATAGCGGAAACTTGTCCAAGGACAACAATAACAAATTGGTAAGCGAATTCGTCGTAATATTTATACTTTTAGTAACAGCTATCAAAGAATCCAAACATGAGAGAGGTCTCCCGTTATCATTGGAGAAGACATCGTTACTGAACTACTTCATGACAAAATTTCCTTTAAAATAGTTGGGGAAAGGATACAAATCTATTCGTCAAATACTGGCTGTGACACAACCGCTGCGCTGTTTAAAAAAGGGAAACAAATTTTCATCAAATCTTTTCAAAAACTTGACTATTTTGACCAACTGACGTAAATGGACTACGCATCTTATTAACGATCTATAATACTCCTAATTCTGAGAGCAATATCAATCAACTTCGATATACCAAGTTCATAAGGTATACAAAACTTCATAAGTCTGTTCAGCTGTCTAACCTTCCACGGTTCCCTACCGATAAAAACAGCTGCCCTTCAGCAAATAGTTTAGTTTAGCACTAGCTCCTAAGGAATTACTAAATACACTACTTTGTAATTGTAGAAACGGATGTGGTGTATGCTGTGGCTGCAGGAAATCGGGATTGAAATGTACTTTAGCTTGTGGCCCGTGTAATGGACAAGCTTGCCTCAATACTAAATCATACAATACAATTTTGAGGAAGAAAGTGTATTTGACCCGGCATGGAAACAACAATCCAGGACAGCGAAACGGATATTTTCACAAGCCCGGAAGCTTCAGACGATGAACAAAAAGAAAATTTAAATAATAGTTTTATTTCTTAATCTTCTTAAAAAAAAAAAAAAATTATATAAAATTAGGGTATATGCAACATCGATTCCAACCCAGTATACTTTTACATTAGCATGGCCGCTTTGTGGTCTGCTAGCTTTCGAATCCTCATTACTTTGTAATCGACAAGTGGGCGATAGCCGAACTCTTTTCGGAGCTCTATTACAACTGCATATGACAATCTAAGAAATGTAATGGACGGTGTGGATGAGCCGCCCACTAAACGATACACATAGTATGCGCTGTTGTAATCAAGGCTGCAAACCTCAAACATTTTGCAGAAGGTTCGGTCCGGGGGTTCGAACCTGTTGTAAAGTCTTAGGTTCGGTTCGCGGACTGGTTCCTAAGACCCTTGAACCGAAGGTTTTGGTTCGAACCTCCGTTCGCTTGATCATAGAAGAATTGTTCCGATTTATTAACACTTATTTCTTAAAATAATTTTTTTTTATATCTATTAGCCCCTTATCACTTGCATAATTTCTTATTATTTTAATTTCTTAAAAGTTTGCCATTTCCATTGATTGACAAATTATTTCTGATTTCAATGTCTGCTTCCAGAGAGTAGAGAGTACTTTTTATAAAATACTCCTTCGTAAGGAATGCAAGGTCGTATGAAAGAAATGATGTAATTTTCTTCATTTCTTTGGGGGAAATAGCCTATATAATGTAATTTATATTATAAAATTTATCAGCTGATTTTGCGTCGCGTGTGTGTGTTAAGCCACTCGAGAGCGCGCTCATGTAGCACATGTTGTTGCAAAAGAGAGCAGTATGAGGTCGCATGCTGTCGGAATGATGACGTCGCTGCCGTAGATCGGCGTTGTATACACAGTAAATAAAGCCGTGCCGAATTCTGGTTTAAGTTAATAAGCATTATATGTTCTAGAAGCTGTTCATCTATACTAGCTCTTAGATCAGAGAGTACAAACTAAAGTGTTAAAAAGGATCGTTCAACTGATTCCTGAGTTGTTGGAACAGCAAGGCAATTTTTTACAAAATCTTAAAACACAAATGTTGTCTTGAACAATTTTTAAATGAATCTTTGACATATTTGATATTTGTTTATTGCTTTATATTGCTTTCATAATCTTCTCTTCTTTGCAATAAAAAGTCATCCAAGCTTAGTTAAAAACGTAATCGCTTATACTAAAATCTCTAGATATTTTCAATATTTCCCTGTGTGTTTCGTTGGAAAATTACTTAATTTTGTGAACCGAACCTAATTTTTGCAAAAAGTGGTCCGGTTCGGGTTCAGGTTCGAGAAGTAAAAACTATTAGGGGTTCGATTCATGGTCCAGTTCGACGGACCCAAAAAACCCGAACCGAACCGCTTCTAAGGGGTTCGGTTCCGGACCGGTTTGCAGCCTTGGTTGTAATGCAGGTACTTTACAGCGTAATGTACTTTGAACTAAAAGGTAAATGGAGTGGAAATGCTATTGAAATGCTATTGAAATGCTCCATGTGCGGTTTGTTAAGTTATATTATTTATTAACGGTATATTTAAATAATGTATTAGTCATTCCAATATACAAAAAATAAAACAAATCGACTTAAAGCTATTTAAAATTAATTTTTTTTTCGCTGATGCGGAGATGTACGCACATGCCACTCGTCAGAAATCAACTACACACACACACGCTCTCATATGAGTGTGTGTGAATGCATGAAGAAACCCAAAAAAAACAAGTAAGACCATTGCAGTCGAGTTAGCTCGACTTCAAAATACCCTGTACAATTGACAAACACACACATACACAAACAAACACACACGCACACATACACAAAACGCGCCCACAAACGCGGGCGCAGCACAAACGTAATGCGTAATTAGCAAAGCGTGGGGGAGGGGGGGTGCAAAAATTGTTTCGTTAATAACTTGTGTTTTGCTCAGATCTCAATGTGCTTTTCAGAATAGATAGATTATAGGCCTAAGAAAATATATATTAAGCGACGATGTTGTAACTTTAAAATTGTGGCTCTGACAGTTTTTTGCGGTTTAAGAGGGGAGGGGGGGAAATTTTGCAAATCTGAAACAAACTTGATCTGCGTACGGCCTTTACCTATGTACATGCAAAAATTTGTATCTCTATCTCTTATAGTCTCGGAGATTGACGCGTTCATACGGACAGACGGACAGACGGACAGACGGACAGACGGACGGACGGACGGACGGACGGACGGACAGACGGACATGGCTAAATCGACTCGGCTGTTGATGCTGATCAAGAATATATATACTTTATAGGGTCGGAAATGTTTCCTTCTCCCTGTTACATACATTTGCACAACTTCATGATCCCCTTTTACCCATTTTCAATGGGTACAGGGTAAAAAACGAAGAAGCATACGAACGCAGTTTGAATTTTCGACAAAGGAAGCTTCGAAGATCTGACATACTTCGTATGACACTTCAGTATACAAAGTGTAGCGAAACTGTTTTATACTTTGTGGGCTGTTGTAATGCATGATGTGGGCGCAAATTGGCATTACATAATAGATTACTAATACGTTACTTTGCCATCAGTGTGAAGGAAATAATCCCATACAATCTGCATTACCTTGCCATGTGCTTGGCCCCTTTGTAAACGGGGTGTGTACCGACTGCATTACTAGTAATAAAGGATGAATGCCAGAGCCGAACTGCCATCGGATTCCCATTACGAATGCGTACATTATTATACCCTTGCAAAGGGTATTATAATTTTGACCAGAAGTTTGCAACGCATAGAAATATTCATTTCCGACCCTATAAACTATATATATTCTTGATCAGGGCGACGAGCTGAGTCGATTGAGCTGTGTCTGTCCGTCAGTCTTTTTCTACGCAAACTAGTCTCTCAGTTTTAAAGCTATCGAGCTAAAACTTTGCACAGAGTCTTATTTTTACTGCACACTGCTTATATGTCGGAACCGACCGGATCGGATGACTATATCTTATAGCTGCCATAGGAACTATCGGTCGAAAAAAGGGTCTTTGTGAGAAAAACTTTTTATTTTTAATGTAAACGTCTCCCGCTTTAGCAATTATTAGTTTTATACGCTTTTACACAGATTCGAAAGTTTTGGTCAAAATCGGATGACTATATCTTATAGCTGCCATAGGAACTATCGGTCGAAAAGTGGGTCTTTGTGAGAAAAACTTTTTATTTTTAATGTAAACGTCTCCCGCTTTAGCAATTATTAGTTTTATGCGCTTTTACACAGATTCGAAAGTTTTGGTCAAAATCGGATGACTAAATCTTATAGTTGCCATAGGAACTATCGGTCGAAAAGTGGGTCTTTGTGAGAAAAACTTTTTATTTTTAATGTAAATGCCTCCCGCTTCAGAAATTATTAGTTTTATACGCTTTTACACAGATTTGGAAGTTTTGGTCAAAATCGGATGACTATATCTTATAGCTGCCATAGGAACTATCGGTCGAAAAGTGGGTCTTTGTGAGAAAAACTTTTTATTTTTAATGTAAACGTCTCCCGCTTTAGCAATTATTAGTTTTATACGCTTTTACACAGATTCGAAAGTTTTGGTCAAAATCGGATGACTAAATCTTATAGTTGCCATAGAAACTATCGGTCGAAAAGTGGCTCTTTGTGAGAAAAACTTTTTATTTTAATGTAAATGCCTCCCGCTTCGGCGATTATTAGTTTTATACGCTTTTACACAGATTTGGAAGTTTTGGTCAAAATCGGATGACTATATCTTATAGCTGCCATAGGAACTATCGGTCGAAAGTGGGTTTTATTTAGAAAAATTTTTCTTAATCTCTGATGTATTAAAACATTTGCAAGGGTATATAAACTTCGGCAAAGACGAAGTTAGCTTGGCCTTCTCGTTTTTCAAATTGTAATGCAGAATGTTCGCAGTTTGTTTAGAATTCAACACACAATTTAGGAATCGTATGCTCTGTCGTAAAGCACTTGCATTACAATTCAATATACTGAAAATGGAATAGTATACGGGTAGGTAAAGCACTTGTTTTACGATGCAATGTACTACTGATAGAAAAGTAGATGGGTAGGTACAGCCTATATGAGTGGGTAATGATGTAGTAATGCCGTGGTTTTTATTTTAGTTTATTTTGAATGATTTCATTTGTTATTACTTGATTTATAAATCTGCTTCTCAATTCTGCTACTTTTTGAAAGTAAATCAAACGCCATTCCGCTTCGGTTTGGTTTTTGTGTTCTCAATTTCGTATGAAATTGCTCTCTTTTTACTTTTCGCAGTCCGCTGAAACAAGCGGAAATAACACTAGATACACAAGAGAGTCAACAGTCGGAAATGAGAGAGGCTGACTTTTAGGTTTCACTTTTCGGTTTGGCTGAGCAATGCCAAATTCTGGACAGATTAAACAAAAAATTCTTTATAAATCAATCAAAGACTAGAATGCCAATTAAATTTCACTAAAAATTTCTAAATTTATCAAAGAATTCAGAAAACTTAGCATTATGTACATCTAGCAACTGGAAGAGTGCGTAATTGAGCGATTACTTTTCAAAACGGAAAACTCTTTCGTTATGGTGTTGCCAGAAAATGAATCAATTCCACTTTCGAAAGGTTGCCGTGGAAGTGGAATTCCGATCTTGCTGATATTGTACGCTTTTTCAAAGCTTCAAATTGTCCAGACTTTGTCTCCTTTCGTCAGCTTTTCAGGGATGGCCAATATATTAATTTAGCTTTTTCCATTTATTTGTTGGCTCTTCATAATCGTGTTTTCGCCTCGACTACCTTACATTTTCGACAGGCGGAATGCATTTTTTTTCGCCAGAACACGTTGAGCTCTGCGCCGCTGGGTGGGTACTTTCATGCCCACTCTCTCACTCTCTTTCACGCTCTTAACATAATTGCTTAGTCCACATTTTTTTTCTAAGTGCGCGCCGGCATTACTAAACGAAGGTCCAATAACTTGAACTATTTGTGTGTCCATAACTGTGTGACAAAGAATTGGACGGGGTAATTGAATAGCAAAACCTTACCCATTTTCTGTATGTCTGATCTAATTCGAATAAAATGTCACAATTTACACGAAATTATGATAGAGAAATTGGATTTAAAAAAAAAGAAACATTTCAATTCAGTGTTGCATAAATTCTAGCTGCATTTCAATCAAAATCACATACATTAAATATAGCGGAAGGCAATGCGCGCTATTTGTATTTCGAGTCTCAGCTGCTGCAATCAGCGCCTAATGCAGCTCGTTGGGCAAACACACACCGAGACAGACAGAACCGCGCTCTCGCTCGCATCTATTTTATTCGCCATGTTAACATGCCGTTTGCATATGTTTACCAAAAAAGAAATGTTAAATTTTCCTAATGGCATCTTTTTTTCTGAGTTGGGAAGATGAGGCGACACCTACGATGAGGACAACCTCGGCTGCTTGCAGGCAAATGTGACAGATACTTTTTGGCATATTATGTTAGCGTCTGTATGTACGAATCTATCTGTCGCTCTGTCTGTTTGTCTGTCCAGATGGCTGGCAGCTTCCTGTCGCTGATTTTGTTTCCATGGTTGCCGAATGAAGTCGTCAGTTGGCTGGCAGCTGTCATAGCCTGGCGCTTCTCCAAGGCAACTGGCAAATTTTGCACATGGTTTTTCCAATCGACATCAAATTTTTCGGACAGCCAGCCAGAGAGTTTTGCCACTGTTTGTCCCACTTAAGCTCACCTTTTGCTCTAGCTCTATTTTTTGTTCACTTTTGGCAAATTTTCAGTTGCAAAGAAATCGGCTGAAACTGAATGTAGTTTTGTTTGTCGAGTGCGTTTAGTATCAATAAAGCGGTTAGCGTTGTAGTTACTCTCATTGACGGTATCCACGAGAACTATCATTTGAAAGTGAAACTAGATACTTTCATTCTTGGCTTTTAATAAAATTGAATATTTGTCGATTAAATATATAAATTTCGAAAAAACAAAAAAATCAAGAAAACCAAACTGGAAAATATGTAATTATTCCATACACATAAGCAAACAACAATTGGGAATGGAAAAGTAAGGAACAAATTGCGTAAATTCAAAATCTATGTATTTAAAACAAAGTCGTGTATGTTACACCGCTTAGATCTCAAGAACGCCTGTATAAGATCTTTAATATGTGGAATTTGTTTTTGCCCCGAATAGCAGAGTAATAATTAAAAAGTCACAAAAGCTTAGACTGTCATTAACACAATTACATAGACGGGTCGAAAAAATATGCGGCTTATTAGACGGATAAAAAGGAGGTGCATATCAGCAGTCAAAAAATCGAGAAATTTAAAAAATTTTATAATGAGTTTGGATTGTCATGAAAACAGATAAACAGGCAGGTAAATAGACTGGTTAATATACGGGTAAATATAAGGTCTAGATCGCGAAATTTGCAAAATTTTATATTGAGTTTTGATTGTCCTGAAGATTGCGAAATATTCGGGTAAATAGAAGGTGTATCGAATAGTTCAAAAATCTCCAAAGGGCATAGACGGATTTGTAGGGGAACCAGTCCCTAAAATACTCTCTCCAAAGCACTGTGGGCCACAAATCTCATTTTTGGCCCAAACTCTGGCATTTCTACACCAGCCTTGCTAGGAAGTTGAAATTTTTTACAATTTGTTCTTAAAAGATTGAACTGGACTTACCTTATTTTAAATACAAATCCAAATTGAATAATATTTCAACTTTTTGTTTTCTAATTATCAGGGCTGCAAGCCGGTTCGGAGTTGAACCGCTCCGGAGTCGGAGACTCCGGGATTTTTGGGAAGTCCGAACCGAACCTGAACCAGAGCAGAACAGTTTTTTTCTATCCGAACCCGAACCTGAACCGGAGCAAAAAATAGTAGAAAAGGGTTCGGTTCAAAACACGTGTTCTATTAAATTTTTTCAAGATGCAATTTTCCAATATTTTTAGACCTTGAAATAAAAACAGCTTACAAAGAAACATTTTGTTTCATTGTATAAAATATTCAGAAAGAACTAATAATAAAAAGCCATAAGAATGATAAATAAAATAATAATTTATAATTCGTAACCATGTTTATATTGATGAAGATGAAAAGCAATCTCTTTGCTTTAAAGTTTTGAAAAATATATATTATTGTAAAGAACTTAAAGATGTCACATTTGTGGAATCAGCTGTTCCTGCATCATATCTAGCGCACTTTCCTACTCCACATTTTATTAATCCAGCGATAGAGTCAGTAATAATGAAAGATTGGTGAAGACACACTAATAATTAACCTATACCAATTTCCTCCACTAATACAGAAGGGCCGAAATGGGGGCACACACATACAAAAAAACACCTTCTGTCAATTTGGCGTTGTTCGTTGTTGTCACTTCTTGCACATGTGTAACCTTTGCAATTCCAAAACAGTTATTGCAATGGGCTTTGCCGACTTGCAGAAGAAAGGTAATTCCTGATTATAATAAAACCGGGAGGTTCTTGAATCAGTTGTACAGTAGACCATCCTTCTTGGTGGTGTTTGTGTGTGTCTTGTTTTAAAACATATAATCAAACATAAATATACAGGCCTGTTCCCGTTTTCGATTTCGATCAAAACACGCAGAATCAGAATTGTAAACTGTTCTCTCTTCCAAAAATCGACAGTTCTATTGGGCTTTTTTCTTAAAAATCCCAGTAACCATCTTTTGATCCTCTTGATAGCAAAAATATACGGTCGAGTTTTTTAATAGTTTTTTAGAAATCACAACATTTACCAATTTCGATCAATCGGACTCAGAAACGGGAACTGGCCTGAAATAGACTGAACGGTTGCGTAGCCTCGAATATGATATTATCAAGCCTCGGCATAAAGTTTGTTTCAAATTACTTACATATTTTCACAATTAGCAAAGAAAAAAATTATTCCTTAACCCCGGTTCGAACCCGAACCTAGGTTCAGCGACCTTCTGAACCTGCTCTTTGAACCCGAACCCAAAAATATTTCGCGGGTCCGAACCCCGGAGTGAACCCCTCCCGATTTTTAGGAGGTTTGCAGCCCTGATAATTATAAAAAAAAACCTTGAAATTGGACTTAACCCAAATCTGGCACAGCAGTGTATATAAGTATCAGATATATATAAAAACAATTATTTTGTCAAATGACTTATGAAATATTAACCCAAACAGATTTTGAATTTTACTACCTGCCACGTCGAGGAATTAACCACTTCAATCGATTTTTCTATCTTTGTAAGCTTTAATCTATCATATAATAAAAAAAAATAGCCAAGTATGCTATACATTTTTAATACAAAGTTTCAAAATGGCCCACGAGAGATAGCAATCTGAAATCTTAACATTTCTTTAGATACCATTTTTCCTATTTTTTATGAAAATTTTCACCAAGTTTTTTCTGGGAAATCGCAAAATTCATTACAAAATTGGACAAAGGAACAACATTTAAAATTAGGTTTTATAAAAATCAAAGAAAACCCGCGCAAAAGCGCACACCTAAGCCATATTGCAAGCGAAATGAGACGGGTACTTTCGGGAACTCTCAACGCAAAGTTGCCAAATGTGAAAATACCCACAAATTGTAAGATTTTTTTTATTTTTTATGTAAAAGATTACAAATGAAAACATCGACAAATCAAATCCCGGCAACTCTTGCATGCCAAGATTAGAATACTATTTTTATTTTCTCTACTTTGAACGGTTTCAAATTATGCCATTAAATAGCTTTATGTATTCAAAGTAATTTCCGACATTCGTTTTATCCAGATTTCCAAACAAAAAACTAGGACTTTTGGCTAAAATTTCGGCCCGCTGGCCCAGTGTGCTCGGGTATAAAAACGAAAGTTTAACCTCAACTAGAAGACTTTAATAAATGGAGTTAAAATTTCGCCAAATTTTATAAGTAACGGCTTGCATTTAAAAAATTTGGTAAAATATTGCTTGGATTTTTGGATTTAACCAAAATAAAATTCTGAATTTTTAAATGGATAGATGGCCCGATAAAGGCTTGTGATTGAAATGATAAGATTCGCTGTTTAAAATTCAGGGTTGGTACTAGAAGTATATAGAAATCGCTAAATTACTTTCGGTCGATGTACTTTAAAACTGCATTATAAAAAAATAAAAAGCAAAGAGTTTAGTTTTTCAAAAGGATGGTTAAATATATGGATGAAAAGTCGGGTTAATAGGAGGGAATCTTCAAACTGTCCAAAATATCGCGAAATTTCATAATTAATTTGTATTATTATGAAGACGGGAAAATAGATGGATGGGTAAAGAACGAAAGATTTGAAAAATTGCAAATGTTACTAAATTTATGTGCTCAATCTTAAATTGTGGTTAAAACACTGATGGAAGCGTTGCAACGAGTGCGGGGACAGCTAGTTTAACAAGTGAGAAAGTCGGTCTAGCCCGACTATAACGAGCTCTGTACCAGTTCCAAGGGTAACCAAGGGATTTTCGTTGTTGTCTTATACCAAAGACTTATAGGTATTATAGGTGACGCATGTGAAATAAAAATGCTTTTTCGTAGAAGGAGATCCCAATTTTTTTTCACCTTTCACTCGAGAAATCAATAAATAATACTGATAGCTATATATGCGTACAATTATTGTCGACATAGGACAACACGGTGGTTAGAGGGAGACGGACATAGTCACAAAAATAACTCAAATCATAATTCAGAGAGCCCAAATGGCAGCAAACAGCTGACTAATATCTGAGTAAAAAGTTGACGACGCAACAAAGCATTGTCATCGCACTGAACTATCAGCAGAAACCTGATTTTTACCTAATTATTTGTTAAGCAAAATTGAGCCTAGTTTTTACTTTTTTTCGGAGCAATTGTCATCATTTTCCATAAATGATAGCGATGAAAGGCAAAATGAAGTCGTATGGAAGAATGAAAAAAATTATATAATTTTATTTGGTGAAGAGGTTATTAAATATAATACAAAGGCTACAGAATAGCTACTTATTTTTCTCAACACACAACGCACTAGATTTTACAGCAAACACGCTCTAATCGAAAGCAAATGATATGGCAAATGCCCTATTTGTAGCTTAAACGACAACGGGATCCCTTTAGTTACTGATACATGAATAGACGCGCGACGCCGCGGAGTTCCGAGGTCAGAGATTCTGACTCCCACTTCAATCACAGATCTACTTGATCCAACTTGTTCACACATCACTTACAACTATCGATGCTCAATACTCACTCACATACGCACAAACACACTCACTTTCTGTGATCCTCTACAGAATCTCAAACTCACACACACAGAGAGACGGAGAGACTTAACTCGCTGCCATTGTGTTACAGTAATTCTTACCGGTAACACGCCGTAAGCCTAATCTGTGTTTAAAACTAAATAGTTAACCACATCGATTTGCGCGTGGCGCCATCTATGGTAGCGTGGGGAGAACTTTCATTGCTTCAATAAAGATTGGCATACTTTTAGGCGAGCAATTAAATCGATTGCAAAATATCTAGTTCTAATGAGCCCACAAAAGAACAAAAATGGACACAAAGCCCAACAGATGCATCATATTAAAATATAAATAATTGAGAAATGGATTTCACACACAAACACACACACACACACACAGATGGGTTTGAGGGCTTAAAAGCAGAATGCCAAAAAGGAAATTTTATGTTTATTTAACTATTAAGCAGAAGTGCACACACACACACACACACACACACACACACGCATAGTCTGTGTGCATAAAATATAAATGAAACGGCGCCTAATGCCTTGCAATACACAAAAGTCTCAATGTGTTGTGCAGTATTTTAGTTTCAGTTTTCAATGTCTAAGCTTTTATGCAAAGTAAACAGCCAAATACATACGCACACACGCTCGCACATACATAATTTAGTTGTGTTTGTGTTTACCAGCCCCCTTCCCCTTCCCCTGCTACCTTCTACCCGATACTGGCCCTGTTCACTGAATTGAAGTCTTCGTCGCTCAACAATCTGCTCAATGAATCTCAATAGGTTTTCTGTGTGTGTGTGTGCGTGTGTGTGCGTGAGTGTGCGTTAGTGTGGCTTTGTTTGCATTTGTATGCTTGTGCTAAATCAAGCGGTAATTGGTTCTTCTTCTTCTTTTGCAACGTCTTGTTCTTCCTCCTGGCCCGTGTTGTTTATATAATTGAAACTAACACAAATAAAGTGCAAAAGCTTTCTGATTATGGGGATTTGCGCCTGCCACAAAATGAGCGTCGCTAAAAGCCGACACAGAAAGGGAGAGAGAGCGAAAGAGAGAGCAACATTATCCACTTGCCTCTCATGTACAATAGATACCATGGAACAAAAGAGATTTAAGTACACAAATACGCTCCCCCTGGTTTTTAGAGATCAAAGTAAAATCTCCTATATGTTGGATCTCTTCTTCTGGTTAGAAAATGTTATTTAATGACAAGTTTTATGAGCTGTCCATGCCTCTAATAGGTGACCCGGTTCAAGAGTTAAAGCGGTTCAGAGACGCATATTGAGATCTTCGATAATTTAAAATACAAAAAAATGCCTTTGAGGTGTCTATGTGTGTGAACGGATTCAAGGGTTAAGTCAAGTGTACAACTCCCTGGTTACTTTAAGTGTGACCAGGTCCGATTCGACACTTTCGCTATATTTTTATTCAGCACTATCTTACTCAGAACATTTTGTTGTATGTTTCTCAAAGCTATTTAGCTATATAGAAGACTCTACTCCTTGTCATTTGCATTCTTTGGGATTAATAGCGCTAGGCAACTAAGACCAGTATATTAAAGGGTTGGTGGTCATTCTAGATGATTTCGTTTGGTGAAGTCGAATCTGTTTCATCACGTCGAAATGCTTAGCAATTTGAGCTTAAAATTCCGAAAAACGCCTACGCTAACCCTTTTTGGACGCGCTATGTGTACAGAATTTTAATGAAAATTTTCTAAAACAATCATTGCATACTTTGGGGCAGCTAAAAATACTATATCTTTATTGGAAAATTTTTTAGAAATGTTTGGTTTAGTTTATTTCAAAGTTAAAGAGTGGTTCTTTTCAAAGCTGCAAACCGGTCCTGAACCTAATCCCCAGGAATTGGCTCGGCTCTGGTTTTTTGGAACATGAACCAAACCCCTAATATTTTTGACTCCTCGAACCTGAACCCGAACCGGACCATTTTATCGAAAATTTAGGTTCAGTTCAACAAATTAAGTAGTTTTTCCAACGTAATCTGACCCTACGACTTTTAGCTAGGTCAGATTTATACTATCACCGTCGAAAACGGAGCGAATACAGAACGTTCAAAAGGCATCTGCCACTGTGCAAACATGTTGATGAAGGTTGCTCATGTGAAGCGAACGCATTTCGTGATTTAGATGACCGATGACCTACAGACTTCAGTAGATTCTATGGAAGACTCTATAATTACAGTAAGGGTGCTCACTTTTGATGTTGCGCCTGCTATATTTTTAAGATTTGTTATAATAAAAATTATATAAATAAAAATGCCATATAAAAGCAATCAAGATATTCCTCTGGAATGTAATGGAATGGTAGGTTTACTGGCTTTGTAAGCTGCACTTTTAACTGTTGTCGACTTTTGCAGATGTATGGAATGTCCACCAGGCCAAATTGATTCAGCGATCGACGAATTCATGGATGATATAGTATCTGTAACGTGCCCAAAACCAAACTAATGGCGAAATAACATCCTCGCTTGATTTGACAAGAAACGATTTAAGCTAATGTTGAGCTATCTGAGAAGAAATTTGGTATATTGCTTACATTAATTAGTAAAAGTCAAGGTATCGCAGGTATTTTCCAGTACACCGCTGTTCAGCATACATTAACAAAGGGGTACTACAACATTCTGATACCACTGCGTCTCAAAGTCGCTATGCATTTTGTTGTTCTTTCATTTGATTGTTTTTGCTATGAGGAGATATGCGTGAATTATATGTTAAAGTTTGAGCTTTCTTCATAAAATATACGTGCTTCATCCCAGCCAACATTTTATGAAATTTCTGAATACATTCGAGTCATCAATGCGCTCTTTTCTGATCATAGATGATACTTTTGTCCCGAGAAAATGATACCCTAGCCGCGACTCATCAAATAGAGTCATTTATACGCCCTTATACTGAACATTTTTGACTCATTTCATTTCCATTCCATTTCCATTCATTCTCATTTCCAGTCGTTTTTAATAAATCACACTTTTAGCAAATGCATGAGATATTTCTACGTCTTCCTTAAGTCGCACATGAAACTAATCGCTTTTAAATCATCAAAAGGGCTCGAAAAAGACTCGCTAAAATGATTCTTGTCAAAATGATCTTCCAAATGCTAGGCACTAAATTATAACAAATATTCTTAAGAAAATATGGACACAAACATGGACGCGTTTACTTATCCTTAAAGATTTATGCATTCAGAGTCCTTTAAAGGAGCTCCACCTAAAATCTTTTGAACTAAAAACTGCAGGACTTGCTCGTTAAACGTTCTTCTATTACAAGCTTAGTACCAATATTAGCTATAGTGCTCTTATACCCGAGATTTTCAACTTTGTTAACTTCTGACCATCGAACCAACAGACATGCCAAAGCTTCAAAAAATCAATTTTTAATGAAGGTTTTCAAAATTTGCGAAGAAGAGAAATTTATAAAAGCAATAGAAAGCAATAAACAAATATCAAATATAAAATCTGTAATAATAATGTTTATTTATTGTTTAACTGTTAACATAAGAAATCTAGCCAAACATGAAGTTAGCATTAATGTCAAATGGAAACTTTTTAATGCAGTTTGCCGAGCAGTTCAATCCTATGGAGCTCAAGTCTGGGGATGCAGGCACTTTGAAGAAGTGGACAGGCTCCAAACCCTTTTTCTTAAGAAGGTCTTGCGTTTACCTTTTTGCACACCGAGCTATGCATTAGCACTAGAAACGGGCCTGGACGATGCACACCTATATTCTCTGGATCTGCATCTTGGCTGTATAGGTAAAGTTCTGCATAAGTACGATGATCAGCGCCTACCTAATTACCTAACAGGCTAACTTCTGGAATCGGATCGCAACATTTTTTGGATTTCTGGACTAGAGGAGCTATGTAGGCCTTTGGGACTAGACTGGCGAAGTGCTACAAGAACGGCAAGGCAATGGAACACCCTCCGCGCGACCGTACTGAATATACTCAAACATAAGTCCTTAAGCGAACGAAC
The DNA here is from genome assembly GCA_018904275.1 of Lordiphosa clarofinis. Taxonomy (NCBI): domain Eukaryota; kingdom Metazoa; phylum Arthropoda; class Insecta; order Diptera; family Drosophilidae; genus Lordiphosa; species Lordiphosa clarofinis. The sequence goes on along the minus strand of JAEIGQ010000077.1, from coordinate 383,244 downwards.
CCACCGACAATGCTCTAGCACCTCGAGGATATATAAGTATCTCGACCACACAGTATCCAATAAATATCTGTCTTTGGAAGCGCACAAAATTCCCTGGATTATTAAAGCTCGCTTCGACCCAATAAAATTAACGTCAAATTTCTACAATCGAACGGAACATGTACCATGCCCCCTATGTAACACCCAAGAAAACGATGACATATGGCATTTGCTGGGCAGATGCCCAATCCTTAAAGAATTAAGAATGCTGCATTTCAGTAAGCACCTACTCAACAGAGAAGAGGTAATCAGCATACTAATGACAGGAGCGACAACTTGTGGGAGAACCTAGTCAACTATTTAAAAAGCTCACTGGCTTATCGGACGGCTATTCTGGAGACACTCACTGGCATATGATTCAGCATGGGTAGGAGTCTAAGCATTACACTGAGGAACGATCAGGTACTGCTCATGGCCGACAGACGGATTGAGATGTCCATGTCGGTACACAAAACTTTTTATTTTATTGTTTAATAACGGGGTTTATAGTATAAAGCTAATGTATTCTAGATCTAATTTTTTATGTTAACAGTTAAACAATAAATAACCATTATTATTATTATTATTATTATAAAATCTGTAAATTATGTTTGACAATTGTCAACAAAAAAATGTACCAGAGAACATTATTGGACAAATATTTTAATATTTTAAAAAGGTAAAAAAAACGAAGACTTCAAAATGATTGCCTTAACTATATTTGGTGTTACAATGAGTCTCAGTATAATGAAAGTTCTAAGACAGAAGACGCATGACTCGAAAAGGATCCAGCCAAACAAGAATTTACTAATTCCTGGATCATACAGTTGCTCTTACACTACCGCATTTTGGCACCTGTAATAACACATGGGCTTGACCTTATTACGCTGTCATCGAATACTTACAATACCACTCTACCTACCGAAGAAAAATTTGACTCACTTTTTAGAAAATGTCCTTGCCTTAAGGATCACAAAATGGCGGCCCTGGTAAACCATATCTTACAAAGAAGGAGCTACATGATATGCTTGATGATAAATCCTACTTAAAAAAGCGTTGATTTATAGAAAGAAGATTTTAGAAATTATTTAGAAGGCAGCCAAAATAAAATGGAAAGATTCTGAACCGCGGGCGCATTGGTCAAAGCCCCGTACTGCTGAACGGTCGGATATATTGGGAAAATTAGGGAAGTCAGGTGGAGTAAACGGGTGCGAGGTGAGGCAAAACGCGCCTGGCCGACGGATGGTGATCCTAACATTAGTTTCATTTTTAGTTTTTAAGGCCTGATTCCAGATGACATAAAAATCAATTTTTATGTTGAAGTTCACATGAATAGAAACACTTTCGAACTGTTTTGAAATCTGAATGCTATTGCAAAGCAGTCTTATTTGAATGAAGTATTGTGCCGAAATAAAAATTTATGTCATCTGGAAATAGGCCTTTATTCACAATGTTATGCTCAGTTATTTAGTTTATTTCACACTGCAATATTTAAGCTCATATTTTTATTATTAAAATAAAACGTATTATTATTATTATTATTATTATTACCAGCAACTCAGGTATCCGTTGAACGGGCCTTTTCAATACTTATGTTTGATCTTTCTGATCTAAGAGCTCGTAACGCTAGATGAACAGTTCCTCGAAGATTTATTGCTTATTAACTTAAATTAGAAGTTCTCAAAAGAAGTAAGTTTTTGGTCGGTCTTGGCCCTCCAGTCCCTTCTGCTCCGTGCGAACTGGCACCATTTGGTCACACCTAGCGTGGAAATGTCAATTCGCACCTGGTAGTTCCATCTTAAAGGTGGTCTCAACGTCATCTTGCAAAGTCTCTCGCATTCAGTTTGTAGTCCATTTATGCTGGAGCTTGTTTATCCATACGGATAAAATGTCCTAATCAGCGCAGCCGCTGACTAGACAAGTGTCCCCATAGAGCCCAGATGGTACAGCATTCTTTCGGATGCGAAATTCCTCGCCAAATATTAAAGGTCCATAAATACTTTGAAGAATTTTTCGCTGGAACACGCTAACCGCTGCTGTCATTGACCTTGCTTCTGCGCCGTATTGCAGAAGTGGGGTGATAAGTAACTTGTATGGCGCAGTTTTCGTTCTTCGAGAGAGGGCTCTGCTCTTCAAAACCCTACTGACCTCGTGGTAGGCTGATGTTGTGTTATCATCGTTCCTTTACAACTTTTAAAATTGTATTCCCCCTTTGTAACAGATTGTTCACGAAGCGTTGACTTCTTTTCCGGGGATACTAGGTCCTCGTTTAGCGCAAAGCCCATCAGTTGATACTGACGCCCGTTCGTTTTGGCCGATAATGTCAATATCATCGGCATATGCGAGTAGCATTAGATCTTTAGGAAGAAACGACCCCGTTCTGTTGGTATGTGGGCACTGGCGCAGTATATATTCCATTAGTAGATTAATGAAGTCACACTATAAGGTATCGCCCTGCCTAAAACCTCTTTTGGTATCAAATGGTTAGAATACATTTTTTGCTATTTTGATGGAGCTTTGAGTGCTTCTCAACGTCATCTTGCAAAGTCGAACGTACTTTGCTGGTATATTCAAATATAGAATGTTATTCAAATATAGAAGTATTTTTAAATCGAAACTATTCTTTATGCAGTGGCTGCATCTATAGGAGTTTTAATTTCCGGAGATATAGTTGGGTAGCTTTTTTCAGGAACGCTCAGAGCAGACACGGATCGCAGCAACAAATTTATTTTATGGAATTGGTATTCAAAATACTTTCCGTTTCTTGTCTTGGTTTATTTGCTTAAGGTTCCATATATTCTTATGAGCAACTTATCTATTCTCTTCGCTGGTCTTCCTGATTGTTTCTGATATTGCTGATACCACGATAGGCTTGAATCTGGCAAAGGACTCAATCTTTTATGCTGACTTAAGCCAGTTGTTTCCATTTGGTATATCCTCGTACAGGGCCCAACACAAAAATTTGCCCACTGTGCACAGCCCCATAAAAAGCCAAGAGATATCCAATTGAATGAGTGTGTGCATGTGTGCTTGATTAGTGTAAGCTTGTTTGTGTGTGTGTGTGTGTGCAAGCTTGTTTAAGCTGCTGTTAACTTAAGTATAACAATGATAAGGATAACGTCAGGTGATTGCAATTTTGTTGGGCATTTAAGATACCTCAATTGCTCTTCTTCTGGAATGAATTGTGCTAAGTAATTGGAATGGTTAGCAGGGATTTGGGCTCCCTTTTTTAAAGGTGCAAAGGCCTGGAAATCAGTTCATTAGTTTGCCATTCGCTGGCTCATTTCAAGCGAAAGACTTTCACACTCCCGACACACACACAACTCAATTAATGGTAATAAATGCAAATTGCATTTAAATGTGGCGCATAATTTTGCATTTGGCTGCCTTTGGCACTTTTTGGTTATTTACGACGACGAATCTGAAACTCGTTTGGTTTACAAAACACCCCAAAGTGGGCCATGAAATTGTAGCACACTCTCCCCCGGATGGCATATGGGAGGCCAAATGTGAATTCAACTGCGAAATGCAATTCACAAACATAAAACAGGCAAACTCCAAGCTGTTAACATCGATATGGGCCATGTTTTGGCAAATGCCATTGCAGCCAGTAAGCGGGGGAGGGAGGCGGTAAGGGGAGCGGGACAAGCCACTTCATGGGATTGACGAATAAAAACTGAGTGGCTTGCGTTGGGGAATGATTTATGGGGATGCAGTTGGATGAGTTGATTACAAAGTGTTCACAATTTTGTTACAAAGTTTAAGATCTTGAAAATAGTTTTCATACCCTGGCTGGATTCTGTATGAACATGTCAAAAAGCCTGAGGAAGGAAGTCAGAGAAGCGCAAAATACGCATTAAGAGCTCGAGAAGCGTTGCGAAATATACGCTGTGACTACGGAAAATCGTTGTCTTCTGCTTTAAGGAAAGTGTTTTGTTTTTGCTCTGCCTTAGCTCAACCTTAGCGGAACCTTAGCCGAACCTCAGCTTAACCGTAGTCCTAGCTCAACCATACCTCAACCTTAACCTTTCCTTAATCCTAGCCCAACCGCACATCCACCGTAGCTTATCCCTTACTCAACCCTAGCATTACCTTAGTTTCAACTTACCTCAACCTAAGCTGAACCTTGGATCAACTCTAGCTCAACCATAGCTCAACTGAAGCCCACTTTGGCTCAAGTCTATCTTAAATTTACCTCAACCTAAGCTCAATTTTAGCTTAAACCATAGCCCAATCATAGCTCAACCTTGGCTCAACCTTATCTTAACCTCAGCCCTACCTTAGCTCACCTTACCTTAAATTAACCCAAGCTTACCCCAACCATAGCTCACCCTTACCTCTACCAAACCTCAACCTTAACTTAACCTGAGCTCAACCTTAACTAATCGTTAGCTCAACCTTAGCTAAACCTCAGCCCAACCTCAGCTTAACCTTACCTCAACCCTAGCTCAAGCTTAGCTCAAACTCAGCCAACAACCTTTGCTTAACCTTAGCTCAACCTTAGCTCTCCTGTCGGTACTTTTCTGTCTTGACCATAGTCTTTTGTTTCTTTGTTGGGTCAACTATACTTGCTAAAGACGGGAAGGGGAATTTATATGGTTTTGCCAATTTATGGCCCGAAAACGGCAGCTTCCGCTCTCTCTCTCTCTCCTTGCTTTTGGGTCCGTATCGCTAATTGAGTTTTGGGGTGTACCCCAAAATATAAGAGGATGGAGCAGAAAAAAATGGAAATTGTAATGGGTTTTTGTTCTCGGGGTGCTTAACGTTTAATTGCGCATATTTTCACGTTTGCTCAGTCGCATATTTTGGCATTTGCAATAAATACAAAAAATAATTAACTCATTAAATAAGCATTTGGCGTTGCAATTTGCTGGCGAGTCCTGTCATAAATATTGCTTAATGTTTGGCGTCGCCAGGGAGGCGGAGCCAGAAGTTGGCTCGGCAGGTAATTTTGCGGTGCTAGGCCGCAATTAATGCCAAATGCCAAGAGGCATCCTGCATGTCCTGTGTGTTTGCACATGGCCGGACATCATCATTATGGTGCTCAAACAACTTACAGCAAATAATAAAAGCATAATTTACAATACTCTCGTGTGCGTGTGTGTGTGTGTGTGTGTAGGCACTTAATAATTTAGTTAATTAATTTTCACACACACACACAGAAAGAGAGAGAGAGAGCAAGTCAGAAACTTTTGTGCGGCTGCAAAACTCTTACACTCAATTACCATTTGGCCTTATTTATCTAAATTATCACACACACGCACACCTGAGTGCAGGACAAATGTTCCAATTGTTGGCATTTGCAATTATTCATACGCCACGTAGACAAATGTGTTGACAGGACACACCGGACAGCACAGGACATTCCTGTTTAGATTTGTTGCCTGCCTCTACTAATTGTCGCCGATAATTAAGCTGCCGCCTTCGAAGCATCTGGCAGATGCACCCAACTCTCCCCTCTCCCCCCCCCCTCCCTTATAATCCCTTCAAAATACATATTTTCCAGCCAAGGACTTTCCAAGACAAATAAATGAAAATGTCGGAGTGAGAACTTCGCTTTGTGTTAAATTAAAAGTTACTCCCGAGTATTTTTGTCTGATTTCTCTGGGATCCTTTGTCTGCTCCTGCACTTCTTTAGAGGCTGTGGCCTTCCTCTTGCCGGGGCCTCATTACGGGAAAAACGAAACGCAAAAGCACAAAGTGCTCAGTTTTTGGAGTCTTTGTAAAATATTAAAACACATAATTCACAACACGAAGAAGCAGCAGCAGCAGCAGAAGAAGACGAAAACCCAGCTGAAGCTGGAGAGGAGCAGCAGAACAATGTGGAGCAGAGTCGGAGGTTGGGTTGAAGCTCTCTGGACAAGAAACAATGGCAGGATTAAAACGTAGTCCAAAAACGCAAAGCCAGTGCAATTTGTTGCAAGAAGAAGCTCGCTTCAAGCTGGGGATACCAGACAGAGCCAGCTGAGCGGGACGGTGGGGCAGAGGAAGGGGAATAGGGGAAAATGAAATAGGAAAACGACAAACAATAGATGACAGCAAGTAATGGAGCCGGGATATCTACATCTAAGCCAATTCAATGATTTACTTTATCCTGCTTAAAGTCTTTAAAATTGAAGGATAACTGAACGAAAGCTCGAGTCGTTTGAATCGTAATGAAAGCTTACCAAGCTTAAAGTTGGAGTGTCACATTAACTCATTTTAAGCTAATCCTACCTCAACCATGGCTCAATCTTACTACAATCTTACCTTAACCCCTGCTAAGTGTTAGCTTAACTTCAACTTAACCTTAACTCAACTTTAGCTCATTCTCAGGCCAACCTTTGCTCAACCTTACCTTAACCTCAGCTCAATCATAGCTCAACTTGAGCTTAACATTATTTCAACACAACCTAAGCTCAACCTTAGCTCAACCTTAGCTCAACCTTAGCCCAATCTTAGCTTATTCTCAGGTCAACCTAAGCTCAACCTTTCCCTAACCTCAGGTCAAACTCAGATCAACCTTAGCTCAAACTTAGCTCTACCTTAACTCAGCCTTAGCTCAACCTCATCCCAACCTTAACTCAACCTCAGTCCAACCTTAGCTCAACCTTAATTAAACCTCAGCTCAACCTTAGCATAACCTTAGTTCCATGTTAGCTCAACCTTTGTACAACCTTAGCTTAACGTGAGCTAACTTAACTCAACCTAAACTTAACTTAGCTTAACCTCAGCTCAACCTAAGATCAGCTTCACTTCAACCTCAGCCCAACCTTAACTTAACCTTGGCTTAAAACTAGTCCAGCTTCCCTCCAACCTTAAATCAACCTTTCCATATCTTATCTCAACCTTTCTCAACCTCAGCACAGGCTTTCCTCAACCTTAGCTCTACCCAAAACTAAGCTACCTAAGTTAGCTTAACTTTACCTCAAACTTAGGTTTGCCTAAGCTCAACCTTAGTTTACTTTTAGCTCTAACTTAACTCTTCCATAACTATACGTTAGCTCAGCCTCAGCTCAACCTTGGCTCATTCTTAGCTCAACCTTAGCACAATCTTAGTTCAATCATAGCTCTACCTTAGCTTAACCTCAGCCCAACCTTAGCTCAACCTTAGCACAACCTTAGCTCTACCTTAACTCAGCCTTAGCTCAACCTCATCCCAACCTTAACTCTTACTCAGCTCAACCTAAGCTCAACCTCAGCCCAACTTTAGCTCAACCTTAATTTAACCTCATCCCAACCTTAACTCAACCTCAGCCCAACCTTAGCTCAACTTCAGCTCAACCTTTGCTCAATCTTATCTCATTCTCACGTCCACTAAAGCTCAACCTTATCTTAACCTTAGGTCAACCTGATCTCAACCTTAGCTAAATCTTAACTCAACTTAGCATAACCTCAGCTGAACCTTTACCCAACCTTAGCTCTTAGCTCTACCTTAGTTCAACCTTTTTTTAGCTTTATCTCTAACTCAACTCAATCTTATTCACTTTAGTTGAACCATAGCACAACCTAATCTTAACCTTAGGTCGACCTTAGGTCAACCTGATCTCAACCTTAGCTATCTACAACCTTAGTACAACCTTTTTTTAGCTTTATCTCTAACTCAACTCAATCTTATCTCAACTTTAGTTGAACCATAGCTCAACCTAATCTTAACCTCAACTAAGCCTTAACCCAACACTAGCTTAACCTCCTTAAAGATTATCTGTCTCTTCTCTGCTTTAGAACTACAACAAAACCAATGACTTTCTTTCAAGGCGTTATTTTCTGTTCTTTTTTTTTCTTAATGTGTCCATAAATAATATCGTATGCCCCAAGCTTGTGCCTCGCCCTAATCTGCCCAAAAACTGCACTACTTATGGGACTGACCACTCCACTTTAGGGACGAAACGTGTACAAACTCTGGCGTCTGATGCCGGCGGTGCAACAACACAATGGAATCTAAAGTTTCTTCATTGTCCTTGCACCATTTAATATTAAATATTTAGTCTCGAAAGTTTCTATCGCAGTTGGCCTTTGTTTCACAGCAACTTCAAGCCAAAATGGAAGTGGAAGAAGATGGAAGTGTAAGCATAAAAAGTTGTTAAGAGTGTATAAATAAAACTATAAATAATTATGGAAAATAATTAAAAACCCCTTGAAGTAGTCCCCGGAGGCAAAGAGAGAGAGAGAGACGTCAGGTAGTAAGGTTGTGCCAACTGTGCAAACGAGTTAATCGAGGGCCAGTGCACAACGGCGCTAATTGCGTGGACATGCCAAATATCGCACCTGTCTAGGGGCCCAGGAGCTGGGCTAAACGGAAAGCCGGAAAGGACAACAACGTGGCGAATGGCAAATAAACATTAGAGTAAAGAGCACATCAAAGAGCAATCACATGTGGGATCGGCGAACCTTTTTTGTTGTTGTTGTTGGTGTTGGGATTGCATACCAAACAGAATCGTAAAAGCGCAACACGTAATTGTTTCGAGGCCATTTAATGAGGCACAAGGTGAGAAAATCGACAAACAAGTGGGAGGAAAATAAAAACAATTGGGTATTTATAGAAGAAACTGGGTGATTTGGTGAGCGAAGGATTGGATGGGTAACTAAAGTGGGAAAGAAATGGATAATGGACTTCAATAGATCGCCCTGATATACTTGAGTTATGAAAAACCAATTTCTACACGAAGTAAAAGTAGATTTAAGTTCTGTCTGATATAAAGGGATATACAGAATGCTCACAAATAGCCATGGTTCGACACAGTTTGCGACGCAGCAAGGCTATTATTACTTACAAGGACATTTTCAGACAAAAACAAAAAGAATACTATGCCAAAATCGAAGAGGAAATATCAGCTGTAAGGGACAGCAAAACTTTTTGGAGCCTGCTAAGAAGGACGCAAACTGCCTGACAAACGCAAGATGAAGAGCTGGATTCCGCGATCACGGAAGAGGAAGTCATCACGGCAATAAAAATGGCAAATTTAAACAAGGCACCGGACGAAGACCGAGTTCCTGCGGAGTTCTTTAAGCATGCGCCTTAGTTCTTTATACGCTGTATTACAGATGAGTATAATAGACTTATAGCAAATGTCTATATTTCCTATTTACAAAAAAGGCAACCACGAAGATCCCAGTAATTATAGGGATGTTCCAGGCTACCTCAAGTTCAATCTGAATGTACGCATCCCAGATGTTTCTACTTAAAAATATGATGAAACTGACCTCTCTCCTATATACTGCCAAACATTAAGCACACACTTTGCATATATGCCCTCCGCGAGGGCCAATCTGTATCTGATCCGAATATTTTTTACCAGAAAGAGCATATTTTTATGTACATTTCACAATTTATTTCAAGATGGAAGACCGCCTGAGAGCGCGGAAATAATTTTTTTATGTAGAGGAGAATGGGGGGTTCTGAGCCGCTGGGGGTTGTGAGCCACTCGAATATTGGCCACAAAAAAAAATAAATTTAAACTTTTTGTTTATGTCAAGTGTTTCCCTTCTTATTATCTAACTTTTGGCTAGCAACCGATCAGTCAACACGTTCTTTAAGTTTGTGAACCAGAACTGCTTTTGTGAAGCAGAATAAGGCCGATAGATGACCGGTAGTCTTGGTCATGATACGGCTGCTTTTCATTTAATACAGAAGAATATAGTGGAACGCGTGAAAAAGATATGCAATGGCGTTGAAAAAATCATCTATGTCACAGACGGGGCGGCACAACATTATAAAAATTGTTTCCTAACGGCGAATCTTTTAAATCATGAACGTGATTTCGACTTGAAAGCTGAGGCATATTATTTTGCAACTGCCCACGGTAAATGATCTTGTGATGAAGTAGCATTGTTTTATAACCGGACTGGATAATCGATTGCTTATCAGGCGTTATTCTGCAGCAATCGAGTTTTTCACAAGGAAAAGCAGCGGACGCAGCGAAAGCCTCGTTCTGGACACTTATAAACTTTTGAACTTTGACTAACCAATTATAATTGGAAACCAGGGAATAAAACCGAAACGATTTTCGGTTCTGGTTCCAGTTCCGGTACGTACCGAAACTAACGTTTCGGTAAACGGTTCTGTTTTGGTTCTGCTACTGTTTCGGTATTCGGTTCCGGTACCCTTTTATTTCGGTATCGTACCGGTACGTACCGGTATGGACCGGTAAAATTAACAGAAATTTTAAAACTTAAGTTTAATCAAAGTGGGTAAGCAACAGTACACATGTATACATAAATTACACTATGTCACAAAATTTGAAAAGTTTTTGTATCCCGCACTTTTAGCAATTGATTCTAATGTAAAATTGCAAATCTGCTCTCAGATATGTCAAAAGTAGAACGGTTCTTGGGATATCGCGAAATTTTCAATTTTAGTGTTTTGAAAAAAGGTAGGTCTGCTAAATTGCCATTTTCTCTGATTTTAGTCCACCGATATGTATAAACTGGAACAAGAATTAAAGATAATAAAATTATTTCTTAAAAAATCGACAGTTGTTATGAATCCAACCATAAATGACGAAGTTATGGCACTTCAAAGTTGGATTTCTGAAAAATGTTTGATAATTTTTAATTTTTTGCTGCCGTTCATTAAGTTTTTTTAAATCTTACCATAAAAATTGCTCAGGTCTCAGATATTGACAGGATTGGGTAATCTTTAACGAACATTTTTTGCCCTTGGTCATCGAAATCGGATGAAAAATAAAAGCTATATTCACAATTAAGTAAACATAACTCTGTTTGAGAGTATTATTTGCTAGTTTTTTCAGTATAAAAATAACATCTTAGCAAGCCAAATAAGAATAAACAAGCATTAGGAGTTTGTATTGCAGTTCACCAGTGGAAAATCTGTGCCGATCTGAAAGTTGAGCAATAGTAACAGGCTTGCAACAAGGATGGACAAAGCATTGCTGTTTTTGTGCAGATGGGCAGCCGAGATCGCAGCCAACATTACTTGGGTGAAGACTGGGATGGAAGGGCCAATTTTGAAGTCGGAGATGATAACGTAAAATTTCCGCCCCTAGTTCAAAAGGACAAAATTATTCTCCCTCCGTTGCATATTGAGCTTGGTCTCTTCAAAAACTTCGTTAAAGCTCTCCATAAAAATGAAAATTTTTCGACATTTGAATTTTTAAAACGACGATTCGCACAACTTTCTGACGCCAAAATCAAAGAAGGCGTATTTGTGGGTCAGCAAATCAAAAAGCTAATGAGCGACAGAGAATTTTACTCGGCACTATCAGCAGACGAGGCAAAAGCATGGGAATCATTTTGCGCAGTAGTGTCTAGTTTTCTGGAAAGCAAAAGAAGTGAGGACTATAAAGAAATTGTTGATGATTTATTGGAAAACTACAAAAAATTGGTATAATCTCAGTCTGTTTTTCATCGAGTTTTTATATTTACCAATTTTATTTTTTTTTATTTTTAAAGGTGTAAATATGTCCTTAAAAATTCACTTTTTGCACTCCCATTTGGATTTTTTCCCGGAACGCTACTATGAGCAAATGCAGCAGATGGAGATTCGCTACCAAGGCAAGTGGGATCCGGCAATGATGGGAGAATATTGCTGGTTCTTGTTGCGAGAAACACACAGTCTGCACAAAAAACAAAAGCGGTCTACATCATTTGAGTACTTTTATCCAACCTTGAACTGCAATACAAACTCCTAATGCTCAACGTTTATTCTTATTTGGCTTGCTAAGATGTGATTTTTATACTGAAAAAACTTAGAAAAAATACTCTCAAACAGAGTTATGTTTACTTAATTGTGAATATAGCGTTTATTTTTCATCCGATTTTGATGACCAAGGGCAAAAAATGTTCGTAAGAGATTACCCAATCCTGTCAATATCTGAGACCTGAGCAATTTTTATGGTAAGATTGAAAAAAACTTAATGAAAGGCAGCAAAAAATTAAAAATTATCAAAAATTTTTCAAAAATCCAACTTTGAAGTGCCATAACTTCGTCATTTATGGTTGGATTCACAACAGCTGTCGATTTTTTAAGAAATAATTTTATTATCTTTAATTTTTGTTCCAGTTTATACATATCGGTGCACTAAAATCAGAGAAAATGGCATTTTAGTAGACCTACCTTTTTTCAAAACACTAAAATTGAAAATTTCGCGATATCTCAAGAACCGTTCCACTTTTGACATATCTGAGAGCAGTTTTGAATTCAGCGTGCAATTTTATATAAGAATCAACTATTTTGAAGACGGGATCAAAAAATTGTTGCATAGTGTTATCAATTTACTTTAAACTTCTTTAAAATTAGTTGCAAAGAAGGTAAATTAATGATTATTTATTAGAAGCATGATAGTTAATACAGTTCCGGAAACATTGTCGAATTTTCTGACCACCATTTAAGTACATTATCTTTATTTTGTAAACGTTTTAAGCTCAGGAAAACCTTGATCAGGCATCATACGTTAAACTGTCTTGTGAAAATACTAAACTATTTGTATTGTCCTGATTCTTTTCTTAGAAATTCATATATAAACCGACTTCATCTCCACTTTCAGACAAATTAGTTGGGTCAGAGCTGCTTTCTTCATTTAGTTTCAATTAAACAGAAGTGGATTAAATTCTTAAAAATATACATATCAGTCGAACACATGTACTTTTTTCTGTTCAGAGGTTAGCCTAACATTATAACAAGGGTCTAAGAAAATACCACATAGGAATGCATTATTTTCAATCGGTAATCTTTTTTATTTGAAAATAACAATTCAGCCAAACTGAGTAAAAATCCGCCAAATCTAACTGCTTGTTTCGCTGTCTAGTGGTTGCACTCAGAACCGAAACCGTACCGGTACAACGTTTAGGTTCTTTTCGGTCTTTTCGGTTCTAAAAATATCGGTTCTCTGATACCGGTATACAAAAAATTAAGAATATCGGTTCCGGTTCCGGTACCGGTTCTGAGTTTCAATCTGTTCTTTTCGGTATACGGTTCCGGTTCCGGTTCCGGTTTGATTCCCTGTTGGAAACATTGAAAATTTATACTTTTGTTATTTTTATTTGATCAGAATTTGGACTTTTTACATGGGTAACAAAGGTTTTATAGCTCGGTGAAAAAAAATTTAACAGAAATTTGATTAATTGTTTATTTATAGGTCAAAATATTTGAAAAAAACAGTCAAGCCAAAAAACAAAAATCTACAAAAAAATTATTTCCGCGCTCTCAGGCTGTCTTCTATCTTGAAATAAATTGTGAAATGTACATAAAAATATGCTCTTTCTGGTAAAAAATATTCGGATCAAATACAGATTGGCCCTCGCGGAGAAAAGTACAAAATACAGATTTTTTTTAGGAAAAAAATACTTCCGACGGCTTTGGTTGAAGTCTCACATTTTTATCGAAAAGTTCACGAGAAAATAACAAAAACCCGTCTTTGGTTCGACTAAATCCGATACACCGTTCAAAAGATATGATTTTTTTTAGATTTCGTTTGTTCCCGGTTTATCTTAAGAACTATTGAGGGTAGGGGAAAAGTTTATTGGGGTATTTTCATCTATGTATAGTACTTCAAAATAATAGCCATTAAACATTTTTTGGAAATAAAAAAAGTTGGGTGGCCGAATGTCCCATATATGGGAAAGATAATTTCCTTGCCTTATAACCGTTTTGCCTTTGAGCTCCGCAAGGTGGTTCAACAATCTGTCCAATGATCCTCCATAGCAGAATCACGGCGTTTTTGTACATACACAGGGTATATGTTTTTGCTTGTTTTAATTACAACAATTGGAAAAGCAAAGGCAACACGTTCAAAAAACATAGCAGAATTCTAGGCCGAATCGTGGTCTCGTCCCATAGCAAATTGGAGTCCCTAACTCGTTATTTGGCGAAATCAAGGTTTATAAGGAAGTTTCAATGTAAATATGCAATACAAAAGTCCGCTGATGATAAGATGTGGTTATCTTTGAAACAGCGATCGTTGTACGGACATACCAATTGCTATTACAAATTGTTGTAATTAATCTCTGTTGATTACATGGAATTGTAACTCTCCACCGACCCATAAAAGTATTTCTTAAAAGTATTAAAAATAATTTGACAGCGCCATCCTAGACCCAGGTCATGAGGTTAGAGGATTCTGACCACAAGTTAAGAACTTTTTCATGGTTTCGAAGAAGTTTCTTCTTCTGCAGTATCAACTTCGTCGGCGCTTTCAGATAAACTAGTATGAAAACTGCATTCATCATAAAGCAAAGATTGATCAGCTACTGTCTCAATACTTAGCCTTACGTTTTACCTAGGATCCAAATATCGAATTTCAAGGGGACAAAAAAAGTTGTGGCCAGCTCAGCTGGTGTTAATATGCATACAAGTCCTATACCTTATGATGCAGAAGCAAGTTGTTATTTGGGGCCGCAAAATTGGAGCAGATGATGGGGAAGAAAAACCTAAACTTTTCGTTCCGGTTCTATCGCTTCCAATCATAACGGTAAACGGTATTCCTCGCTCTTTTTGACAAACCCTGCTTTAGAAGTCCCCAATCCCTCTCCCTCTCTCTCACTCCAGTTAGAAAGTGATCAACCTTTCCTAAAAAAGAAGCTGGATTGATATAGAAGGACTTGCCGACTTGGGTAGCCAGAAGACGCAATGATTTAGAGTCAGGGATTGAGAGAAACTTACCAAGTAGCTTGTTTAGGAAAATTCCAAATTTGATCTCCCACATGCAAAACTCTCACATACGCACCCAACTTAATATATATAAACAAACACAAACACCCCGCCCCCCAACTCATCGAGAAGCGCCCAAATTTAAGTTCAGAGCATGAGTGCCGCCGTCTGCGTTGTCGTCACCATACCCACCGAGGAGGAGGAGCGTCGTCTGTACCCCAAATCTTGTGGCTGTGGCTGCGGCTATAAAAGTGCAAATGGTGCTTCGCTGGATCTATGCGATCGCTGTTGGCGCCTGAGTCAAATGGTCCGTAGCGAGAGCGAGGTTCCTCAGCCGCCCATCAAATCTCGTGCCTTGCACTTAACCGATCTGAAGGAGGATGCCCCTCTGGAGGTGTTACTGCGTGCCATAGCTCAGCAGCTGCGGCTGGAGGATGTGTTCTGGTCGCAGGATGTGTCGGGTAAGCAGTTGCAGGCACGCTTTGATCTGCAGCAGGATGAGCGTTACGAGCAGCTGCTGTGCACACTGCAGGAATGGGGTGTGGGTGAGCGACCGGGCACGCATGTCTCGGCCTTGAGTTGCCTGGACACGAGAGCCAAGCTGGGGCCACAGGCTGCGCGTCAGGACACGGAGGCGGGTGCGCAGGGCTGGCACAGTTTCATGGACTCGGTGCGCTGTCGCCTGAATGTGAACCAGGTGGTGCGTCAGGTGAGACGGGATGCGACATTGACCTTTGATTTCGTGGTGCTCCTAATGGCCGCCGCCCTGCTCTCCTGTGTGGGCCTGGTGGAGAATAGCTTTCTGTTTCTTTCAAGCAGCATGCTGATCTCACCCCTGATGGGTCCCATCATAGCTGGGATATTTGGCTCCGTGATTGGCGACCGTGACCTGAGATGGTTGGGCATTAAGAACGAGCTGATTGGCATAGCCTTCTCGGTGGTGATTGGCTTGATCTTTGGCGCCATAGTCTGTGGTTTCGGTCACTTTTTTGCCATCTCGGCGGGATTGACGGAGGAGATAGTGTCGCGATGTGATACCCACTCGTTGGCCATAGGCGTGTGCACGGCCTTGGCTTCGGGTGCGGCGGGGGCCATAGCTGTGTTGGGTGGCAATACGGGTTCACTGGTGGGCGTGGCCATTTCCGCCTCCTTGCTGCCACCGGCCGTAAACGCTGGCCTCCTTTGGGCCCTGGCCCTGGGCACTCAGCTGATGAGCTCGGACCATGAACTCCTGCAGAGTCTGGCCAAGCACAAGGAGTACTCCGCTCAGCTGCACATTGAGCTGTTTGTGTGTGCCGCCATTAGCATGGCCCTCACCCTACTCAACGTGATCTGCGTGTGGCTAATGGGCGTGGTGGTCCTTCGCATCAAGGAGGTGGCACCGGCTGTGCAACGCAATCAGCATTTCTGGCGTCATGACATTCGACTGGCCCGTGAGGTGGCCCTGCACGATCCAGCGTTGCAGAGTGCCATCGATCGTCTTGACGAGCAGAGCCAAAGTCAGCTGGATGTGGAGGCTCCGCAGTATCAAAACACTTGGTCGCCGGGCACCGAGAGACCCACTCAAGCCGCAGCTGAGGTTGCCAACCGGCCACCCAAGGAACACAACAACTACCACACGGTGCACGGTTTCAAGCAGTTCTGCATCACCTTGCACAAACTCAACTCGGCCAGCCGAGCACCGGCTCCCCCCAGCGTTATGGAATTGTTTGCTCCGCAGGCGGATGCACGTGCCGAAGCGCAATCATCCTCGGGCACTGAGTGTAACAGCTATCGCAGCCTGCCGGACATCAGCTGCCTCAACAAACTGTGGCCTCTGCCTCCTTTGCCACCGGATCGCCAGCTAAGCCACCAACTGCTTCCCAGTCTGGCCGAACCTCA
This sequence comes from Lordiphosa clarofinis, assembly GCA_018904275.1. Classification (NCBI taxonomy): domain Eukaryota; kingdom Metazoa; phylum Arthropoda; class Insecta; order Diptera; family Drosophilidae; genus Lordiphosa; species Lordiphosa clarofinis. The sequence goes on along the minus strand of JAEIGQ010000077.1, from coordinate 366,758 downwards.
ACCGGATCCCGCCACGGACACCAGTCTCAGTCACATTTTCGGTGGCCACCCGCAACGAGAGCGTGGCAAGCGCACGGTACACTGGAGTCTCGACCGACGCACAGAATCCTCCACGGAACTGGGACACAGTCCCGAGGCACTCAAGCGTCGCTCGGGGCAGGTACTGTTGCCGCTGCCCGTTACCACGGAGACGGCCACCACATCTGGCCCCAATCGTCAGCTGCTGCTGCTGATGCCCGGCAAGAACGCGTCTGCTCCGCCGGGCGCGGAGCAGGAGGAGGAGTTCAATGCGTAGTTTCAGTTATTTTCGTGCACCAATTGCAAGGCAAACACTGCCACCACAACCGAAAAAACCAACGGAGCTTTCGTTTCTTTTAACCAAATGTTGCACTTTGATTACTTGACGTTCCAGCGACGAGGCGTCGATGTGTGTGCCAAGTGTTTGCCATGCACTCCAAAGCGGAGGCCAGTGGTGAGAGAGTATCATGATGAAAATAAAAAAAGTTATCCATTTGGCAGTGCGCGCTACTTTAAAAATTCTTACAAATAAATTCTCAAAAAATAAAAACTGTCCACTGGAAGACACTCTCTGAATAAGCGTCGATTCTGTGATGGCTGAAGGGTTCAGCACTTTTAATAAATTTAGTTAAATGGTGTTTACAGAAGGCACTTCCTCAATCATTCCCAACCAAACTCCGACTGACAAAGTTTAAATATCTGAACTGATAGTAAAATTTGGTATTCTGGCGGCTGCTGCTAGCGCTTCTCCTTTATCAAATAGCTTACATACACAGAGAAAAAAAAAGATCCCCGTAGAATGGATATTCGAAATATCCACTTAAGATCCATTTTTTTAAATATACTTTTCACATTTTTCAGCTCTTTTGGATGGAGAAAAAAGATCAATGAAATTTATTTTCTCTGATATATCCTTTTTAAGCGAAAATAAATCGATTTCGAAAATATCCAATGGATCTCAAAAAAGGATAGTTAACTATCCAGTCCAAATGGATACCGAAAACATCCTGAGGATCATCAGAAACTATCCTTTTTTTTCTCTGTGTAGAAACGATCGGCCGAAAATTTGTTTTTATACCCGTTTGTGCAAAAGTATGTAACAGGAAGAGGAAGTTAGTAATTAGCAAAATTTATCGATTTGCTGATAAAATGATAAAGATCGGATGAGCGGCTCTCAAGTAATGTGCAAATAAGTAAAACACCCTCCCCCCACCCCCTCCCACCCTTTTACAACTAACACCGCACAATCTTAAAGAGAGAGAGAGAGAAAGAGAAAGAGACTCCGACTTTCTCACTTGTTTTATTTTTGTAAACTAGTGTTAGAGGAGAAGTATGTCGATTATTTTTACTGCCGAATACCTAAGTGATCCAATAATTGGAAGCGTAGTCAGTTTTCTTGCCTGGGTACAAGGTAAGTGTCAAAAAATAAACCTAAGTAAAGTAAAAGACACTACATAACGGAATACCGCAAGGATCACCCATATCAGTAATTTTATTTTTAATAGCTTACAACAAACTATCAAGCATCATATCTATACAAAAAAATATACAATTTTGCGCCTTCGCAGACGATTTTCACCTGATAATCAGCCACAAAAAAAAAAAAAAAACATCAGGACACACCTAAACACTCTTTTCTCCAACATAGATGACTGGTGCCTCCAATCGGGTGCCGCTCTTTCCCCAAGCAAATGCAAACACATACACATCTGCAGGAAACACAATTGCAACCCCCAAATAACAACAAATAACTATTTGATCCCCAGGGTACCACACATGAAAATTTTAGGACTCACAATAAACCAAAAATACAGATGGAACTCACATATTGAAGCCATATTACCACCACTCTTCAAAAGACTGGACATTATAAAATGTTTCTCGTCTTCAAGGTTTAACTGCAACACATCTACCCTAGACTACGGTCTTATCTTTTATGGCAACGCCCCTACCACACGCATAAAAAAATACAAACAATTATCAATAGTGGAATCAGAATGGTATTAGGAGCATTTAGAACAAGTCCCGTGAATAACCTACTAGCAGAAGCCAACATAACACACATAACTAACAGGAAAAACTTTTTAACCAGCAAAATCACAAAAAATCTAATTTATTCCAAACACTCACCAGTTCACACAATTATTAACAGACCCAATATAACAAAAACAGCCCAAAAAGTAAAATCAACAATTTCTACTAAATTCAACAACATACCTTTCAAGCCACTGAAAATAATTGAGACTAACAGACCCCCTTGGCAGCTGAACCCCAAAACCATAGATACAAGTTTACATCAATATACAAAAAACCAGACAAACCCGTCCGTCTTTCAACAAAAATTCCGAAACTTTCAAAACAATCACCCCCAACACCACTTTATTTATACAGACGGTTCCAAATCCACCCACTCCACATCATTTGCCATTAGAACAGAAGACACAGTACTTAAGAGAGGGATCCTTCCTTCTTACTCATCCATTTTTACCGCCGAAATTTTCGCCATCCTCGAAGCCATACACATTATCAAGTCAAAAAGAGACAAATTTATAATATGCTCCGACTCACTATCCTCACTAAAATCCATACAAAACATCGAAAACCACAGTTATTACCCAAGGATTATCCGAACACTACTAATGAGGCACGATAACAAAATAAAACTTATGTGGATTCCAAGCCACATCAACATAAAAGGAAACGACTTCGCCGACGAGAACGCTAAATCAGCAAACCAATTCCCACTCATCACCACAACCAATACCAACACAACGGACATCAACAGACACTTTACAACCCAACAAATAACCATAATGCAACAACACCACCAATCATGCTCAAACTGGTACAAAAACATAAACCCCAACAAGATAAACATATCTAACATCATGAAATTTACGAAACAAGAGGAAATAACTAGATTAGACCAAATAAAAATAATTAGACTACGACTTGGGCATACAAAATTCACAAACCAACACTACATAGATAACGAGAAGGCCAAGCTAACTTCGTCTTTGCCGAAGTTTAAATACCCTTGCAAATGTTTTAATACCACAGAGTTTACGAACGTCAGCATTAAAACAAACCATTTTTCTAATAAAACCCACTTTTTGACCGATAGTTCCTATGGCAGCTATAAGATATAGTCATCCGATTTTGACAAAAACTTCCAAATCTGTGTAAAAGCGTATAAAACTAATAATTGCCGAAGCGGAAGGCGTTTACATTAAAAACAAAAAATTTTCTCACAAAAACCCACTTTTCAACAGATAGTTCCTATGGCAGCTATAAGATATAGACATCCGATCCGGTCGGTTCCGACATATTATCAGTGTACAGTAAAAAGAAGACTCTGTGCAAAGTTTCAGCTCGATAGCTTTAAAACTGTGAGACTAGTTTGCGTAGAAACAGACAGACGGACGGACAAAGCTCAATCGACTCGGCTCGTCGCCCTGATCAAGAATATATATAGTTTATAGGGTCGGAAATGAATATTTCTATGCGTTGCAAACTTCTGGGCAAAATTATAATACCCTTTGCAAGGGTATAAAAATATTTCCAAACACAGTCCCCTCTGCCAAAACGATACCACCCTAAACATTGAACACATCCTATCCCAATGCCCATCCTTAACACCATCCCGAAAACAATTCCTCCAAAACAAAAACCCAATAGACCTCTTATCGAACCCATCAATAGAAAACATGAAGCTTACACTAAAATTCTTAAAAAATACTAACCTCTGCCACAAAATAGTAAAAATTAAACTAAAGTACCAACTACAACAAACTAAATATAAACCCACCCTCAACCATACGTTGTACATTCACAAACACACATTACCACCTAGTTAGCTGAAGGCCTCAGCTGCCATGCTACTCCCCTACTAGTTCCTAAGTTTATAACTTTAAGCTAGTCATATATAAATAAAAAAAAAGTAAAAGATATCCGGATTTTCCAGTACCTAGAAAGGTAAAGGAACAAAAAAAGTTACCACTACATTAAAATAGCCATTTTTAAACCATTCCTTTTTCTTTTTTGTTTCTTATATACTATCTTTCCCTTTTATCATAGGAGTTTTGTCTTATGTTTTATTTTGGTGTAGGTGCTAAAAATACTGTCCACTGGGGCAAAGCTAGGCCTAAACTGTTTTCTTCGGAGCGTGCGCGCATCGACTGGATTCGGTAGAGGGCGTTCCTAGCTAACGAACGAGCGGCTGGAGAGTCAGGACAGGCATTTTCGCGCGACGTGTTTCTGTGAGTGGTGTAAGCCGAAAATGCAGCGTTCTTTAGAGCAGAGGTACGCGATTAAATTCGGTGTGGATATATATTGTGCCACCGTAACACACCACATCTTGCTAAAGCCACATCTGGCTAAGCCTGATATACCGAGAGATAAAGTTTCAAGGCTCGCACTAAAAAATGCGTGATCTTTGGAAGGCAATAGCTGATGATAGTATTGAAATGGTATGAATAATTATTGATAAATTAGTTGGAGTATTGTCTATCGAAGCCAAAAAGAAATTTTGATGGAATTCAAAAGTTTGAATTTTGGTCTCTGTGGAATCATCTCTTTTATATTTAAGAAATCTCCTGCCAGAGTCATAAGTCATGGGACATACAGCCCCAACATATTCATTCTGAAAGCGAACCACATTACACAGCTGGCCCTGTTCAGCCAATTGATACTTGAACGACGATTACCCCGTGTCCTTTTTGCGATTTTTTAATTGAGCATAAAGGCTCAAGCCCTACCCGTTGAGCACAGAGGAACCAGCGTGTTAAGCTTCGCCATGTGTTTTGTGCGTAATTTGAAAACCAAAACCCGGCAATCCTCATAATGCAACGTATTCATTGTCTGCAATTGTCAGTGTTCCTGCTTCCCCCATCGGCCCATCCTGGTCCGCCACTTGTCATAAATAAGCAGTACAGCTTCAGCCATGGTCTGTCTGTCTTTCTCCCTCTGGGACCGACCGATTCGGGGAGTGAATTCAATTTAACGAGAAATTGCAACAATCAATGCGGCTCCTCGGTGCGTTCGTTCTGCGTGCAGCATTCTGCGGACAGCCCCAAAAACAACAACAACAACAACGAAACAACAAGCAAACAGTCCAGACAATACCCTGGCAAGGATTTCGAGCAACAGGAGCCGCAATAACAATCCAAAAAAAAAGAGAAGGAGCAGGCGAATGGAGATTGAAGCAGGCACCAAATAAAATGTTGGTCAGTGCGCGAAATGGACAATAAAAAAACGCGGACCAACCCACCAGCGTATGCCAACAATGTAATTTTGACGCTTGATCTTGGCAAAACACACAGACAGAAACAACAGGGGCTGAGTTGGCAAGGGGTTGACTGTTATTTACAAAGGAGTTTCAATATTTGTCCACTAAAACAGTGATTGTCATCGGATACCCCCCGGGTCCGAAGACATGTTGCTGTTTACACATACACGAGCCGAACGCTTGCCGAAGCTAAGGCCAAGAGAGAAAAAGGGACTTAGTTAGATTTCCCTCACTAAAGAGAGGGAGAGAAAGCAGATTCCTTCATACTGTTAACAAAGTAACGTGGGAGTAGTCCAGGGTTCCCCAAGAAGAGAGCGCTAAAACGTGACTGTGTCCCGCTCTAACAAACAATGAAGTATGACTTCGGCAAGCATTCGGCAAGTAAGTTCGTGCGCGCAGGGCTATCGCTCGGGAACTCTGGAGTAGTCCATTGTATGATTAACATACGCTTTGTATATTCTCTGTTCTGTATTTTCTTTGCCATCCCCTTAGTTTCATGCTAAACCTAAGCCACTGATTCACACAGCTAAACTGCCAAATGGCAGATGGAAAACGGCGTTGAAAAAACGCCACCGGATAATGGACACCGAGGAATTCACTGGTCAAGCTTCTCCCTCATTCCCCTTCACCCCGCGAGCGCAACAAAAAAAAGAAGAAATATGTATGTAAATGCCACTCATATGTGTTTGTGTGTGTCTGTGTGTCCGTGTGGTTGTGGGTGTGCAGTTTTTGCTTGCATTTCGCACGCGACTTTGTGTTATGTATTATTACCCCAACACCCCCCCCTTCCCCCCCATGCAAACCCTTTTCGTTCTGCCTCATAATATTTCATGGCTATTGCAGATTGTTGACATTTTCCTCCCTCTCCTTCTGTTGTTTTCGATTATGCGGCAAAACAGGACACGAACGAACACGCACAAGTTTGCACAAAAGCCACCAAAACCCAACGCTCGCCACTGCAGAGGACGACAGGGAATGCAAACAAACATTGGGCACGGGGTTTTTGGGCTTTCGGGTCGAGCATTCAAACAGAAACCATCTGTCGTCATGTCCATCAACGGCCTCAGTTTGATTTGAGTTTTGGGGATGCTAGTTTGAGAATCTGTGGGTTCAGTTTGATGCATAAAGCGGCCTCAATTTGAGGGTTTAATTAAAATACGATGCGTAGTGCAGGGCTGCCTTTTACACTGATATAATGTGCAGACAGTGTTGCCATAACAGATAACAGCAAATTTTGCAAAATGTTATTAATTTTGTTGTACCGAACTGAAAAACTAGATCGGTAACAGGCTTAGGGTTTAGCATTTTTTCCAGACTTAAGTTTCGTTAAAGGTTCGGTTCACAGTTTAAAGAAGTCGGAAGTGCATAAGGATGTTCAAAAGAATAATTATTTTAGGTAAAATTTGAACAAGCTAAAAATTTACTGAAGATGCATTTGCTAATTATAACGAAATCACAACCTTCACTTCAGATGACCTCAAAACTAAGATTTGCTAATTTATCATTTGGATTTAATCCATTTTATTTTTCTTCGTGCGTCGATTTAGTTATGGTTCGAACTCCCAGCTAACCTGGACTTTCTGACTTTAGAGCTGTTTGCAATATTTGAAAGTACTTAAAAAGTAATATTTTTAGGGTCTTTATTGGATTTTAGTTTTAAAATTATAATTTTTTAAGTTTTTACCGCAACCAAAATTTTGCTATTTTCCGTGTAGCGGTCTTTAACCGATATCGAAATTCGTTCGGATTTCAATCTCTGGTGAAATCACAACATTTTTGGAATATCAATGGTATGTCTGGACAGCTGTTTCGGAATTAGCCAACAATTTCTCGTCAGCAGACTTCTCGCTACTACATTCCAACCAAAGACCAATATAATCTCTAAGATGCCAAACGCCAATACAATGCTTTTGCAATATGCAGCTATTTTTTTTGGTGACGACGAAAATCGCGCTATCTCCGCTCACACAACGTTGAGAGCGTAAATATCTAAAAATAGAATGCACTTGCTTGTCTGAGTAATGCTTGAGAATGCACACGTACAGTCGTAACTGTCGCTGTATGCGTACAAAAAAGCGGCTGGCTCTAGAGCGCTCTCTCTCTCTCTCTGGCTTTTGGTCAAAATTTCAAGAGAGCCAAAAGCCACTTGAATCGTATGGCGTTACTCTTGTAATCTCAGTATTTATTTCGACATGTTTGCCGAATAAGTACTTCGGAATTTCAACGGTGTAAAATCACAGCCTGAAATTCTGCACAGACATATATGGGCATTTCCACAGAAAGGTCCACCAAGATCGACAAAATATTTTTTTTTTAAATGATTTTTCTTAACATGGCATGAAAAACAAAAATTAAAATAAATAACACAATTCATTTAAAACCTTTCTAATTCCATACTAAAAGAAAATTGGCCTGAATACTTAAGATAAGTCAATTTCATTGTTAGCTTTTTTTAATATGTCGCGTGATAAATGTCACGTTCTTCATAATATTAAAGCTTATAAAAACAAAGCTAATGTAAATAACTGACTATCATTGCACTCAATAAAAAGCTGCATTAACCCCCTTTATTTAAGAGTTAACTGCTTTAAAATTTTTGTTCACTATTCCCAGATTTATGAATATTACTAGATGCAGTCAAAAATGACTTCCATTTTTGTCGCGTGATAAATCACATAACTTTTTCAATTTATATTTTAATCGACAAATCGACTGAACCTATCTTTTGCACTAAATATTCTGCTACCAAAACTTTACCAAAAAATAAAAACAACAAACTGAAACATTTTTGTTTTCAATATTTTTTTTGCACTTTAAAGTCGTACAAATGTCGCGTTCGCGACTGTGGAAATGCCCATATTTAAGCCTATAATTCTGTGATGGTTTTTTGAAGGTAATTTACCAATTGTTGGGATTCAAGTCATATTGCTCTTCTGGCTGTTAGATAAAGTTTAAAATTCTTTCAGAAACATTTTAGCGGGCGAAGATGAGATGCACAAGGTGTTTTTATTACAAACATTATTTTTAAATTAATTGGCTTAATCGAAATAGGCCAGTAAAACCTATATGGGCTAATCCGAAAATTTTTAAACCAAGGGTTGAAATTTAAAGTTGTCCAAAATCCAAATGTTTGTTAATGGAATAATAGGGTACATATTCAAGCTTCAAAATATGTAAGCAATATTGTTCTACGATGGTTTGTCTGCTCTTGGCAGAGGCATACCTACACCTTCCTCTTGCTTCTATTAATTCTTGAAAAAAAAGGTTTTTTTTATTGGTCACAAAAATGGTAAAAACAGTCGTTATAGTATTTTCCGCTTAGCAAAACTTAAAGTTTGTCTCATTTCCTTTAATTTAAGGTACTCATTATATTTGTAGGATATCTAATAAATATTAAAAATTTAAACTAAAAATCGGTTTACTGTGTGTAACGTCCGCAACGGAAAATTGGGTTTTTTTAATTTAGCAGAATTAATTTTAATAATTCGGTTATCCAATCTTACTTTATAAACAGAGTTTTTTATGCCCTTTAAACTGATGAAAAAAAAATATACCTTTATTACACATATTTTTGAAAAAAGTTGATGTGAAAATGTGTAACGTCCGCAACGGCAAGAACAAACTCAAAAAAAATTTTTTGTTTTTGAGGTGGAAATAGGTGTTTATAATGGATTTTTGCCAGCTGAGTCTGAATCTGGGCTCTAAATTGCTCTAGGTTGTCGAGAATCCCTAAAACATAACCTCAAAGTAACAAAAAGTGTGTTTAAATAATAATAATATTAATAATTGATAAATATCGATAAAAATCGGTATTTCCAACATTGGAAAATGAAAACCCAAATTAATTCGAGTTTTATCATTACAAACTGAATTTCAAGTCAATCGGATGAAAAAAAAATTTTTTTTATACTATTTCGGTCAATGGAAAAAGTGTAACGTCCGCAACGTAACGTCCGCAACAGCACAAAAATTAAGATATTTTAATAACGGGACCACTTATCATTCTTTTGAAAGCTGGGTTGAATTGGTCATATATTCTGCTACATTTTTTGTTATTAGACTTTTTTTTGTTTATTATGCAAAATTCGCTAAAAAATGTGGAAAAACCTATAAGCCTATACATTATTTTTGATATTTTTATATTTCTAGCATTTTTTTCTTTACAAATTTTACAACTTATATTCCGGCAAATACTGTGTACATGATATATGAGTAGACAGCAGATTTTGCATATTTTGAAACCGATTTCGATCCTATGTAGAACACAGAACAAAAAATATTGACGATAAAAATCGATTTAAGGATTGTATAAAATATAGAGCGGTCGGTTAGTAACAGCTTTTACAAATAATACTGATCGGATTGATTTGTGCCATTCCGGGATCAGCCCATTGTTAGAGTCCATTCGGCATGAATTGATCCCGGAAATACCGGAATGGAATATTTTATTTTTTTTAAGTGTAGGCAGTAAATTACAATTGGAGGTAAATTTTGAAAAATTATTTTTGCCATTTGGGACACTCCGTATTGAACCGGGATTGACTAGGACTAAAATCTGTTTAAAAAAATATGCTAAGTCCGATGTCAATACTTGAGATATGATCTAGTAGTCTTGTTTGTTGTTCTCTTCTGACTCATAGCAGAAGAAAAGAACTTTTTCCCTAAATGTTGATACAAAAGCCTTTGGCATTTTTTTATAAGATTAAATAATCAGAAATAAAGGGAATTCATTGGAAGTAGTGTATGTTAAACTATGTCTATAACCTTGTTTATATACAAAACATGAGACCTGCCTGATTTCGATATACCAATTATTTAGGGGAAGAAGAGTTTAACAACCTTTTTTCATGTTAATTAACAGAGCATTAACATTCGTATTAATTCATTAACATAATCGCACGCTAACCCCAAATATATGACTAAGAATTTTGCATTTAAGGCAAAGCCTCTAAGTAGGCAACATATTTTAGTTTAAAGCCCAAATATAGGATAAAAAGAAATATTTTTGTGACTGCTATTTGTTAACTAATATATATAAAAATTTTAGAGATTCTAGATGTTTTGTGTATATGTGACTCTTAAAGAGGATTTTAACATTTTTTATAGTGGGGGCAGGAAGGGGCGCGAAAATTTACACAAACAGGATCTGCGTAGGAGTCTACATATCAAATATGGTTGCTCTATCTCTTCTAGTCACTGAGATCTCGGTGTTGTACAGACGGACGACCAGACATGGCTTTATTGACTCGCCTGTGGATGCTGCACTACTTTAGTGTACAGTTGTTAATCTACTCTGAATTTGGTCCATTAAAAATATTCTGGAAAAACGGAGTCATTGTACTGAAATACTCAAAATGGTGTGTTTTGTTCTTTGACCTAAATCTAATCAGTTTTCAGTTAACAAAACCTAAAAGGCTGGACAGGCCTTCATGCCCAATGCTGGCTTGGCATTTAAATCAAAAACATTTAACGCGCTTTAAGAGCTGAAGAAAACCCCCCTCGTAACTGATATCAGACAGGAAATTCCCTCCCACCACACTCACACTCACAGAGAGTCATTGCCCCGCTCCCTCCACCCGTGCGCCGTCAATCAATCAATCAGACATTCATTCATGCGCACATTAATTTATTCATTTTAGCGAAATTTTTGCTTGTTGTTGCGAGAACTTTTTGTTTTTGGGGCAAGAGGAGCAAATACATGAAAATATTTTTGCCATTTAATTGCTCTCTTACCAATTTCCGCAAAACGCTTTTAATTACTTAACCGGAAATTGGCAATTAAAGCGATTTAACGGCCCACATGCATGAGGGGGGCCCGGGGGGAAGTTATTCTCATTTGCGTCAAAAACTGGCCTCATTGCCGGCTCCTTCCAAGACCTTAATCAAGTTTTAAATGGAACCCCCCTGCCTCCACTTCCCCACTCCCCCTTTCCGCCCACAACTCGTTCATTGTTATTTATTGTGTTTGTTGTTATTGCCGGCAATTTATTTCAATTTTCGGCAAGCTGCAAAAGTTTTGTGTATTGTCATTGCCTTCACTTCGAGTTGGCCGAGTTGAGTGAGCGAAACGTTCGCCTTTTTCCAATTAGAAATTTTGGTGGTAATGGCTCTGGGGGGTGGGGTTGGGGGTGCGGGTGCGGGTGCAGGGATGGGGCATAAAAACTCATTTAACTTTTTTGGCCGGCAAACGTCAAATGCTTTGGCGTGTAATACACAAAAGTTGGCTGCTTGGCAGGTGGTGGCGAGTCCTTGTCCTTGTCCTCTCGTCGGATAACTGTTGCATAGTTTTCGGGGCCGCTGCATAATTAATTATTTCGCTAGCAAACAGCCGCTGCCGCTGAGTCAGTTAGAGAATGGAGCCTTGGAGATGAGCGCGTGACTTGAGAGACATTGCTTTCTAAATATCCGGCTCGAAGGACCCCATGCAAATCAGATAACGTAAGAACGCAAATAGAAAATATTTTTGGAAGATAAAATTTCAAACAAAAGCTAAACCTGAATGCGTTGTTGTTAGCCTAGTGTATAGCTCTCACTTATAGGTTATGGCTATGCGTAGAGCAACAACAACCTGGAGTTGGCGACCGTACTAAGTTCCTGAGTCTATGACCTAACAAACTTATATTTCACTTCTCTCCGAGGTTGCTTCAAATTCAACACTTGTCGATTTTCAGCCATAAGTTGACATCATCAGTCATTGACTTAACCTTACACCAACATGAATTTAAATTTTTGCGGCCAAGCCAAATAAAATGGAAAATTTGTTTGCTTTGTGACTTTCATGCAGTTTGACATGTTTCACCAAGCGAGCAGCTTCTTGCGGCTGCCCAACCAATTTGCCGCCACATTCTGCGGCCAAAAGTTATGCGCGAAAACTTGAAACTTTGCAAAGCCAAAAAATAAAAAACTAACTCTAATTTCAATTGCAGCCGGCTAATGTGACCCTTCCCCGTGGGCCTGCCGAAAACGAGAATCGCTAGTTTATAGCGAAAGTTGAGAGCGACGCAGCTAGCTAAAATGTCAAGTGCAATTTATACAAATTTCATGGTTAAAAAAACGCGCAGTGTGCAAACTGTCCAGAACTTTTCTAAGCGGTGAGAGTGAAGTAAGGAGGACCAAATTACAATTTAACTTTAAAATATGCTATTAACATTAAATAAAAATCAAAAAGGGAATCAAAGAATTAAACTTAAACAGCTTAAAGTTGGGTGTCGATAGCTAATTTTTAAAACGGAGTATTATGAATTAGAACAGGAATTGAAAATAGGTGATATATTACCGAATCGAACCGGTTACACACCCTTTTCTAAACGGGCTTAAAGCCAATATTACAAACTGGTTTGGAACAAAGGTGCTTAAGGGTGCGTAGACACCAATACAAATAAACAAAATATTGCTAAAGCAACGGAAACCACAAGAAATATAAAGAACGAGAGCGTATGTTAAAGTCGGCTCTAACCGTCTTCGATATACCCGTTACTCATGAAAAAAACATGTTTAACAGTGTTCCTGCGTTCCTACGGGTGACCATCCGAAAAGTATGCAACATTTTTTTAGAGTGGGAGGGAGGGTAGCGGGCTCGGAGGGGGCTCGGTTCACTTTTTTGCTCATAACTTGAGAACCGTTCATCCGATCTTTATCATTTCTTCGGCAAATCGATTGATTTTGCTAATTAGTAACTATTTCTAGAAAGTATGAATCGTCTATCTTCAAAACTGTAGGAGATATAACGTTTTTTTCCAAAATGCGGGGGCGGGAGGGGGCGTGGCCAAAATTTGAAACAAACTTGATCTGAACGCTATATCTTCCACAGTTTTGTAGATAGATGGTTTGTACCTTTTAGAGATAGTTAGTAATTGTCAAAATGTATCGATTTGCTGAAGATATAATGATAAAGATCGGATGAGCGGTTCTCAAGTTGTTTGGGTTCCGTTTCCTCGTTTCACTCTACCAACGTTTTAGTTAAGGTTTAGTTAATAGAATAGATTAATCGGTAGCAACCCTTTGTTAGATTTAGTTCGATAGTCGATAAGTAATAAATCTCTCTTGTCATTGAAGTTGAAAAGAAAGTGCACGCGTTTTTCACTCCGTTAGCAAAAACCTACCCCAACTCCTACCCCACAGTTTATTTTGCGCAGCGCAAACCCCGACAATCCCTTGCCACCCGACCGACAAGCAGCAACAGCACCCCTACCACCCGCACGAAGACGCCACTGGAAGTTCACCCCGCCACATTTTCACAAGTTATATGCAAGAAAGTGATCCAAGCTTCCCCGCCACCCTTCCTCCCACCCGTTCACAACCAACACCGCACGATCTTAGAGAGAGAGAGAGAGAGAGCGAGAGAGAAAGAGACTGAGATAGAGATAGAGAGAGACACAGCAGCAGCACTGCATTCAGCTCCTATTCCAGGTACAGAGTATGTTATAGTCGGGCTTGACCGACTTTCTCACTTGTTTTATTTGCTTTAATGTTCCCTTAGGGTCTTAAAAACATCCTGTAAAACTTTCAAGCTGATTTTTCCGTATTTATTTTTTCCATGTCTTGACGAACTTTTACTCAAATTTCTTGAAAACTATTTAACTGATTTTAATGAAATTTATTTTCGATAAAAAATAACACCCAAATGCATCAAATCCATGTTTGAAAACTTTCAAGAATAATTTGTATACCCTTGCAAAGGGATTTTCGTATAAACGATTGCTTTCGAACTAAACTAGGACTACTTTACTTGCGAAGTGTCAGGAATCAGACCGCCTTCTAGATTATGTGGATGGAAAACCGTACGCTTCAAATCCACTTGGCTATGAGCAGGAGGTTTCAAATCGCTCAACTTTTGTCATCTAATCTAGGAGCCGGGCATATTTGAGCCCTTAACATATAAATTTAAACAGCTTTAATATGAAATGCTAACGTTTATACGAAAACCTCTAGAGATTTCTGGGACACACCCGATAATTTTACCAAGAAGATTGCAACGCATTGAAATGTTCATTTCCGACCCCATGAATTATATATATATTCTTGATCAGGGCGACGAGCTGAGTCGATTGAGCTTTGTCCGTCCGTCTGTCTGAAAACTAGTCTCTCAGTTTTGAAGCTATTGAGCTGAAACTTTGCACAGAATCTTCTTTACTGCAAGCTGCTTTTATGTCGGAGCCGACCAGATCGGATGACTATAGCATATAGCTGCCATAGGACTTGTGAGAAAAACTTTTTTGCTTATAATGTTAGCAATTACTAATATTACATGCATTTACACAGATTTGTAAATGTTGGTCAAAATCGGTGGACTATATCTTATAGCTCCCATAAGAACACTCGGTCAGGAAAAGGATCTAAGTGAGAAAAACTTTTCGTTTTTAATGTTAGTGGGTCCAAACCTTGGCAAATACTAATGTTATATGCTTTCTCAAAGATTTGCAAATTTTGGTCAAAATCAGATTACTATATCTTACAGCCTCTGTAGGAAGCGTTGGTTGGAAAAGCTTTTAGTAAGACCAATTTTGGATTTCAATGCTTAGATATTAGATTTTAGAAATATTGACTTTAAAAATCCCATAACTCCGCTGTTTATTGACCGATCTTAAATATCCGAATTCACACCAGAACAAAATCATTTCCAACAATACGTTCCCAAAAATTTTTTTCAACCATAAGCCTAGGTTTTAAATTTTTGGTTTTCTTTGAACTGAAATTCAATTTCAACCGCTGAAACTACAACAACAACAAAAATTTCTTAATTTAAAAAAGCCGAATAACGCATGATAATACAATTTATAGTTTTTGAGTAATTTAATTTTGTGTAAACCTTTAAAGAATGACACCTGAAGGGATAGAGTGAATATTTCAGAAATTATTTGGTGTTTTTTACGTTTTATTCAATGTTATCTATAAAAGTCTAATGTAATTCTCTCTAAATATTAAAAAAAATCTTTCGATGGACAACGAACTATGAATAATTTTCTTAAAAAAAATAGAGGAAAGCTAACTTCTTGGAGCTTGATATATGCCTGCCAGGTTGTTATATGGCAGCTATACAATACATTCAACAATATATTCATAACTAACAAGTGTAAAGTGTTGGAATAAAAAAGTTTTTTTTTACTAAAACTACTTTTTCGGCCTTTCGTTCCCATGGCAGCTATATGCTATAGTAATCCGATTTGGATCAAACTTGTCAGAATTGTATGGTAGCATATAATATTGATCAGTAACAATTTTGGATGCGATAGCATTTAAAGAAGTTTTTCTCACTAAGACTTTTTTCAGACCTATCTTTTGTATGGCAGCTATACTATATAGTTGTCCGATTTCGACCAGTCTTGGTGAAATTATGTGAAATCATTAAAAAATTATAAATAAGAGCGTTGAGAGCGAAAGCATTGAAAACAAAAAGTTTTTCTCACTAAAACTAATTTTTCAACCGATCGTTCCCATGGCAGCTATATGCTATAGTCATCCGATCCGGTCGGTTCCGACAAATAAGCAGCGTATTTATACCAAAAGACTTTGTGCAAAGTTTGGTTAAGATAGCTTTAAAACTGACGAAGGAGATAGCATAGAAACAGACGGACGGACAGACGGACATGGCCATATCAACTCAGCTCGTCGTGCTGATCAAGAATATATATACTTTATGTGGTCGAACAATTTCAATATACGCTCTCCAAGAGTATAAAAATTCATCTTAGTTGGCCTTGCTTTCGTTTGAAATGGTTTCAATCAAAGTAGGCGGTTTGAATTTTACTTGGAATCATTCTTTGTTAAATTGTTCAGTTGGTTGCGGCGACTTCAACCGTCAACAACTCCAATTTATTTTGTTTCTATTTATTTATTTTGGGCCTCAATTTGTTTTAGGTCCACAGGCTTTTCTTTGATTTTATATTTTGCCTTGGATCTCCTCATCCTGGGCAGTATTAGTTTATACTTCTTTGAAAATAATCGCCCGCAATTATGTACTCCATTCTTTTATCGTATTCGGTGGCTAATTTAATGTCTGGTTTTATATGCTGGGTTTTAACTTTGCTTGGCCTTACTTCTTTTTTTTTTTCATCTGCTCTTGTCATAAACTGACCTGTAAAGCAGTAAAACATTTTGAGCTTATATCCACAACGTCCACAAATTCGTGTGGACTAATCATATGTACATGAAGTGAAATTGCAAGTTTTTCTTTAATTTAATATAATATTTTGCCTTGGATCTTAATACGTTCATTGAGCATATTTTAATTATTTATTTGTTGTTATAGGGAGTAACTGTTCCCCGATTTGTACTGGTGGCACCACATCTACAGCACGTTCGCTAGTAATTTGAGAATTTGGCTTAATGCTGACTTGTGTTGGTAGTTTTGTCTTAGTAGTTCCGGTTTTTGGTCGAGTCAATTTAGATTTCGAGCTACGATCCGCAGCGGGCTTTTAAGCCATCACGACTGGGAAATTTCTTATGTTTAATTGAAACACTATGTAGTCCAATTTTTTTGTTTTTTCGGTTTAGCCTTCCGTTAGTTCGGCATGTTTTGCAATATGTAGGGGAGAATGGGGGGTTCTGAGCCGCTGGGGGTTGTGAGCCACTCGAATATTGGCCACAAAAAAAATAAATTTAAACTTTTTGTTTATGTCAAGTGTTTCCCTTCTTATTATCTAACTTTTTGGCTAGCAACCGATCAGTCCACGCGTTCTTTAAGTTTGTGAACCAGAACTCGACTTTTTTTCAAAAAAAAAAGTTTTTTTTTCATTTTTGACTTGTGAATATTATACAAAATTTTCTTCGTAATGCCAAAAGTAAGTATGAGGGAAATATCTTTGATCATTTGCCTTTTTAATAGAATTGTGTTTTTTTTTTAAATAATTTTCATTTGGTTATGTGACGTCAACTAAAAAAAAGTGAGATATGGGGGGTTGTGAGCCACTTTGGAAAAATGTTGATTTTGACTTCCAAAGAGGATATTGCAATGATACGCAATAAAACAGAGGAAAAACTCTCCAAAGAAGTTAAAAACCCATTAAAAAAGGCAAACAAAAGAACAGCCACCAGCAAAAAGTGCTCCTATATAAAAGAAAACAAGCCTGATGCCGTCAATCAATTTTCACTCTTCATTGATATTTCTTAATTCAGAATATGGGAAAAATTTTTATTTTTTTCATTTAATAAAGAATATTTGCTTAAAAACACGAATTTTGAACTTTTAGATGGGTGGCTCACAACCCCCCACAAATTTTTGAAGTTTCAAAAAATCACTTTTTTTTCAATATCAAATAAAAAAACCCCAAAAATTTATTTTTTTAAACTAGTGATGAGGACTAGTGATGAGGATTTCGTGCATCTTTTACCTAAAATACAAAATTTACAGAATGAAAATATATGGATTTTTGGCTAAGTTATGTTCGAAAAACAAAACTATGATCACAACCCCCCACTCTCCCCTATTACTAATAAACGCCATTCTCCCGTCGTACTCTTTGGATCATTTTATGTCTGGTTTTTCATTCCGGGCTTCAACTTTGCTTGGCCTTATGATTTCATCGTCTCGTTGAGTAAAAAGGGTATACTAAAGTCGTGCAAATGTATGTAACAGGCAGAAGGAATCATTTCCAACCATATAAAGTATAGGGGAGAGTGGGGGGTTGTGATCATAGTTTTGTTTTTCGAACATAACTTAGCCAAAAACCAATATATTTTCATTCTGTAAATTTTGTATTTTAGGTAAAAGATGCACGAAACTTTCCTCATCACTAGTTTAAAAAAATAAATTTTTTGGGTTTTTTTATTTGATATTGAAAAAAAAGTGACTTTTTGAAATTTCAAAAATTTGTGGGGGGTTGTGAGCCACCCATCTAAAAGTTCAAAATTCGTGTTTTTAAGCAAATATTCTTTATTAAATGAAAAAAAAATTTTTCTCATATTCTGAATTAAGAAATATCAATGAAGAGTGAAAATTAATTGACGGCATCAGGCCTGTTTTCTTTTATATAGGAGCACTTTTTGCTGGTGGCTGTTCTTTTGTTTGCCTTTTTTAATGGGTTTTTAACTTCTTTGGAGAGTTTTTCCTCTGTTTTATTACGTATCATTGCAATATCCTCTTTGGAAGTCAAAACCAACATTTTTCCAAAGTGGCTCACAACCCCCCATATCTCACTTTTTTTTGGTGACGTCACATAACAAAAAAAAAAATTATTTAAAAAAAAACATAATTCTATTAAAAAGGCAAATGACCAAAGATATTTCCCATACTTACTTTTGGCATTACGAAAGAAATTTTGTATAATATTCACAAGTCAAAAATGAAAAAAACTTTTTTTTTTAAAAAAGTCGAGTTCTGGTTCTCAAACTTAAAGAACGTGTTGACTGATCGGTTGCTAGCCAAAAGTTAGATAATAAGAAGGGAAACACTTGACATAAACAAAAAGTTTAAATTTATTTTTTTGTGGCCAATATTCGAGTGGCTCACAACCCCCAGCGGCTCAGAACCCCCCATTCTCCCCTATATATTCTTGATCATCATCAACAGCCGAGTCGATATAGACATGTCCGTCTGTCCGTCCGTCCGTCTGTATGAACACCTAGATCTCAGAGATGGTAAGAGATAGAGCTACCAAAGTTGACATGTAATCTTTTTTTATCTGCATGCAGATCAAGTTTGATGCAAATTTTGGCCACGTCCCCTCCCGCCACCGCAATTTGGAAAAAAACCTTATATCTCCTACAATTTTGAAGATGGACGTTTCGTACCCTCTAGAGATGGTTAGTATAATATAATTAGGGTGTTCACTTTGTTGAGCACTTGAGCACTTGGGGAAAAGTGTAAACATTTCCAACAACAATTTACTCTGAACAAATTGTGCACAGCTTGCTCGACCCAGGCCCTGACTACGAAAAGTCGGGCACTTGTACCTTATAGAGACCTGCACGAGTAAATAAAAAAGTAATCGATAATTACTCGCCGAGTATGATTACAAATGAGTACGATTACCTAACTGTCAATTTGGCACCGTACTCATGTTTACTTTTCAGGGTTCGGAATCGCCCTTTACCTGCAGCTTTCGAGACTGACGGCTTATTAAATCGCGAAATAATACCAAAGAGGATAAAAAATAGTAATAAAAAAAAGACAGTGCATTGCATAAGCGCAATTCGCAGCTAAGGGTTCTCCAAGGTAATAAAAACTTAAGAAACTGCTTTCCATGGCCAAAAATGACCGCACATAAACAATGGTTAAAAATACAGTTAAGATCATAAGGAATGTTTCAAACCACTTTTCGTGACTGACAACTCATCACATCGCGGAAAAATACCGTTGAGGATCAAAAATAGTAATAATTTCCAACAAACAGGAAAAAAACCATGTAAGGATTATTGCATACGCGCAGTTCGCTGCTAAGGGTTATCCGTGGAATTAAAACCGCTAATTACTTAAGAAACTAGTTTCAAGGCCACAATAGATCTTATAAAACTACATCACCATGATTATGACCAACCTCTAGTGACTAACCGCGATACATACCATGGATGACCATTAACAAAGAACTTAGAAGAATAAATTTTCTTCAAAATTTCCGAAAATTTTTTCAAATTAATTGCCGGTGTGGTCATCCATGGTATTTATCGTGGTTCAGTATTATCATAATCATGGTAATGTAATGCTCATGTGTGCTCATTTTTAGCCTCGAAAATCAATTTCTTAAGCACTTAGCGATTTTATTACCACGGCGATCCCTTAGATGTGAATTGCTTTTATGCATTAATCCTGGCCTGATTTTTTACTTGGTTTTAAGTAAAGTATGTTTGACATTATTTATATTTTTGAACCGCAACGGTATTTTTCCGCGATTTGATGATTTGTCAGTCCTAAAAAGTGGTTTGAAACATTCCTTATGATCTTCACTATATTCTTTAACATTGGTCATCCATGGTATTTATCGCGCACTTGTGCCCTTGAAAAGCAGTTTCTTAAGCAGTTAGAGGTTTTGTTACCATGCAGATCCTTCAGCTGCGAATTGCGCTTATGCATTAATCTGTGCATGATTTTTTTACTTGGTTGGGCATTAAATTTTTTTCACATTATTAATATTTTTATCCTCTTTGGTATTATTTCGCGATTTAATAAGTCGTCAGCCAAGTGCTGGATGCTGGCTCCCAAACTGTGCCACCAAAATAAACCTTGCTAATATTTTTATTATTATTATTTTTAATTTTATTTTATTTTTTACGGTTTTTTGATTATAATCGTACGATGCCACGATGCCTACTACTACTCGGCACCGTAAAAATCATATCTCAAACGTAGTTGTGCACAAATTTCGTGCACAGAGGGCTGCTCACAACACTAGTCAGGCAAAACTGCTCAAGTGCTTAAGTGCTCAACAAAGTGAATACCCCAAATATTTAATAGTATAATAGTTTAATAGCAAAATGAATCGATTTGCCGAAAAAATGATAAAGATCGAATGAGCGGTTCTCAAGTTATGACGAAAAAGTGATAAATAGCCGAGTTAAAAAATGTTGCATACTTTTCGGATGGTCACCCTAAGAAACGCAGAAACACTGTTAAACATGTTTCTTCTTGAGTAACGGGTATATCGAAGTCGGTTAGAGCCGACTTTAACTTACGCTCTCGTTACTAGTGGATAAGTAAATAATAGAAAGTGCATAGAGACACACCCCTCAAGATCGCACTAAAATTATAGCCAACTATGCATGTGCGTTAAGGTAAGCCCCGATAATCAGACTGTTGTACACTATAAAACTCATCACAGAACTAAACCCAAACAATAAATGTTCCTTGGCGATTGCAGGACTTATTTCTTTCGAAAGGACTTTTTCTCTTCCGAAGATTCCCAAATACAACGATTCTACAAAATTCATCAATCGACGCCCGTTCAGAGCAGAGTAAAAGAATTGTAAAAAAAAATTGTTTTGAACTTTTCACTTATATTGTTATTGTTGTCTAGGAGTTGTCAGCTTAGTTTTCAATCAAATGCATTATAAATCCACGTTGAAAAATTTCAAAAATCAACCAAATTGTTCAACGTCAGCCTGCCACATCATCTAGTTTGGCTTTTCTCTCTGGCACTACCGTTTCTCTCTCCTCTAGTTAAAATTTATTTTTTCTGTTGCATTTCGCGCTTTTTTTTTTGTTTATTTGTTTTTCCGGCGGACATGTTTGTGCTACCGATACCCAAACAAATGCAATTGTGGGGCAAACGCGCGAGTTTTTATCTCGCGCCCGCTGCGTGCAGAGAGTTTTGTAATATTCCCCAATGTCAGTTTGATGCAAAAAAAACTTTGCACTTTGGAAAAAGAGAGAGAAAAAAGCAAAACTTTCGGCAATTTAATTGGAAAATTAAATTTTACGCTGTTGCAACGTTTGCGCAATGCGGGAAGCAATTTGCAGTACAATCAACGCGTTACGCGAATGCCGCCCGGTTCCCCCAGGTGATAGCAGCCAGCATGGGATTCTCCGTGGGGGCGGACGGACAGTTGGACGGACGGAGTGTCATGTCAAGTGTCTGTCCAGCTGCTTATGCAATGTTGCAAAATGACTCTGAGTCCATTTGACAAATTGTACTTCTTGAGTTGGTGGTCTGCATTTCTCCTTTCTTGTCCGGACTCGTTTTGTGCTCTGTCATTGGTCAAACAAGTGGCAAAATTAAATCTAACAATGTGCTGCCACAGGCGAAGAGTTGCCACATTGTTTAAAGTGCTTAACAAGCAGCAGCAGCGGCGACGCGTTGGCAGGAAGACCGCAGCCGGGCACAAAACCAAACACCTTGCCCAGGGTTTTCCCCATTTTGGCTCGACTTTGCCAACTTTTGCTAAAGAAGTGGCATGAAAAATGAAATGAAAACCAACAAGTAACCGCAATCATTGCTCGACTCGCCACTCGTTAGCAGCCCAGGGGCTGTACGAGTGACAGGCGACAGCAGCCATGCACTGAGCGATATTTTGGTAAGGAAGAATTGTATGCAATGACATGCAGAGCAAAAGTGGCACAAAAAAGGGCCATCATTTGAGTATTAAAATATAAAGTTGAGAAAAATTGATCTTGCAGTAAGCTCCAAAACCCATGCAATGAACCGAACTGGCGGTTCAAAAACTGTGTGAACCACTGAACCGAAACAGTTCTTATTTCCAAGTGGTTTGCATCCCTGCGCAAAAGTATAAATGTTACGAATGTTAATTTGAAAAGTCATGCTCAATGAGCATAGCTCATTCGATGCTTGACGAATCACATTGCTCCAAAATGCTGCTGTGGCTATTTCTGCGCTTTGCAAGATGGCGTTTTTCACACACTCTGCCTATGCGCATATAACTACATGTATGGGTTACAGCGTGGGGCACACCATTACAGGAACTTCAAATTAATCAACATACGCCTAGACACTGTGAATGCAAAGTCAGAGTACAATGTTTCCCATAACGAGATGATCAATGGAGTAAGTAAACTACATTTTAAAGGTTTTAAAATTCCATGTTATTATTTGAATGCCATTTTGTGGTCTGTTGATCTGAATTGATACTACAAACTTGATACTACAAACTTATTAAAATAATATTAAAAACTCATCAGAGCGTGTATCAAATTGATACCAAAAAGTTAATGAAATAAAGTGTCAAACTGTCAAATTTGATTATTATTTTTATCTTTTAGTGAAGGAGATAAAAAGATACGAGAAATGCTTGAAAATCTTACCAACAAACGGCACCGGCTTAGTGCTGTTGAGAAAATTTAGTTTACTGTCTTTAAAGTTTTAAAAAATTTACCATGTTTACGAGGAGTGTTTGCAAACCCGCTGATAATTAGCCCAGTGTTGGTAATTGATTTAAACTTTACGCTGAAACATTTTTCACAGTGCTCAAAAGCGAAGCTTTGTGGCTTGACTCTTCTCTTGACTGCATTTTTCTCTTCTCTTCTCAGTTTCTGGCTGCGGGCGCTGAACTCATTTGGCTTTGGTGTCGGCCTGCTTAGCACGAAAAATGCCTGGCCAGGGACACTCTCACAGCTCGCACAGCCAGTGAGTCAGCCAGTCTGTCAGTCAGTCAGTCAGTTAGTCAGCATTCTCATCTGTCTGCCGGTTGGCTTTTGATTTGTGTTTGTGGAACCGAGAAGTAGAAGCAGCTTTGATTTTGTGGTCAGCTTTCCTTTCCCCCCCTTCTGCATTAGGTAATTACTTCTTTGTGACCAACGTCGCTGACGGAGTGCAAATTCATTAGAATGATGCACTTACCAGGGGCTCCTTGGTCTGCGGCATACCAGCCACGTCAGATGATTATTAAATATTCGAATATTATTTTAAGCCCAGAGAGGGAGAGAAGGAGAAGGAGACGGCTCTTTTGGGATCCTCCATGAGATTATTGCACACTCAAGTTGAATACAGTTGGCTTATTGCATTGAAATGCAATTGCGAGTTGCTACTTTCGAGCAGCCACACAAACACACTCACACATACATAAATTTCGTACAGCAACCGCCGCCGCCCACAAAAAGAGAAACGGAAATTTCCTTCATAATTTCGTTGGTGTATTTTATTATAAATAATTTTTCACCCCAAAAAAAAAAAAGAGAAATAACAGCAAAAAGGAGCAGGAAGATGGCCACTCAATAAGGACGAAAAAAAAAAATGAAATAGCAGAGAACACATAGGGATGGCAAAGGGCGAACAAAGCGAATGCCGAAGCTGAGCGAAATATAAATAAATATAAAGAAAATAAGTGCATGCCAGAAACAGAAATACTCAAAGTTTATGAAAAGCGACGCCGCCAAAGTTTGCTTCTTGGCATTTTTATACCCGTTACTTGTAGAGTAAAAAGGGTATACTTAGTTCGTGTAAATGTACGTAACTTTGATGCCCGAAAGTAGGTACATTCTGTATCAGCGGTTCCACGTCTATTCTGAACAAAACAATTTCAGCAAGTCAATTCAATACACGTCATTTCAACACACGTCAATTTAACACACGTCAATTTAACACACGTCAATTCAACACAAAACAACTATAACACAAGATCTTTCATTACAAAGCAAATGACCATAGCCAAATTTCAACACAGTAAAATTTTAATACTAGAAAATAGATCACCATAAAAATTATATTATCAATCCTGCCAGATGGAAAGTCAGTCGAACCCAACTTAAGTATCCTCCCAAAGTCTGTGTACTTCTTTGAAAGAAGAATCATATTCATTTGATTGCAGGGGTTGTAAATATCGTGCCGCTTGTGTCACTCTTCTTTCCCAGGATGAATTTGTTTGTGTTTAATTTGTAATACATTGAAATTACCTAGGTTTAAAAGATTTTTTGATTATACCGGGAATTGGTTAAATTCTTCTTCTTACTCAGTTATTGGATTACTGTATTGTTGCATTAAAGTCCTTTATGGTGTGCGATGACTTTAAGGTATGGGCAATTATATCATCGTAAATGTGTTAGAATGAAACAATTTTTTTTAGGCAAGCGTCATAGTCTCTGTATTTCTTCCGCTTCTTCTGGTCTATATCTCGGTAGGGTGAAATGACCTTGTGATTTATGTATGTATATATGTATAGACGGGTGTTGACAATGTTTTGTGTTGAATTTGTTCGTGTTTAATTTGTTTTGTGTTTAATTTGTTTTGTGTTGAATTGTTGTGTTGGGTAAAATGACTTTGTGATATATTGACGTGTGTTAAAATTATTTTGTGATGTCTTTGTTTTGTGTTAAATTTGTTTTTGTTGGTTTCACGAATTCTTGAATTGCTGTGTTGAGTGAAAAGCCGAAAAAACATCGTTCCACTCGTGCGTCTGTCCATCAGTATAAACAGCTATAACTCAGAGACTAAGAAAGCTAGAACAAATTTTAATTTTAAGTTCCTATTTCGACCCCTGAGTAATGGTCGAAGTCATTGAAGGTCGACTTTGACTTAGGCTCTTTGTGTTTTTGGTCGAGGGTATGCTTAAGGGTAGCTGAGGACGTTGCTGCTGCAGAGCAGTGTTGTATACACAAATGATACGGACCTGCCGGAGTGTGGTCTAAAAGGTTATTAAAAGAAAAAGAAAAGGAAACTAAACTGCGCTTAGCAATTAAAAAGTGAATTGAGTTAACAGAGCCCTAACAGTGCTTTAACAGCAGGTATAACAGTGGACAAAAATTAAAAAAAAACACTGCTTTATCACTCTTATGGAAAGCTTTGTGCAATTAACAATTAAATGCGGTTAACAGTGTGTTAACAGTGCCTTAACAGTAACAGTTGACAAACAGTTTTAAGGTTCAACTCATGAGGAGCACTTGACAAATTAAAAGTTCGTTTAGTTAAGTTTAAAGTGGGCTAACAGTGCTTTAACAGAAGCAATTTCGTGGCTTAACAGTTCTTAAATATAAAATTGTGTCTTGAGTAACAAACTGTAAGCAGTGTGCTAACAGGTCTTAATTTTATTCATCAAAACTTTTTCACATCTAAGCATAACAGCGGACGAAATGTGCGGTATAAATCTTACCGTGGGTTTGATTAACAGTGTGCTAAAAGTGCCTTAACATCTAACAGTAGACGAAAAGCTAAAAACTACTTTGGGACAACATTCGCGTGCCGAACCCAAGGTGAGTTAAGCCAGGGGTTCGCTAACAGTGCGTTAACAGTGGCCAGCAAATTCACAAAGTGCTTAGCAATCAATCAAATGTAACTTCACTGCAGGCTATCGACTAGTCGATCCCTAAAACTAATTCATATTTTCAGTAGAGTTTTCTTTTTGGACCCCAACGACCGCCACGTAAAACAAAGTGTATCACAAGCGACCCGCCCGGACAAAGCATCAGGACCACGTGTGTGTGTGTGTGGGTGTGTGTATCCTGGTGTGTTGCTGTATCGCCAATTACTGTGTCTGTTTGAGCGTACAAAGCGTTTTATGAACCAACTCGCAGACTTCTGACCGCCGCCATCCGACCATCGCCTTTTCCCGATGCCAGTCACGCCTGGACTTTGTCGAAGAACTTTCCGCCGACAACGTCGTCATCTTGGTCGCTGTTGCTCTTGAACTTTTTTCGCTTTTGATTTTATTGCCAATTGACCAAGTTTTTGGGTCGATTGCCAACCAAGAGGGACGACCGAAGGAACGAACGAGCGCTTACTTAAAATGCCAAGACAGCTGTCTCAGATGAGTATACCAGATATGAGCACCCCCCCTGCCTACCACCGCCACTTCCCGCAGTGCTGCCCCTCAGTCAAAGCATATTTAAAATGTCTTCCAACTTACCTGAATTACAAATGCGTTGGCAGCGAAAAAGCAGGGCTGCAAATTGAAGATACAGAAAAGTCAAGAATGAATAATGCATTTTGGTAGATAGGCGACTACTTAAATGGCTGTAGGGGTATGTATTTATATACGTATATATAGATCAGGTTAGAAGATATACTTTTGATGGCTTTTCATGATGATTAACCAATAAAGTTGTTAAATATTTTTCTTTGTCTATCAATAAGATCAGTTTTAAATTGCTATCGGTGTGCATTTAGCGACCCGTTGCGCCCCCGCGGCCCAATTCGTTTTTGGGGAAGTCACTCAACTAACAATATTCTTTAATTTCTTAAAGTTTACGACTCGAAGGAGTATATAAACTTCCTTTATTTTTATATTTGATACTCTGCACACTAAATGTAATATATAGAAGGGTAAGTCCGTAGCTTCTTATACCGAGAATACCGGAGTTATTTAAAAAACGTATTTTTATACTCTGTACCGAAGGTACATAGAGTATATTAAGTTTGTGCAAAAGTATGTAACAGGGAGAAGGAATCATTTCCGACTATATCTATATATATAAATCTGTACGCCCGACTGACAGACTGACATATTATCAAGCCACAGCGAAAACGGCTTATCGTACAGGTCTGATTTTTGGCGTAGACCTTCGTTTAGTTATGCAGGCGCCCACTAAGAAAGGAAATTGGAAAATTTTTCTCCAATCCATTGAAAAACCTAATTAAAGGATTGTATGGGTCCGTAACGGTTGTTCCGCTCAGGCAAGGTTGTGTTTCGCTGAGAATGCGAGAGAGAGTGAGAGCGCGCTGAGTGCGTGCATATGTATATGTGTGATTTTTTTTTCACATAACCAAGCAATAAATCAAATTGAGAATGGCCTCATCCAATTGCATTGAATCTTATAGCACATACAAATCACATCGATAGCTTTAACCAAATGTTGATCGCGTTTCAAAATAATTTAATTAAAACTTAACAAAACTAACAGCCAAAAAATGTATGTTTATGTATTTGCTTTCATATGTTTATATGTTAGAGGTGGTACGTGACTTCAACGATACAGGATAAGTGATGGCACACATGACGTGAGCATTCTTCTTAACATTAATTGTCTCCTTATTTAATTTGCGAGTTTTTGTTAATAAACTAGGCTGTGAGCTGATTATCTAAGAGTTTTATTTCGATTGAAACACCTAAAAATTCATAACATAATAATTTGCAGATAAAAATCAGTGGGCAGCTGGAACTGTGACCCTTATTAACAATATATTTATTTTTTCCGATTTTAAAAAAGAAAAATTAAATTTGCTTTTAATTTTTTTTACCTTTAAGAAATGAACTTTCCCTGTTTTGGTTGCCGCATAGTAAAGACACATAGGTACACATGTTTAAACAGTTACATATCTCAAACTGCGTTTATTTACATAAATTGATCAGAAAAGAATATTCTGGAGATCTAATTAAAAACAAATATATATAGGTGCGCACTTATAAATAAAATGTCCCTTGACTGTTTAGCATTCACCAAACAGGAAGGGAATAATTTTTAATTCAGAAATTTTAACGCGACTTGAAAATTAGGTTGTGTCCGGTACGACGGGACGGGATAGAATTTAGTATGTGTACAGGTCACTGCTTCTCCCCGCCTTACTTAATCCTCTATTCCCAGATTGTTTTATTTTAATCAACCGTAAATTCGAAATTTTCTAAACACTAAGCTAAAAAAAAAGAAATAGCTTTTTAACAAATAGATAATATACAAATACATTGTTCAGAGTGCTATACAATTTTTTCTACTTACTACGATTTTTTCAAAACTTGGACGCGGACAAAGTCGCGGCGGGTTCAGCTAGTAAAGTATATATATTCTTGATCAGCATCAACAGCCGAGTCGATATAGCCATGTCCGTCTGTCCGTCTGTCCGTCTGTCCGTCCGTCTGTCCGTCTGTCCGTCCGTCTGTCCGTCCGTCCGTATGAACAAACAGATCTCGGAGATGGTAAGAGATAGAGGTTTGACATGTATGGGACAAATGTTTCTGATAGCTGCAGGCAGATCAAGTTTATTTTCAATTTTTGCCACGCCCCCTCCCGCCCCCGCAATTCAGAAAAAACGTTATATCTCCTACAGTTTTGAAGATAGAAGTTTTGTACCTTCTAGAGATAGTTAGTAATTAGCAAAATGTATCGATTTGCCGAAGAAATGATAAAGATCGGATCAGCGGTTCTCAAGTTATGAGCAAAAAAGTACTTCGCCCTTGCCCCACCCCCTCCCACCCATTCACAACTAACACCACACAATCTTAGAGAGAGAGAGAGCGAGAGAGAAAGGGTGAGAGAGAGAAAAAAAGAGAGAGAGACTTTGAGATGAGCGCAGCACCAGCATTGCATTCAGCTTCTACTCCAGGTACAGAGTATGTTATAGTCGGGCTTGACCGACTTTCTCACTTGTTTAAAGAACTCTCCGTTCTTGTTTATGGATCTAATAAGGACAATTATTAACCATATTACCGCAATCCTGGTGCTGGAGGGTAGAAAAAAAGGAGGTAGATGTGCTGCTGTACCCACTTAAATTCTTTTTTCCTTACCTTACTCGGATTTGAGCTTGAAACCTTGGAATGACTGAATACTCACGGACGACGACAGCGCCTCACACGCGAAATATCTATATCCCCGTCAGAATTCGGTTGCTGATAGCGAAGACTTTGCTTACTTCTGTTCTTTTTAATGGAGTTGAACTCTTGAGCAATTGTGATTCAAAATGCCACAGGAAGCTTCAGGTAGCATTTAATAATATACAATATTTAAGTAGGGATTATAAATATTTTATGACTAAACTTATCATCCTTTGTGTCTAGCGCTCTAATTTATAAGTATGATTAGCCAATAAGGAAAAATAGAAAAAAAGAAAAAAAAGACTCAGAAAAGAGCGCTAACATTCTTTTGTTCATAAATTGAATATCGTTTTTCTTTGGTGAATGATTCTCCAGAAAAGGTACAAACTGTGGGACATATTTGAAGGTTTCAAAATGGCGGCGAATGCAGGCATTGTAAATATCACGATTGACAACGTTCGTGATGTTTTTCCCCTATCACATCAAAGTTGCCTCCAGACCAAAATAAAAAAATTCATCTTAGTTGGCCTTGCTTTCGTTTGAAATGGTTTCAATCAAAGTAGGCGGTATGAATTTTACTTGAAATCATTCTTTGTTAAATTGTTCAGTTGGTTGCGGCGACTTCAACCGTCAACAACTCCAATTTATTTGGTTTCTATTTATTTATTTTGGGCCTCAATTTGTTTTAGGTCCACAGGCTGTTCTTCCTGGGCAGTATTAGTTTGTACTTCTTCGAAAATAATCGCCCGCAATTATGTACTCCATTCTTTTATCGTATTCGGTGGCTAATTTAATGTCTGGTTTTATATGCTGGGTTTTAACTTTGCTTGGCCCTTCTTCTTTTTTTTTTTCATCTGCTCTTGTCATAAACTGACGTGTAAAGCAGTAAAACATTTTGAGCTTATATCCACAACGTTCACAAATTCGTGTGGGCTAATCATATGTACATGACGTGAAATTGCAAGTTTTTCTTTAATTTAATATAATATTTTGCCTTGGATCTCAATACCAAGGGTAGAATACGTTCATGGAGCATATTTTTATTATTTATTTATTGTTATAAGGAGTAACTGTTCCCAGATTTGTACTGGTGGCACCACATCCGCAGTGGGTTTTTAAGCTATCACGACTGGGAAATTTCTTATGTTTAATTGAAACACTATGAAGTTCAATTTTTTCTTATCGTCTTGACGGCTTATTCAACTCTACTTCTTTCATAGTTTCCGGAGGTTTAATGCCATGCTTATTTCTATACCATTTGGTTTGAATTTATTCTCTTGGTTCGAAGCAAATTGACCCAGTTAATTAAACTACGACTGGCGTTAGGCGAATTAAGATTATTGTAGCCGCAACATGCATCCATACGATTGACGTGCTCACCGCTTATAAAGTAGATTTGTAATAATTTATGATGCTGAAGATGATCTTTAAAAGAAAGCCTGATATGAATCGTGCATAACACTAAAACTATTATCACAGGATTTATAAGGTTGACTATTCAGGTTCGTGTTGTGTTTTACAACAGTTACGTGCGGTTTAGCAAATAAACTATTTAGTTCGTTAGCGTTAACGTCAATATTATGATGGGACTATGTCGCCAGCACCAAGATCTTTTAAAAGTGATAATAAAAACAAGTGAGAAAGTTGGTTAAGCCCGACTATAACATACTCTGTACCTGGAGTAGGAGCTTAATGCAGTGCTGCTGCTGTGTCTCTCTCTATCTCAGTCTCTTTCTCTCTCGCTCTCTCTCTCTCTCTAAGCGTGTGCGGTGTTGGTTGTGAAAGGGTGGGAGGGGGTGTGGCGGGGGAGCTTTGTTCATTTTTTTGCTTATAACTTGAGAACCGCTAATCCGATCTTTATGATTTCTACAGCAAATTTTTTGACAATTACTAACTATCTCTAGAAGGTACGAACCATCTATCTACAAAACTGTGGAAGATATGACGTTTTTTCAAAATTGCGAGGGCGGGAGGGGGCGTGGTCAAAATTGAAAATAAACTTGATCTGCCTGCAGCTATAAGAAACATTTGTCCCATACATGTCAAACCTCTGTCTCATACCATCTCCGAGATCTGTTTGTTCATACGGACGGACGGACAGACGGACATGGCTATATCGACTCGGCAGTTGATGCTGATCAGGAATATATATACTTTGTAGGGTCGGAAATGATTCCTTCTCTCTGTAACATACTTTTGCACAAACTTAATATACTCTATGTACCTTCCGTACAGAGTAATCTTACAGGTACAGGTAATCTTTCTTAGAAAAGTTAATGAGGGCAGTCACCTTTTTCCTTAATGATTTAAAGCAGGGAATCAAACCAAAACTGGAACCGAAACTGTATACCGAAGAGAACCGATTAAAACTCAGAACCGGTACCGCAACCTATATTTTAAATTTTGTTGAATACCTGTATCCGAAAACCGATATTTTTAGAACCGAGAAGAACCTAATCATAGAATCGGTACAGTTTCGGTTCTGAGTGCCATGTGGGGATGTCAAATAAATATAAATATTCTGGTTCAGTGAATTTGAAAAACGCGAGACCAGTCTCTTTGAAATTAGTGCATTCATATAAGGTATTTTTTTAGACCCTCGTTATAATGTCAAGCTAACCTCTGAACAGAAAAGTACGTGCTTAAGTGCTTTGACAGATATACTATACTCTAGAGTTTGCCTAAATTAGGAAAGCAGCTCTGACTCAATTACTTTGTCTGAAAGTGGAGATGCAGTCGATTTTTGTATGAATTTGTATGAAAAGAAAGGGAACAATACAAATAGCTCAGTATTTTCACAAAACAGTTTAATGGCGTCATTCAAGGTTGCAATCTGAGCATTAAACGATTAAACGTTTACGAAATAAAGATGATGTACTGTACTGTATGAACTTTCAAATGTTATTCTTGCTAATCCAGCTACGTTTATTTTCCGGTATAAAGTTAATCATGTCGCCGCTAAGAAATCAGTTAGACGGAAATTCATTGACTACTATTATGCTTCTAAGAAGTAATTATTAGAGTTATTCCTCAAAGCGATTTGTTTTGATTTCGCAAAACAACTGCTCACAGCACAGAAAATATAAGTAAGGTAAGATCATAATAATTCCGTTCGCGAAATTAACCTCGAAGTTGAACTTCTTAGACTTCATACGGGACTATTGCAAAGGCCTGCAGCCTAAAGTGGTCTCGAGTTCTTGGAGCTTGTGGTCCAAGGTTTAGAATTACATGTCTGCACAGTTCCATTAAAAGCTTGAAGTTAAAAAACATTTCAAACAATTTTAACCTGCCTCTTCCTCTTTGGATAATCACATTCATAATTAATTGAATTCTTTTTAGTAAAGGTGCAAACTTCTTTGACCTATAGATATACTACCTATTATTAAAGAAAATAAGAATAATTGATTTTACAAATTCATTCATCATTTTTCCGTTTGCACCTTCGGTTAAACTTTTGCCGTAATAAAATCAGGGTTGTTCCCCCAACTGCTCTGCGTTTGATTTCACGTTGTTGTCCGAATTTGATCAAACTTAGCAAAACTTCGATTAATCATATAAGATTTAAAATATCAAGAAAAAATGGTATAGTTTTTCTTTGTAAGACTTTTATTCAGATGTATCTTTTCTATGGCAGCTATGTTCTGTTCGTTGTTGTTCTATTTGCATTATGCTTTGTTAAATTATAGAAGAGTAAAGAAAATGTATAGCTACAAACTTTGAGGGCGTTTTAATTAAAACAAAATGGTTTTTCTCACTAAAACAAGTTTTTCTATCGATAATTTCTATGTTCTAATCCTGTTCAGTTCTATATTACATCGGTTTTCGGTTCCATATCGGTACTTAGAGTTTTATTTCGTTATACCGCTACGTTTCGATATGGACCAGTAAAATGTGTAGAAACTTCAAAGAAACTTCTTAAAACTTCAAAGAAAAAGTTGGTAAGCAAGTTGAACACATGTATGTACATAAATTAACAATATTATTTGCGTGTGTTTGCCATAAAAAAATTACAAGTTTGTTTTCATAAGATATAAAAATAATATTTGATTAAATAAATCTTCACTAATCGTTATTATTTCTTAGAAGCATAATAGGGGTTTGATTTCTTGGCGGAGAAATAATAAACTTCACACCGAAAAATAAACGTTCTACTTTCCGTACTGATTGCGTGTTGACAAAATTCACAACCAAGTAGAATTTGGCGGAAACCAAGGTTGCTCATCAGGGCATTTGTTAATTGCCACCCAAATGCTGTGCTTAAACAATTCATTAATGCATCCGGAACCAGCAGTTTTCTTGTCAGATCTTGATCGTTTTTTAAAGCGAAGCAACTAAATTGTTTAACTTAAAACTACTCAAGTTATTCAATAAACAAATCGATAGAGCCGGAATGTGCTCTCCACTTGTGCTGTAAAACATAACGGGACGCCACAAGACAAGGCCCTAATTATCGACTTACGAGGGCTTGGGCCCAACCGATTACATCATTACAAGAAAACCGCAAGCACCAAAAGAAAAGTTGTAGGCAGAGTTCCGAGTTATGTTTTTTTTTCTTTTTGTTTTGGGAGGAGGCAGAGGAAGTGCGAATTAGAAGAACAAAAACACAAAAGCCAAGCATAATAATAATGATAATAATCAAGGCAAAATGGCAAACATTTGGATTCCAGGGACTGGCAAAGGGCTTAGAAACAAAGACAACTTGAGGCGAAATTTGTAACGTTTTTCCTGACAAGCATGTGTGTGTGTGTGTGTGTGTGTGTAGATTTTATTAGGTGAGCTCATAAAGCGCCAGCGGGGACTCAACTCGAAAGCCGTAGCTGAAGCTGCAGCACAAACAGCTCAGCTCAGTGTTACGCCAAACAAAAGAAGTAACAAACATCCTTGTAGGCGGGAATTGAGGTAATCCTGCGCACAAAGTCCTCTGCTCTCCTCCAGACATTGTTTATTGCACAACATAAGTTATTGTTAATCAAAAAAAAAAAAAAAAAGGGAGGAGGAAGGGGATTAAGGCTAAGCACCTGTTGAGGGCCAAGCGGAGCCGTAACATGTTCGAATCATGTTAATTGGTCCAGCAAGCATCATCAATCCTTTTGGCCCAATTGTCGCGTGTTAAGCTGCTGCATTGAACACCAAATGGCCATTATGTGCTCAGGCCCTACTTTGGGGAAACGGGCAAAGTTCGTGATTCTGTGATTTACAAGTGTTAAGCCAGCCCCAGCCTCGTAAATGTGATTGCAATTTGTGCTACTGAAGATTAATTGAAAGCGTCCGTACAAGGACAATGGCCCAAATACAATTAGAAATCAATCAAAAATTTGCAAGAAAAAAACAAAATACATTTGCCCTTCTTCAGTCCTGTCTCTCTGGCCCATTTATGCTGGCTCGTTGCACGCATTTAGCGCCTTTCTTTGCCCTGCCCTCCGTCCACTCGGCCCTTTCGTTTTTCATAGGCTTACTCAAACGCCGCACCGGAGTGAAGGGGGTGTGTGTCTGTGTGTGGGCGTTTGTGTGTGTTTTAATTGTCGCAATGCGACCAAACTGCAATCTCTACTTCATCTCCACCTCCCACAATCCCCTGGCATAGCCAGAGACCCTTGCTTCACCTCATTGCCGGCCATTTTTCAAAGTGTGTAAGCTGGTATGTGTGTGTGTGTGTGTGTGTGCGGCAACGTACATAGCCCGGAATGGTACCGACAACGTTCTGTCGTCGACTCTTGATGAAATTTTGCCGAACATTTCGTTGCCAAAGCTAAATAAAGCAGGCTACAAAGATACAAACCTGAGTGTTACCCAGTCTTTTGGTAAAAAAAGGCGAGAATCCATCATCACTTCTACTTAGGACCTCCGTCCGTATTCAACCGATTTTCAAATATATAACATCCGTACTATCTTTAAGATAAATTCATTCGATCCGAAGGGTTCCGATATATCACAGCTTAATCAAATCGTTGTCCTGATCACGAATATATATATAGTGTATAAAAATGGTTCAGTTAAGACATCAAACACTCATCACATCACAGTTTTGCCGTCAGAATCTTAAAATCAAACCCAACTTGTTGAAATTTTTCAATTTTCTTTTTCATATCAAGCCCTGTTTGGTTTTTCCTGTTTTGTTAGGGTATCTGTATATTAAAAGTTGCCAGCCAAGTTTTTGGCACGGCAAAAAGGAGCTGCACAAATATTTTCGTTGCTTGTGTGATAAAAATTGCATAGTGTGTGTGTGTGCCTCCCATGTCCTGTCTGTGTATGAGAAAATATGGTGCAATAAACTTTAGCGCTCGCGACATGAGTGAATTTTTTGTTACTGTTCAGGCAAATGCAGCTAAATGAGTATAGGAGTACACAGACGAGGACATGCTAAAACTCACACATCAACTAATAGAAGGACCCATATAGGACTCACTTGTGTATTCGATCTTGAAAGTAAAATTATAAGGTGAGGGTTGCGTATTAACGAACTCATTGAACTCTACAGAATAATGTCTTGTTTTGGAAATGCAAAAAGCTGTAGATAATTTTGAAAATTGCAGTGGTGAAATTGTGGTGGTATTGTGGTGGTATTGCAAATGCGGTGGAATGCGAAATGTACCTAAATTCAGGTGCAGTAGAAGGTGGTTTTTATACCCGTTACTCGTAGAGTAAAAAGGGTATACTAAAGTCGTGCAAATGTATGTAACAGGCCGAAGGAATCATTTCCGACCATATAAAGTATATATATTCTTTATCAGCATCAACAGCCGAGTCGATATAGACATGTCCGTCCGTCCGTCCGTCCGTCTGTATGAACACCTAGATCTCAGAGATGGTAAGAGATAGAGGTTTGACATGTATGAGACAAATGCTTCTTATATTTGCAGGCAGATCAAGTTTGTTTCAAATTTTGGCCACGCCCCCTCCCGCCCCCGCAATTCGGAAAAAACTTTATATCTCCTACAGTTTTAAAGATAGACGATTCGTACCTTTTAGAGATAGTTAGTAATTAGCAAACCGAATCAAATAATAAGGATCAGAAGAGCGGTTCTCAAGTTATGAGCAAAAATGTGAAAAATAGCCGACCGTTAAAAAAAATGTTGCATACTTTTCGATGTTTACCCTAATGAACGCAGGAACACTGTTAAACATGTTTTTCATGAGTAACGGGTATATCGAAGTCGGTTAGAGCCGACTTTAACTTGCGCTCTCGTTTCTTATTCATAAGATGGTAAGTAAGTTAATGATGCGCTATTAAAGGAGTGATGATTGTTCTAATATTATACTAGCATAAAACCAGTCGCGCTTCGCTGCGCCTTTTAGGCTGCCTTCTCACTGTTCGACACATGACCAAGGCTGCAAACCGGTCCTGAACCGAATCCCTTAGAACCGGTTCGGTTCGGGATTTTTCGGTCCGACGAACCGGACCACGAACCGAACCACTAATGTTTTTGACTCCTCGAACCTGAACCCGAACCGGACTTTTATAAATTGGATTATTATTGTTATATATATTTTTTTCTTTATTTCCCTATTCCCTAGCTATCTAGTCTTTAAAAATTCTTTTAATTTAATATTAAATTGAGTTTCGTTTCGTATAGTATTGATGTCATTAGGTAAATTATTCCATGTTTTGATTGCAGGCTTAAAAAATTGATGTTCAGAGCAAGACAGCTTGGTCCTTGGACAGATTAGGTTAGATGTTCTGGCTGAGGTTGCGAATTTAAGTTTTTTATAAAGATAGTCCGGCTCTTTAGAAGTGAGTACTTTATGTAAAAACAATAAAGTTTAAAAATCTATCCACTTTTTAAGGCTTAGATCAAATATTGTACTCGCCAATTGCGTAATTGATTCAGACCTTCTACGGTTGAATATAAACCGAGCAATCGAGTTTAAGGCAACATTGAGTTTTTTCATATCACTAACACTGCAGTGGCCAAAAATTTCTACACCGTAGAAAAGAGAAGGAATAAGATACGTTTTAGCTATCAGTAATCTTATGCGAACAGGTAAAAATGTTACATACTGTTACTGACATATAGAAAGCTGCCTTAATAGCCCAAAGGTTTGTCCCGCCGCCTTAGATATATGGTTACCCCACGACAGCGTTTTATTGAAAGTTATGCCGAGATTAGTAGTATCATCAACATATTCAATTTTAGTTTCATTTATCTGTAGTTGACTCAGCTGTGCAGTACTAAGGGCCTTCTTGTAAATCACAATACATTTGGATTTGGTAGGATTTAAACTCAGCCCATTTTGCTGGGCCACTTATCTATTTTGTTTAGCTCATCATTACAATCAACAATACACTCATTAATTTCTACCAACGGGCGACTAACATAGATCAGTACATCGTCAGCATACATATGGACGTTACATTTAGACAGTAAATTTGGCAAATCATTTATATAGACAGAAAATAAAAGAGGTCCTAACACAGATCCTTGAGGAACGCCACGCGTTAGAGTTTTGAATTGGGAAATGGATGATCCAGAGACAACTGCTTGAGATCGATTTGTTAAATATGATATGAGCAGTTTTGTCGCAGTTTGCGAGAAATTATAAATCTTGCTCAGCTTGGTACATAAAATATCATGGTTGACAGTATCAAAAGCTTTACTGTGATCGAGAAGTGTTAAAAAAGTAACTTTACTGTCATCTAACTGTCCACGAATCTCCTCCACAATATTTAATAAGGCTGTTGTACAGCTCCGCTTTTTCCGAAATCCAGACTGTTGGTCGCACATTAGCATATTCGAAGTGAGGTATGTCTGTACTTGTACTGCCATTAAATGCTCGAGGACTTTTGACAAAAACGGAAGAATCGATATGGGTCTGAATTGCTCGTTCGGTTTTGGTATTGGGAGGATTTTGGCTCGCTTCAAATTTCAGGAAAAGAAGAAGTCATAATTATAGTATTGAAGATGTGCGTAAGGTGACCTAATAAATACGGAAGAAGTAATTTAACAAACATAGGACTAATATTGTCAAATCCGGATGCATTAGTCTTTACCCTAAGAACACTTTTTAAGACATCACAAGCACTGACATTTACAAAACTAAAGCTATTATCACAAATAGATAGAGCACTCAGGTACGAATTGCATGGAGCATCAGGTACTTGAGTTTGGCTCAGACTTTTTAGAAAAGACTCCACACTTGTTAAGCTCTTTCCAAGTTTTTCCAGACGATATGGCTCCCGTAAACTTTATATTATAGTTATAGCTTAGCAATATATATTGCACTTCTTACCCAACCTCTAAGCTTTCTGTATTCCGTTAGCATGTCATTTGTTTTATATCGCTTCCACCTGTTATACGAAGCATTTCGTTGGATAATGAGTCTTTTTATTTCATTTGTGAACCATGGATTTACTGAAGGCTTTACTATTTTAGTCTTGAGTTTAACAAATTTATCAAACAGACGGGTCAAATGGCTGTGTGTCAAAAATTGTTGCGTCATTAAAATGCGGTATTCTTTCAAATATTGAATATTTATATATCCATAATTAAATTTAATGATTGCTATTATTAGCTTGGGTTTTGTTACCTTAATCAGCAAACAATCAAACTTGATTTGTAAAAAATCATAATTTTCACCTACAAATACAAAATAATTATACATTTCAAGCAGAATTACTTAATACTCACCCTTTTACAGTAACAATTATCTAAGTAATTGTAAAAGTAATTAAATTTTGGAATATTCACTGAATAATCATAATTCCACGTTACAATTACGATTATTAAAAAATCGTAATCAGGTATTTTTTTTATTACCTAAAAATGTGTGTTTATAGTAATGAAAAGTAATTAAATACGGGAAGTAATGAATACATTATCTCTACGATACATTATCATCTGCTAGAAGATATAATGCTTATTAACTTAAACTAAGCAGTTCTCAAATGTTTCAAATGTCAACTAAAATTACTGTATTAAAGTACCTATAGAATATTACTTAAGAAATAAGTATTTTTAAATCGTAACTATACGTTTATATTCAAGCGAACCAAGGTTCGAACCAAAACCTTGGGTTCTGAGAACCGGTCCGCGAACCGAACCTTAGACTTAATAGCGGGTTCGAACCTCTAGACCGAACCTTCTGCAAAATTTTAGAGGTTTTCAGCCTTGCACATGACACATGATAGTCTAGTAGTCCTGACTTTGGTTCAGTCGATAATGCCTGAAGTTCCGGTTTCGAGCTTAAGCTAGTCAGTAAAAATGTAAAATTGGCTCTACAGCCTCTCAATCTCTTGGCGTGTGTGCGCTTATAATTTGTTGCACTAGACAAACAGACCCACAGTTTAACTACAAATCCGAACGGCAAAGTTTGAGAACCTTTTTCATGGCTTGTTACTTCACAGCTGGCGCCAGTAGCTCGTAAAGGGTTCGTATGTGTAACAGCTATTTTATACCGAAAGAAACAGCTTTTTTTTGTTAGATCGTCCGAGGCGAGTTTCAAACCACGACTTCCGCTGAGCTACACATCGGCACCCCTAGTTAGTAGCTACCTCAGACAGTACACTGAAAAAAAAAATCAATCCATATGGGATCAAATCAATCCTAAGCGGTAATGAAAACAACGTAATCCCGGATATGCTTGACCCGATCTGAAAAAAGATTGAGTTGATCCGACTTTTTTAATCCTATAAAAGATTGAATTGTGCGAAAAATTCGAGCACAATTTAATCCCAAAGCTGGATCATTTTATGCCTATAGCCCCATACGGAGTACGACGAAAAATTCGTTTTTTTTACAGTATTTCATATAATTAGAAACACCTTGGCTTTGCTTTGATGTTCATGTGCTGTTAGAAAGTGTTTCTATTTATGTGAAATACTGTAAAAAAACGAATTTTTCGTCGTACTCCGTATGGGGCTTATTCTAGTTAACTCAAGCTCGATATGCAATATTGATTTGATCTCAGGAAAGATAACTATTCTTCCTTTCCTCCGCCGCCATGCCATTTGCCATAGAACATCCTCAAACACTTCAAAGACCACCCACACCAGTTATGGTTAATTTTAGACTTCTGAAAAACAAAGAAATAAATGTAAAAATTTTTGGCTCCACTGGGATTGGAACACACGACCATTCGCACTGAACAGTAATGGAACGGCATCTCATCGCACTCCACCATACCCATTGGTTGTTTCTGCGTGTCTAAAAGGCTACTTATATTTCTTCGCTCTCGCTCTCTAATTTATGGGCATGTGATCTCGAAAGGGATTGTAGTAAGCACATTTGGAATGATACAAGCTCGAAAGGAATGGACCAATCCTTAAAAGATTGAATTGTGTAGAATATCCTGGAAATCGAGATTGAATTTTCAAGCTCGTGCCGGCCTTACTCCAAGATTTAAAAGATTGAAAATATCTCGACGTTTTTTTTTCTGTGTAGATCTTATAATTTATAGTATATCGGTCGGACAGACTAAGGTCAATCGCCTCAGCTCGTCATGCTGATTAAAAATACATATATTTTATAGGGTCGGAGATGATTTCTTCTATGCGGTGCACACTTCTTGGAAACATTATAATAATTATTTCAAGTATTTATTAAACACATTTTCCATATTATAATCCAACACTTTGTATCTTATAAGCAAATACCATTAATTAATAGACCAAGTGCAGCGAGTCCCATCAGGAATTCGATCCGTCTTTGAATGCGAACAGAACATTAGTTCATGAACATTATTCCTTGACGTTGCTCAAGCATTTGACAGAGTTTGGCTAGATGGACTTTAATATAAAATATACTCTCTACTACCCCAAAACACTTACGAGTTATTTGGGTCTTATCTAACAAATCGAATGATCTCTGTACGATCTAACAATTTCACTTCAGATAAGTTTGGATAGAAGCCAGACTTGGAGGAAGCACATCGACGCCAAGATGACTGACACGAGTCTTAAAGCTTGTCAACTACACTGACTAATAAACTCCTGCTCTCTATTCACCTTAGACCTAAAGATATTGTTGCATAACACTACCATTAATTCTGTCTGGCAATGCATGTTCATCCAGTCTTGAAATTATCCAAAAAGTGGCAAACAAGATCTTAAGAACCATAACTGGTGCACCTAGATAAAACATCCTGAAACACCTCAATATAAATCCCATAAGATCCCAAACAAAATTAATTTTTTCATTTTACAAAAAGTGTTCCTTTATTAAAAAAATTGTTGGAAGTAAGAATGAAAGTGAAAGAAACCATGTCATCTAATTTATTTGTCGGGCTTATATGTGACACTTCACATATAGAGACAAACAGTTTAAATTTGAAATGCAAGCATTTCCATTCCAGCCTCATACCTCTGCGCCGCTACACGATGAAATGAAAAGGGCAACTGAAATCTTGGAGGTTTATTTTCAGAATGCAATGACTGGCGATGTGCGTCTGGCAGTGTTTTTGCGGTGTTTGTTATGTACACCTTAAGCTGCTCAGTGGCCTTGATAGATCCACTTGCTTCTCTTGCAGAATTTTCGCACTGGCTTAAGAATTCCCCAAATGAGTTCTATTTTTCTCAGTTAACTTTAAAAAACAAATCGATTTTTTTGGTTAGATTGTTAGTTTGTGACTTTAGACGCAGTCTGCCCACAATTTCCTAATCGAGTTCGCCCTTTGCCCTTTTAACCATTTACTCAGGGATTTGGCTTTTGTGTGTGGTTTTAGCCGCGTTTTGACAATGTACTTTTACCCCCTTTGGATTGATTTCCGCTAATAAAAATGTGTAACAACAAAAGCAACTGCTGCTTAACAATGCAATGAAAATGTAGCAGGAGCAGGGGGACGAGACGAACTGTTGCCTGGTTCCAACATAAACGGCACTCGGAAGTAGCTTTCTGCAAGAATATTGAAAGAAACTGGCAAACGGTGGGCGAACGGGGGCGTGGCAGTTGCAACAGCAAATCACATAATGGCAAACAATAAGGAAATCGCATGTGAAAGGACCGGCAAGGACCACACCCGCTATTGTTGTTGTTGTCAACTGTTTATGAACTCCTCGGTTAAATCGCGTACAAGTTTTGCCCAAATAGAGGAAGGATGGCGCAGGGGAAGCTGCTACTTTTTGACTTGGCAATTTCCAAGGCGTTGGAATTGAAGTGAATGTCAAGAGCAGAGACAGAGAGAGCGACGATGGGAGGAGGTGGCTTTTTCAGTTGGTATTGTTTGTTTTGGCCCCGAGGCA
Organism: Lordiphosa clarofinis; assembly: GCA_018904275.1. NCBI lineage: Eukaryota > Metazoa > Arthropoda > Insecta > Diptera > Drosophilidae > Lordiphosa > Lordiphosa clarofinis. The sequence continues at coordinate 324,438 of JAEIGQ010000077.1, read as the reverse complement.
TTTTTTCTTTTCATTGCTTTTGAAGTGGCTTCTTGGCTGCTAATGAACCACACGCACACACTCACACATTTAATTTCATTTGTATTTCGATTGAAAATGCTCAACTTTTTTTATTATTAAGTATATTCATTTTTGTTTTCATTTCCTTTTGGGTAGGCCCCAAAAAGTATGCTATGCAAAATGGCAAATGCGCGAGCCAAGTGCAAAAGCTTTGATGTTTTGCATGAATGAATGGCTTCGTGTGCGTGTGTGTGTGCACGTCTTCGCTTCTTTCCTTTTCATACATTTTAATTGCATTTTTCGTATCAAATTCATATTTAGTATGCCTGTGTGTGGGGGCGAGAACGCTTTTCCCATTAACAAGAGGAAATTAAAACGAAAAACTCATAAAACACACACACACATGCACACTGGATACAATTTATTGAGGCCCCATTGAGCCACTAATTGTATTATTTTTGTGTGTGTTTGATTTTCCGTTTTCCGTTTTTCATAATTTTGTAGTCTTTTGTCAGGTAAATCAATCAATTTTCAGCAAAATTTATTCAAAATTTCATAGAAGCCTACATTTTGCTTTGGAAAAAAAAACGAGGGGAAACAAATTGTGTCATAAGTTTTTCACTTCTTCCTTTGATTGTCTTTCCATTATTTGATATGCACTTTCGTTCTAGTTGGTTTCTTAAACCCATTTTTGCTGCTGTCCTTTCTTTATTTAGCTTTTAATGCAGCGGTTTCATGTCACCTCGAGTAATACTTTTTATGATTCGACTCGCAGTTTTGGTCCATGAAATGCCGTTTTACTTGTTTCACTTTCTCAGTTAGGGCTATAGAAGAATATTGACATTATGGCAAGATAGGTCATGCTCTTTCCTAGATAGTCCCATTTCCATGACCAACAATTCAAATTTAAGTAGGAGTAAAACTAAATTTCAGCGTCACGTGACGTAACAGTTCCTGTGCCAAGTGCCGAGGATGAAGACGCCGTCCTTACCAACTCAAATGAATTCCTACAAATATTGAGAGGAATTAAACAGGACAAGGCACCAGGTCCAAATGGAGTGCCTAATAATGCCCTAAGGAAATAAATCTCGACGAATCGAAAATAATGTGAGTAAAAGATGCAAGAGCACCGATGGACTCTATAAAGCGGTTAATTAGACTTTCAATGAATACGCCAAACCATGCCAACATTCTTTATTAGTTTATACCGACACATGCAAACAAAGATGCAGTTCTTTCTAAAGTGGAAATCACTCGCAACATAACTGAACGTAAATTGCTCTTTCGAGAACTGTTGATCGAGAGTGTAAAAGGATCTTCTCGAGACAATAAGGAGCGCATGGCGAGACAAAGCGAGACACGCGATACCCATAAAGCATTAGAGTACAACTACTTGGAGCCAAGAACTACTTCGACGATGATAAAGGCATAAGTAGAATTGCGAAATACGCTGCACTTTATAGCAAGATGCCCAATCTTAAGGGAGAAACGTCGGATTTATTGGAAAAGGGACAGTCTAAGCAGTGAGGAATGCCTGCAAGTCTTAGGGCCGATTTCTGTTCTCCCAGATAGCTGCTATGTGTCAGATAGTCATCGATTTTACACTGTTATTTGTTAGTTTATGTGACAAATAGCTCTATGTATAAGATGTGAAATCGGCCCTTAAATGGAGAAAGCTGGCCAAAGCACATTTTCTACATCTTCGAAGCACAAGGTTATAGGCAATTGGTATAGAAGGATTTTATTTAGTGGATACAGAAACTTGCGCATTTTGAAGCTTTTTTGACGAACGATCTGGTATCTGGGGAAGGCCCTACATGTAGTAGTCAGGGCTGTTCTCCAAGTCGGTTTTACCACCAATTATCATTTTTGATATTTTTTAGTTTTGTTTTTTTGTCAACTACGACAGTACTGTTACAAGATTATCGTAGCTTTGCCGCTTAGACAGATCATGTTAAATGATAATTCTACTACTATTACTACTGTCTCAGGAGGAGCACACCCAGGCTCTGAGCCAGGTCCTACACTTTGAAACGTTATGTACGATGCAGTTCTGACGCTAGACCTGCCCGAGTGATGCACTCTGGTAGGCTTCGCTGACGACATAGCCCTTGGGATTGTTGCAGAACAATTGGATGAAGTCGCAGAAAGATGCAGCCTCGCGATTGACCAAATTATATAGGCCGTCCTAGGTAGCAGGAAAAAAGTTTAAAAGGCAATGGTATGGGATGGTCACAGCCAGACATCAAATATTTAGGACTCTTACTCGACCATAGGAGGCCGAGCGCCAAAGCTGCAAAGGCGACAACCGCAGTAACAAGAATAATGGCAAGCACCCGAGGGCCAAAACAGCAGAGCAGGCAACTCATAGCTCCAGTAATCTCTATGGGACGACGATTTGGGCACCCACTTTAAACATAGGGTCCTAAAGCCGCCAATGCTAACAAACTCTGCGCTACAGACTCTGGCTAACTGACTCTGCGCCCCCAGAATCACCTGCAGTTTCTGCACCGTATCAGAGGAGGCTGCTCTAGTTATTCCTAAAACTGTCCCCACACAGGAAGCATTACACAGCGTAACTCGACAGTTTTGCAATTGCAGAGCGGTATAAGCGGTAGGTGGACTCACCGGCTGATACCGAATCTAGATCCCTGGCTGAACAGAAGACACGGCCAGGTACACTTTTACCTATCCCAAATGTTGAGGGGACACCTGTCCCGCTTCAAGCATGAGGAGAAATCCTACTGCGATCACTGTGGTGGCGAAACTTGTGAGAGCGTGTCCCTTATATGGGAACGAGCGCAGTGAGCATGCAGCTGACGGCCGAAAACATCGTTCACTGCATGTTGTCCAGCCAGAGTGGGTGGTAGACAATAGCCAACATGGCGGCAGCCAAAATGAAGGACCTGCGGCGCAGAGAGAGAGAGAAGACTTGGCGTGCAGCCATATTGGTTTGAGCGGATAACCTGACCTCCATTCACCACGCAAAGTAATGCTTTACACCGGTCTCGCGACTTGACAGTGACTCAATAATGACTAAGCAGTGACCAAACAGTGATTGCACACTGACTAATCACTGACTAATCAGGGACCTGACATTGACCTAACAGTGATTTGACAGAGAATAAACAGTGCCTAGACAGTGACTTAACTGTGACTTCACAGTGAAATAACAATGTGTTGACGGTGACCAAACAGTGACTTGGCAGTGATTAAACACTGACTTAACAGTGACTAATCAGTGACCTGACAGTGACTCAATAATGACTAAACAGTGACTTGACAGTGACTGGACAGTGACTGTACAGTGACTAAACAGATACTTGGCAGTGATTAAACACTGACTTAACAGTGACTAATCAGTGACCTGGCAGTGACTAGACAGTGACTTAACTGTGACGGTGACCAAACAGTGATTTGACAGTGACTAAACAGTGACTTGACACTGACTTGACAGTGACCAAACAGTGACTAAACAGTGACTTAACAGTGACTTGACAGTGACTGGAATGTGACTGTACAGTGACTTGATAGTGACTAAACAGTGACTTGGCAGTGATTAAACACTGACTTAACAGTGACTAATCAGTGACCCGACATTGACCTGACAGTGACTAGACAGTGACTTAACTGTGACTTAACAGTGACTTGACAAAGACTTGAATGTGGCTGGACAGTGGCATCGCAGAATTTCTGAAAATAAGGAAGCACACAGTTACAAGTGATCTTGTTACTGGCATATCTTCTCCCTGCTAGCTATCCTTTTTTTTTTTTCTTTCTCTTTCTGGGTTTTAGGTGTTGATACAGACGGACGAACAGACGGAAATGATTAATGCTAAAGACTATATATTATATATATACTATATATGATCGGCTATGTTTCCTTCTGCCGGTTACATACATATACAAGACTTTAGTATACTCTTTTTACTCTACAAGTAATGGGTATAAAAACCTTAGCATTTGCCCGTCCCTTAAGCACCATTTTGTGTTAATAAAACGTGTTTAATGTACCCTAACAAAAACTCGCCAGCAGTCCCTAAGAAAGCTGTCACTTCATGTGTGTGAGCGAATATATTTTTTAATTGCAAAAGGCTAGACAAACGATCGCCTGGGAGTTCCCTCTTTTTTTTTTGTGGTTTAATTTGGACAAATCAGTAAAGTTTTGGCTTTAAATAAATGCACTTGCCATGCACTTGGTTGGGTCCCAAATTGTAGCCCAAAGTTTGTGTATTAAATTAAAACGCTCAGCGCAAAAGTTTGCTCACAAAACACACACACACACACACACACACATATTGAAAGGGAGAGCCTTTGGGAGGACAAGTTTTGCGCCATTGTTGGCACTTTCAGCGTAAATCGTTTTTTGTTCGTCTTCATCTTCGCATTGCAACTGTTATTAGCCGAGCGGTAGGAGGAGCAGTGGCAGCAGCAGTTGCATTGGAGCAGCTGCTGCTCCTTTGGTGCTTGTGCGGCGTCTCTGAAGTGCAACCTGCAACATGAACAGGAGCCTGCCTACAAAGATGCTGAGGGTTTGAAATCCCAAAACAAAACTTTTCCCTGCCAAGCGGTTAGTCCAAAAAGGCCTTCAATGCCAAAGTTGAAAGCCCAAAAAGGAAAAAGAAGGAATGAGAGACAACGAAAAACATGGCAGGGGAAAAGGAGAGAAAGGAAACCAATCGAAGGCAAAGGCAGCAGGAAAAACCTCGTTTTAAATCGTTCAATTTATTCGATGGCGCAGTTTTTGAGTTAGTTTAAATGGTTTTTCCTCCATACGTGGGGAAGCAAGTTTAAGTTCGATAATCATAGCAGACTTTTTAGCATTCTGGGCTCAGCATTTATTGATTTTGTTTTCCATTTATACATCTACTTTGTCATACTTGTGTGGGAAATTTTCATTCACAACTTATTCCGCTCCGTCATGCGGCAGTTAAAGTCGCTTGCTTTGCTTTTTCTACCATAATACAAAAACATAATCGGAAGCAAAAATTCTCTCAATGGTCACAAGTGGAATCCTGCGGGAATCCTGTCATCTTTTACGCATTCATTTGCAACGTCTTTTAGTTGGGGCCCCCAATGCGTGTCCCTTCTTGCCCCCTCGGCTAAGCCTTAGTCCCGACACAACGAAACATTGGGGCAAAGCGTATTGGGAGTGGGCAGACTTAAGATTCTTGCATTTTTCTTAAATTTAAAGAACAAATTAAAAAAATAATGCTGTATTAGAAGCCATTTATTGCTTAGACCTATAATATGTTGCTGTGTGTTCAGTTAATGGGAAGAAAATAGAACGAGAAAAGAGTAATGCAGCTAACTAAAATCTTTACCTTCTTCATCTCTCTTTTTATTTCTTTCTCACATAAATTTACGTATATCCTACTTCAGGAAATCCCGAATTTTAACAGAAATATTTGCTTCTGTTTCGGAACTGATAACCGGTTGGTTGTGGTCTCTCAAAATTCAAGAGTCCAGCAAATAATTGTCAAGCCACTTTATCAAGCTTCGCCAAACAGCGGCATTCCCGCTCAAATCGGTTGAGCATCAGTGTGCTCTTCGAGCAGGGCACCGGAATTGAAATCCCAACTCAAGTACTGCAGCAAAACGGCTCTTTTTTGCTGGCGTCGTCTTGCCCAAAGAGCAGCCAAACGTTCTATTCCCACACTACAACCAAGTTGGGTCTCATTTTATTTCGTTTCATTTTGTTTTAATAAATTAAAATGTCAACTTGATAAATGAAGGTTTTCGTGGCGGCATTTTTGAAATGGCATCAGCTACCCGAAAAGTAGGCACACATTCCCACACACACACACACACACGCATAGCAACACATTAGCGTGGACAGAGTCCACTGTCCTTTCTCTTTCGGTTTCACTGTGTGCTTTGCGGTGGCTCACTAAATTATGTTGTTGCTAGTTTCACTTCATCTCCAGACTGAGTTAGTGGCAAGGGTCCCTCAGCGTCTAGGATTGTGTCCGCTGCGGTTGCCTAAGTGGTTATGAGTTAATTTTATTTATTTATTTATATTTTATTGTTATCATTTATTTCACTTTTTGTCTCTCTGCTTGTGTTTGGCTTTTGGTCTGCGGTTTGGTTGTGTAAGTACGCATTATTTTTTTTGCCCAAGCACAAATATGTGCGAGTGTGGGACCGTAATTTGTCAGGGGGTGCTGTTTAGGCTATAAATTCGTAAAAGACATTTCCGTTTCCTCATTAAATTTGTCTACGCATTCATTTGTCAGCAAGTCGTAAAAAAGTCAACACGAATTGTATGTTCTTTTGGTCCTTCTTTTTTCTTGCTTTTTGTTTCCCTTTTGGGTTATGGTCGCAGACACCTGTTTTGTCAGTTCAATCTATTCACAAAATATTGCGAACTGTTTCGGGGCAGTAGCAGCTTAAGGGGATATCTTTGAAAACATTGCCTTCTTCTTGGGGGCCATCGGCCGAAGGATAACTTTAACGACAACGGAATCCTGTGAGGATTTGAGGCCAGCTATTAAAGTTATGCCATGGAGAAACCATTAACAATACCTAGCTCTTAGGGCCGGACTAGATATAAAGGTGTGACCTCACAGAACACATGAGCAACTTTTAGTCCTTCGAGCCGGATATAAAGGGTCAACAACAATTGGGCCTTCAAACCATGAAAATCAAAAAATTCTATTTTAATTTTAAATGGGCGCCACAGAGCCTTAAAGTTTTGAAAAAAATTACTCAATGAATACAAATTTTTAGAAAGAAATTATTTGTTTATTTCAATTGCTGACATCTTTTGAAATAACACTTAGTAGTAGTATTTTGATATTTTATAACTAACGCCGACTATTTAAAAATAAAAAAAAACTATATGATAACAGGCAACACTGCGTATGAGTTATATGCAAAAACTTGAAATGCTATTCGCGCCCGTTAAAATTCGACTTTTTTTTACTTTTGTTTTGATTTTTTACGCTAATTATACTTCAAAAAGTATCAGACAGCAGGTGAGAGCATGACCTTGGGGTCCAACCTAATGTACATTTTTATGTTACATAAACTTTGACATGAAAAAGCTCGAATTTTTTACTGGTGCGAATAGGCTCTACATTTTTTTGTGAATAACTCATTCGCAGTATAAAGCATACTGCTTTGTTATATACATAATTTCTTTTTTTTATTAATTAAAAACAATTTCCAACTCCAAAACCAAAAAAGGGGACAAAGTATCTGTTAAAATGAACAGAGAGAAGTGGGTGAACAAAAGCATTTGATTCTTGATAATATAAGGGATCTTCAAAGAGAGTAAAGGACGGCACATCCAGAAACTGCAGTTGGATGGTGTAAGTTTGCTGAATTAAGACCAAAACAATGCGTACCCGCAGGAATGAGTGGCACCCACACGGTGCGGGCTTGCTCTTGTCATTAAAACTGAAAGTTAATGTTAGATGCTATTCACATTCAGAGTTTAACTAGGGATACGCCATGCCCTAATAAAGACTATTAAGCTTGTCTCAATAGATTGATGTGTCCCGATCCAACCGTAGCTTGTCATTTGGATGAATGTGATCTTAGTTAGTAGATCGAGCTGAAAATAGGGTTGAGAATTAAGTGCATTTGCAAATCTGCAATTTAATGTATAAACACAGTCGTCCTCTCTAGCAAAATCGTACCTAAAAGTATTTGAAAAATTTTAAACGTTCTTGACTGGTGGTCAGAATCTTTCACAAAGTTCCCACTATTAGATTAGATTCTCAGTCGTAAAATTTATAATAAATCTGCTAATAAGTTGCACGAACTCAACCAAAGACCAATATAATCTCTAAGATGGCGAACGGCCATACATTGGTTATGCAGAATGCGCTCAAAGTTGAGAGCGCAAAAATCTAAAAATATAATGCTTGTGTGACACAACGAATATGTGAAGCATACATAATGTCGTCGGCTGTCGCTTTATGCGTAAAGCTTAGTACTCAGACAAACTAAATCGTCCGCTAGCTAAATTGACAACTTTTTCCAATGGGTTACCCAGCGGACGATGCAGTGTGACCCCTCATCAAAATACCACTTAATGTGAAACGGTCACACTGCGTTGATTTGGTTGCATTTGAATTTAGTTAATTGTTTTTGCAAATATTTAGGGATTTTTTGAGGATATATGGAATGTAGATGTCATGGGCAATGCAAAATCTTACCGTTGGTTTCAAGATATGCGCAATCAATGATTTTCTTCGAACTTTTGCTGCTGACATTCCGACGGGTAGGTGTCGAAAAAATTACAAGCAATTTTTTCTTCTAGCACCCCATCGGAATTGTATCAGCTGTTTGTGTTTGTCAAGTTAGCGGCACTACGAGTTTTCGACGCTGAGGCACGGAAATTTTAGTTTGTCTGAGTTCCACCGAGCGTAAGAGGCCTGTCGGAACTTTACGAAAGCTTTCCGACACCCTTTTTATACCCGTTACTCGTAGAGTAAAAAGGGTATACTAGTCGTGCAAATGTATGTAACAGGCAGAAGAAATCACTTCCGACCATATAAAGTATATATATTCTTAATCAGCATCAACAGCCGAGTCGATTTAGCCATGTCCGTCTGTCCGTCCGTCTGTATGAACACCTAGATCTCAGAGATGGTAAGAGATAGAGGTTTGACATGTATGGGACAAACGCTTCTTTTATCTGCACGCAGATCAAGTTTATTTCACATTTTGGCCACGCCCCCTCCCGCCTCCGCAATTCGAAAATAACGTTATATCTCCTACAGTTTTAAAGATAGACTATTCGTACCTTCTAAAGATAGTTAGTAATTAGCAAAACGAATAAATTTGCTTAAAATAAATGATAAGGATCGGATGAACGGTTCTCTAGTTATGAGCAAAAAAAATACAGCCGAGTTAAACAGTGTTGCATACTTTTCAGATGATCACCCTAAGGAGCGCAGGTACACTTTTAAACATGTGTTTTTATGAGTAACGGGTATATCGAAGTCGGTTAGAGCCGACTTTAACTTGCGCTCTCGTTTTTATATGGAGTTGACACCCAGCTAAAGCGATTTAGTTTGTCTGAGTACTAAGCTTAAAAGAGAGCGGCTGGCTCTAGAGCCCTCTTTCTCTCTGGCTTTTGAATAAAATTTCAATAGGGCCTGGAGGATGGCGTCACTTATTTTCATTTTGAACGCAATTATGTTTCTGCAAGCAAATCGAAAGAATTCTAGAAAGTGGAAGTATTAAAAACTAAGTTAAATTCGAAAACAAATAATACATAATATAATATTTATGAGCTTATAATGAAATCATAAGTTCCTTTATGTTTTTTCAGTATTAAGAATAAGTAGTACTTATATCGGTACGTACCGGTATACCGAAATGAAAATTCGGGTATGGTATCGAAGGAGAAAAACGAAACTAAATGAACAACGAAATAAAACCTTTAACCGAAACATTAATTTCGGGACGTACCGGTACTGGAACCGGAACAGAAATTCGTTTTGGTATTATGCCCTGCTAATAAGTTGTAACCACAAAAACTTTGAGAGTGTTATAATATTATGATATAAGGTTGATTTGGCTGACGGAAATCCTCTAAATGATCCCTTCCCGTGGGTGTCGGCTGGGCAATGTTCAAAAGCGTGTCCCAAAAAATTTTTAAAAGTACTTTTAAGATTTTTTTTTCTGATTTTTCGAAAGACGTTTAGAGGTAGCACAAATCGAATTTCCATTAAAAACCGGATTTTTCGAATTGTTTTCGAATTTTACTTTTAACTTGGTCAATAACCACGATTTTCTTAGTTTTCAAATCAACATTTTAAAGAAAAATGTCCAAACATTACTTTTATGAGCATAAACCATTAGTTTTGGCTTTGTTTTTGGTAATTTAGGAACCATATCGTAAATTTTTTTTGTAAATTTTTCATAAATTTAGTAAACTTATTATTTCTTTTAAAAGTTCTATGAAAATGAAAGAGCAAGTGATGCAGTTTTAAAGATGGTTCAATTTTTAAAAAACTGGAAACAAAATTTAATTGCTCTTGCCGTTCCAGAGTTATACTAGTTAGTTAGCTGAGAACCTGTCAGTAGGCGTTAAAAGCTATGGGGTGGCTCTCAAGAATAAAAAGTAACCATTAGGGATCCTTTCTTTAATACAAACTCGGGCTAAGTATTAGCCCAAGCGTCGGTCGCCAGCGGTCACACCTCTGTTGCGGTTGAAGCAGGCCAAGTCAGTACAGCTACTGCCACAACGACAGTGAAAGCCAACATGTGCGAGGTACCGCACCAATACTGAGGGCGAAAAAAATCCTGCTGCTTTCTCCAGTTCAGGCGGCCTACAAGGACAAAGGAAGGCATGTCGCAGTATAAGGCGGCGTTCAAAATCAAAGCGCCGAACAAAAATATGCAGTTGCCTTTCCAAACCATCCTTAAAGTAAAAATTGCAGCAAGGGTCATAAAGGTGCAATCGGGCTCCTTAGAATATAGCTCGGTAGATTTTCTTTTAATCGTCAAGTTCGAAAGTGAACAGACTTCCTCGGAAACATCAATTCCCAACTCTAAGGGATCGAACTGCAAAATCTTTGTAAACTGAGGAATTTTTTTAAACATACGCAAACTAAACAAAAAAATATTTAAAATTACTATCTCCCTGTCCAACAAACTTTAAACAAGAATAAATTAATTTATTGTCAAATTTTAAACATTTAAAAAAATGTCAACGTGTACAAAATTGTGAATCTGTGACGTCACACCTTTTATTTACTTGTATCATGTGTTTAATTGACGTGTTTAAATTGTTTCGTGTGGAATTGACATGGAACCGCCTACTTTTGGGGTCTTATTCGCAAATCTTTAATATTTATTGACATGTACTTTTTGGGTTATTTTTTTTTTACACATTTTTGTCTTGTAATTTACATAAATTTTTATTTCGAAATTCGCTTTTTTGTTTCTGCCCCCGTTTTTTGCGCCGAAATAAAAGCGAACAAAAATAAAAAGGACCAGACAAATATTGTATATTAAAATGGCAGCAGCGGTGAAATGTAAAATAAAATAAAATAAAATATAAATTCCAGCAAAAGAAACAAAAGGTAAACGAAATTCTCAAAGGAACCGAGCCTCAACCTCGGCGCGGTCCGTCTACGCTTCAGCGAATGTGGCGGCAAAGTTTCTTTGTGGTTTCGCTTAAGAAAATGTTCTTATTTATGGGCTTCTAGTCTGAAACACTCAGGACCAGCGCGAGTTTCTGTTTAAAGCAACTTGAAAAGGATGTTGGTCATTCGCCCCTGAATGTGAATGCTTTCTGAGCGATTTCTGTGCCATGATTCACTTGGCCAACCGTTCTGTCATGTCCGGCGTACCTTCTGCGGCGTAAATTGCTTTTCATTTGTTGGTGTTCTTGCTGGGGCGAAAAAGGGGTGTCCGTGTCCGGCAGCAGCAGCAGCAGCAGCAGCTGTCATGTCAGCGGAGTCGTGGCAACAGTTTCACCCTACCATTAAAAAATATGAAATTTAACCACAAAAGAAAGCGTTTTACAAATTGAAACGAAATTTCGCTTGTGCACCGCAGAAAAATGAAGAAAATGAATGAGCAGCTGAAAACTTGACAACGACGACGACGAGGACGACGAGTAGGTGGCAAGGGGTAAGGAGCGGGGGCTGGGGCGGTGGGTGGTAAGTCAAGTGAAGTGTAGAAGAAGCTTCAGCAAAGACGCTTTGAATCATTATTCACATTTTAGCCGCCGTCTCAGTGAGACCGGGCGAATGAGACAGCTTTTTAGCCATGATTGTTACTGATGGGATTTTGAGTGAATGCGTTCGTTCATGGGATTCAATTTGCTTAGCACTTATGTGGATGAGTGATTCAAATGTTAATACAGATTGACTAATGTTGCGATGCAATCCACATTTTGAGCTCGTGCAGTCCCGTGAAAAGTGACCAACAAATGGTCCTTCGAGTCGGATAGGAAAGTTAGGTTTCACCAAGTCAATTCACTTCCAGTTCGCTCAGTTGAACTTGTTATTGATTGTAAACGAATAACCATATTTATTTATATAAGGCATTATTTTTGCATACTTTTATCACCTTGACAGTTTGGTCAGCCGAGTGGCAGAGAAGAAGATGAAGTCGAAGAGGATGGTAAATTGCATTTGAATATAAATCAAAAATTGTTGCGGCTTTTGGTTAGAAAACCTCAATAACCGAATCTCAATTAATAAACAAAAGTTCTCTGCAGGTTGGGCAATTCATTTTTGAATTTTGAGCTTGATTTTTGCATATTGTTAGTGTGTGAGTGTGTGTGTGCGTGTGTGTGTGTGCCATATTTTGTCACGAAATTTGCATTTGCTCCTTTGGTGCATCAAAACAAATTAGGCCTTGGATTTGGGTGAGTTTGAAATTATACCAAATTCATCTTTCATGCATTTCACCTGGACTCGTTTCCGCTTGGCCTGCTCGTCGGATGCTACACGTGTAAAGCCGTCCCCCCGGCTCGGTCAAGCGGCGACCCACGTTGAGTGTCAAACACATTTTACTTGGCAATTTCTTGGGTCGTTTCGCTGTGGCCTCCTTTGGCCCCGCCCCCTTGGGCGCGAAATGTGCTCTCGTGTCTCATGTCGTAGGCGTTGCCAACTCTAATGAAATGATTCATTTCCGTTTTCCGCTTCTATTCGAAGTGTGAGTGTGTGAGGGTGTGAATGTGGTTGTGGCACACTTGACACCTTCTTTCCGCTTTTGGCTTACGGTTCGGCGGCCTTGCTTCGTTGGCTTTGACTTTGCTACGTTGATAAATTTGTGTAAATTCGTTTTAGGCAATTTCCACACACACACACACACACACACACACACAAACCCAAACGCACACAAGCGCTCGCACGTGCTAATGTCCTTTGGGACCAGCCTTACACCTTTTGGCTGCCACAATTTTGCGTGGTTTTTCTGCTCGTTTTGCGGCTCAAGATAAACGATCTGTGATCAATTTTTGGCTGATTATTTAAGCTGATTTTAGTTTGTTTACAAAGAAAAAATGAAACAATTAAATATTAAAGCAAGTAGGTAGGTCCTTTTAAATAACTGTTGGTTTTAGTTAGTGTCTGCGTGTGTTTTTGCACTGTAACACTCCGGATAGACGATGTCATCTCTTTGAAAATTCAAGTGAAAAGTTAAATTTTTTCAACTCAATTGAATGCAAGAAAAATGAGCTAAGCTAGGTAGAGTTCCCAAAAAATAAAAAACAAAATAGCTGCACTCGTAATTTCAATTCAACTTGACATTCTTTTGCTTCATTCAGTTCATCTGTTTGAAAACAGTTTCTCCGCCACCTGTTTTTATGCCACCTTTTTCCCCCCTCCTTGCCGCAGTTTCGTTTGTGTGAAATGAATGTATGCATTTCATGGGGGCTTTTTATGCCCTGCATGAAATAAACAACGGGTATAATGAGTTTAAGCAACTTTATGTGTACTCGATTATGATCTAAGAAGTAACAGTAAAAACAAGTAAGAGTGTTGCGGTCGAGTGCCCCGTTAGCAAAATACCCTGTCCCAATTAATGTGGTTGCTATAGCTTTGAATTCCATTAATTTTAAAATTTATTTCAATAAATGGGCAGGCGCACTATTAAGTCACTAGGTTCAAACTTAAAAATTGAAGCTCTGACAGTTTTTCGCGGTTAGAAGAAGATGGAGGAGGAATTTGCCAAACCTCGAGCAAACTTTATCTGGGTACGGTGTACACCTACATACATGCAAAAAATTGTGGCTCTACTTCTTATATTCTGTGAGATCCACGCGTTTATACAGAGAAAAAGACAGTTTTTCGCAGTTGGAGGAAGAATTTTCCAAATCTAAAACAAATTCGATGTGGGTACAGTATACACCTATATACATGCATCATCATCAATTTTGTCGATAAACTCAACCAATTATGTGGTTAAAACGCTACAACCCACCATCGTAAGATGAACTTACCGTCAAGTATAGTAAAATGATTGTAATGATTTAACTTCAACCAAAAATTACAAATGAAAATGCTCCAACCAACAAAAATACTATTATTTATCATTCTTCAGGTAGCGGTACCGCCAAAGCTTGACTACTGCATCCCAACCATTACGTCTACCACTTTGTAGTAGTAGTAGTAGAAGTTCTTCTTTATTAATAGAAGATTAAATATATATAGGCATGGCATTTTGCCGTTAGCCTTAAATTTAAGTTTTACATTTCACATTTTTTTAATAAGCGAGAGCTACCGGAACGCCCATCTTTCAGAGCTACACCACCTACCTCCCCCGCTCGTCGCGAGATAGTAGATCTTTCACTCCTCAGGATGGGGTCCCGGGCTCCATCAATTAATATACAAAACAAGGGAAAAAATATTAAATATATATTAAACAGAATTCTCGTTTAAAATGCTTCCTGCAGGATTCTTGCCCTGTATTTGTGAGCATCCAACAGGTATTTTGCTAACAGTCTCCAAGATTTCCCATTTACTGCTACAAGCTCTTCCAGTGTGAGGTATGCCTTGCCCCAAGAGCGGATCCTCAGTTCCTTCAAGATTGGACAGACTGCTATGAAGTGAGTCACATCTTCGCGTGCTCTCATATTGCAAAGGCTGCACAGCTCATTTTCAACACGTCTGTGCGGTGAGTAGTTTAACGCCAGTACCTCTATCTTAACAATTTTTCGGCATCGTCGTATGACTCCCATCCCCAGATTTCGGCAGCATAGCACATAATTGTTCTCGCCGTTGCCTGAAACATTTTGTACTTTGTATTCGCGCTTACATTTTTCTTCTTCATTAAGGCTTTCCATGAGCTGTTTAGTGCTTTTTTGGACTCACTTAGTTTTAAATTAATGTGCTGTTTAAATGACATGTTTGAAGATAGCGTCACTCCAAGGTATTTAAACAGTTCTACCACTTTGTATAAAGTCATAATACCGTGTCGGCTGGACTGAAACTCAATGCCTCACTCCAAACAGAATGGCAAACTGGACGGACAGGTAGGAGGAGAAGTTTTCGGTCCAGAGCTTGGGATCAAAACAAACGAATAAAAAGTGCTCTCGCACACTTCCACTTTTATAAAACTGGCTGCACTCCTCTGACCAACGGCTGTAAATGTAAGGCTTTAATCACTCATGATTTTCTAGTGGTCCTGCTATTTTAAACTTTACATTTGAATAGCTTGTCTATCTCATAGAAGAATCATGAGGCCTTCTACACTATCTTGTCTCATTTATCAAACAGTGTGAAGAAAGCCTCAGCAATGTTAGCTTGGTGCCAAGAATATGGTGATTTGCATGAGGCCGGATAAGCCCAATCATCATTGTTTCATCATTTAAGGCGAGAAGGATCCCACTCAGGTGCACCAGTTGCTGCAACGCAAGATGGCTAAATTCATACTCTGGGGTCCCACCTGCATTCCATGTTCTAGCGCGACAAAAATTTATGACTAAAAGTTGACTATTTTTGTTAGATTGTGCTGGTGAACAGACATGATACGCAATCATGGTGTTACATGTGAATACATCAAAGAAAAGTTTGTTTGAATAACTTGATTATGATTTGTTATCGATAGCACAGAGCTGTCAGTAGTAAACAAACAAGCAAGTTTGACAAGGCAACCTCTTTGTTTTTAAAAAATGAATTGGCGGAGGACATGTTTACGCAAGTAGCTCACGGAAATTCGTGCAAGGCTCTGAAGGCTTTACTTAAAGCTTGAAAAGCCACCGCTTCAAAAATAAAAAGTTTTGCGTAAGCAATTGTTGGGACAGTATAAAATGTAGAATGGGCCAATTTAAGGATTATTCAGTATGTGGCGTGCATCGTTAAGGACTCAAGCTAGAAATGGACTCGCAATGGAATCAGAGATTGAATTAAGATTTGTTGGTCGGGACCGTCGCCCACCTTTACTCTTACTTAAAATTAAAAATTTTAGACCCTCCTTTGTGTGGCCCTGGATGAACTATTTGCTAGCGTATGTCTTAATTAAAACTAAAGTTATGTTATTTGACAGCTGTCAAAAGAGGAGGTTGCTTCGACAAAGGAATTAGGAAATATTTGATTCCCTCCTCCTTTCCATATTCCACCGCTCTTCACTCAAACTATTTTCAATTTGTTTTTATTTTGTTATTGTACGAATAAAAGTACACAACACACATTCATGCATACAGAATATATTGTCACTCAGAGAGTAGTTCACTCTCTCTCGCGCTCTTAACAAAACAGCTTTCTTTTCCGATTTTACCCACTTCGAGGTCAAATTTTCAAAATTTTTTTTCTTAGTGCGCGCCTGCTTAACTAAACGAAGGTCTATGCCAAATCTTATATCTGTGGGATAAGCAGTTTTGGCTGTGACTACAGATAAGTATAGATAAAAAAAACTAAAGACCGCATCAACGACAGAACCATGGTGGAATTTATAAGGTGCGACCATGCTCTTTCTGTCTGTAGGGCCAAAGGCAGACAGCAAGATCTTCCTTCTAAACGCATCAACTGTTCACTCCTGTCTTATTTTCCGAGCAATGATACGTTAAGGCCCTCTTGCAGATGTTTATGAGCGGGATGGACTGCTGTGCAGAAAGAACTCAGTCAGGCGTAGTGGAATGAAGGTCTGAGTGACCGATATATTCAAGTAATTAAGGTAGAAAATATTACACAATATCATCAATGAGTTGGTCTCAATGAGACACATTTCCCAGTCCCAGGATTTGCCGATTTGAACAGGGTACAATTCCCGTCGGGCTTGATGTGCCCTCAGACAGTATCCCCGCGCGAACATTAAGCAAAGTGGTTCGCGTTCCATTTGCAACGACTTTGGGCTGATGCTTTTGATTTTAATGGTTATGCTACTTATCATGTCCTACAAAAAGAAAACAGGCAAACACAAAAGCGACAGCAGCTGTCCATCAGCAAAAAAAAATACAAAAATATTCGGAACGGGTTAAATTCCGTTGTTGGCGAGGCGCATTAAATGATTTGTTTGGACAGCAGCGAATTCGAATTAAGGAAGGGCATCAGGTAGGGGGGCGTGGCAGTTATGCAATTTGTCGTCTGTGGCGGAAATTTGCACGGAACTGAACCCAAAAAAAAGAGAGCAAACTTTGCTGTCTATAAATAAATTAGCATGGCAAACAACTTGTGTGTGTGTTGGTGTGCGGCTAAAAAGCTGTTTCCGCAATGAGCTTGTATCCTGTCCGCAAGGACCCTGCCATTGACAAGTTAGAAAAAAATGAAAAAAACTAAACTAAATGCCCCCGCCAACCAGAGGCGTGGCTGACTAGCGAGAAAAAATCTAATTTCCTGTGAACAACATAAAGTAAATGTTTCAAAAGTGACGCCCTGGGCCCTGCTTATGTGTGGTAACAAATGCTGTTGGCCCGCCATTTGCCATTTTTGGTGCGGCACAGTTTTGCCGCCTCTGGCATAAGTTATGAGAGAACACCGCCCACCACACCCACAGCTCCTCTAGGCTGTAACTGGCATATAACATGACCAAAAAGAGAGAGGGAGAAGGAGAGAGAGGGGAGAGCTCAAACTGACCAAGCGCGGTTCGAAAGCCTTGCACTCTGCCGCCCCCTGTCGACTGCAGAAGAAACCGCAGCCATCGTACTCCTCCGCAGCTCAAGAACAACTCACCCAAAAAACATTTGAAAAAAAAACAACAAATTATTTAACACCAGACAATATTTTCCAGATTTTATATAACCGCAGGGATGTCGATATAATCCTCCATACCCGCCGCAGTGGGTAAGCCCCACGCTTCACTGTACCTACCACAGATTATAAATGTTTTAAGAATACATTTTTTCACTCAGGCCAATTCTTTGTTCGAACGTTTTTACGACAACTTTATGATGGTGAACTCCATAAACTAGATTCCTGAAATCGGAAGTGTCCCGCATGTGTGATCTATATAGCGTAGACAGGCCATAAAGCACAATTAAATTCTTATTTTTAGAAATATCTAGAAAGGAATTCGTCTCCAAAGCACTTAAAGGGTATATTTATAGGCTTAGTCGAGACATTGACAGTGCATATCTACTTCATCTTTTCCACTCAATATGTAAATGTGATACTATCTAGTGATCGGAACAATAATCTTGTGTTTGAAAATTCTAACCAATATCCTAGCAAATGACCAGGCTTCCGTGCCAGCCTTTTCCAGACATATAGAGCATGGGAAACTTTAATCACATTAACTACTTACAACTTATGACTGATATATGTACTACTTTGTGACTGGTCATTAATTTATCAATCATCCAGCTTGACAGTTTTACAGCTACTTGACCAGTCTGTTCGATAAATTTATTAAACTCAAGACTTAAATAATAAAGCCTTTAGTACAACCATGGTACACAAATAACACTAGTTTACAGCCAAAAAGACCCATTTCTACAGAAAATTTTTTTTAGTGTAGTTTGGAATGGTGATCTCAAAAATCAATTTCAAAAATTTTTTCATGGCTCCGTTTTTGAAATATAATTTTTTTTTATTTTTTGGTAGGGGCACTTACATTTTAAGCCATATCTCACTTTATAATTTTCAGATAGAGTCAAGCAATATAAGAATCGAAAGGTTATTTCGCTGCCAGTAATCGAGTAAAACATTGTTTTTAAATCGGTTCATTAGTTTGACTACAATATCCAAAAATATTTCGAAAAAATCGATTTTTTGCTCGAAAATTAATTTTTGGTAGCCTGGAAAAAAATATAAAAAAATCCAAAAAAAACTGTTTTTATCTTTTCTACATAAGAACCGTACTTTTACGAAAAAAAACAGATATCGATGATCAAAATCTGTGAACAAACACAGGAGCTGTAAGCAATTTAGTGCAAAAAAATGTGATATTTTTCCTGAATATTTTAAAATAAATTTTCGTTTGCTTCGAATTTTGTTCCGTTTGTAATTTTTATTTTTGTTCTGGCTTTTCGTTCACTTCATAATTTGACCAAAAAACGAAGAAAAGTACCATGTTAATTTTTGGAAACACACAATATACTCAAATTTGACTGTTAGTTCCTCTACTCAATTTGGTCCATCTATGGTACGTGTTACACGATTTTCCTCACAAATACCGTATTTTCTTCGTTAAAGTGCGATTCTTAAGTAGAAAAAATAAAAATAATTTTTTTGTATTTTTTTATATTTTTTCTAGTCGTTCAAAAATGAAATTTCTTGGATTTTCGAGCAAAAAATCGATTTTTTTGAAATATTCTTGGTTGTTGAATTGAAACTACTGAACCGATTTAAAAACAATGCTCCACGAAATTATTGGCAGCTCCATTACCTTTCGATTTATTTCTTACTTGACTCTATCTGACAATTATGAACTGAGATATGGCTTAAAATGTAGAAGTACCTACCAAAAAATTTAAAAAATTAATATTTCAAAAACGGAGCCATGAAAATATTTTTGAAATCGATTTTTTAGATCACCATTCCAAACTATACTAAGAAAAAATTTCAGCTGAAATGGGTAATTTTTTTTTTTTATTTTTGTAAACTAGTGTAATCATTATCAAACGAAATGTTTCGTACAACAGAAGACCTACTAACGGAATACAGAAGGCTTTGACGTAGGGTAAGACGTGCAATATATTTCGCTATGCGTGAGTACTATAAAGCAAACTGTCATCTAGAAAATATTGGAAAGAGCTTAGGAAGTGTGGATTTTTTTTCTAAAACTTCTGAGCCAAGTACAAATATTGATGCAGATTGCCTGATGCTCTTATGCAATAGGTACCTGAGTGCTCTATCTATCTGTGATAGTTTTGTGAATGTCAGTCCTTGAGATGTCTCACACAAAGTGTTCATGGGGTAAAGTCTAATGCCGCCAGAAACAACTTCTTACATTCTTATTAGATCACCTAAAGCGCTTCTTTAATACTTAAGTTATGACTTCTTCTTTTCCTAATACCAAAACCCAAGGGGCAATTCAGGCCAACATGGATTCTTCCTTATTTCTTTCTATTTCTCAAGGATCTGTGTTAGGACCTCCTTTATTTCCTGTTTATAGAAATGATTTGTCAAGTGCACTGAATAAATGTAATGTCTATATGTATGCAGACGATGTACAGATATATGTTGATGCGATAATCAAAATAGATAAGTGGGCCATGTATTGGCGTATTGACGTATTGAAATTATAAGGAAAGCACAGCAGATCCAACTCCAGATAAATGGATCTAAAATTGAATATACTGATCATACTACTAATCTTCGCATAATTTTCAATAATCAAATCAGATAACTATGGCATCGGGACAAACCTTTTGGCAACTAAGGCAGCTCTCTTTATTTCAAATCTGTTTTAACTGTTCACATAAGCTTATTCATAGCTAAAATGTATCCAATTTCTTCTCTTTTCTTCTAAAGGAGCGATGGTCGCGCTTGGTCCGCAGGGGTCAAACATACTTCGCTATTCACATCTGCAAGAGTCGAACGCATGCCGAGGCTTGTGCCAAAAGAGCAAACAGTTTTTCATTAGAGGTGGATAACTATCGATGGCACTAAACATTAATAAAAATGTACACCTTCTAATTGTAGCCCAAAGCGTAAGTTTAACCCTTTAAATGTATTCTTATATAATAAAATTTAAGAAAATTATTTTAAAACATTTACAATTCATGAAAAATCGCAAAAAATACAATTTCTCAAATGTTTGTTTTTTAAGAGATTCTCTAAAGATAGTGAAATAGCAAGGCAAATGTCTCTAAATATTAAGAAAATTTAGCCCTCTTTAATGAAAAAGAACAGAGAGAGAGAATTTTGTAGAGACTTTTGACAACCCACTATTTTTTAGAGATATATGATAAGTGTTAGGCTGCATTCACACTGTTCGACACATGACCCATGACATCTAGTAGGCCCGCATTTCCCCATGAAATTCTATGAATTTGACAAGCTATTCAAATTTAAAACAGAGCGAAAAGCAGGACTACTAGACTATCATGTGTCATGTGCCGAACAGTGTGAAGGCAGCCTTAGAGAAGCTTAAAAAATAATGACACAAGCTTACGGCTTCAATCCTGTGGCCGAAAGAATAACACAGTTACACTCTTCAATTAGTGTACCTTATTTGTCTGATCATTAGGAATTGAATTTTGTGCTTGCAGGCAGACTTACTTTATGCCCCGTTTCTTTGCAGAGAGTGACTTCACGAGAGAGTCGCACTCATGAGACAGCGGTCTCGCGAGAGAGCAGGGAGTGATCTCAGAGTAAGTTCTACATATACTTGGTGGAATTACATAAGGTGAATCCGAGAGCGACAGCGCTCTCTCTGTTTGTAGGGCCAAAGGGCCATAAAGGTTGGCTGCGGACAATTTTTCTGTGTTTTTTTCCACGGGGAACGTTGCAGCAGACCAAGTTCCGTGGTTGAATTTGAACTACGCTGGCAGTTGCAATAATTCCTTGAGCGAGTTCAATGAAGACACTGAAAATGATCTACCCGATGAACATCGACTTGAACCAACTCACTGAGGATGCTTTGGAGGAAGTATTGACGGTGTCTGAAAGCAGTCAAACCTTTTCCATTGATAACATTTCTGTAACCAACAATTTCTATTGCCTTCAAAATTTATTTTCAATTTTATTTTAATAATTATTTTAACTTTTAGTTTTTCTTTCTGAAAATCGTGGTCATTTAAA
This sequence comes from Lordiphosa clarofinis, assembly GCA_018904275.1. Taxonomy (NCBI): domain Eukaryota; kingdom Metazoa; phylum Arthropoda; class Insecta; order Diptera; family Drosophilidae; genus Lordiphosa; species Lordiphosa clarofinis. The sequence goes on along the minus strand of JAEIGQ010000077.1, from coordinate 302,839 downwards.
ACTTCCAAAATACACTCCATCTGCAATTCCTTCTATCTGTCAGGCAAACATCTACTGCCAAATGCTATCGGCAAATGCTTCGCCTTATGAAATTCCACCAACCCCTTTTGCTGAGAGAGCAAACATGAGAGGGATGGTGAGCGCGAGAGTGAAAGACGCATTTCGTAAGTGAAAAGAAAATATGCTAATGCTAATGCTATGCTAAAACAACAAAATCAACAAAGTTATCGGTGAAAAAGAAACCCACCTCTTGGAATTCCCGTCGACAAGGCAAGAAAAATAAAGTCCCTATTAAATGTCAACTACGCACTGAAATTTTGTGGACCGAGCAGAGGGCTCAATGTGCCGTATTATCCGATGGTTAATTTCAAAACTTTTGAGGGTTATATAAATAGCGTTGCTTCAAGCTTATCACTGCAATTTTCAAATAAAATTTTCACAAAGGAACAAAATTTAATCATTTTTGGTCAAATTTTCTTGCTAAAATAAACAAATTTTTTTTAACAATTTGGAGCTGGTTTCCGGATGCAACCATCCGGATAGATTCATTTTAACCCAAAAACCCAATTGTTTCTGTTAATAGGTTAGCTTAGCTCGCGATTGAACTTAGTTACTTATGAGTAAAAAATCCTTCATATATGAAAAAATGGCAATCGAGGCTTAAGTAAATGCTCTTCCTCACAGACTTTTATTCTGATTGATTTAAAACTTTGGAAAAATACTCTTAACAGAGCTTACAAATCCCTTGTACATAAGGTATTAAGTTTTTGTGAAATATTTACTAGCTTGGATTTTTAATTTAATACTTGACTTTTAAGTATTTTTAGATAATTTTGTATAGTTAGTTTGATAGTTATCGATGGATTGGAAAAACTATCGATAGTTCTCCACCACTAGTTTTTACTCGCTGGCCAGCGGTCCATGAAGTAGGTCAAAGCTGAGATCGCACACCCATTTAATCTCACTTTTTGGCCTCGCTCTTCTGGATAAACACTAAAAACCAGTTCCGAACCCATTTCACTTGATCCCTTTTTGTTTCTTTCTCATTATTTTATAAGGGTCAACCGAATCCATAGATATTTAGATAACAAAAGTTGTGCGAAGATAGATTCAAGATAGATTCACTGGTTAGAGATCAGGTTTCGCCGATTCCAATATAAAAATTTAACCGATAAACCTCACACTTAACTCTCAATTTCAAGTTTCAATCGCAGTTTCTATTTCACTCTCAAGTGCTTGATTTCAATCCTTTAACCAAGGGAAAAAGAAAAAACTGCCTTCATCAGCATCATCTTCAAAGGCAATCTCAGAGTGTTTTTTTCTTCGTTTTTCTTTTTTTTGTTAATCAAATTGGCTTTTGACTTGGCTCAAATGGCGCTTAGCTGCCGTATTTACCCTACGGGGCTATGTAGGCGTATGAGTAATATTCACTTTTATGAGCCAATCAAACACACACACACACAGAGAGAGAGAGGCAGGCATTATATTCTTTTGTGCTCAACAATCGATGATGTGTGCGTGTGTGCGTACTAAATACAATTGAATTTTTGATGCGTTCACGCGATAAGCGACCGAAAGCGCTTTTATGTTTATTCATACCTGACATCCGCCCGCCCCACATTACCCTTCTCCACACACACATGACTTAAGCCTGGCCATTTTGTAAAATTATGAATCGCAGTTTTTTACGACGATTTAATCGCAGGGCAGGTTGAGTTTTGGGAATCAGTTACAGTTAATCCTGGCACAAACATCTTTCAATATAAATTTCAACGGCTTGTCAAGCTGTTTCCGGCAAAGATGCCGTTGGCAACTGTAATGGCCTCGTTGTTTTTGCCTTGGTCCATGCCTCTGCCTGCACACAAGTCCTGTGTCGTCTCGTCTCTATTACATTACTGATTGTTTTCGTATGTGTGTCTGTCCTGGTTTTTGGTCCTAGTCCTTTTGCTGCGGCTGTCGTTGGCTTTCAGTTGTATTTGTGCAATATTTTGTTTGCTGTTGCTTCTATCATCAATCCCCTCCACTGAGCACCTCCCTTTTTATCTGTGTGTGTGTGTTTGTGTGAGTGTGTGTGTGTTATTCCAACTGTCGTTTACCATTCATTCTGGATAAATACAAAATGAAGATGATCCTTCGGGAGCTTTAGTTATTCAATTTCAAATGTAGTAAATTTAATCTAGCAAACATCTGTGTGTGTGTGTGTGCATTGATTACACTTGAAAGAATTTCTCTAGAACTATTTATAAATTTAGTATCTCCGTCCAAAGAACGAACTGTAGTCAGATGTAGAAGTTTCAATCGCTGCCAGCCCGTTTTCTACTCATATGACTAAAGCCTTTGTATGGCTGAACAGACTTTCTGTCGATTGGTGGCATTGATACTCCTCTAAAGGCGGCATCATCTTCGTCATCGCCTCCCAGCAGGTTGAAGAAGTAACTTTTCCATGCGTCAACTGCCACTTGCAGATCTGTGACTAGATTCCCGGGTTCGTCTTTGCATTGCGCGACTCTGGGCTTAAGACCTTCCTTTCATTGCTTAATATTTTGATTAATTTTTCGAGTCTCACTCCTGTCCCATAGCATCTCGACTTCCTCACGCATGCGCCTTACCTAATCATTCTTTAATCTTCTAAAAATGCGCTTCTCCTCTTCCTTTTCTCCCGGTATCGCTCCTTAACAGCTTCTTTCTCCGCAGTAGCGCGGCGAGACTCCTCATCGTACCAAGACCGCTTTCGAGGGGTCTCGGAGAGTAACCGAGTATCTCCGTGGCACCCGTGCACATGGAGTGTGATGTACGATTCCACTGTTCGCTTATGATGAATGGCAAGATTTTTCTTAGCATTTGGGCGAGTATAGCTGTGTAGGCTTCAGAGTAGGCTTGTCGAATATTTCAAAAATATCTATATCAATATTTTTGATATGCCTGACTGAAACCCTGGATTTTTTGAGGTAATTGGGGAGAAATCGATGCGCAATAAGTACAACAAGCTAACTGCGCTTAAAAAAAAAAGAATTTAATATTTTATTTAATTTTTAACATATTTTAATATTTTATTTAATTTTTAACATAAATGAAAACATATTTATGAATTTAAATGTGTGAAACGTAAGAATCATCATCTTTAAAAATAAGAGTAAAAGAACTACAAAGCCTAAAAAAAACTTATCCAATAAGCGGCTTTATCTGCCATCCAGAACTTAATAGGGTTTTTTGAAAATGAGCTGCATTTCAGCCAAGCATTCAGCGAATCCACATTGTTGAGTTTCGATCATTCTTCTATATTGCACAGTTTCCACTGCGATTTCTGCATGAATTTCAATAAAAAACCTTTTAAATAGTTTGCCTTAATTGTCCAGAGCACAAGAAACAGTTCTTCGCAACAATGTGACCAAACGCTAAAACAAAAATATCCCCAAAAAATATTACCACAAAAATTCGATTTTTGAAATTCGCCTCGGAAAAATATGCGATAGAAATATTCGTCATTCTTAGGAAAAATATCGATAAGATTTTCGACAACCCTACTTCAGAGGTTCCTTGTGACTAAAGCTTCTCGATATGTGGCAGAGCGTGAGGCTGTACCACACTGAGCCGCGTACGTTCCTTGGCTGCGACAAGGCATGATCCGAGTCTTTATTGGCTCCTTGATGAATGCCTTCCTTCGATCCCAACGTGATCAATCTGATGTTGTCGCAGTTTTCACTGATGGAGATTTTTCAGGGTGGTGGGTACCAAGCCCGATGAACAAACCCTATATTTATATTGTACCATTTAGGGAAGGCAGGGTCGCCGCTCACGTTAGCCAGCAGCATTGGGGATGCTTCGCTCTGTAACCGGTGGTCACCACGAGAAGGTGTGAGTCTACAGATGCTTCGCTCTGTAACCGGTGGTCACCACGAGAAGGTGTGAGTCTACCTGACTACAAACGCCCCCATTAGTTCTAGAAGATCTTTGACTATCTGCCCACCGATGGCATCTACAACGACTAATTAATCACTTCCCGTGATAAGCTGACCCTGAATTCAACAAAAAATATTAGTTTCAGGTTAACTTTAAATACAACAGTACTGTGAAAAAAAACAGGCTACATTCAGCAGATCAATTGGAAACTTGATCAATGATTTATATTTTAGTTAAATCAAAAGGTCCCACTTTTAGTTTTAATATGAAATAATTGACTTGACTAACAATATGTAATGAAGCTTGTAATATTTCTAAAAACTGATCAGTGATCATAATTTCGAATGGGCACATTCAGCTTTGACTTGCGATACTAGAAGCAGATACTTACAAGTTTGCTTAGAGTAAAACAGAAGGTGAAATTCACCCAAACTGAATCAGGTATCGAGCTTTAATGCTGATTCTGAAATATTGATGCCAACAAAAGGATTGCATCCACAGCCCAGTTAAACTAAGAAAACAAAGACAAAGGGATCACTGATCACTTGGCATACTTTTGGGGTTCTTTTTACCTTAAAAGTCTTTTAGAGGAACATTTCTTTCATACCGTCTTGATGAATCTTCCAATTTTTACTATCATTTTGATGTTCAATTTTCCGAGTGCAGTCTTTTCCAGGATTTTCCCTTCAATACCTATAAAATATGTTACAACTTTCAAATGGGTTGGCTCAACTATTTACTGGTTTTTGTTTCCAGCTTCAATTCTCTAATTTTTCCCTTTTGCAGTTGGTATTTGGTGTTTCTGTGTGTGTGTCTGTGTGTGTGGAAAATCTCTAGACGACAAGTCGAAATCTATCTCATGTCCTGCTGACAGGCTCAGTCACACAAGCGGACAGTTGGCATTTTTATGTGTGTCTGTGTGTTTGTGCTCTCTCATTGCGTTTTCCAAATGCGTTTCGCCGCCTTTGGCGCTCTGTGTCAGTGTGTGTGTGTGTGTGCGTGTATGTGTTTGCTTGTTTACCCATTTGAGCCGGGAGCGAGGAACTGCAGCCACCTCCGCCCTGACGACTCTCCACTTGTGTTTGCCCATCTTGTTTGCCTACTGCTGCCTATTTATCTTTTCTGCTGCTTCGTCCTGCATCTCGCACTGCTCCTGCTGCTCCTTGTCGTCACTTTGTTATTGCTGCATTATCTTTCAAATGGCATATTTATAGGGATTTCGCTTGCACACACATAGTTTATTGGCAGTGCCTCAGTGCACCCGATGCGCATTTCCTCAATCAGCTACAGCAATGGCTTCGCCCTGGACAGGCAAACGTCCAGCGTTCGCACACAGTAAACAGTTAAACAAGCTACACGCTCGCCTTGCCCAAGACTCGGACAATTGTCTGGGATGCACAGTGGGATAAATGGAAGAGGAGATGATTTCTTGGCTGAATCAAGAATTTGGTACAATATAAATATTATATCAAAATACCCAAGCAGAAAAAGTGAACTAACCTCACATATTATGAAATTATATTGGTAGACAAAATCTGAGCAATTTATGAGGTTATTCAAGCTGCGATTGCGAGTCACCAAGGCAATCACTACTCAGAACCCAAAGTCCTGGTGGCAACGTTGGACATGAAAAATGTTTTTAACAGGGCAACGGACGGAGGTGGATCTCAGAAACTTGAAAGCTGTTGTACCAGATCATAGAAGGCGAAAAATTTATTTCAGTAATAGCAGGAAGTGCTATATGTCCCAGGAATATGAGCTCTGACGAGGTTCTCCGCATGAAAATGCCCGACGACGCGTTTCTGGTAAGATACGCAGAGGACATTGTATCAGTCGCAGAATACTCACAACGTACACCAACGCAGGTGATGATCCATGTCAAAAATTGGAAGATCTCCCACGGACTGACAGAGCTACTGCTCGTGGCAAATCCCATAAGAGTTAGACACGACAACATTTCCGTGCTCAGAAAGTGATAAATTACATGGGAGTCAGACTCGACTCAAAGCAATCGTTCCAAGCAACGAAGTCTGGCACTGAAACATTGTGGCTACGTAGACCAGGGGTGCTCAGACTAAGCTTACGATCGCGTGGAATGAAATACTAATGCACGAAAAATATTTTAGGCAACACTAATTAACTGTGTGTGTGTCGCCGTAAATAGCGAAAAGCGTTCGGCCCACTGCGAGCAAGGCGAGTTCCGACTACGCTAAGCAACTTTGTTGTTGCGTTCTAGTTTGCGAGGTTCATCGGAGAGAGAGAGAGAGAGAGAGAGAGAGAGAGCTAGAAAAGAAAGAGCAGAGAGCAGGCAAATGAATTTTTTGGTTTTATCATGGCTTATGGCTCTCATTTGCGACAAACAACATCAAATGCAATTGGAAGTTTGTTGGTTTATGTTGACAAAAGTTACTAATGGAAGTGAACAACGCCATTCTTCTATACGGAGGCGAGATCTGGGTAGATGCTCTGATGCCGGAAGAAGAACGCTGATAATAAATAGTGCACATTAGAGAGTATCAAGAGCAGCAGTGATGGTTATCGCAGGTGCAAACGCCAATCGAACTTTTAGCCAGAGAACGAAGGCAAATATACGGAAACTGAAGAATCGTTTAAGGAATCGTTTACCGAGTGGCAAGAAAGATGGGCAAACAATAAGGCTTTTTACAGAGATAAAAAACTAGCTTAGCAGGAAGCACGGAGAGTAACACAGACGATGACAGGACACTGCTATTTTAGCGCATTTCTACACTCAATTGGAAATAATTCAGAACATGGCTGCTTGTATGATGACGCAGACTTTGAGGCATTTTAAAACGCAGACAATAAGCACACATCGTATCGAAAAAGGCCTCAAATGAAGTGCACTGGAGATTGATTGCAAGTTTTGTTGGTGAAATTCTGTGAATCAAGTAAAACGACCTGGATGAAAGGACATAGTGGGCAATTTGGACGCAGATAATAGATAAGAGCGCATAGGGCTTAGAAGTCCTATGAGAGAAACATCGAAAATCATCATATTTTTGTCGATTACAAAGGCACCTTCAACACACCGATAACCTTCCTTGCTTTGGTTTAACAGCAAAGTTCGTTCGACTTTGCATGATGACGTTGAATAGCACTCAAAGCTACGTTTTTTTTTTTTTTTTTTTTTGCGGGGCCCATGATATAGACAAACCGAACAAGCGATAATCATGGTGTTTTCAGAGATTGAGAGGCATTCTAAACTGATGGTCTCAGCGGTAAACAAGGACAAAACGAAGTACCTAAAATCTTCGAAAAAAAATCTATTCGCAATGGAAGTACAACTTTAAAGTTGCAGAAGACCTGTCTACCTTGGAACGATGATAGCCGGCGACAAATACATCAGTGTAGAAATTCAAAAAAGAATCACGCTCCGCAAGTAGGGGCTCAAGAGGGAGTTCAAAAGCAGAGACCTCGCTCGAAAAACGAAAGATTTTTAAAGTGGATACAGGCCTAAGACAAAGGGGAAAGGGGGTTTTAGTAGGTGCGAGTCCTTATATCCTTCTGCGACGGTAGACTATGTAGTAAACTATTCAGCTTAAGCTACTTTTGCCGTTAATTTCTGATTTAGCAGCAGCAAGTTGCCACCCAGAAGTAACTCACTGAATCAGGGTTGCCAACTTTTCTAACATTTTGTCCTTAACACATTAAAGGGACAATTATATTGAACTGTCATAGTATTTCGCCCAAATCACTGCAAGGATGGCAAGCAAAAAGCAATGTGGTTCCACTGTGCAAGCTGCTTTCTCCGTAAGGGAAACTTTTACTTAACCATTTTCGTACTCCGTAAATTCATTTTCTCAATTGCCTTTCACCAAATGGCCGAACGCATTGACGTTGTCCATGTCCACGGCCAATATTTTATTTGTGTTTATTTATTTGTATGTATGTGTAAATATTTTATATTCCCTTCATTTTTATTATATTTACCCAAGCGGCTGACTTGATACTGCCACCGGCCCATCCCCCCAGCCCCCTCCGCCCCACATCTTTTAGGTTTGACACATTGAAACGCATTTTGTGGTGAAGCGAAATGATATTACAGAGGCAAGTCGGAATCGTTGGGGAAATGCTTTTAGCTAGTTAATTAGTTAGAGTAAATATCGAGATTTATATTTGGCTTAACTCATATTCAATAATATTTGTGGCTAAAGAGTTTATGGTCCATCTCAATTTTTTAGAAGGTTTTCTTCTACTTTAGAACCGCAGAACAAACTGTTCGAAGTAATATTGTTCTAAATATGTTAAGCTCTCGGATTAGTCCACACCTAAAATTGCCAAAGCTTAGAATACTAAAAATAAGTCATTTAGTTATAATTTAAATTAATAAATTATTCCTTGACCTTTTGTTTATTTTAGTGAATCATTTATGAACGATAATTTCCATATATTAGCCCACTAAAACATTGAATACTTCACCTTTACTCAACGACGCCTTGGCTCCTTATTCTACTATTTATTGCACTGAATCATTCAGTTACTTTTCATGCTACATTTACTCTCTGAATCATTCAAACCTTAATCAATTAACTAACTTACTGAATCATTTATGCGCTTGTGTTTAATCTATCTGCCTTGCTCTCCCCTCCCCCACCCCTCCAAAATCCTATGATAATTCGCCTCGCAAGCTTCGTACACGCTTCAATGCTTCCGCTTCTGCTCCTGGGACATTTCCAGAAACACCTTTTTAATTTAATGTTTAGATTTTATGATCATTGTTAAGCGTGGATAGGATTTATTAACCGACTTTTATGGCCGTCCTCTTGCTGTCCTTGGCCAGAAATTATCTATCAACGCTGAGAGAGATACGCGACGGGATTGGGTTAGCTGGCAGCCGGGTAGCTGGGTAGCTGGGTAGCTCGTGCTCGAGTGAAACCATGAATTATTTATTTGTGTGGACATGAATTATTGTTATGAAGTTTATTGCAAACAAATTGCGTCCTGGGACAGTGGAAATCAATAGCAAATAAATAAAAGCGCAAACAGTTTTTGTGGCTTTCGGTGAAACAACAGAAACGCGGAACGAGGAGCAGCGAGCCAAGATATAGATACGGGCCGGGGCTGACTGGCTGGTTATATGAGAGAGCGGACAACAACAATGGAGTACACCACCACCCCAACTAGCGCCTCTTATGCTCCATGCGAGTGTGTGTGTGTGTGTGTGTGTGTGTATCGGGGATCTGTGGGCAAAGCCATCAACAACACGCACAGGATATGGCGTAACGCTGCGGGCGATTCATGAAATTTAATGAAGCAGGCAAGCTGCCTGAAATGGGTCCGAGTGAGAGGCATCTGCATGGCTTGGCCTGACTAGCGCTTTTGCTACACCCAGAGAAATTGTTGATGAATGTTAACAAAATTCAATAATATGCTAAGAAAAGTGTCCAATTATGGCGTGACTGAGTGTCCCAAAGAAACTAACTAAACAAAGGTGAGGATTTTAAAAAGTGATCAAGGGTGAAGAAATTTTAAAATCTTTTACCTTAAGAATGATATAGCTAAAACTCTGTTTACACAACCTGATCACTCAGCTGAGTTTTCGCCTCAGTTGCTGTCACACCGTGTGAAAAGGCGTCTATCCTCAGACATTTAGCTACTCAAATAAGCTATCAGGCGAAATAGAACCGGTTCAATTTGGCCAAAGCACTCAGCTGAGTGGAATCTATCGAATTAAAGTGTGACCTAATACAAGTAAACTGACATTACCACTATTTGGATGTCAAATTAATTAAACAAATAAATTGCATCATTGCATGGCATTAAATAACAAATAAAAAGCATCTGAACGCAGATCGCCATGACCCTTTTCATTTTACTTGTCTGCTTTTTGTATTTTAACAAAGCAACGTTACAATTTTGATATAAACCAGATGATTCCGACGAACCAATAGTTCTACATCTGCCTCATCTGAGCTTCTCAGGCATGTGTAAGAGCAAAACTGAGTTGATTAGATCTGACGAAAACTCATCTGATTAATCAGGTCGTGTAAAGATAGCTTAACCTTCACAAAAATTTACATTTTCTACTCTAAAATAATGAATTAAAAATTTATAAAAATTAAATGACTTAAATCAGGTAAGTTAAGTATTGAGAAATGTTTGCTTTTTATACCCTTGCAGTGGGTATATCAATATTGCCAGCATCTTCGATCACATAACGTATATTTACGGGTGTGCTCTAAAAATCTTTAGAGATTTTGGTATAAGCGCTTGCCTTTCGAACTAAAACTGCTTGCCTTTATATGTGATGTGCCACATATATGTCCGGCTACTAGATTAGATGACAATAGTTGAGAGATTTGAAACCGACTGCTCAAGGCCTTGCTGATTTAGTGCGTACGGTTTCACCGACCTATGATCTAGTAGCCGGGCTTAGCCTAATATATATCATTTTACACAAAAAGTCCTTCCGGTTTAGCTCCAAATCAAATCGTTTGTACGAAAATCTCTAGAGATTAGTTAATTGGTAGTTTGAAAGCTATCTTAAACAAAGTTTGCACAAATACGCTGCACTTTTGTCGGAACCGTCAGAATCGGATGACTGTAGCGTACAGCTTCCAGCGGAACGATCAGACGAAAACCTAGTATTAATGATCAAAGGGACCCAAACCTCGTCCGTATAAGTTTTCTGTGCTTTCACATTATTCTACCAAGTTTTATAAAAATCGGAGCACTATATAGTATTTTTGCCATACAAAATGGAGGTCTGAAAAATATTCTTAGAAGGATCAAGTGACAAAGTCGGTCAAGCCCGACTATAACATACTCTGTACCTGGAGTATGAGCTGAATACAGTGCTCCTGCTGTGTCTCTCTCTATATCTGTCTCTCTCAATCGGTTTTTCGCTCTCTCTCGCTCTTTCGCTCTCTCTCTCTCTCTCTCTTTCTCTCTCTCTCTAAAATGGTGCGGTGTTGGTTGTGAATGGGTGGGACTGGGGGTGGCAGAGGGAGCTTGGTTCACTTTTTTGCTCATAACTATGAACGGCTCATCCGATCTTTATCATTTTTTCAGCAAGTCGATACATTTCGACAATTACTAACTATCTCTAGAAGGTACAAACCATCAATCTACAAAACTGTAGAAGATATGACGTTTTTTCAAAATTGGTGGGGGCGGGAGGGGGCGTGGCAAAAATTTAAAATAAACTTGATCTGCCTGCAAGTGTAAGAAGCATTTGTCCCATACATGTCAAACCTCTATCTCTTACCATCTCTGAGATCTGTTTGTCGGACGGACAGACGGACGGGCATGGCTATATCGAATCGGCTGTTGATGCTGATCAAGAATATATATACTTTATAGGGTCGGAAATGATTCCTTCTCCCTGTTACATACTTTTGCACAAACTTAATATCTCTATGTACCTTCGGTACAGAGTATAAAAACTATGCTAGCGCTCCCAAAAATGTTGCTGATCAATATTATATGCTATCACAAAACTCTGCCAAGTTTGGTCCAATCGGATGACTATAACATATAGCTGCAATAGGAACGATCAGTGGAATAACTAGATCTAGTGAGAAAAACTTTTTAGTTTTCAATGGTAGCGTCGTTATCTTCTCCAGTTGAGAATATTATCGGTTTCCACACAATTTTGACGATTTTGATTAAATTCGTTTGAATGAATCAAGTTGTTGTCATATAAACGACTGACCTGGCGTAAGTGGCGCCATCTATTGGTGAGCTTGAGCTCAAAGCTAAAATAAAATTGATCATTAAAATTCTTTAATTCTTACCAGTTACTAGCTGTTAGGGTATATAAACTTCGGTCGAGCCAAAGTTAGATTTTTTTTCTTTTTTTTTTATGTTTCGTCATTTTATAGATGTTACGATGATATTGTCCAAGTAAAAACAAGTAAGTTGAGCAGGGATGATATGAATGGCCATAATAAGACTTTTGACACTCACAGACTCTCAAGGAAATAATGAATAGGCTATGCAAGTTTTGATATTTTCATCAGGGCTTCGGGATTTTTGGGAAGACCAATCTAAACCCGAACCGGAGGAGACAAATTATTCTGCCAAAATGGGTTTTGTTTAAAAACTATAAAAATTTTTCAACTTGCCATAATTGTTTACTTTGCCATTTTCCAATATATCTTAAAGCATACTCCGAATAAAATAAAATATTTATTTAAGAAATTCACCTTTTTAAATTTACCCAAAATTTCGAAAAAATGTCAATTAAAAGAATACGTTTTCTAGAACTTTGAAAAATATGACATAAAAATGTTTAAGAAAAATCTTTCCAAAAAATAAGAATGTGAAATATGAAATGATAAAACAGAATTACAAAAAAAGGCCAATTTTAGCAACAGAAAATATTTGCAAAATTTTTATAATTGATTTTTGTCGCTGAATTGAAGTCAATTGTTCGTTTCACGTAGCATGTCAGGATTACGCTTTATTTAAGCGTGTGTTCAGTGGGGTTTGTTTCCAAATTTGGGTCGTGTGACCACGTTGAGTAACCATTTGTAGCGAAATTTGTTTTCATGTTAGCTACATTGAATGACGTTACAGAAACTCCAAAAACGATATGTTGATATTGCTCACAATAATATTCTGTGGGATTTTATTTTAATAAAATCGATTTTTTTCCAAGTGTTTTTATTAAATTCTGGGACAGCAAATTTTGCTATCTTCTCTGTTGCAAAAGCTGGTAGAGTCAAACTTTTCTATTCACTTTCTTAGAATTAGTTCAAAATTTATCTGTGATTTTAAAGTAAAATATCCGTTAATCTAATATTATATTCCAAATATCAAGACTCTGAACTTCTAAACACGTTTGAAATGTTAAAGATTTTGCCAATTAAGATAGATTTTTTTTTAATCAGCGAAAACTAAATAATTCTGAAACCCGGTTTGAACCTTAACATAGGTTCAGCGACCTTGAGAACCCACTCCGCGAATCCGAACCCAAAAAGTTTCAAGGGCTTGAACCCCGGAGTGATCCCGATCAAAAAGAGAAGGGTCACCAAGGATAACATGGTCACACAGAAAAATGAGAAAGAGTGATGAAATTGTAATTGCGAGCATTTTTGATTTGGAGCACATTAATAAAAATGTTGGTTTTGTAGGGAGAGGTCCAGAGCCAAATAAAAGACGTATGCCTGCCCTGCGCGTCACTCTAAGAATGGCGCTCGTGACTTTATTCATGCTCGTCAGAGAGATTGAGAGAGCGAGTGCATCGTTAACTTTGTTCTTTGATTCTACTTGAGTTGATTGCACAGTGAGTCTTACGTGTTATGTATTACGACAGTTTTACAATATAAAAGCAAGTAAAAATGTCGGTGAAGCCCAACCGTAAAATATTCTGTACCTGCAGTAACTGCGCTACAGCTGCTCATAACTTAACCAATGGACTGCGCTTGATTTTCTAAACTGACGAATAGATGGCGCCACTAATGTAGCCCTTGTGGCGGTTCCAGTTTCCAGTTCATCCAGCTCAATCACAGATCCAGTTCATCTAACTAGCTAACTCGAGACTCTTTAACTTATCTCTCCGTTATTCTGTGACACTCATTCTTACCGGCAACACGCCGTCTCCCATAAACCGAACCGAAACCTAATCTATGTTTTAAACTAAATAGCTTACGTGGCATTGCGACACGATTTGAATTCTGATCTCTGCTTTGAACTGACTTTTGGTATCCGATCTTCATCGATAAACAATGATAATAACTAACTATCTTTAGAAGGTACAAACTATTAAGCTTTAAAACTGTGGGAGGGGACGTGGCAAAAATTGAAAATAATAAGAAGATTTGCCTGCAAATATGGGAAGTCTATGTCTAACCTCTATCTCTTACCATCTCAGAGAATTGTGCGTACATACAGACGGACATGGTTATATCGACTCAACTGTTGATGCTGATCAAAAATATATATATACTCTTCATAGGGTGGAAAATGATTCCTTTTTTTCCTTCATACTCTATGTACCCTTGGTACAGAGTAAAAAAGTGACCAAGGAGAACATAAGAATATGTCCCAGCTAGTGTTTTTACTTTAACCAGTGAAATTTTGTAGGAGCCATAAAATATAATGTTCAGTAAACTCAACAAAAAAAGTGACCAAGGTGGTCACTTTTATTCAATACTCTTCATCGAATTTCTACATTTTCAAATCTTGGATCGCTCAGCTCCAACTACTTCAGTTGTCAAACTAAAATCTATCCAACTTTACAAGCGAAATGGCTCATCCAACCAGCTAACAATATTTCTTTCACTGTAGTGGGCCATTGGGTTGATGGGTATTTGAAGTTGGCTTTTTAATTAAAATAAATATTTAATTAAAATTTGTAATTAGAAATTAGTTGCGGGCAATGGCTTAAAGACAACACAGAATGACAACGATATGGTTAAGTATAAGTTGGCAAATGTCTTCGTCACTCCCGTTGCACTCCACTCCACTCCGCCTGCTGATTAAAAAGTATCAACTTTGGCAACCATTTCATATAGCCACTGGCAAGTGGCAAGTGACAAGTGGGCGTGGCATCAGCATCAGCAGTGAGAAGCAAGCGCAATGGATTCGATTTCAATAACATTTAGTGGCAAATTCTCTCGTTCTTTTCGACGTTTTTGCGCTTTTAACGACAGCGCATCGCATTAAGCCAAAGCAAAAGCAAAAGGAGCAACAGCAGCAGAAGGACTAATGTCATGCCATTAAGTTGAGAGGGTTTTTCTTTCTGTTTTTTTTTTCTTCGAGGGAGAAGAGGAGTAAGTAGGTGGTACCAGCGGTTTCCAATTACATAAAAACACACATCAAAATTGAATGCAAAATGGAAAAGAAAGAGAACAGGATTAAGGTATAGTCACTGAGACGAGTAAATATGACTTGGAGAGGGGGGATACCACATACTTACTCAAGTTACAATATTTAGACTAATTATTTTTGAAATTTATTTAAAGCGGTGTAAACTAGAGTTTAGTTAGGTCAGGTTGCCCAAATCACACCAAAGTTGGCTTGATAGTCGCAAAATTTGGAGAAAACTAGTTGGCCTTGCTTTCGTTTGAAATGGTTTCAATCAAAGTAGGCGGTACGACTTTTACTTGGAATCATTCTTTGTTAAATTGTTCAGTTGTTTGCGGCGACTTCAACCGTCAACAACTCCAATTTATTTTTCTTAATTTTGTTTTTTATCCATTTATTTTTTATATGGCTCAATGCATCTTAATAAGTCCACACGGTCACTGGCTCTTCTTTGATTTTATATTTTGCCTTGGATCTCCTCATCCTGGGCAGTATTAGTTTGTACTTCTTCGAAAATAATCGCCCGCAATTATGTACTCCATTCTTTTATCGTATTCGGTGGCAAATTTAATGTCTGGGTTTCATCTTGGCGTGGCCTTGCTGCTTCTTTCTATACGATTTGGTGAATTTATGAACATTTTTAGCTTATACCCACAACGTTCACAAATTCGTGTAGGCTAATCATATCTACATAATATGAAATTGTTAGTTTTTCTTTAATTTTATATAATATTTTTCCTTGAATCTTGCACTTGGTGCAGAATACTTTCATGGAGCGTAAAGTTTCTCATTTCTTTTAAATAATACCGATTTTTATTATATGTACGTAAATTCTTCATATTTCGCGGTTCAACGAAGAGATTTTTTTTTAGAATTTTCGGTTTATTTTTTTTTTTATTATAGTGGTATAATAGTTTATAATAGTGTTTTCGCCACTTTGACAATTCATTTTTCGTTGATGCGCCGCAATTTGGAGTTTCAGAGTTGGAACCAATTGTTTACGTCAAAATATTTTTTCCAACAGGAAATGACTGTTAAAGCCTGTGTTCAGGCATTCTGAAGACACCATAGTTCTTGTTACTTCGCGGTTCAAGGAGGGTTTTTTTCGAAATTTTTGAGGAGGGGTAACTACTGAACAATTACCACCATCTGCTTCCACACACTTGGCAGTTTCACTCCGAGTGCTTGCCGAAGTCCAATAGAGACTGTTACATTTTCCTCTCTACTTGGGGAAACCTGGTATATTCCAACAGCAACTTCGTATGTGCTCTCAGCTTTCTTTCCCTTCTAATCCTACGAATGATGCTGTATGTCTCGACGAATGATCTCGACATTATCTCCATACACTGGTGACACGTCTATTTCTATATCTATAAAGGAGAGTGTCCTGACTGAATGATTGACTGACTGACTGATTAACTGATTGGCAATTATCGCCCAGCCTAAACGGTAAGAGATAAAGGGCTGCAATTTGGACAAGAGTTTTTGTTAGTAGTGAAAATGCATATTGAGACAAGGTTTTGAAAAATTCCACCCGGAAAAGTCAGAAAAGCGTTGGTAGTTCAATTGGATTCAAACTCGGATTGTAAGTGTATTAGATAATTTGAAATGTGATTTTCCAATGTTGGAAAATCCGTCCCAAGGCGTGAAAATGCCCGGGAAATTCTACATCTCTCTATATATAAAAGAAAGTGTTCTGACTGACTGACTGATTGGCAATCATCGCACAGCCCAAACGGTAAGAGATAGAGGGCTGTAATTTTCACAGGAGTTTCTGTTTGTGGTGAAAGTGCGTACTAAGACGGGGTTTTGGAAAACTTCACCCGGAAAAGTCGGAAAAGCGTCGGAAAAGTTTGTATGGGAAAAATTTTATTTATCATCCGATTGACTTGAAACTTGGTTTGTAAGCTTAATACGCGAAATACTACGACACGTGTTTTCCCGATTTTGGAAAATCCGCCCACGAGGAAAATGGCGGGAAAATTCTGCATAAAAAAAATTATTTTTCATCCGATTGGCTTGAAACTAGGTTTGAAAGGAAAGTAGGTGAAATGAATTAAAATGTGATTTTCCGAAGTTGGAAAAATTGACCCAACGGTTGGAAAATTCCCGGAAAATTCTGCATGAAAAAAAATATTTTTCGTCCGATTGGCTTGAAACTCGGTTTATAAGGTAAAAATCGGAATTAATTTTTGTTTTTATTTTCCGATGTGTGTGAAATGTGGCGGGAAGTTGGACGGATGTGGGAGGGATGTAGATGGGAAGTGGGTGGGATGTGGGTGGGATGTGGGCGGGAAGTGGGTGATATGCGGGTGGGATGTGGGCTGGAAGTGCGTGAGATGTGGGCGGGATGTGGGCGGAAAATTGGCGGAAAGTGGAAGGGAAGTGTGTGGGATGTGGACTTGAAGTGAGTGTGCGTTGGTTCTATACTGTTGAAGGCGCAGCGAAGCGCGACCGGTTATTTGCTAGTCTATATATATATAAAAAAGTTCAACCTGACTAATTATCTGACTGACTGACTGGTGACCGTCGCACAGCCTAAACCATAAAAGATAGGAAGATGAGATTTTCACAGTAGTTTTATCGTATGCTGAAAGTGAGTACTAAGAACGGATTTTTCTGTCTGCGAATGTGGAAAATTCGCGGAAAACTGTTGTATGAAACTTTTTTGTTTTTCATCCGATCAAGTTCAAACTCATTTTCAAAGATCTATATGAAAGTTCAACAACAACTGCATACCAATCTTCCGGAAAATTCACTCCGCTTGGTGGAAAGTGGGTGGTCAAGGTTGTATGGGCGAAACTTTTGTTGCCAGCGATTAGCGCCAAATTCATTTTCAAAATTACACATAAAAAAACATAAGTTGTAAGCATAGTACGCGAAATAATTTGAAACATGTTTTCCCGATTTTGGAAAATCCGCACACGAATAAATTGCCGGAAAATTCTGAATCCAAAAAAGTATTTATCATACGATTGACTTGAAACTCGGTATGTACGTATAGAATACGAAATAGTTTAAAATGTTATATTCCGCAGATGGAAAATTTGACCTGACGGTCGACAAATTCCTGGAAAATTCTGCATGAAAAAACTATTTTTATCCGATTGGCTTGAAACTCGGTTTGCAAGGACAAAATGCGAATTAATTTGAAATGTGATTTTTCAATGTCGGAAAAGCCGTCCACGAGCAAAATGGCCAGAAAATTCTACATGCAAAAACTATTTTTTATACGATTGGCTTGAAACTCGGATTGTAAGGTCAAAATGAGAATTTATTTTGTTTTTAATTTTCCGATGTTGGAAATATCGCCGGGATGCTCACTGTGAAGTGAATGGGATGTGGGTGGGATGTGGGTGGAAAGTTGTTTTGGAAGTGGGTGGTAAGTGAATGTAAATTCCAAATTGTCTTCTAAGTGCTCATTGACCTTAAAAAATGTTTTCTTTAATTAAGTCCCCCTAGATTGGGAAAATCTTACACTGTGAGCCGTTAGCTACAGGTAAAAAATATAACTTTAAAGAAACACTTTCATTTCAGAGAGATTTCAAACTCATATGCACGGTCTGCGATTCAATTAAAGAATTTTAAATTTCCTTACTTAAACTGTTTTACAGATTTGACATTTTTTTAAGCAGTGGCCGGCAAAACACGCATGCTCATTTTGTCATTGCGTGTGTGTGCTTAGCCACGCGAGAGTACTCTCATTTAACACTTGTTTGTAGTTGCAAAAGAGAGCAGTGTAAGATCGTAACGATGTCGCTGCTCTTGTATACACAGAAACTAGAAACCTGCCAGACTCAACATGAGCGAGGGCAAGTAAGGGTGAGAAAATTAAGCTCCATGAATTTGCTTCGACATAATCGCTTCGTACTCTGGCGAGCGAATAATGGATTTCTGTTCTTTTGGTCTCAGCTTCGGCATGCGTTCGGGATGTGTACGTGTGAATAGCAAAATGTTTTCGCCCCCAAAAAATGTGTTAAATAAAGTTTTATGTTTAGTCGCAATCTATTGATTGTTCACACTTTATGCTCAAATTAATTACGTGTGGGACCTTAGCTTGTAAAAAATCTAAAGAATATCGTTAATCGATGGACACATAGTGTCCACTAGTAGCCCTATCGAAATAAAATGCGTTTTAATATATTTTGATGCCGACTTACTTGTACAAGTTTTGCTTTTCGTTGGCTTCCTCTTAACGTTGAAACCTGCAAGTATATAACAAAAATTGAAACTTAAATCAATTATAGAATTTCATTCTGCCAACGTGTTGTTGTTTTTCTTCTACAAAGTATAGCTTATATTAATGCAGGGGCACAACAATGCGAGGCAAAGGTATTCAATTGAATAACGAAGGAATGCAAAGTGGCATGCGCCCGTGAAAGATATTGCATGTAAAAAGCACAAGGATAACGAGACAGGATAACACGCTGATGAATGCCCACGAACAAAAGAGGGAATGCGTGAGAGCAGGGTGGGGGCGGCAAGGGCATGGCAGTTGAAAAGCAATTGCAGCTGCATTTTAATGTATTTTCATCTCTCAACACAACAGCAACAAGATGCCAGAGCAGAAAGTGGGCGTGACCCCCGTAAGAATTCCCATTTTGGCAATGATGTGTCGGTGCGGGTCGGAAGAGGACATGGAGGATGGCAGCTCAATGCAATTGCAAATGAGCTGGGGTTTGGTGTTGGCCCCCCCAGGGAAATATGTATAATGTATTTTTTTCCTGGCTTTTCTGTTGTTGTTTTGTTTTGCTCCTCATCGATTGTATATCGGTCTATAAACATTATGTTAGATATGTTCCAAAGTGCAGAATTAAAGTTTAATCGATAACTTCTGAGCTTTTCGGAGTTTTCGTTTAAATTTGTTAGAATTTGGAGAGGTTAATAATCATTGTTTGTATATTAATCGATTAATCGATTTAATCTATTTCTCTCCTTCTAATACAGATACTGAAATGAAATGTAGCTCTGATCATTTTAAACTTGTAGAAACTTATATAAAGTAAAAGTTATCCTGACTTCCCCTCGATGGTTTTTCGCTATCAATAATTATTTCTCATGAACTTCAACCTGTTTGTGGCGGAGCTTAAAGTTGCCCCAAGGAACATTCTGTAACCCAGCATCAAGTGCAAGGTAGACTTTGTAGCAGCTGTACCTCAACTTTCCGTCGCCCTGCCCCCCAGCTACTCCAATCTCACCTTGGCTGTTGCATGTTTCATGTGCCTGGCATGTTGCATGCCTCAGTGAGCAATAAGTTCGACAAACTCATTTCATTAAGCTCGGCGCTGCATAAAAAACGAGCTAATGCGCTTGGCTCCTGTCCCTGTCCCAGTGTCTGCTGCTGCTGCTCCGGCTGCTGTCGATGTCTCATCATTTATTGGCAAGCGCTTTTCAACGGATTGCCGGCAGTTTGCACATATCGCAGCAGCACCAGGACCAAGATCCTGCAAGTGTCTGTTGCTATTTATTGCCAGCCGCTTGCAGCTCGCAGCGTCGCACTCTAAAGCCATCAATTTTTTATTAGATTATATAAAATTTACCAACGATTTATCTATGCTCAGGGCCGCTCGCATGTCCCCCCTGCCAAACGACTTCACCAACCCCCCCTTCCCCCAACCGTGGCGGCTGTCAACAACTGTTTATCCGATTGCAGGCAATCCAATAGCGGATGTATGGGTTGCAGTTAATGCAATATATGTGATTTACTAAGGGGGTGAAATCAATTTAGTAGATTACACAAACCAGAGTTTTCGATAAATAGTTACTAGATATAAACAGTCGACTTTATAAAGCTTATAAAGGATGAAAGGGCGTTACAATATGACAATTTGATGTTGACCCCTTTAAGGAATTCTTTAAATTTACAATTATCGATAAATTGTTGAATCAACCATCCTTTGTTTCTAAGACTCATAATTTTATCTCTTTGTACTCTATAAGTTTTAACGAGAGCGTAAGTTAAAGTCGGTTCTAACCGACTTCGATATACCCGTTACTCATGAAAAAACTAGTTTAACAGTGTTCCTGCGTTTCTAAGGGTGAACATCTGAAAAGTATGCAACACTTATTTAACTCCTTCATTTTTCACATTTTTGCTCATAACTTGAGAACCGTTCATCCGATCTTTATTATTTCTTCGGCAAATCGATTCATTTTGCTAATTACTACGAAGGTACGAATCGTCTATCTTCAAAACTGTAGGAGATGTAACGTGTTTTCCAAATTGCGGGGGCGGGAGGGGGCGTGGCCAAAATTTGGAACAAACTTGATCTGCGTGCAGATAAAAGAAGCATTTGTCCCATACATGGCAAACCTCCATCTCTTACCATCTCTGAGATCTAGGTGTTCATACAGACAGACGGACAGACGGACGGACGGACAGACGGACATGGCTAAAACGACTCGGCTGTTGATGCTGATCAAGAATATATATACTTTATATGGTCGGAGATGATTCCTTCTGCCTGTTACATTCATTTGCACGACTTTAGTATACCCTTTTTACTCTACGAGTAACAGGTATAAAAATAGCATTAAATTCCTTTTATTTGGCCAATTTTAAATCACCTAACAAATGAAGAATTATTTTAAGAATAAACTTGTTAAAGCGAACATTTGATAAGTTTTTAAATTTTTGGGGGACCATTTGAATGTAAAGAAGAGGGCAAGAGTGATTGTTCACTCAAACTAAAACAAGTTTAATTTCGTTTAGAATGCATACGAAAAGCCACAACAACTTGCACTGGCCCGAGCACATGTGATAGGGAATTTCGAAATGCTCGTCTGTAAATTAAACAGAAAGATAATGTCTAAAGGACAACATGAATTCAATGGACAGTATGAAACAAGCGTTATTATTTTCAAACAAAAACATGTAATATTAACCATGAATTTGATAATTGGGCTTAAGTAATTTCATTTGACAACATACAGGCCTGTTCCGGTTTTCACTTTCGACAAAAATTGTCGAATTCGAATTCGTTAAATGTGCTGTTGCATAAAATTGATGTGGCTAATCAGATTCAAAACTTTTTAACTTGAATCAGTAGTGTAAAGAGTAAGTAGAAAGTGTAGGTTTGAAACGAATATCCTTGATTGTTGAATAGAGAAGAGAACATGTAAGAAATTCGAATTCACTTTAGTGAAAACCGGAACATGGCAAATAATATTATTGACAATAATCACCCATTACAGCTACAATTATCTAAGTAATTGTAAAAGTAATTAAATTTTGTAATATTCACTAAAAAATTGTAATAACAAGTTACAACTACGATTATTATACCCGTTACTCGTAGAGTAAAAAGGGTATACTAAAGTCGTGCAAATGTATGTAACAGGCGGAAGGAATCATTTCCGACCATATAAAGTATATATATTCTTGATCAGCATCAACAGCGGTCGTATAGCCATGTCCGTCTGTCCGTCCGTCCGTCCGTCCGTCGTCCGTCTGTTGAACACCTAGATCTCAGGATGGTAAGAGATAGAGGTTTGACAGTAGGAACAAATGCTTCTTACAGGCAGATCAAGTTATAAATTTTGCCCCCCCCCGCAATTCGGAAAAAACATTATATCTCCTACAGTTTTAAAGATAGACCTTCTAGAGATAGTTAGTAATTAGCAAAATGAATATATTTGCCGAAGAAATGATAAGGATCGGATGAGCGGTTCTCAAGTTATGAGCAAAAATGTGAAAAATAGCCGAGTTTAAAAAGTGTTGCATACTTTTCAGATGTTCACCCTAAGGAACGCAAGAACACTGTTAAACATGTTTTTTCATGAGTAACGGGTATATCGAAGTCGGTTAGAGCCGACTTGAACTTGCACTCTCGTTAAAAAATGTTAATCAAGAATTGTTTTCACATATGTCAAAAATGCTGATGGTAATGGTAATGCTTATTCAAGTTTACAGCTCTGATAAGCATGGCTTAGGCTTTTTATACCCTTGGAGAGGGTATATTAAAAATGTCCGGATGTTTGTTACGCAAAGAAGGAAGCATCTCCGACCGCATAAAGTATATATATTATATTCTTGATCAGCGTGACAAGCTGAGTTGATATAGCCATGTCCGTCTGTCCGTCTGTCCGTCTGTTTCTATGCTATCTCCTCCGTCAGTTTTAAAGCTATCTTGACCAAAATTTGCACG
Source organism: Lordiphosa clarofinis (assembly GCA_018904275.1). Taxonomy (NCBI): domain Eukaryota; kingdom Metazoa; phylum Arthropoda; class Insecta; order Diptera; family Drosophilidae; genus Lordiphosa; species Lordiphosa clarofinis. The sequence continues at coordinate 280,019 of JAEIGQ010000077.1, read as the reverse complement.
AAGTCCTTTGGTATAAATACGCTGCACATTTGTCGAAACCGGCCGGATCGGATGACTATATCGTATAGCTGCCATAGAAACGATCGGTCGAAAAAGTAGTTCTAGTGAGAAAAACTTTTTATACCCTTGGAGAGGGTATATTAAAATTGTCCAGATGTTTGTAACGCAGGAAAGGAAGCATCTCCGACCACATAAAGTATATATATTCTTGATCAGCATGACGAGCTGAGTTGATATAGCCATGTTCGTCAGTCCGTCCGTCTGTCCGTCTGTTTCTATGCTATCTCCTCCGTCAGTTTTAAAGCTATCTTAACCAAATTTTGCACAAAGTCTTTTGGTATAAATACGCTGCACATGTGTCGGAACCGGCCGGATCGGATGACTATAGCATATAGCTGCCATAGGACCGATCGGTTGAAAAACTAGTTTTAGTGAGAAAAACTTTTTTGCTTTTAGTGCTATCGCTCCCAACGCTCGTATTTATAAGTTTTCAATGATTTCGCATAATTTCACGAAGGCTTGTCGATATCGGGCAACTATATAGTATAGCTGCCATACAAAAGTAAGGTCTGAAAAAAAGTCTCATTGAGAAAAACTTTTTTGTTTTCAATGTTATCGCTCCCAACGCTCGTATTTATAAGTTTTCAATGATTTTACATAATTTCAACAAGATTTGTCGAAATCGGACCACTATATGGTATAGCTGCCATACAAACTGTCAGGCACATATCAAGCTCCAAGGGTATATAAACTTCGGTCGAGCCGAAGTTAGCTTGCCTCTATTTTTTTTCTTTCACATTCAGAGGAATAGAGTAACTTGAAAAATACCGTCGCAAAAACGTCAACAATATGTGTAAATTCTTACGTTTTCATCTGAACAAATTTTCATTGTAATACCAAATATAAGAAAATATGAGGAAGATAAATATTTTGGTTAGCTGCATTGTCTCTTTCGCGTTCGCTCTCTGTACTTTTTTGTGAACAAGTACAAATCGAAATTTTTTCATTCGAAATTGTTACTAGTAAATTAAAAAACCGAAATAAACTGATACATTTGTTTCTATTTCGGTGCCAATAACCGGTTATGTTAACAAATGTTATAGGGTCACAGTTATAAGTGAAAACGTATTTAGCGGTTAAAGGTTACGGTTTCGGTTGTCGGCATTCGGTGTTCGGCATTGTCACTGTTTGCAATCAATTACATATTAATCAAAACCAGTGGCGTAGATAGTTTTTTGGAATGGGGGGAGATGAAGTGAAAATTTCAGATACAATTTTTTTTTTTGGTTTTTAAAGATGTATTTATTGTTATTGGTAATAGTCCTCGTAGTACCTGCCATCGCTCGTAAAATTTAAAAAAAATGTGTTCGATGATGCACGAATTATTAAGAATTTTCAATCAAAAAAATTCCGGGTATTCCGGTTTAGAATTATACAAAAATTTTGGTTAGCTTTTCGACAATGTTGAACAAATTTATGAACTTCGTACCCCAAGAAAACAGCTCATTGCCTAGTACAGTCCCCCTTAGCTGAAATTTATTGCCTGTAAAACAGGCAAAACGCCACTGATCAAAACTTTCTTAATCACAATTTTAAGAAACTCTTAAAATTTCTTATTTAAAACTCAAACCCAATTGCATTGACAACATTCGCAGTCATTTAGAAAGGGACATACACAATTAATCGATAACTAACAAATTTGCATGTTTTGGTGAACATGCAGCAGTTAAGCTGATACTATGTAGAAGAAGCGACCGTGCATTACCTGTGATCAATAATATTCCATGTCAAAACAATGGAAACTCGTGATCGTACTAATCAAATTTGATAACGAATTTCTAGATCTGAAAGTTTAATCTCTGCACCTAAGCTTGTTTTTTCGCTCAGTTACTTTTGAAAAAAAAAACCAAACTAAGCTCAATTTTAGCTCCAGTTAAAGTACATGAAGAAAAAGCTTCAGTTCCATGACCCAAAAAATATATCTAAATTTATTGGGTACCGCCGGCTACAGGGAGTTAATAGTTTTCCGAGTACGCCGGAACAATTAAGTGGGTCGCCGATTCTTTCGCAGGTCGCGGATCGTTGGCAAGTCAATCAGCCAATCAGCCGTGACCCCTCCCCGCCCTCCATGGTTGCCAGTTCAGTCGCCAGTTCGTCAGCTCGATTGGAGGAACCAAAAAACTTGACGCCATCGTTCGATGCGGGCCAAGAAAAGTTTTGCCTTGGCATTTTCTTCTTGTTATCTTGAGTAAATTTCAAAAGTTACACAAATGGACGAGCGGATTCACACACCCCGCGCACGCTTCATGCCAACTCGAAAACATTGCCCGGGGCAAATGTAAACAGTTTCAAATTACAACAACTCAACTTTGTTCTTCTATTAACAAATTGGCACGGATCCTGGGCATGTACTTTAAGGCGAATCTGCTTAAGATGTTAGTCAAGGCAATATTTATTTATGAGTAAAGTTTTCCACTCACATGTGGGCTACATAAACGTGTGTCCTGGCAGTTGGCAAGTCGTGAGAAATGGGCGCCTCGACTACGAAATGCTCAGTACTTTGGTACCCTTTTTACCCATTTTAATGTAGATTTTTGCCTTTAAAGAAATGCCAGAGAGCAAGTCGTAATTTTTGCCCCAAATGTGTTGTGTGTGTGTGTTTTTTAATGTTCCGGGGGGAGGTGGTTGGGTGGGGCAAAACGTTTTGTGCTGCCCGAAATGGGCAATCAAGCGAAATGGGACTGAAGACAGCACTAGGAAGGAGGCAGGCGGGACAGAAATCAATGGTAAAGCTTTTGCAATGAGCATTGGAAATGACGCCAGTCAGATTTGAGCAGTCACTCAACAAGCGCTGACAAGTACCAGCACACACACACACACACAGAGTCACACATGTGTCCTTTCTCCTCATCTCGTGGTAATGTCCCCCCCTTGAGGCACTTGAGCCACGCCAAAGAGGCACTCAACCCATCCGACAGACGACGCACAACAACACAAAAAAAAAAAATTATGGGAGGGGGAAATGACGCGACTGAAAGTGCCACAATCAGGCCAAGCGAAATCGCCCGAGAGACAGAGACACACAGCGAGGGAAAGCCCAAAAGTGTTCAGCGATCGAAATGATGGAATTTGCATTGCCATTTGCCAGTCAAGCAGTAACATATATACATATGTACATAAACTCGCTCACACAATCATACATACATTCAAATGCAGCGCAGGACCAGGTGCTTTGAGTGCACCATGGGCCGGAATTCAAAGGAACAAGAAGAAAGTTTTCACTTTTTCTGGTTCAAAAGTAAAAATGGGTGATCGGCAGATATCAGCAGATAAAAGGTTCCAGTCTGGATCCGGCTCGAAGGACCTAAGCCTACAAATAAGCAAAATTCTTAAAACACGGACACCAAAAGTTTTAAAAAATAAATTTATAATAGAAAACATAAATAAAATAAAGTCCGTCCTGCCTGAATTCAATATACCCGTTAATTAGGGGGACAATAGTTGTGTTCCTTCACGAAAGGCCAAAGAGGATGACACAATTTTATTGAATTACACCGCTGTTTGTAGTCCGAACTTTATGAAAACGTCGAATTTTAAGAATTTGTAGAAATTAAAGGGTCCCATTTAAATAGTCTAGTTGAGTTATCAAATCAGATCATTAGACTCCTTTGGAGCCTTCATATTGACCCAATTAAATTTTAGAATCTTAAAGATCAGGACACAGCATGACTTGATAACGTTGAAACTTTTGTGCTTTCCCACTGATTTTCGGGAATGGGAAACATTGTTTTCTCACTTCTTTGTACCATATTCCACGGTGCCATTGACTTTGAGTCATTATGTTGGTTAAGCATTTCTTTTTGTTTTTTTCAATTTCAATAAATTTTAAAATGTTTTTTATGTGTTTGTTGTGTGTGGATGCACTTTTGCCGCAGGGTCGGCATGTTTGTTGGGTCAGCTGCCGCGGAGTAAAATGGGATTTAGTGATGCAAAAACAGAAAACAGTTACATAAACCTTTCAGGCCCTGAAAGCGAAATTTCCACAAAATGTTGACAAACATTGCATAAATAAAAATGGCAGAGTGTCCAGTGAAGAGCACCAAATAACGAGTGGAAATGAAATGCGATTGATTGATTAACTTATTGAAAAGTTTAACGATGAACTTGTTGCATAATACCTGTAAACTGTGGTGGTTGACTTAAACAAATTAATTGCATCCAAAATGATATAGTATACGAAAACAAAGTAACAACAAAGTTATCAGTTGCAAGACACAGGATTATCACATATATATATATATATTATATATATCTAAAAATGATAGATTCTAGCACAAAAATGCATGAATTTAGTTTGGATGGATTATTTTTTTATTCATCATAATACATCTAACAATTTCTAAACATTAAAATAAATTACAAAAACTCTTAACAAAAGATTACGACATTTACCGCATGAGTTGATTACATTATTTATTTATAATTAGATTTCTATATTACAAACAAAATCAAGTTATTCCAATTTTCATCATCTACTCCATTAGAAACGTTTATTATTTCGTCATGGCTTAGGGTTTGTTTTCGGAAACATCTATGGCGGATTTGTTTTAAAATTGGACATATTCCTATAAATTGTAAAAAGCTGTCAACTTCGTTCTTGTTACTTATGGAACAGTTTCGATTGTGGAGTCCATTTAAGTATATAAGACAGCACTATACTATAGTAGTTTTCTTAAAAATAACTGCTTCCAATGCTTTGGTCCAGATTTTTATGGACTCTGGAGCAATTGGAATTCTTACATTTTTTGTACATCGGAGCGTGCGCACCGACTGGATTCGGTAGAGGGCGTATCAAGCTAACGAACGAGCGGCTGGTCAGTTGTCTGCGAGCACCTGGAGAGTCAGGGCAGGCAGTTGCACGCGACGTGTTGTTTGTCATCAGCATATAGGTTGACATTACATTCGGACAAACATTGAGGAAAGTCATTAATATATTGGGTAAATAGCAACGGTCCGAGGACCGATCGTTGGGGAACACCTCGTGAAAGCGGTAAGAGCGTGTTTCGGTAACTACTGCCTGCGATCTATTACTGGGACAAGTATCAATAAGACATGTTGCGGTAGGCGAAAAATGATATATTTTACTTAGTTTAGTACTTAATACTCTATGGTTAACAGTATCAAACGCTTTGCTCTAGTCTAATAATGTTAAACAAGTAACATTACTATCATCTACCTGAATACAAATGTCTTCCATTTTTTTGAGAATTGCTATTGTGCAACTTTGACCTTTCTTAAAGCCCGATAGTTTGCCACTAAGCATCAAATTTTGCGTTTAGAAATCTTTGTATCTGGGATACCATTAATTTCTCAAAAACTTTGGAGAGTAATGTTAAAATTGAAATTCTATTCTTGCACATTTATATTACCACTTCTCCGCCTCTGATAGTCGTCCACCTCTTCTAAAGACCATTATTTTAGACTTTTCCAAGTTAACCTCCATATTTGAACTATGAAAGTATAGCTCTAATTTGTCAATCATAACTGCAACTTTTTAATGTCTTCTGCTACAATGCGTTAAGTATTAGTCTTTTATTATTTATGTTAATTCATCTCTTCAATGTTCGTGTAAGTCGTTAAAGTGAAGCGTAAACTCTGCTTCCCCCTGAATGGATTTTGAATGGCTCAGATGTTGTTGCTCCTGTCCATATTACAGACTTTGTTTGCCGGCATGTCTTTTCTAGAAATATGACTCGGTTTGACGGTACTCCCATATGGTGCAATTTATACATGAGTAATTGTCTGGGTAAAATGCAAATACTTTTTTCCTTGAACAATTGTTGATAGATTCAAAATATTATCAATAGTTTAATATTTATGTCTAAACCCTGCTTGGTATTTGTTTAAAGCCTTATTTTCATCCGTCTGTCAGCACTCCTATCATAATTTTAGCTACAGCTACGATATCCCTTTATAACTCGAAGCTGGCGATTTGTCTCCTCTTTATAGATAGGAAAGTGAACGCTAGTTCCAAAAGCACCATCAACTGGGCCCCTATCGTATAGTACGGTGAGTGTTTTTGCCATTTCTGCCAGAAGAGGATCAAAATAAAAAATTCCGCTGCTGGCGCATTTCCATTCCTTGTCTTGTATAAAATGTTTTTTATTTCGCTCACAGTAAAAAGGCTGTCCACATATTCGCCTGCAATTCTGGATCTACTTTCATTTCCAGTTGCCTCTCTTTTCTATATTCATAAAGCCATTATTCTAGGTACTCTTTAAAACTTCATTATATTTTGATTGCGCAAGCACATATATTTTCTTATCATCTGCTCGATTTGTTTTGTTGAATTTCCTTAGTATACCAGAGTGAATAGTTCTAAATAGTTTTCACACTATTTAAAATCAATAAAAATTCTAAATTAACAAGGTGCGACAAGGCTTAAATGTAGACAGTTAAGAACTCTTGCTGAAAGCGCAAAAGTGGGACAAAAAATTGTTAGCTTATCTCACCCTGCTATACCACTTTGATGGATTAATCATTTTTTAAAATTCCTGTAGAAGAGCGCAGGAAAAGGAAGGGAAAGAGGATTGAGACGGGACGGGAAAGAGTGGAGAGCGCAGGAAGAGGGAGGGGCGGCGAGGGGTGAGTTTTGTGAGCTGGGGAGGAGGAAAGGAGAAAACCAAATTTGAATTAAATTATAATTAAAGAGTGGCTACCATGAGGTCAATTTATTTTGATCGTTATCATACGTAAGAGGGACTTGTGTCAAAGTCTTATGAAAAAATATTGTCCTTTTGATTTTTGAGAAAGACTTGGGAATCTATACGTTCCCAACTGTGTCCATGCAGGGCTGATGCTGCTGTGAAGTTCACAATCTTTAAATATTTACAACCCGAAACTTACATCCACTTGACGGAAGGGATTAATACATATATAATTCCGGAATTTTCGAGCGCCAAGAAAATTTGGTTGAAAATTTTAGGACGGGATGAGTAAAAATTTAACATGCGTACCGGCCACTGCATTTACCACGCAAAATTTTAATTAATTTTAATAAAAATATAACAACGAAATTTCTTAAAATCGTCGACGCAGACAAAGTCTCTTGGGGTTCACCTAGTAAACTTATATTTTACACCTATACACCGTTCGTGGGTTAGTTCATTTAACTAACTTACGTTAACTTATACTGTCTTAGACGATTTCTTTTAGGGTGAACAAACATATTAAATCATGTTTTAACCTCTGCGAAAAGCCTTCAAAGTTTCCAGAAATATAACGTATACGACACGTTCACCGAATCGAAATTTTGTCGACGAATTCTCCGTATTATTTTAAAAGTTGTCAAATTTGAATTTAATCGAGCAACAAATAAAAATGGAGCAGGAATCGAATGTATTTTTGGTCGGTAAATTAATACCTTATTTTGTCAAAGCGAGCCCATTTCGAACAAAGTGATGCGATTTATCCACTCTCTTATATGGGACTAAATGTTTAAGACTGTCATAAAGTGCGACTTGTGTGGCTCGCAAGTTGGAGTCAGCATGGTCCACGAGCGGGGTTTCAACAAGAGCCACGTCCCAGTCAGATACTACAGACATAACAGTGGAAACCATTTTGAGTGTCCATTTGGGCTACCATGGGCAAGAGACCGCTCCGTGGACACCGTTTTTAATCGATAAAAGAGATAGAGCCCGAAAACGAAGAAGGAATTGAAGAGTATACCAGAAGAAAACTTTGCAGCATGTTTCGTAAAAATTGTCCTACAAACACAAACTAAATTTTAAAAACGTTGGCACAATTGTAATGCAGTAGGGGGAGGCTACTTTCAAGGGAATGAAATGAATTGACAATAATAAATAAATAATTTTTGATTTACGAAAAATTTCACTGTATTTTTTGCCCATAGTAGTATAGTAATCCGCAATATTTTTGATCCTGAAGAAGTTTATTTATAAGCAGCCCAGTAAAAGTAGACTATTCGCAGGAACGGCTGCAACCGTGATGCGCAGCACTTCAGTTCAGTGTGGGACCTGACTTCAAAGATATTCTGATAGCCTCTTAATGTACGTTTAAAACTTGCTTTCATCTGGAAGTGAACAACGCAGAGTAGTAGAAATTTTGCCGATTCTTACTAAATATATATTTAGTAAATATTATTTACATATTGTAGGTACCTTTCATGGTACCTTTTTGTCAAATGTTATGACTTCAAACCAAGTCTACGCCAACTACTAAAAAATTAAACATGTAGGGCAAGGGCAACAGTGCGTATGAGTGATAAACTTTGAATTCAAGTCGCAGACCATAAAACCAATTGTTTTGCTATGCCTTTTTTTACACAAACATGCATCGTTTAAGGGGCTATCATAAAATGTCCGACCTAACGTCCATCCTAAGCTCCAAATTTGATTTTTAAAGCTTTAATAGCATCTGCGATTTGAATGTAATATGAACCATCGCGGTTGAGCCGGTTCGAATAGGTTCGGTATTCTAATATGTGTTACCAATCTAAATACCAAATTTTGAAGTTAATGTAAAAGAGGCTATACATCCCCAAGCTTCTTTCAATTTCAAGTCTAAGACTTAAAAAAGCTCTGCACTTCTTTAAAATGAATTCTAAATGGTTTTGTTATATTTTAAAACCGGTTAACACTAACTTGAAACTTCCTATTTCCCAAACTATAAAACAAATTTTGAATTTTAAAGCCAGAATGATTTCTGAGACTTGGCTACACACTACTTTTGAACCATTTCAGGGACTTTCCACTCTTCACATACACAGATCTACATATTTAAAACACTTTGGCTAGCGAATTTCCCAAGGATAAGTAGTCCGAAATATCGCCAACTGCCCTCACCATTCCCCAAATATCTAGCTTTGATATCTTTTCTCTTTTTCTCATCCGCTCAACTTTCCGCCAAGTTTTCGCTTCCCTTCTTTCTTCATCTTTATTTGTTTGTGTTTGTCGCATTTGTCACACAATCTGGGCAAACTTTTTGTGCGAGCAAAACTATTTTGCGCTTTTCGCTTTTCAACAGCTTCGATTTAGCCCGCCGCCTCTCGCTGCCTGCTGCTGCCAACGCTTAGGTAATTTGAGTCAAACTTTATGCGAAAGTTGCAAATTTGCACCGCAATTTGTGCAAACTTTCGAGCAGCTGGAGAATATCGATGCCGCATCACAGAAATCAATTTGCACTCGTCAAATAAATAAGGAGACGAGGAGCAGGCGTTGGGCGAAGTGTGGCCGAAAGTAAGTTGCATGACAATTATGCAAGGGACACGCCCCCATCCCCCCATTCGGCACCCCGCTTAATTTGCATTTGGCATTTGCATTCGGCATTTGCAAATTTTTGAAGTTTGCCACCACATTTCACAGTCCATTGGAATTTGTTGTTGTGGCACTTTGTTTGGGAATGAATAATCAAGAGGAAATTAATTCTCTGAAAAATAAAAGAATAACTCAACTTGAATTTCGTAGCCAGCGAAGAGGCAATTATTATTTCCGGCTGGCAAGGCAGAACTCAAATCATGTGTGCAAGTCCAGACATCAGCCCATCAGTCCATTGGCCCATATGCTAATGGCGCTGTTTGGCATCCAAGGAGGAGCCCTTTGTCAAGGCGGAAAAGAATGTGTCGAAGCTCTGCCTGTGATATGGCTAATGTTGTTGTTGTGGGTAAAATTCAATTTACTGCATGAGTCCATAAACACACGCACAGCAGCCGAAACAACAAGAGCATCAACAGCCAAGCGCGACTGCCTCACTGAAGCGTGTACGGGCAGCCCCAGCGTGTGTGTGTGTGTGTGTTGGCAGTTCTCTCAAGCATATAATCGACAAAACACACTAACACACAAACACACATCTGTACAACCCGGCCACATTGCGTATACGCAACCAGCACAAAAGCATCAGGCACCCAAAGCCAAACCGCTTAAAGCTAACGAAAATTGCCAGCGACAACATCATAAACTCAATATTCAATCCATTTGACTTTTTGCCCCTCGCACCACACCCTCTGCCCGGCCTCCAAGGCAAAGGGAAGGGTAGCAGGAAAAGTGGTATGATTTCTCTCTAGTTGAATACCCAGCAAACTCATTAGTCCCCAACCTGGGTATATATAAATTGATCAAATTATGCTGTATTTATAATTCAGGGTTGCCCACACATTGCTTATGGCGGTGCAAGCATTAATCAATTTTTTAAAGATTTGTAGAAAACATGTTTATTTGCGGCTTCTGTGTGTGTGTGTGTGTGGGTTTGGCCTGTTGTTTACAACAACAATTGTGCTGCAAGGGCAGCTCTGGGTAAAACCTATAGGGCGGAACTTATAACATTTATTACAAAAAGATAAATTATTGACTACTTTTTAGACGCTGATTTCTTAGCGGAGACAGACCCCCCCAAAAAAGAAATTTCCACGTTACTGGGTAGGGGAATAGATTTTGATAGTTCCACATTTGAATATTTTTTACCACCATTTAACTTCATTATCTTTATTATGCCGTACAACGCAATTAATTTGGGCAAAAATATGTAGCAGAAAAAAGAACCCTATGATGTATATATATTCTTGATCAGCATCAACAGCCGAGCCGATATAGCCATGTCCGTCTATCCATCCGTATGAACTAGCAGATCTCAGAAATTGTAGGAGATAGGGGTTTGATATTTATGGGACATGAAATTCTTACACTTGAAGGCAAATAAAGTTTATTTCCAATTGTTTCCACAGAATTGTCGACCGATCTCGTTTAGGGATAGCCGATACTCAGTTGCATTTTAGAGTTATTTGTAAGCCTGCTGCCTACATTCTCCGTCCATCCCATCCTAAAGAACCCAACGAAATTTTCTAGGCGCTCCGGAAAAATCCCGGTATTATATGCTAGTCCCTGCTGGTCAATTGGATGCTAAAAACATACTTCTTCCGCATGACCACATAGTGAATAATGGGTCTACCCGCTTACGGTGGCTGTGATCTTTTTTATTCAGTCTAACTAAAACTAAGTTGTGTGTGCTTATCACTACGTGTTTAGTGGCCCCGGCTGCCTCGTTTTGTGCTACACTAAACAAGTTCATTACTCTTCGTGGCATGCTAATGCTGATCCTGCTGTGTGCTCTTTTTGGTATGTGTAATTGGTCGGTGTAATTGGAATATGTACGTGGTCACTGCCTTGTATACTATACTACCCTCCTTTAGAGATAAATTTAGGTAAATTTATTTCGTTAATTTTTTTTTTTTTTTTTTTTTTTTTGAAATATTCCATTTATATTTTTTTTTTTACTTTGGGTTTATTTTTAACCTATCTTTGTGTACAACTATTGTTTTTTCTTGTCTGCTAATATATAATTATTTCTTTCGTCTATACCGATTACTTTATAAGGTCCTTTATAACTACTGTCTAACTTATGACCTGTTTCGTTTTTACTAATACTAAGTCTCCAATGTGTTGGGAATTATATTTATATTCTTATCAGTTAATTTTTGTTTTTCTTTAGCTCTATTTACTAACTCTTAGTTCTTTTAAGGGCTACTTGTAATCTATACTTAACTTCTCATCGTATGCCTCATGATTGTACAGAGGACTTATTGTAGAATTCTCTAAAAAGTCTATTTGGGTGGTTTTTTGGCAAAAATAAGTTCGAAAGGGCAAAGCCTGAACGTGTGGTGTTGTATTGTAGCAATAAGTGAAAAATTTTAACCAATCGTCCCAGTCATCTTTTCTAATGAAATATATGATCGTACATATTCATTGAATGTTCTATGAGTGGTTCGACTGCACCAAGTGTTTGATGATGGTGGGGTGTTGAGTTTGATGGTTTATTTTTAACAACTAGTTCGTGAAAATGCTGTTCTTATATTCTGTACCCTGTCCGTTATGGCGTCCTCATTGGTCCATAGATCAAAATAAAGTTGTCGAATATTGCTTGAGCTACTACTTTTGCGTGTTTGCTCTTTATTGGTATTGATTAGATATTTTGTCAAATCGCAAGGATTGTGACTGCGTATTCTTTCCGTTTTCTGATTTTGGTAGGGGTCCAATTGTGTCTATTTGGACTATGTCAAAGGCTTTGATAGGTGTTTCTGTATACTTGGTCTTATTGTGTATTGTGTTTTATTTTTATTACTTTTGCGCTTTCTTTATATGTTCTTTTATGTCTTAGTCATATTTTCCAACGATACTTCTGTTTTATTTTATTTGTTGTACGATTGATTCCTTGGTGGCCACCATTAATGGATCATCGTGATATTGTTTTATTATTTTTTCATTATTTTTCGATCTGATACATATTCGGTTTTTGGCGTTAACGCGATTTTTATGTCATTAAGGCATTTATTTCCCATATCTTTAAAATCTTCCCGGGTGTTATAATTTTGTCTCCTAAGGACAATTCAAATTAGTGATTCCTAGTTCCGGCTTCGTCGGCCTCGAAAATATTGACCTAAGTCGATTTTCTCGGAAGTAATCAAGTCTTCACATTAATTGCTACAAATTCTTTTTCCCTTTTTGAATAAAATATTCGGGGTTGAAAATGAGCTCGACTGTCGTTTTACCTCATATTTATATGCGCTTCATATACTTTGGGAACCTTAAGACTTTTTGGTCTTGTTTGCTAATGATTTTGGACTTATTCGCTCTTGAGCGAGTAGTCTTCTCATAATTTGACAAGCATTGCTTGTGAGATTTTTCAAATCGTTATTTCAATGCGGGATAGGCATCCGCGCATAATTTTCTTTTCCGGCAATGTACCCACCACGAAGTCATATTCTTCTGGTAAAGTCTCTACGTGTCAGTTTAGTGAAGGGTTCTTCATTGAGAACAAATATGTCAGGGGGCGGTGATCGGTTTTTACTAAAACTTACCGTATGGTATGGTCTAAAATCGTAACTGCCCATTACCCCGCCTCCTTGACCTTTTGATGGTTGGGTGGTTTCGATGGCTCTCCATAGTGTTGTGTGCCGTTCCTTTTAATTTTGTTTTTTGATGATCTGCCGTAGCCTGCGTATCTTTTTAGTGTTATCTAGTTGCAAAGCGTCTTGGAAGCTTTGTAGTTTTCTGCCTTACCGTCAAACTCGGGAATGAGTTTTGTGGCGGGTTTAAAATTCATGACTGTTTGGGCTTGTGTCGTACTCTACTTGTTCCATTAAAGTTTTTTCTTCCTCTACCTCTGATACGGGCGTGGCATAAATGTGGCTGGTTTGTTAAAGTGATTTGGTATAATTACCCTAGTAGGTGTTTTTCCGTGACTACTATTAATCTTTCTTTTAAACGTCTACAAATGTCAGTAGCTTGGCTGTTTCAATATTACCTAATCTTGGCTGACTTCTATAGACTATTTCTCTTACTCTGTTGAAACTATCTATTAATATAGACGTATGTTTATTTACTGTTGTGGGAAATAGATACATTTTTATTTAGACTTTATATGATTTGTCAAAGTTGTCTTTTATTTCTAAGATATTTTTCAAAACTACGGTCAGTCCATGCAACTTATCTGACTGTACGTTACCGAGTGATATGGCTCTTGCCATATATTTCTTTTGAGCTGTTTCTTTGTGTGGAGTAAATCTTTAGCGATAGGTGAAGTACCAATATTAATGTTATAATTAATAACATTATTTGGTTTATTCAAAATTGCTCTCAACTACTTCTACTTCTTCACTACGTTTGCTGACGCATTCTCTAACTTTGATTGTTTTTGCCCATTTTAGTGGCGAAAATATAAAAAATAAAAATTTGGAATATTGTGTCGAAAGTTAAATTCTCAAAGGATAGATTTTTGTCTTTATAAAAATGTTTGTGTCGGTTTTTACTAGTCTACCTGTGTTTTTTGGCTTAGGCTATTTGCCACTGGCGCCGCTATCGTTGCCGGGGTCCGGCATAGTTTTACAAATTGTTCTTACTTTCTTTTTTAATTTGTTATGCAATCAAATATTACAATTATTTAATTTATTTAATTCATAAAAGTTGGCGCCTCTGTTGCGCTGTTGGTCATCGGGTTGTTTTCGATCTTCTGTAACCGACATCAATGTGCGTTTCCTTCGCTGGTGCGGGGGCGGCTTTTATGCCTCCCGCACATTTAGATTTTCTCTCGTTCTTGTGGCCGGTGCTGGTCACGGCTTTTGTAGTTTCGATCTAGCGGTCGGTCCCGGTGCCTTGCTTGGCTACCGTTTCCTCCTCGCCGCTGCCCGTGGTCCGGCTGTGGTGTTGTTCTTTTGCTTCGTGTTGCTGCTGCGCCTGCTGCTGCTGTTGTTGTTCTTTTGGTTTGGCCGTTGGTTTTGCGTCTTGTTTAATCTTCGTTTTCTTTGTTGTCCCTTCTTTGTCTTGCCGCCTGTCCGGCTGGTGGTGGTTTTGAAACTGTGTGTTTCAAGTATCGTGCGTTTTTTTTTTCTGCGGCCCCTCGGTTCCTCTGTGTTCTCCTCGGGGGTCCGGGCTGGCGGATCGCTGTTGGTTTGATTATGTGTAATAATGTCGGTGTGTGCGGTCGGCAATCGCTGATCTTTATTTTATTTCAAGTCTTGGCTAAAACTTGTTGTGTTGTGCTTTCCTTTCGTGTTTTGGCTCCCGGCTTTTGTTGTGCTAACCTAAACAAGGGATTCGTTACTCTTACAGTGGCAATGCATCTTCCTGCTGTGTGCTCTTATTTGTTGTTAATGGTCAGGTGTATGAATATGTACAGTGGTCACTGCCTGATAGCACTCTTCAATTATAATTAAATTTGCTTACCACTTTTTCCCACCGTCCTTTCCATCTTCCACCGCTCTCCACTTTTTCCCCTCCCCACCATTCTTACATATGTATTTAGCACAGAGTTCCCCAACGATAGCCCCGGAAGCACGAACTTACTTGCCAATTATTACCGAATGCTTGCCGAAGTCAACCTTCACTGTGTGTTAGAGAGAGACACAGTCACGTTTTCGCGCTCTCTGCTTAGGGAACCCTGATTTAGCAGCCTCCATCTGTCTCAGAGTGCCATGGCATATTTGTAATACACACATACCTAATTTGTGTGAGTGTGGTCTCTCTCATGCTCACTCTCTCTCTCTCTCGCTCTTAGCAAAACAGCATACAAACTTTTTTTTGGCTTTTTGATCCACTTTGCTTACAAATTTTCCAAATTTTCTTTCTTAGTACGCGCCTGCATAACTAAACGAAAGTCTATGCCAAATCGTTGATCTGTTGGATAAGCAGTTTTGACTGTGGGCTGATAATATGTCAGTCAGTCGGGCCTACAGACCAGCAGGGACTAGCATAATTTTAAGTATCAGAGATCTGCAAGAGTGCTTGTTTTTTTGACTGCATCAGTACCCGCTTCAAATGCGTATTCAGTGTGACTGACACTCATAACTTTTCTGGTCTCTTCAATTATAACCTTTTCAGTCGAGTCAAACACTCACTCTTTCTGTTATTGGTATTTTTGTGACTGGGTGTCTGAGTGTGTGTGTCTGTCAAAGCGGTTGTTTCTGTATTGAGGGCCAACGTATGCCATAGTAAAAACAAAGACACACAAGTAACAAAAACAAAAACTAACAAGTAAAAACCAAGTCTGTCTTTCTTTTATTCCTCTCTCTCTCTTCTCTCTCCTCTCTACGTTGAAAAATTGCGTGTAGTTGTTGTTAACTTACGCGAGAGAGACAAATGAGAGAGAGATAGAAATAGAAAGAGCGTTTTTGGGGTTATTCCATGAACACTCGCTCTCTATTCATGCCAGTAAAAAATTTTAGCTGCACGAGCGACAGCGGGTGTTTCTGGCACTTATAGCCGAAGCGCAAATATGCCGTGAGTGTTTTAAACACTTGGTACATATTTTGCAGTGGTTGGAGATACTCAAGTGTCAAAAATATCAAGTACGAATGCGGTACACTTGTTGTGGCAGTGCACTCGTGCAGATCTCTGATAAGTATAGATAAGGCTGTGTAAAGCCAAGGGGGAGAAACCCATTTCCGGCTTAAAGCCTTTTTGCATGAGAAAAGAGCGACTTATGCCTTTTTTATGCGATCATTTATGTTTTCATTCCAGAGTAGCTTTTAATCCAGAATGATTCCCAACAGTTCGTTAACTATCGCAATCCATAGGAGCGCAGAGAGAACACCTCCTTGGAAAGTGCCACTGCCTACAAGCAATTGGTCGTTGAATCCAATCAGAGGCGTTGCCAAAACGATGGTGATGGCACTAGGACGGACATTATTAGGGGCATCCACTATGTCGAAAAGTGAAATTAGAGAGTAGTCTTTCACCAACTAAAGAGTAGTCAGACCAGAGAGGGTAGGGCTGGGATATAAAAAATAATTGAAAGTAGCGGTAACGGTACCAATTTCGGTTGTGAGTTTTAATCAGTTTACTTCGGTATACAGGTACGGTTTTGGTTTAATTCATTGAAAATGGATTTTGAGAAATCCAACTAGAAAGGATATTATCGGACAATTTTTGGACTAAAAACTAAATTTTTAAGTTAAGTAAAAGAAATAAATAGGAAAGTGCTTTGTCGATTTTCAAAAGATCTACCCAAAAGCAGAGCTATAATGTATTCATTACTTCCCGTATTTAATTACTTTTCATTACTTTAAACAACATTTTTTGAGTAATGAATGAAAAAACAATTCCTAATTACGATTCTTTAAAAATCGTAACTGTAACTTTGAATAATGATTATTCAGTGAATATTACAAAATTTAATTACTTTTACAATTACTTGAATAATTGTACCTGTAAAGTGTGATTATTGAGTAATTGTTGTTAAAATGTTGAATTATTATGTATTTGTGGGTGAAAACGATGATTTTTTACTAATCACGTTTGGAAAAAGCCAAATTTATTTGTTTGCGGGTAAAAGTAACAAAACCAAAACAAATAATAGCAATCATTTATTTTAATTATAGCCCTCTGTATTTTTTTTAAGACTGCAATAAATTTTTAAAACACAGAAGTGGAAAAACTTCTTCTTTTAGTTTAATATCGATTTAACAGATATTTTTTTAATCATTGTAGTAGTCAAATACACAGATTAAACAGTCCACAGGGAAATTAAAAATTAAATAAAATTATACAAATATAATAAAAATGGACATTGATTTTGATTCGGATGATTCGGCCCGAACTACGTTCAACAGCCAAGCTACTCGAAAAGGACTAAGCCATTAGCCAATGTAATTAACAACTCAAACGCCATGTCCTTTCCGATTTTTCTTTTGAAAAATTAGTTGTCACGAAGGCCAACATGAACTTCATAGATAATATAAATAAATTTGTTATTATTTTCAAACTAAAGTCTGTAATATAAACAATGAATGTGATAATTGTGCTTGAATAATTTCATTTGACACCTAAAAAATGATGAATAATTTAACTTTTCAAGCACAATTTCTAAATAATCACCCTATACAGTTACAATTATCTAAGTAATTGTAAAAGTAATTAAGTTTTGTAATATTCACAGGAAAATAAATTGGAAATAAGTAAATTTATTTCCGAGTAGGCATTTAAAGAATCAACTTTATGAATCTACATTTTCTTTTAAATTTCCCAAAAACTAACCATTTTCTTGAACTGGGTATAGTAAAAGTCCATCATGGCCTATTTTTAGTAATTCTTGCGTGATATATATTTTTTTTTGGCATTGATTTGCAGACACTGATTGTATTTGAGTGTGTATGTCTAACCGATTGATATGTTTTCAGTGTGTGTGTGTGTGCGTTTGGGCAAAAACCAGAGGCGACTGTCAATAGATCAACAAACTCGACAATCGACCAGCTCACTGCTGGAATGCCCAGACTGACTGACTGACTGACTGACAGAAGCGGGCTGCATGGGATTGCATTTTATGCAAATGTCAGACAATCAACTTTTTAGTTATGTCCGTCGCCTGACGCCTGACTCTGGATTTGCATTTTGGCCATTTGCTGTTTGACATTTGCATTGGCCAGCAGCGAGTTTCGTAATAAGCCCCCCATTACCCCTTTTGGCCTACTCCACCCCCGTGTGCAATCGTGTGCGGCGCCAATGATCCGATCCGTTCCATTTTAATAATGAGACACAACAATATTTGAAAAGCAAAATGCACCATTTATATTTTTTTTTTGCTCTCCTTTTGAGTTTAACTGACAGAAACATTTGAACGGCTGATGAAGTCAAAATTAATTAAATTGAAATTCTGATTTCCGACAAATGTGGTTTACACTCTCAAAAAAAAAACGTAGAGTTTCTACGAATTAGGGAAGAAATTTTGATGTCAGATTTTGGTTGGTTTTTAACCGTTGAAATCTGATTCGGTACTTCTTTAGCTGCTTCGAAATTTGATTTGACGAGGCAATTGAAAGCTAATTTGTGTTGTTGTTTTTTTGAGTGTAGATGCGTAGTATCTGTTTGTTAAAATAAAGCGTTTTAAAAGCCAAATTTTTTAAATATTTTATTGCTTATATCAAATTCGCATTCAAGCGGAAATCCCTCAACAGAGACACACACACACACTCACAGAAAAGGGAAAGAGAGACACTTGCACGTGCTGCTGTCGCTCGCTTGTTGGTTTTCTCATGTTTATGAATACATTTCGCTGAGGATGCCAACGTCGCCGCCGCCACCTTGAGAAGATGCCTTTAAGCGTTGCCAGAGAAATCAGCACGCAAAGTTATATTTTATTGATTCTAAACTGACTGTGATATATGCATGAACAGATGGCTGAATGGGAATGTATGGGGCGTATGGCGAATGCATAGCCGTCGCCTGGTCGAGTGAGTGGCTGGCTTCCAGGCTTTTCGGGCCTTGTCTCGTTGCGCTTGGCTGGGCAAAATACCATCATGATGCTGATGTTTAAGTGCGCACGTGACGCTGTCGAAGTGAGAGACAGAGACAGAGAGAGAGAGGGGGTTGCCGTACCAACGTACCAAGTGGAGCAATCAGTTTGCTTTTTCAAACCAACTTTTTTTTCGTTATGTTCGATGCACTGCGGTTGACTCCCCTTTTAAACTTTTAAGAGAAATCATGCAAAATAATTTTTGGATATTGGAAAAAAGTCCACCCTAAAGTCATATTTAATGTCCCAACTTAGTCAATGTTAACACAAAAATTTAAAAAACTTAATTTCTACATAATTTCAAAATTTAACCAAAATTTAACTATTTCCCTTTACCTTTACCCCCCTCTTTTGTCATGTTTAATGCCTAGGTACTCAAAATGTGCATGAGTAGAACTCGAAGCTTGTAGATTGGACCCCTGGCCATGTTGTAATGTCCTCGTCAGCCTCAGTGCCGTCGAATCGATTGACAGTTTAATAGTTTTCCCAGTCAATATTATGCTATTTCGTGCTCGTTGCAGCCACACAATTTGCCCTTGTTCTTCTTCTGCTTCAGTGTACCTCCAGTTTCTCACTGGCAACTCATTTGGGCTACGTTTGGAATTTGATTGCACATGTGAGGTGGGTTCCTGTTGTTGGTGTTGTTGTTGTCGGCAAAGCTCTATCCCCCCCATCTATCTCCATCTCTGTCTCTGGCATGACCCATGAAATATGCAGATTTCATGCTAGGAATATAATTTTTGGTGCATTAGTGCAGCGTCCTTTATTTTTTGGTAGGCGACAACGCTGCGTATGCGCGATATTCGAGTATAAAATGGGAGAAAAACGCCTACATATTCGAGGATTTTTTGTTTTGTTTGCGGTTTGGCGGGGATTAAAAGCTATGCGACCTAATGAGAGTGGAATTTGTGGGTGGGTTTAATGTTATCAGTTAGGCAAATGGTGATTTTATATGTTGCAAGCTCTTTAAGGGAGTTTGTGGTTAAATTTCGTGAGGACGGAAGGAAGGATAGAAAGAGTAAAGAAGGAAGGAAGGAAGGAGAAAAGAATCAGAATGGAAGAAGAAAAGAAGAAAAAATCTAATAAATAGACCAAGCGAACCGAAGAAGAAGAAGTAAGAGCGTTGCAGTCGAGGGGCCCGACTCCGAAACACCCTGTACAATTGAGACACACATACAAACACACACACATCGAAGGCGATCGAGGAAACAAGGTGAAAGGGCGATGGCAAGGAGTATTGTTAAGTCGCCACACTAGACATACGAAATGCCTTGAATACAGCAAAGTGGGGCTGCATTCTTCTATCAACTCATTTAGTCAGGTTTACCAGAAGTTACCTTAGCAATAGGATGGTAAAATACGATACAATTGCTTAGAGCTGGCAACATTTTTAAGAAAATACCAAATTAAATCGTTTTTTTAATTTTGTCTGTAATAAAAACTTAGGGCATTATCAAAATCAGTAAATTGTTCGATTATTGTAACAATATAAATTGAATTTATTTTCCTTTCAATGGTATTTACTCAAATTATAACACTTTATGTATCTGTCACATAAACTAACAAAGAACAGCACAAAATGCTTATCTTATCTTATCTGCAACCTAATAGCTGTCTGTATGAATATAAATCTTTCCGTAGTATAATAAAATTACTACGACAGCCATTGGTTCTATTAGTAAGTAAGAGCATATCGACGAAAATTGGTTTTAAAGATGCACTCCTGTCCGAGACGATGTTCCCAGTTTTGGTGAACATAAGTTCTCACATCGTGAAGAAAACTAGGATGCATAAATAATGCAACACGCAGTTGATTATTTTTTCGAATTCCTGTCCATTAAAGATTATATCAATTTGTTCTTAAAATCGTATTTAAATAACATATCCACTACTCCAGTGGGCAAACTGACTTGGGAGTGTGAGTCTATTCAAAAAGCTGCTGAACTTTCAAAATGACTTGTCTTCTGCTTGGCAAGATATATATATATCGAGACAGTAAACTAAGTATCAAAATCCGGGGTCCTCGACTATTCGCAAAGGTATATCGAAGCCTCGCAAACATAAAAAACGAAAGCAAGAGTTAAAGTCGGCTCTAACCGACTTCGATATACCCGTTACTCATGAAAAAACATGTTTAACAGTGTTGCTGCATTCCTTAGGGTAAACCTCTGAAAAGTATGCAACACTTTTTTAATTCGGCTATTTTTCACATTTTTGCTCATAACTTGAGAACCGCTCATCCGATCTTTATCATTCATTTTGCTAATTACTAACTATCTTTAGAAGGTACGAATTGTCTATTTTCAAAACTGTCGGAGATATAACGTTTTTTCCAAATTGCGGGGGCGGGAGGGGGCGTGGCCAAAATTTGAAACAAACTTGATCTGCGTGCAGATAAATAAAGCATTTGTCCCATACATGTCAAACCTCTATCTCTTACCATCTCTGAGATCTAGGTGTTCATACAGACAGACGGACATGGCTATATCGACTCGGCTGTTGATGCTGATCAAGAATATAATACTCGGGGACAGAGTGCGAAACAATGAAAGTGGTTTCGTGTCGGATCCGGGGAGGTCGGAATTCTGGCCAAAACTATTTCCACCGGGCGAACGGTGAAAGGACAGAACCGAAAAGTTGGGGTTATACGAGTTGGAAAATTGCCCAACGGTCGAAATCGGTTTTGCATGAAAATAACTATTTTCATCGAAGCGAAATCGGTTTGAAAGGACAGAGCAGGAAATAGTTGAATGTGATTTCGAAGTGGAAAGTTTGCCCACGGTCGGAAAATCCGGATTTGCAAGAAAACGTTTTTCACCGGGGCTTGAAACTCGGTTGGGGGAGTACGAATTTGTGTTTTTAAGCGGGGAGCGCCCGAGGGTGTGGTCCTGCTGGTTGAAGGTCAACGGTTTTTTTTTTCGGTGTGGAACGGGGGCCCGCGGGGGGGGGTGTGGGTGTGTGTGGGGGGGCGGTGGGTTATATGGTCGGAAATGATTCCTTCTGCCTGTTCATACATTTGCACGACTTTAGTATACCATTTTTACTCTACAAGTAATTGGTTTAAAAACGATCAAATGTGAGCGGAAGAGAATGGAATCCAAAGAAATTTTGTCGAAATGTAAAGTTAATTAGAAGAAGTTTGATTAAAATGGGAAAGAAATGAGATGAAATAGAGAAAGTACTAAAGACGAAGAAGAGGAGGAACAATGGATGAGAGACTACACCAATTTTTCTGAATATTAGAAACAAAGGCTGTTCCCTAAAGGGAAGAAGAAAAAATTCTTCAAGTTATAAAACCAGCCAAAGCAGTGAAATAAGATTTGGTTACAAGTAAACACTTCGTTTAAGCTCAAGCTTACAAATATGGATTTCAGGTTTTTTTTTAAATTTCCCTCCAACAGTTGTTGACACTTGCAAATTAATGATTTCTAACTTCCATAATTCCATAATAACTTCCACTTCAAGTTTTGAATTTTATAATTTTATCAATTACATTTTCCGCCCTCGCCCTCCCGAAAAAACTCGTACAAGTCTCGATGTCTATTTTTTTCTTGTTCCTGTTGCAGCGCATGTCTGCAAAATTTTCGCGCATATGACACACATACACACACACACTCACACACGCAAAAAGAAAAGCGAAAACCACTCGCGGGAAATGCACAATGTCCTTAATGAATGTTTCATGAACTTCCTGCCTAGCAGGTTGTGTTTAAATGCGAGTCGCCTCCAAAGTGCAGGCACTAACTTCATTTGTGCACGCGGCAGCCGCAGCTTCGCGAGGGGCGAAGAAAGCGATGCGTTTGCCGCGCGCGGGATATGCGTAATGCGACGCAGGTTTGTGTTGCGTCAAAACAAACGCAAAGCCCCGCACACAGTTGCCATTTCCGCACCCCGCCTCCCCGACTCCACACCCTTGCAATTTGTATGCATTGCAAGGCAGGAGATGACTTTGACTGCGATGCGTTTAGTTGAGCGGAAGTCGAGTGCTTTGGTAATTTGTAGCAAACTCTTCTCTAGACTCTGCTGCTGCTGCTGCTGCTGTTATTATTATTATTATTATTTTTTTTTGTAGTTTGTGGCGATGCATTTAAGTGGAGCAGGATATAGAGCACTAAATGAATGAATTAAGAAGAAAATCCAGGGATAAACATGAATGAATTTCAATGAGAATGATTCAATAATTCCCCCCAGGGAATGGCAAGAAATGAAGTGGTTGCGGGGAAGCTCTTGTAATTGAAGTGATTCAGCTAGAATGGAATGGGTAGTCAAGTTATTAAATTGGAACAATGCACTCGACTTTGTACTTAGCAATTATATTTGTACACTCAAAAAAATAAAAGAAGCAAAGAGAGAACGATTTGGTTTTAAAAAAACGCTCTTAATTTCATCCTGTTTCGGTCTAAAATTTTGTTAGAACTTCTTATATTGAGAACGAAACATTCTTAAATTGGAAATACCGTTAAAAATGTAAAAATAAACGTAAAAGTAGATGGTTGCTACTCTGGGTTGTGCTGGCCCTTATTCCTCATCCAAAATAAAACTTAGTTTTATTTTAAATATTCCTCCTACGCGTTTCAGTCGCATTCTTCGCCTTTATTAGGGAGCCTGCATTTATTTCTTAGCATTAATATACAAACAAACATTACTAACAATTTCATACATACATATATCACTTGTTCCCACCGGTTACTTCTGTTAATTTTGAGTTTTTCATATGTCGATCCATTGTATTTGTTCAAAGATATTTGAACAGTGCATTTAAGAGCGCCCGCCGAGGGCAAAAACTAGAACTAAAATATAAGAAACCCCACAAGAGGGACACATCGTAGTAAAATGCATTTTCAGCTTGGGGTAAACCAAAAATGTATAATAGAGAAAATACCAACACCTTTAGTTTCCCACCAAGGCGTTTTATTTAGTATTTCTTTGTTTTTGTCAAATGTTTGCTTGTCTTGTTATTTTCTCCCGCGATCGCGAGCCTAAAGTAGTTTATTTGGTCCACTTCGTCTTTATGATTTAACGCGCCCGTATGATCGAAGAGTTACCAGGTCGGTCCTGTTCCTTTTTTCATTTAGCACTTTAACATTATTAAAACAGCGAGTGCAGAGTATGGTGCGCTATTGCTGTGATTGTTTGTTGTTTTCGCATTTTTTATGCTCCGTTATCCTGGTCACAAGCGCTCGTTATGTCGTTCCAATGCATACGCCTTCGGAAATCTCTCCTTCCTTTCCTTTACTTGCTATTTCGTACACAATGTTCTGTTGTTGTTCTTTCGTTGTTTTGTCTTTTGTGTTCGTAAACAGTTTCCTTGTGCTTGCATAAGATTTGAATGTTGTTTCGGCACTATTTTTGCAATTGTCCGTTTTCGTTTTTGTCTCTGTTAGTCTTTCAATCAGCTGGTCCGGTTAACTATTTTTTCCAAGTATTGTTTTAAGGGTCTGTATGATGCGTCGCTTAAGGTGTATGCTTTGTTGATCATATAGCAGGGTACGCTTTCTGAGGCAGCTATCGGTCTTATAGGTGTATCTTGTTTGTTTTTCAGCAGTGCATGTCCTCCGGATCAGTACACAAAAAAAAAACGTCGAGATATTTCAATCTTTTAAGTCTTGGAGTAAGCCCGGCATGAGCTTGAAAATTCAATCACGACTTCCAGGATATTAAGCACAATTCAAGGTTTTTAGGATTGGCCCATTCCTATCCAACTTGTATCAGTCCAAATGTGTTCACTTCAGCGAGAGCGAAGAAATATAAGTAGCCTTTTAGACATGCTGCAAGAACAGATGGGTATGCAATGGGATACCGTTCCATTCGTGTTCAGTGCGAATGGCAGTGGGTTCGAATACCAGTTGAGCCCAAACAAATTTTATATTTCTTGGTTTTTTCAGAAGTCTTAAATAAACCAAAACTGGAGTGTTCTATGGCATGTGGTCTGGCGGAGGAAAGGAAGAAAGGTTATCTTTCCCGGGTATCAAATCAATATGTATTACATATCGAGCTCAAATTAATCTCGACAATGATTCAAATAATCCAGATTTGTGATTAAATTGTGCTTGAATTTTTTTGCTAATGTTTTCCACTTGAGACCTGTCCGTTAAACCAATTCTGAGATATCACTTTTCTAAAAAACACTATTTCCATTTTTTCGTTTTTGACGATTTTTGAAATTGTTTGAAAACTTAAGAAAATTTTTCTTGCAAAACCGCAAATCGCGTTTCGATGGGAGTGTCGAGATCTAATTTCTATTTTTTTCTGTTAACTGAAACGAAAAATGTTGAATTCTGATACCATTCGATTTAAAAAAGAAGGTCCCATAGGTACGATTCAAGATATATTATATTTTAGAATAAATCGAGATTGATATAGTAGTAAAATGGGTTGCAGTTAAGAATGTTTGGTTCTTATTTTTGAATCAAAGTTATGTATCCAAGCATTACACAGTGGTTGCTGCCATAGGCCAAAAATAAAAAAATTAATGTTAAAATTTTCAAACCGTAACTGCCTTAATTAACAGCTAATTAGTCAACCTTCACAGTGGCATACTTATTTTGCTTTGATTATAACGGTGCTTTCTTAAAATACCATCGAAAGTGTGACCTTTTATTCATCTGTCTTGTACAGTGCACGCCGCTCGCTGCCACATGCTAATTTTGTTAAATTAAATTTTTGCATATAAGCTATATTAAGTCAAGTTGTGTAAAATGGATATTGTTCACTAAGGTATTGACTTAACTTCTACAATTCAACTTAAAGAAAGTTCGTGTTTAATTTTGTGTAAATCGCTGTTTTAGATTAGTATATTTTTGTGTTTGTTTTTGGTTCGAGTGCCAAATGTTTAGTTAAAGTTTTAAGCGTGTCGCCCTCCTCAGCCCACACAATCCTTTATGGCATATTGATTCTTAATACTTTAAGATTTTAAGAAAGTAAAGTGTTCTTGCTACCATCCGCTCACGCGCGTGTACTAATTTGTAACGTAATGCATGTTTTTTTCTCAATTTTGTATTTGCGTGACGGACAACGGCGTTGCCAGGGGGGTGGCGACTCACGGAGGTAGTGATGGGGGGTCAGTCGATAGTTGCGCACCCCTACATCATAGATGAAGGGCCCTGAAAGCCGCCCTTACATAACCAGCTTTATGTTTTTTGCTTTATGTTTTCTTTTTTTGATTTTTTAGTTTTTAATTTATTCATTTTCTAGGCACAACTTATCAATGCGAATTATTTCGATTACATGTTTTTGAGATTTGGTGTCTAGAAAGCGGTTTACTTCCCACAAAGTACAGAAAATCCTCGATGCCATAGTGAAAGACCTTAAACATGAGGGTTACAAACCAAATCTGGAGGAGTTGCAAATACATTTGGAATACATTTGTAAAAAATTAGAGCTGTTTTGGAAAAACTGCCGGCGCAACAGATCGAGACTTTTGAATAATCATTATGATTGGCTTGTTTGCAAAGAAACCATTTCTATAAAATATGAAGGGCATCTAAGAGTGTCCAATTCGAGTTATTTATATACCAAGTTTCAGACCCCCAACTCTATTAGAAGTATTTTTGGCCGCACTCTCCATATAAGCGCAACCACTGTTGACAGCTATGACCTATAGTATCCACATTTTTACTGAAGTTTCCCAGGTTATGTTCGAAAATTTCCAAAGTTTTGTTGCAATAAATTTAAAAACAAAAGTTTTTCATATAAAACTGAATATCAGACCGATTGTTCATATGGCAGCTATGTGATATAGTTGTCCGATCTGGCTGATTTTTACCAATTATTTTATGATAAATATAAAAAAATTTGCGCCAAGTTTCAAGTCCCTACCTCAAGTAGAAGTATTTTTGGCCGCTCTCCCCATACAAGCCGGACCACTGTGCATTATTCGTTCTTTGACTAAGGATTTAAATTACTAAATTTAGTCCAGATAATGCTTATTTTGTGCTCTAAAAGTTATTTAAAACAAGTGAGAAAGTCGGTCAAGCCCGACTCTGTCATAGTCTGTACCAAGAGTAGGAGCTCTCTCTCTCTCTCTCCCACTCTCTTTCACTCACACGTTGTTGAATCAAATGCGGTGTTGGTTGTGAGTGCGTGGGAGGTGGTGGGGGAGGGGGGGATTTATTTTTTGGTCATAACTTGAGAACCGCTCATCCGATCTTTATCATTTCTTCGGCAAATCGATACATATTACGAATAACTACTATCTCTAGAACTGTCTACAAAACTGCGGGATATATGACGTTTTCTCCAAATCGCGGGGGCGGGAGGGAGCGTGGCCAAAATGGAAAATAAACTATCTATTACCATCTTTGAGATCTGTTTGTTCATACGGGCAGACGGACGGACGGATAGACGGAAATGGCTATATCGACTCGGCTGTTGATGCTGATCAAGAATATATATACTTTATGGGGTCGGAAATGATTCCTTCTCCCTGTTGCATACTTTTGCACAAACTTAATATACTCCATGTACCCTTGGTACAGAGTATAAAAATCCCGAGTCATGAAATCAAAAATTTGGAGGATTTTTAAAACATTTTTGAATCGACAAGTTTCGTACTTAAATCAAGAATTTTCGGGCATTTGAAGATTTGTTTCAGTTGAAACTGAAAATTTTTCTCTCAGTGTATGTTAAATATACTATCATAGTTGATTCAAATCGGCTGAGAGATAATGTTACAAAGAGATATTATGTGAGAACAACATATTTGTGCAGTCTGGAACTCTTGCTGGAAAACCCAAACTCAATCGTTGTCATTCTTTACTGCTTTTATCAAATCCTATTTAGTTTTGTTAAAACTGAGTAACTAAATTTTATGGCTGACTTGGAAATTAAGGTACAAAAGATAGATTTTTACAAGAAAAACTATTTTTTTGGCTTAATGCTAGCAAACTGAAATTCATTCATCATCATTTCTTAATGCTTTAGGCTCATTCTCACAAGTTTCATCAATATTGGACTTCTTTATCGTATAGCTGCAGTGGACGTTTAGGTTAGTATTCAAGCTGGCAAGCCCAAAACTCTAACATTGTCATTCAGAAATGATTCTAAATAATTTCTTTGAGTTTCACACGAATAATAAAGACTTCAACACTAACCTAAGTCGTCACTCCCCAGAATTTTAGCTCTTTAAGATCTACTCCCAAAACTCCATTTATTGTTTCACGGTCATCTTTAAGTGTATTTCATGTTGTAATATTGTAGCACTCTGTTGTTTTTTGTATTCGGTTTGGTTTTGGTTTTAGTTGCATTTCCTTCAGGGTTTTTGTTGCCTTTGTTTTCGGCTTCATTACATTGAAGTTTGTTTTGCCCAGGCCATTTCCCCTCAGTTGGGTGGTTTTATTGTCTAAATGTTGTTGTGCTGTTTTTTGGTGAGGTTCCTTTTTGCCTTTGCTTGTGTGTGGAAATTAAGCTTTGAAAAATGACTCACACAATGCAACTGCACACACACATACACACACACTCGCACTCGCGTACACATAAGTATTTAGAAAATTACTTTCATTTGTGAGCTTCGTTTTGCTCGTTATTGTTGAAATGGTCCTGGCAATGGACCGATTTTCCCCGGCTGCTCTTCTTGCTCTTGTGTCTGGGTTTTTCTTTATTTTATTTATTTTTTTGTATGTGGCTTTCGGGAAGAGCATTTTCATTTATATTTAGTACCCTTCCCTCCTCGCCTGCTCGGACAGTTGTTGCATTTGTAAATTACAAAAATGAAATTAAGTTCACACTTTGTCATGTGGGGACATTTACGGTTTTTAATTGTTTCGCGTTGAACAAGCGAGGGGACAAATGATGCTGGCTGCTTCTTGGCCTCGCAGTGAGTAACGAATTAGGCGAACGTGCTTAAGGGGCTCTCACACTTCAGCCTTAAAGCCGAATCAATGCAACCGCAAGCCCATTGGCAGCGTATGCCACAGTTGCCAGTTCCGGTTCCTTGTTGCTGCTTAACATAAATTGAAACAGTGGCCAGACCTTGTTCCCCCTGCCCCATCATCATCATCATCATCATCCGCCTCATCCCCAATGAAGCTCGTCGATAACTGGATTTGCCACAAACAAATCGTCTACTTCGCTCCGCCCCTTCCGGGGGCCCTAACTTATGACACTGGTGCGTGTGTTTTTCGGCAACTTCATTATCGATTGCTGATCCCAGGGATTAGAGCAACAGCAGCAAGACAATGGGACAACCCGGACCTACTGTTTCGCTTCCGTTGCGGCGCACAAATTTGTCCACAAATTAACACAAAGCGTGTGTCGCCCTCTCCGCCTGAAAATGAATAGTTCCATGGAGCACCTAAATTGTCCCAGTTAGCATTTACGCTTCTCCCCCCCCCACTCCATCTCCACACGCTGTGAGCTGACCATTTTGGTAGGCATACGCACATTTGCTGGTAACATTTATCGCCGGATTTCCACTGTCATGCCGAAATGTTCAACACGCATACACTGAAAGAAACGGCAGCTCAAACTATCAAGCCACGGTCGCCATGTCACACATATTCCTCAGTCCTGGCATCCTTCGACGGATTTGTTTTTCCAAACCTGAAGAAATTTGTTTCGTATCGAGTTTGCCCAATTTGTTCTCAGTGTATTGAGCAGTGATGGTCGGGGTAGCTGCCTTGTTTTGCGGCTCGTCGTTTTGTCTCGTATGTTGAATAGAAATAAATTTGCGACTTAAGTCCTTGCGCGCATTAATTCGGCCTAATGTCGTGTAGTCGCATCCCGTGCCCCAAGTCCAGGGCCCCTGTGCCGCCCAGTTGCTTACGCTGCTTTCGGACTAACATTTTATTTATGGCCAACACACACACACGCTCACATGCACACATGGTCAGCGAGAGGGTCCTTTTGTCGTTGTGACCGCTAAGCGTTAGAAAGGGAGAGCGAGGGAGAAAGCCAACAAATCTCTGCCACCAATACCAATGCATTGTCCTGGCCCTGGTTAACAAAAGCCGATTTATGGATTGCAAGAGTGTGTGTGTCGGCCATTTGAATGCGTGTCGTGCGTGTGTTGTGGCTATTAAATTATTTGTAAACAATTTTTGATATCTGATTTTATGCACACACACACACACACACATACACACACTCACGCACGGAGAGAGAAAGGTTCTGCTGTCATAACTTTGAAGCATTTGGACCCAAAAATGTGCTACACATTTTTTTATGGTAATTCAAAGTCGTTTGCCTGGCACAAAGAAACAAGCCCGAGCTCAGCATGGCAGCAAATTATAGCTGAAGCACACTAAGACCCACGACCTCGTATCGTCTTACCACAAGTAATTCATTCGGGGGGTTTTTTTACATCCTTTGAGTTTGTATCTATTTTATTTTTTAAACTTTCTGGGAATTTGATGACAATACAAGATGAACCAATTGAACATGAATTTTCTAAAAATCGACTGGGAAGGACGAAAGGACATTGGCTCTTGCTGAAAAAGCTTTGCACCGTCTTAAGAGGATGTTGTTCATGACGCTTGTCAATGATATTTGGGATTAGGGATACATTAAAAGTTCCGCGAATATTATTTCTTGTTTTTTCTGCCTTCTTCAAGCAATCTTTTTATTTTGCTCCTTCTTTTCTTTCACCTTGCCTCTTTCTCTTTCATTCCTTTCTCCTTTCTTTTTTCATTCTTCCTCCTCCTTTACTTCTTTCTTTTCGTTCAGTTTCCATCCTCCTAATTAACTTCTTCCTTCCTTCTTCTTTGTTCTTTCTTTCCTCCTTTCTTTCTTAATACTTCCTTCCTCTTTAGTCCTTCCTTCTTCCATCCTGGTCTTTTCTTTCTCATTATTCCCTCCATCCTTCCTTCCTCTATCCTTTCTCCTTCGTACTTACTTCCTACATCCATCCTCCTCCATTCCTCATTCGTTCTTCACTCATTTTTTCTTCTATCCACCATTCTATCCTCTCTTCCTTCCTCCCTTCTTCCTTCTCTCGTTCGCACCTTCCATTTTTCTTTCTTTCTCCTTCCATTCTCCGTTCTTTCAGCTTCCTTTCTCCTTTCTTGTTTCATCCTTCCTTCCATCTCCTTCCTTCCTTCCTCCTTCCTTCCTCCTTCCTTCCTCCTTCCTTCCTCCTTCCTCCTTCCTTCCTCCTTCCTTCCTCCTTCCTTCCTCCTTCCTTCCTTCCTCCTCCTTCCTTCCTCCTTCCTTCCTCCTTCCTTCCTCCTTCCTTCCTTCCTTCCTCCTTCCTTCCTCTTTCCTTCCTCCTTCCTTCCTCCTTCCTTCCTCCTTCCTTCCTCCTTCCTTCCTTCCTTCCTCCTTCCTTCCTCCTTCCTTCCTCCCTTCCTTCCTTCCTTCCTCCTTCCTTCCTCCTTCCTTCCTCCTTCCTTCCTCCTTCCTTCCTCCTTCCTTCCTCCTTCCTTCCTCCTTCCTTCCTCCTTCCTCCTTCCTTCCTCCTTCCTTCCTCCTTCCTTCCTTCCTTCCTCCTTCCTCGTCATTTCTTCCAACCCTTATCCTTTCCATCCGTTTTGTCTCCTGCCTTCCCTCCTCTATTCTACAAATCTTTACCATCAATTAAGTTTTGTCTCCTCGTTCCCCCCAACCCCCCCCCCCCTCCCCTTCATGACCACCCTTGTTTTGGTCATCTCTATATTGTTTCATACCCAACTTCCACTTGAGGCAAATTTGTGGCCTAACCACAACTAACAATATGAATGAAAATGTCTCTCAATTCGAGTCGTAATTTGTAAAAGACCGAATAAACCGCAGACAAATTGAATGCTTTCTGGCTCCCGGCTCCTGGCAACTCTGGCAACTATAATTTTTGTGCGAATGATGAACGAGCTGCCTACCCACTTTTCCAAATCATAATTTATGACTTTTTGACAAATTATCGGTTGAAGTAAAACGCATAAATAAATTTTTGAGAACGGCAATAAGCGCAAATTTCAATAAATTAATCATTCGCCAGAACTTGGACGGGGCCAATAAGCGGTTTACTCTCTTTCCCGTCTTATTGTTGGCCATTTTTGGGGCCAGCAACAGGCTGCAAATGAAAGCCAAGGCCCTTTCCGAATTCGTTCTCTAAAATCAAATATTTACACACAGCCCTGGGGGCTGGGGAGAGGGAGTGGGAGTGGGAGAGAATCCTTGTCGAGTCATGTAGCAACAGCTGTTGTAGGCCATGTTTGAATATTTCAACAGTAAAACAGGACGACGGGGGTGGTGGAGAGGAGGAGGCGCAATTATGGGTCAGTGGAAGTTTTCAAATATCCCACGCATTTCCCATTGACTTGGTCACACTGTGTCAACTCACTGAACCGCGGAGCTGTGCAATTAAATTTCCTTCCCTGGCAACGCGAATCAGATGTGTCCTTATCAATTTCCGTTCCATTTGACATTAAGGAAATTGGCAGCGGCTTCTTCTTTTATGTTTGGTACACTAATTATTCGCCGTTTTATGGCGTCTCCTCGAGATTGTTTATGACTTCAAGTCGAGGACTGCGATAGATAAAAGTTTCGAAATTAAATTTCTGGTCAATATGCAAGCCAACAATTGCAAGTAGACAAAACCACATCTCTCTCTCAGTGTGTGTGTGTGTGTGTCTGCGGGAAGAAAAGTCAAACCGAGCAAAAGAAGGCGAACAACGAACAACAACTGCAAAAAAGAGGTCCATATATTATGTCAGAGGCGTCAGATAAGCAACCAGACAGCCACAACGAGGGGGCGAGAGGAAGTCCCACTCGAGAAGTGAACAAAAAAGCGCAGTGCAAATGTAAATCTGCTGCAAAATTGGTTTCTTCCAAAATGCGATTACAAGTTGATGAGCCAGCCAAAGCTGGCCGCAGAACAAAAAAAATAAACCGTGGCAAATACGTAAAAAGGAAACGACAGAAAAAGTGCTGCGGTTTTGCTGAATCGCAAATCGAATACCCTACCAAAAGGTACAATTCATACATGAATAGGAAAGACACAATATGAAAGGGGAAAACAGGGAAAAATTAAGTTAAGGAAGAATAAAGAAAAAAGGAACGAAGGGAGTAGGCAGGAAGAAAGAAAAGAGAAGGTAGGACTAATGAAGGAAGAAGAAAGAAGTAAAAAATAAGTAAAGAGGGAAGAAAGAAGTAAGGTGGAAAGAAGGAGTATGGAAGGAAGGATGGAGAAAGAAAGGAGGAAGGAATAAAAGAGGAGAAGAAAGAAAGAAGGAACATATGTATGTATGCATCATCTCCGGCTTTGTTTTCCTTGTCTTTATGTGTGCCGCTTTGTAAACTATTTAACATATCTCTTCAACAGGGAGATTTCCCAAGTCTTTGGAAGGAATCCTTTATTATCCCTATCCAAAAAAAAGGGACCAAAGTCAATCATTTCGAACTACAGGTGTGTATCGAAACTATCGGGTATTCCTAAGCTTCTTGAAAAGATCCTGACTCCCCAACTACAACATTATTGTCGTTCGGTAATATCTGCATATATCTCAACATGGTTTCATGAAGAATCGGTCCATCTCTACGAATCTACTGGAATTTACTACTCTTGTAAACAATGGGCAACCAACTGATGTAGTTTATACTGATTTCGGTAAGGCTTTTGTCTCAGTCAATCACGAGCTCTTAGTACATAAATTGAGTCTGCTCGGCTTCCCTCCAATCCTCCTCAACTGGATAAAGTCTTTCTTAAGTGATCGATCTCAACGAGTTCGTTTCAAATCAGTACTATCCAGCTCCATCTGGGGTCCCCCAAGGTAGTCATTTAGGCCCCTTACTATTTAACCTTTTCATTAATGAAATCCCATTCGCAGGCACTAATGTATGCCGATGACCTCAAACTTTGTTTGATCTGATTTAAACTCTCTTCTCACCCGGTGCTCGGTTAATACCCTTCCTCTTAACATCAGCAAGTGTAAATGTATGACTTTTAGTCGTAATCAACCATATGAGTTTGATTATATGATTGATTCCATCCCTTTAAAACGTATCCATAAAGTTGATGATTTGGGTATATAATTTGTTCCCAAGTTATGTTTCAAAAGTCACATATCAGTCATCGCAAACAAGGCAATAGGAGTTCTCGGATATGTTAAACGATGGTCGAAGGAATTTAATGTCCTCTACGTCACTAAGCAACTCTATGTCTCACTGGTGAGAGCAATACTTGAAGATGGGTCGAGGGTGTGCTCTCAAAAATATCAAGATCAACAGGAATCGGTTCAAAAACAGTTCTGAATTTTTGCTCTTCGAGGCTTAAACTGGGATTACCCCATTCATCTGCCTCCTTATGAGGACAGATAGCGCCTAATCAACCAGCCTTCTCTTAAAAACCGCCGAACTTGCCATTGTGTCCTTTTTATTCATAAGCTCCTGTCAGGAGATATCGACTCCATCGCTTTGTTATCTAATATAAGTCTTGCAGTCTTATCCTTTTATCCTATTTATCTACAGCCTTGCCTAACAAACTACGCTCATCAAAAACCCTTCCGAAGCCTTTGTTTTAACTATAACTTGCATTACCATATTTTTTCATCTCAATTCTCCTTGTTTGTAAAAAAAAATTTATTGTCGTTCCTAAGTAGGCCGTCTTAAAGTTAGACAGAACATTGTTAAACTATAAATAAACTATAAATAATTTTAAAATTGTCCTGGGGTGGACCTCGTTTAGGGGCAGGTTTCTCATCTTCGCCTCCATTCACCTACTCAGCCGCCAGATGCGGTGGGTCGTGTTTGCCACGACGTGGACGCCAGGTATTGCGCTTTTTATGACTGCGTTCGCGTTCGACAACTACCTCACGGGCCAGTCGACAACGCCTACCGTGACAAGAAGACACGACGGCCCGCCAGGGCTATCGAACCTCGCGTGGCAATGACGTTTCGATCCGTCGGGCTCCTAGAACTTCCCAGTACTCCACATATCCCGCGCTATAACGTCTTCTTCTTCTGTGACTTGAGCTTGGACTGCAGCTCCTTCTCCCTGTCCAGCTTGGAAAGCATTTTCTTGCCGTGCGCGGTCTGAGAGAATTGCTGCACCTTCTTATTGAGACTCTTCTCACGGATAGCCTGGATCTTGTTCTGTGATATCGTTCTGGTGGTAAGCTCTCGCTCTTCTTACTCCCGTTCGAGGAAAGAAAGAATGCAGAAAGGCAAACGGAAGGAAGCAGGAAAGAAGGAAGAAGTTGGGAAGAAGAAAGAAAGAAGAATTGAAAAAGGAAGGAAGAATTTGCACTAAAAAAGGAAGTTCTTCGAACTGTGCTCCGTTTAGTATACATAACCAAGTCTGTAGCCCTTTTTGACAATTCTCGTAGATTTCAAAGGCGAAAACAAATGCACATTTTTGTCTAGATCTCTTAATTTCCTCTAGAATTGAAGTGCAGTATCGTTTCAAGGTCTTAAGTGATAAGATAACGTTTATTTGATTAGAAATCCAAACAAAAGAACTGTCCAGACAAATGATCAAAATAGTGGCGCCATCTATTGCTCAGTTTGCGAAAGTGAAATTGTTGCTTTGTATTCAACGTTATATGTGTAATCCTTGGCCGAGTTGAAGTTAGCTTGTGTGTGCCATGTTGCTTTAAGTTATGAGCAAACGTAAAGTCTTCGCTCTTAACTAGAAAAATGTTGCAACTTGATTATCGCCCGGGCTTAAAACTAAAAAAAAAACAAATTCAATTAACATGCACAAATTTGAAGCCGCATTTGAACGGGTTGTTCTACAGGATCCGGATCCGGCTCTCCGGCAGGCTTAACTTTCAATTCATTAGGCCACATAGACAGACGGACAGCAAGGACGATGTGACAAGTTTTCGCCAGGACCAAAACAAAAGCTGAATACAATCGGCTGTAAACAAAAGCCAAAAACTGACACACGAGATGGAGAGAGAGAGATAGACAAATTAGTTAGCTGCTTCTTTTTGGGAGTTGCAAAAGTTGCCAAGTGCGCTCCCCCCGTCCCCCCGTCCCCCCGTACACCCGTCCGCCCTGCCCATCACCTCTCAGCTTGTGGGCATTGTTTAAAGTTTAGTGCAAATGTGAAATAGAATTGGACAAGCCGAGCGCCACTTGGCTAGAAAAACTTTTGCCTTGCACTTTTTTCCCTCTCGTTTTTGTTGTTGTCCCTGTTGTTCTTTGTGAGTTACTCTTTTGCTTTGATATTGTTATTGTTTGCAACAAAACAGGGCACTTTGGCAATGCGCGAATTAGCCAAATAATAAATAAGTGCACGACAAAAGTGGCAAAAGAATTTTTTGAACAACAATGAAATTACTTGGAGAAGCTTCGGTGCTTGCCCCCTTTTTTTGACCAACTTTTCGCATTCACTTTTCCAAACCGCAAGGACAAACTTTGCCCCCATGTGAGTGTGTGTGTGTGTGTGTGCTTGACAAGTTGATGATTCTCAAATTTCATTTCTCTCTCTCTTTTTTTCTGTTGTCGCCTGAAAACTTTTGCTTATTGAACAAGTCCAAACAACTTCTGACCTTCTTTCTACCTTCACTACTGCATTGCCAATTAAACTAGAAATGGCCAAGAAAATGGCCACATCAGCTGACCAGAAATGTGAAATCCTAATTAGGTAGACTTTTGATAAGAAGTTTTATGATTCTTAGGTTGCATTTTCACAACAGACTAAGCTAATAAGTATGCTTATGCTGCTGTGTGTACAACAGCGCTCTGCTGCAGCGACATCGACACACCGACAGTAAACAAGCTTATTCTGCTCTCTTTTGCAGCAACAAATAAGTGCTAAATGAGCGCACATACACGCAACGCCAAAATGAGCATGTGTGTTTTGCCAGCCCCTGGCTTACACTTTGCCGCAGAGCACTTTTGTACGCACAAAAGGGTGTCTCTCACTGTTCATTTCGGGTGAGGTTAGGTTGGCGGAGCTGGTTACGTAACCTCATTCACCTCATTCAGATCCTTCGCCATCCCATCAAATGGCATTTCCTGGGCCAAAGATAAATACTTTGCCCAATGCGTACAACGCCTTCAATTATTAATTATTATCGCCGCAAAGCCAAATGTGAAAGCTTCAATTAAAACTTACGCACACACCACACAAGCCGGATACCTGAGCGGGCACCCCCCACCCCACCCCTCATCCCCTTTCCGCCCACGCAGTGACCTGCCGTGTGTAATCAGTTTTTACTTTATTGAATTGGTCGTTTCGTGGCCCAGATTTCACTCCTTGTCTGGGGCTTTTCTTTTTTTGTTTGCAATGTTTTTTAATGATTTATACAAGGATTAATTTATACTCACTAATGGATTTCACTTGGCCAGCCAGCGCATTCAATGTTATCAATTACGGAGGAGTCGCCAGCAGCCTGAAAATTAAAATATTGCACAACCGAATTAATGATGGACCTTAATATGAAATTTTCCTTAACTAGTTGGAAGTTCCGAACTAATTTGCACAGCTTCTGCGTTTGGCTGTCAATAAAATAAATGAGCGCCGCCATTAGCAGCGGAAAATGATGAGAGCACTTGAAAGTGTTTCAGGGCAAACACTGGGACCCACCCACCCCACCCCCACCCCAAGCACACACATCAGCAAAAGCAGAGACTAGGCAAGGAGTGGACAAAAAAAAAAAAAAAAGGACCATGCATTGGCAGCCGCAGACCAAGTATGAAGTGAACTGGAACCGCACACTGGGACAAAGTTTGAGAATAATAATTATGATTTCTAGCCTTGGCTACTTTAGGTTTGACCAGATCTGTATGTATAGAGAGATACTCGACTTGGCCCATTGATTTGAATGTGCTCTTTAATTTAAGCTTTAACTTTTTTCTGCACAATAACCAAGGGCTCATGAAGAAATTAGTCCCGTAAGCCCCCGAAAACTCGGAAATATTATTCCTCTATGGAACTCCAACAATTTAGACAAATTTGTGGGTTATATTAAATATATGTTAGCGACAGCTATTGTGGAGAAAAAAAGGTAATAGAATTCTGGTGATAAAGGCCTGATTCCAGATGACATAAAGTTTTATTTCGGCACAATACTTCATTTAAATAAGACTGCTTTGCAATAGCATTCAGATTTCAAAAGTGTTTCTATTCATGTGAACTCCAACATAAAAATTAATTTTTATGTCATCTGGAAAAAGGCCTTGAAGCGTAAATTTAACCCTAAACAAGAGCGTAAGTTAAAGTCGGCTCTAACCGACTTCGATATACCCGTTACTCATGAAAAAACATGTTTAACAGTGTTCCTGCGTTCCTTAGGGTAACCATCAGAAAAGTATGCAACATTTTTTTAGGGTGGGTAGCGGGGGGGCTTGGTTCACTTCTTTGCTCATAACTTGAGAACCGTTCATCCGATCTTCATCATTTCTTCGGCAAATCGATTCATTTTGCTAATTACTAACTATCTCTAGAAGGTACAAATCGTCTTTCTTTAAAAATGTAGGATATATAACGTTTTTTCAAAATTGCGGGGCCCCTCCCGCCCGCGTGGCCAAAATTTGAAACAAACTTGATCTGCGTGCAGAAAAAAGAAGCATTTGTCCCATACATGTCAAACCTCTATCTCTTACCATCTCTGAGATCTAGGTGTTCATACAGACATACGGACAGACGGACATGGCTATATCGACTCGGCTGTTGATGCTGATCAAGAATATATTTACTTTATATGGTCGGAAATTATTCCTTCTGCCTGTTACATACATTTGCACGACTTTAGTGTACCCTTTTTACTCTACGAGTAACGTATAAAAAGGTATAAAAAGGTGCACATCTGTTAGTGGTAGTAGGTTATGTGATGCTTTGCGTGCTTTCAAAATTCCAATAAAGATTATTTGGTCACACTCAAGTGTTTCTGCATATTATTTAGTAGCTCAGTCTCGACCAGAAAAAATTGTCACTAGCTGTTGTTCAGCTTATTTAATAAATCAAAATAAGCCATTAATTAAATTTATGATAAATACCGGCTTTGAGAAGAAAAGTTTTTTTTCCAAATTTTTAGACATTCGAGAATATGTTTACTAAGCTATGCCTAACTCAGAGGCACTTGTTTGCATTCGACTAAATGTTATATATCCCATATACTTGAAACGGGACCCAGAATTATAGAGGAATCTAATTTTAAAACGCAATGGTAATGGTGTTCCCCCCTGTCATATTAGCTCGTCTAACCAAAAGAACCTGCTCAGCGAGCTCCAATTGGGGGGTGTTCTGTGCTGTGCACTGTTTTGTAACAAATTTTCGCCTACGGCGCTAAAATTAAATTAAATTTTTTATATTAAGCAATGAAAATTTGATACAAAAAATCGTGTGATTTTTGTACGCAGCAAATAATGCCAAAAAAAGGGAATAACACCCCAAATTTTATAAAAAACTGTTTTTTTATACCCTTGGAGAGGGTATATTAAAATTGTCCGGATGTTTGTAACGCATAGAAGGAAGCATCTCCGACCACATAAAGTATATATATTCTTGATCAGCATGCCGAGCTGAGTTGATATAGCCATGTCCGTCTGTCCGTCCGTCTGTTTCTATGCTATCTCCTCCGTCAGTTTTAAAGCTATAGTAACCAAACTTTGCACAAAGTCTTTTGGTATAAATACGCTGCACATTTGTCGGAACCGGCCGGATCGGATGACTATAGCATATAGCTCCCATAGGAACGATCAGTTGAAAAACTATTTTTAGTGAGAAAAACTTTTTTGTTTTTAATGGTATCGCTCCCAACGCTGGTATTTATAAGTTTTTAATGATTTCACATAATTTCACCAAGCCTTGTCGAAATCGGACAACTATATAGTATAGCTGCCATATAAAAGTTAGGTCTGAAAAAAAGTCTTAGTGAGAAAAACTTTTTTGTTTTCAATGTTATTGCTCCCAACGCTCGCATTTATAAGTTTTCAATGATTTCACATAATTTCACCAAA
The DNA here is from genome assembly GCA_018904275.1 of Lordiphosa clarofinis. Taxonomy (NCBI): domain Eukaryota; kingdom Metazoa; phylum Arthropoda; class Insecta; order Diptera; family Drosophilidae; genus Lordiphosa; species Lordiphosa clarofinis. Next base: position 240,404 of record JAEIGQ010000077.1, on the reverse strand, counting down.
ATTTTTCGAAATCGGACTACTATATAGTATAGCTGCCATACAAAAGTAAGGTCTAAAAAAAAATTTTGGTGAGAAAAACTTTTTTGTTTTCAATGTTATCGCTCCCAACGCCCGTATTAATAAGTTTTCAATGATTTTACATCATTTCACCAAAATTTTTCGAAATCGGACCACTATATAGTATAACTGCCATACAAACTGTCAGGCACATATCAAGCTCCAAGGGTATATAAACTTCGGTCGAGCCGAAGTTAGCTTGCCTCTATTTTTTTGTTTTCAATATACATTTTTGGGGCCCTTTTTCTTTTTGTTTTTGGGGCCTTGATTTATTGGGACCTTATTTCCCAGAGCCCCCATTTAATAATCATTGAAAAACTTTGCTTTCACTTGAAAACTCTGTGGTTAAATCGCTCAAAAACTGTAATGTTTGTTTTTTGACGAAAATAATTCGCATATTTAAAAAAGAAGCATTGGATGACCGCCTCGACTTAAACGTCAGTTAATTCTTTATAATTCGCGGTCCCTCGATGACATTTTCTTTAAAATTGTTGTTAAGTAGGGTCAAATTTTCTGATAAGCCTTTAGGTGCTTCTTTCTTGGTAAAGTATTTTGCATAATAAAATAATAGCTCTAGGGAGGATACCTTCCATTTCCTCTCAGAATGCCCAATTCTAGGAGAATTACTATTCAAAAGATCGACTTGACGGAGAAGATTGGATTACGCTTGCGGCTTATCTGCCCACTGCTCACATATATTGGCTTAAAATTGTTTCAGGCAATTTTTAACAATATGTAGGTATACTTATTTCAGCTTCTCACTCCTTATATTAAGTAATATTATATAAGTGTGCAAACGGCTTATGTCAAGAAAATATTTGGAAATTAATCTTCTACTACTACTACTAGCAGTTGAAAATAAGAACAGTTTGTATAATTAAGCATGGCGTTATTGCCGTTAGCCTTATTCTATAACTAGTACAGTGTAATATTTACTATTATTCATCCTTTGGAGCTTTAGGACGTCCCACCCTTCGGAGTTACACCACCTGCCTTCCCCGCTCGTCGCGAGATAGCAGATCTTTCACTCCTAAGAGGGCCGTCCCATGCTCTTATTAACCTAACTTAGTTAGTAGCTTAATTATTTTCCCATAAAGCTTCCGCCAAGATATTCGCTCAGTACTTGTAGGCATCCAGCAAATATTTTCCCAATCGCCTCCAGGATTGCCCATTCAGCACCGTCTTCAACTCATCCATCGTAAACATTGCCTTTCCCAGCAAGCAGACTCTAAGCTCCTTCAATATTGGGCAGATGCACAGCTCATTACCCTCGCGTCTATCTCGACCACATGTCATGTAATTAAGGGACAGTATCTCAGTTCTAGCTCTGAAAATATAGGAAATGGTTAAGGTATCGAATTGTTCCTTGAAATACGTTTCATTTTCTAGCTCATAGTCGAGAATCTTGTACGTGTTCCGAGTTTCGCTTGCACGTGCACGTTGAACGAACGCTTCACGATTTTAGTTGTAAATTGCCGCCGGCAGTTGCGCGTGACCGTCCTTCAAAGTCGAGGGATTGGAAACGGACTGGTGCACTCTGTGTTCCGCAGCAAGTTCCTCCCATTTTTGGAAAAATTGCAAAGTCGACTCTTTCAGTGCAGTTGCTACTATTTTTGGATACCTCTCATCTGGCAGCATCATTATTTTATTAATATAGTTAAAGTTGGTCTGCATCGTGTATTCAAACAATTCCGGTAGTCCTGTCTTCAAGTTAATGGCATAAGTTGGCGTATTATTTGCGAGAAATAATATTTTTTTTTTTACAAGAACCTTAGCAGTTTTTCTACTATTTACTAAGCAATAATCGGGTTGTTTAATTAGTTTTTAAAGCCTAGTACGGAGGGCGTTCGAATTTTCCTTCCAGAAATTTGCCTGATATTCCTTTTTGTGGAATGTAAGAGACAGTGTGACCAGATAACATTGAAAAAGTATACCGAAAACGGAAAATAAATAAATTGGCCAGCTGATTTGTGTTTTGACTTAATTATAAGAATTAAATAAAATGAGGCACTATGCACAACATGGATGAAGTTGCAATTGCAGTGGCAGCTGTCAAATTGATGAATGTGAGCAAGACTTCAGAATTGGATTCGCCTGTTGTCAAAAATCTAATGGTCTGCACGAGGCCGGATAAGTCAAATTACAATTGTTTTATTTCCATTTGGAACATCATTCCGGGCGAGGACCCCACTCAGGTGCACACATCGCTACAACAAAAAATGGCTCAATTGGCCCTCCCACATGACAAGATTCCAACATGGCGCAACTGCTTCCCAAACACTTCTTGTAAGTGTCCAGTTGCTTGTCATTCGTGATATCCCACAATCATGCATTGTTTTTTACTGCATCAATTAATGCATAATTGCATTAACTAAAATTTTTGTAGTTTTGCCTTGCCTTTTCACAATTGACACAAGGAATAAATAACTGCACAATATCTCTTGAAGGAATATCAGCTGTTCAATACAGTCCACACGCTTCACCGATATGGCAACTCTCAAAATTCCTTGTGTGTATTCCTTGGCTTTCTGCGTACCAAACAACAGAATAACGCAAGGAAAAATTCCTTAAGCAATTTTTTTTATATGGAGTTTGACAGCTGAAGGAAAATTCGAACGCCCTCCGTACTAGGCTTAAGGCCATATAAAAAAAATTGCTTTAGGAATTTTTCCTTGCCTCATTCTGATGTTTGGTACGCAGAAAGCCAAGGAATACACACAAGGAATTTTGAGAGTTGCCATATCGATGAAGCGTGTGGACTGTATCAAACAGCTGATATTCCTTCCAGAGATATTGTGCAGTCATTTATTCCTTGTGTCAATTATCAAAAGGCAAGGCAAAAGTACAAAAATTTTATGTTAGTTATGACGACAAAAACGCATTAATTGATGCAGTAAAACAAAACATGATTGTGGCATCACGAATTTATAATTTTGCCGAAGCAATGATAAAGATCGGATGAGCGGTTCTCAAGTTATGACCAAAAATAAATTCCCGCCTCCCCCACCCCGTCCCACGCGCTCACAACCAACAACGCATTTTTTTTCAACAACGTGTGAGTGAAAGAGAGAGGGAGAGAGAGAGAAACTTAGAGATGAGCGCAGCAGAAACGTTGCATTCAGCTCCTGCTCTTGGTACAGAGTATGACATAGTCGGGCTTGACCGACTTTCTCACTTGTTATCATTATTAAATTCCAGAGATTAAATCCGTTAGCGCAATCGTAACCTTTAATCACTAAAACATTTTAAAATTTGTAACCGAAACCGTAATAGTAATCGAAAAAAATAATTTTATTATAACCGTAATCGTATTAACATAACATATATATGTGTTAATTTCTGTTTTTAATCTACAAGTAAAAATTTCGATAAATTCTCGATTAATGCTCGTATTTATTCAGATAAATTGGCCGCATTGTTGCTAATGAACACGAAGTAGTGTTATTAAGGTGCTAATTTGTTTGAATGAAAAATGATTAGGGTGTTCACCAGCTCTCGTAAAAGCGTAAAAAACAGCTGGTTTACCACAACAATTACTGGGGTAAATCCCAAGGGGGCGCTCACTAGCTCATGTATGGTACGTTTTTACGAGGGCTGGTGAACACCCTTTATGTTCTGAATTTGAAAAATATGGTCAAATTCATAGCAGAATCATGATCAAATCCAGGCCTACTAGATTATCATTACTCGTGGATTAGTACATGATATCAGAGTAAAAGCAGCCTTACTCTCTTCGACTGAATGTAAATGAATTTGTGTGTGTCATCTTGAAAGCTTGTCAGCTTGGCGCCGTTACCTTCCCAAGTTGCGCAGTTGACAGTGGATTGAAGAGAGGAATGAACATTGAATTGACAAGTTTGCTTGTGGACCCTACTGTTACACTAATGTTTTTTAAGTGCGCAATGTCTCGTACAAAAACAATCATTAAGAGGAATTAATTTCTTTTGATATAGAAATAATTGGTAAGAAATGTCGAAAAATATATGTAAGTGAATTAACTACAACCCCCTTTATATGCCTTTATAACCAAAAACAGCCAACGAATTAGCTGTCTGATTTGATATTCTCAAATGCTATTGGATGTTGCTGGCAAAAATCTCTTTTTCTTGATTGCCTTACTCACATTTAATCCTTGAATATTTTCAGCATCGAGCCGTATTTTTTTTCGATCCAATGCTTATGTTCATATTTATTCATCGAACAAAACTCAGCGGTGTATATAATCAGAGTCATAGCGGCAAACGCATTGTGTGTTCGATCGAACAAAACTCAGCGTTAACTGGCCAGCGCATTGAGAGCAATGCCAGAGCATTGCTATTTCCCTCTCCATATCTGTCTGCTGCGCCTATGCGCCTTTTTAAAAGCTTTTACTCTCTCAAGTCAATCGTCGTTGAGCCAAACGAACAAAACACCCGAACTGATCAATCACACAGCAAGCCCGGCATGAGAAGGCTTACTCAACTCAAACATCGTATCAATATGTGAAATTTATTGCTTAAACGTAAAATAAGCGATCCGTTTTTAAACAAAGAGATATACATTTTTGCGTGTCATAAGAATAATTCAAAATTTCCCAACTTTATCTCCATCCTGCCGCCCACAGTGCTGCCTGTGGACGTCGTCTAGATCGACAAGATAGACAGCCCAGACATTTGTGGCTGTAGTCCTGCCGATGGAGCGTCAAAGCAGGGAGATGAGGGGGGGCTGGTCTGGGGTCACAAAAGCCGAAGGCAAACAAGTCGCGTACATTTGTGCAAATAAAATTTGCTTGAATAATTTTATGAATGAATGAGGGAAGCGCAAGCTGTAAAAGCGAATGATGGGTGTTGGGGAAGGAAGGCAACTATTTTGATGTAATTTCTCAAAATGGAAACGAGTTTGCGCTGACATAAAATATGTTTTTTTTTCTCCTTCTTTTTTTCTCTCCTCATATGATTACATCAAAGGGTTAATTGCAGCATGAGTGTGTAGCCTTAAGTGGCACACAATTATGCAGCAATTTGCAAGTGAATTTTTCTTGCGGTGCATTTTGCAAGCGTGTGTGTGTGTGTGTGTGTGAGGTGTTTAAATAAACGACAACACTTGAAATAAATTGCTGCAAATCAAGTTAAATAAATTGCGCGAATGTAGGAAACATCAGCGCTCGACAAAATGAATAGCGAAGCACCAAGGACATGCCATGCCATCATCCAACCATCCATCCTAACCGTCCAGACGATGGCAAAAGAAACAGCCGAAAGTCGAGGAAAGCTCGTTATCACACACACACTCACACACTGAGACAAACGTAGACATCACACATGTGTGTGTGTGTATGCGTGTGTTTAATTTGCACCTGAAAACATTTGAGCAATTCTTTGATATCTGTTTTATATGGTACACTCGGCGTCGTTTGAATAGCACAATTCGGTAATGTCTTCGAACCAGAACACTTTATTAAGTTGTTTAGATCCCTTTGCAAACTATAATTATAAAGTAATGCTGACTGAATTGAATCCATTTAACTTATGCTCTGCAGTCAAAACAAAGTACACAAATGGCGACTGTGCTGGCGATAGGTTGAGGGAATAACTCCACAGTAATTGATAGAGATTTTCAAATACAGGGTAGTATGGTCACACCAAAATTTTGTCAGCTCATTTGACATAACTTCCGCGTCACTAATGCCCATACGACACTTGCCGATATTGTTAGAAGAGTTGAGCTATAGATACCTTGTAAGCGAAGCAAGCGAGAGGGGGATATGAGAAATTGGCCCCAGATGTCAGCCGGAAGCAGTGCGTCGGCAAAGCAGTTCTCGTATTGGCTGCCAATATTGTTCCTAAAGAAAACAATATTGGCCACCAACACGCCATTGTGTGCTGATATACGCTTCTTTTAATGCGAGTACTAAAAGATTCGTACAGCGAAAGCCATGCCTGACAAAAACCAACACTAAATTATCTACTTTTCTCGCTTTCGCTATCGTTGTCTCGCTTTTAATATCAGGCGACCTTATGGAGGATCTTGCTGCAATTGCATGCTGGCGGCGAGGAATCAAGTTCTGTGTGCCCAAATAAGTGAACTGGCGAATCAATATGCTACCATTTTTCAATGACCAATGGGTCCATGCGGCCCTTATGATTTATGTCGACTGCATTTCGACCCCAAATGGAACTTAAGTTACAGGTAGCTCTTTTTGGAGATGCTGCATCAAAAAGGAAAACTACAACTATGTTTACAATAGGCGATGACGGCTCTCTAGGTGGAGCTATTTGAGGAAGATCTCTCAACTTATTTACTGGCTAGAGGCAGTTAAAATGACAAAAAAATTTTAATTCTTGTAGGTGTGACCGCATATTTTGAAGACAAAATTCTCAGAATGGGGCGATTCCGAGTATTTTTTGTCGATATTTTGAATAATTTTACAACACTTCAACACTTTATTGCTTTTACACTTTTACGCTGATATTTTAAACATACCCCAAGGTAGTTTTGTTGTTGTGGCGTTAACTTTTGGAGCTTAACATTGTTTTATATATTTCATATAATCAAAAAACCTTTGTACTAAAACTCATTTTCTTTGGTGCATTTAATCACTCAATATGAAAGCAGCTGGTCAATACCAATCCCATCTAGTGTCTTCGTGTGACCTTTAAACTGAAAACAAAATTGCAGTTTTCGTCCGTAATAAAATTCAAAATTATTTAAAAGAAGTTAATAATACGCTCCACGAACGTATCCTGCCGCTAGTATTGATATCCTAGGCAAAATATTATATAAAATCAAAGAAAAACTAGCAGTTTCACATTATGTAGATATGATTAGCCCACACGAATTTGTGTACGTTGTGGGTATAAGCTAAAAATTGTCTAAACTCACCAAATCGTATAGAAAAAAGCAGCAAGGCCACGCCAAGATGAAACCCAGACATTAAATTAGCCACCGAATACGATAAAAGAATGGAATATATCATTGCGGGCGATTATTTTCGAAGAAGTTCAAACAGATACTGCCCAGGATGAGGAAATCCAAGGCAAAATATAAAATTAAAGAAGAGCCAGTGTCCGTGTGCACGTATTGAGATGCATTGAGCCATATAAAAAATAAATGGATAAAAAACAAAATTAAGAAAAATAAATTGGAGTTGTTGACGGTTGAAGTCGCCGCAAACAACTGAACAATTTGGCAAAGAATGATTCCAAGTAAAAGTCGTACCGCCTACTTTGATTGAAACCATTTCAAACGAAAGCAAGGCCAACTAGTTTTCTCGTTTCTTTAATTTTAAATTGGTTATAGAAATATTGCGATTATCGAGCCAACTCTGCTGTGATCTGGGTCACCTGACTTATCCAAACTCGTTTGGGCTCTGTACGTACCCTTGTGGTAATGGTTGTGTCCGGATGTTTGTAACGCATAGAAGGAAGCATCTCCGACCAAATAAACAATTATCTGACGTCACACAATTTATTAAACAAACATCAAACAGGCTTCAGAAAAAATCGTAGCTGTATCACTGCTCTTCTGAAAGTATCTGAAGACATTCGGAATAAGCTATATGATGGGCAGGTAATATATGCTGACGCTGCTTGATTACAGCAAACCATTTGACACAGTCAATCATGACATTCTGTGTACTAAATTGAAAAAAATGTTTAGTTTTTCAAGAAATGAGATCATATTTAACCAACAGTGTGCCGTAATTTTTGTCAATTACACGTGGTGTCCCTCAAGGTTCAATATGAGGTCCATTATTGTTTTCTGTTTATGTGAATGATCTTTCAAGTACTCTGACAAAATGTAATGTCTATATGTATGCTGACGATGTCCAATTGTATATTAGTCGTCCTTTATGTAAAATTAATGAATGTGTAGATGTAACTAACTCCGAACTAAAATCAATTGCAGAATGGGCCAGTAAAAATGGACTTGGATTAAATCCAGTGAAGTCAAAATGCCTCATAATCTATATAAAAGCAATTAATATTAGGACTCTTGATAAACTATGTATTGACGATAAAGAGATAGAGTATGTCAAAAAGGCAAATAATTTAGGAATAATATAATCAAAATTATATATCAAAAAAGTCTTGCGTAGTTCTAGTTGTATTCGTGTATTTTGGAAAGCTCTCTTCACGCGCTAACACGTGTTTGATGTATTGTTGTTTGTTTTTAGTCGTTCGTGAGTTATAGCGTCGCAAACATGGAGCAAAATAAAGAGAAAATACGGCATATTTTACAGTACTACTACGATAAAGGCAAAAATGCATCTCATGCTGCCAATAAAATTTGTGCAGTTTATGGACCCGATACAGTTTCCATTTCCACCGCACAACGATGGTTTCAACGTTTTCGTTCTGGTCCAGAGGTGATAGAAGATGCGCCACGGTCCGGAAGGCCTGTCGTCGAAAATTGCTCGAAATTGATCGAAAGAGACCGGCATAGTAGCAGCCGTAGCATCGGCCAAGAGCTGGGCATGAGTCATCAAACCGTTATAAACCATTTGAAGAAGCTTGGATTGAAAAAGAAGCCCGATGTATGGGTGCCACACGACTTGACGCAAAAAAACATTTTTGCCCGTATGGATGCATGCGAATGGCTTCTGAATCGCAACAAAATCGACCCGTTTTTGAAGCGGATGGTGACTGGCGATGAAAAGTGGGTCACTTACGACAACGTGAAGCGCAAACGGTCGTGGTCGAAAAGCCGTGAAGCTGCCCAGACGGTGGCCAAGCCTGGATTGACGGCCAGGAAGGTTCTTCTGTGTGTTTGGTGGGATTGGCAGGGAATCATCCACTATGAGCTGCTCCCCTATGGGCAAACGCTCAATTCGGACCTGTACTGCCAACAACTGGACCGCTTGAATGCAGCACTCATGCAGAAGAGGCCATCTTTGGTCAACAGAGGCCGAATTGTCTTCCATCAGGACAACGTCAGGCCACACACATCTTTGGTGACGCGCCAGAAGCTCCGGGAGCTCGGATGTGAGGTTCTTTTGCATCCACCGTATAGTCCGGATCTCGCACCAAGTGATTACCACCTATTTCTGTCCATGGCGAACGAGCTTGGTAGTCGGAAGTTGGCCACAAGAGAGTCTTGTAAAAATTGGCTCTCCGAGTTTTTTGCCAATAGGGAAGCGAGCTTCTATAAGAGAGGCATTATAAAGTTGGCATCTCGTTGGGAACTCGTCATCGAACAAAACGGCGCATATTTGACTTAAATCGCATTATTATAACCAATTTTATGAACAATTGAAAATTCAATAAAAAATACCGCAAGACTTTTTTGATTTTTTTGATATTTAACCAGAATCTGACGTGGATTGACCATATTAACAAGGCATATTAACAAGGCGTTCTGCGACAATTATAATTTGAAACCTAAAAACCTCCGACTTCTAATAGCTAAAACATACTTGACATTGTCCCTATTCTATGGAATAGGCAGAGCGATGCTGAAAGTAAACAAAAACTGAAGGTAGTATTTAATGACATTGCTGTGTATATTTAAAAAAAATGACGAACTGACAGTATCTCTAATCATTCCTATAAAATATATTATACAATTTAAGCCTTAATAATTTTACAAGTTTAATCCACAAAATTTGAAATACTAAGGAACCTGCCTATTAGTACGAAAAATTTAACCTTTCAGCATTTTAAAGGACCAGCGTCAGAAAAGCACTTCTTTAAAAACTCTGGAGCAACACTATGGCCGCACCTTGTTTTTTCAGTGTACGCATAGAAAGAGTAGAGGTAGAAAAACTTTGCGATTGCCGTTTGAAAGAGCGTTAAAAACGAGAGAAAATAAATGACAATTATTAACACCCTCAGTGCAAAAATTAAGCGTTATGTTTCATTTTCGATTTGTGAGAGGTGCACTATTATAGCCGCACAATTTGATGTCTTATTCTGTGTTTGCTGGCTAGAGCTGGTGAAACATAGATGGAAACATCGATGCATCGATGTTTTTATCTAAGTTGCAGACATCGATGATTGTTTTATACAATCGATGTTTTTGCAACCCTACATGAACAAGACACGGCCACACTATTTTCTTATAAAGTTTACTTGGCGTTCTTAAGAAAGGTATGATGACCAATTTGCGGTTCCGTCAAGATTCTATAAGCAACGATCCAAAAAAAAATGTAATTGAACCAAACCCTATTGTGTATGAATCCAAAACTCTAAGCAACTCCAAAAGACCCCAAATATGAACTATGCAAGAAATGTCAAAAATCCTTACCCTTTTTTGAGATGCCTGGGAGGAAATTTGCCACTACTTCAAAATGTATCACACTAAAATGCGAGATGCAGCGAAAAACACAAAAAATGGAAAGTTTCTAAAAAATATTTATGTATAAGGTAAGGTAAATAACATTCAGTAAAGCTGGACAGACCCAGCTTTCGGACGCTCGTCCTTAAAGCCAAAGAATTTAAAGCGTCAGAAATCGAGAAAGGCCAAATTCTGACGCTCAAAAGTGAGAATTGCTCATTTTGCGAAATTGCCTGAAAAATTGTTCGCTCCGACAAAGTTGTGCGAAGTTTGTGACCAGCGCCGATTAGTGAGTCTATAGCACATAGCTGCCATAGAACCGATCGGTCGAAAAATTTGTTTAAGTGAGAAAAACTTTTTAGTTTTCAAAATTGGATAAATGGGTCATTCTTTTATAAACCGAACAGCAAAAATTTTTTTTATTTTTCATTTTAATAAAAAAAAATTCGAAAAACAAAACGAATTTCGGTTTTGCACAAAAATTTTTTGTTAATTTTATAAACAATTTCAAATATCGTCAAAAACGAAAAAATGGAAAAAAAGGGTTTTTTAAAAACGTGATATCTCAGGATTGGTTTATCGGATAGGTCTCAAGTTGATATCGATGGAAAGAATTTTACTGTATCTACTCAAATTATAATTTTATAAATTTTTAAATTATTTAATAATATTAAGTAAATGTTGCTAAAAATTACATATAATTTTTTCTCAGTGTTAACCACCATGTTATGGCTTCTGGGGATATAGAATTTATTGTACTAAACACAACTTAAAAAACGGTGTTTTCAAAAAGATGGAGACTTTTATAGTTTAAAAGTTATGAATTTTTGAAGTTATAAAAAAGTTAAAAGATGCCCTTAAATAATAATTCCTCACGCAGTCCGTTTTAAAGCTTTTTGGTTGAAGCTTGGCAAGTGTGCTTTATATTCATCAAGCTTTCCAAAAATGTCAACATCGCGCGGATCGGACGACTATATCATATAGCTGCCATACGAATGTTATGATTAATTGAATTTAGTTGTGAATTAGGTTGGCCAGAGCTTGCAAAGTAATTTATAACACTACTAAATTTAGCATTTGTATGGCAGCTATATGATATACTCATCCGATGTTGACATTTTTGGAAAGCTTGATGAATATAAAGCACAATTGTTAAGTTTCAATCAAAAAGCTTTAAAAATGACTGCGTGGCAAAGCTTTTTTCAAGGGCATCTTTTAATTTGTTTATAACTTAAAAAATTCATAACTTTTAAACTATAAAAGTCTCCATCTTTTTGAAAACACCGTTTTTTAAGTTGTGTTTAGTACAATAAATTCTATATCCCCAGAAGCCATAACATGGTGGTTAACACTGAGAAAAAATTATATGAAATTTTTAGCAACATTTACTTAATATTATTAAATAATTTAAAAATTTATAAAATTATAATTTGAGTAGATACAGTAAAATTCTTTCCATCGATATCAACTTGAGACCTATCCGATAAACCAATCCTGAGATATCACGTTTTTAAAAAACCCTTTTTTTCCATTTTTTCGTTTTTGACGATTTTTGAAATTGGTTATAAAATTAACAAAAAATTTTTGTGCAAAACCGCAAATTACGTTTTGGTGGGCATGTCGAGATCTAATTTCGAATTTTTTTTTATTAAAATGAAAAATAAAAAAAATTTTTGCTGTTCGGTTTATAAAAGAATGACCCAAATATAGCGTATAATTGCCCTATAACAAACTAGCAAGCATATCTCAAGCTAAAAGGGTATATAAACTTCGAAGTTAGCTTGCCTCTATTTATGTATTATGATTATTTTACCTACCGATTTCCAATTTGGGAAAACAAATTTCAGCAAAATACTTTATTGAACGGCAGGTTAGGCTTTGGAATACCAGCGAAATATTCGCTATATTCGCTATGTATATTTTTATTGATGTCACAGCGTTGCCATAAGTGATATTTATCGCAAGTAAGTCAATCCCTCAATTTAACTTTTATTTTTGAATGTGCTAGTCGAGTGTTTCGTAGTGTATGCTTTGTAATTGTGGGTTCTTTTATTTTTTTATTTGCTGCTGATAAATGGTTTCGGGGCACTACGTGCCTGCTATCATTTGCCACTGAATGGGTTGTAATTATTTTGCATCATTTCCTTTTGCATTTAGAAAGCAATTTTCTGTGTTCTGGTTAGGTAAAAAGAAAGCGAAAAGGTTACCAGGGGCTACGGACGCCAAGAATAGCTTGAAAGGACTTTTGATTTTTGATGCATTATGCCGATGTTCTTTAGCACAAGATTACTCAGAACCGTATGTATTTTAAGTCTCCGATGTGTGTTGCCTACTTTTTGGGGCATTGAAATTCTTGCTTCTTCCCTTTCGTTGGCTTTGCTTTAAATGAGGACCACATATGCGGGTGAACAATTCTTTGTTTGTTTATTTTATTTATTTATTTGCTCCTTCACTCATATTTGCTTGAAGGGGAGGCGGGCGCCGTCTATTTATTTTGTGGCGGCATGAAAAATATGCTTTGATTAAGTGCGTGGGAGCCTTTTTTTCTGGGATTGACTCATTGCCCATTTTGATGAAATGTCGCCAACTAAAGTGTCCCCCACTCCAACTGGGGCTGTGTTGTTTGCTTGGCGCTTTGTTTGCACACGCACACAATCACAGGCAAAAAGGGTTGTAAAATCGTAATGGTGAGTTAAATAAAACAGCGAACGTGCTGGAAAAAAATGAAACTTACATGTACCAAAAAAATATATTCAAAAGTGTCATAAATGTAATACAACTTTTCCTTTATGTGCCAGTGTGTGTGTGTAATGTGTTCAAGTGGCGCTCTAAAAAACTTTCTGTCGTCGTCGTTGTCGGCTGGGCCAATAAAAATAAAAATAGAGTTCAAATAAAAATAAAAGAACCTACACAAAAAAAGGCTCTAAGAAAATGCAGGCCAAAACTTTGTGTGTGTGTGTGTGCGAGAGAGAGAGGAAGGTGGAAACTATGGCCCCAAGTAATGCGTTTTAATATTTTGTTCCAAGCAATTTACAGTAACTTGAACTCAGGTAAAAGTTGATAGGGGATGCTGTTGGGGTTCCCAAAAGGTCAGCATGATAGAGCTGAAGCTGAAGCCCACAGCTGACACTGAATTATTTAGACTGAAATGGGGGTAAGAAAATATCCGAGTCAATTGTTTTCCCATCTCCGATCTGGGGGAGAAAGCGAGTTAAGCCAATCAAACTTAGCTTATCTTCCTTTAGTACATCCTCAAGTGTAGGATCTACAACTCTTTGTCCTCATAAAGCTTATCAGAATTTTAGGGGTCTGTTGGTGGTGGTTCAGAACTTCTAGTCATAGATCTTCTGGACCTAATGGGGACGTATGTGGTCAGGTAAAGCTTCTGATCGGTTCAACTTGGCGAACCCAGAGTGATCCTGGCTTACTACGTCCCAAGTCGACTCACACCTCCTCGTGGTGACCACCGGAAGCAGTGGCAATGCAACCGCATTGCTGCTGACTAACGTGAGTAGTCTTATCTGTGCTCACGCGCCAACAGAGGACAAGAAAGACCCGATAAAAGACGAATTCTATGAGCGCCTGGAACAACTATATGAGCGCTGCCCCGACCACGACATAAAGATCGTGCTAGGCGATTTTAACGCGAAAATCGGGAGAGAAGGAGTTTTTGGTTCGACAGTCGGACGCTTTAGCCTTCATGAAACAACCTCTGGTAACGGAGAGAGGCTAATAGACTTCGCCGCGGGCCGGAACATGGTTGTAAGTAGTACCAGATTTGAACATAGAGACATCCATGAGGCGACCTGGAAGTCCCCTGATCAACGAACTCAAAACCAGATTGATCACGTTGTGATCGACGGAAGGCATTCATCAAGTGTACTAGATGTGCGCGCGATTCGAGGAGCCAATATTGACTCGGATCATTGCCTTGTTGCAGCCAAGGTACGCACACGGCTCAGTGTGGCGCATGCCGCACGCACTGGCACACGTCGAAAGCTAAACGTCGAGATGCTGCAATCACAAGGGACCTCCGAAGCCTACAAAGCTAAACTCGCCCAACTGCTCAAGGAATCCTCCCCATCCCCTTCCGATATAGGTGAACAATGGAATCAAATATCACACTCCATGAGAGCGGCTGCCGAGGAGGTACTCGGGTACTCCGAGTCCCCTCAAAGGCGGTCTTGGTACGATGAGGAGTGCCGACGCGCTACTGCAGAGAAAAACGTGGTGTACAAGACATTTCTGCAGACGAGAGCGGATGCTGATAAAATTGTTTACAAGAAGAAAAGGAAAGAGGAGAAGCGCCTATTTAGAAGAAAAAAGAATGAGCAGGAAAGGCGCCTGCGCGAGGAAGTCGAGATGTTATTCGGCATGAGTGAGACTCGAAAATTTTACCAAAAGATTAAGCAATTAACAGAAGGTTTTAAGCCCAGAGTCGCACAATGCAAAGACGAACACGGGAATCTAGTCTCAGATCCGCAAGTGGCGCTTAACAAATGGAGAAGTTACTTCTCCAACCTACAGGGAGGCACTAGAGAAGTAACGATGCCACCGATCGACAACATAGAGATAGACCCGCCGACCCAACAGGAAGTCTGTTTAGCCATACGAAGGCTAAAGAACAACAAATCACCAGGCGCTGATGAGCTGCCCGCTGAATTGTTCAAGGCTGGAGGCGAAGAATTGGTAAGGTGCATGCAACACCTTCTGTGCCGTATATGGGTTGACGAAAGCATGCCCGACGATTGGAATCTAAGTGTTCTCTGTCCAATCTTTAAAAAAGGAGACCCTGCAGTTTGCGCCAACTACCGCGGGATCAGTCTCCTCCCCATCGCATATAAGGTTCTGTCCCGCATTATTTGTGAACGTCTAAAGCCGTTTATTGATACACTGATTGGACCTTATCAGTGTGGCTTTAGACCTGGTAAATCCACCACAGACCAGATTTTCACACTTCGACAAATCCTGGAGAAAACCTATGAAAGAGACAACCAAAGACACCATCTTTTTGTTGATTATAAATCAGCCTTCGACACACCGATAAGGTCAAGCTTCTTCAAAGCCCTGTCTACTTTAGGTATTCCAGCAAAGAACGTTCGACTTTGCATGATGACGTTGAGAAGTACGCAAAGCTCCGTCAAAATAGGAAAGAACCTCTCCGAATCATTCGATACCAAAAGAGGTTTTAGGCAGGACGATACCTTATCGTGTGACTTCTTTAATCTACTGATGGAATATATACTGCGCGAGTGCGAACATGCCAACAGAACCGGCGGATTTATTTATAAAAATCTAATGCTACTTGCATATGCCGATGATATTGACATTATCGGCAAAACCAAACGGGCAGTAAGCAAGGCGTTTTCAGAGATTGAGAAGAAGTCTAGAATAACGGGTTTAGCGGTAAATGAGGACATCTGTTACAATGGAGGGGTACAACTTTAATGTTGTAGAGGATTTCGTCTACCTCGGAACGATGATAACCAGCAAGAACAACATCATTCTGGAAATCCGACGAAGAATCACTCTTGCGAACCGATGCTACTATGGGCTAAGTAGGGAGTTCAAGCGAAGAACAAAAATAGCCCTTTACAAGTGGCTCATCATCCCAGTTCTGCAATATGGAGCAGAAGCATGGACAATGACAGCAGCGGATGAAGCGGCGATTGGCGTGTTTGAACGAAAAATTCTTCGGAGGATTTATGGACCTTTAAAAGTCGGCGATGATTTCCGCATTCGAAGAAACGACGAACTGTATGAGCTCTATGGGGACACCAGCCTGGTCAAGCGCATAAAGCAGCAGCGGCTGCGCTGGCTAGGACATGTCGCCAGGATGAAGGAAGAAGCTCCAGCAAAAAAGGCGTAAAAATCGAAGGCGGCTGAATATGGAGGCGGCAAGGTGGGAAGACCACCACTAAGATGGGAAGACCAGGTGCGGGAAGACATTGCCGAGCTTGGTGTGACCAACTGGTGGCAGCTCGCACAGAACAGAAGCGAATGGACAGCGTTAATCGCAGACCGTCTAACGGTTGTAATGGCCATTAAAGAAGAAGAAGAAGTTGGTCAAACCTTCTACCTTATTCCTAAAATGTGCTTCACTTGAGTTTGACATTTTTGCATGTTCAGAGACTTGGTTAAAGACAACAATCTATGATTCTGGAATTTTGTCAAATGATTTTTTTTATCCACCAACTTTCTATCATTCGCTTTATTTATTACCAGTTCCTATATCCCTCCTTCTTCTGATACTCAAGTTTTTATGCAACATAAAGTACCAAACAAAGGCTAATGATGATTCCACTGCCGTTGACCTATTCGCGGACATCTTGCAATTAACTTATTCCTCTGCCCGCTTTACCAATGGCTATATCGACTCGGCTGTTGATGCTGATCAAAAATATATATACTTTATAGGGTCGGAAATGTTTCCTTCTCCCTGTTACATACATTTGCACAACTTCATGATCCCCTTTTACCCATTTTCAATGGGGGCTTACCAAGATCGGCTCAAGAATTAGTGTTGACCTAGAAAACCCGAAAAAAATGCCCCTCTTGGAATCGGAATTTGCATGGTAGGCACAATATTTTACTTAAAAACCGATTTTCAAGTCGATCGAATTAAAATCAAATTCCAAACTGACAATCGGATGAGAAAAACAATTAAATTACTCTCCCTGCGGACTTTCATCAGATGTTGAGCCACAAACCACTAACTGACTGCCTTCTTTGTTCTTTTTGCCCAAATCGGTCAAAACTTTAAGTTGTTTATAGGGGACATAATAAATTCTGGGAGACAAAAAACAATTTTTAGTTCTGTTGCGTTTCTTTTCTGTTGAAAACATCTCCTCATCATGTAACCAGTTTTTCGGCTTCAACTTTTTCTTAACAAAATTTAACTTTAAAAGCCATTCGCTCACTGAACTTTAACCATTCTCCCCTGGCCCAACAACGCCCATTCCAATCCCATTTCAGATTAGCTTTCAAAGCAGGGCATATGTATTTGTATGTAAGAGTATGTAGTATGTATGTAGATTTTTAGCAGCCAGTGTAAGCCCATGAGACTGTCTGTCTGTGAGTGTGTGTGTGTGTGGTCTGGTAAGTGCTCTTTAGCACTCCACTGAAAGGCTGAAAGCAGTGCAGATGCAAAAACCAAAATTGCATACACAAGCCTTGGCTGGATGGCGAGGGGCAAACATTTTGGCAAGTTGTTACAAAACTTAAAAATAAATTTCGGAAAAAAAAGTTTAGAAAAAGACCAACATTTTTTTGCTCCTCTTATCGAATTGCCGGGGAAAAAAGGAGAGCGGCGGCCGCCTATGGCCACAAAAGGCAGAGAAGAAGCAGCGGAAACAGGAAAACGCCGCTACTACAACTTCCTTCCTTTCCGCACCCGCCGGCAGCGAAGTGCATCATCATCAACATACATGTACGATGTACCTGAGCGTGCGAGAGATTTCGCTCAAAACTGCAGTGAAAATAAATTAAGAAAACACCAAAAAAAAAAACAAAAACAAAAACAAACAAAAAACAAGCAACGCAGCCGCGAACCATATGCAGGCTCCTCGTCCTACTCCTCCGCCTCCGCCTCAACTGAAGTTATGCTTCGGGAGGAAGATTGCTTAAAGTTTTATTGGTTGTTGTTTGCAAAGCAAAAACTTTACTTTTCTAACGGGCGAATGTGTGGCGAAAAGTTGCCAATGGGGAGGCATTCACTGGCATTCACTGGCATCCTTTTGCTTTCATTTTTGGTTACTTTTTGTGTGTGCTGAAACTGAAACGGCCATTCCTGGCCTCACCCTTCCTTCCATTCTAGAAATCCTTGGCGGAAGTCGTCGAAACTGAAGTTGAAATGTTCAACTTGAAGTTGAGGTCATCATCTACAACTGAAATGGCATGTAATTTTCATAAACAAAATAGTTAAACATCGCTGTAACTTGTCTAATGGTCGTCCTCCTGCTCCTCCCTCAGCAGCATCATCATCATCATCTGAATTGCAAAAGTACAAGGCCATTTCAACTGCAGCCAAAATGCATACCCTTAAAGGCTTTTAAAGCGCCAAACTTTCTCGGGGAAAAGATCCGACAAAAAACACTTTAGTTTTAACCGGAGAAATCTTTTATGTCCTTTGATCGTCTGTAAAGCAAACATTTCGCTGTCTTGACACTAATTCACTTTCGTGCCAATCGTTAGCCAACGGTCAGAGGGTCCAACACCAGGTTTATTATCCTTTTCATTAAGCAAAAGCACAAAAGGATGACAGGCCACGCCCCTGCAGGCAAAGGCACTTAATGGCCGCACACAAACACACACACAGACATGGCACAACTTTGTGCAAACTTTGCACGCATGTCTGTGTGTGTGTGTGGGTGTGTGGAATGTCATTGGCGGAAATTGAAACGCACATGACAATCCATTTCATCAGCAGTTTAGTTGCTTTTAGAACATTTTTGCCACTAAAGCAGCCAAAGGAGTCAAGAGTTTGCCATGTGAGTGGCAGCCACTAAGCCAAATCAACAAAAAAAAAAAGAAAAAATCAACATTTCAACACAACAAAAGTCCTTGACTGTTAAACTTAACCGGACCGGGGCAGCAGAAGAAAAATGAAAAGACAGCAAATGCCATAACAAAGCATAATAGAAAAACTGTGTCTGCAAGCAAACTTGGGGCTATAAGCTTCATGTACGTACACTCACACCCACTCACACACACACACTCACACACACACAGTCGTGAGTGTATAATCAATGTCAGTCAATATTTTGCCGGACTCCCAAACAGAGCCAGCTGAAGGGCTGCTGGCAAATGGAATTGAAAATGAAAATGAGAAAGTCAACAATAACAAACCAAATTACATATGCATACAAATACAAATAAACACACACACACAGATAAGCATTTTCGCTTCACATTTTCTGATTAGTTTGCAGGCGACATTAGTCGCCAGTCTTAGACACATTCAAAGTTTGCCCCAACCAAGCGAACATTTTCAGATGACCAAGGCCAAAGGTCAACTTAATGACGTCTCTCAGGGTGGGGAGAGGGAACTAGACAGCCTGGATCCATTATGATTAATTTTTATAACACTCCGAAGAACTTATGGTTTTATTCAGCCGAATCACTTGGTCAGTGATCTGCATAATGTGCATACTTTTTATCGACTTTAGTTGAAATTAGGCCATCTATACCCGTTACTTGGGGAAGGAAATGCTTAAAAGTAGGGAAGTCGAAAATATTATAAATGTATCGAAATATCGATATTTTTGCCGAATATCATTATCGTATATTTTCTAAGCCGAAGTCTTTGGGGATATTTTTATACCCGTTATTTGTAGAGTAAAAAGGGTATACTAAAGTCGTGCAAATGTATGTAACAGGCAAAAGGAATCATTTCCGACCATACAAAGTATATATATTCTTGATCAGCATCAACAGCCGAGTCGATATAGCCATGTCCGTCTGTCCGACCGTTCGTCTGTCCGTATGAACAAACAGATCTCAGAGATGGTAAGAGATAGCGGTTTGACATGTATGGGACAAATGCTTCTTATACTTGCAGGCAGATCATGTTTATTCTCAATTTTTGCCACGCCCCCTCCCGCCCATGCAATTTGGAAAAAACGTTATATCTCCTACAGTTTTGAAGATAGACGTTTCGTACCTTCTAGAGATAGTTAGTAATTAGCAAAATGTATCGATTTACCGAAGAAATTATTAGGATCGGATCAGCGGTTCTCAAGTTATAAGCACAAAAATTACATCGCCCTCCCCCCACCCGCTCCCACCCTTTCACAACTAACACCACACAATCTTAGAGAGACAGAGAGAGAGAGAGAGAGAGACTTTAAGATGAGCGCAGAGAGAGAGAGTGAGAGAGAGAGAAAAAAAGAGAGAGACTTTGAGATGAGCGCAGCACCAGCATTGCATTCAGCTTCTACTCCAGGTACAGAGTATGTTATAGTTGGGCTTGACCGACTTTTTCACTTGTTTTTAATACGTTATTGGAAACATACATGTTTCAGGTTTGAATGTTTGTGTACATATTTAGAAAGTTCTTATAAATACGTCTTGACATATTACATTTAATCCCAATTATTACTTTTAGTTCCAAGAAACATAATATTTTAACTCTAAAAGAAAAACAGCTTGCAAAGAGAAAAATTGCTGAATAGTCTGATCCACGATTCGAACCAATTAATAAAAGCATTAATGATTCTTCACCAAGAACATGAAATGGAATCTTTAGCTAATAAGCTAAAAAATAAAGAATTAGTGACGAGTTCTTTTGCAGGAATTCTAAGAGGTTCTAATATCGTAAAGGTTTCGATTAGCATTAGTTGTATCAAATATCCCCTCCCGGTTTTAGAGGGGTTTGCAGACCTGCTTGAAATTGGTTGTGTTAATTTTGTGTTGTGAAAAATTTGAGAGTTGAGTAAAATTGAATATGTGTTAAATAGACGTGTCACCCTGTGTTATTATAAACGTTGGCAGATCCGGCTCGAAGGACCAATCAAACTTTGGGATGTGGCTTTGCTGGTGCGGGAGAATGATTTCCAAAGAATTCGGCAAGACGAACCAATCTAGTTTTGAGTTAAGACACTTAACTTTCTTGGTTTGAAGGATCCACCGATGCTTGCTGAGGCTATCATTTTGGCAGTAACGCTTAACTTTTTCGTTTGCAGTTACTACAGCAGCATGATGGGTTGGGAAAATGATCCCCAGAAGATCCGGCTCGAAGGACCAATAAATCTTTGGGGAGCATCCAACGCTTCTTGCTGTGCCAAGCCGTCGATTTTAAAATAATTCGGCTCGAAAGAACTATCAACTTTTGACTTTTCATTTGAACGATTCTCCGTTATTTGCTTTTCCGGAAAATAGGGATACAAAAAAGTCGTGTTCGTTTCAATTAACAGTTCAGAGTTAAAATTTTTTCGGTACCGTGGTTCCTTTTTCTAACTCAACGTTTGGACCGACCGGTTTGGACCGACCGGTTTGGACCCACACTGAATATACCCTTTGTTTAGACGGGCAATCTATCTTAAAGTCTTTTGTAACTTATTTTCTGAGCCGAATACTCCCTATATTAAGACCGTACATGCAAAAATTCTGAGAATCTACCTACATTCACACTCATAAGCAATACACACTTTCTCGAGTACACACTTAGTTTGTTGTTATTCCTCCATTTTTTTCAAGGTCTTCTTTTAATACTATGTACAAAAGGTACACAGGGTATATTGGACTTGTGACAAGAAGCCCCTACGACCCTATAAAGTAGTATACACACAAATATGCTTGGGAAACATCAAAGGCTGAGTTTTGCTAGTCCGTCAGTCTGTCCTTGAGAACAAGTCAGCGCTGCTTTCGCAAGTACAGAGTATATTCCAGTCGGGCTTGACTGACTTTCATACTTGTTTGTGTTATTATATTTTTCCTAGAAGCTGCTACTTTGTACTTATGTGGGCAATCGATTTTTTCTAAGAATCTGTTTTCGCATTCGGTTCAATGTCATGGCATTTGGAAACTATGAGCGCAATAACTAGAAATACCGCTTCGTATGCAATTTGTTTCCCCTTTCAACGATTTTAATGATTTCTTCAGGTTGGTTTTTTCTTTTAGAACTTGAAAAATTTAAGAACAACGCCCAGCCAAAACGCAAAAAGCTTTTAACCCAAAGTTGAGACACAAGTTTACTTTTATGACGTTGGTGAGCACTAAGCAATGATTTTGAAAAAATCAAGCTGTTATAATCTAAGAAGAATCATAATTTAATCCCTAGCTCTGGGGTGAGTTAGGCTTGACAAACAAAGTTCAATTTTTATGGCATAAGAAAATGAAGTGAAATCTAAAGTGCATTGATAATCCTTCCACACACATATGGACAGCCATTTTGTAAGCTCTCAAATCAAATTTGAATCAGAAATTCAAATCCTGACATGTGTACAACAAAACTGAACAAAAAGCCATCGTTGAAGATCTTAATTATGGCCCAAATAAGGGTCACAGACAAAGGTGAACACACACATACACACACACATGCACATATTCCTATTGATTCAGCGAAGCGAACCGAAACGAAACGAAATGAATCGCATCAGCAAAGAAAATAAACATAAAATCAGAAAAAAACAAAAAACAGCAGAAGCACAACTTGAATTTCGTTGTTATTAGGATGGTGGGGGAGGGAACAATGGGTTAAGGGCAGGACAAACAATCAAATCAAATATTAACGAGAGCTCAACAGCAGAGAGCAAAGTTTAAAGAAAATATATTCGAGAGACTTTGAAAATAAAATAAAACAAACAAAAAAAATAGAGAAAAACTTACTTAAGCTAGGAAGAAGTTCACATACTCTTGCAACTCGTAAAATTTATATTGGTCGGTCTTTCTCGTAGTTAAAATATAAGTAGTATATATTTATTTACTGGCTTGGCTTTGTTTAGCCGTCAGCCTAAAAATGTTTGGTTTTTACAAAGATTATTAGTTACAATATAATAATAATAGTAATAATAAGATGGCCCAAACAATAAAATATCCTCTTACCATTTTTGACATAACACTTTTTAATGTCACTTTAAGTTCAAGTGAGGACTCATTGCCAGGAACCGCAAAATGAATCCCACAACAAACTCAAAGTAGCGTTTAATAATATTGCAAGAAACATATTTGATCGTAACCGCTTTGATAGAATATCTGACGTTGCAATAAAAATCTTCGATCTTTCTCTACAATCCTGGACAACACTTCGAGCTTTGATAATGCCACAAAAAATAATTTTCTCAAATGAACCTTATTATCTATATGAGATGTTGAAATTCTGTGCGACGTCACGCAGTTTAAACTACAACTAATAGCACACCTGCAAAATGTAGTAGACTCCTCAGAAAGAAAGCAAGGGAAACAGTTAGGAATAAAATTAAATTTCTTGTTTTTATTTGTTTAAAATTCCTTTGTTCGAGGGAAAAACCTTCTCCTCTAAAATCATAGATTTTAAGCTTATTTATTCAGTTATCTTAAGATTCTAGTCCTGATATTTGTAAACTTTCAATGTATTAATTTAACTTTCGTGACTAAAGCGTAGTATACACTTCCACCAAAGACCTGCCAAAACAAAAAACAAAAATTTTTGTGCCAAAGCCCTTTGACAGTCTCTTTGGTGGCAGTGCACACTTCCAACAAAAAGGCCTCGACTAAATACCGATAAAATACTAGTTCCGTATTTTCAGAGTTTTTATCGATAGCTCCCTGAATAATTAATTCAAATTATTTCAAGAGGTATCGAACATTGTCGATACACAAATATGCGTAATCGGGTGAAATTTGAATCATTTTCCCATCAATGTTTGAGCGTGAGACTTCAAACAAACTTAAAGTGGGTTATAATTTTAAATTTCATTATTGCTAAAGTGTCATATCTGCTCATCAGGCCCAGTAACCATTGGTGAGCCGTGAAGAACGCATGTTAATAATTTGTATTTATTGATTGTAAAACCTATAGTTTAAAATTGAACCAAAAGCTAAGCTCTTGGCAATGTGACCATAGTACATGCATACATCTTATTATCAGGTCACACTGTCCCAGATCAAAATAATTGTCTGACTTGTAGCGTTGGGATGTTAAATAAATAAACTTAAACTTAAGAGAATGATAAATTTTTTTAAAATATAATAGATGCTTAAATATTATTTGCGTAAGAAACTATATTTGCAGTTTTAAATCCTGTAAAATCTGCATTCATGTCTATTTCAATCGAAATTTAGCCAAATTATTTGCTTGTGCGAACTTAGCTTCAGGGAATAAGTATACGCATCTGTCTCTTCGGCAATGTCTGCAGGGGTCTTGCCTATAAAAGGCACATCCAATATTTTCCATTTTTGGTCTACTTATTAACAGTTCAGACTTCACTGTTTTCAGCAGCAGTTGCTTTTTTATTTTAAATATTTTTCAGTGTGACCATATGCGTGCATACATAAAAATACCTAAAATGGTTTTGAAATCAATGAGGATGAAGTAGATGGCAACAAAAACCATCTAGATGACTAGACCTGGAACATGAGCAAAGCAAATACAGCAAATTTGCAAAAACAGCAACATGAGAACACGGCCCCACGTATTTTAAAAATTTAGAAAATTTTTTCTAAAGGTCTTTTTAATCATGAACATTTGAAAAAAAATTCAAAGCATAATCTTAAACCGTTTTCGAGTTATTTAAAATTTAAAAAGTTCCCAATATAACACTTTTACATAGGCGTAGAATCTCCGCAAAAGAGCTCCAAAAAAGCTCAAATTTTGGGGTTAAGCTTTTATCATAATAAGCTCCCTTTGGGCCAATTATCATCCAATTCGGAGACATCATGACAGAAAATAACTTTTTTTGTATAGAATGCCACATATACTTGCAAAACACTGTTCACTCACCGCAACGACCGACTCCCACATATTATGTCTAAGGGTTATATGGGTCAAGAATATTTTTTAAGTAAAAGATTTATATTTGATTAGTGGGACCTTTCAACATGTTTGGAGTGTGGAACTTTCGGATCCGACAGAGAATCGAAATCAACAACTATTTCAAAGAAATATGAATAGTATTACACGAATCTATTAGGAAGTAGACTGGTGCAATTAGAACCAAGGCTGCAAACCGGTCCTGAACCGAACCCCTAAGAACCGGACCGTGAACCGAACCCCTAATATTTTTGAAAGCTCGAACCTGAACCCGAACCGGACCACTTTTTCGAAAAATTAGGTTCGGTTCGCAAATTAAGTACACCCAAAAAAATTTGTATTAATATCAATTTGAAACACGTGTTTCAAATTGAAACTGAAACTAGTATCATTTTTTTAGTATCAATGTTAGCCTAGAAAGTACTGCATTGAAACTTGGAATATTAATTTAATGCGCAGAAGTATAAATTTGAAACTAACAAATTTTTTTTAAGTTCGAAATTTCGAAGAATGCATGAATTGTATAAGAAAGCAGGCCAAATGTGGCAGCGGGCGATGCTTGACCTGTCAAATTTAATTATTTAATTTATGTGCAAACAATTCAATAATAGGCAAATCACACTAAGCACATCTAACATCCAACATCTTGAGTTTAAATCAGTGGCTGCAAAATACACAAGTTCATTATGGCATCGCGTGTGTGTGTCAGCCACGCTTTTGAACTTGTTTGTTGTTGCAAACGGGTACAGTGTAAGCTCGTATACTGTCGGAGTAGCAACGTCGCTGCTACTCTGTGGCTTTTCTATGCACAGCAAATAGAATCGTGTCGAACTCTGGTTAAAATGCTTAATAACCATTTGCTAAGAGGGTGATGATAGTAACATCTACAAATCTGGCAAATTTCGCCTTGGTAAATATTTTTGACTGAGGATGATGGATGCCAGATGTTCTCAGTATGATTAGGCTTTAAAAGTAAACGCTATGGAAGACGACGTGATGAAGATATATAAATGGATTTCAAATGGAGCACACTTACAAGGAAAGTTTGAGCAGCTAAGTATTAATGTTGCTGTGGTCGTTTTTTGCAAACATATGTAGTAATAAATGTAACTATTCAGACAGGACACATAACATGACACAATGCTGCATGGCCTGTTTCAGCGCTTTGCATGTTAGCGCACAACGCGATAGGTATCAAACGAAGACAGCTGCTGTAGAGGCGTTTCAGAGTCTCTGAAGGAGTAACGCGATACGTGTATGGGTTCCAGCAAATGGCACATCAGTACAGTGATTCTAAATATACAACATTCGCGTGGACAGCAGACTTGCAGTGGGAGACCAATGTTTCTCCATAGCGAGGTGTCCTCACTTAACAAATTTAATTTATTAGTGTAAATGAATTTAAAATATATTTAAAATAATGAATAAATTTATAATAAAAAGATAATGTTTTCAAAATGTTTTTTTTATTAATTTTAATGGCAGTTTGTAAAGAACTGAAATTATCTTACAAACTTGATAAGAAATAATATTAAATTGATAAAAGCTAGTTTGAAAATGATAATAAAAGTTTGATAACACTAGTTTACAGCCAAAAAGACCCATTTCTACTGAAAATTTTTTTTAGTGTAGTTTGGAATGGTGATCTCAAAAATCAATTTCAAAAATTTTTTCATGGCTCCGTTTTTGAAATATAATTTTTTTTTATTTTTTGGTAGGGGCATTTACATTTTAAGCCATATCTCACTTTATAATTGTCAGATAGAGTCAAGCAAGATAAGAATCGAAAGGTTATTTCGCTGCCGATAATCGAGTAGAACATTGTTTTTAAATCGGTTCATTAGTTTGACTACAATATCCAAAAATATTTCGAAAAAATCGATTTTTTGCTCGAAAATTCATTTTTGGTCGCCTGGAAAAAATATAAAAAAATCCAAAAAATTATTTTTATTTTTTCTACGTAAGAACCGCACTTCTACGAAGAAAAACAGATATCGATGATCAAAATCTGTGAACAAACACAGAAGCTGTAAGCAACTTAGTGCAAAAAAATGTGATATTTTCCTGAATATTTTAAAATAAATTTTCGTTTGCTTCGACTTTTGTTCCGTTTTTAATTTTTATTTTTGTTCTGGCTTTTCGTTCACGTCATAATTTGACCAAAAAACGAAGAAAAGTACAATGTTAATTTTTGGAAACACACAATATACTCAAATTTGACTGTTAGTTCCTCTACTAAATTTGATCCATCTATGGTACGTGTTACACGATTTTCCTCACAAAAACCTTATTTTCTTCGTAAAAGTGCGATTTTTAAGTAGAAAAAATAAAAATAATTTTTTTGCATTTTTTGGTATTTTTTCTAGTCGTTTAAAAATGAAATTTCTTGGATTTTCGAGCAAAAATCAATTTTTTTGAAATATTATTGGTTGTTGAATTCAAACTACTGAACCGATTTAAAAACAATGCTCCATGCAATTATTGGCAGCTCCATTACCTTTCGATTTATTTCTTACTTGACTCTATCTGACAATTATGAACTGAGATATGGCTTAAAATGTAAGAGTACCTACCAAAAAAAATTTAAAAAATTAATATTTCAAAAACGGAGCCATGAAAAAATTTTTGAAATCGATTTTTTAGATCACCATTCCAAACTATACTAAGAAAAATTTTCAGCTGAAATGGGTCATTTTTTTTTTATTTTTGTAAACTAGTGTAATTGAAGTGTCAAATTAATAAGACCTAGTGTCAAATTGATACTAATAAAGTAATACAAAAAAGTGTCAACCAGATACACGGTAGTATCAATTTGAAATCCTCGAAGTATCATGTTAATACTTTCGAAGATATTAATTTGATACTTGGAGTATTAGAGAGAATTCGATACTTAATAGTTTCAAATTGATGTCTAAATTGTGTCACAGTGATGACAACTTTTTTTGAGTGTAGTTATTCCAGGGAAATAAAGAAATTACAGGTAATCCGACTTGTATCATTCAAAAAGTTCTTCAATCTTATATGGTTGGAGCTGGAGCACATTTAAATGATAAATGCAGAGCAGAAAAGGAATGCAACTATGTATGAAGAATGAAATGTTGATGAAGGTTGCTCATGTGAATCAAAAGCATTTCTTGATTTGAACGATGACCTGAATAGATGACCTGGAGGACTCAATAATTACAGTTCGATTGTTTTAATCGTTTAAACACTTTGTAAAGACCAAACGTTTACTAACTCTTAAAACCGCTTTAGCTAAAAACATTTAAATGGAACGTATTTCAAAATATCTGTTTAATGCTACGGCCAATAATAAAACTTTTGTAAAGCTGCAGGATTCACAATTACTACCAAGTGATTTTTAGAAAAAGAAGAATTGTTTTAAATTCCTTAGCAACACATTGTTTATAAAGATCTAAATGCCTCGATAATCGTTCTTATGTTATGAGTTCAGTACCAATATTTGCTGCAATGCTCCTAGACCCAAGATTTCCAACTTAGGTATCTTCTGATCAAACAAATAAGTTTTAAAGCAACACATTACAGAATGCTGACTGACAGCAAGACATTCTTAATGAGAGTTATCCAAATTTAACTTTAAACGACTCAACGTCTGATTACGAAGAAGAGAAGTTTAGTTCTCAACTCCACTTCAGTTTACGTATTAACGTTGAGCTCTGGGTCAATAAGGTTTACGGAAGTTGATACTCAAATCAACAGTAAGTAGATCCGGTTTAAGTAAATTCGAAATTTCTTTAGCAGTTGAAACAGACAGTTCAATGCCAAGTGGATTCAATTCGTAGAAAAAGAAAGCCTTGATCTAGTAACCACAGATTTCTTTGCCACCTTCCGCATAAATTTGTAAAAGTAAAACGGCCAGTTATTATTGAAATATAGAATATTATTTTAAAATGTAAGTATTTATAAATCGAAACTATTCATAAATGTTTTAGCGAACCGAGGTTCGAACCAAAACCTTGAGTTCAGCGGTTCCGAGAACCGGTCCGCGAACCAAACCTTAGACTTTACAACAGGTTCGTACCCCTGAACCGAACCTTCTGCAAAATTTTAGAGGTTTGCAGCCTTGATTAGAACACAGAACGGTATCAAGTTGGAACCGAAAATTAGTCTTTTTTTTATTTTTGGTAAAGAATAATCGGACAAATGTTTGGAAAATACCAAAATTATCCTTAGCCAAATGACTATATATTATATGTATATCCTAAATAATTTTTATCCGAGTAATTTTTTGAGAAAAAATCAAAACTTGAGAATTATATTTTGAGTTTTATCAATTACTCAAAAAATAATTTATTGATTTGAGTTTTTTGTTTAAGCACCATACGGAGTACGATTAAAAATTCGTTTTTTACAGTATTTCATATAATTAGAAACACCTTGGCTTTGCTTTGATGTTCATGTGCAAGTGCTTCTATTTATGTGAAATACTGTAAAAAAACCGATTTTTCCGTCGTACTCCGTATGGTGCTTTACAATAAAAAGGGAGTGAATAAAAATCAAAAAATATTGCTTTCTTCCTGAATATTATAAAAAACTTAAATAAGCATCGTTTTTTAATTTTATATAATCCATGAGGCTTACGGTCCCTGGTATCAAGGGAGCATTGCAACACCAACGAGTTTGAGGACATTCTACACTTTGTTGGAAGATGCCCAATTCTATACGAGTATAGATTGCGTTTATTGGGTAATTGTATTTTAGGCGAAAGAAAAATTCTAGATTTGCTAAAGGATTCAAAACAAACTGAATTTTAATGGAATACTTTTAGTTAATTTTTTTGCCCCAACGATTCTGTATTTCGCGCGTTAGTAATAGGGTTGAAAGTGGCAAACATTTTTAGCCTCATTATAAATTAATTTATATAAATATAATATTTATCATTAATAACATACATAGTAGACTGGCCCTTAAAAATAGATTTCAAAATACCGGGCGGAAAAGGGTTCGTTTTGGTACCAATAGATATGAAAAAAAGTTTGGCAGCGATCGGACTTCATTTAGTGGACGCGCGTTCGCCCTCAAAATCGAAAATTTGAAATGTATGGGAAATGAGGGGGATGAGATTCGAATTTAATTTCTAAAAACTCCAAAAAAATTTTTATGTGTTAATTCTTTTTACATCCTTTTAGGGGAATATCATAGCAACATTTTATATGATGATTTTGCTCTTTAAATCCTTTAAGGGGAATACCATAGCAACATTTTACATATTTTTGTTGGATATTTCGAGCGTAAACTTGGTCAGAATCATATCAAATAGGCCAATTTTTAAAAAAAAAATAATTTTTTCTGAGATTAATTTCGGATTTAATCTCAAAAAATTTTCAAATTTTCTTAAAGTGTTAATTCTCTTTAAATACTTTTTGCGGAATATCATAGCAACATTTTAAATATTTTTGTTGGATTTTTCGAGAGAAAACTTGGTCAAAATCATATCAGAACTCCAATTTTTCTCATTTTTTGGGGGTTTTTTTTTTTAATGATAAATTAATTTATGTGAGACTATGATTTTTGCTCTTGCCTGGGCGGAAGAAGTTTCGTTTTAATCCCAATAGATAAAATAAAAAGTTTGGTAGCGATCGGACTTCAGTTGGTGGAAGCGCACTCGCCCTCAAAATCGAATATTTGAAATATATGCGCAATATATGGGGTGAGTTTTGGGCTTAATATCTAAAATTTTTAATAGAAAATGTTTATGTGTTATTTCTCTTTATATTCTTTTAGAAGAATATCATAGCAACATTTTAAATGTAAATGTCCGATATTTAGAGCATATCTCGTATATGTTATTTTATCTTAAAAAATAAACATAAAAAAAATTATAAAAAAATGTGAAAAATGTGCTTTTAAATATGATTCTTAACCAATTTATTCTCAAAATATCTAACATTAATATTCAAAATGTTGCTATGATATTTCGCTTAAAGTATATAAAAAGAAATAACACTTACAAAATTTTTTAATATTTTAGAGATTAAATCCAAAATTAATCTCAGAAAAAATTTTTTTTTTTGAAAAATTGACCGATTTTATATGACTCTGACCAAGTTTACGCTCGAAATATCCAACAAAAATATGTAAAATGTTGCTATGGTATTCCCCTTAAAGGATTTAAAGAGCAAAATCACAAAAAAATTTTTTTTCAAATTTTTGCAGATTTAATCCGTATCTCATCCCATATATTGGTAGCATATTAAAATTTTTTGGTTTTTAAGGCGAGAGCGCGACCACTAAATATAGTCCGATCGCAGCCAAACTTTTTATTATATCTTTTGGGACCAAAACAATAGTTTTGCCGCCCGGGCAAAAGCAAAAATCAAAATCACATATGTATTAAAAATTCTTCGAAAAAAATACCAAAAAAAAATTTGAAAAATTGACCCTTTTGATATGATTCTGGCCAGGCTGACTCTCAAAATAAGACACATTTATATTTAAAATGTTGCTATGATATTCCCCTAAAAGGATGTAAAAAGAATTAACACATAAAAATTTTTTTGGAGTTTTTAGAAATTAAATTCGAATCTCATCCCCCTCATTTCCCATACATTTCAAATTTTCGATTTTGAGGGCGAACGCGCGTCCACTAAATGAAGTCCGATCGCTGCCAAACTTTTTTTCATATCTATTGGTACCAAAACGAACCCTTTTCCGCCCGGTATTTTGAAATCAAAAAAAAAAAGTTAATATAAGGGCCAGTCTAATACATAGGTTAACAAAAAAGGCCAACTTTTTCAACAGAGAAGATAGAAAACTTTTCATATATATTTTTGACCGCTGTGTGAAAATAAATTCTCAGTTTTCCCTTAGCAAGTCAGGTTTAAGAGATATTTGAATAATCGTGTGCTTAGCGAGGTTTTTTTTACATTTGTTGGCCCTGTGACCATACTAAGCGTCCTCTTCCAACCAAAGTTGCATTAAAGTAAGCTGCATTTAAAAAACTAAACGGGAAGTTTTGCTATTGCTGATAAGGTATAAATTTTTGGATTTTAAAATGGAAAAAATGGTTATTTCTTGATAAAATTTACATTTTCCCAAGTTTAATAATTCTGAAAAATTTCAGCTGATATTAAAAATCTCAGAAAAAAATAGTTGGTAGTTTTTTGTCTCTTTACATCGTTTTTAACGTTTTTTAAAAGTTATGCATTTTTTTATTTGGTCTTTTATTAAATTTTATTATCATCAGTTCCCAGGGAAGTTTTTGAGTCGAGTCCTTTTCTTAAGAGACGCAATAATCTGAAACCGACCTGTTTCTAAAGGGTTCAACTCTTTAACTGATTTTAATTTTCCACACTTTTTTGTTTTTCATCTTCTTTTATTTTATAGATTTTTTTTCAGTGCTTACTTTAAGTTATTTTCAAACACATTTTTCATGTCCCTTTTCTGTTATTTAATTACACATAATTTGCTCTACACTTCTATGCATCAGGATGTGTGTTTGTGTGTGCGTGTGTGTGATTGTGTCATAAATATGCCAAAAATGTTGCATACTTGCAGGGGCCCAACATGTATAAGCATGCAAAATTAGCCAACGCACACACACATGCTCGCACACGCTCGAGTGCTCTCATTAGGCAACATGTTTGTTACTTTTCATGGTCCTTGGTCCTGGTCTTGAGTTGACTTTTGTTTGTTGTTGTTTTTTTTCTGCTGTTGCTTCCGCCTGTTTTGACTTACACTTTCTCTCCCTCTCTCCCTGTGTGTGTATTTTTGTGTGTGTTGCTTTCATTTTTGTTTTGAGCATGCAATGTTTGTTTTTTTGTTGCGCCTACAAAAATTTTCAACGCTTTCATCCTTGTCTTTATTAAAACTTTGTACAGAGAGGGAGAGAGAGAAGAAGACACACGAACCATTAATGTTTTCTTTCATTTCTTTCGCTTTTTTTATGCTTGCCTTGACTTGGTTTTTGGCTTCATAGATAAGACTATGCTTGGAGTAGGCCAGAGAGATGACAGCGTGACTTACACCATTGGAGAGTATGTACAGCTACTTAAGCCGGCTCGAAGGACCAACAAATTACTGAACACGGATATAATCTAATTGTTCATACATCCGGCTCGAAGAACCAAAAATGTGTGATTACTACTAAACAGCTATTGCAATCATTTAGTAGAAGGAACTGTTTCAAGTTGGAACTGTATTTTTTTTTAAATAAAGGAAATCAGTAAAAATCGATTCAGCTAAGTTCTGAAGCATCTCAATTTAACTCTTTTGTAAGATAATTTTTACCAGCACAAGACACGCAAACAGCAATAAAAAACATTTTTCAATTTTGCGCCTTGTCAAGTTAGTGTGATAATATATATAAAACGCTAAGGGGTAAAGTATTTAGGGCCAAAATGCATAAATTTTAATCAGTTCTTACTTGATCCAAGATGAAAACACAAACAAAAAACCAACAATGGTTCTGTTTCTGCTCATCTCTAGCTTGTCTGTCATTCTGCTCCTCTTACGAGTACATTGATGCAGTGCATGTTTTCAGCTGACCAAAGTTCTCTGAGTGCTCACTAGTAGTTGACCCTATCCTAGTTGTGCGTCTTTCAACTTGACTTTCTTTGCAAGTGTAACAATTTGGAGGCCTTTGGCAGAGCAAAAAAAAAGTGCATTTGGTATTCATGGCAACATGTGCGCAGGACTTTTGCTCACCTACACACACACACACACGCAGACACTTTAGAACTCTTGATTCTTCTGTGGGTCTGTTGCGGTGCGCACTTGTCTTTGATTCTGTTTTTTTTTTCTTCGGTTTTCTCTTTGTTGACCCGCCGCTGGCAACAAATGTGTAGCCAGGTTCTAGCTCTAGCGAGGACAAAGAGAAGGACACCGTCTTGGTCTTTGGTTTTTTTTAACCTTTATTACGTTTTAGCCAAAAGGCAACTTGGCTTTGCTTTAATGAGCGCAATTTTATTAGTCGCTTTAACATTTGCGCTCTCCCCGCGCCTCTTTGACTTCAAGTGAAAACGAAATGTTAAACTTTTTGTTTCAAGAATTTTTTGCATATTTTACTTGAATTTAATTTTCATCTGAAAACAGACGGATAGAGTCATAATCCAGTTGATCCCGGGGTGGGAAACAGGCCTGTACACATATTAAATTATATCCCGTTCCTTCCTAAGGGGCACAGTGATGCTAAAATTCCAGAATTAAAAATGTTTCCCTTCCTGTCTTGTGAATGCTGAACATCCTAAATTCTTCTCCCGAAGGACGATGAAGTGAATTAAGGGTCAAGCGACATTTTCCTATGAACATTTGTTTAATATTAGATCTCTAGGATAAGACTTCAATAAGTGAAGTAAAGGTTTCAAGGAATCCATTCGGATTGTAAATATAAAATACAGGTTCATTATTAATAACCTAGGTCAAACTATGTCGGAATAATGGACCTGTTTCGCATGGTACAACCTCTTTGGGCTCGGAAGAGGTAAACTTATTAGTTTAAAACATTGTTTTTCGTACCCCGTGGGATACGAAGTCATAATTCTGCCAGCGTCGCAGCCGACACACGCATAGAGAGAGAGAATACGTGTGCTCTATAAAATGCACGCACACACACATATGTGTGTTTGTTTGTAGCCTATATCGCACACCAGCGCAAATCATGATAATGTGAGTTTGTGCACCACTGGTTTAAAGCTACAACACAAAAAAAAAAAATTTTAAATCAAAATTTTAATCGTGAATCAAAGAGAAACAGAGTCAGAATTCCACAGAGCCGGGGTTATCTTAACCCATGATTGTATTCTCAATTTAAGTCATAATCCATCAATCTCGAATTAAGATCAAATATCGCTCACTTTCTTCAATACTGGCGTAACTTAAAATAATCAATTTGGAAAAAAACACGTTTGAAGTTCTCAATGGATTTAACCTAAAAATAAATGGTTCTTTTAGTTTCAACTCAATTAAGTAAAATATTATAAATTTAGAATGCTTATTAATAAACATTGAAAATATGATGTTTTAACTGAAAGACAAAGTACGTTTGGTCAATATCGACAGCAGGACAACTAAGATATGGCCGTTCTTGCATCAACATGAAAATGAACCTAGAAAATGATATTGCGACATATTCTCATCTCACATGGAAAGTAGAAGAGATAGCAATACGAAAATTTTTGCATAAAATAGTACAGTAAAGCGCGCAGATTTCTGCATCATTAAGTCAAAAATCGTATTTTTTGCGTTATGCCAGTATTGAAGTAAGTGAGCGATATATCGTTTCTCAAATATAGAAAAATAATTTTCTGGGTGTTAATACATATTAAATACTTTTCGTTCCAATATTTGGATTTAACAAACTTTAAAACGTGTTGCGTTATTCGGCTATTCGCTCCGAGGCACTGAGCTACCAGGGATAATAAGGTACCTTAGGGTGAGTCCTTATGCGAATTCCAAAAAATTAAGGGATTACTTTCTCATGATGTTTGCGGCAACCTTAGGTATAACTTCAGCTCACTATTTTGCGACTCGTGCATTGAAAAGCATTTTCTTGAGTAAGTGTGGCCAATTCTTAAATATCAATAGTCGCCTCTTGTAACTCGATTGGAGAGATGTACATCTTTTTAAACCTAGCATCAAGAAATGACGATTTCACTAATATTTTGAACCTTTTCTCCAATTGTTTACAAAGCTACTCTTCAGTAAAGATGGCTTCGTCAGATTCAATTTTTACAATCTGTATTTGGTTGTATAATAAAGAAGTTAACGAAATCATCACACCGACAGTGACAATATATTCATCGCTTATATTCTCAGTTGCATCTACGAATGGGCTCAAAAGGTCACAAAAATCACTACAAAAGCTTAATTCTTTAGCCTATAGCATTTCAGGCTATTCTTCAACATATTCGGCTCTGTTTATAAGAATGATTGCCACTTCATATGCAAGACCTAAAAAGGACGCCAGCATATCAAGGCACTAATTCCATCGCGTGTGAACGTTTTGCTGCAGGAACTTAATACAACCTTCCGGAGGTCTCTTATCGGCCTACCACTAAGACCCATTTTCTCAATGTCCGGTTAGTCAAACTTACCGGCAGGTTAGCCAAACTTGAGTGTCTCATGCTGTTTTTGGCGAAAACCAGCCGGCAACTTTAACCTCAGCCTGACGAGGGGGTCAAATTTTAACCGGCCGGCAAGATATGATAAGACTATCGATACTTTCACTCGATAGACACAGCTGTGTCAAACGCTTGAATTATTTACTTTGCTAATTGCCAAACCAAAATGTTTATAAATAAACGAATTTGTTGCATCCACGAAATGAAATTGGGAGGCAGGTAGTGAGACAGGAACAGACATGTGGCGATCTGGAACAGAAAGTCCAGCAGAATGGCAGCCGCCGCAATGGCAAATGTCTTGACCGCCGAAAAATTTGAAATGGCACCAATCGCAAGGCAGGCAAACCCACTGCCCGCCGTCTGCGAAATCGAAGGATCAACTAGGCCAACGTCCTTGTGATGTGGCATACTGATTGAGATCCAACTGCAGATACGCGTGCACCATAACGAAAATACTATCCACACGCATTCCCAGTACCAGGAACGGCCAACATGGCGACATAATCCTAGACGGAGCAACGAGTTAATAAAGCAAGAGAGTACTAGGAGGGGGCTAATTAAAATTTTTTTAACGATACAGGTTGACAATTTCAGCATGTCATATTATTATACCCTTGCAAAGGGTATTATAATTTTACCCAGAAGTTTGCAACGCATAGAAATATTTATTTCCGACCCCATAAACTATATATATTCTTGATCAGGGCGACGAGCTGAGTCGATTGAGCTTTGTCCGTCCGTCTGTCTGTCCGTCTGTCTGTCTGTCCGTCTGTCTGTCTGTCTGTCTGTTTCTACGCAAACTAGTCTCTCAGTTTTAAAGCTATCGAGCTGAGCACAGAGTCTTCTTTTTACTGCACACTGCTAATATGTCGGAACCGACCGGATCGGATGACTATATCTTATAGCTGCCATAGGAACTATCGGTCGAAAAGTGGGTCTTTGTGAGAAAAACTTTTTTGTTTTTAATGTAAACGCCTCCCGCTTCAGCAAAAATTAGTTTTATTCGCTTTTACATAGTTGTGGATGTTTTGGTCAAAGTCGGATGACTATATCTTATAGCCGCCCTAGGAACTATCAGTCGAAAAGTG
Organism: Lordiphosa clarofinis; assembly: GCA_018904275.1. Taxonomy (NCBI): domain Eukaryota; kingdom Metazoa; phylum Arthropoda; class Insecta; order Diptera; family Drosophilidae; genus Lordiphosa; species Lordiphosa clarofinis. The sequence continues at coordinate 203,475 of JAEIGQ010000077.1, read as the reverse complement.
GGTTTTATTTAGAAAAATTGTTTGTTTTAATGCTGACGTTCGTAAACTCTGATGTATTAAAACATTTGCAAGGGTATAAAAACTTCGGCAAAGACGAAGTTAGCTTGACCTTCTCGTTTTTTTTTCGTTAAATGATAACTAGCAACAGCAATAGAAGGAAGAAAACCAAAACAAACACAGCTGATTCGTTGACAGTTTTTGGTCACTCTATGACAGCGATAGCAATCTATCGATATCGGGCGAACCTGCCTCTCGTTGCCTGTCTCGTTGAGAAAACCAAATGACTTACCGGCAGGTTATTCCGCCCGGCAAATTTGACCGGCCGGTACCTAACCGCAACTTTTGAGAAAATGGCCCTAAGTGGATGGTATGCGCAAAGCAAGGAACATGTTTCCCATTTAAAAACTTGCTTGTTCTTACTGCATGTTTTAGCTACTTTCTCACACAAATTACGCTTTACTTTGTCTTTTTATACCCGTTACTCGTAGAGTAAAAAGGGTATACTAAAGTCGTGCAAATGTATGTAACAGGCAGAAGGAATCATCTCCGACCATATAAAGTATATATATTCTTGATCAGCATCAACAGCCGAGTCGATATAGCCATGTCCGTCTGTCCGTCTGTCCGTCTGTCCGTCCGTCCGTCCGTCTGTATGAACACCTAGATCTCAGAGATGGTAAGAGATAGAGGTTTGACATGTATGGGACAAATGCTTCTTTTATCTGCACGCAGATCAAGTTTATTTCAAATTTTGGCCACGCCCCCTCCCGCCCCCGCAATTTAAATGAAACGTTATATCTCCTACAGTTTTGAAGATAGACGATTCGTACCTTCTATAGTTATAGATAGTTAGTAATTAGCAAAATGAATCGATTTGCTGAAGAAATGATCAAGATCGGATGAACGGTTCTCAAGTTATGAGCAAAAAAGTGATACAAGCCCCCCTGCTACCCCCCCTCCCACCATAAACAAAATGTTGCATACTTTTCGGATAGTCACCCTAAGGAACGCAGGAACACTGTTGAACAAGTTTTTTCATGAGTAACGGGTATATCGAAGTCGGTTAGAGCCGACTTTAACTTACGCTCTCGTTTTATCTCGCTTTAATTAGCCTTTATCAAATTTGAATCCATTTTTATCTTTGCGTCTCTTAAATGCGCATGCGCTCGCCACTCAGATCAAAGAGTGTCTGACATATTCAATATTTGGACAAAAAAAAACTATCACAAACACAAATTGATATTGATATCTTGATATATTTTCGACAACCTTAACTTGAACGCAGTACTTCGGGCGACTGAACGCACAGCACGGCCACTCAGCTCGCTCGACTATTGGCCTTCACACCAGAACTCAGCTGGCACAAATTACCGTCGTGCTGTGTTCTTATACTGCAACTGGTTGGGCCTTAAAGTTGACACCTGCTGGCAGAGTGAGCTTAGCGTTCTTGCCATAGTGTTTTAGAACGAAAAGGTAGCGGTTCGCGTCCCAGGAGGGAGGGTTAAATTTTGTTCTTTTTCATTATACTCTGAACCAAAGGTACACAGAGTATATTAAGATTGTGCAAAAGTATGTAACAGGGAGAAGGAATCATCACCGACCCTATTAAGTATATATATTCTTGATCAGCATCAAGCCATGTCCGTCTGTTCGTCTGTCTGTCTGTCCGTCCGTCCGTATGAACGAACAGATCTCAGAGATGGTAAGAGATAGAGGTTTAACATGAATGAAACAAATGCTTCTTATACTTGCAGGCAGATCAAGTTTATTTCTATTTTTTGCCACGCCCCCTCCCGCCCCCGCAATTCGGAAAAAACGTGATATCTCCTACAGTTTTGAAGATAGACGATTCGTACCTTCTAGAGATAGTTAGTAATTAGCAAAATGAATCGATTTGCTGAAGAAATGATAAAGATCGGATGAGCGCAGCACCAGCATTGCATTCAGCTTCTACTTCAGGTACAGAGTATGTTATAGTCGGGCTTGACCGACTTTCTCACTTGTTATTATATAAAAAGTACAAATTAATTGATATGAAAAATTAAAATAACGATTCCTTTAAGATTTCCTTTGTGCGAAACAACATGTTCCAAAAAAAACCTGTCGTGAGAAAACGAGACTCTGATCGTACTTACCATGACCAATTGGTTCTTCCAAATAAATAGCATGAGCTTGCCACCGTGAATATTCGACTTTGGAGTCGGTTTTGGCGTATGGCAGGACGTACCGTTTAATATTTGCCTTTTGCAGCATTCGATGGCGGAGCACACAAAAACTATGTTTCTAATTGAAACAAAAAGTCTAATGATGGGACTTCAAAATGAAGTAGGTCCGCTCCCACCAAAAACATTTCAGGGTCGATTTGGGACCTTTTTTTTTGTGGGTTTTCGGTTGCCAAAGATTTGCAAGTTGTTTGCATATTTTTAAGTGCTTTATGTGATTGTTTCTCTACCCTTCGTAGCTAACTTAATTTGGTTTCTTCGTTTTTTCTATTTTAGATGTGGTTTCGTGGTTATCTCATTATCAGCCTCATTGTGTTAGGAAGGGGTTGAGGGTCTTCTGCTGCTGCTGCTGTTGCATTACATTCGACAAGCTTTCTAATTTGTTTTTAATTTTCTACATTCCGCCGTTTTCCCGGTTTTCCCCATTTTGTGTTGGCACCTTTCGCTAGAAGCTTAACCTGTGCTGCCCTCTCTCTCTCTCTCTTGGCTCGGCTTACCTCTGGCATATTAATGAGCTCTTGCCTTTAACACGCTTTTGAATTAGTTGCCAACCGCGTTGTCGTTTTCACCTTGCTCAACTTTCTTGATTTTCTATGGAAAAAGACAGAGACAGAGAGAGAGAGAAAAAAAAAAAGGAACTTTCCTCCAGCTTTCAGCATTTTAATTTGCTTGCCGAAGTTTTGTGTTTTTGTTATGGCCACGCACATTTTCCACTTTCGCTTTGAACAACTTCATTCTTTACTTACTTTTTTTTCCTCCTTCTTTTTGCTCATTTTGCGCTTAATTTCCGTTTTAATTTCGTGCATTTTATTCAAAACCTGAAAAGGCATTACAATTAGGCCTAGACCAGCGGGTTCGGGGGAGATACGGGCTCAGCTTGAGACTGGTCAGTGCTGACGTAGGCAAAAGCACACAGTCACGTCGAAAAGTTTCTGTATCTGTGTGTGTGTAGAAAACTCATACGCCAGCAGAAATTGAGGGGAGCGTGTTCCTTTAACATTCGATAGCCTACTTATAAATCAGCTGAGGTCATACAAACGAGTTTCGGATAAGATAAAGAAAACATACATCAACAAATCGAGCAATAGCTTTAAGGTTTCTCAGCCTAAAGATTTTCTATCTCTAGAAATATGACTCACTTTCAACTATTTGTCAAGCGCTTAAGTTCGTGTCAAATGAACTAAATCAAATTGAACATTTACCCCACATTGTGATTCTCAAAAGAAACATTACAAGTATTTTAAATTTGGATGGAGCGACTTGAAACACAAATCGTGTTTTTAAAGGTACAATGAACTTTTTTGGGGGTAAGGTGGTTTTACTTCAGTTTGGTTGCTGTTGTTGTTTTTCCACACTCAACCAGCGTCGAGAGCATAAGCATCGGGGGCAATAAATAAGATAATATGTATGTATGTCCTGAGTACCGACTTGGACTTTGGATGGCAACAGGAAGAGCACAACAAGACGAGACAGAGCAACAACGCCCACGCACTTTGCCAGCTTCAGCTTTGGGTTACCATGTGGATGGGGCTGGGCAGATGCCCGAAGGGGGCGGGTGTGTGGGAACTATTTGTACAAGTTAACGTGAATAATATTTACTTACAGGCATAATAAATAGTGCTTTTGTATAAGAGCAGCAGGACATGCAGGACACAAAATCTAAGGAAGCGCACACTTGTGCAGAGACTTGTGTAAGTACCAGCCATTTGTTTAGACTTGAGAAGCCACCTTCTACCTCAGGTTGTTTGCTCAGACAACCAAATCAAATTGAAAAGTAAACGCAGCTCGCATTCAAAAGCTACAAAATGTAAGTAAGCACGTGTGTGTGTGTGTGTGTGTAATGTGTGAGCTTATGTCACATATAGTGGCTAGTTGGGTGCATAACTAAGCCTCAGATTCCTGGGGCAAAGATTGAGATTGAAACACTATAAGGACTACAGTTTGGATAAGTGAGTGACTTTTTGTAGACAAAAATTGATTTTGCTAAGAGTTTTAAGCCAACCATTTAATACATCGAGAATAAAACAAGCTTAGATTGCGGTAAAACATATCCGAATACTTCCTGCTAGTGGTAAAGTGAGAGCAATCGCGGCACCCATCTCGCTGATACCATTTCCTCCTCTCCTCTCCAACTCACGCACTTTCATTCTACGATCGTCCATTATATTTCCAATGGCTTAGTTTCTAAACAGTTGACAGGATCCCGTTTTATTGTTCATATTTGTTGAGATTCAACAGGTTGTAGAGAACCGAAACTTCTTCTATGTAAATGATGAGATTGTCGCTTTTGTGCATTTTTTCAATAACATGTATCTTATGCCACTTTTATTTTAACTGGTATGGGCTCGCGCTGACTTTGTTAAATTCCTAAAAAAATAAGCTATAACATTTAATATTTCTGTGGCAATAAGAAATATCAGTACAACTTGAGTTATGTCAAAATTGATTTTTTAATACCAAAGGCTTTCTCAGTATCAATTCTAATAAGTACTACTGACCACAGTATGTCCAAATGTTAAAATAACAACTTGAATGAATTTCGTAAAGAAATTTACACTTCGCAACGAATCACTTTTTTACTTATTCATTTAAAGTTAATAATTGCTTTCCTGTAATATTGGAAAAACTCATTTGTCCTGTTATTCCCTTTGTCACAGATATCTAACTTGTTCTCTAAAAATACAATTGATAAATATACATAACAACTATATTTTTTAGCGCAAGCAGAATGTAGTGCTTATTTCGCGTCAAATGACGCCTCAATAGACCTGTTCAATGTTAAGATAATATCGATGTTTTTTGACACCAAAATATTTATATCGAAACGATACTTTTCCAATATCGCCAAAATGATCAATATAGATATTTTTTAAATAGTCGACAACCCTAATATGCATTGAATAGAGGCCGCCACGCGTTGTATGTATGTGTTTATGTTTCCCGTTTTTATACCCATTACTCGTAGTGTAAAAAGCGTATACTAAAGTCGTGCAAATGTATGTAACAGGCAGAAGGAATCATTTCCGACCATATAAAGTATATATATTCTTGATCAGCATCAACAGCCGAGTCGATATAGACATGTCCGTCTGTCCGTCCTTCTGTATGAACACCTAGATCTCAGAGATGGTAAGAGATAGAGGCTTGACATGTATGGGACAAATGCTTCTTTTATCTGCACGCAGATCAAGTTTGTTTCAAATTTTGGTCACGCCCCCTCCCGCCCCCGCAATTCGGAAAAACGTTATACCTTCTACAGTTTTGAAGATAGACGATTTGTACCTTCTACAGATAGTTAGTAATTAGCAAAATAAATCGATTTGAAGAAATGATAAAGATCGGATGAACAGTTTTCAAGTTATGAGCAAAAAGTGAACCAAGCCCCCCGCTACCACCCCTCCCACCCTAAAAAAATGCTGCACTCTTTTCGGATGGTCACACTAAGGAACATGTTAAACATGTTAAACATGTTTTTCATGAGTAACGGGGATATCGAAGTCGGTTAGAGCCGACTTTAACTTACGCTCTCGTTGATTTTGTTTGTATAAATGCATGTTGCGGACATTCAAATGTCAATATGTATGCACACTAGGTCACACCCCAAAAGAGCAAAATTAAGCAAATCAGTTCTCAGCATTTTCAAAGCTAATATTTGGTTTATAATAAATAACTATGAAAATAAAATAAATTATATTTTAATTTTAAATGGGCGTGACAGAGCCTCATAGTTTGTAATAAAAATTACTAATTGACACGTTCTTTGAATACAAGTTTTTAACACCGAATTATAAGTATGTGCATATATATAAAAACAATTCTTTTCAAATAAGAAACGCAGTCAAAAAATATGGGTACAGTGTCACAGTGCGATTTACATTTTTACCACTTGGAGAATTTTGTATTAATTTGTTATCGTTGTTTTTGAATCTGGCGCAACCTTTTTAGAGTCTGAAGTATATCAAAAAAGATGACATAAGCGAGTCCATTCCGCCAACTGGGCTGCAGAAATTGTTTCGACGAAAACTATTCCGTTTGAGAAAGTCTAAGGTAAGCGGAAAAACACATTCAGTTGTATTCTATTATTATTAAAATTTTTAAATTTATTATTAACACACATTCTGTTTTTATACCCTGTACCCATTGGAAATGGGTAAAAGGGGATCATGAAGTTGTGCAAATGTATGTAACAGGTAGAAGGAAGCAGTTCCGACCCTATAAAGTATATATATTCTTGATCAGCATCAACAGCCGAGTCGATTTAGTCATGTCCGTCTATCCGTCCGTCCGTCTGTCCGTCCGTCCGTCTGTCTGTATGAACGCGTAGATCTCAGAGACTATAAGAGATAGAGATACAAATTTTTGCGTGTAGATAGGTATAGGCCGTACGCAGATCAAGTTTGTTTCAGCAAAAAACTGTCAGAGCCACAATTTTAAAGTTACAACATCGTCGCTTAATATATATTATCTTAGGCCCTTAATCTATCTATTCTGAAACGCACAATGAGATCTGAGCAACACAGAAGTTATTGACGAAACAATTTTTACAATAAATTCGAGAATTTGTATACTTACAACCAAGAAGATCTATGCTTGATAGCCGACTTTATTTAAAACGACGAATCTTAATTTTAAAAATCTTTGCATGATTTAAGTATTTTCGGCTTGGCTCCAAGAATATACTCCCTTACCGTACTTTTGACATCAAAACTGCTTGATATCAAGTACGATTGGGTTGGGTTTTTCTCTGAGTGCAAGATAAACTTAAAATTGACCTATTTGAAATAATCAAAGTGAAGTTTTCAACCATATCAAAATGATATTTTTAAGATCAAATTGATATTTCATAATTTTTTTATGACAAAACGATAAAAATTAATCACAAATGGCAAGTAGAAAGTCCAATACTACAACTATGCTTCTCTTTTGGCTTAATTCTATTAATTATTGGCTAATAGAAACAAAAAACGAGAAAGGCAAGGCAAACTTCGTCCGTGCCGAAGTTTTTATACACTTGAAATCGCTTGTCTCAACGGTTAGCGACTTCGACCAAACTTCGCAGATCAGCTTAAAAACATTTAATATTACCCATGACCGTGATTGAGAGCGGTAATATTAAGAAAAAACCAGTTTTTCTCATTAAAATCCATTTTTCGACCGATCATTTGTATGGCAGCTACAAGAAGTAGTCATCCGATCCGGTCGGTTCCGACATATTAGCGTGCAGACAAAAGAAGACTCTGTGCAAAATTTCAGCTCGCTAGCTTCAAAACTGAGGGACTAGTTCGCGTAGAAACAGACAGACGGACAGACGGACGGACCAAGCTTAATCGACTCAGCTCGTCACGCTGATCAAGAATATATATACTTTATGTGGTCGGAGATGATTCCTTCTATGCGTTGCAAACTTCTGGGCAAAATTATAATACACTTTTCAAGTGTACAATAAAACCAAATTATAATTTCTTTACCCCGCCATGACTGGGGATCGAACTCGGGACCACTTGCACTTCACAAGTTGGTATGGCATGGACCAATGGCCACATTTCTTTACGATCTGCAACTCTATCCGCCTCTTTACTTTTGCTTTTCCTTTCCTATTGTGAGAGTTTCGAAAATTAAAAAATAACTATCCTTTTAATCTTTTCTAGTGTCATTTGACAAATTGATATTACTTACGGTTTAAATTAAACGTTATAGTTTAGAAATGATATGAAAAATCAAATTGATATGGATCTTATTTTTTTTCTGTATAGGCATCGCAATGGGCCGAAAGGCCTCTGGGCCGTCAAACAACAGTTGAGATCAGTACATTAACAGTTGGAAGTTGGCTTATCTTTTCTTCTCTCCAAATCTTCACTTTTTAAGTGCGTAATTGCCATTTCCTTTGCTTAATATTTCAATATTTAATGCTCACAGTTTTTTGTATGTTGAAAATTAATTAATTATGCTGGAAAACTAAAAGGTAAATTGCATCATATTGCTCAAACAATTTGACAGGCTTCAAAATAGGCAACAAGCTAATAAAGTTTGCCCCGAGAGCAAGAGAAATTAATTATATTCGAGTTGGACTGACATCTCACCGGGTTGGGTGGGGTGGAGCTGGTGCTGGTCCTGGTCCTGGTCCTGGCGTTGGGCAGCATTTGTGCTGACGGATTGGATTTATCGATGAATATTTTCAGTTTATGACCGCGGTCAATCCTTTCGCGTCTATTTGCAGACATTTTATTGCTGGTCTCGGTCGTAAAATGGGAAAATGCTGATTAAATACCACGTAATAGATAGTCCCTGCCAGGGTTCACTGTGCTGTGTCGGCTTGTTAAATTACATTCAATAAACAAGCAATGAATATTTTATTGCGCCGTCTTCCCAAAAAGTTCGAACACAAAAGGTAAAATATAATTTATGATTTTTCAAGGACATGAAAGCAGATTGATTTACGCTCGAATGGCACAAATCTCATTTTAATAGAATCATTTTGGGTCCCCCTTTTTATGGAGTCTCAAAGTTATGTTGCCCCATAAATTGCGCAAATTGTTGTTGTTGTTGTGTTGGATTTTAATCGTTTTGGTTGCGGTTCACTTGGGATACAAGGATTGAGAGAGGAGTAGAATGATTTTAGTGCAGACAAAACATAAAAAATTTAAAGATGCATTTAAAGCTTAAGTAGAAGTAAACAAGTGTCGGAACCTCTTGAAAGTTTTCTACTGACTGGAAATAAAAATTTATGAAGGACTATTTCCATAATACCATATCACAAGGCACTAAAACTCCAAATAACGTTTAGCTTATTGCATTCCCAACGAAAAATACCTTGCACCAAAGAGCATACAACAACTAGATGCCACTTTTTAGATGTAGCAATTTTATAACCAAAAGTACGAAACTCGAACAATTTGATCACTTGGAAGAGAATAGTATATCGGGGGCCTAATGGAGGTAAAATACGCCAACTGCTGGCTAACGTGAGTGGCCAATCCCTCTTTAGGTCTGAATTGAGTTGATGTATCGTCCAGCTATGACGACTGCCACTCTACTGCCTCCTTTCACATGAATTACTTTACCGACCATTTGGTGGAACTCGTTCTGTCAAAAAAAAACTTGTAAAAAGTGTGACCGTATGGGTCTCACTTTACAATTCAGTTGATAAAACAAGAAAGTTGCATTTTCTCCTTTTCAATGAACATGGGAATTTGGGGTCCTAAAATGTTGAAATTGTGTGTCTGCACTAAGCTTTCAATTGCCAATGGGGATGGCTTACCTTCCTAGATTCTCCGGGTCTTAGTCCTTTGCATAGAAATGAAACATTTAAGCAGTGTGACTAACTGTAGCCCGCACAACAAATGGATTAGCTTTTGGGAGAAAAAAAAGAGAAAAAAAATGAAAATCCAAAATAATACGAAACATAAATATAACTGTAACATTTTCGTGTGTTGTCCTGTTGTCCTGTTGTCTTGTTTTCACTTTGATTGCTACGTGTTGCCTCCACACACATACACACACACAGGCAAATTGGATTTTCATGCATACTTGGTCACACGCGCCTCCCTCCCCTCGCCCAAAAAAAAAAGCAAAGTCAAAATGGAGACATAAGGCTTCAGCCACACCCAATGGCCAAAGTAGGAGTTCACCCACTCCCCAACAGTGCGAACTCTTCTCGCCCGCTGCTAAACGTTGTTATCTCTGGCCTTGTCTGTGTGTCCTTTGTCCTTTGTGTTTTATTTCCTCGTTCTGTGCTCGTTTGTGCGTTCGTTCGATTCGATTCGTTTCGTTTCTGTTGTTGCCTTGGCATAAATTTATTATAAAATAATTTGCATAATTCGTTATTACTCAGCATAAACAAAGTGAAATTAAGATGATTTCTTTTATGCTTCAGCTTTTGTGATTGCCTTTATCCAATGTCTTTGCCTGTCTGTCTGCCCTTCAGTTGCTGTGTCTATTTTGTCAGTCAGTTCGCCAGAGTCATTACCCATCCATCCCACCCAACCAGCCACCTCTCAACTTCATTTCCATTTCAACTCATGCTCAGGTGCACACAGCTGTGCCTCCGTTTCGTGTCTATCCATATAAATCTGTCATTGTCTCTAGGCCCCGCCCGCCCTACTCCTTCCACCATTTTTTGCCAAAATAACTATACAAACTTAAGCCCTTTGCCTGAGCTTGCTTAATATTTATGATCAGCCTACTACTAGCTAGGAAAATCTATTTACACCAAAACAAAAAAACAAAATTGAGGAGCAAAGGCACAGATTGGAATCGCTCACTCGAATCGGCGGCAGGCAGAAAATTAAATTACTCAAAAGACATCATCATAAAGTAAACCCTGAGCCAACAAGTCTCATCTTTTTGAAAGAATAATATGACCACAAAGTTTGAATTTCCCCAGGTGAAAGCTTCTGCTCTAATTTCAGCTTTTTATATTCTACGGTTTAGTCTGTGTGCTGTTGATCAGTCAGTCAGTACAAAGTAAGAAATATACTACAAGTTTTAGATTAACTGAACAAGGCGGAATTTCAAGCTGAAAAATTTTAGGTCGTATATAAATTTACAACTACAACTGCTATTTACCATTGCACAATGGTCTGTCTCATACGATAAAAATAAAAACCGAAATGAATTAGTTATTGTGTTTTATAAACTAAATTTACATTTTATAAACCGGGTATTCCCATTAAAAATGGGAAAAAGGGGATCATGAAGTTGTGCAAATGTATGTAACGGAGAGAAGGAATCATTTCCGACCCAATAAAGTGTATATATTCTTGATCAGCATCAACAGCCGAGTCGATTTAGCCGTCTGTCTGTCCGTATGAACGCGTCGGTCTCAGAGACTGTAATTCATGTAGCCACACGTTTTGGCATGTATATAGGTGTACCCACATCGAGTTTGTTTTAGATTTCGAAAATTCCTCCTCCTCCTCCATCTTTTAACAGCGAAAAACTATCTTTTTCTCTGTATAAACGCGTGGATCTCACAGACTATAAGAGGTAGAACCAAAAATTTTTGCAGCGTGGTGTACACCGTACCCAGATCAAGTTTGCTCCAGTTTTGGCAAATTCCTCCTCCATCTTCTTCTAACCGCGAAAAACTGTCAGAGCTACAATTTTCAAGTTTGAACCTAGTGACTTAATATATATTTAGTTAGGCCCAACATCAATTCTCCATCTTTTCTATGTACCACAATGAGATCTGAGCAAAAACACCGAAGATATGCAAGTGCGCCTGCCTATGTATCGAAACAAACTGTAAAACAAAATTATTTTAAAGCTATAGGAACCACATTTCTTGGGGCAGGGTATTTTGCTGTCAGGGCACTCGACCGCAACACTCTTACTTGTTTAAATTTTATTTGTTAAAAAATTTTCTAATCAGAAGTATTTAAGGTAATGATATACCCGCATTTTATTTAAAATAAATATATTTATAAGTGGGTGGCAACTGAGCGAATAACCACGCTCAATTTTTCCAAAATTGTTTTCCATACAAGTCCGACCACTGTGCGTTGAACCGTTCATTCCACTCCTCCTATATTTACTCGTCTACTATTGCGTGTAGCAAAACTTTATAATAATCTTAGGTCTTGTAACAAATTTACAAATTTCATAATATTTTTTTACGTTATTTTTCTTAAATTTTTCTTAAACTAAGATAAAATGTCCTTTATATTAAATTTTTTTTTTTTTAATTTTAGGGCAAATTAATCCCTTGGCTGAATTTTCTTAAATATAGAAAAAAATAATCATCGTATGATACTTTGCTCCATTGACTGTAACGTCGCAACTAGGGTTGTCGAATATTTCAAAAATATCTATATCGATATTTTCGGCGATATTGAAAAATTTTCATTTCGATATAAATATTTTGGTGTCAATTACATCGATTAATAGCGATATTTTCGATATTTTTCAATAAAAGCCCGGATCTTAACAATGAACAGGACTTTTGAGGTAATTGGGGCGTCATTTGACGCGTAATAAGAACCACAATCTGACTGCGCTGAATAAATATACCTACTTTTAATGTATATTTTTTAAATTTACAAACAAATATTTATTTTTTATTTAATTTTGAGCATGCGATCCCGGATAAACAACGGTAAATTAAAATACAGCTCCCATAACTTATTCCCCTGTCTTGGTGATTGCGGAGATTGACAGCATACTCCCACAACCCACTCATCACAACCACAAATAATTTCTGTTTTTGGTCAATATGTTTTGGTTCGTCTAAAAAACTCGAAGATTTCAAATATAATTATAACTGATTTACATAAGAGCTTAAGGAGATTGAAGAAGTCCAAGCCTGATAATGCCCTATTTATGGACTAACAAACAAATGTTATTTCAAGCATGCTCCTATTTATGTACTATCCATGGTCCTTAAAACTATATTACACAGTTTGCACGGCGTTTTCTGTGCATCAACTTTAATAAAATAAATTTTAAGTATTTGTCCAGAGCATAAGAAACAGTTGTTCGCAATAGTTTGAACGAAGGCTAAAACAACGAGAGCGCAAGTTAAAGTCGGCTCTAACCGACTTAGATATACCCGTTACTCATGAAAAAACATGTTTAATAGTGTTGCTGTGTTCCTTAGGGTGAACATCTGAAAAGTATGCAACACTTTTTTAACTCGGCTATTTTTCACATTTTTGCTCATAACTTGAGAACCGCTCATCCGACCTTTATCTTTTTTTTTTGGCAAATCGATTCATTTTGCTAATTACTAACTATCTCTAGAAGGTACAAATCATCTATCGGGAGGGGGCGTGGCCAAAATTAAAAAAAAACTTAATCTGCGTGCAGATAAAAAAAGCATTTGTCCCATACCTGTCAAAACTCTATCTTTTACCATCTCTGAGATCTAGGTGTTCATACGGACGGACGGAGAGACGGTCAGACGGACAGACAGACATGTCTATATCGACTTGGCTGTAGATACTGATCAAGAATATATATACTTTATATGGTCAAAAATGATTCCTTCTGTCTGTTACATACATTTGGACGACTTTAGTATACCCTCCACTCCACGAGTAACGGATAGAAAAATATCCTGAAAAAATATCAGCGAAAAATATTCGATTTCCGATATATCGCCTCGGAAAAATATGCAATAACGATATTCGTAATTTGGGGCAAAAATATCGATATTTCGATCAAATTTTCGACAACCCTAGTCGCAACTTTTATTATTTTATTTTCTAAAAGATCGTTCCAATGATGCCGGCGGATGGTCAAATAGCAAACCTTACTGAGCATATTCGGCGTTGCCACATGTCATAATTCAAAATAATCGATTTGAAAATCATAAACTTCTCAATGAAATTAACCCGGAGAAAAGAGTTTATTAATTTTCGAGTTAATCTTGTTAAATAAAAAGCCGAATAATCGTTGTGACATATAGACTGCAGGACAAATTAGACCCATAAAATGAGAGAAAGTATAAAAGATATCAATGAGATTACTTTTCACACAATATAGAACACGATAAAGCGAATACTTCAGCATCATCAAACCAAAAATAGTAATTTTCAGATATTCCAGTCTTGAAGTAAGTGAGCGATGTGTTCCATTTCATTCTCTTTGATGTAGGAATTCACTTCGCACATCTAAGCAAGATAATCAAATTGGTTTTGCAGCGAAATTTATGAGCTCCTGTTGCACTTTTCATGTTTAGAAGCTTCGCACAGCAAAATACTGTCTCTCATTTTCTAAGAGCATTTTACGACAACTGTCCCCCGGCCGTGCAACAGAGTTGCTGGAGACCAAAAATGTTGTGGCAGCCTTAAGAAACTGTTAAGTGGTCTTAGAAGACTAAGAGTTTTTATGTGCCATTTTTTTTTAATTGCTGTCGCTTTTCGAACATTTTACTGCTTCAAATGAGCTGAGGCGTTGAGATTTATGGCTTACTATCTCCCTCCTCCACCCACTCCCTCCATTCTCGGTCTGTGGCACACACAAGCAGTTTTGGTCTGTCGTAGATGTATGTTGTAATTTACTATGGCAACATTGTCGTTGCCACACACACACACACATTTCAATTTGGACACTTAAAAGGAGAAAAAAAATCCCCCAAAAAACTGTGGCAAAGTTCATTCATTCGTCCACATTGCAAAGTGTCGCATTTCCCGCACAGTGCTTCAGATTAATTAGAGCATTTCGACGTCGGGGTCACCACTAATGAGTGGGAATCTAGTTAGACGCAAAATGTGAACACAATTTTGAAAATATTTTAAGTAAAACATTTTTATGGGGAATTTATGCATTTGTTGTCACTGTGCCAGCTGCTGACTCTGTTGTTTACTTCATTACTTTTCATTTTTTCAAGTTGTTTAGTATTTCTGTTGTTTATGCTATTTAATTATTTTGGACCCACCACCAGCTAGAACCGCAGAGCTGCAGAGCCAGGCGACGAAGCGCACATCCTGCCGGCTCTTGTTATTATTGTTATTGTTACAGTTATTGTTATTATATTGCATTTTATTTTTATGGTCAGACGACGACGACGATGCTGTTGATGACTACAAACTGGTATGCAGCTGGGAGCGGAGCGAGGATGGTGTAGGAGTCCTAAGACTGATAAAAGGGAGGGACAATGTGACGTTGTCAACGCCAAGCGTTGACTTGTTAAATCCCTTTGCTAGGCATTTCAATCAATTGAATTTGAAATAGAAATGCTTATCGAAGTTGTTCCAGAAAGTGGTCTTTGTTGAAGCAATTTGCGCGATGTTAAGGCATGTCAAATGAGTGATTGGCGTATTTTGACATTTCCACATTTCTTTAAGTTTCTTTTAATTCATTTCTCTACTCATTTTTTCCCACTATTTGAATTTAAAGTAAGAGCTTTTCAAAACCAAAACGAAAACTTTTGATTAATTTTTGGCTTTCTACCTGAAGTGGCCTTTTGGTGAACGAAAAAGACTGCGAATGAGTAAACCAGGAGGTTCTTGAAACAGCTATACGCCTTGTTGTTAAACATAAATTTAAGACTTACGATTGTTTCACCGTTTAGGCTGTGTCGCACTGTCCCAGCACGCACTGAGAACTGAGAGTGAGCAAAGCATTTAAAAGGCCGGTACCAAAGCTTTACAATTCACTTAGTCACTAGAGCTCAAAACGCAAAGGAATCCTCAGAAGAAGAAGGAAGAAGAAATCCTAAATTTCTGTAACCCAGAGTACAATACAGTGGCGCCCGAGCAGGGAGCATTATAAGGTTGTGTGTTGATGATCAGTTAATCAGCCAAAATCATAACACAATTGTCTTTTCTTTTCGTTTCTCAACATTTTCCCAATCCCTCAAATTCGCCCATTCAACGATTGACTTTAACAGCTTAACAAGTGCATTCACTTCGAAGCAATTGCACATGTCTCCTCCTCTCGACAAATCCAAAACCAAAGGATTTTAAAAAAAGAGTGACCCCAAATGATTTGCACACATTGTAAGCAACAGCAGCGGCTTTCTCGCTTTGGGGACTCTGCGCTAAGTAGCGACAAGCTCACAAACGAGAACTTCGTGGCGCATTACATATACGCAGAGTGGTGTGTCCCAGCTGTGGCACTTGATGCTGCTGCCTCTTTAAAGACAACCAAAGGCACAGGACAATGAAGTGGCGCTGTCGGTGTCCCAGCATGGAGCGGAGGCGAAGGCGGCGGCGTCTTTCATATTTAAACTGACAGTTTATTGTGCTTTTCATTACAATTTTTGTTTGTTAGTTTTATTTTCCCAAACAAAACTCAACTGCTGATGTTGCTCCAGCTCCTGCTGCAGTCCCAACAATGGAGGTGCACTCAAGCATGGTGAAGTCGAGTCAAGCTGCAGTCTCTGCTGGCCCCGTGCGGCATTTTAGCCAAAACGGAAGTCATAAAAGACGCGCATTTCCCTCCACCAGCTCTGACAAGGACATCAGCGGCCCCCGCCTCCCCTCGCACCAATAACACAGAGGCAGCAGCAGCAGCAGCAACAACAACAACAATAATAATAACAATAACAATGCGGCTATAATTTCTCGTTAAAAAGCAAACAAAAGCAGAGAGGCAAAAAAAAAAAAACAAAAACCGGAAAGATGGCGTTAGATTTTAATAATGCGCCACATAGATAATGCCGATAATTTTGATAAATTCATTTCGCACGCGCCTAATTGAAGGGGAAAGTGTAAGCGAGGGCAAAAAAAAAGGAGGTGCGCAGGGAATGCAGGACACAAAACTATAATTTAGTTCTTAGGCGAGTTTTTATTGCACCATAAGGACAAGGACGACGAAGAGGACATGCCACATCCATCATTAATCAAAGGCCAAAGCCTATGGAGACAAAGATTGAGTCAGCTGGTGGGCGTTGGGCGTGGCCAAGAAAACTGCACTGCAAATGATAAGTCATAAAAGTTGAACACATGAGTTAGATGAGCGGAGCGACTAAGAGTGATTCAGTTCTAAATTAGTTAAAGGAATGAATGGAATGGTGAAAGAGTGGGAGTTACTTATTGGTGAGATTCAGAGATTTGATTTAAATCAAGACCCACATATTAAATCCAGAACTCAGAGCTCAAAACTCAGAGGGAGGCTCGTTTGGAAGTAGATGTTACTCAGACTCAGAGTGAGACTCACACCCACTCAGACTCGCTCTCTCTTAGACTCCTTGGTAAGTGGGGTTAACTTAAACTGACAGACTTGGACTCTCTCTGAGTCTCGGACTTAGACTCAGGCTCGCACACAAGTTAAGACTCAGAACTTAGAATCGGAGTCAAAGAGAGTCTCAGTTTTAGACTCAGGATCCCTAGTGGTGACCAAGTCGGGTTTTACACGGTGAAGCAAACTTCAAAAGTGCGTCACCACTCCACCTCTTCCGTATAAGCCAGAGCTTTTTGAAAATCTTCAAAGACTCCGAATGAGTGGAAGTGGCCCTTACGCTTAAAACTCAGTGTGTGTCAGGCTTGTTTGTAAGTGGAGGTTACTCAGACTAAGTTTCAGTATCAGTATTGGAATAGGGCTCTTTGGTGAGTGGGGTTTCTCACAATCATACTTAGGTTCGCAGTTAGAGTGTGTTTCTGTGATCATTGAAGATGAATAGGTAAGGAGAACTAGAAGCAGACATGCTTAAAAAAACTGGTCACACTTTCAATTTGGGATAAGAGGCAAGACCAAGTGTCAGAGTCATCTGCTGAAGTTTGAAAGCACAATAATAAGTATATCTATAAAAGAAAGTGTCCTGACTGACTGATTCACAGCAGCATGAAGGACTAATGTCATGCCATTAACTTGAGAGGGTTTTTCTTTTTTTCTTCAAGGGAAGAAGTGGAGTAAGTGGTGGTACCAGCGGTTTCCCATCACATAAAAGCACTCATCAAATTGAAAAGAAGAGAACAGGATTAAGGTATAGTCACTGATTAGAGTTAATATGGCTTGGAGTGGGGGATACTTACTCAAATTACAATATTTTGACTAATTATTTTTAAAATTTATTTAAAGCGGTGTAAACTAGAGTTTAGATAAGTCAGGTTGCCCAAATCACACCAAAGTTGGCTTAATAGTCGCAAAATTTGGAGAAAACTAGTTGGCCTTGCTTTCGTTTGAAATGGTTTCAATCAAAGTAGGCGTTACGACTTTTACTTGGAATCATTCTTTGTCAAATTGTTCAGTTGTTTGCGGTGACTTCAACCGTCAACAACTCCTATTTATTTTTCTTAATTAAGTTTTTTATCCATTTATTTTTTATATGGCTCAATGCATCTCAATACGTGCACACGGCCACTGGCTCTTCTTTGATTTTATATTTTGCCTTGGATATCCTCATCCTGGGCAGTATCAGTTTGAACTTCTTCGAAAATAATCGCCCGCAATGATGTACTCCATTCTTTTATCGTATTCGGTGGCAAATTTAATGTCTGGTTTTAACCATGCTTGGCCTTACTTCTTTTTTTCTAAACGATTTGGTTAATTTTTTTTTCAGTTGCTCTTGTCCCGTCAAGAATTGCCGTGTGAAACAGTAGAACATTTTTAGCTTAAACCCACAACGTTCACAAATTCGTGTGGGCTAATCATATCTACATAATGTGAAATTGTTACTTTTTCTTTGATTTTATATAATATTTTGCCTTGAATCTTGCACCTGGTGCAGAATACTTTCATGGAGCGTATAATTTCTCATTTCTTTTAAATAATTTCGATTTTTATTATTTGCACAAAAATTCTTCATAATTCGCGGTTCAACGAAGAGATTTTTTTTTAGAATTTTCTGTTTATTTTTTTTTTTTATTATAGTGGTATAATAGTTTATAATAGTGTTTTCACAACTTTGACTATTCATTTTTCGTTGATGCGGCGTAATTTGGAGTTTCAGAGTTAGAATAAATTGTTTAGGTCAAAATAATTTTTCCAACAGTGAATGACTATTAAGGCAAAGACAAATAAATAATTTTTGTCATTGAACCGCGAAAGTCCCAGTCAATCTGAAGACACCATAGTTCTTGTAATTTCGCGGTCCACGGAGGGTTTTTTCTTGAAATTTTTGGGGCGGGGTAACTGTACTAAGCAATTACTACCATCTGCTTCCAGATTGAGCGATTAAAAGGACAATCGAATATGAGTTTCTGTAATTATGTGCTTTGCTTGTGTGATGTAAATGTAAAACCTACATTTACTGCTCACTATACGTAGGAATCGTAGGATTACAAGTAAAGTAATCGTAGTCTTAGGATCGAGCTATAGAGCTATCAATCACAAAAACTAACAAATAACAGTGTAAAATCGATGACTATCTGACAAATAGAAGCTATTTTTGATCTGTGTTATTTTTTACATGATGGCAAGTAATAATCATGGCATCGTACGATTATAATCATCAGCTAACTATGTTCGATTTGTAAAAAAAGGGTGTGTGTCATGAGACGCCCGGAACGAGCGAAGGTCTTTACGTCGACGAATCCGATTTAAGTGATGGCAAAAGACACATTAAATGTTAAATTATTAAAAATTAGGTCTTTGTTAAGTCACTGTTAAGTCACTGTTAAGTTACTGTTAAGTCACTGTTAAGTAACTGTTAAGACAATGTTATATCACTGTTCAGACAATGTTAAGTCACTGTCAAGCCACTGTTAAGGCACTGTCAAACAAAGAACATTATAGCTTTCAGCACAAAATTCACAACTTGACCTTAATGCAGGCACTTTTTGCATCCTCACTCCCCGTATACCCACCATATCCCCACCCGACCAACTCCAGATCCCCACACGATGCCAAGTAGATCCCCTCCATATCCCAAGTAGAGCCCACAAGATCCCCACCAACTCCCTACCAGATTCCCACTTGATCTCCCCCAGATCCCCACCAGATCTCCACTAGATCCCCATCACATCACTACCTGATCCCCAGCAGATCCCCAGCAGATCTCCACCAGATCCCCACTAGATCCATACCAGATCCATACCATATCCATACCAGATCCCCACCTGATCCACACTATATCCTTATCAGATCCCCACCAGATTCTCATTCCCACCTGGTTCCCATCAGATTACCATCACATCCCCACCAGATCCTTACCCAATCCTCACCAGATCCCTACCTGATCCACACCAGATCCAAACCAGAACTCTCTAGGTCCCTACCAGATAAACACCAGTTCCCCACCACATCACCACCAGAAACCCACCAGATCAGCACCAAATCCCCGCCTGAGCCTCACCAAATCTTCACCTGATTCCCACCAGGTCCCTCACACTATCCCACTCCACACACAACCCACCTGCTACTACGCGGTAATGGTAAAAGCAGCTGATTTTGCAAATACAAAACACAAAATCAAAGACATCTCCAAAAAAAATCTGTCGCAAAAGACAAAATTTTTCAAGATTAACCCCCCAGTCTGACGTCCGTCAAAGAGCTTCGCTCTACAAAATTCAGGGATAACTTGATTATCGTTGTTTATAGCGAATACGATTTGTTCGTTGCGGGTTTGTGCATAGCGTTAGCCGTCAATGTACCTAAGTTTTAGGCCGTGTTCCCCAATTATGGTTCCTGGGGGATAAACACACTTGGCAGTTTCACTCCGAAAAAAAATTCCTCTCAACTTGGTGAACCTGGTATATTCCAGCAGAAACTTCGCCTGTTTTCTCAGTTTTCTTTCCCTTCTAATCCTACGAATAATCCAGAAAGTCTCGACGAATGATCTCGTATGCATCAGACATCCACAAACACACACACACACACATCATCACCAGGCAATAATCGGACTCTTCATTCGATGTGGTATCAATTAACTTCTAACAATATCGCCATACATCCCAGGTCACAAATTTTTTCATTAGAAATTATATACGCCCGCTTTCCATTTTTGTTCAAAATTTAACAAATACAAATTAAATAATAATTAATAATTATAACGATAACAATGCCTACGATGTAAATTTGGACATTGTCTCCATACACTGGTGACACGTCTATTTCTATATCTATAAACGAGAGTGTCCTGACTGACTGATTCACTGATTGGCAATCATCACACAGCCTAAACGGTAAGACTTAGAAGGCTGTAATTTGGACAGGAGTTTCTGTTAGTGGCGAAGGTGCGTACTAAGACGGGGTCTTGGAAAATTCCACCCATAAGAGTCGGAATAGTTTGTATGGGAAAATTTGTATTTTTCATCCGATTGACTTGGAACTTGGTTTGTAAGCAAAGTAAGCAAAAAAGTGTTTTCCCGATTTTGGAAAATCCGCCCACGAGGAAAAAAACTATTTTTCATCCGATTGCCTTCAAACTCGGATTGAAAGGAATTGAGATGTGATTTTCAGATGTTGGAAAATTAGACCCAACGGTCGGAAAATTCCCGGAAAATTCTGCATGAAAGCAAACAATATTTCATCCGATTGGCTTGAAACTCGGTTTGTGGTTATAGAATACAATATAATTTGATATGTGATTTTTCAATGTAAGATAAATGAAAAAATTTTAAAATATATTTTCAAATTTTAAGGTAAACAAATTCAAATAATATTTGAATCTTATCATTGACTTCCAACGGACTCTGACATTGGTTCTATAGTGGTAAAGGCGCAGCGAAGTACTACGGTTTATATGTTAGTTAAATATAAAGAGCTAAGTTGCTGACAATGTTCCTCCAATGTATTATTAAAAAGCTTCATTTCAATAAGAGAAGAATTCACATATATGTGTAGCTATGCTTTAACTCATTTCTCAGTATTCAATATTCACTATTCAGAATTCGGTTAGCAGTATTCCGCAATTGATGATTAGCATTCACTAGTTTGGTTTTGTTATTCAGAATTTGGTATTCTTAGTTTTAGTCTCAGACTCATTGCTAAGTGGAAGCATCTCTGACTCAGACGATTTTGATTTTGTTTTTTTTTTTATCATTTTCTCCGATTATTCCCTCAAGTTTTTTAGCAAAAGATACTTTTCCCCTCAGCACCCTCCTTTCACACCATTGAAATAGATAATGATGCGTTTGTGTATTGGGAGTTATCGCCACATTTGAAGCGTTTTTATTAGACAAACGCAAACACTCCCAGAGACGGACACGTTGGGGAATTTGTGCTGGGGGAAAATTCCCTCAACGTGCACGCAACTTTACTATTTTTTGAGAGAAGTTCGAGCTGCTTTTAGTGAGTTTCCTTTTGCAATTTTCTTTAAACTGTCTGATTTTTCTTCTTTTGTGCGCCAACTTACACGCAGCTGTCAAATCACAATACTTGCCAAGAATTTCCATTAACTCATTTTCTTTCACTCGTTTTCAGTGCGTGTGTGTGAGCGGGTATTGATTGTGCTAAGTGTTTGGTGTGGGGAGTCTGGCTGGAAACTTTGCCATTGTTATAACAAAATAATGGCCCTCACACACACTACTAATAGCAGCACTCACACCAACATAAACAGTTTAAAAAGCCTCAAACTTGCTTGCACTTGTCGCGTAATTCAATATGCACAAGTCCTTCTCGCACTCTTCAGTTTTGTTTTTTTGTCTTACATTTTGCCTCCACTGTGGTCCACTTTCCATTTGGCCTTTGTTTCTTTTTCTGCAGCCAAACGAAAGACACTTTTCTTGGGCGTGTCTTGGTGTGGTGGTGGGGGAAGGAGGGGATATTGCTCACCTACAACATATATTGACTCATGATTGTGCATCGTTTATTCAATTACCTGCTGCAAAAGTCTGCAAAGAAAGTGAAACAAATGGAAAAATGAGCATCTTGAAGTGTCAAGAGAGTTAAGTAAAAGTGTATAATAAAGGATAGCTACGTTATGTGTGGTTATGTAGATTACTTAAAAGCTGGTCACACTGCCTTTTTTATCAGTTTCAAATTAGACTTCTAACAGGGAACAGACTTAAAATGACAGCTTAAGACTTTCTCAATGGTTCGTCGCCGATCCAAAAAGTCAGTGCCCTCCCATACGTAAGCAGCAGCTAAGAGCTGCATAGGGACATAGCAAAATCATTTCCATAGAGATATGCCGAGGAAAAGTGGGTACAGAAAAGGGTATAACCTACAGCTCAATACCCTAGATTAAGACTTAATAGAGACTTAATTATTGAAGTGGTGCGTTTGCCATAATCTGAGCTGAACCCGACACGAGCTGAACCCGAGCACGAGCTGAACCCGAGCAAAGCAAGAAGTGCACGCCCCAAATCCTCTATGGCCAATAAAGTCGATCAGATCCATAACCTAACCTTATTTAATTAGAAGAACAACCCGCACACTACAGTTCTTGAAATTGGTAATAATTGCTTTTTAAACTGAAAAAAAGGCAGAATGATTCGGTCTTTAAAAACACGCTCTTTGTTAGAATGATTCGCTCTTGAAAATCCTTACTTTGATTACGAATCGTTCTTCAATTCCAAATTGACCGTTTAAAATTTGAAAATAGAATTGCAGGAATATTGTTTTTGGAATTGAGATAAACTCGTTCTAAATTTGGTTCTAAAAGACAAGGCGAGAGAGGGGGTAGCAGACTAAGGGAGAATAGCGTTGGACGCGCTCTCACTGAGAGATATTCATAAGTATGATTTGGACGACAGGTTTTGCCAAATAGCCGAGTGAGCTAATGCGCTGTCGTCCGTGTGTTCAGTCTTGGAGGCCCGAGTTCAAGTCCCAGTAAAGTAAGTAAAAAATAATTATGTTATCTATGCGGTTACCTCAAATTCAATCAGCTTAGACCAACACCACGCAACACTCGGTCGGGTCGGGTGTGTCTTTAAACCAGGGTTCCACCAGGGTGTCTCTCTCTAGCACACAATAAAGTATGACTTCGGCAACCATTCGGCAAGTAAATTCCTGCCCCCGGGGCTATCGATGGGGAACTCTGCTTTAAACAACACTCTTACCGTACTTGTGGGAACGAATGCTCTTGATTCAAGAGTAAATTTTCTACTTTTTCTCTCATATCCAAAACATTCTTGAAGTCAAGAATTTAAGGATTCTTAAAAATGCGCTTGAATCAAACAATTTTGTCTTTTAATCAGGGAATCAAACCGAAACGATTTTCGGTTCTGGTTCCGGTTCCGGTACGTACCGAAACTAACGTTTCGGTAAACGGTTCTGTTTTGGTTCTGCTACTGTTTCGGTATTCGGTTCCGGTTCCGGTACCCTTTTATTTCGGTATCGTACCGGTACGTACCGGTATGGACCGGTAAAACTAACAGAAATTTTAAAACTTAAGTTTAATCAAAGTGGGTAAGCAACAGTACACATGTATACATAAATTATCAATTTACTTTAAACTTCTTTAAAATTAGTTGCAAAGAAGGTAAATTAATGATTATTTCTTAGAAGCATGATAGCGGTCAATGTATTTCCGTCCATCTGATTTCTAGCGGAGTTATAATAAACCGGAAAATAAATGTTCTACGCAGCAAGAATAACTTTTGATAGTTAATACAGTTCCGGAAACATTGTCGAATTTTCTGACCACCATTTAAGTACATTATCTTTATTTTGTAAACGTTTTAAGCTCAGGAAAACCTTGATCAGGCATCATACGTTAAACTGTCTTGTGAAAATACTAAACTATTTGTATTGTCCTGATTCTTTTCTTAGAAATTCATATATAAACCGACTTCATCTCCACTTTCAGACAAATTAGTTGGGTCAGAGCTGCTTTCCTCATTTAGTTTCAATTAAACAGAAGTGGATTAAATTCTTGAAAATATACATATCAGTCGAATCAGTTACACATGTACTTTTTTTCTGTTCAGAGGTTAGCCTAACATTATAACAAGGGTCTAAGAAAATACCACATAGGAATGCATTATTTTCAAAGGGACTGGTCTCGCGATTTTGTATTTCACTGACCAAAAGTTTTGCCAAGCTAGAATCTTTTTTATTTGAAAATAACAATTCAGCCAAATTGAGTAAAAATCCGCCAACTCTAACTGCTCGTTTCGCTGTCTAGTGGTTGCACTCAGAACCGAAACCGTACCGGTACAACGTTTAGGTTCTTTTCGGTCTTTTCGGTTCTAAAAATATCGGTTCTCGGATACCGGTATACAAAAAATTAAGAGTATCGGTTTCGGTTCCGGTACCGGTTCTGAGTTTCAATCGGTTCTTTTCGGTATACGGTTCCGGTTCCGGTTCCGGTTTGATTCCCTGCTTTTAATCAAGAATTTTCTGGCTTATTGAAGTTTTGAAACTGAACATTCTGGATTTAAGTACAAACATTCTTGATTTTTCACTCAGTGTAAAACACCAAAACCAGTTATCAGCAGAGAGAGATACACGAAAGAGAGAGAGAGAGAGAGAAAAAGGGCGATTTTTAAATCAACTTCTTGTCAGCTGAACCAAGCATAAGTAGCCCTCTCTAGATGTGAATCTGCAAAAGAGTGCAACGACTGAATGAGCAGGTGCGTCATTCTATAAGTGGAAATTTTTGTTATACCCTAGTGACTAGCACAGTCAATATGATTCTAATATGTACCTACTTGTACAAAATACAAAGTGTTAAGTGCATAAGTTATTCGGTTCAATTTCCAGTCAAGCCCGAACAAATTTTTCTGTGTTTTTCTGAAAGTATTAAATGAAACGAGTCAGGTGGAGTGGGAATCGTTGATGTTGTACTGCAATGTCTTTGATCCCACGGCATTTAAATGGAAGGCGCTTGTCTTCCTTAACTTCCAATCCAAAGAGTTAAGTCCCCGTACCCTATTCCACCCAAATGTGAGGAATCCGTTTATACATGGTCCGAAATCAATCAAATTTTTTGCCCAGTTGAGTTTGAAAGCGGAATAATATTAACACAAATCAAGTTCTTAAAAAATGAGCAATATAAACTCAACATAAGTTTTTGCATTCTCAAAAAACTGTTCATGAAGTGAGAACATTGCACTACAATTGAGAAAACCCTTTGATGCACTGTGTTTCTGTAACATTCGTGCTCTGTGAACTGCTTTGAAATCTGAATAGTTTATCTTATTTATATGAAATGTCGTAACTTTCTAAATGAAAACTCACACTTAAACCTATTTCCTCGATATCGGCTTGTGCCCTTTTTCCATATCACTTGAATTATGGTTTATCCATCTGACCTTCGCTTGACAAAGCAGCCAGCTGCACTTTGAAGCGTTTCTAATTAAATTCAATAAAATTGCTTTTGGCACTTGTGCATAAATATTTGATATGGAAATCGAAATGGAGGTTGTAACTATGCACCGAAGGTCTCACACCGTCACAACGTCACAGACATGCACGGGCTGGCAGTTCAACTGGCGTTACATTGGCACAGACGCGGTTAATTCGAGTGTGTGGGTAAGGAGTGGTGAGTGGGAGTGGATGGTTGAACTCATAAATATACAGAACACAGCCACATTGCATTCGAGGATGTGTTTGGGTTTGATCAAACAAGATGGCGGGGCGCATAAACAAATACGCGAGGCACGCATGCATATGCATGAGAGCAAGTCAATGTTGATGCGTGTGTGGCACTGCAGCGCGAAGGGTGCGGGGGGGTTGAGGGCGGGCAGGGAATTGGGGGAGTGGGAGCAAGGCCGCCTTTGATTTGCATAATCTCGGTTTAATGTTTTTTTTTTTGTATTTTCTTTTTTGTTGTGTTGGCTACCCAAACTGTCATCCTTCACCCCCCCCACACACACACAGAAGTTTCGCAAAATGAAAATGAAAACATACACGAGAAACGCATTGCATTTTCCATTTTCTGACACTGCAATTGAATTTCAGTTTTCGTTTGGCGTTGGCCTTGTCGAACTCTTGACAAATCGCATGAAGGAGAAATACGGCGAGAATGTTAAGCCAAGAGACTTACAAGAGACATCTACGACAGACTCTTATAGCAATTGTTGTGATGGAATACACAGAATACTTTCGAAATGGGCGCGAATTTAAATGAGCAGCTTAAATTGGTGGAGGATTCTTGTATCTCTGACCCTTTGACTGCAATTTAAGGTTATTTTTGAAAATGTTTCGATGTTGAAGAAAGAAATGTTGGCATTGTTGTCCATTAATTTGAATTGGTCCTTCGAGCCGGATAACCAGTGTTAAAAATAACAAAGTTTTTTATGAAGTTAAGCTAAAACTCAAAAATTAGGGTAGTCTTTAGTGAAAAGAAAAAACTGGTGTCTTACAAAGGTATAAGAATTTTTATGAACTGCAACGGTATTAAGCTTTGACTTTCTTACTTATTTTTCATTTAGCATGCCTTCTCTCTCTTTTATTTTTCTCTGTCTCAATATTTCAGTTATTTTCTGTTTTTTGTGTGCTGTTGTTCTGCTTTTGGCTGCACTTACTTATCTCAAATTTGCCACAGTTTTTATTCCGGTTGCTTCGTATGCTTATGCAAAGCATATTGTTGCTCATTATCCTCACAAGGATTAACATGTTATCCTTAGCACGGTCGGGCGCTTCCGTTGGTCCCTTGTACTTGTTGTGCCTCGCCTTCTTGTTGATTTTTGCATGTCGTTACTTTGGTTTTACGTTGGTCTCTGCTCCGGTGCTCTTTTTTTTTGTTTCCCCGCTAAGCACTTTCGGCATCCAAGCCTCTTCTGGCAGCTTTTGGGCGCCTTGCGCGCCAAGTGCGTAACAAGAATTATTACCGCATTCCCCGCCAGCGTTTGGTTGCCGGCGGATTTGCACGTTGCCTTTTGTCTGGCTTAGCCTTTGCTCCAGGTTTTTTTAGTGCTGGGAATGGAAAGTTTGGGCGTATTGCTTGCAAATTGCGCGTTGTCTTGTGATGCAGCTGAAGCGTTCCTGTGTCGCTCATACGCCGTGTTGCACAGGCAAAGCAACGGAATCAAAAATGTGTGAGAGACTGAGGAGCTGCAGCATTGAAGGCAAGAGATGGCTTGATCTTTACTCCACACTAAGCACACAGAGACTAGACATTGCAAAATAGTCTAAGAGGGCAGTTTAAAGAGTCAGTGCAGACAGAAATTAGAGTCAATAGAATAAAGTGTATTACAGCTCCTGTCAACTATAATCTGAAAATAGGCCAATGTCTAATTTGGAGCAATTTAAGTTATATAGTTAAGTGTTTGAACAAAGTTGATAAAGAGAAATGCAACGAAAATTTGCCTATCACAAACTGTCAAGTTTAAAGCAAAGTCAGACGTTAAGACAGTCTCGTAAATTTTGTAGAAAACTGATTGTTGCTGTTAACTAACATCAGTTATAACGAGAGCATAAGTTAAAGTCGGCTCTAACCGACTTCGATATACCCGTTACTCATGAAAAAACATGTTTAACAGTGTCCCTGCGTTCCTTGGGGTGACCATCAGAAAAGTATGCAACACTTTTTTTAGGGTGGGTAGCGGGGGGCTTGGTTCACTTTTTTGCTCATAACTTGAGAACCGTTCATCCGATCTTCATCATTTCTTCAGCAAATCGATTCATTCAATTACTAACTATCTCTAGAAGAAACAAATCGTCTATCTTTAAAAATTTAGGAGATATAACGTTTTTTCCAAATTGCGGTGGCGGGAGGGGGCGTGGTCAAAATTTGAAACAAACTTGATCTGCGTGCAGATATAAGAAGCATTTGTCCCATACATGTCAAACCTCTATCTCTTACCATCTCTAAGATCTAGGTGTTCATACAGGCGGACGGACAGACGGACAGACGGACATGGCTATATCGACTCGGCTGTTGATGCTGATCAAGAATATATATACTTTATAGGGTCGGAAATGTTTCCTTCTCCCTGTTACATACATTTGCACGACTTTAGTATACCCTTTTTACTCTACGAGTAACGGGTATAAAAAAGCTGTCATGTGTAGAGCATTCCTAGCCAGACTTTTGTAAAATTTTTCATCACATACGAGTCTTTTTCGAATATAAAAAATATTTCATAAAATGTTTGCTGGGTTAAGAGAGCTTCGTGAACTTTGCTTATTTAAGCTTCCTAAGCAGAACGACAGAAAATTCCTTTCGTCACAGTATGTCATTTTATTAGAAACACCTTGGCTTTGCTTTTACTACGTTTATACACACAAAATTTAGTGTGATTAATGCCCTTTAAAGTATGCTATGATTCTAAAAATATTTAATTCAGAATATTACATATTTGTTTTTTTTTCCGCTAAACAATACACTATGATTTATACCTTAAACTGGTTCGACAATTTGGATAAATATTCCGTGTGGATTTTGTATGACGCTGCCATATCTGACCACAATGTCTACGCTCAATTTGATAATTATAACGAGAGCGTAAGTTAAAGTCGGCTCTAACCGACTTCGATATACCCGTTACTCATGAGAAAACATGTTTAACAGTGTTCCTGCGTTCCCTAGGGTGACCATCCAAAAAGTATGCAACATTTTTTAGGGTGGGAGGGGGTTGGGTGCTTGGTTCACTTTTTTGCTCATAACTTGAGAACCGTTCATCCGATCTTTGTCATTTTTTCGGCAAATTGATTCATTTTGCTAATTACTAACTATCTCTAGAAGGTAAGAACCGTCTATCTTCAAAACTGTAGGAGATATAACGTTTTTTCCAAATTGCGGGGGCTGGAGGGGCGTGGCCAAAATTTTAAATAAACTTGATCTGCGTGCAGATAAAAGAAGCATTTGTCCCATACATTTCAAACCTCCATCTCTTACCATCTCTGAGATCTAGGTGTTCATACAGACGGACGGACAGACGGACATGTCTATATCGACTCGGCTGTTGATGCTGATCAAGAATATATATACTTTATATGGTCGGAAATGATTCCTTCTGTCTGTTACATACATTTGGACGACTTTAGTATACCCTTTTTACTCTACGAGTAACGGGTATAAAAAGATAAAAAGGTTTGCATACTTTGAAGGGCATTACTCACAATAAATTCAGTATGTATTAACGTAGTATTTGATGCTTATGTGCTGCAAGAAAATATTTATATTTCTGAGAATTACTGTGATGAAAAGAATTTTCTGGTGTTCTGCAGCTTTGCGTTGAAAGTACCCGAAAGTACCCCTCTCAATTTGCTTGCAACATGGCTTATTAATTTCTATATAGATTGCGCTACAGCTGTAGGTATACGCTTTTGAGCGGTTCTTATTTGGCTATGTTGTACCTATTTATATTGTCCAGCCCAAAAGTATGCAGTTTTTAATGAATTTACAGATATCCGTGCAGTCCAAATGATTTTTATCGTCTAAAATATGTTTTAAGTGCGAGTAAGGCGGAGTGGATGTATAAAAGGTTGACTCGTCAAATTATTATGTTGTTGGTGAAAGAATGTTGTGGTGGAAGTCCGCAAAGAGATTTAAGAACACTGCAGTAACACCCACATACAAAACAGGGAAAGGCTCTCTGCAAATTAACACATTATGGCCGTAAAATACCATGTATCGAATATATATTTAAGTCCCGACTCCGAAAATGGTTCAACTCATGCTGATCATGAAGCATTAGATAATTATGAGATATTAACCCAAACAGTTACTGACTTTGGCTGCTTACCCTGTCAAGAATTTTCCGTCAATCTGACTACCCGATTTTTCCATTTATATTTAGATTCAATACTTAAAACAACGAAAAAAAATTTAATTTGTTTAATATATTTCAATTTTTTTTCTGGGCTTCTAAGAATATTCTACACATTTGTATTGGATTTATCTGAAAATAGTTTACCTAGTAGCTTACTTTTCGGTTGACTATTTAAAAGTAATTGCTCGATTTAAAACGGGAAAATAGTAAAGAACAAAGAAAATATAAATTAATAAATAATAAGCAATATTGCACGAAAATTAATAGAGGTACTTTTGGGCACTCTTAACGCAAAGATGTCAAATGTAAAAAATGGAGTCTAGGTGGGATTTGGGTGGAATCTGGGTGGTATCTGCGAGGGATTTGGGTGGGATCTGGGTGGGATCTGGATGGGATTTAAGTGGGATCTGGCTAAGCTTTAGAAGGGATATGGGTGGATCTCTGGGAGGGATTCTGGGTTGGTGAAACATCCTCATTTATCTATGGATCAGCACAGTTAACTAGACTTCCTTCCTAAACTCTTCTTAGGCTTTAAGACTTCCTTCATACAATTTAAAAAATTGTAGGTCTCCTCGTGATGAACTTTTTAGTGAATTGTTTCTATAATGAGGAACAGCCCTCGCAGCTACTCTCATCGTTTTTTTTTTTTTTTTTTGTATTTTTTAATTTTCTTTCTGTGGCTTAAGCGGCCCTTGACTTTTGGCTCAATGTGTTTACCTTCGCTTTGTTTTGGTGCCTTCTTTTGTTTTCACAATGATACGATTGCTGATACAATTGCAAAAAGGCAACAACAACAAAATAATAAAACAGTACAACAAACCAAAGGCAAGCAAACAGAACCGAAAAGAAACACCAAAAACACAAAGCTTTGGGATTGATTGAATTCCGAATTTTTAAGCATTTCGCCGCAGTAGAAAAAAAAGCGCAAAATAAAAAGTGCAATGGCTAGTGCACACAATTGAAAAACTTAAAGTATCTTGGTCGAATTTGTACTTAAGGCCAAGCGATTGAGTAACACCAGCTTTAATCCTACCAAGTCAATCAAAAATTGATTATATATTTTTTAATGCCATTTTGATTAAAATGCTAATTTAGATACATTTTTTTTTGTGCATGAATACATATGCCAAGCTTCCACATAATTGACTTGTTTTTGTTTTGATGTTGTTGACTATAATAAAAATTAAGTTGTTTATATTTATTATATATATTAATATATTATTTTATTTCCTTTTCTCTGCTCGACCATATTTAATTAATTTTTCACGAGCGACTTGATTAACTAAATGCATTTGAACAGAAATGGAAATACATATTCGTAATTGAATGTTCGTTGTGCAGTCAACTGGAGCATAATGTCATAAGGAATTTTTATTGCTAACTAAATGCATTTGGCAGTGTAAATGCTTTAAATCCAATTTACATAAAATCGTTATGTCTTGGCGAGGGTTTCAAGGGTTTTCCTTACCGAAAAAAAACTCCCTCAATCAACTCATGCAAATAACTAGCGTTGGCTTTTCCACAAATCGAATAAGACAATTCATTCGGCTGAGATAATCGAATGGCGGCAACTCCCACTGATGTTGTTTACAGTCATTTCTGAATTTTTAAACGAGGCGTGTGAAAAAAATGTAGAAATGTGCTTAGTAAGGACGTATGCTGTTGCGGCAAATGCACGGCACCGACGAGTTCCTTAAGGTCGTAACCCCTATAAAATTAGGAAACTTTGGGCAATTCACTTCTTGTGGCTAATTTTCTTGACTTCTTGTTCTTCTTACACACTAAATGCAAATCTTTTTGCAAATTACATGTGTATTTTTATGATGATATTTTGTGCCACGTATGGAAATTCTGTGGCAGGCAACCAGAACCAGCCGCCGCCCAGACGACGTTCCCCTCAACGAAATGTCGGGAATGTAATTTTAGCCCGGGGAGCCGAGTGAAAAGAAAAAATCAAAAACAAAAATATCCAGCGCGAAAAATGCAACAGTTTTTAAGGAGGCAAAAAACAAAAACAAATGCGCACAGATGCCAAAAAGCACCCACACATACTCGCACACACATATGAGTTCATTCTATATGCATGAAGGCGCATCGAGCGTATCACTGGAATTCTAATTTGCAAGCGAAATTGAACGGAAATGGCAATTTTCAAAGTGAAATGGCAAACGGCAAGCAGCGACAGTGACGATGTCTGGAGAGAAATGCACAACTGCAGCAATTGCAATTGCGACTTGTTGACAGTCTCCGCTGTCACATGCCCGGAATGACGATTTTGAGGTAGAGAATTATCTTTAGAACGTAATATGGAAATAATCAAATATTAAGCACAAGCAACACCAAGAGAAGGCCATCAGGCACTTTCACAGCTTATTAAAGAGGGCAAGGACTTGCTTTATTTTGGTACATCCACAAAAAGAAATTAAAGGTGAAATAAACTCCGACATTGCGTTTCATAGAAGCCAAAAAACTGATTGTTGATTTGGCGCCCTTTCGTTAGATCGGCGCGGTGTTGTTCGAACAGAAGCCTTAGGTTTGATCCGATGTAAAGAATAACGGAAAAATTTTATATGCCCATATATTAAAATAAAACTCGCTGCGCCATCGGCAGTCTTTAGCAATTTCGGATCTCTTATTTACAGTGATTTACACAAAAAAAAAAAAAAATCGACCAGCAGAGTTCTAGATCGATCGGGGTAGAACTTATACCGTTTGTACTGAAGATTTCAAGTATGTTTTGATCTTGAAAATACCTTAATTGAGTGCGAAACATTCTAGAATAAAACGAGAGCGAAAGTTAAAGTCGGCTCTAACCGACTTCGATATACCCGTTACTCATGAAAAAACATGTTTAACAGAGTTCCTGCGTTCCCTAGGGTGACCTTCCGAAAAGTATGCAACATTTAGACTTCGATGAAAAGCCTTTTTGCACTTATTTTGAGAGTAATTCGGGCTTTAACCAATTAAGAGTATAACCAACAAGATATTACATTTCGAACTAAATGTACTTAAAATATTCGGAAACAGTGTTCGAACAAGTATTTCGGAAATGAAAAAATCGAACTTGATATAAGGACTTTTTACTTGAATTAAGTATTTGCTTACTTTTGACACAGCTTGTACTTGATACCATATTAAAAATTTTGGAAAGCTCAAACCGGAGCAGAACAAATTTTTCTACCTGAACCTAAGCCCGAACCGGAGTAAAAAAAAATCGAAAAGGGTTCGGCTTAAAAATATGTTTCTACTACATTTTTTTTAAGTATCTATAAATTTATATACTCCTACATATTTAGAAAATGCTTAGAAAAACGTTCTCCCATTTTAAATTCAATGAGTCTTGCAGAGCTGTAATGTATTCATTACTTCCCGTATTTAATTGCTTTTCATTACTATAAACACAATTTTTTAGGTAATGCAAAAACAATTAATGATTACGATTTTTTTATAATCGTAATTGTAAGGTGGAGTTATGATTATTCAATGAATATTCCAAAATTTAATTACTTTTACAATTACTTGGATAATTGTAACGGTATTGAGTAATTGTGCTTGAAATGTGGAATTATTTTGTATTTGTAGGTGAAAATGATGATTTTTTTACAAATCAAGTAATAGCAATCATTCAATTCAATTATGGTCCTTCTTTATTGAATTTTTTCAACATTATTAATATCGTAAGTTAACTCTAAAGTAATTTAATATGTTAAATATAAATTTATTATATGGATATAGGATCAGAGCTCTAAAACAACTGCAACTCCTGTGGATCAATTATTAATGGTTTTCTAACCATAACATCTAATTTTATCAAGCATTTGCGCATCAAGCACCCATCTACGCTGAGTTCATTAATGCTTCACAAACCTCGAATGTAGAAGAACCAAATGACACATTTAATTACAGAGTTATGTGCTATATTATTCAATCTGCAGTACCTATTTGCTCTGTTGAAAAAACGTACATTAAAAATATGTTTAAAGGAACTAATCTACGTGTTATGAGTCGGCCAAAACTCGTAAAAATGCTGGACGAGCGATATACTAATAACTGTGAACTAATTAAAAACACATTAGCCAATATCAAATATGTGTGCACGACTGCGGACATTTGGTCTGAAAAACACCGCAGCTTTTTTGACTGCACGTGTCACTGGATAAATAAAAAATATCAAAGAAAGTCGGCCGCACTTTCTTGTAAAAGGTATAAAGATTATTGCCACCATAACAGATAATGGCTCGAATTTTATCAAAGCATTCAAGGAATTTGGGATAGATAACCTGAACAAAGATGATGAAACAAATGATCAAAGCGAGGACGATTCCGATCGAGTTCCTGAGCCTGTGGAACTACAGTGTTACGCTTTACCAAAACACCTAAGATGTGCAAGTCATACCCTTAACATGGTAGCTTTCGCTGATTTCATTAAAATCCTTGGTAAAGATAAGCTATTAATGAAAAAGCATTTACTGGTCAGTATATATATTAAACTACTTTACTCATATATATATTAGCAATATATTATTTCGCCAGCCCCTGTTGAAAGAATGTTTTCATTTGCCAACTCAAGACGCCATGCCCTTTCCGATTTTTATTTTGAAAAACTTGTGGTGATGAAGGCCTACATAAACTTCATGGATGATATAATATAAAATTGTTATTTTTTTCAAACAAAAATATGCAATATTAATAATGAATGTTATAATTGGGCTAAAGTAATTTCATTTGACACCTAAAAATTCACAAATAATTTGACTTTTCAAGCACAATTACTCAATAATCACCCTTTCCCGTTACAATTATCCAAGTAATTGTAAAAGTAATTAAATTTTGGAATATTCACTGAATATTTGTAATTCCACCTTACAATAACGATTATAAAAAAATGGTAATCAGGAATTGTTTTCAGTTATGTGAAAAATGGCAATGGTAATGGTAATGGTAATTGAAGTTTACAGCTCTGGAGTCTTGGAATCCAAGAAACCAATTATTTTTGACTTAGTACCAAAATGGATTGCAAATAAACGAATTGCTGAATTGTATAATCGTGAAAAGGAATCTTAATTGATTCTGTTCCATGTTCATCCTCTGATGAAACTGAATCCTGCACTAAGTAGCAAGAAAATAATGAAAATGTGGCAAATATCAAAGCGGTGAACGACTTCATTGATTTTTTTTCTTGAAATTTAAAGATCGCGCGGAGCGGTGTTTCTTGACAAGGTCAGTCTTAAGTTCTGCCGTCAGTTCTTCATTCAGCTACATGAGTGCGCGCGCCCTTTATAATTAAAATTTTGAAGTAATTTCCAATTTAATGATGAACGAATTAGCGAAAAAACAAAATTATTCCTGAACCGCGTTTCGAACCTGAACCGTTTTTCAGCAACCTTCTGAACGCGCTTCGTGAACCCGAACCCACTTTGGGGGTCTCTTATCCCGGAGTGAACTCCTTCCGATTTTTAGAATTTTGGCAGCCTTTCTCAGTATATAAATTGTACAATCTACGTATTTCTAGAGTTGGATTAATTACATTTTTTACAGCAACATGGAGCAGATTATTTCCGAAAGACTATAATTGTATTACGTATTACCAAAGTATAGCTTTGATATCATAAAAAATATAGCATTGGTTCCAAAAAATTTCAGTTTTTTTTTAACAAATATATCTTTGAAACTAAAACCATGTCCTACAGATATTTTGATTTTGAAAATATAACTTTGCTACTTTAAAAATATGTCATTAATTTTGATACATATCATCTGGGTATTTTTCATATGAAGGACGCCAGATTGATACTAAATATTGTGACTTTTTTCTGTGCTGGATAGATTGGCCACTTTTACTTTAAAGTTTGACAAATACTTCCTAAGCTATGTTCACACAGGCAAATTAATTTGACAAAATAAGTTTGAATTATGTATGAACGCCATAATTATTTTAGGTCAAACTCATTTGAAAACCGATTGGACGAGTTTGACAAATCAAGTTTCCGAAAAGTTTGTCTGCTGTATAAACACAATGTGAACAATGTTTTCAAACTGTTATCTCAATTTCCAAGTTTGATCTCTTACGTCAAATGTAATGCTTGTCCAAGTTTATTTATTCCCTGGACTTTTGTAAATCAATTTGGATATTTAATTTGGATAAGAAAAAGCATAATGTAAGATTAGCAATTGCGTTTTTTGGCAGTCAAGCGTAGAGGACATCTTGAAATTGCTATAGCTGTAGGAAAGGCGCCCTGCAATTTGGGATGAGTCCGATACCAATTATTCCAATAAAATTGTGCGAGCGAAATGTTGAACAGTTATCATCGACAAGTTTCATGACAAGTTTGAGGAAGCGAAATTGCGGGGATCTACGTATCCAATACCGAACAACTGCGACTGGAAAAGGATTGGAGAAGACGCCAACTTGGTGCTTTTTTAGTGTGATGAATATCGTAGGCGTCGTCGAAGGATCTCAATGCCAAGACACAATTTCGAATCTTGAAGAATTGGAGATATTAAATATTTTTTTGGAACTCAACTAAATCGGCGTACGGACACATAGAATGTCTCTAGCTACTCTGGTTTCCGTAAAAGGATTTTTGACGATATGTCAAGGACATGGCATGAAAATTACCCAACATTGGGCCAAAGCAGTTTGTTTTGAAGTGATCTATCCTACTATAAGGGAAATCTTAAATACCAAACTTTGGGCCCTTATCGGGCAAGACCCTTTCGACAAATTTCGATTCAAGTTTTTTGTTGACATGTGTGTGAACACCTAGCCAAATTCGGACACATATCAGTCAAACTTCACCATGACAGTTTGTGTAAACCAGTACAAATCGATGACAAAAATAATTTTTGTGAAATTGTGCTGGTGAACAGGCATGATGCGCAATCATGTTTGCTACTTTTTGTGACTGTGTTAGATGTGAATACATCCCACGAAATAGTTTGTTAGAATTGTTTGATTAGGATTTGTTATCGATAGTACACAGCGTCAGTAGCCGCCACTCCAAAAAGAGGAAGCCCTGCGTACGCAATTGTTGGGACAGTAAAAAAATATAGAATGGACTTATTCAAGGATTAATCCTGATAATGCCCCGTACATCGTTAGGGACTCACAGCAAGAGATGGGCTCGCAAAAAAAAAAAAATGGGACCAGGCGCGACGAGATTGAATAGAAAATTGTTTGTCCGGATCGTGGCGAGACGGGAACGAATTGTCTTTATTTGCCCATCTCTACTCTTAGCCCATTGCCACTTTATTTAAATTAACATTTTCAGACCCTCCTTTGAGTGGCCCTGGATGAACTAATTGCCTACGTTACTCTTAATGAAAACCAGTGTTATGTGATTTGTCGGCTTTCATTAACAGGAGTCCTTCCCAATGGTAAATGTCTGCTCCGACAAAAGAAAAAGATCTGCCCATCGGATATTCGAGAGGGCCGGACTTACAACAAAGTCATAAGGAACATTCAAGGAGGATAGTAGCCAATTCTTCATGATATCAAAAACTCAAACCTTCCGCCAACAAAACTATATCGATAACTTTGTTGCCTCAAAATGCTATCAAACACGTTCACCAGCAGCCAAACATTTCTTTTGTTAATTGAAAATTTATGTTAAATGGTCGGTGTGTTTGACTGTGTAAGCTTAGCTCTAGTATGATTGTGGTCCTGTACACACTTGCTTACACTCAGTCCAAAAATCTCAAATATTTTGACCAAAGGCATTTTATGAACAATTCAAATTTTGATTGACCCATAAATCTTGCTTAGATATTAGACACCAATTTGCATATATATAAACATATGCATATAAAATACAAAAAAGAGATGTTTCTTCATAAACTGACTAGGTTGGTGGCAAAGCGAGAGAGGGCGGGGGGCGTGGCAATGGCTGTCAAAATATAACACATTAGCATGCATGAAAAATGAAGCAATGCGCGAGACATTGCCAAATTAGGTTGTAGCACAGACAAACACACACAGAAAGTGTGAGAGGGAGAGAGAGAGAGAGTGTGTGTGTGTAAGCTGTGTTGTGAACAATAAGTTTTTTGCACACACACACACACACAGAGCGGGTCTTACACATGTTTGTGTTTGCTTTTCTTCAGTTTGCTGCTTCTGTCGAACGCGCGAACGCCATATTATAAAGCATATAATGGGACGCGTGTGCCACAGACACGCATCCACACTTCAGCCGGACGGAGAGGGAGAGGGGGGAGGCAGTGGGGCAGGGTCACAAACACTCAGCGTCACTTGCAACTACTTGAGCCAACACACAACACACTGTGTTTATTTGGCGAGAGTTTCTGCTGCTGCAAAGTTAACTTTGGCGTTTGCTAAAAATGAACTTGCCAAACACGTAACGAAGGTCACACACACACACACACACACACACACACTCGAGCACCATTAGAGCAGAAAAAAGGCAGAAACAAAGAGCGACAAGCGACGCGTCCTGACAGCTCCTTTGCCCTGTACATGTTTTAGTATTAGTGTCATTTTAAGTTCTCACATTTCTGACATTCTCATGAACTTTCAACTCAAAGCAAATACAACAACAAACAATATGCAAAGGAAAAAGTTGAGCACAAAAAAAGAGGAATACGAGAAAAGCGCCAGACGACAGACGTAAAAACTAGCAGAAAGGCTGAGCAAATAGTCCAACAAACTGGGCAAAAACTACACACAAAAATAGCGGCAGCATCCAACTGAGGGGGGAAACTGGAAGGGACAGCAAAAAAAAATATTGAAAACTCTTCGCCTGGCAGCGGCAGCAAATTGCCGAGTTAGCAGCGACGAGACAAGTTAGAGTACACAAACAGTGAGCCAGAAAAGTTACTTGACACCCCAAATAATTGTTTCCAAACATTTGATTATGAATTTTGATTGTCTTATCCGAGCGACTGAAAGGCTTTTTGCTCTCTACTCCTCAGCTTCGGCATGCGTTTGGCTGTGTCAATAGCGAAATGCCTTCGGCCCCTGGGGGGATCCCCCAGTGATTAATATAATGATCAATTCTTACGTTTGAAATTAACACTAAATTGCACAAACGTTCGTCACATTTTGTTATTCATCCCATATTGCTTTGACAAAAATTAATAATAATAAAATGCATGATTTAAAAATAGAAGTAGCTGGAAATGCAGCAAAAAATACGTGCTATTTGAGCGAGTTTCAGCGAGATCTGTTGTTGTTATCGAATTTGTGCGCCGACTTGAAAGAATCTTTTTTGCAAGAAATGCTTTCCCTCAATTTTTGTAAATCTTGTAGAATAAAAGTGCATTTTCAACGTGTTCTTTGGCCATTTGAAAATCCTCTTTAGGAAGGTGGGGAGCAAGGGCTGTCAAGATTTTATCTATATGCTAGCAGATACCCTGCTTACTTTGCTACGCCGCCTTTATAACTTTAATCACAAGGTGAAGAAGTGGAGCCTATTTGACAATTACCATCTATCAAACATTCTGTTAATTTTGAGATTTTTTGGACAGTTCGAACCCTCTTCTTTAGCAGTTTAAAAGTCTTCTTCAAATTTACAAATCCTCATAATAATTTTAGGAACAAGAAAATTTTGTAAGTTTTGCATTTATTTTAGTTGTTTAATTGT
Organism: Lordiphosa clarofinis; assembly: GCA_018904275.1. Lineage (NCBI taxonomy): Eukaryota > Metazoa > Arthropoda > Insecta > Diptera > Drosophilidae > Lordiphosa > Lordiphosa clarofinis. The sequence goes on along the minus strand of JAEIGQ010000077.1, from coordinate 163,725 downwards.
TTGATCCGCACCTCCTGTTTACCCGTCCACATTGTCATTTCTAAACTTCGCTATGTTTTGGACTGTTCAATCTTTCGTAGATAATCAAATGAAAATTTGGAAAATTTCGCATCCTATGTCCTATGAAAATTTTGGAGTATGACGATTAGTTTGCCGGTTTGATCCATAATATTTTAGTATAATATTATACAATTTTTATTATATATTTTGTTCGGGGGTTCTTAGTCTTCAATTGCCATCTAACCATTTTTCAAAGTTCTTAAGTTCTAAAAATATTTTAAATTTCCTGATTTTCTTGACCATATGATCAACTTATCCTATTTGCTCGTCGGCTTACCCGTCTATATGATAATCTTAACTTAAATGAGAATTTTTGATTTATATCGCGGTTTTTTGTCCGCTTATTTGCACGTTTCTCTATACCTTTTATTTTCCAACTCATGTATTGTCATCTAAAAAGAAGTGAGAAAGTCGGACAAGCCCGACTATAACGTACTCTGTACCTGGAGTAGGAGCTGAATGCAGTGCTGATGCTGTGTCTCTCTCTATCTCTGTCTCTCTCTCTCGCTCGCTCTCTCTCTCTCTCTCTCTCTCTCTCTCTCTCTGAGATTGTGCGGTGTTGGTTGTGAAAGGGTGGAAAGGGGGGTGGCGGGTTATCGATACATTTCGATAAATATTAACTATCTCTGAAAGGTACAAACCATCTATCTACAAAACCGTGAAAGTTATGACGTTTTTCCCAAATTGCGAGGGCAGAAGGGGGCGTGGCATTCGCAGAATGCCATTTATTTCACAGAGTCGGACAATGTTAACTTACAGTGCTATGTTAGCTTACAGTTACAGTGCCCCCTTACGTTAACGTACATTACAGAGAGGATATTCATACCAAAGTGAGGGTACTCATGCCGTACTACTACATTGGTTAAATATATCTAAATAAAATAGAAAAAGTACACTCCAAATACATTTTGATACAATTAACAATTTAATTGAAGCAACCCTATCATAAATAATTATTTTAAAATATACTTAAGATTTTAACATTTCCAGTAGTGATGTAGAACAATTTTAAAAATGTTCAACAATTTAAAACTTTTTAGTTTAAAATTTTGAGGATTTTTAAATGCTTTTAATAGCAATTACTTTTTAACCAGCTGACTCTGCTGCACAACTTTTGAAAACGAGAATTGTGGTCGTTTTGCGGAATTCGGAACAGCATTTAACTCGACTTGCGACAATTCTGCTCGCTTTCGGAATTCGGAACAGACCCGAATATTTTTTAATAAAACTTCGACCTAAGTCCCGTCTTGTTGAACCAATAACACTATGCAACAATTTTTTGATCCCGGCTTCTAAATAGTTAATCCTTATGTAAAATTTCACGCTGAATTCATATCTGCTCTCAGATATGTCAAAAGTAGAACGGTTTTTAAGATATCGCGAAATTTTCAATTTTAGTGTTTTGAAAAAAGGTAGGTCTACTAAAATGCCATTTTCTCTGATTTTAGTCCACCGATATGTATAAAGTGGAACAAAAATTAAAGATAATAAAATTATTTATTAAAAACACGACGGTTTTTGTAAATCAAACCATAAATGACGAAGTTATGGCACTTCAAAGTTGGATTTTTGAAAAATTTTTAATTTTTTGCTGCCTTTCATTAAGTTTTTTTCAATCTTACCATAAAAATTGTTCAGGTCTCGGATATTGACAGGATTGGGTAATCTGTAACAAACATTTTTTGCCCTTGGTCATCGAAATCGGATATAAAATAAATGCTATATTCACAATTAAGTAAACATACCTCTTATTGAGAGTATTTTTTTTTACTAGTTGTTTCAGTATAAAAATAAAATCTTAGGCTGGAATGACACTTTCAATTTTTAGGAACAATTTAAGTCACAATTTTTCATCTATGGGCAAAAGTCGTTGGTGTAAGCGAGTCAGAGTATGCCTGAATTCTCCGCAAAATGCTTTAGAAGAGGCTGTAATGATACACAACAGCAAATTTGACCAATTAACAAAAAATTGCGACAATAATTGTCTCTAAAAATTGCAAGTGTCATTCCAGCCTTAGCAAGCCAAATAAGAATAAGCGTAGAGCATTAGGAGTTTGTATTGCAGTTCAAGGTTGGATAAAAGTATTCAAATGATGTAGCCCGCTTTTGTTTTTTGTGCAGACTGTGTGTTTCTCGCAACAAGAACCAGCAATAGTCTCCCATAATTGCCGGATCCCACTTGCCTTGGTAGCGAAACTCCATCTGCTGCATTTGCTGATGGACGCGTTCGCCATGCTCGTCGCTTTCGTCGCCTAGGTTGTCCGGGAAAAATCGAAATGGGAGTGCAAAAAGTGAATTTTTAAGGACATATTTACACCTTTAAAAAATAAAAATAAATAAAATTGGTAAATATACTAACTCGATGAAAAGCAGACTGAGATTATACCAATTTTTTTGTAGTTTTCCAATAAATCATCAACAATTTCTTTGTAGTCCTCACTTCTTTTGTTTCCGAAAAAACTAGACACTACTGCGCAATATGATTCCCATGCTTTAGCCTCGTCTGCTGATAGTGCCGAGTAAAATTCTCTGCCTCGCCAATGCTCAACGTTTATTCTTATTTGGCTTGCTTAAGCTCCATTTACACTACCTGATCACTCATCTGAGTTTTCGTCTGATTTGTTGTCTGACCGTGTAAAAGGCGTCTGAGTAGACTTGAAGCTACTCAAATGAGCGATCAGACGAAATAGAACCGGTTCTTTTTGCCCTGAGCACTCATCTGAGTGGCATTTATCGAGTTACAGTGTTCGTCTGACGAAAACTCATCTGGAGCGATCAGGTCGTGTAAATGGAGCTTAAGATGTGATTTTTATACTGAAAAAACTAGTAAAAAAATACTCTTTAAAAAGAGGTATGTTTACTTAATTGTGAATATAGCGTTTATTTTTGATCCGATTTCGATGACCAAGAGCAAAAAATGTTCGTAAAAGATTACCCAATTCTGTCAATATCTGAGACCTGTGCAGTTTTTATGGTGAGATTGAAAAAAACTTAGTGAAAGGCAGCAAAAAATTAAAAATTATCAAAAAATTTTCAAAAATCCAACTTTGAAGTGCAATAACTTCGTCATTTATGGTTGGACTTACAACAACTGTCGCTTTTTTAAGAAATAATTTTATTATCTTTAATTTTTGTTCCACATTATACATATCGGTGGACTAAAATCAGAGAAAATGGCATTTTAGTAGACATACCTTTTTTCAAAACACTAAAATTGAAAATTTCGCGATATCTCAAAAACCGTTCTACTTTTGACATATCTGAGAGCAGATTTGAATTCAGCGTGAAATTTTACATTAGAATCAATTGCTAGAAGTGCGGGATACAAAAACTTTTCAAATTTTGTGACATAGTGTAATTACGAACTAAATATCAAAACTAATTGACTTCACTGCAGCCACTCTTCAATTATAATTCAATTCAAACACGGCTTTCCCCCTTTCCTCCACAGCACTCTATTCTTGCCCCACGCCAACCATCCCTCTTTATCCGCTCTCCACTCTTTCACATTTCTTCCTCTCCTTCTCTCTCTTGTTATTCGCTCCATTCAAGTCGTTCTCTCTCATGCTCACTCTCTCTCGCGCTCTCAGCATTGCCCACATGATGCTTAAGCGCCACAGCCTATTTCCCGGTGAAATTATCCAAATTTTCTTTCTTAGTGCGCATGCATAACTAAATCTTAGATCTGTAGGATAAGCCGTTTTGCTTGTGGGTTGATAATATGTCAGTCAGTCGGGCCCACAAATTTATAAGTAAAATTTACTCTGAAATCAAGAAAGGATAAAAGTGACATTACATAACAAGTGAAAAAAAAATTCTCATACTCTTTTGGCAAATTTTTTTAAGTTTTAGAATGGGAATTCCGAAATAGCATGCAATGCAGACTTTTGCATAATTTCAATTTTTTTTCTACACAGAGAAAAAAAACCACGTAAATCCAAATATTTCATATTTGATTTAAATATTTTTACCAATAAAAGTGCACCACAATGTGTTTTATTAAATATAAAGTGTGTGCCACTTAAATCTCACATTTAATATGAACATAACTGATTTCAAGTGTCCTGCTATTCTATTTAATGTGACGGCATATTAAAATTAAAGTGAAAACTTATTAAATTTAACTCTGATTCATATTAAAAAACAAGTGAGAAAGTCGGTCAAGCCCGACTATAACATACTCTGTACCTGGAGTAGAAGCTGAATGCAATGCTGGTGCTGCGCTCATCTCAAAGTCTCTCTCTCTTTTTCTCTCTCTCTCACCCTTTCTCTCTCGCTCTCTCTCTCTAAGATTGTGTGGTGTTAGTTGTGAATGGGTGGGAGGGGGGGGGGCAAGGGCGAAGTACTTTTTTGCTCATAACTTGAGAACCGCTGATCCGATCTTTATCATTTCTTCGGCAAATCGATACATTTTGCTAATTACTAACTATCTCTAGAAGGTACGAAACGTCTATCTTCAAAACTGTAGGAGATATAACGTTTTTTCCGATTTGCGGGGGCGGGAGGGGGCGTGGCAAAAATTGAAAATAAACTTGATCTGCCTGCAGCTATAAGAAACATTTGTCCCATACATGTCAAACCTCTATCTCTTACCATCTCCGAGATCTGTTTGTTCATACGGACGGACGGACGGACAGACGGACGGACAGACGGACGGACAGACGGACGGACAGACGGACGGACAGACGGACAGACGGACAGACGGACATGGCTATATCGACTCGGCTGTTGATGCTGATCAAGAATATATATACTTTATATAGTCGGAAATGATTCCTTCTCCCTGTTACATACTTTTGCACAAACTTAATATACTCTATGTACCTTCGGTACAGAGTATAAAAATTTAAAAAAATAAAAAAAAAGAATAGCAATTATGGCGTGGTGTGGGAAGGGAGGTGGATAGGTGAGGTTGGAACGGGAGGGGGGAAGGGGTGCGGCAAGGGGTGGGTGTGGCTAGGGGAGAGAAGGGGGAAGCGGAGGGGGGGTGGTAGGGGGAGGGGGTGGGGGAAGGGGAAGGGAAGGGGAGGGGAAAGGGTGGGGGATCGGGCGGGGGAAGGGAAGGGTTGGCGGGAGGGGCTCAGACTAATTTTTTTTTTATTTACCTGTACTGGGACTCGAACTCAGGACTTCGGGCTCTTAAACGCAAATGCTGGCGTCTTAGCCTACACGACTATTCAGGGCTCGCGTGACGGTGCAGCAAGACTCAATTAAGAACACAGATAATTGTTAATTATGTTCAACATAAAACTAAAAACTTTTCATAGTTAAATTTAATTTGTCTCATATTAACCAATGGATTTTTTGATTAAATGTGTTTAAACTTTAATTTTAATATGATTACCTTATACTTCAAGTATGGTAAAATCTATATTTAAATATGAAAAATATTCAATTTACATTTTTGCATAGTACATTTAAATCTACTACGGAAACCTTTGATTTTAAGTTGAACAAAATATTCAAATTTAATACGAAACATTTTTAACTTAACAACGTTTTCTTTTAAGTGTGTGCATAATATAAATGAATATGACGCAACATACAATTCAATATGACCAACTTTAAATTAACTGAATTACACTTCGACTTTAAGAATTTTCATATTGACTAGATATTGCTAATATGATTTTATTTAAACTTAAGTCATTTTTATTTAAATTTAATATGAAAACTGGCATAATAGAAATTAATATGTTTCTATTAAATTATACTATGCACTTTTTTTTGCTGTGTACGATCTCTATCTACGATCTATGACTCCCGTTTCTTAAACTTTAAATAATTTGCATTAGCTTCAATAGGCGTCAACAAAACTTTCAGAATATTTGGGATAAACAATGTTTGTTCTTAAATCAAATGATGTATTTTCTTGAAGTATCCCCTTTTCATTTCATTGACATTTACCTCAATTTTCACTTTTCCATCGACGCCCCAATTGTGCGGCATGGCTTAACTTTTGGCACTCACTGTTTAAAACTGGTTTCAAGTTTACACACACAAATCGAAGTGTTTATATGATTTCTGAAGCTGTTTTCCAACTGCTACTTCAGTCTTTGGGGTGCCATTTGGATTTCTCCCGCTGTCCCTTTCTCCAGCTCTTTCTCTCTCTCTGTCCAAGTGTTGCCTATCTCGCATGGTGTTTATCAAAAGATGCTACTCATATTGCCCATGGAACAACTTAAAAATTCCAATTTGCTTTGAATCGAACTGAATGTTTAGGCAGTTGCTGCACGTCCAAGCACTCTCGAATTTCAAAGGCTCGCCTTGAAATGTAATGAAAATCTATTTTCTGTCCCAATGAGATGCGCGTCCGGGAAAAAAGCAGCAGGAATCTGTAGCGCATTCCAGCACGTTTCGTCTGCGATTGTCACCTGCGTGCTGCTCGCTTCGGCAGCTGTTGCTTCCTCGAATAGTTTGCATTGCCGGGCGTACGACGGCAACACGCAGCAGCAGCGGGAGCAGGAGCAGGTCACGAAGCAGGTGCAAATGAATGCCTAGATTTATGCGTAATAAATTTCAATCTGTTGCCAACAAGACGCAGATTAGAAAGCGGAGGGTTGCCTCAAGTTTCCGGGTAGCTGCTGTTTGCGGTCCCATTTCGGGGTATACTTTGGGTTTGAGGGTTTCGGGCTTCCAGGGTGTGATAAATTGCTGACCAAACCCCTCCCCACACACACACACACACACCCAGAGATAAAAACTCCAACACGATGAACTGGCTGAGCCAAAAAATATAAAAAAGAAGGCAAAAAGCGTCAGCTTAATGAAGTTGAATATGCAAATTGTGCGGGAGTTGGGGACGCATTAACAACATTGTTTTTGTCCTTCATAAACTGTGCGTAAGAATAAGCAATACTTCGAGACTGTTTGGATAATTGGAAAGGGAAGCAAAATATTTCTAAATTTATCATTTTTCTTTTACAAAATTTAATTACACATAAGACGCTCCTGCAACTCTTCTCCACATGCTTACGTACACTCAATTGAATGCAAATGCAAAACTACTTACACACAACACACACACACACACACAGTCTAAGAGCCTTTCACATTCTTAAGAAAGTTGCTTCATCTCAAGCACTTTCTTAGATTAATTCCCCTCAAACTCTTCAAATTAAGTGAAATCCTTTTGCAAACATTTTTGCAGTGCTATCAAAATGATTAAATCATTTGGCCCAAGCCACGCCCACACGCCCAGCAATCACGATTACTCACTTATGTATCGATGCACAACATTTCCGGCACAAAACGCTGAAATGACACGTTGACGCCTGTCGCTTCCCTAGGGAGGGGAGGGGGAGGGGCGGCCGGCGTGGGGCGAGCAACTCCCAGTCGTGTCGTTGACTCGTAGGGAGTTGTCCTCCGTTGAAAGGTATGGCAAATATGTATGTCAACTGGCAGTTCGATGCCATTGACGCCGCAAAAATGCAGTTGCTTCTGTCCCTGTTCTACGCCTTTTGTTTTCGCCAGCCTTTTGTGTGTCTGTGTGTGTGTGTGAAATTCCTTGCATAATTTTTCCAGGCTGCTTTGCACAAATTAAATGAAAATGAACAACAAAATTTGAAAAGGTCTTCAAGTGCTCCAAGTGCCCGGCCCTCATAAGTATGCTAAGTTTTTTCCTTCTGTTTTGCGGAAGTGATTTTTTCTCAATTGTTGTTGGCGCAGCCTGACACTGCTGCCACTTTTCAATGCATTTTCATTTATTATGCAAATTGACGCGCAGCTGACGAAAACTGCAAAAATATTTGCCCAAGCAAAAGTTCGCTGCCTTCTTTTTTATCTTGCCAACTAATTTGACATTGAAATCTTTCTTTTCTGTTTTCCGCTTGGTAAAATTACGTTGAGAAGAAGCGCATTGCGCGGAAACTGTCAATGGCCAGACTAAGATGAATGGCTTTTTGGTTCTCCAAAGGTGCAAAAATGGGGAAATAGTTGTGATGGTTGAAAACAAATTTGAAAAAGTACCAACAACTGTCAACTTCGGAGCACCTCGTCAATTTCCACAATTATGCGAAAAAAATGGGTACAAGTTTAATTCTGAGTAATTTAAATCATTTAGACAACCTCATAAGTTTCGAGAAAATATATTTTGAAAATAAGTCTGTATAATATATATTTATACGATATTTGCTTTGCTTGACTTTGATTGATTTCAAAACCATGTACATGTTAATGCAACTTATGTAATTTTATGGTCACACTAGAAAAAAATTTGAAAACTAAAAACATCTGCTCTTAAAAACTGTTAACTCAACTGCAAAAACGTTAACTCTCAATTGTTAATTTGTAACCGAAAAATTTAAAATGTTAGATGTACACCTGCCCCTAGTTCATTGTTTAAGTTCACACAGGCAAATAATTTGATCAAATTTTGATGATGTGCAAAAGTATGTAACAGAGAGAAGGAATCATTTCCGACCATATAAAGTATATATATTCTTGATTAGCATCAACAGCCGAGTCGATATAGCCATGTCCGTCTGTCCGTCCGTCCATCCGTATGAACATACAGATCTCAGAGATGGTAAGAGTTAGAGGTTTGACATGTATGGGACAAATTCTTCTTATACTTGCAGGCAGATCAAGTTTATTTTCAATTTTTGCCACGCCCCCTCCCGCCCCCGCAATTGCGGAAAAACGTTACATCTCCTACAGTTTTGAAGATAGACGATTCGTACCTTCCAGAGATGGTAAGTAATTAGCAAAGTGTATCGATTTGCCGAAGGAGTCATAAAGATCGGATGAGCAGTTCTCAAGTTATGAGCAAATAAGTTAACCCCCCTCTTCCCACCCCCTCCCACCCTATCACAACTAGCACCGCACAATCTTAAAGAGAGAGAGAAAGAGACTTAGAGATTAGCACAGCACCTGCATTGCATTCAGCTTGTACTCCAGGTACAGAGTATGTTATAGTCGGGCTTGACCGACTTTCTCACTTGTATTTTTACATGAAAAACTTTTACTTACTCTGAAGGGATTCGAACTCGGTTACCTTGGACTATAAACACGCTGGGACTTACGTTTTAGACGACTGCGACATGCCGCGCATCTGAGACTAGGCAACTAAAGGGTTACTTGTATTAAGTCTATATGAAAACATTCACCCATAAATGATTCCTTGCAACTCGCTAGTTCTTATTTATCAGTCTACCCATAAATATAAGGCAATAAAAATTAATGCCACATATCGCCAATTCATCCTCTTTTTTTAAAAATAGAGTTGTCGAAAATATATCAAAATATTTTTCTAATTTTAAAATGTTCGCATGTCAATCAGCTTCCAAAGAACTCTGGAAATAATTCAACAATAACGGATTAATTCAGGAATGCAGAGTCTTTTAAAGGTAAGGTATGATAATTAGATTTATTTACTATTTTATACACACGTTATAACTATTACAAACAAGCAGTCAATTGCTTGTCTTCAAATAAACAAACAAACAAAATAAAATGTGTAATTTGATTTTATTAAGTTTTTCTTCATTCTAGACAATGGACATAAGGCAAAAGAGATCACAGACGCCATTGTCATCATGATTTGCAAGGATAACATGCCTGTCCGGCTTATTGTTTATTTTTATTTATTAAAGATTTTTATTGAAGATTTTCAATAAAGTGGAGGACGTCGCGTTAAAAGGTATTTCCAATGCACGAGTCGCAAGATATTAAGCTGGAGTTAGTTTGCTTAGGAGCTTAGGTTGCCGTAACCACCATGGGAAAGTAATCCCTTAATCTTCTGGAATTTGCATGCGGTGGCCATGCCGGGACTATTCAGACTCACTCTAAGGTATCTTAATACCCCTGGTAGCACCTTGAATTGCTCTCAACTTTTGCCCAGAAGTCTTAAGTCGAGATCAGTTGTCTTCTTAAATTTGAACAGTTTTCCGTTTAAAAAATCAAGGAGAAAATAACTAAATTAAAGCCGATTTCTTTCATATAATATAAATCTTCAATCAAAGAACTTGCTCCAAATAGAGACGTAAACTTGTTGAGCTCCAGAAATATTCATCAAAAAATGTGAAGCAGGCTAGAATAATCATCGAGTTGTTATATTGGAGCTCTTTAACCAGTCTGCGACTTTTTGTGGTCTACAAACCTTAAGAAATGAAACTAGAACAAACTGCTCTAGTATTTGACCGTTTAGTTTAGTTATCAAATCGCCCGCAACCGAAAATATTCATAAATAATTGAACAAAATACACAAATTGTTCGCTTTTGTGTCGCATAAATCGCCTGTCAATTATATGGCATAATCGTTAGATTTTCAGAGTTGTTGTGTGTTTTTTTTTTTTTTTGGTGTGTAATAAATATTATATTATGTTTTTGTGGAAGGGAAATTGCCGTCAATTTCGGTTGTTGTTGTTGTCGTTGTTGCTGTTTATTTATATTTAAACAAGTGTTTTATTCGTTGCATTATGGCATTTTAAACATAATTTTGCCACACAAATCGCAGTCGCACACAGATAGAGAGGAGCAACGAATTGCCTCCTTTTTTGGGGTCAAATTTAAAGCCGCTTAGACCCCAACTATTCGTTGGTTGATTAGCCACGCCCACTTTGGTCAACGTTGACTGCACTGCATGATAACAAATAATATAAGTTTTTTTCTTTTATTATTATATTAATTTTTTTTTGTGATTTTGTTTCTGAATTTTATCGGCTAATTATTTACAGTTAGCGGTGCCTCGGGGAATTGAAACTATGAGCGAAACGAAAATAACCTGTATTTTTAGTTTTTAATGCTAAATTGAACACAAAATGGCTTCAAGCCTTGTCTTTTATGAAACTTTGTTTTATTTTTTACGGATCAAAATTAGCATTCTGGCTCTGGCATGGTTGTATATCACGCAATGTTTGGAACGCGAATGGTTCAACATGCAACGGCCTACCCGATAACGCGACAGATAGGTAGAATAGCTGCAGCCGACCAAGAAGTTATGGAACCTGCAGACAAAATGAAGCTCCTCTAAATTCTGCGAGAGTTGGAGTGTGCTTATAAGAGAGCTGAGAAGACATAGAACACGCGTAGTCGCACAGTAGAGTTTTGCCCTACTGCCATGGTTGTTTACAGAAGACACTTTAAACAAAGTAACTTAGCGGAAGGCTATAATGCCAAACTGGGCCCAAACAGAGTTCGATGCATAGTTACTAAGAGGAAAGGCGATGCTCTGTATAAATTGGGAAAACTGTGGGAGTTTACCATGCAAAGGATCTATACGTTGCATAATCGTACTATCTCAGGGTCGCAGGTCGAGGTGTACAGGACTAGGACAAGATACAGGCCACGTATGAATTCTTTTTGCGGACACGTTCCAAGTACGAGACATCGACGGGTCCGAGCCTGTTACGTGAGCCTGCTAGTATATAAACTGCCCTCGCTATGCCCTTCGACAACAAAAGCCGACTGCCTGGCAAAGCCTAAAAGGGACAGCTAAGCGACAGCCAAGGGAACCAACGGCTAGTAAGAGCTGAAAACTGAAAGCGATCGGAACGAGTAGTATCTGTCAGATACTAGCTCAGAGGAAAGCAGCAAAAATATTCCTGCTAAAGATCACTGCCTTTTTTTTTACTTTCATTATTTTTTTATTTTATTCCTAATTTTTTCTCTTTTTTTTAATTTCTATTGAATTTACTTCACTTAAATTAATTTTGTTTGCCTATGGAATCATATTTTGTTAATATAAGTTTATTTTCTTTACATATATATAATATCAAATTTGTTGGAAAAAAAGGATAATTTAAATAATAAAATTATAGTAATTGAATAAAGCTTAATCTAAAAATCATGAGATGGTAAAACTTGAAAAGTTGGAATGGGTATGTGGATAGAAGGCGTATTGGTGAGTAAATGTTCTAAGAGTACGACAGCAGGCGATCTCATGGACTTATAGACGGACAACAGACTGGATAAGGGGGTCATGAAGGAAGGCCCATCATGGCCCATGGTCACAATGCTTTGGCGGAGTGAAAATGGGTGGGAAAAAGGGCTAAGCTATTAGACCATCTTACAGGTTGACTGTAGGGAGCGTGCAAGTTGGGGAACATTGAGTGAATGTAGCGTCAATGTAAGAGTATGTATGGAGAATGTATGATTGTATGTATGAAGGGAAGTATTCCTGTGGAGCGGAGTGTCTGAGTGAATGTGGGATCAACTTGTGGACAGCATCGACAATTTATCTTTCTTTTTTTAAGGACTTTTTCCATGTTTTTTACATAGCCTATCCTTACTTTACTCTATCATAGAATTGGCACGATTCAAGAAAAAAAAATTATTGTGTATATTTCTAGAAGAAATTGGCCTGAAAGGAACCACACTCCGAACACGGCGAGCTCGAGCCGGGCTACCACCGTGCCAGAGCCAGAATGCTAATTTTGAACCGTAAGATATATAACAATTTCTGTAATGAAAACTAATTTTTTCTTGATTTATTGTGCCGTTCAATCCACAATCAGGTATACTATTGCAATCTATCATATCTTAAAGATAATCTGAACTTGGTATAACATTTAGCAAGCTTCTAGATTTTTCGGACCGTTTACTCTCGCTTTTATCATAATCTAAACTCAAATGAGAATTTTAAAAATTTCGCGACTTCTCCGACTGTTTGCTATACATATCCTATATCTACCAGTCATAATATTCTTAGGTCGTATGAAAAATTTACAAATTTCGATATTCTTTTAAAAGTCTGATCTACACCTCGTATTGGTCCGTCCACATTGCCATCCATCAAATCTTTGTAATAATCTTAGGTCATTAAAAAATTTGAATATTTCGCAATATTTCGAACTGTTCAATCTACGCCTCTAATTTACCTGCGCTTCATAAATAATAACCGGCTTTTGGTCTACACCTCTTATAGATGCGTCTTCAATTGGCATTTATCCAATCTTCATAATAATCATAGGTCTTATGAAAATGTTTTAAATTTCTGCATTGTTTCTATTCATCAAGCTTCTAATCATCATTATAATAAAAGCTTTTAAAAAAATTTTGCAAATTTACATAGTCTAAGTTCTAGTTCAGGCTACCAAATATCTGTTTGCCAAATTTTATCTGAATCTTTTCAGTCATTTGTGAGTGAAAGCGCTTTCATTAATAATCTTAAATTTTTTTTTGCGATTTTCGCCAATTCGAAGCCATTCGTGCGTGATTGAGTAACAAAAGGGCAGACATACAATTACACAAACTTTCACATTTATATTATTAAGTTAGATTATAATATTGAAACGATGAGTATTTGCCAACTGTTTTGAAATACTTAAAATCTAGTCAGTAAGAAACACGTCCGAGTGATAAGGAAAAATAATCATATTTCAAATTTAAGTAACTACTAACTTTTGGAACCCAACATCCATTTAGCAAGTCCCCATTTAAATGCTGCTTCTTTCTTTGAATCTCAGTTAATTATTTATTTCAATTTAATGTAATTATTTTGAAGCCGAGTGCATAAAAAAACTTCTGTTGTTCCAAAGACAAGTCATGTGTAAGAGCGATAAAATGGCATTTAAGCTCTGTGCCTGTGTGTGTGTGTGTGTGCGGCCAGATTGCGCATATAATTACACAGTCATACAATATAATGAAATAATCGAGCAATGTAATAAAATTAAAAATAATAAAAGTGCTTACAAAATTGTATTGGGTTGGCTGACCTCACACACACACACACGCATGCATGCGTCTGCCAACTGTGAAATTGCGTAAATGGGCGTTAAAGTAGGCGGCATGCCCGTTGGCTATATGTGCGCGCACTTCCGTTTCCGGTCATACATCATTTTGGTGGAGCCCCAGTCCCACACACTTGACTTCAGCCCCGACTTACGTGTCTGGGCGCTATCTGCGGCCCAAGATACCCCAACCCCAAGTATGTACAAAGCACACGTAGCCGAAATTCCTTTGCATCCGAAATTTTGTGGACATGCAAAACGCGAAGGCGGAGAAAAAGGACCATAAACGCAGCGTAGAACACATAAAATTCTCCATAAAATGTGAGTCAAAACAAAAAGAAACTTTTTTTTTTTTTGATGTTTAAATTATGTTGACATCCTCTGCTCTGACTCTACCGAAAAATTGAAAGCAGCAGAGCAGCCACGGCAACGGCATAGCCTCAATGGCGACAACGGGGTTGAAAGAGTTGAAATTGGGAGACATATGTGAAGTACCATGGGCGCAGAAACTTAGTCCTTGAATTAACTGCAGAGGGGACTTTTTTGATTTAAGCTGGACTTTCAACTAAGTTTGTGTTTGCCGCTTTTAGATTATAGTACCAAATTTTTGAGCATTTGCTTTATTTAAATTAAACTGTGTTTTGGATCTAAAGGATAACAAATTGGAACATGATTCCATGGTAGCTCCTTATATATGGACACTAAAAGCTTCAACCTAATATTAAATCTCAATGGTAGGATCCTGTCCTTACAGCGACAGCTGAGCCAGTGCGCATTAAATTCATTCGAAAAAAACAAAAAAATAATTATTCATTTCACTTCCACCGTGCCGCTTCCATAACCAGCAGAGCACCCTCTACTCCTCCGCTTTCCGTACACCCAAAAAAGGATGCAGGCCGTGTCTATGAGGTCCGGGTCGCTGATTAGCGCATATGACGTATACGACATGTGTCCGTGTCCCTTTTTTGTGCGCATTTTGTGGCCTGCTTCTCGTGTGTGAGCGTGTCGTCCCTTTGTCTTGTCCTTTATGGAAAAACCCTTTTCCTCTGGTGTTTCTTTTTTTTTAGTTTGTTGTTTGTTATATTGTAGCTATTATATTATTTTAAGCCCCACAAAGAGCTCATTAATTTGCACACATAAACAGACAAACACAAGTAGAAAGTGTAACTAAAAACGAAAAAACAAGAAGAGAAAAAAAAAACAGTTTCATAAATGGGAAAACATGGGCAAAGACACTTTTTATCTAGCATTGAGCATCATCAGCCGGCTCGGTTGCCATTGAAGGTTGACAACAAATTGTTTTTCATGATATTTAATGAACAGATGCTTATCCCAAAAGGGTCGCCTTAATATTAAAGTTGGATGAAGTTGATTTATTTTTTTTACGTTTTGTTGGGTAAAACTCGAACAAGTAATTTTTAATGGAATAAACAAGTTGGCAGCACCTTAAAAAATTAAAAGAAAAAGGGTTTTTAGGTAAGTAGGGCTCAGTAGAAGAGCTGAAAAGCCACTTAACCACAAATTTGCGGCATTTTAAGCACATTTAAAATAGGTTGGCAACACCTAGAAAAGGTTGAACAGCTTAAAGCTTCTTTTCTAGCAGGTTGACAGCTAAGTTAAGCCTTTGTAGGTACAATAATGTGAGACAACAAGTTGGCTAAAAATACCTTTAGAGCTAATATAGCATGAAGTCAAATTTTTTAACAGAAATTTGCATATTTATATCAGTTGGCAGCACCTGATAAAACCTTAAAAGTCAGTTGGGTGGCTTAAAACGCCTGAAAGTAGGTGAAGTAAGGTTTTTTGAGTGCAATTTTAAGAGATTTTAAAACAGGTTGGCAGCCCTCTTATCAGTTTGTACTTAAGCAAAATTTATGTATACATTTTTTCTAAGCGCTTGGAGAGACTAAGAGTCACAGTAATAAAAGCCAATTTCATTTATGCCACTTTGTAACAAGTTGGCAGCACATTTTAAACGCTATCAAATGGCTCATTTAAGCCATTTTATATAAAGTACATTGAATTTAAAACCAATTTGAATCAGCTGACAAAGGCTGATTTGCGTTTTAAGCAGCGTTTAGAACTTTTTAAAGATAGCTTAATTTACTTAATATTACCATGCGATTTAAATAAAGACTACAGATGCAACAAAATCTTTATAGGAACGACAAAATCCAAGTTGAAGACCCGCATAGCCGCATACATACGAAAAACTGCACATTTTGAGGCAGCGACCATATTACAACAAGCGTTTTACATAAGAACTGCTCCACATCTCAAGCGTACCAATGGAGAGGAGACTCAATTATAAGAGAGACACTGAGAACTGCGCTCACTTATACAGACACTTACTCGAGAGCTGACAATAAGTTGAAGACTCCACGTCACACAGTGCAGACGTGTAAAAATTGTACGTAAGCTGTGTTTTGTGAAATTTTTAAAATGATTTTCTGTTGAATATTGGTGTATAATTTTTGAAGACGGTTGTCGAAGAGCAACCGAAAAATATCGGAAAAAGGAAATAGACATCGTTTTTTCTAGTAACCTGACCTTGAGCCGGAGAACATTTTAGTTAGCGCAAAAAGTGTCGTTGTGGGCCCAATAGATATAGGAAAAAGTTTGGCACCGATCGGACTTCATTTTAGGCGAATATTATAGCAACACTTTAAATATAAATGTTAGATATTTCGTAACTTGGTAGTTTTTTTGTGGCTTTTTTTTGGTATTATTTTTAACATTAATTAACTCATTACTCATTTGCTCAAAACTTGAGAACCGCTCATCCGATCTTTATCATTTCGTCGGCAAATCGATACATTTTGCTAATTACTTACTATCTGCAGAAGGTACAAATCTATCTTCAAAACTGTAGGAGATATAACGTTTTTTCCAAATTGCGGGGGCGTGGCAAAAATTGAAAATAAACTTGATCTGCCTGCAAGTATAAAAAGTATTTGTCCCGTACATGTCAAACCTCTATCTCCTACCATCTCTGAGATCTGTTTGTTCCTACGGACGGACAGACGGACATGTCTATATCGACTCGGCTGTTGATGCTGATCAAGAATATATATACTTTATATGGTCGGAAATAATTCCTTCTGTCTGTTACATACATTTGCTCGACTTTAGTATTCCCTTTTTACTCTACGAGTAACGGGTATAAAAATAGAGGCAAGCTAACTTCGGCTCGACCGAAGTTTATATACCCTTGGATCTAGATATATGCCTGACAGTTTGTATGGCAGCTATACAATATAGTTGTCCGATTTCGACAAGTCTTGGTGAAATTATGTGAAATCAATAATCTATATATAGAAAAAAGTTCAACCTGACTGACTGACTGACTGACTGACTGACTGGTGACCGTCGTACAGCCTAAGCCATAAAAGATAGGAAGATGAGATTTTCACAGTAGTTTTATCTTATGCTGAAAGTGAGTACTAAGAACGGATTTTGAAAAATTCTGTCGGCAAATGTGGAAAATTCGCGGAAAACGGTTGTATGAAACTTTTATGTTTTTCATCCGATCAAGTTCAAACTCATTTTCAAAGATCTATATGAAAATTCCACAACAACTGCATACCAATCTTCCGGAAAATTCACACCGCTGGGTGGAAAGTGGGTGGTCAAGGTTGTATGGGCGAAACTTTAGTTGCCAGCGATTGGCGCCAAACTTATTTTCAAAATTACACATAACAAAACATAAGTTGTAAGCATAGTACGCGAAATAGAGATTTTGGAAAATCCGCACAAGAGGAAATTGGCCGGAAAATTCTAAGTCCAAAAAAGTTTTTATCATACGATTGGCTTGAAACTTGGTTTGTAAGTATAGAATACGAAATAGTTTAAAATGTTATATTCCGAAGTTGGAAAATTTGACCTGACGGTCGAAAAATTCCCGGAAAATTCTGCATAAAAAAAACTATTTTCCATCCGACTGGCTTGAAACTCGGTTTGTAAGGACAAAATACGAAATAATTTGTAATGTGATTTTTCAATGTCGGAAAAGCCGCCCAAGAGGAAAATGGCCGGAAAATTCTGCATGCAAAAACTATTTTTCATACGATTAGCTTGAAACTCGGATTGTAAGGTCAAAATGAGAATTTATTTTGTTTTTAATTTTCCGATGTTGGAACTATCGCCGGGATGCTCACTGTGAAGTGAATGGGATGTGGGTGGAAAGTTGTTTTGGAAGTGGGTGGTAAGTGGATGTAAAGTGGGTGAAATGTGGCAGGAAGTGGAAGGGATGTGGGTGGTATGCGGGAGGGATGTGGGTGGGATGTTAATGGGAAGTGGGCGGGAAGTGGACGGGAAGATGACGGGAAGACGGCAGGAGGTGTGTGGTATGTGGGTGGGAAGTGGGCGGGAAGTGGGATGTGGGTAAGTGGTGGGATGTAGGGTGGGATGTAGGTGGGAAGTGGGTGGGTGTAATGTGGCGGTAAGTGGGAGGAATGTGGGTGGCAAGTGGGTGGAATGTGGGTGGGATGTGGGCGGATAGTGGGTGGGAAGTGGGTGGGATTGAAATGGGAGGTGGATGGGATGTGGGTGGAATATGGCGGTAAGTGGGAGGGATGTGGGTGGGATGTAAATGGTAAGTGATCGGGATTTGGGCGGGAAGAGGTCGGGAAGTTTGCGGTATGTTGGTGGCAAGTGAGTGGGATGTAGGTGCGAAGTGGGCGGAAAGTGGGTGGGATGTGGGCGGGAAGTGGTTGGGATGTGGGTGGGATGGAAATGGGAAGTGGGCGGAAATTGGGTGGATTGTGGGCCTGAAGTGGGTGGTAAGTGGGTGTGCGTTGGTTAAATACTGTTGAAGGCGCAGCGAAGCGTGACGGGCTATTTGCTAGTAACTTATAAATACGAGCGTTGGGAACGATAGCATTGAAAACAAAAAAGTTTTTCACTAAAACTAGTTTTTCGACCGATCGTTCCTATGGCAGCTATATGCTATAGTCATCCGATCCGGCCGGTTCCGACAAATGTGCAGCGTATTTGTACCAAAAGACTTCGTGCAAAGTTTGGTTATGATAGCATAGAAACAGACGGACGGACAGACGGACATGGCTATATGAACTCAGCTCATCATGCTGATCATATGTATATATGTGGTCGGAAATGCTTCCTTCTCTGCGTTACAAACATGCGAACAATTTCAATATACCCTCTCCAAAGGTATAACAAAAAAACAGTGGCGGAATCAATTTTCTGTATTCTGAGACACGATAAATAAATACCCAATTTTCTTTCGATAGTTTGCCAGGAGTCACGACTCACGTATCCATAGCAGTGTGGGTCGTAAGTGG
The DNA here is from genome assembly GCA_018904275.1 of Lordiphosa clarofinis. Taxonomy (NCBI): domain Eukaryota; kingdom Metazoa; phylum Arthropoda; class Insecta; order Diptera; family Drosophilidae; genus Lordiphosa; species Lordiphosa clarofinis. The sequence continues at coordinate 144,692 of JAEIGQ010000077.1, read as the reverse complement.
ATTGAATGAACAGCTGATTTAATTGGCGGAATTGGCTGCAGCTCTTTATTTTAATAGCATTAATCAACAATGGAGGAAAAAAAACCGCAGCGCAGAAGGAAACGGACGGAAAGTTTCATCGGCGTGGAAACTATAATCTAAGGAGGACAAATCAGCACAAGAAAATGACGAAATTGAGTGCTCAAACGACCTATCCTTTTCCATTTTCCTCCCTGTACCTCTAATCCCATCTTCTTGAGTCCTGCGACATTTAGAGCTAATACCGCTTTCTTTTTATACCCTGTACCCATTGAAAATGGGTAAAAGGGGATCATGAAGTTGTGCAAATGTATGTAACAGGGAGAAGGAAACATTTCCGACCCTATAAAGTATATATATTCTTGATCAGCATCAACAGCCGAGTCGATTTAGCCATGTCCGTCTGTCCGTCTGTCCGTCTGTCCGTCTGTCCGTCTGTCCGTCCGTCCGTCTGTCCGTCTGTCCGTCTGTCTGTATGAACGCGTAGATCTCCGAGACTATAAGAGATAGAGATACAAATTTTTGCATGTACATAGGTATAGGCCGTACGCAGATCAAGTTTGTTTCAGATTTGCAAAATTTCCCCCCCCCCCCTTAAACCGCAAAAAAACTGTCAGAGCCACAATTTTAAAGTTACAACATCGTCGCTTAATATATATTATCTTAGGCCTATAATCTATCTATTCTGAAAAGCACATTGAAATCTGAGCAAAAACACAGAAGTTATTAACGAAACAATTTTTGCACCCCCCCTCCCCCCACGCTTTGCTAATTACGCATTACGTTTGCTGCTTGCGCCCGCTTGTGTGAGGGCGCGTTTGTGTGTATGTGTGCGTGTGTGTTTGTTTGTGTATTTGTGTGTTTGTCAATTGTACAGGGTATTTTGAAGTCGAGCTAACTCGACTGCAATGGTCTTACTTGTTATCAAGTAAATTTATTAAGTTCAAGCCTTTTAGTTCTAAGTCTTGCGACACGCCAATTCACTCTCTGCAACGTTAATCCGAAAAGCTTCTTCCTGACGCCGAACAACTCCATCAGGTTCTACCAAACGTCAAACCAGATAACTTCTTTGCCAAAACAGCTCCTAGGAAATATCTTTATTGGGTAGTTTGGGCAATTCTTTGCCAAACCATTCCCTCGCAGACTTCTTCACCGGGCTCAACTTTGCCGAAATAACTTAACTTCTTTACCGGGTAGTTTGGGCTCTTGTATGCCAATCCACTTTTCAACAGTATTATTCTCCAGGTGGTGTGGGCTCTTCTGTGCCAAACCACTTTCTTCAGATAAATGTTTTAGAAACCGCTCACAGGCACGATCGTTATTCCTCTCTGCGTGGTCTTGAATGGTTTCAGCACTGCTTCACAGATGAGAGAAGTCAAGATAGCAGATTGGCTCAGTCCCTCTTCGCTGTCAGCAGCGCTGCTATCGCGCTCAGGTTCAGACGGTTCGAGTTCGTGACGAAGACGGTTGCAGTCTGAAACTGAACTGGGTTCGACCGTGCAAATCTGTAGTCTAGATATTAGATGGTCGTTGATTGCTCCTCGCACTCGCTCTCAAAGACAACTCGATATTCTCTGCCTTCCTCTGTGTAACACATGATCTTCTTTCTTTTACACGCTCGCCTTAGTGTGACCAATTTACGTAGGTTTAAAATGCTAAGCTGCCTGTCTGACACTACCACATTTCCATATATTTAGTGGCGATATAATATAAATATTGGCATAGTTTGGGGACGCCAACATTAAAAACATAAAAGTTTTTCTCTCAAATACCCATTTTCCGACCGATAGTTTCTATGACAGCTATAAGATATAGTCATCCGATCCGGTTGGTTCTGTGAAAAGTTTCAGCTTGATAGCTTCAAAACTCAGAAAACAAGGAATTCAAAGTTACAAAATACCAAAAATGAAAGTCAGAATCTTCGGAATCTGGCACAGTTTCTGAAAGGTGTTCACACATGTATGAAAGCAACTGACAACTTAAAATATTGCAGCCTGCCAGTGTAATATTCTTAAAATTTACTTGGAGTTTTTGCCTAGCGAGTTCGACTAATTTTCTAATAATTATGCCTTAAACCATCGCTGCTAAATTCACGTCTAAGGCGCTGCACTGAGTGAAAGTTCTATGGCAAAAAATTATTTATTAGGCAACATTTCTCGTTACGTTTTGGTGGACCTGTAGCTTCCAAACTTAAGCGAGTATTCTTCTTAGACCTTGTTGTTTTTTTTTCTTCTTTGTGATCATTCTTGCTCACCGTGTAATGTGTACATTTTGTAAACCTGTTGAGTTCATTTAACTGACTTCCCCCAACTTCCGTTCTCAAATTTGGCACTTAATGACATTGAAAATGTTCCATGTCAGCGGGTGAATTATTTTCGAGTTCATTGGAGTTGCTATGTGAATGCCACAGCACGTCCATCACGAATTCTCCCCCCCCGTGCCCAACCCCTTGGCAGCGCTTATCCCCTGCATTAATGAGCCAGCAGAGAGGCATTAATACAATATATGACGGACAGACATAGAGCTGCGGATGCAGACAACACATTTAAGTGTCTATTTATTTGCAAGTCTCTGACAAATTGAATTAAGAACAAGAGGAATCTGCCCTTCTGTCCCTTTCTTTTTTTGTTTGCTGTAGAGATTTAAATTGTTTATACAATACAATGCATAAATATGCCACTTGAGACGGCAGCAGGACAAACAATTAGTTTTACTTTAGAGTGGCACTCAAATAATTTAACTTTAATTGAGGCCAAGTCTTTCCATATGCCCAGACTGTAGCTGACATTATCTAATTAGACAAAGAGGGAGAGCGAATGGTTTGCACTCGGAATGATTTATTTCTGACCAGCTAACCCTCTCCACGTTGACAACGAATGACAATGTCAGGAATGCGTTTGTGAGGCATCGTTTGTTGTCCGGAGGAAACCAAACTGTATGGGTTATGGTTGAAATCGGTTGAGAAATTAAGTTATATTTGCATGACTAATTTTGATGATGATAATGATTCATTGCATTCGCTTCAAGGATTCCGTTCCACGCACTTTATTATATTACACATAAAACTTGGGCACCGCACAAAGATTTAAAGATAAGACTAAGGCTCGAGTCGAGACCAAATACAAAAAATACTTAAGTTAGCTGCTGCTTTTATTTATTTACATTTTGAAGCTTCCGATTGTAAACAAGTAAGTTTTCACGAAAATGTAGAATTTTTACGCGTATTTACCGGGATTACCCAATTACTTAAGGGGTATTCTCCACGTGCGATAATTTTATAGCTTTCTATGTCTTTTTATAGCTTGGATGTCTGAGAATATCGCCACAAAAGGATTTTTTGAAATTCGAAATACTTTAGAAAATATATATTTTTTTGTCGACCAATGTCAAGATAAAAACGCATTTATCTTGAAAACACGTTTTTCGAACTGGCGACCATGATATCTCCAAATCGACTGAAATCGACGCAGAATTGTCACCATTCTAGACTGACCCTCAATCATTATCATCATTTTTTAACTATATTTTTTGCACTAAACTAAAAAGAAAGGACAGAATGACATCTATACTGATTATAAACCCCCACTTTGAACAGCCCTCGTATCGAGGCAGTAAAACTAGTTTTGTTTACTTTAATCTGTTTGTAATATAATAATAAATATGAAAATAATAGCAAAATAAGATTTATGTAAAAAAGTTCAAAAAATCAGCCTCGACATGGAGTATACCCCCATAAGTATAAAATTGCTTTAAGCCTATAAATTTCTAAGCTTTACCAATTGGTACTTTAAACTAGGTATCTGTATTATATAAAAATCCAGAGGGAAATATTCAACCGAAGATGAAGATGTTTATACCATAGTTCTAGATCTATTATCACTCCATAACCAAAGTGTTAAAACCAGGAGAGAATTTTAACAATAATTCGCATTTTCCGAAGCACACTTATTGGATCTAGCATATTGACTCTATTCTGTCCTGAATCCAAGATATATTGTAATTGAACTAAGTACGATTTTTATTTTAATTTGCAACTAACTGAAAGTACACTGAGAAAAATAGGATAGTTTTTGATGATCCTTAGGATATTTCGGTATCCATTTGGACTGCATAGTTAACTATCCTTTTTTTTCGGATCCATTGGATATTTTCGAAGTCGATTTATTTTCGCTTAAAAAGGATATATCAGGAAATAAATCTTTCATTGATCTTTATTTTTCATCCAAAGGAGCTGAAAAATGTAAAAAGGATATTTAAAACAAGTAAGAAAGTCGGTCAAGCCCGACTATAACATACTCTGTACCTGGAGTACCTGCTGCTGCTGCGCTCAGCTCTAAGTCTCTCTCTCTCTCTCTCTCCAAGATTGTGCTGGGTTTGTTGTGAAAGGGTGGGAGGGGGTGTGGCGGGGGGGTGGTTTACATATTTGCTCATAACTTGAGAACCGCTTATCTGATCTCCATCATTTCTTCGGCAAATCAATACATTTTGCTAATTGCTAACTATTTCTAAAAGGTACGAATCATCTATCTTCAAAACTGTAGGAGATATAACGTTTTTTTCCAATTGCGGGGGCGGGAGGGGGCGTGGCAAATATTTAAAATAAACTTGATCTGCCTGCAAGTATAAGAAGCATTTGTCCCGTACATGTCAAACCTCTATCTCCTACCATCTCTGAGATCTGTTTGTTCATACGGACGGACGGACAGACAGACGGACATGGCTATATCGACTCGGCTCTTGATGCTGATCTAGAATTTTTATACTTTATGTGGTCGGAACTGCTTCCTTTTCCCTGTCGCATACTCTAGCACAAACTTAATATGCTCTATGTACTTTTGGTACAGAGTATAAAAATGAATCTTATACTGGATATTTGAAGATCCATTCTACGGGGATCTTCTTTTTTCTCTGTATATGAAAAGTTTTTGATTCACTTTAATAATATTTACCATCATAGAACGTTTTGAATGTAATAATTTTAAGTACGACCAAAATATAATTAAAATTTCAAATTCTATTCCGAATTGATGCGTACTCGATCGGTTTCCTCTGCAAGTAGGCTTACTCGATTGGTTTACTGTCAACTTCCAGTAAAAACTTTTTTTTAATTTTGAATTTTAAAAATCTCACCAAGCTGAAAGTCATGCTTTAGCATTTTGTACTGCGCTTCTTAGAAAACTCTTGTTTTAGCCTTCTTGGGCGGAAAATTGCGGCAAACGGTTTGCGGTCGAGCATCAAATTAGTCTGCTAATTAATTATAAATTCCTTTGCTCTTCTCGAAATATAACGCCTGAGATATGTATTTAATAAATTTATAGTGCCCGGGCAATTAGTGAAAAACCTAAAACTTTTACCCCTCATAAGTGCGCGTGTGTGTGTGTGTTTCGTTTGGGCCTAAAAACCAGGCAAACATTTGTTGGCTGATTACTTTTAAATTATTTTGTGGCATAATTTCTGGGAAAGGCGAGTCGAGTGTGTGTGCATAATAATAAATAAAAGACGTGCGGGCCAAAACGAAAAGGACGATGACAACAACGACGATGGCGGCACCAAAACCCTTGTGGAGGCCTGCCAGCAAAAGCCAGGACACAAAGGGAAAATCGTGCGGTTGCCTCGAGACTGGCCCTGGCATATGGCATACAAGGGCGGGGGATACGGGAGAGGAGAGGGCGAAGGGAAACCGACTCGCCGCTTTGAGGCGCCTCGCATTATGATATGCTTAAACAGCACAAAACTGTTTAATAATTTATGGATCCTTCCTTTTGTGGAATGGCTGCAGGCCATCCATTCAAGCATGTGCGTCTAATGGCTTGAGAACATCCTTAAGTACAAAAATTTACCACCAAAAGGGAAAAACAAAAAACCGAAAGAAAGATATTTGCGCTAATCAAATCGCATACGCCTCACAGCATTTGCAAAGGATCAAAATTATCAAAGAGAATTTGTAAATAAGATCGTCTAGAAACTGATGAAATCCAACAAAATGAGAGAGGATATCATTGAATGGAAGAGCTGTAGTTTCAAATATATGAAAATACCAAAAAATTAGTAAAAAAAATTATTAATGCTCAAAATCTAAAATTCTTAAAAAACACTACAAAAAATTAATCCATTCGGGATCAACTCAAGCCAAAGGTGTACTAAAAGTGGGTTAATCCCGGAAGGTCCCACCCACTTTTTATACCCTGTACCCATTAAAAACACCTCCGACCATATAAAGTGTATATATTCTTGATCAGCATCAACAGCCGAGTCATTTTAGCCATGTCCGTCTTTCCGTCTGTCTGTCTGTATCAACGCGTCGATGTCAGAAACTCTAGAAGATAGAGCCACAAATTTTTGCATATACATACATGGTGTATACAATGTGCAGATCAATTTTGGATCGGATTAAAGCGACATAGTTTATATTAAGTTGGGCCCAATAGCTATCTATTCTGTATACCATATCAGGATCCGAGCAAAAACACCGAAAATATGCTAGTGCGAAGCCCAATTTATTTAAATAAATTTTAAAATAAAAAGCAGGTCAATCAAAACTGATTAATTTAAATTTATGATAAGCATTAAAGTATAATTAACTGCACAGCTGAAACCGCCGCGACTTTGTCCACTTCCTCCCGTCCTTAAGGGCCAAAACAAATTTTTTATGCGTTCGAAAATTCAGGAATTATATGTTAGTCCCTGACAGTCAAGTAGATGCTGAAAACATAGGTACTTTTGCCGCACGACCACATGGTGAATTTCGGATCTAGCGATATTATATAAAGACTGGGCATTTCAGAGCAACATCAGCAATCTTCAATTATAATTCAATTCAAATTGGCTTTCCCGTTTTTCCCCACCTCCTCTTCACCCGCTCTTCACTCTTTTCCCATCCTAATTTATATTTTCCTCCGCTCTACACTCTTTCCCCTCCCATTTCCCCTTCCATTTGTCTCGGAGAGCCAAGAGATGACTGCGATCCCTCTCATGCTTACTCTCTCTCGCGCTCTTAGAAAAACTGTTTTGTCCAAAATACTATTTGAACGTCACAGTTTCGTTACTTTTCATTTTGGCTACATATGAACGTACATGTTTTGTGAAATTTCAACTTCTTTATTTTGAAATACGGTCAACATATTTTTAAAGCGATCAATGAGTTTAGTATGTGCCATAAGATTTAATTTAATTGAATTAGGCGTTTTCGCTTTTTGTTATTATACTTTGTACCAAAAGTACTTTGTGCAAAAGTATGTAAAAAGGAGAAGGAATCATTTCCGACCATATAAAGTATATTTATTCTTGAATAGCATCAACAGCCGAGTCGATATAGCCACGTATGAACAAACAGATCTCAGAGATGGTAAGAGTTAGTGGTTTGGCATGTATTGGACAAATGCTTCTTTTACTTGCAGGCAGATCAGGTTTATTTTCAATTTTTACCACGCCCCCTCCCGGTCCCATGTCTCCCACAGTTTTTTAGTACAACAAATTGTACCTTTTCGAGATAGTTCGCAATTAGATAGGATTAAAGGATTTTAAGTAATGACTAAAAGAAAGTTACTTCCCACGCCCTGACAGTAGTAGCGTCGTCTATTGGTCAGCTTACAAATCCCTCAGCTGCAGCCACCTATCGATATAAATCGCATGCCATCGATGAGGCGTGTGCCATTGCTGACCTGAGAGTCTGCCCGCGTTTTCGGCCGTCGTCGTTTCGATCGAATTCCATTCTCTGTATTAAGCATGTAATATTATTATTAAATAAAGCTAGTTGCACGGAAAACAACATCAATGCAAGTAGTGGCGCCATCTATTCTTTAGCATAGTGTTTTCAGTTGCTACTCCAGGTACAGAGAGTCCGACCTTCTTACTTGTCATTATTAGTTATAAATTGTGAACGGGACCTATATCAAACAATTTTAAGACTTTAACGAATTTCTACCTTAACTTAAGATCTTAAGGTCGTGTACCAAAAACCAGTCCGACAACTTGTAGGACTATTCCCTTAAGTGAGCCCCCTACCACCCGATCGAAAAAATAATGCCAGAAATAAATTAAGATGTGTGGGGGAGCTGGGTAAATATTGTGCGCTCTTTTTGCCTTTGCGCTCTGCATTCGTAGAGGGGGGCAGGTGCTGATTCAGTTTGCTCTAAATGAACGATAAGTTTCTCGCCTGTCATCAGCTCAGTGCGATTTAAATTTCAGAACGGAGTTCTGGTGGGGATTTGGTGGAAAATTTAGCTGGCATGAGATCAAGTTGTGAATTCAGTGCGATAAATTATATTCATTTCCTTCATCCATTCCTGACTTAAAAATCGAATCTGTTCGCGTCCTTAAACTGAGAATTAAGAATCAGAATCGGGATTTCATTCATTTCAGTTCCTAATTACAAATCTTCATGATTCCTTAAAGAAAATGATTTTCCTATAAAGAATTCAGTTAGACAATGAACCGCAATCCTCATCAGTCTATAACAAAAGATGGTCCAACAGCTAATGGCGTTTTCCACCACATATTAAATACAGTCAAAAATATTTTTCTTATTTTCCAGAAATCATAGAGCAAAATTTTATTGAAAATAACCAATTTTAAATAAGTCTTTTATCTAAACCGGAGCACGCAAAACTGAATTCTAATCTATGCCAAGTATTAATATTTCCTCGGCAAGAGTTTTGGGATTCTAAGAGCTGGATAATGCTTTCGCAGAGCTTTACATGATGTTGTGATTCTAATACCAATTTATTTCAGAATGAAGAAAACGAATTACGTTAGCTCAGGCTCAAACCTGAACTATTTAAGTTTTGCGGGTTCAAACCCCGTTTGACCTCTTCAGGTCTAAGGAAGGTGTTATTTTAAAATTTGACTGCGCTCAGAATCTACAACTAAAGAGTCTGAATTAAAAGTGTTTTCTGTCTCGATCTATTCATTGAGTCAGACAAAAAAAAGCAAAAAACCTTGGATAACACCTCTCTAAATATTACAGTTATTAACCAAATAGTTTTTATGGTGCTTTCTTAGAAATCTTTTAAGGAATATTTCTTGAGAAAACACCTTAACGGAACCGGAAACCGATTGGACACAAGTTCGTTCTCTAAAAGGTTGCAAGCCGATTTCGTCCCAAAATGAAATCAAAACACGAGCAAGTGAAAAAATTATGATTTCTGTGTAACTCAAGTGGGAAATCGGACGAACTTAGGGCCAATCCCTCTTTCTCCCTACCGCCACCCCACAAGTCGCACTCGAGCTAAATAAATAAAAACGAAGCATAATACAAATGGAAATGCCTCAGCTGGCTCTGCTCCTGCTCCTGCTGGGTGCAGCACATCAAAAGCCAGCCGGAAATGGACAGTAAATAAATGTTTACAATTTTTTTTTTTTTTTTTTTATTTTTTGCTCAAAATCCAACTTGGATGAATCATGTCTTAAAGCGCGCCGCCGGGTCTGTGTATGTGTGTGTTGATTTCATTTTCGTGTTGTTCCAAATAGATTTTGTATATATTTTTGTGCGTTGCGCATTTCATTAGCGAGAAAGAATTGCACTTGAAGGCAGCGCAGAGGCAGTCCAGACAAGTACTGCAATTACTGCATAAAGTACTTGTAACGAGGCACTGCCACTGCCACGGATGCAGATGCTCACAACTGCCCGCCCAGCCGTCCCACCACCCGCACTGCCTCTCATCATTCTACGCCGTGTGCTGAGCGCCAGTGCAGCGCTAATTTAAGGCAATTATTTGTACCACCCTCAAAACGCAGGCACAGTGGAGCCAAAGTGTTAGATAATTGTGCTCTCTGATAATGAGATGGGCAAATTGCATACAAATTGTGTGGAATGTTTATGGTGGGGAGAATTTTGTTGGTTAAATGATATCTAAGAAATAAAGGTTGGCAGAGATTTAGTATTAACAGAATAAGATTTTGTTTTGTTATAAAACCTCCAAGAATTTGGCTTAAAACAAAGCCTGAATGTTTAAATTAAGGCCTGCGAAATCAGAGTTTTCGGATTGGAAGTTCCAGTTAAAATGTTGTACAAAAGTGGGGTGACCCCATACAAATAATAGATTTAGCTGGCCATCCTTTAACATTTTATATACGGTCAAAGTAAATTGAAATCATTTTTATACTCTGTACCAAAGGTACACAGAGTACATATATTAAGTTTGTACAAAAGTATGTAACAGGGAGAAGGAATCATTTCCGACCCTATAAAGTATATTTATTCTTAAACAGCATCAACAGTCGAGTCGATATGAACAAACCGATCTCAGAGATGGTAAGAGACAGAGGTTTGACATGTATAGGACAAATGCTTCTTATACTTGCAGGAAGATCAAGTTTATTTTAAATTTTCTCCACGCCCCCGCAATTTGGAAAAAACGTTATATCTTCCACAGTTTTGTAGATAGATAATTTGTGACTTCTAGAGATAGGTGGTCATTAGTAATATGTATCGATTTGCCAAAGAAACCATAAAGATAGGATATGCAGTTCTCACTCGACAAAGAGAGTGAGACTTAAAAATGAGCACAGCGGCATCGCTGCATTTAGCTCCTACTCCGGGTACAGAGTATGTTATAGTCGGGCTTGACTGCGTTTCTCACTTGTTCTGTGCGACCTGCCACCAGTTGGTCACACCAAGCTCGGCAATGTCTTCCCGCACCTGGTCTTCCCATCTTAGTGGTGGTCTTCCCGGCTTGCCGCCTCCATAGTCAACCGCCTTCGATTTATACGCCTTTTTTGCTGGAGCTTCTTCCTTTATCCTGGCGACATGTCCTAGCCAGCGTAGCCGCTGCTGCTTTATGCGCTTGACCAGGCTGGTGTTTCCATAGTCGGCGCCATATTGCAGGACTGGGATGATAAGCGACTAGTACAGGGCTATTTTTGTTCTTCGCTTATGGTCTTTGCTCTTGAACTCCCTACTAAGCAAATAGTAGCATCGGTTCGCAAGAGTGATTCTTCGTCGTATTTCCAGACTGATGTTGTTCTTGCTGGTTATCATCGTTATCCGAGGTAGACGAAATCCTCCACAACATTAAAGTTGTACTTCTCCATTGTAACAGATTGTCCAAGTCGCAATGACTTTCTGTCCCCGGATACAAGGTACTTCGTCTTGTCCTCCATTAATTTAGACTCCTTCTCAATCTCTGAAAACGCCTTGCTTACTGCCCGTGTGGTTTTGCCGATAATGTCAATATCATCAACATATGCAAGTAGCATTAGATTTTTATGAATTAATCCGCCGATTCTGTTGGCATGTCGGCACTTGCGCAGTATATATTCCATCAGTAGATTAAAGGTATCGCCCTGCCTAAAACCTCTTTTGGTATCAAATGGTTCGGAGAGGTTCTTTTCTATTTTGACGGAGCTTTGCGTACTTCTCAACGTCATCATGCAAAGTCGAACGTACTTTGCTGGAATACCTAAAGTAGACAGGGCTTATGGGTGTGTCAAAGGCTGATTTATAATCAACAAAAAGATGGTGTGTTTGGACGCCGCTCACGTTAGTCAGCAGCAAATGCGGGTGCATTGCCACTGCTTCCGGTGGTCACTACGAGTAGGTGTGAATCGACTTGAGACGTAGTAAGCCAGGATCACTCTGGGTTCGCCCAGTTGAACCGATCAGAAGCTTTACCTGACCACGTACGTCTCCATTAGGTCCAGAAGATCTATGACTAGAAGTTCTGAACCACCACTAAGCGATGTTAGCGACTCCAAAGACTGCTGGAATCATGTGAAGGAACAGAGAGGTCAATCTACAGCTTTTTGTTATGGAAGTGACATTGAGCCACCAGAGTTTTTGCACATATTTTGAAATTCTCTTGAATTCAGTACAATGTGCTTCTAAAATACTCTAAATAACCAAATAACAGTAGCAGAAAAAAAAACCGAATAAAGCGGCACAGATTTTCTCCGAGAACTATCTGGGTGCTTTACAAAAATTTATAATGAAGGTACTAGAAATTCCGAATTAAAAAAGTACACGCAAGTTTGCCGGAGAACTATCCAAGAAATTTATTATCATATAAACTGACGCTTTCCCTAGAAGATCATTGTAGCTGGGGATCCTGGGCGGAGCAAACTCTTGCTAAAATAGATGCAGCTTATAGGCAGACATGCATTGAGCAATCTCAAAGAAGCTCCGAACGGCTTATTTATAAAGAGTTGCATTATGACCTGGGAGCAAGGAACTATTTCAAAGACACCTTCACAGTGGATCAAATTCGCACCATCTTCAAGGCTAGAGGAGAGATTTTCGAATTAAATTTTGTTCCTAATAAGGTTGGCAACGACAATACATGTTTACTGTGCAATTTGATGTACACTTCATCGGCGTCTGTCCCATTTTGAGGGAGCACCGATTGCTCCATTTCTGCAAGGCTGATCTACAACTGCACGAGATAATAAATTATCTTAATGGCGAAAACTGGTCTGCACTATTTAGTTTTATAAGTCAGTCCTTAAGATTCTGATTATTAAAGGACGCTACTTGGATTCCTAACTACGCAGTTGAACGATCTGATATCTGGGGAAGACCTGGGAAGTCAAGTGTATTAGACTGCGTAGCAAAGCATTTGGGTAGCAGTGATCAACAGATGGTTTAAACGGAGTCGATAAGAATAAACTTCTTTATAAAATTTTAGCCCATTTAAAACTAAAATCGACAAACTTTTTGCAAGCGATATTAACGGATACAAGAACGATTGTGTGGAATGGAGAAGCCATGTCTGAGGAGTTCACCACCAAGGCAGAATGTCTGCAGGGACAGGCATTTCTGCCTTTACTTATCGTCTTAATTTGAACGATCTTCACTAGGAAGTAAGTGAAGGCATGCAACTCTAGAATATCAACCAAAGGGTGTGCTCTATGCTGAAGCTCTGCAGCAAATAATCAACAACCTGGAAGCGTACTGTAACAAATGCAACACGATTGTCAATCTCAGCACGTCCGTCATCCTTGGTTGGTCCTTTAGCATAGTGTGAGCAATGGAAATGTAGGGGTGAAGCTAGAAAGGTGGTGAACGAAATCCAGGACAGAACCAATCAGCCAAAGTTAGCATTAACGCAACTTGGGGAAACTTGTTCCTTCTTCTCTAACAGGCTACCGAACCAATTCTCTAAAATATTCCTAACGAAAAGGATATGATGGGCGCAATGTTTAAACGATTTAAGTATCAATTTCAACTTGGACTGGAAGTTACCCTTGACTAGTATGAAGTGTCAGAAGTGGTTATATGCGGATTTTTAAAGCAAGATGTGATTCTGTAATATTAAACAAACATTTGCGAAACATGCTAGATGAATGCGACATAGAACATTTTATAGGCAGATGCCAATACTCAAATACATACGTTCTAGATTCTTTGGGACTCGAGCAATATTTAGTTATTGCAAGATTAAATGAGGAAGACAACGAAGGCTGAAAAAAATTAGTTAACTACGTCTCAATTAAATTTGGCTCATAGAATATTCAGATTACACTTGACTATACAAAATTTGTTCAAAAAGCGATTAACGTATTTTTTCTTCATTTGGTCCTTTGAGTCGGATACAATGTCGGATACAAAGCTGACTTAGTTTAAAGGTGAAGCATACAAATTTGTACACAATGGAAATAAAGTATTTTTTCTTAACTCGGTCCTTCGATCCGGACTACCTATTCTGAAGCTGAACTCACAGAAATAATTCACAAATTCTGACCAAAAATATAGACGGATTTGAATGAAAATGCACTCTCAAAATGTACATATTAATTCTTAGAAAAGAAAAATAAACCTATAAAATTCACACACATGTAAATTTGAAAGTCGTAAATCTTTTACAAACCATGGAAAAGCACATATGAAGCAGATGTTTCTGAATTTTATGCACAATTATGTTACTTTGATGCCATTGTACCTGGAATGGATTAAATGTAAGCGACTCTCGGCTGGCACATCCGCTTCTTCATTTACTCATCTGCATGTTGGGGCATTCATTTGGTGGCCTTACCAGCCACTCTGCCTCCTGCCTCCTGCTTCGTGCACATTTGTTCACATCCCTCCCTCCTTCTGTGTGTGTGTGTGTGTGTATAGTTTTCGTCTAAGGCTTAGCATTCCGTTCAGTCATTCGCTCTTCTGGCCCAGCCCATGGCTATTTAATGCACTTATTCATTAAAAATAAAATGAAAATACAACAAAATGGAAAGTGGAAAGTGGGAAAAACTGAAGGCGCAACAAGAATGGAAATGAATGAAATAAAAAATGTAAACATACACAAGTGCAATGCAAATTAAAGCAGACAGCCAAGTGGCTGCGCCGGGGGGCGGTAGGGTTAGGTGGCAACTGGAGAGGAGCACAAGTTAGAAGGAGCCAGTGCGAAGAGGCAATTCATTAGCTTTAATTTAGGTAAATGTCCTTGGTCCTTGTGGCGTTGCCTCTTGCGGCGAATGTCGCAAATGCAACTAAAATGTTGCGGTAACCGCCATTTTCATTTACTTCGCCCCCGCTGCCACTGGCTCTGCATATGTGTCTGTGTGTGTGTGTGGGTGTGTGTGTTCTCATTCAGTTTCCTTTGGCAACTTACTTAATATTTAAAGTTTCTCAAAATAGGGACACCCAAGTGCCCCATTGTCCTGGCAATGTGTGTTCACAGTCAGAAACTGGCAATTTTAAGTTTCAATTCTCAACCAGCTAAAGCCAACTAAAACTTAAACGTATTGCTTACCCTCAATCAATTTGAGCTAGAAACAGGGACTGAATTTTTGCTCTGTTACTGCTGCCGGGTCGAGAATTTTATTAAATTTAGTCCTTCGAGCCAGATACAGTGTTAGTGCAGCTGTCTTTATTTAGAATTGAAGCATTCTAAAGTTGAGCACAAAAAGTTTGTTAAAAGCGAAAAAAAAAATTTATATCTACATTTGGTCTTTCGAGCCGGCTATTATGTCAGTGCAGCTTTCCATAGATAGACCCGTTACTTGTAGAGTAGAAAGGTATCTCCTACAGTTTTGAAGATAGACGATCGTACCTTCTAGAGATAGTTAGTAATTAACAAAATTAATCGATTTGCCGAAGAAATGATAAAGATCGGATGAACGGTTCTCAAGTTATGAGCAAAAAAGAGAACTAAGCCCCCCCGCCTTTACCAACCCTTAAAAATGTTGCATACCTTTCGGATGGTCACCATGTTTTTTCATGAGTAACGGGTATATCGAAGTCGGTTAGAGCCGACTTTAACTTACTCTCTCGTTTTCTTTTAAAAAGTTTTTAATTTTGTTTTTGACGTTTAAAATGGAAAAAATTTACTCTTATGAAATATTCTTGTTCGTTGAATTCAAACTACTTAACCTATTAAAAAACAATGATTCACATATTTAGATTCATTTCTTATATCTGACAAATATGAAGTGAGATATGGTCTTAAATGTAAAAGCACCTATAAAAAAAAAAAAATTTTTTTTAAATCATAACGAAGCCATGACAAATTTTTGAAATTAATTTTAAAGATCACCATTCCAAACTACACTAATAAAGAGTTTCAGTTGAAATGCGTCTTTTTATGCCCTTGCAAAGGGAATTATAATTTTGCCCAAAAGTTTGCCACGCATAGAAATATTCATTTCCGACCCTATAAACTATATATATTCTTGATCAGGGCGGCGAGCTGAGTCGATTGAGCTTTGTCCGTCCGTCCGTCTGTCTGTATGTTTCTACGCAAGCTAGTCTCTCAGTTTTAAAGCTATCGAGCTGAAACTTTGCAGAGAGTCTTCTTTTTACTGCCATAGCTGCCATAGAAACTATTGGTTGAAAAATGAGTCTTTGTGAGAAAACCTTTTTTGTTATTAATGTATACGCCTCCTGCTTCAGGAATCATTACTTTAATGCGCTTATACACAGATCTGGAAGTTTTGGTCAAAATTCGATGACTATATCTTATGGCTGCAATAGAAACTATCAATCGAAAAGTGAAATTAGAAAAATTGTTGGTTTTAATGCTGACGTTCGTAAACTCTGATGTATTAAAACATTTGCCAGGGTATAAAAACTTCGGCAAAAACGAAGTTAGCTTGGCCTTTTCGTTATTTTTAAAAACGGACTTTTCACTAAACTACAAATATTTTAGTTATGAATTAACTTATGGATAAGTTTTACGCAAGTTAAAGCTAATAAAATGATCTTTCTATTATTCATGCATAATTATATTGTCAAGTTTGTAGTGTAGATGCTAATTACAAAAATATTGATCATTATTTTCATTTATATCGAAAATTTGAAAAAAAAAAAATAAAGGCCAGCTAACTTCGGCTCGACCGAAGTTTATATACCCTTGGAGCTTGATATATGCCTGGCAGTTTGTCTGACAGCTATACTATATAGTGGTCCGATTTCGACAAATCTTGTTCAAATTATGTAAAATCATTGAAAACTTATAAATACGAGCGTTGGGAGCGATAACATTGAAAACAAAAAAGTTTTTCTCACTAAAACTAGTATTTCAACCGATCGTTCCTATGGCAGCTATATGCTATAGTCATCCGATCCGGCCGGTTCCGACAAATGTGCAGCGTATTTGTACCAAAAGACTTTGTGCAAAGTTTGGTTAAGATAGCTTTAAAACTGACGGAGGAGAAAGCATAGAAATAGACGGACGGACAGACGGACATGGCTATATCAACTCAGCTCGTCATGCTGATCAAGAATATATATACTTTATGTGGTCGGAGATGCTTCCTTCTATGCGTTACAAACATCCGGACAATTTAAGTATACCCTCTCCAAGGGTATAAAAATGTTTTTAGTTATAAATTAACCAACTACCGCAAACAGAGTCATATATGGCTTTTCATTTTTAATGAATTTTGATTTAGTTGGTCGATTGTTATCGGTCATTGTCTTTGCACTATTTTCTATTCGACTGCCATTTGTTTCGTTTTTCTATGAGTTTTGTTCAAGCGTCTCACGTGGGTGAACGAAAGGGAATTTTGCTGAGTTTTGAACTAAATTTGCACTTCAAAAAGACCTTTTTTTTTGTTGAAGAAAAATTTTTATCCAACAGAAAATAAAGTTTTCTTTCTTAGAAAAATATAATTTGATTGTGAGGTGAGCATTATATATACTATTTTTTACAAAAATGGCCGAAGCCATATATGGGTCTTCATGCAGTAATGCAGTGTATGATATTTTCTATATACATATGAGAAAAAAGAAACAAAAATTTTTATTTCCGACTCTCTTATAAAAAAATTTTTTCATCGACACTCGTATTTGTACTAATTCCAATTTTTTTCTTTTCTTTAGTCGAAATACTTAAAAAAACTTCTAAAATGCACGGAATTACACAAAATAAATTTTGAAAAGAAATTTTACTTTGAAGTTTTTGAATATTTTTTTACCCATGTCTTGACCCAAATTTCTGAAGAACTATTTAACCGCTTTTGACAGTTATTTTTTGAATTGGTGAAAGCTTTTACCCAAATGCGTCAAGTCCATATTTGAAAACGATCAAAAATAATTTTAATTTTATCGAAAACAGTTGTCGAAACTTTAAATGCAATTATCTTAAAATCTTAGAGTGTATGTCGACCGATTTTCAGTTTTTTTTTTCTTAATTACTCGTAATACTCATTATTCTGGTGTGAAATAGTTCGAACCCTCGAAACTTTTTGGGTTTTGGGTTCGCGGAGCGGTTTCAGAAGGTCGTTAAACCTAGGTTGGGGCTCGAACCGAGGTTCAGGAACAATATTGTTCAGAAAACATGCACGTAAGGCTGCCTTCACACTGTTCGACACATGACACATGATAGTCTAGTAGTCCTGCTTTTAGTTCTGTTTTAAATTTGAACAGCTTGACAAACTCATAGAATTTCATGGGAAAATGCGGGCCTACTAGATGTCATGGGTCATGTGTTGAACAGTGTGAAGGCAGCCTTTTAAACAAATAATAGTTTATAATAGAGCTGGGATCACCGAACGTTTTAGCAGGCTCCAGATCTATAACTCATTGGGCAACGAGTATAACAGATGCCATCTCATGCCAACATTGCTTTCACTGTTTGGAATATCCAAAGAAAGCACAGGTGCAAAGCAAACAGTTCCAAATTGACAAATGACAGAAGACGTTGTGTATATGTGCGCCCCATTTCGGACTTTCTGTATTAGTGAGGCGAACTCTCTCACCTCAGTTAACACACTGTATAAATTCCAGCAATCTTTCATTATTACCAACTCTATCGCTGGATAAAACAAATATATGAATAGAAAAAGTGTGCTAGACTGATACTTGTGTTGCAGAAACAGCTAATAGATTACATAGATCGTTTCTCCAAAACTTTAAAGCATGAAGATTACTTTTCATGTTTACCAGAAAATAAACATGATAAAGAATCATTAATTGTTTTATTTGCCATTCTTAAAGTAATTACTTAGAAGTTCGTTTTGAATATTATAAAATAAAGCAAAATGTTTCTTTGAAAGCTGTTTTTGTGCCAAATCTTAAAAATTTTGGAAAATGACAAACGTGACATTTGAAGCAGATTGAAAAAAATGTAATACAGCCATGCTCCTATACTTATTTTCGAAATATTTTGCGAAAGCGAAAAAGGGAGCATGGCTAATAGAACATATTTTTTGAATCGAACCCTTTTCAACTATATGTTGCATCGGTTCAGGTTTAGCTCGGCCTTTCAGGGCCGATAAGGGCTTGCAGCCCTTATTTTCAATACCATTTGAACAGTAAAACTAAAATTGCTCACGTTTTAGACAAATGCTAAGTCGATAAATTAACACTATTTAAATTTGTTACATATTAGGTTACATCCAAAAAAGAAAGAAATTCAACAAAATAGTTTCTCTGTTAAAATAACGGTGTAATTAACGGTTTTTTTTTTAATTTTCGGTAAGCATTAAACAAAATGATCGGTATCTTTGTATTTATCATCTACACAACAAATATTACAATTAAATTAAGTATGAATGATTGAAAGATAACAATATAGCAATATAGAGTTCTATAGCAATATTAATTAAGAAAACATTGACTTTGTTTAAGCCAATGGCATCACCCTTCCCAAGGACCTCTACTCCATAAAATCAAGAGGGCATCAAGAAAAATTTTGCAATCAAAAGTCTAATATGTTGGGAAAGGTGCCTTAGCATTCCATTTGAGTGACATAATTACGCCATGAAAGTGTTGCATTCAAAGTAAAACCAAGATTGTCTGCATTGCCAACGTACTCAACATGGACGATACACTGGAAGATCATTTACATACAAAGTAAACAGCAGTGGCCCAAGGACGGACCCTTGAGGCGCATCGCGTTTAGTCACAAGAAAAGTTGAAAAGTCAGCTGATGTTAGAACCGCTTGACGACGATTACAAAGAAAGGAGAAGAAAAGTTTGAGTAAAGTATTAAAGTAGTTGTATAGTTTGGCCAACTTTGTACAGAATATTTCCTGGTTCAGTCAAAGTGGGAGAAGTGACTTGCCCATTGTCCACTTGTTTCCTACAGTCTTCAGTTATTTTCAATATTGCTGTGGTACTCCGACTTGATTATTGAAGTATTGAATTGTCTGAAGAGCTTAAAAAACATTTGCAAATCGAATTATAGATCGAAATCTTTTCAAAAATAGTCTTAGCCTATCGAATCTTAGTAACTCCTTCTTGGTCCATTCCTTCTTAGAGCCAATGAAGGGCGCAGCAACAAAATCCTTCTTCCTAAAATAGAACAAATGTGCACCGAATTGTTGCCGGGTATACAAATTTGTTTGCATCGCAGAATCGAGCACTGTATGTTGTATTTGTTGTTGTATTACTTTTTAAGAAGAATCAAGGGCCAGTTAGCATGGGGGCGCCACGGGCGCATCGTGATTAAGTGGCAATTAGTTTTTGCTTGAAACTAAAACTTTTTTGCTTTCTGAAGAAATAACAAATCTTAAGTTAAATGAACTTTTTATTGAATACAAAAATTTTAATAAAAAGTTAACATTTGATGGAAATGAGCAGCAATAATTCAACTTAGGGATATCAATTTTCAAGCCAAACTTATACGAAATAAGTAACTTTTCTCACTTAATAACAACGGTAAACATGAGGATATTTGTCGGTATCCTGGCATCGGAACTGATATTTTAAATTTGTTCTTTACAAAAAACTAAACAAATTCTGCTGTTCTTACCCTTACTTGAAGCACACGTGTCGGCTTGTGGGCTGTTTGTTGTTGTTTATGGTTGTTGTTGTTGTTGCACTTGTTTCAGTAATTTCACTTTCACTGCGCCTTCTTTGAATCAACGCTAGATAATTATTTAATTTGTTGGTTATATTTTTATCAATTTTTTTCCACACTCGCGCCAAAAACAAAACAAAAATTAAAAAATTTATTTGAAAATTTTCTAACGATGACGAAACTTTCGTCTTTCGCTCGAACTGGAGCTGATTGCTGTTCCCGCTCAGCCGTTGCAAACGTTCCGCTTTCGAGGAAAAACGCGCAAAGACTGAAGCTGGAGGAGCTCGTCAGTGTGCCGGCATTTGCCCCAGCAGCAGCATCCCGAACCCGAACCGCATTCGTGACCGAGTGTTGGCCTTCGGCTTTGGCTTGTTGCGGCAACATAAACGAAGCGGCGCGCCGCTGCTGCTCCAGCTGCCTGTTCGTCCATCCTCGAAAGATGTTGCCGAGAGGGAAATTTCCGCTGCGGGGGCTAACTCAATGTTTTCTTTCTATTTTCGTGCTGCTGGGCTCACGTGTGTGCGTGGTGCGCTAGGTCAGTGACGCTTCGCCCATGTCGCATTGTGGCTGTTTCAATTTTCCACTTTCCACGCAGTTGCCACGCGCGCAGCTTTCTTTGGTTTTTCGGGTACTTGTTCTTAGCCAGCGGCTGCGTTTATTGTTAACAGATGACAATATGTCCAATGGGAGGGGAGGGAACACACAATATACATTATTGTTTGGCATTAACAGCCGCTTCGATGTAGCCTTGCCCATTCACAATTCAGCCCTGAGAATATGTGAGTGAACTTGCTCGGTCAGTACTTACTTGGAGTACGAGCTGCTTTCTACTGCTACTGCAGCAGCGAAATACTAACAGAGCATACACTTTCGCAGGTGCCAGAGTATATTAGATCCGGGCTTGATCAAATACTTTCATTAACACGTTGTTCCAGGTCAATTATGAACTTGTTCTGATTCACATCCATTCGCCTTTTACTGCAGTAGTTTCACTTCCTTGTTCATATTTCTGTATTGAAAACAAAAATTATACAAATCTTATTTGATTTTTTACATGCCATTTTGTATACAAATCATATTATTTATAATATAATATTTAATTTTTCATTTTAATAAATTTTAATTTTTAGTTGTTCCCTACAAGCAGGGATTGAAAACGAAAGAAATATCGAATTCAGTTACGGCCATTAACATCAAACTCATTTCAGCGAGAGCAATTCCTAACTTAAAATGATTCTGTGAAAAAAGTGGTTGGTCGGAAAGCAAAATTTTCACATAGATGGGAAGCGTTTTGACATTAATTATATAAATCCTTTTTAAAAATCAAGATTTTATTTTTATAATTGGACTTACAGGCCAAAAATGCTTTAGTGCTGTTTTTCCGAATTTAATTTTACGATACAGACGAGTATCGAGCGTTTTTTTCACAATATCTAAACTTTTACTTAATTTATAACCTTCACATTTCAATTTGTGCAATGCATTGTAATGTATAATATTTATTAATAAAACCACATGCAGCTTTCTAGAATAATAAAATAAAATCAAAATGAATTTTTGAATTGTATATTAAAGCAACTTGCCAATTTTATAATAAACTTGGTAATATTAACACAATTTTTAAAACAGTTTGTTTTTGGATGTATTTCGTATTTACACAAGGCATTTTAGGCTCTTTTTTTTACTGATAATTACAAAAATTCTAAAAATCTAGCTCAAGACCACTGCTTTTCATCAGCAAATCTGGATCGACGTTGGGAATGTCACCGTTGTTCAAATTTTTGTAAAAATTATGAAAACATGGATTAATAAGGTGTAAAATGCTTGAGAGATCGCGTTTCTTTTCTTTGGAAATGAGTGACTCCGTAGCCACTATTTTAACGTCACTTCGGGTAAGTGAACTCATTCAGACTGCTTCCCTCCTCCCACTTCCCATCCACTTACCACCCACATCCCCACATCCCACTCACATCCTACCCACATCCCATACACTTCCCAACCACTTCCCAGTGGGCATCCCGGCGGTATTTCCAAGATCGGAAAATAAAAACACAAATGAATTCTCATTTTGACCTTACAAACCGAGTTTCAAGCCAATCGGATGAAAAATTGTTTTTTTGCATGCAGAATTTTCCGGCCATTTTCCGCGATGCCGGATTTCCTTAAATCGGGAAAACACGTGTCAAATTATTTGTTATGTGTAATTTTGAAAATGAGTTTGGAGCTAATCGCTGGCAACTTAAGTTTCGCCCATACAACCTTGACCACCCATTTTCTGCCCAAGGGGGGTGAATTTTCCGGAAGATTGGTATGCAGTTGTTGTTGAATTTTTATATAAAATGAGTTTGAACTTGATCGGATGAAAAACAAAAAAGTTTCATACAAAAATTTTCCGCGAATTTTCCACACTTCCCGGCAGAATTTTCCAAAATTCTTTCTTAGTACTCACTTTCAGCATAAGATAAAACTACTGTGAAAATCTCATCTTCCTATCTTTTATGATTTAGGCTGTGCGACGGTCACCAGTCAGTCAGTCAGGTTGAACTTTTTATACCCTGTACCCATTGAAAATGGGTAAAAGGGGATCATGAAGTTGTGCAAATGTATGTAACAGGGAGAAGGAAGAATTTCCGACCCTATAAAGTATATATATTCTTGATCAGCATCAACAGCCGAGTCGATTTAGCCATGTCCGTCTGTCCGTCTGTCCGTCTGTCCGTCTGTCCGTCCGTCCGTCCGTCCGTCCGTCCGTCTGTCCGTCCGTCTGTCTGTATGAACGCGTAGATCTCAGAGACTATAAGAGATAGAGATACAAATTTTTGCATGTACATTGGTATAGGCCGTACGCAGATCAAGTTTGTTTCAGATTTGCAAAATTTCCCCCCCTCCCCCCTTAAACCGCAAAAAACTGTCAGAGCCACAATTTTAAAGTTACAACCACGTCGCTTAATATATATTATCTTGGGCCTTAAATCTATCTACTCTGAAAAGCACAATGAGATCTGAGCTAAAACACCGAAGTTATTAGCGAAACAAATTTTGCCCCCTCCCCCCCACCATGCTGTGCTGCGCGCGCGTAGATATGTGTGTGTGTGTGCATGCGCGTTTTTGTTTGCTTACATGTGTGTGTGTGCGTTTGTGTATGTGTGTGTGTTTGTCAATTGTACAGGGTATTATGAAGTCGGGCTACTCGACTACAACGATCTTACTTGTTTATATATATAGGTATAGTTTATAGGGCCGCAAATGAATATTTCTATGCGTTCCAAACTTCTGCGCAAAATTATAATACCCTCTGCAAGGTATAACAAATATCTTAAGAAACTAAATTTAACTGCCTTTGAAATTACAGCATAGTTCAAGTTTCAGCAAACTGATTTTGGAACAAAGACACAATTGAAGATGTGTACCTGAAAGTTTAAGAAGTATTTCGGAAAAAAGGCACATTTAGAGTTATGATCCTTTAAATAAAAACATTTAGTATGGAATAAAAGCTTAAGTCCAGATATGCCTTCACGTACACAAAAATAACAGCATAAGTCACAGTGTGTATTTTGAAACCTTTTGTTCCATCTTAGATGTGTCAATTTTTTTGACTGAAAACAAAATAGATAGAATTGCTATTCTATCATATAGATGCCCAGTACGGAAAAATATATGATATGATTTGATCTAATTTGAGTCCAATTTGCTTACTAATGGAAATTAACTTTAGTATAAGGAAATTTAAAAACTACTTTCTATATGGGCATTTCCGTCAAATGGTAAGCCTGGACCAAAAAATAAAATTTAATGACATTTTTATGTTTAATTATTTAACATGCAAAACATATGCTATGTTTACAAAATCTCTTCATTGCAATCAATTAAGAAGAAAAAATAATGAATGGAGACCAAACGAGAGCGTAAGTTAAAGTCGGCTCTAACCGACTTCGATATACCCGTTACTCATGAAAAAACATGTTTAACAGTGTTCCTGCATTCCTTGACCATCCAAAAAGTATGCAACATTTTTTTTTTGGTGGGAGTGGGAGTGGCGGGGGGCTTGGTTCAGTTTTTTGCTCATAACTTGAGAACCGTTCATCCGATCTTTATCATTTCTTCGGCAAATTGATTCATTTTGCTAATTACTAACTATCTCTAGAAGGTACGAATCATCTATCTACAAAACTGTAGGAGATATGACGTTTTTTCCAAATTGCGGGGGCGGGAGGGGCGTGGCACAAATTTGAAATAAACTTGATCTGCGTGCAGATAAAAGAAGCATTTGTCCCATACATGTCAAACCTCTATCTCTAACCATCTCTGAGATCTAGGTGTTCATACAGACAGACGGACAGACGGACAGACGGACGGACGGACAGACGGACATGGCTAAATCGACTCGGCTGTTGATGCTGATCAAGAATATATATACTTTATAGGGTCGGAAATGATTCCTTCTGCCTGTTACATACATTTGCACGACTTTAGTATACCCTTTTTACTCTACGAGTAACGGGTATAAAAAGTTCGATTAACGGTTAATTTTTATCTTGCTTTTCTAACCGTACGTTCGCGACCGATAATTAATTCAATTTAAAAAAAACCAATCGAGATATTTTTCTGTGTAAACACTCAATAGAAAGCTACATTAATCCTACATTAATAGCTTTAGAATATTCCGTTCCATTTCGCAGAATTTTGCATTTCACAAGATTAAGCCAAAGTCGACTTCTATTCCGCGTACCTTCGCGACCTCATGTTTATTGCTATTATTATGAAATCTAAAACTCGATAAACCCCGTCTTTTGCACTTAACACAGAGCTAACAAAATGCTATTAAATCGCAAAAAGAAAAGTGGGGATAGTTTTTGTTTTCTGTTTTTTTTTAGTCTTTTTTGTACATCAAAAGCGTACAAACGTACGTTCGCGACCCGCGGAAATGCCCATATGATTATGAACTATTTTTTATCGGTATAAGAACTTAATATTTTAACAAATCACATATCAAAACAGGCAAATTTAAACACGTAAGAGTGTTGCGGTCGCGTATCCCGACTGCATAATTCCCTGCACCATGTTTCACATCAAAGCCTCGTGAACCCCGTGTTTAAATAGTTGCATACTCTCATACTGCGTTGATTTACATATACTGATCAGAAAAGAATATCCTGGAGATCTAACAGTAAAAAAATGTATATGGGTGCGCACTTATAAATAAAATGTATCATGACCCTAAATTCACTACATAGTCATTTGGAAGAATAATATACTATAGTCTGTTCAGCATTCACAAGACAGGAAGAGAATAGTTGGAGAGGGTATATTTAAATTGTCCGGATGTTTGTAACGCACAGAAGGAAGCATCTCCGACCACATAAAGTATATATATTCCTGATCAGCATGACGAGCTGTGTTGATATAGCCATGTCCGTCTGTCCGTCCGTCCGTCTGTTTCTATGCTATCTCCTCCGTCAGTTTTATAGCTATCTTAACCAAACTTTGCACGAAGTCTTTTGGTATAAATACGCTGCACATTTGTCGGATCCGGCCGGATCGGATGACTATAGCATATAGCTGCCATAGGAACGATCGGTTGAAAAACTAGCTATCGCTCCTAACGCTCGTATTTATAAGTTTTTAATGATTTCACATAATTTCACCAAGACTTGTCGAAATCGGACTACTATATAGTATAGCTGCCATACAAACTGTCAGGCATATATCAAGCTCCAAGGGTATATAAACTTAGGTTGAACCGAAGTCAGTTAGCCTTTATTTTTAATTCTGGAATATCCGCGCGACTTGAAAATTTGACGACGGGACGGAATAGAATTCAATACGTGTACAGGCAACTGCACTTTCCACGCCTTACTTAATCCTCTTTTCCCAGATTGATTTATTTTAATCAAACTCAAAACTGTCTGAAAAAAGCTTATGAAGTCAATGACATTAAAAAAGAATTTGCTTTTTAACAAATAGATTAAATACAAACATATACTTACTACGATTTTTTCAAAACTTGTACGCGGACGAAAAAAAAAATGGAAAAAGAAAAGAACAGTCGAGAGCGCTAGAGATCGCTGCTGGAATTCTCTATCAATAAATAATTCGAAATCATTATTCAGGGAACACCAAGACGAAGTCATCGGAAGTCTTTTTAATATCTTTTTCTGTAACCTTTAAAGCCAAAGCGTTCTTTTCTGGGTTCTAAAATCTAATATTACACTTTTAAGTGTAGAACTTCCGTTGGGGTTAAGATTCTCTTAAAATTTGGGCCAATTATCGTTTAATTCGGAGACATCATGCCAGAGGATACTTTTTTTCACAAACCTAATATACTCTGTGTACACTCAGAACAAACCGATCGGCAGAATTCTAGATTAGTATGAATGGAATATATGCCGATTTGTCCTTTAAGTTTTAAGAATGTTTTATTCTTAGATGTGCTTTAATTTAGTACTGTTAAAATTATTCAAATGAGAACAAACGCGTTTGTATCAAAAATATTTTGCACTTACAGTTAGCCTATAAATTTAAGAATAGATCATTCTCAGTTCAAGTACAACATTTATTGGATTAAGTACTGAATAGACTAACAATGCAAGCTCCAAAAAGTGTGTAACGAAAAAGTTGAATCTGCTCTTGAAATTCCCATTTGGTACTAACACTTTGGTTATGGAGTGAGGGTAGATTTCTTACCTGCAGTATACACATCTTGGTTTTTGGTTTATTCATTTCCTCTGGAATTTTACATATATAATACAGAGACCCATTTTCAAGCATTAGTTGGAAGAGCTTAGAATTTTATAGGCCAACCAAGAACATTTTGTACTTATTTTTTGAAGTATTATTTTGCTTCAAAAATGGCTTGGGGTTGACTTTAGAATTTTTAGACTGCAATAAAGAGCCTCTATGCACTTATTTTGAGAGTAAATCGGGCTTTGCTGAAGACCACAACATATTAATAGTGAGACCAAAATAATAGTTTGAAAACTTAAAATATGCCGAAAGAGTCCTTAATTAAGGGGATTGGAAACGGCGTACCTGATATAAGAATTTTGCACTTGAAGCCTGAATTTTCGTACTTACCGTACAAAGCTCTGGTTTCTTTTATTCTAAGTGTCCCTTTGATAAAAAGTATAAAAATGGATTTCTTCGACATTTATCGTACATTTTATATAAGTAGCCAAAGTCAAGTAAAGTGCTGAAAAAAGCGATTTCACATTTTTAACATTTTTAAATTAAAGTTTAAATTTGACCATGAAACTGTCGCCTTATAGTTGAGTGTACTTTTAGTCATTTTGAGCTAAAAGCAAAAACTTAACCAGAAATAAAGCTTGGTCCCTCGAGCCGGACACAGTGTGATTGTAGCTTTCTTTATTAGGATTGAAAACAGACAACATTTAAACGTACAAATTGGTTTAGAAAAGCGATTAAAGTATTTTTTTTTGTTCCAAATTTGGTCCTTCGAGCCGGATGTATTGTTAGTGCAGGTGTCCGTATTAAGAATTGAAGAAGCTAAATGTAGTACTCTGTGTACCTTGGGGACTGATTGCACAAAGAAGCATGCTAAACTAAAATTGTTTTAAAATTTTGAAATATATTTAGTAGGATTAGCAATACCCTAAATATTCTGTAACATATTCTACATTCTATCATCGATTTACCGGTTACTCAGGGGAAGAAGAATCTAAAAGCCTTCACTTACATAAATTTACAGAGCATTAAAATAACAGACAAAATATGATATTCTTATGACTCGGCTATTTACTGACCGATTATTCTAAAATTTTTGCCTCCAGCTCTGTAAGTTTCTGAGATGAAGGTGTTAATAAGGACAAACGGACATTGCTATATCGTCTCGTCTGTTGATGCCGATCAGAATTATATATTCTTTACGGGGTCTGAGATGCTTCCTTATGTATGTTAAATATAATTGCTTGACTTAAGAATCCCTTTTAACGAATATAGAAATATTGTTTTTGAACTGTTTCCACAGCAGTTTAGATCCTTAATATTAAAATACCTTAAAGTCGGGGAAGTTCGGAAAACTGTGGTACTCTACGTTACCTGATAAAATATAAAGTTGTACCTAGACAGTGGGGTCTGTAAATAATTTCTAAATAACTTCTACTGATTTGGACCTCAATTCAAGTAAGAAAAGTGAGTACCATCACAGCTAATGACCGATTGAAATTGAGTTGCTTTTCATCTTTGTTAAATGATTATTTCTTCTAAATAAAAAGCAAACTTGAAAGAACATCCAATATTTTACAACTGTCTCGCGTGGCAACAGACAAAACTAATCTAGAAACTTGTGGCTTGGGCTTGTGTATAAGTTTATAAATATTAGATATCAAGGAAATCGGTTTTGGTGGTTGTAGAGGGAGCGGTGGGGCCTAATGATAAATCCTTCAACTGACTGGGTCGCAACCCAAAACTTAATTATGGCGAGCATTAAAAATGCAACTGTCAAACCAAGGCGACTGCTGCCACTCCTTCAGCTGCTTAAAGGATACTCTCGTGTATGCAGTGTATTTGCGTGTGTGTGTGTGTGTGTATGTGGGTGTGAGTAGCAGCTTCCTTTATGCTTGGAGCACAATGGAAGACCACAGGCTGCTCCTGCTACTGCTTAATACCGAAACATTCGTAGGGAAAACTGGGTCACAGGGATAGCCATTAATTTATAATAATTTCAACTAAGATTTCACAATTTTCTTTTTCAGCTGCTTTTCCACATTTTCCATTCATCATTTGGCGGTGGCCCGCTCTGGAAATGCCACTGTCAGCGCCCGCAAAAGCAAAGTCAATTTCGCGCACTTTGCATGCAGCCCCCCCCCCGCCCCACCCTTTCTGCTCCAGCCACCCTTAAATTTACAAGCGCAATGCATCAATCACTGGCGAGTGCCAAGGCAACTGCGCTTTTCCAGGCGCCCACAAAAATAAACTAAAATAAAAAGAATCGTTGGCCAATTTGACGTTAAGATGGAATTTGTAAAAAATTCATCAAATTGACTACAGCAGCGGCGTTGGCCCATTGAAACGGTTAACAAAGCGCGGAACCACAATGCAACCAGAGATGCCAAAGCATCCTCCCTTAACCCAAGGCTAAGGATAATCCAGTTAGCCGCATTTTGCATAGTGCCCAAAAATTTGTTGAACAACAAAACAGATAAAAAATCCAAAGGCGAAACGTTGCGGGATAATTTCCCCCAGTGCACAGATTCAGCCAAATCAGCGGGAAGCAAAAGAGAGAAAATGTCCCTAAGGGATTTTTTTTAAATAAAAGAAATGAAGGTTAACAATTATATATGTTTAGGTAACATGATTCTAAAACAATGCTATCAGTCATGCCACCACTTTCCCTTTCGCAAGAGTTTTGCGATTTTTAAAGCGAAATCAGTCGCACGGCTGTATGATGATTTACGGCTTTGGTGAAGCTCGGTGAACCGTGACTTATACGCTCTAGCTGCCTGAAATAGGCACTACGCTTGTTACCTCATATGTGCGATGGTCGTTTTGTGAATTTATAAAAGCTGCTTCAAAAGTAAAAAATTTGATTTTGCAAATTGAAGAAATCGTGAACTTTCATTGATATTTCTTGCTAAAGTTTCTCGCGATCACTTCGGGCGTTATGACACGCGGGCGTTATTTCATTTGCCCACCAATTTTTTTTGACCAAAATATAAGATTTCTGACCCACAGTCAGAGCTGGGAATACTGTCTCAAATTTGTTTTCTATTAAATTATTTCACATACCTTTATTCTCAAGCACTAATCAAATATATTTATTATAAGCTTCAATTACCACTAAATCCTGTTCTTCTTCTTTTAAATTTTAGCTCAACTGTTCTTACAAGTGAATTGAATTTTAATTGAATATTTTCATTAAAATTTAGAATTAGTTGAAAATTCTAACCTTAAGTCAATGCCAGCTGCTATTTATATACCTATTTATTTCCCTACCATTTAAATTTAGCTTGGTAAAAAAATCGCGCGATTTTTTTTTTTTTAAATTATTGTCTGTGCTTCTTTTTAAAAATGTTTGGCTTGGTTTCAATTCTTCACGTACCTATGCTGTATTGTTTTTTCAGAACTTTGGAGTAGGGGAACACAACTCAACTTCTTTTCAACTGTGTCATAAACGGACAAAATGATTTGATCCAGTGGAAAACGACATTTAATGAATTGGATTGCAATTCGGACGGTGTAGATCAGATCAGAACAACGAGAGAGTGCATACAATATTTACTCAAAAAATTTTTTTTTTCTTTTCGGGCGTAAAGTGTTATAAAGCCCGCAAAAAGTGACTTAGTGCCCCGCGGGCGCTATGACACTTTCAAAAGTGACATAAAGCCCTCGGGCGTTATTACATGCACCCAAAAATTAGCAGGTACCCGGCGTGCGTTGCTACGCCCCTTTACAATTTTAAACACAAATCGAAGAAATAACGCTTACTTGTCAATTTGGTCCTAAAGGCCCATTCGGACATCCGAAGTTCATTCAAAAATTGAGGGAAGAAGAAGCAGAAGTTACGATCTCGCCACTTGAGCTTTTTGCAAGTACGGTGCGAAGTTGAATGTGACACTCGACAGTCAATGTTACGCTTAACAGCACATTTGTGGAGACTATCAGCGGTGTCACAGAAATCTCTTCCAACCAAATTCTAAGCCAAAGCCAACAGAAATCTCTTTCGGTTGATTTCAAATCTCTCGTGTTTTGTTAGGAGATTTAGCTAAATTCACAACCCAAACAATAACGATAAGCAAATTAAATTTTGGAAATGTAAGCAAAATTATTTTTTTGGATAGGTTGCATGAAATTAAGTAAATATCTTATTTGTTTTAATATTAAAAATTGCGTTTTGATAACTGTTTGCAAACCCAACCAAATGTTGACAAACAAACTGGCTACTCAACCTCAGCTGGCGCCCTCTATATATGGTGGCTCCCTCTGCTTACCAACGAGCGCTAATTGTTGCTAGGTTACATAACCTTTTATTCTTGGAGAATCTGACTTAAATTTGAATTATAATTTAAAAATGTATTTTATCATGAACATCAAAATAACTCACAACTAGAAGATGAGAAATTTTTTTGCGAGAAGGGGCAAAGATTTGTCCATTAGCATGGACCCAAACCTTTCAAATCGATTTTCAAATAAGAAAATGAAATCTCTTGAAGTTCTGGGACACCGTCGGAGCCAAAATCTCTAGAGATTTCTGTGACATTCGGATTTAACCTAAAACCATTCGGAACCTATCTTCAGGAAACTTTCACAGTACTTTTCTCCATACGATTTTCAACATGTAAGGGTCATGGCACAACATGGCTCAAAAAATTCAGTATATTTAGAAAATTTATCAAAAATCAGATATATTGAGGTTTAATGGCCGTGCCGTCCGATTGTGTTGCTGCATCAATTGGACGACGTGTTGAAATAATTTTACAATTTCGACAAAATTTCTGCCTACTATGACGTTCCTAGCAGCTCAAAAACAAAATTTAGGAGCTTTTAAAGCCTTGGCAAGACCATCAAACCTCCACATATCTGAATTTAGATTATTGGCAGCCTTCAAAGTGTTAAAGAGAACATCGAACGTGTAATGGACATTTGCGCCGCTGGGAACATAACAAAACTGTTATATATACACGAGCAATAACTCGACCCGAAGTTAAACTTCTCTACACACAACTGTGTATTCGAAACGTAGCGAGAAATTCCCATTACGTGGGCACCTACTACGATGCATACGATGGACCAGCCTCATGCACCTCTGCGCCGCTGGCTTTGTGTCAATGGACTTTTGAAAAAAGGCACCTCGGTCGCCAAAGAGCCAACTGCTTACAGTCTTAATTACGATTTTGACGCCAGTTTTCTCATATGCTTAATAGTCAAGTGAGCTAACGTACCGTCGTCCATGTGTTTCTGTGTTATGGGACCAGGGTTCAATTCCTTCCTATTCTCATACAATATTTTTTTATACACTTGAAAATTAGTGAGTTTAGCAGGCTCTAGGTCCGAAAAAGTTGTGTTTGTTCACAACTAAGAACAACTTATGCATTATTGTACACCAAAAATGAGCTGGTTGCCTATACGGTACCGTTTCATCATTCTCCCGAATGAATCTTCAGTAGGCTTCTCGCTGTCGAAACCATCGCTTCACCTGCCTTTCCATACAATCAATGTTTTAATCAGTTGGGAACCTCAAAAAACAATAAGAGTAAAAATAGGTCAGGCTA
Organism: Lordiphosa clarofinis; assembly: GCA_018904275.1. NCBI lineage: Eukaryota > Metazoa > Arthropoda > Insecta > Diptera > Drosophilidae > Lordiphosa > Lordiphosa clarofinis. Next base: position 112,273 of record JAEIGQ010000077.1, on the reverse strand, counting down.
ACAACTTTCAACCTTTTGGTGTACATAAGCTTAAGCTTAGGCTCAAAGTTCCAACCAAAAGCTAAAGCAGCTTTTTGAGAAAGTTTAGAACTGGCCGTAACATTTTGAATGCAAGCATTCAAAAAAGCGTTTGCGTTGTTTCTTGAAACTTTTGTTAGTTTCGTTTACAAATCAAGAGAGCGTGCCGTCTCTTATATAAAGTTTGTAATTTATCTGGCGACCTTTCTAATGTTTAATTGGTGAGTTTAGCAGGCTCTAGGTGTATTATAATTTTGCCCAGAAGTTTGCAACGCATAGAAGGAATCATCTCCGACCACATAAAGTATATATATTCTTGATCAGCGTGACGAGCTGAGTCGATTTAGCTTTGTCCGTCCGTCTGTCCGTCCGTCCGTCTGTCCGTCTGTCTGTTTCTACGCGAACTAGTCCCTCAGTTTTGAAGCTAGCGAGCTGAAATTTTGCACAGAGTCTTCTTTTGTCTGCACGCTGCTAATATGTCGGAACCGACCGGATCGGATGACTACTTCTTGTAGCTGCCATACAAATGATCGGCCGAAAAATGTGTTTTAATGAGAAAAACTGTTTTTTTCTCAATATTACCGCTCTCAATCACGGTCATGGGTAATATTAAATGTTTTTAAGCTGTTCTGCGAAGTTTGGTCGAAGTCGCTAACCGTTGAGACAAGCGATTCAAGTGTATAAAAACTTCGGCACGGACGAAGTTAGCCTTGCCTTTCTCTTTTTAAGTTTTTTTAATTTTGATCCCCATTACAATCCGATACACCTAGTGTGTGGACGCGCGCACAGCTAGTCCACAAACCCACACACAAGTTTCAAAATGGTGTATCGTTTTGTGAACTGAACGCATACTTCGTCGCCAACATTTTCTTAAATAATATATTTAGTTGTAATCTAAAGCCTAAGTGTTTTTAGTTATACGCCCACTTTTCCGATTAGATGGTATTTTGCTTTGTATACAGTATGCCAACGAAAACGGCCAAGCTTACGTAAATGTATACAGAGTAGTAACCGATACTTGAAGGCTGCCAGCCTTCAAAGTGTTTAAGAGAACATCGAACTTGTAATGGGCATTTGCGCCGCTGGGATGTTAATAAGATTGTATGAAAAGTGACACTTATATCTACGGTTACTAGATCCGGTTTTAGTAAAAGTGCTTAAAGCTTAGTGCCAAATGGATTCAAATCGTAGAAAAATGAGGCCTTGATTTAGTAACCCAAGATTTGCTTTACACCTTCCATTTAAATTTTTAAGAGTAAAATGGCCAATTCAAACTGACTTTGCGATCAATGCATCAAACTTTTACACTCAACATGTTCGTCGTTGAGTTTAATTCAATTGTATTATTGGAACTCTGAGTATAATCATCTTAGTCTAGGCTCAACGACGATTGATCAGAGTGAGTGAAAACCAACTCGTATGAACAAACTCCTGCAAAGACGCATAGGCTGCGCTGAAAGATATGAAAAGTGAGAGAGAGAGAAAGAGAACATTGCTGTGGCCAGTCGACGCTGTTCGATCGAACACAAAATGCGTTTGCAGTATGACTGTGACTTAATTCAACGCAGAGCTTTGTTCGATGAATAAATATGAATACGATTGCGGTCGAGCTGAGTATATTCGTTCATCAGCTTTTAGGATAAATTAAATATGAGTAAGAATTTTTGTGTATGAGGCAATCAAGAAAAAAGTGATTTTCGCAGTTCTCTGCTAAGTAACTAATGGTCAAAAACCGCCAATTTGTATTTTTAGATGATTAGATGCCAATGTTAGTCCATATATAAGAGGTGTAGATAAAAAACGTGAAAGGGAATAGCAGAATATGCATACAAAAACTGCCCCCTCTCCGATCAGCACCAAAATTAAATATGTTGTTACCATCAATGAGAAACTCACTCTTCTAAATTTGTAGTCTTCTAATCGCTATTGAAGTAGAGTTATGAGGGGGAAAGATAAATCAAAAAAGTCGTTTATCTTAAGAACCGCTAAACCGATTCGGATGGGTTTAATATATGTAGTAAGTGTCCACAGCACAGTTCAAAAAATAATTTTTGCACATTTTTATTGCAAATTCTTTGGGCCAAAAAAAGTTATTGAAATTTTCAAATAATTCTTTTACGGTGTTAGCCTTTTGCGACACCGACAGTTTTTTGCTGGTTTTTTAATCAAGAGGTCCCTAACAACATATACTTTTTGCAAACACATCCCAAGTGTACCTCATGGTGAAATACTATTAAACGTTAAATTAGGAATTTTTATATATATTTAATACATATTAGGCACACTGTAAATCAACTTAAAAAGGGGAAAAAGGGGAAATTTTCTGTCAATTCTGTGTGAGTAGTTACAGTGTGCTCAGTATTATAAAATATATTTGTAAAACTATTCACATGTTTTATTGGTATTCACTGTAAAGATGATTCCCGAAAAAACCAGCGAAAGACTATAAGAGTTGAAATCGATTTACACCTCGAAAAAATTATTTGAAAATTTTAATAGTATTTCTTGTTCCTAAGAATTGGTAATAAAAATCTACAAAAATAATTTTCTGAATTCTATGGTGGACACTTACAACATATATTAAACCCATCCAAATCGGTTAAGCGGTTCTTAAGATAAACGACTTTTTTGATTTATCTTTCCGCCCTCATAACTCTACTCCAATAGCGCTTAGAAGACTACAAATTTAGGAGAGTGGGTTTCTCAATGATAATAACAACATATTTAATTTTGGTGCTGATCGGAGAGGAGGCAGTTTTTGTATGCTTATTCTGCTATGCCCTTTGCCAGATTTTCATTTAAATATTTACGAAATCGCAGGCGCTGGTAAATTAGAAGCGTAGATTGACCAGTCCTGGCGATGCTTTGTGTGCTGTGCTGGTGTTGATGCACCAACTGATTCCCGCCCTACCATGATCACCAGGCTCCTAAGGTTAAGTTTAACCGGTGATCCAAAAAAAAAACATAGCTCTATCTGAAAACATCATAAGTTGTCTATCTAATTATAGTATTAGGGATCCATCGCAAAAATAGACAACAAAACTTTTAATCACAAATATAACCTAAGGCTAATGTCAGAGTGGGCGCGAGAAGCGATGCGATAATATTGGGCGAGAACAAGCGATAAACCATTGCAGACTTGTTTCAATGCAATCGCTCAAAAGGTGTCAGAGTGAGGGCGGAGCGATAAGCGAGTCCAAGCCATAAAGCGAGAGCGAAACGAGAAAGCGATTTGCAACCCGCTTTCTCGCTTGAACTCGCTCAGATCGCACATATATTTTGTTGCATTCTTAGCTTCTTCTTTCTGTAAATCATGCATAATATTATTATATAATTTTATTAAGATTAATTCTTGACAAGGCAATATGGGATGAATACCAAAATTGGACCAACGTTTTTGCGATCAACTGCAAATTGTTGTTGAAATATATAATCAAACGTCGAATTTGACATCCGCAATTAATTAAAATACTTTTCTGGATGTTTTCGTAAATCATTATATAAATTACACTAGGCAACATGGTCCAGTATATGGAAGGGTTGGTGGTGGTCATAGAGGATTTTCGTGTGCTGAAAACAAATCCATTTTCAGAAATGCTTCATAACATCGACCTTAAGTTTGCAAAAAGTGAGTATTTGACCCTTTGTAGACGCGATTTCTTAAAAAGCTATCGTTTTGTTTTGTTTCTCTTTAATATTTTCGTAAATGAATATTTCTTAACCTTAAAAAAAATATTCAAAATAATTTTACGAATTTTATTAATTTTATTTGAATAGACAGGCTCGATAATAATAAAATAACAAAATTGTCTGTTGCCCAAAGGTATGCTCTACAGAAACAGTACAGTACAGCAGGCTAGTAATATGTATAGAATTTCAGGAACATTTTCAACCAAACCCTGCTGCCAAAAAAAGGCATTTTTGAACCTTAAAACTCAAATTACTTCAAATTTCGACCTGCTGGACCATTTCTGAACACAGATGCGTGCTCAGCATACGATATATTGGAAAAGTCGAATTTTATTGCCTTTTGTTATTAAACTCTCCTTTTGTTATTTCGATTAAGGGTGAGTGGATGAACCGTGGAGACTTTAATTTGTTAACAAAATTAATTGTTGCTCTTGGAGCAAAATATTCTTCGCTTGCGCTCTCAATAATCACAGAAAATAAAATTTGCGCTCTCTGAGTCTCTCACTACTGGCCCATTCTTGTATTACTAAATCATGGTAAATTCTGACAAAATTTTAAACTGACCAATGCAACTCGCTTCGCTCAAAGCTTTCACTATGTCATCTTCTCGCTTTGCTCATAGCAAGAAATATTATCACTTCTCGCATCGCTTCACTTCTCGCGCCCACTCTGACATTAGCCTAAGCAAGTGTGAGTATATGTTGCTGAAAACCCAAAAAATTTATATAAGTATATGCATGATATATATATATATATAGGATTAAATATATATAGGATAAAGAGTGTTAGTATAGTAGCACAACTCATTGACTTAAAACTCAATCAATTGCAATCAAATTTTGTTGGATGGTGTAGGTCGCTAGAACTAAATCGCCAAACAAATTGGAAGCTTTCATTAGCCCAGGTCGAGCTTTGGCTTAGGTTAAGTAAAAGCTATAGAACTACTGGGTGCCAATTCCTAAAGAGAAGCAATTGGTCCAAGTGTAACTAAGCGCAGAGAGAAACGACAGAAATGTATTTACCCTGAGTGGCACCGTGAGTGGGAGTTTTGCTTAACTTTTCCGGTAGTCAATATGCGTCTCCAACCATATATAAAAAAGCACGATCACTTCATTTGCTATCACAAGCTGTTGGTAGCACTCACATTGAAAAAATGTATACAAAACGCTTCAGCTAGAATATAGTTCAACTTGGAGGCACAAAACTGAATTTGATACAACTAGACTCGACTTCAACCAGATGGGAAAGAACGGCTCTGGCCCAGCGGAAGTTAACAATTGCACCTTCACTCAGAGAAAAAATAGAGAATTTCACACTTGAATCAAGAGCATTCGTTCTCAAAAGTAGGGTAAGAGTGAAAATTCTTGATCCAGGAGCAATATTCTTGATCCAAGAGTGAATTTTTGATCCCGACATTCTTGACTCAAGAGTTTCAGTACTTGATCCAAGTACGAATAATTCTCAATATAAAAGACTAAAAATAATAATTGAAGGGGGTGGGGGTTTGGGTGTGACAGACACGACCGAGACCCCGGGACAACCCGTCAGACCGACGTAGTGTTTGTTTGCTCCGCGCTGCTCGCCACTCACCATCAGCCACCCCACCCACTTTTTTCTAAGATGTGATTGATTTTGAGTTAGTCACATACCAGATAAAAATTTTTTATTTTACTTACTTTACTGGGACTTGAACTCGGTACCTTCGAAGACTGAAACACACACAGTTGGACGAGCAGCTTAACCGACTCGACTATTGTCGATAAACTACAAGTAGCGGCGAAAGCATATTTATGAGGCAGCGCGGTTGGTATTTGGCCAGCCGCAACAGCTCGACCGTGGATCAAGTCCCCGTAGCAGCAATTATTTTTTTTTTATTTTTTCCTTTTTTTTTATTTTTATTTCATTTTATTTTTTTTTTTGTGATGTTTTAAACATTTTTATTATATTATACAGATGTTTAATCACTTACTTATGCCCAATCTTAATGTTCAACTTGAACATAATTATCTGCGCGGCACGGTCAAATGACAATGACAAACTGCGCATGCGCTGTCTCTCTTTGAAAGAGCGTGGCCAACGTTATTCTCTCAAAGTTTGCGTTTCCTCACTCCCCTTGCCTATAGAACCACATTGAGAATGAATTTGTCTCGATTCCAAGAGCGAAATTCTTGAAAATTCAAGTGCGACTAGATTTTTTTTTCAAGAGCGTTCGTACTCAAATTATTCGTTCTAGATTTCTATGAGTGTTCTTCTTTCCCCCACATTGGACTAGGCTTGTAGCCGAATTATTAACAGAATTTTTCGCTGTATAATTATAGGCATACAAATACTTAGACTAAGGCTTGCTAACGGTGTCTACTTTTTGGCAGATTATTATTACAAGCGCCACTTCAGCAGCTAAGATTATAATGAAGATTTGATAGGTATGTTATAAAGGGTCAAACAAAAAAAGCGCTAGGAGAGAACCAAGTATGAGGAAATGCTATACTCGACTAGCTCTACAGCATGTGCTAGGTTATTTCGCAAGTATATTTTCGCTGTAACACTGTGTAATTGACTGAAAGCTTGTATTTTAAACTAATACTAAATTTTGATAAAAATATTCAATTAAAATCCAATTGACTTGATTAAACAGTTTATCTAAAATGTAAAAGAATTTCAACATAAATTGATGGTTATTGAAAAGTTCAACTCTTTAAATCAAGTAATTGTTTATTTAAAAATCAATTAGTTTTTATTTAAGCGATGTCTGATTAAAAACACAGCATTCCCAGCATTGCCCACAGTGCAACAGATTCAACAGAATGAACTCAGAATTTTCACAGGGTTCTTCAAAGGTCGGTGTCACCTGTACAAGATGTAGACAGGCACAGATTTACGCCAACAAAAATAAAGAAATATTTCGTAAGAGAAATAGAACCGCAGGACGATTGATCAGCACTTACGTAGTGCACCCACAAGCGAAATGTTGCAAAGAAATGTTGCTGGGTCAACAAATGTGGCCAAGCGTGCGTAAAAAAGAGCGTAAGACAAAAAAACAGAGAGAGAGTTTTGCGGACAAACAGCCAGAGAGAAAGAGAGAATTTCCTTTTTGATGGTTTTGTAATTGTTGTTGTTGTTGCGGTTTGCTTACAAAAAGGTGTCATAGATGTGGCTGTTGCTGTCGGTTGTTGTTGTAGTTGCTGCTGTCATTAACCAACTGACTTATTGACTTACTTATGAACCTGACCTCACTCGTACATCTACCCAGACTTCTATACATATATTTGCCCTCGAGTTAGGCAAGTAGTTAACTGTTGTTGAGGGTTAGAGGGGTGGGGAGAGAGAGAGTGGGGGGAGTCGCTTATCGCGCGTACATCACGCGGACACCACGCAAAATGGCGCTAAAGATAGACTAAACCAATTGCGTTTTCATTGCTGTTATTTTTTTCTCTTCACGAGTTAAATAAAATGTTGCATACTTCATGGCGCTGTCGAGACGATAAGGCCAAAGTGTCTCCTCTGTGTGTGTGTGTGTGTGTGCTACCAACGGTTTGTGGCTTTGTTTTGACTTTTATACTCAGTTTGTGTTTGTTGTTGCCACAAGCTGTACTTAAGTGTGTTTACATTTATGTGTGTGTGTGTGTGTGTGTGTGTGTGCCACACTTTAACCGGATTATTAATGCTTGTCTAGCTGCCTCAAATTAATCAACTTGACCATTCACTCATTCAACTAGAGAAAGAGACACACAGGCCACACTGCCATGAAAACTTAATTAGTCCTTAGTGCCCCGGACACACACACACAGCAAAAAAGTAAGAGAAAATTTGGCTTTTAATGCTTTATAGGGTTGTCATTTCTTTGTAAAATATATATAGAAAAAAGAATAATATCGTACAATTTTATGATTTTTTTTTCTGGTTGTAGATTGATTTGATTGATGAATTTTGGGACCAAATAAATTTGTTTTGATTTATTACAAGATTTGTTTGTCCAGCTGATGATGATAATGATGCTTCTAGCTGCTTAATAGAGTTGTCCCTTCATGACTAAACATGTTTTTGTTTTTGTTTTCTTTAAACAAATAAAACGCTGACATCATCGAAAGGGATTTAGCGGCAAGTTGAGGCTAATGAACAGAATAAAGACCTACAATGATTTTTTTACGTTGTTGAAGCATCTTAAAAAGACAACAAGTTGTCAAATGTGCAGCTCTGAGTGGGACTCTAGGCAAAAAGCAATAAAATGCATTTGCCTTAAGTTGTTTTGGCAAATAAAGGAAGCAATTCAACCCTGAGACATTGTTTTCTAATCCGGTACGAAGGACCAACGAAACAAAAACCAAACCGGTCGCTTATAAAGTCTAGAAGGTCATCAGTTCCAAAGAATTGTTTGATAATCCGGCTCGAAGGACCCTGAAAAGAGAACCAAACCGTTCATACAATACTATTTCAAAATTTTCAAAATCTAGTGCTTTGCAATTCAACTTAAAAATGAAGTTTTTTCTCATTAAATCCCGACTGTCATTATTAACTCAAGAGCGGAGCTATTCATGGACTATACCCCATACTCACTCCACCATCCCACCATTCATTTCCTCGACTTTCCAATTGGAATTATGCAAATTTGTGCTGGGATGCTCTGCCTAACAATCTGCAGTACCATAAATCTGCTTGAGCCACATTCAAAGGGACTGACTGAATCTCAGCTCGGAGCTCAACTGGGCTTTGGGTACGGTTCGGTTCGGGTTTTGGTTCCATCATCAACATCAACGCATTCCGCCGTGGCCACTGTTATTGTTGGCACTTCTTTTCACTTGAACTGGCCCCTCCACGACAAACAAGCCAAACCAAACCAAACCAAACATATAACAAACAGACACACAACGAACCTGGCGGATGATTCGGTTACGGGAATGGTTTCGGTTACGGTTACGGGTTACGGGTTACGCCGTGCACACGGCCCCAACAATCGAATGAACACAAAAGGCCTGTAATTGAGTGGAGCAGGAAAACAGCAGTGGAAATTTGCAACCAGCCAAAAAAAGAAGGGGGTGAGGGCAAAGGATTGCCACCGTGACGAAACAATCTCCAATCCATCGGGCCGCGCACGAGAGCGCGTCAATTGAAAATGAGAATTGGAATTTCGTGCAAATATTTCCAATCCAATTTCAATTTTACAACATGACCTGGTGCTTAAAGAGGGCGAGGGAAGGGAACCAAAGGGGTCGGGGTGGCAGGTCATAATTAATGTGCCTGATTTTGAGACCCGCAATCCTTCAGCTGCAATTCGATTTCGATTCCAGTCACTTTTTGTTTTTATTCTAATTCGCAATAAACTCGAAATTGTTTGCACTTGCTTTTCTGCTAATCACCATCGACATTCGCATCCTCATCCGCATCCAATCGCATTCCCCATCCATTCCATTCATTTCACATTCAAGCAAAAAGCAAAAACATTTTTTTCCAATTAAGTAAACAAAATCAAATGCAACTGGTTGAGGGAAAATTAGTTGGCCAGAAGATTGAACAAACAACAAGCGATTTGTTACATTGTTTTTAGTTTTTTATTGTTTTTTTTTTAAAGGATCCGAAACTAAATGTGAATTTAAAATCATTTTGTTTTATATGAGGTGGAGCGTAAAATTCCATACAAAAAATGGTCTTTGGTATTAAACAGTCGAATAGAACTAATTTAAGCAACCCCCAAATATGCTTGTTGTTACTTTGAGCTGGGTTGACATTTGCAATCAAAGTTCTTGTTAACACAAACCCCCGATATTCATTGCGAAAGCAACTGGAAAAATATACGGAATTATACGACAGATGTCTATCACGCAAAAACGCATCCTAAGAGCCTAAGTATAATTCATAGAAGGACCAACAACATAGTTTGTAAACGTGTAAAACTCGCTAGTTCTGAAAAAAAATTTTTTTTTTCAGCCAGTTCACTATTGGAATGACCTACCACATTACATTAAGAGCATTAGGATCGCAAGGCATTTCAAAATTAAATTTTCTGACTATTTAAAAGTACTTTCTAATTCTAGTTTAACTTAATTTAATCTTTTCAATCAAAATTTAAAAATATCAAATATAAAAATCATTGTTAGTCTTAATTATTACTTTTATTTTTTACTATTCATTTTACTATTATTGTTATTATTTTGTAAACACCTTTTGTGACTGATGACTTCATTTATAAGCACTATGTCTTGTGTCATTGGGATTTTAAATAAACCAAACCAAACTAAACTAAAATATTTGCATACATACATGCATACTGACAAGAAGACGCAGAATCTAAGGAGTACTTTAAAGGAGAAGGTTAAAGAAAATCTTACCTAAGGACCTCAACTCACGACGACTCTAGCAAAACACTACTCACACCAAAATTTCCACATTTTCTTATTAATACTTACATAGATGCTTATTCGGTAAAAGAATTTAATTTAATTTGTTAAAATGCAAATGCTAAAGCAACACAATGAGGACTGGAATCTGCATTTTCATAAATGACGATAACTTTTTTAGTGATGTGCTTCTGTGAGGAAGCCATATTAGAAGAGAATAAGTACAATAAGAGTATCAACAATTTACCAAAGCAATATCATCTGCTAGAGCTCTGTGTGGTGGCGCTTGTAACAAGAACAATTGAACTGTTGCTCCTGTTAAGAAATATACTATTAGTCTTGCGTATCTCGATTTAGATTTAGTAGTAGATTTATATCAAGCCTCCTTTTAGATTATTTTTGAAGGAAATTTGAAGTTTAGTATTATTTAATTAGCATTTTTTAATATAACCGTTGGCATATACTGAATCCATAGAGAAAAATACCAAACTAATCGATAAGAATCGGCGAATGCATTCGTGGGTACTCGATCTACCACAAAAATGCAATTCTGTGTGCATTTGCTTCCGCTAGCCAGCCTAGTTCTTTCTCACAGTGATCTTCGACCAGTGCGGTTGTGCTTAGTCCGCCTTTATACATTCTATTACATAAATTGGCAATCAAACGTGCTTAACCTAAGCTCAAGTCATACCATACAAAAGTGTCCAAGTCTGAATAATATGATAGAAAAATTAAGTGTAGTTACTGCAGTGCAAGAAAACGTAAGTTTGCGATTTCTTTAAAGCAACGAAATTCCACTTTAATTGGATTTGATCCACAGCAATTTCCTTTGTCTAAGCCACCCAGGCGAACTGGAAGCAAATTTATGTATGCTTAGTTGGCTGTGCCTCGAAAAATCCAAAAGAAAAGCTGTCGGACGGACAGACTTCAAAACCAAAATTCTGGTGCCAGCCCAAGAAGGGTTAATATTTTCTCCATTCCCCTTCGATTGAACCAGTCAGTAATTTCTCTTTCGAACCAAAAACCTCTTTTGGTTTCTGTTTTACTTATATACAGATTGGCACCCACAACTCCAATTCGTCGAAAGCCTCACTTTCTATAATAGAAGAGCTTTCGCTGAATAGCAAATTGGGAGAGCCTCGTTGATCAAAGACGACAACTACATCTTTAGCCGACCCAGCAGTGTTGTAATTGTGTAAAACAAGAGTAGATCGACTCGCGACCTGAAAATCGGAAAATTTGCTGAAAAATGTGTGTAGAGAACTGAAAACATGTGCTATCCATAACCTAACTAAGAAAATCGCTGAAAACGAAAAGTGTCTAGTGTACCTAGCTGCCAGAATAGGCCTCAACAAATCTGAGCTGCAGAGCAGCCACTAATTCCTTTTACTCATATTTTTTCTAATTTTTTTTACATGCTTGTTATACATTTTTTTTTTGTTCTGATGCAGCTAAAAACAAAAAGTTCAAAAGAAATTTAAAATAAGTGAAAACCATAGAGAAGCCCAATGTGCATGAGAATTCAATGCAGGTGATTTTGATCGCCAAAATTGCTGTAATAAAACAAAAATAAATAAATTGTGTCGGAAGCAAACCCAAAACAAGAACAATGTCAACAAAATGAAAACGAATCTAAAAACTCAATTTAATCTCAAGTCACAATACAATTCTTAAAGTACCCTTTTATATGGACACCGTCCAAAGTACTTTCGCCGCTGGACCTGAACATTGGTAAGCTGGAAATTTTTAGACGTACTATATATTTAAAATTGTTAATTGTAATCGTAAATTGTTTCAGTGACTTGCAATTGGATCGGAAAGTGTCTCTCAGCCAAGTTCTAAAATGCTCTGTTGTCAGTACCCTGCAGGGAAAGTGTCTGGTTTACAACCAGAAATGGATCGGTCGCAAAAAACTTGCAACTGGTTGCACTTCCTATCCGAGTCCATGCATTGAAGTCGTCCATTTTACACAGACATGTCATAGGAATGTGACAATTGTCCCCGGCAGCAGCCATTTGCAACCAGTTTAATGCCAGATGGCATAGGTGGGGGAGAGTTGTCCCTGCAGCAGCCATGTTTAACCATTTAAATACCAGTTGAGCCTTATATGCACCTTATGACATTCTGTTTATGTCGCTGCACAGTATAATGGTATATCGACATCTGTCGGTCAACTCACTTATTACCGATATTTTTGCAACCAGTTAAGTTACAATTTTATTACAACTACACAGAAAAAAAAACGTCGAGATATTTTCAATCTTTTAAATCTTGGAGTAAGCCCGGCACGAGCTTGAAAATTCAATCTCGATTTCCAGGATATTCTACACAATTCAATCTTTTAAGGATTGGTCCATTCCTTTCGAGCTTGTATTATTCCAAATGTGCTTACTACAATCCCTTTCGAGATCACATGCCACATAAATTAGAGAGCGAGAGCGAAGAAATATAAGTAGCCTTTCAGACACGCTGCAACAACCAATGGGTATGGTGGAGTGCGATGAGATGCCGTTCCATTACTGTTCAGTGCGAATGGTCGTGTGTTCGAATCCCAGTGGAGCCAAAAATTTTTACATTTATTTCTTTGTTTTTCAGAAGTCTTAAATTAACCAAAACTGGTGTGGGTGGTCTTTGAAGTGTATGAGGATGTCCTATGGCAAATGGCATGGCGGCGGAGGAAAGGAAGAATAGTTATCTTTCCTGAGATCAAATCAATATTGCATATCGAGCTTAAGTTAACCTAGAATAGGCATAAAATGATCCAGCTTTGGGATTAAATTGTGCTCGAATTTTTCGCACAATTCAATCTTTTTTAGGATTACCCCGGGATATATGTAATCCTTCTTAGGATTAAAAAAGTCGGATCAACTCAATCTTTTTTTAGATCGGGTCAAGCATATCCGGGATTACGTTGTTTTCATTACCGCTTAGGATTGATTTGATCCCATATGGATTGATTTTTTTTTTCAGTGTACCTTAAATTATTATTTTAAACGTCCATTTCTTCGGAAACTAATGATTATTGTGTCCCAATTCACCCGACTTTAGAAATTTTGCTTCCAGTTTAATTCTAGTTGTATTTCAACTAGGTGTAGGACAGTTTTTTTTTGTTACTAGTTGACAATTTCTCTGCAGGGTAGCCACCTTCTAGTGAGCTTGACTACAACAACTTGTAAGTTGGGTTGTTGTTTTATTGCTTTATTTGTGATTTGTTTTGGCAAACGATAAAGACATCGAATGAGTGCATGAGGAACCTGGGGAAAATTTACCGTACACCCTACTGATACTGCTTGTTGAAGCCAGATATGTTGTTGTGGGTCTGACTGAAGCCTCTGTATCAGCTGTATATTTTACAGTCGTGGCACACAATATTATGTCCACCGCCTATTAATTGAAACAAAGATGACCATTGCCGAACGAAATCGCTGAATTCGAACATATCGACCCCTGAGCGCGAAAAAATCGTATGTGCCAAAAACCAAATTCTACAGGAGAGCGTTTTCTCTACTTTTCGATGCGGTGGCTTGCAACGTCGCTACCAATCTTTAGATGTGCAACATTTATCAATTTATTTAACTAAACTCGTAACTATTCTTATGAAAATTGATCAATTTAGCTATTTTTCAACCAGACTGTTGAATATCAATATTTTGGGGCACATACAATCATTTCGCCCACAAGAAATAAACTCATTATTGTCACATACGATTAAATTGTTTTTGTTGTATCTCCGTAACCGTTCTGGTTATTGCTTTATAATTTTACCAGATGATGAGTCAGTGGATTTATAACTACGATGTTTTCGCGCACAGGGGTCGTTATGATGATCAGTATTTGGTTTATAATTTAATCTCAGTATATATTTTAATTTTAATTGTTTAATTAATATCACCTCTATTTGCATAACACTTAGACTTATTTTTCAGCAACTTGTTTGTTTTTTCTCTTGAACCATGAACTAATTTACTTTGAATATAAAATATGACTAGCTAGGAAAAGCGGACCCGAGCAAGGATGAACATATAATAGTGTGCATAAGGGATCGTCTTAAAAATGGATGTGCTGTTAGACGATCATGGTAGGGTGGGGATACGCGGCTCCATAAGTCCACTTAGGGGAAGCCATCAGCCACTATAGGGCAATAAATAGATGCAGCTTTCCTTCTTCCTTTCCTACTGTCCCTAAAGTTCTGACTGATTGATAGGCGATCTATTTCCCAAAACAGCACGCGAGTTTTAATGATTAATAATACAACTTGGATCAAGCATGTAGCATCGCGGTACCGTTTTTGAACCCCTCCATCGCCGACGAGACAGAGCCGGAAATCTAGCGCGTGCTCCGCAAGGAATGCTTACCCTTTCATCAGCTCGGCTTACTGATTAAAAAGCTATGTACGCTAACAATTACCCACCTACTTAATAGCGGACAAACATCTTATGAAAACTCCCATTGATTGGAGCTAAAACATTTGCTGGCGGAAGACATTTTCAACTTTTGCCAAAGCAAATTAAGGACTTTCTTCTGAACTGGGAATCAGTTCTCGACATTGTACGCATATAAGAAGCAGCGGAGGTGGTCACAACTAAACTACAAGCCGAAAATCTAGTTTTGGGTGATTCTTATTCGATTTCGATACACCACAAATTGGAAATATAGAAAACTGCATTCTCTCTAGCGAAAACGTTTTTTCAGGAAATAGAAAAGCGAGAGAAATGTCTTTGTGAAAACAATGATTTTTTATGTGGCTTATTTTTGGACCCTTGATACCAACGTACTGAGCGAAAAAAAATTCTTGTTTCGATCTTTTACTAAATATTTCTGCAGAAATTTCAGCTTACTGATGAATGCAGTTCAAATTCTAGTTCATCTGAATGCGGCGACAAAGTTAGGGCATATGTGATTTTTCAGGAAAAAATTCTTGGTAATAATAACACAACAATTGTGTCAACAAATAAGCTAAATAACTTATACGTGTTTGAAACTATGAAATCATTCTTAATTGTTGATCAGAATCGTCCACAAAGTTCCAAAGCCGTTCTTTCTGTTTCATCTACGCAGTTTAGCTTGGAACGCCTATGCTCTGACGTAAAATTAATAATTAATTCTCCAACTCGGATTTAAATTCGAAAACTAATAATACATACTATAATATTCATGAGCATATATTGTAATCATTAGATCTTACTTGTTAACTACGTAACAAAAAAAGATAAATATAAAGTCTATGTATTTCTACTTTAAATGTGAAAGCATTCATTTTGTATTAAATTTTAGTTCGACTTACATTAAAAAAAATCGATAAAAAATTTTGGGTAGGCCAAGCCAAGAGCAATTACATTGCTAAAGACTCAAACTGGGTTTGAATTTCAGACTTATTCCATTTGACTATCGATCCTTTGAGCCTTTGACTAAAACGAGTCTACTTTAAGATCAGGGTGTGAATTTCAGACTTATTCTATTTGACTAATTAAAGCAACCCCCTATATTAAAGTGGTCATTCGAGCCGGATTTCACTTGAAAAAATATTCTTTTAGAAGTCTTATTTGTATTGAATCAATCAGGCATATTTTTTCCACCTTTCTATGATCTATTTTCAATTTTAAAGAGTTTTGTACAATTTTCAATCAAGGTCATCGTAATCATAATATAGGCAATTAGTATTCGCTGCACTATTTAATTTTTAATTCTTTAAATGCACAAATGACTCTCCCCAATCATTTAAAAGGAACTCATTTATATATACATTTCGCCCCTCATCATAATAAATTCTCAGCTCAACTTTTTCATTCACTTTGAATCTTTTTACTATATAAATTAAATTGGCGCAACGCAAAAGGAAAAAAAATGGCGTTCAAAATGAGAAAAAGAAAATCCAAAAATAAATTATTTAATACAAATAAAAAGTTTTTCGATTTATTTTGGTGTTTTGTTCGAACTTTGTGCATGGCCACATAATTCACTTTAGTCGCGCCACCCCTCTGCTGCCCCCTCACCGCAGCAAACTGGGGCTGCAGGTGCAGAAGCCAGAGCATAAATTTAACAGCAATCGACCAACATCCGAGCCTAGCGCGTTGCCAATCACTTGCCAGGCTCCTTCCTATCCGTAGACCGTGCCACTTGACCACGCCCCCACCAAAAAAAAAGAAGTAAAAACAAAAAAACATGCGCTGCAAGTGACTGGAAGCATTTTACACCTGAAAATGATTTCATTTTCAACCATCAGGAAAAAGTGTATTAAATAAAAAGTGACAACAAATATTGTTACGCTACGACTTCCCCCCACCGTGGGCCCTTTCTCCCACGGCTAATGCGCAGAAAATTGGCCAAAATTTCATTTTGCCTGGCTCGGGGCCGGCAAGCGCCACGCCCTGTAACTAATGGAACTGAAGCTTACTTTACTTGTAAGCAAATATTTGCAGGTGAAACAAAGTTACTCGCCTGTCGCTAACCAACGGTGGGGAAGGGAGGAGGGGGAGGGTCGTTTTTTTCTTTTGCATTGCGCCGCGTTCTAAGCTGTGTGCGGATTATCAAAAGCAAACAAGCAACTTACTCAACCCCCCAACCCATACGCCATTTCCTCCATTTGACTGGCAGCTTTAAAGATGCCAAGGATAACTCCAAACAGTTTTATGCCAGACGGATGACATTTATTTTTATTTTTTTGGACGCAAAAACATTTTAATATTAATGAGTTTAAAGAATACTATAGTAAGGGGTGTCCTGCAACCCTACTTCTGTCAAAACAATTGTAAATGAGCCATTGTCCAATTAAAGCAATTGGCTTAATTTAGCTTCATTAGTTTCTAGGTGCCAAGAGAGCAAACAGCCCCGCTTATTTCAGCTCCAAATTCAAATATCATGCGGTGTTTCCTCGTATTGCAGTTTTTTCAAAAAGGGTCTATCTATTTTCTTTATCATAAAAAATAGGAGAAATGCAAACATTGCATTTATTAAAAATTGCACTCAACTTATCCTGCCCCGTTCATACATTTACATTGTAACGGTTTTCAAATTTTTTTGGGTATTTGCAGTTTATTACTTTGTCATAAAAAAGTAAGAATGGGCAAAGGTAGAAGCTCAGTTGGGTAAGTGAGAAAGCATATGTGTGCAAACGAAATGCAACGATTGTTAGCTCAAAATCCGCTTTTGTTATTCTCTTTAAATCGTTCTTCAAGAATTGTAATTAAATTGTTTTAAATGCAATTTTACTGCCCGTCCGCTTTGCTGCGCCTTCAATAGTATAGAACCAAACAATATCCGAATCAGCTTAAAGTCAATCTTAAGAGTTATATATTTACCGAATTTTAAAATATTTTTGAAATTTGTGAGTCAGAAATTAGTCAGCTGCTCGCTCACACTAACGTTCTCCAGATACTTTTTGATCAGCTGTTCGCTCTCTCTGGATTCATTTGGGTTATGGTCGTCTCGCTCTATCAACAATGATTTCATACTGGCACAATAAGTGTTTTATTGGGCACCATCGATTAGCTCAAGCAAAATTGAGAGACAACGCTAAGTCTATCTCTAATACATTTTGTCTTTCGAGTTTTCCCTCCAATCCCCACCCAACATTTCCAACATCAGAAAATGAAATCACAAAAGAATTCGAATTTTATCACTACAAACTGAGTTTCAACTCAATCGGGTGACAAATAGTTTTTTTGCATATGATATTTTCCGTGCACTTTTACGCCCGGGAGCGGAATTTCCGACATTGGAAAATCGAACTTCCACTTATTTCGGATGAAAAAGAGAAATTTTTTCAAAACCCAGTCATAAGCGCACTTTCACCACTAATGTAAACTTCTGTCCAAATTACAACCCTCTATCTTTTACAGTTTAGGCTGTGCGTTGTCAGTGTCAGTGCGAATCAGTGAATCAGTCAGTCAGGACAAACTCTTGCAGAAGTCTTCTGAATCTACATATTTAAAAGGGTTTACCAGTGACATAGTGGAAATTGGAAGAACGCGCCTATGTCTGATCCGATGATGAGGGGGCGCCTTTGGCCTTTACAACACATTTACAACGCTTTGGCATTGATTTTAATATATCTTGGCATTGTTCTGTTGAAATAGAGGTCCACATCTCTTGCAGTTTTGTTTTTAAAATCAGAAAGGGTTCTTCGCCCACTCTGACAATGTTGTTTTTTATTAGGAATCATGTCGGCCTGCAGGCACGCACGGTTCTTCCACACCCAGACAGGAAATAGGGTGCAGGAGAAAAAGAAAAGCCCGTGGCTGATTTCCACCCCATAAAAAATGCACTGAAGTTTTGAACCTCGTCGAAGACAACACTTACACTTAGCTTATAAAAGCAACACATATAAGCCGATACAAATGTGGAAAACGGAATCGCATCTGGCGACTACACCAAGCTTTCAAGCTGTACAAAACCGCAAAAACGCCAATATCTTTCCAACACATGATGTTTTGGTTACATCGGAACAAATTCCCGGTTCAATACAATGGACGATCTCACGAACTCGTTATTAGTTTCTTTTTTTCTCCAGCAAAGCATTTTTGTTTGAAAGAGAAGCCAAAAATATCCTATTGGATTGTCCTGAAGAATCAGGAAAATTTGATTCGGACTCGAAGAAATGACTTAAAGTATTTTTTTTTTCAATAAAATATGTGTAAGCAACAAAAATAAAATAAAATCATAAAAAAAAACTATTTTATAAAATATTTATAAAAAAATAAAAAATTTAATATTGTTCCTTTAAGGGTTAATATTGCATAAAAATTACCAACTTTGTTAAATCTTCGTATATTTGATTAATGAATTTCTTTACCATAGAACTTTTTAAGCAGGCTCTAGGTCATTTAAGTTTTGGATATTGTCCAAAGACCACAACACCACAAAGGAGGCTGGTTGACAGTATAGCGCTATTTCATGAATACCAATTCAATCATCACCTGTCTGTGCCTGCCCTTAGTGTGTTGGCAGAGGTTGCCTCATGACAGAATTGCTACAACCGCTTGGGAATCCCAAAGGCAGGCTTGTAGTGTAGCTTGTGTGTATCCCGTGTATCGGCCCTTCTGCTGCTAGTGGGGGAAATTCTTTCCCCGCATTTAACTAACACTAGCAACTAGCAATCAAACGGGGATGTTGTTTTTTAATAAAATTATTTTAGGTGTAGTTTCTAACAACTGCGTCGTGCCTACGCATTTTATCACAAAGTGATTGTTTTAGTGACCTTTTAGATTAAAAATCATAGAATTTTTAAGCAGGCTCTAGGTCATTTAAGTTATGGATATTTCCCAAAATGGTACGCTAGATTAGCCAAAACGTCCACTTTGCAGAGCTAAGCACTTGCTTTTGCTCATAACTTGACCAAAGGATGGCGCAACTACTGTGACCAAGTGGCGGTTCCAGTCCCAGTACATCCAGCTTCAATCACATATTCAATTCATCTAACTAGTTCACACATCACTAACAACTATCGATGC
Source organism: Lordiphosa clarofinis (assembly GCA_018904275.1). Taxonomy (NCBI): domain Eukaryota; kingdom Metazoa; phylum Arthropoda; class Insecta; order Diptera; family Drosophilidae; genus Lordiphosa; species Lordiphosa clarofinis. The sequence goes on along the minus strand of JAEIGQ010000077.1, from coordinate 92,784 downwards.
TACATTCCTAATTCACACACATACTTAATTCTCTGCCTTTCTGTGACACTCACTCTTACCGGCAACACGCCATCTCCAATTAACCAAGCTAAGACTTAATCCGTTTTTTAAACCAAATAGTTAACGAGGCGTAGCTATAACCATTTCAGAACTGACCAAAAATGGTGCCACTACCGGAACCTTTTTAAAACTGACCTTTGATTTTGACTGAATTTTGATCATAGCTTGAGTATCGTATTCGGCAATTCGAATAATGCTAATAATAATAACACAGTGTTACAGCCAAAATATACTTTCGAAATGACCTAGCACACGCTGTAGAGCAGGTCGAGTATAGCATTTCCTCATACTTGGTTTTTTCCTAACACCCCCAAAATCTGAAGTTATGGCCCAAAAACCGCTTTTTGCTTTTTTACCTCACTTAAATAGATATAACTGATTGCTCATAACCTTATCAATTCCGATAGCCACGAGAGGGATCTAAAACATTATAATCAATGGTTTGACTAATTTAACGCGATGGCTGAGAAATGCGGCTTACAGATCAGGCATTTTCAACTTTTTTTGAGAAATTTGTACTTTGACCATCACTGGTTTAACTATTTTATTCTATGCGATTTTTCCTTAAAGTTTGTTATAGAAGCCGATTTAATTCTCCGTCGAACGGTTGTTGTCCCAATGAATTTGGATACCGTTTAACGAAGATAGGCGCGATTTTCTGAGTACACATCGACAATCTAGTATTTTTTTTAGTGTGCTAACATATTTATGTTTGCTTTCACATAATTGCCCCTAAAAGTAAACTCAGTTTTGATTTGGCGCCAGATTCAAATAATACTTTTAAATACTTAAAATGCAAATATATATAAACTTCCATGTATCAAAATTTTTTCGCAAATATTAACGGTCTCTGAATACTGTTATCTAGCTTAAAAATAAATTGAGCTATACTGAGTAGATGTGGGCTGCAAGTGGTTGTTATTATTTTTTAATGAGCTGAAATTGGCATATTAATCAAAAGAGTTGCACAGCAAGAATCGTATACAGGTAGGCACGGTTAAGGCTTGTGAAAAGCAGATTGCTCTCATGGCGCAAGCCTTGCCCACGCCTGGACATATCTGGTCTAATGCAGAGAATTTAGCTGCGGGTTCTATTTAATGATAAACCCCATTGGTACCTAAAAAATTACTTTTCAAGTCCACAAACAAGGCCGAATGATAACTGTCTAACCACGATTGTAGAGAACCGCGATAAAATACCATGGATGACCAATGATGAAGAATATAAAAACCACTATAACAGGATGGACGAACCATTAAATACCAAATAAAAACCAAAATGGACCACGCCAAGTAAAAATGAGAAGAAAGTGACATCAGCTTGCACTTAAGCAGCAATGGGTAATGCATAGCTCGCTTCGGCCGCGACGCCCGGCCCGTTATCCTGTCTAAAAACTAAGCGCATAATAAATTGTGTAATTGGCTCGATTTGAAGTGAGTTAAAACAAATAAATCCAAGAGTGTCGACGTCAGCCCGCATAAGCACACAGCGCAGCAATTGCAGTATGGGCGAGCTGGCGACTTTTGAAAACATTTTGTCAACCATTGAAAATAAATACTATATACTTATAAGCGAGTTAAAGTCGCCCATATATCGGAAAAATCCTACGTGGATCGATAGCCATAGGTATTTCCAATTTACTCTTAAAATTTCAGATCGATCGGTTAAGATTTGCTTGAGTTATGTGTCCGGCCACGGAAAAATAAGGTCTACGGAGAAATGATACACGACCGCCATTTTGTTTTTGATACAAAAAACCCGAAAACCATTTCGAGTAAATGTATTAAACTATAATACCTCATATACAAATTTTCGATTGGCCCTTCCATTTGGCCAAAAAAAAATTCTGAAAGTCCACTTTTTTTTTTGTGCTACTTAGATGTCCCCCCTTAAGTGCAAGCTGATGTCACTTTCTTCTCATTTTTACTTGGCGTGGTCCATTTTGGTTTTTATTTGGTATTTAATGGTTGGTCCATCCTGTTATAGTGATTTTTATATTCTTCATCATTGGTCATCCGTGGTATTTTATCGCGGTTCTCTACAATCGTGGTTAGACAGTTATCATTCGGCCTTGTTTGTGGACTTGAAAAGTAATTTTTTAGGTACCAATGGGGTTTATCATTAAATAGAACCCGCAGCTAAATTCTCTGCATTAGACCAGATATGTCCAGGCGTGGGCAAGGCTTGCGCCATGAGAGCAATCTGCTTTTCACAAGCCTTAACCGTGCCTACCTGTATACGATTCTTGCTGTGCAACTCTTTTGATTAATATGCCAATTTCAGCTCATTAAAAAATAATAACAACCACTTGCAGCCCACATCTACTCAGTATAGCTCAATTTATTTTTAAGCTAGATAACAGTATTCAGAGACCGTTAATATTTGCGAAAAATTTTGATACATGGAAGTTTATATATATTTGCATTTTAAGTATTTAAAAGTATTATTTGAATCTGGCGCCAAATCAAAACTGAGTTTACTTTTAGGGGCAATTATGTGAAAGCAAACATAAATATGTTAGCACACTAAAAAAAAATACTAGATTGTCGATGTGTACTCAGAAAATCGCGCCTATCTTCGTTAAACGGTATCCAAATTCATTGGGACAACAACCGTTCGACGGAGAATTAAATCGGCTTCTATAACAAACTTTAAGGAAAAATCGCATAGAATAAAATAGTTAAACCAGTGATGGTCAAAGTACAAATTTCTCAAAAAAGTTGAAAATGCCTGATCTGTAAGCCGCATTTCTCAGCCATCGCGTTAAATTAGTCAAACCATTGATTATAATGTTTTAGATCCCTCTCGTGGCTATCGGAATTGATAAGGTTATGAGCAATCAGTTATATCTATTTAAGTGAGGTAAAAAAGCAAAAAGCGGTTTTTGGGCCATAACTTCAGATTTTGGGGGTGTTAGGAAAAAACCAAGTATGAGGAAATGCTATACTCGACCTGCCCAACAATATGTACTGGGTCTCGTGAAAAGTATGTGCAGATTTTTTTTTTTGTAACACTGTGTAATTACTACCTAGTTCTTGAAGGAACGATTCAACTTTCTGCAAAACTGTTGAAGATACGAAGTTTTTTCCAAATTGCGCAGTCGGAAAGGGCGTGGCAAAAGTTGACATCGTCCGTAAAAGCGAAGAGATCTCAGAGATAAAAAGAGATAGAGGTTTGACATGTATTTAATACAGTTGCAGGCAGATAAAGTTTATTTATTAAAAAAGTTATATTTCCAACAGTTTTGCAGATAGAGAGCTCGTATCAAAGATTTATGGATATTATGGATGAGGCATGTGAAACAAAAAACCACTGTTTTTGGTTCTCGCCGCCTTTACGAGGATACATATATGAAATTTAGCTAAACGTTTTATAAATTAGCTATACGGCTGAGAGCAAAAATTAATAGATATTATAGATGGCACAGTTGTCGCAAAAAACAATTTTCTTGGGAGCTGACATTGGATCCCAAAAAAAAGTTTTAATGAGATATATATGTAGGGTCTTTGCTCGTATCTTATAGATATATTTAGTAACCAAGATTATTTATCAATTTGCCGAAGGAATGATAAAGATCGGATGAACTCACTGGGATACTCGGATACTCAAATTATGACCAAAAGAATGAAAAGTAATGCTTATTATTCGGCGGAATGAAAAGTAATTGCCGAATTATGCGCTCTTTCAGTTACTAGTTGTTTATACCGTGAATTTTTCTAAATTCATTCTAAATTCATTTAATTTGCATTCTAGTCTTTAATTGATTTTTAAAGATGTCCAGATTTTGGCTGTGTAAACGAAAACGAAGAGTGAAACCTAAAAGTCAGCCTCTCTCAATTCAGACCGTTCCATTCTCGTTCGTTACGCTTGGAATTCTGGTTTCTCTCTTGTGTATCTAGTGCCAGTGGTTTGCAAAAAGTAAAAATAGAGCAATTTTATTGGAATTTAGAGCATTCCTAACCTGACCGACATCCTACTTGTTTTGAAAACGATAATCCACGCTGGGAAGAATACAGTAAGGATATAAGACAGGGTAGCCTTCGACTAATTATCACCTGCGTGCTTTGTATTCGTGACCCTCGTTTATGGTGGTAAAACTGACAAGATTATGCATGTTCTTTGTCCAATTGCCACGTTTAACTTTTCCCTCTCCATCTCTCTATTCTTATTATAATTTTGTAGCCACAGACAAAGGGACAACATGGCTGGAAAATTGAATAAGTGTTAATTGAAAATGTTCCACAGATGCACAACTATGACAGGAGGAGCAGTCGCATATACGTGAGCAGCCATGTTGAGTTGGATTGTACGCAGCTCGCTATTCGCATTTTTGGCCGACTTTAAGCGATTTTCACTGGTTTTTTGTCCGAGTGCGCTCATCCGGCCAACAGTTTTGGCCCGGCTCCTGTTGTTTTTGGCATAAACAAAAACTATGAAATTTTCTTTGTCAGTCAAAATCGTTAAATTCTCTGACAATTCTCATTTATCATCGGCCATTCCCCCCGCACAACTTTCATAACTTTGAATCAGCCAAGCATGCACAGGCATTCATTCAGTCATTCAAGCAGCTGCCACCTGCTGCAGCCACCCAGGATGGATCTGTGATAGATATTTGCATACATTTCTCAACTTTTATTCGCCTAGATCTTTTATGCAACGCCCCGCAAAGTTCTCACTTCCGTTTACTATTCCCGTGTTTTTTATTCTCTCTTTCCATTTTTTTTATTTATTTTTTTTTTTTTTGAGGGAGAAACTTTCGCTTCTGCTGCTGCCTGTTTGTGATAAAGATGCCCAGCTTTTGTGGTGAATTTAATTAAATTTATGAAAAAAAAATAAATTTACATATTTATTGGTTTAAATGCCCAAAAATTGTGTGTGTGTGTGTGTGTGTGAGCTGCGCTGGCAGCTGAATGAATATTCATAAAACTCTCTGGCACAAATAGTTTTTGTTGGCCAAAGTGAAAACTCTTGATGAACACTCAAATGTCATCATTCCGCAAAGCCAAAACGAAAACTTGTTTTCACATTTAGTACAAGAATTTCCTTTTTGTTCAGACTAATTGAAATTCGGTTACCTTTCAAAAATTCGGATCATTCAATCTACGAATTCAAGTTCTACTGACATTTCGATTGAAATAAAGTTAAGTCCACATACGAAGCGACAGCGAACGTTCTTTTTTGGTGTATTAACAAGTTTAACTGCAAATACTTAAGTAAGTTGAGTAGCTGACGTAATTTTTTCACTTAGAATCCCCAATCTAGAAACCCTACAACAGGTTCAAAACATAATTAAACCTTCCCAAAGTTGATGGAAAAAAAGAGATGTTGATTGGGTCAACTATGAAACGCATAACAGGGATTTAAGCTTTTATTTGTATAAAAAAGGTTCTGTCAACCTTATAAGCTTAACACACACTTTTAACTAAGTTCACAATCAAGAAAGGAGAGCACGTCTTATAACTGACTAACACGAATCAATTTCTCAAAAAAGAGCTAACGAGAAAGAGTGAGCAGCTAACCAAAATCTTTACTCTCCTGTGGCTTAATGGCAAATGGACAAAAATTAAGATATTTTAATAACGGGAACACTTATCATTCTTTTGAACTGTGTCGAAATGGTCATTTATTCCATTTAATTTTTTGTGTTAACACTTTTTTTTGATTATTATGAAAAATTCGCTAAAAAATGTAGAAATGCACATAAGCCTCAAGGTCGAGTTCCATTTTTTGTAACGTCCGCAACGGAACTTTAAATAAGCATAACTTTTTTCAAAAAGAGATAACCTACTATTTTAAATTAGGTTTGAAAGAACTCCCAAAGAACTGCATTTTGCAAAAAAAAAAATCATTAAAATATACCAATGTGGATGCCAGCTGTGTCATTTTTAACAAGCAAATTTGCGTACAAATGTAACGTCCGCAACGCAGGATTAACCCATATGTGATAAATTACAATAGAGGCTGGCTACTTAAGTCGATTCAAAAATGAACGACTTCAGCTCAAATTTGGCAGCAGCTAGTTCTGATTTTCTGTAACCAAAGGTGTGGGGGAAGATTATCGAAAACATTGCAGTTTAAGCACCAGCAATAGTTGGGGAACTGTTAGTCTTTGTTAATTTTTATTCTATCTGGATTCAATATTAATTTAAAATCAAAACAACAACTTAGCATTGACCAAACTTTTATCTCACGAGCTAGAATCGATATAACCTAGTCTGCTTACCTATGTGCAATATTTCTTAATCTGGAAGGCGTACTTTGATTTTCAATTGACATAGCAGTCCTATCAGCTGTTCTTTGTGTATTTTAGTGTCCAGTGGAACATACCTCACTACCTCACTTTTTAAGAAATGACCTCAATAATGCGCCAGTGAAACAAGAGTATAAGATGTCATTTCTAAGAATAAGCATTTGTTTCATGAATGTATTTAACTACAAACAGTATTTGTATACGCTGACCAATGTATATTTTTCTAATTAAATGATACTTTTGTAAATGAAATGGTTTCCTATCTTTTAGTTAAACCTTCTAATGTTAAGCTTTAGAGTAGGCGAAAATACTTTTAAATAAGATTTTTGAACTTAGTATTTACTAAATAAATGAGATTATAAATGGGGCTGCTTTTGACTGAATGGTTTGTCAAAGTAATATTTTATACTAATAACAGTAACCGGGTGGCCGGGTGTGGCGCAGCGGTTAGTGAATCGGCCTTATGTGTGAGAGGCGTGGGTTCGATCCCGCCTCGGACCATCTATAAAAAATGAGAAGGCCCAGCTAACTTCGTCTTTGCTAAATTTTTTATACCCTTGCAAATGTTTTAATACATCATAACGCCAGCTTTAAAACAAAAAATTGTTCTTAATTAACCCCACTTTTCGAACGATAGTTTCTCTGGGAGCTATATTTATTCATTTATTTATTTATTCGTCAATTGAACAATGCTCTTTACTGGCTACCCTAACATATCTTAAATTATATTACTTACCTTAATGCCTAAAAGTGGAACAGTATTCTGCTAACAAAGTTTTTATGGCAGTTTTATTGGAATCGAAATCAAATCGCATGCTGGCGGATAAGGAGTTGAATTTTTTAAGGGCCCTAGATATGGGTTCGTTAAGGGAATAATTGGTTCGGGAAAATTGGTTGGAGAAGGGCTGAAAGTTTCGAAGATTTCTGCTTGGTACATTGAAATTTATCATGCCTGATGGGACAGTCAATGCACCCTAAAACAAGGTCATTCAGAAATAGCAATGACGCAATAGTCCGTCTATCTTCAAGAGTCGAGAGATGCAGCAGTACACATCTACCAAAATATGGCGGCAAAGGATCAGAAAAATTAAGCGGGAGGAGCGCGAATTTAAGAAATTTTTCTATACCCTTTCAAGCCTTTTAATATGAATTGCGCTAGAAGGATTCCAAATAAATGATGCATACTCCAACTTGGATCGCACAAAAGCTGAGTAAAGGCTCAAACGAGTATAAGGGTCCTTAAATTGGCTGGCATTGCGCTTGACAAATCCAAACATCGAATAGGCCCTTGGCAAAATATAATTTATATTCTCATTGAACAGAAATTTTTTGTCAAATTGCACTCCCAAATCAATGGCCTCGACCCGACTCGATAAAGTTTGGTTAGATATGGAGTAAGTGGCCGTAATATTGTAAAAGTATTTGCTATATCTAACAATAAAGCATTTGTTGAGATTTGAAGGGAGTAAATTGAAAGCACACGATGAACTGACCCTATCTAAATCAGATTGCAGCAGTCGACTATCACTAATGGATTTAATAAATCGAAAAATTTTAAGATCATCAGCATAAGGCAGAAACTCTAAATTTAGAAAATGCACGCAAATGTCATTAATAACGAGAGCGTAAGTTAAAGAGGCTCTAACCGACTTCTATATACCCGTTACTCATGAAAAAACATGTTTACCAGTGTTCCTTCGTTCTTTAGGGTGATCATCCGAAAAGTATGCAACATCTTTTTTAGCGGGGGGGCTTGGTTCATTTTTCTCATAACTTGAAAACCGTTAATCCGATCTTTATCATTTCTTCGGCAAATCGATTCATTTTTCTCATTACTAACTATCTCTAGAAGGTACAAATCGTCTATCTTCAAAACTGTAGGAGATGTAACGTTTTTTCCAAATTGCGGAGGCGGGAGGGGGCGTGGCCAAAATTTGAAACAAACTTGATCTGCGTGCAGATAACAGAAGCATTTTTCCCATACAAGTCAAACCTCTTTCTCTTACCATCTCTGAGATCAAGATCATACAGACGGACGGACGGACGGACAGACGGACAGACGGTCAGACGGACAGACGGACATGTCTATATCGACTCGGCTGTTGATGCTGATCAAGAATATATATACTTTATATGGTCGGAAATGATTCCTTCTGCCTGTTACATACATTTGCACGACTTTAGTATACCCTTTTTACTCTACGAGTAACGGGTATAAAAACAAGGAAAATCGTGTTACACGTACCGTAGATGGATCAAATTGAGTAGAGGAGCAAACTGTTAAATTTAAGCAATTTGTGTGATTACAAACAATAAATTTGTATTTTTTTTCGTTTTTTGGTCAATTTGTCAAGTGAAGAACAAAAATAATAGTCAAGAACGGAACAAAAGTAAAAAAAAAGTATTTTATAATAATCACAAAAATACCAAATTGTTTGCACTAAATTGCTCACAGCTTCTGTGTTTGTTTATAGATTCTGATCATCGTTATCTGCTTTTCTTCGTAGAAATGTGATTCTTAAGTGAATTAAATAAAATTAAAAATAAAATAATTTTATTGGATTTTTTATATTTATCCTAGGCAATCAAAAATTAAATTTCTCGCATTTTCGAGCAAAAAATTAATTTTTTTTTCACATATTTTTGGTTTTTGTATATTTAAACTATTGAACCGATGTAAAAACAATGTTCTACGCAATTACTGGCAACCTTCTAGATTCATACCTTACTCGATTCTATCTGACAATTATGAAGTGAGATATGGCTTAAAATGTAAGTGCACCTACCAAAAAAAAATATCACATTTCAAAAACGGAGTCATGAAAAAATTTTTGAAATTGATTTTTGAGATTACTACACTATTTCAATTCAGTTTTCAGTAGAAGTGGGTCTTTTTGTCGTCTAGTTTTTGAAACAATTGAAGCACTTGAAATATAAATACATTTGAGTTAATAATCAAACAATATTTCCTAAAAAATATAATTTAGCTCGAACCATACATTTCCAGACAATTCATTCAATTACAACCTTCTTGGCCTTCTCGGCATGATGCAACAAAATCTATTTAATTGTTCTCTTTTTTATTGCCTTTTTAGTATGCAACTGTTGATGGTTCTAAGTGCAACACTCGTATCTAACTGTAATCCACCCATTAACATTTCATTGTTATGCCAAGTTTGTAGTAGTAGTAAATTGTGTCGCCACCTTTGCGCATAGGAAATCAACCAGAACTGCCTCGAAACAAACCAAAGCCAAGAAGAGACAAACTAAATTGAGATTTTTTGGACTGATAAGCAAATTGCCTGACAACCCGGCAGACAACCCAAACCGACCCGAACATAGTGCTGAGGCAAATATGCATAATTTGACAAACAAATAGTTGAATTGTTGTTGCCATAAACTTGCCTTTAAGAGACTCATTGAAAATGCGCACGCATGCGCAGCAAGATAGAGATTAACAAAAAAATAAAATGAAAAATTAAAAAAACTACAAACCGGCTGCGACTTGGGAGCCGGCTTTGGCTTGGGGATTGCCGGAGAGGAGAGCCACCAACCAGTTAAAATGAAAGTGAATTGAGATTATGTGAGAGCGGCTCCAATGCTCTGAGCAGTGATGTTTAGTTGGCTGTAAGAAAGCTAAACGGCAGGCAATAAATAAGAGTGTCATGAAATCAGTTTCTTTAGAATTTTCCATTGTATTTTATTTGTAAGAAATAAAAGGATAAGTTGAAAGTAATGAAGAGATATTCTAACCAAAACCTTTCGAACCGGTTCACTAACTTGCGATTTTGCCTATAGCTCTTTTCGGCTCGTTATAACTAAGTTTCTAAGGAAAATGGTGGACCTAAAATCTGTGTCACTTTTTAGCAGTTTAATGATTCGTCAGGCACCGTAAAGCATGCCCACCTCCCGCCCAAGCGAAAGTGGAGAGCGGGTGCAGCTGGAAAATATATAGAACTAGGTTAGCTTAAGGTAACTTTTTGTAAAACAAAGAACTTTTTGTGATTTTTCTTAAAGCTTTCCTGAAAACTTATTAACGGCCCGTTTACTTAACCTTTTTTTTTCAGGTATTATTTAGAATTGTTTGAAATTCTTTTCTTCACGAATTTTAATTTAGCGTTTTTTCTTGTGCCAACTCCATCAACGATCGATCGGCTTTTTGGTGCTCGGCAAGTTTTGTGAGCCGTTCAACGACTCAACTTGGCTTCTTGCAATTTCTTGGCCAACGTCTTCGTTCAGTTGGCGGTTTGCATTAGCGCGTTGCGCACGTCATTGTCGTTGTCTCTTACCGGTCCTCCCCCTTCGAAATCGAATCGATCGAATCGAGACGAGATTATTTAGAATCGGTTGTCGTTTGGTGGAAGCTTCAAGATGCTGCAGCACTGTCTAGTCGCAACGCTGCTAATTGTGGCTGGCGTTAATGGTAAGTTTAACAGTGAAATGTGTGCAAATGTGTCCGTTTCCGCATATTGTATATTTTTTGATATTTTTTTTGTGTGTGTGTTGAATAAAGTGTTGACGTTGCCAATTGGTTGACTGAGTCTTTTAACTTTTTGGTCTTCCTGTGTGCGAGGCGAAAAAGAGATTTCCTCGGGAGCTGGGGACTCGTATTTCCTGTTTCAAAGTGTACTTTGTGTTTGGTAAATTGCCAGTGGCATTTCATTGACTTTTGCTCTTATCAGAGCAGACGGTGGGGGAGGGGGAACAAGGTCAGCTGTCCTGTTGAAACGGGTTCCCCTAGGCCCTTACGTAATGGGCTGACCTCCAACTTGATTAGCGGCTTTTATTTTTTGCAACAACTTGGATTACTTGTTCACTTAATTAACATTACGCCAGCGGCACACATTCTCTCTCTCTCCCTCTCTCAGATTTATTTGTCATCAGCATTTTCATGGTCACAACCCACCCAATCACAAAAAGTGATGCAAAAATTTCTACTCTCGATTTCACTTTCTTCTCTTACGTACGTACAAATATACAAAACTTGTTTGGCATTAATTATGTAAAATGTAAATGTAAGAGGAAAAAAAGAGCCCCCCGAACAGAGCTTCATTTATGCAACTGTTGATTGTGACATTGATTTCGTATTTAACATTGGAAGAAATGCAGTTGGAAATGGAAATGGGAATGGTAATGCGTTGCATAATACCCAAACGGTAAAAGGGGAAACCAATCAAAGCTTAAGAAGAATTGAAAGAGATAAATAGGTATACTTAAGTCCAGGGACACAAACCGGTTCTGAACCGAACCGAACCAGAAACCGAAACATGAAATAGTTCAGTTCTGTTCATTTCAGCTAGGTATGGAGTTGAACGCTATCCTCATTATCCAAATCTTTATTGTGTAACTAGTTGAAGGTCAACTTACCTAATGTTCCTTTTTATTACTAATTCTGCTTGGCTTGAAATAGAAAATGAAAGTGAACTAGTGAATCCAGTATAAGATATAGTTAATAGAAAGAGCCCGGATATATGTGCTTTAGCATATTCGGTATATTTAGAATACTTAATATTGACTAAGCTAAAATGATTGCGGAAGGAATTCATTTCAACTGGAAATGATATAGTTGTCATAAAAAATGATTTTATCAAGTATGCTTTGGGATATGAACAAAAACTAAAACACAATTAGGGTGTTCACTTTGTTGAGCACTTGGGGAAAAGTGTAATCTTTTCCAACAACAATTTACTCTGAACAAATTGTGCACAGCTTGCTCGACCCAGACCCTGACTACGAAAGTGTTATATATACATTGTACAAGCTAAAATCAAATGTGTGATCAAACATTCATATAAATTGAATGGAAAAAGCGCCAACTTTGAATGAACCATGGATTACTGCCGAATCATATCTCAAACGAATTTGTGCACAAATTTCGTGCACAGAGGGCTGCTCACAATACTAGTCAGGCAAAACTGCTCAAGTGCTCAACAAAGTGAATACCCCAAATGATTGTTTAAAGTCGCTTTGTAACATTTGACTAATGCATATGTAGTTCAGTTAGTTAGTCGACTGAGTAGTCGTTTCGAAACGTTTGACTATCGGCAACGGAAGTCTGTGAATTAAGTTGACATGCAAAGAAAAGATTATTGATGAAAGCTCACATACATACGACCATTGAATATTTTAATTTTTGCTATATTGCTATTTTATTGTGTTGAATTGAAAATTGGCAAGTTTTCAACTGCCTGATCAATGAAGGATGGATTGAGTTTGACCAACAAAATGTTTTCCAAATTATCTTGATTTAGGATATTGCGGTTTTCCGAGAGAACTAATTTCAGGTGGGAAAATGCCCGCTCGATTGATACCTGAAATAAAAGGATTAGATATTTTGAAATATGTATACATATCTATATTTTCAATTTAAATACCTGTGTGGGTGGAATTGCAAAAAAATTGGACAACGCATAAAGTTCCAGATCGGTTAACTGCCTGTCATTCCAATATTGTAAAGCATTTGTTGTTACGCTTTCAAATGGTAATTTTAAATTTTTGTGTAAATATCCGTGTTATTGTCATTGATTTCTTGAAAGTTTTTTGATCTCAAGACATTCATTAAATTTCCTTTTTTTAGGGTCACGCGAGTTGCCATTACACAAAGTTACATTAGTGATTTTTATCCTATCATACAATTTTTTAAATATCCAATTGCTTCCATTTTTTTTTTGTTGGCGCTAAAGTGTGTTTATAAACGAGTTTATTTCATCGGCACTTCATCTTACAATATATTTCGTCAGTATTTTGCTTTTCAGCCATTGTGTGTAGAAGTTTCTGTAGTGCAATTGTTCCTCTTGAACTTTGATGATTGTTTGCTGTAGCGGTTCAAAGACCATAGAGTAGCTGCTGATAAAATCCCAGAAGTCTTCGTTTATTTAAATCTAATGTAATCTAATGTACGTATCTATCTAATGTATATACAACACCGGACTGAGTCGGCTCAGTCGACACACCGACACGAGCTTAGACTCCTCTTTTTGCTAAAACAAAGAAGTGCTTAATGAAAGCGCTCTCGCTAGGCTAAACACACACACAGAACGCAAAAATGAGAATGATTGCTTTGCCGGCCGCACTTTTCATGCGAATTTCTTTGCCAAAAAAATGGAACTTTACGAAAATCAAAAATCAGAAAAATCACTAACAATTTAGTTGGTTTCTTGGGCTTTCTTTAATTTGCAATTCAATTGGTGAATTTTTATATTTAAAAACCATCGTTTTTTGAAGCAGTTTCAAGGGAGCTACCCTTTTCAAACGAGATTTTATAATTTTCTTATGTGGGAAGTCTTTTAGCACTATGCTAGTTTTGGCTATAAGATTTTATAATCTTGCGTGGGAGACAGTAGTTTATTTTCATAGTAAATCTTCATATTTTGAGTGTCACGAAAGTAAACTGTTTCTAAAACGCATTAAAAAAAGTAACAAAACAATGTTCTATCCATACTGTGACTCGAACCTGGGTACCTAAGACTCGAATCTAAACACCTTACATCTACGCCAAGGCACCTTTATTTTCTGAATAGAAAAGTTGCACAAATAAGAAAAATAAAAAGAATATACTGATATGCTTTTTAGAATATTTTGTGGGAATGTACTCATATTCTTTTTGGCTCTATTTATAATTAATGTGTAAATTGTGAAAAGACATAAGCAAAAAACTACGTTTTGCATTAAATCTAATGCTTCATATTCAAAATAAAATTATTCACCAGAATTTGCGCGAGCTGAAGTTATAGGAATTGTACATCGCGCTGGCAGAATTGGAAAATTAGTTGATATTGACCGAAAGGCTACAAAAGCTTATATATTAAAGAAATAAAGATTTTAAAGGATCTACATACAACAATTTTATTTTTATTCCGAACCAGCGGGAGGGGAGCATTCCTTTGTTTCTATTATCTTGAGAGTTATTTTTCAAAAACTGCCGTCACTACGAGGCATAAGAAATTGCCTTGCATGCAGACAACAAGTGCTTCTTTAAACAATGCAAGTTGAGTGTCTTCCATGAAATCATTACAGAGTTACCACAATGATAATAGCTCCTTCTCACTGGGACACACAAATGTTTCACAAATGTCAAATATTAAGGATGATATTGGTAGAATCATCGACATATCAATAGAAAATTGAGTTCTTTATGTTAACATTAAGTAGCTTATGTAGAGTTTCTCAGAAGAACACAGTTTTTTCGGGGTTAATGCCAACATCATGTTGTAATGCACATCCTTAACATTAACATTTTATTAACTTAACATTAACATAATATTTTTTTTGTATGAGAAAATTGTGTCACATCGCATCCACATTGGTGTATATATATTTGGCAGTGGAACTGGACTATTCATTTAAAATTTAAAAATCTGAACCTAATTTTAATCAGGTGAATATCAGCATTAATTTGATCTTTTTTTTCTCTGTGTAAATGTTTGGGGTCACACCAAAAACGATCTCTCAAATGCTTAAGAGCCAACTATTGATACACCCAAAAAAATTTGTATCAATATCAATTTGAAACACGTGTTTCAAATTGAAACTGAAACTAGTATCATTTTTTTTGTATCAATGTTAGCCTAGAAAGTACTGCATTAAAACTTGGAATATTAATTTAATGCGCAGAAGTATCAATTTGAAACTAACAAATTTTTTTTAAGTTCGAAATTTCGAAGAATGCATGAATTGTATAAGAAAGCTGGCGAAATGTTGCAGCTGGCGATGCCTGACCCGTCAAATTTAATTATTTAATTTATGTGGAAACAATTGAATAATAGGCTTATCACACTAAGCACATCTAATATCCAACATCTTGAGTTTAAATCAGTGGCTGCAAAATACACAATGTCATTTTGGCATCGCGTGTGTGTGTGCGCCACGCTTTTGCACTTGTTTGTTGTTGCAAAAGAGTGCAGTGAAAGCTCGTATAGAAATAGAATCGTGCGAACTCTGGTTAAAATGCTTAATAACCATTAGCTCTGCCAACATTTTAAAGATTTCGTCCTGTAAAAATGTTAAGAGGGTCGATGATAGTAACTTGCTACAAATCTGGCAAATTTCGCCTTGGTAAATATTATTGACTCAGGATGTTGGATGCTAGATGTACTCAGTATGATTAGTCTATAAAAGTAAACGCTATGGAAGACGACGTGATAAACAACTACAAAGAAGGTTTAAGCAGCTAAGTATTAATGTTGCTGTTTTCGTTTTTGCAAACATATGTAATAACAAATTTAACTATTCAGACAGGACACATAACATGCCACAATGCTGCGGTGCCTGTTTCAGCGCTTTGCATGTTAGCGCACAACGCGAGAGTTATCAAACAAAGACAGCTGCTGTAGAGGCGTTTTTCGCGTTTATTCTTCAGAGTCTCTGAAGGAGTACCACGCTACGTGTATGGGTTCCAGCAAATGGCACATCAGTACAGTGATTCTAAAAATACACCATTCTGTTGGACAAGACACATGCAGTGGGAGAGCAATGTTTCTCCATAGCTAGGTGTCCACACTTGACAAATTCAATTTATTAGTGTAAATGAATTTAAAATACATTTAAAATAATGAATAAAATTGAAATAAAAAGATAATGTTTTCAAAATGTTTTTTTTATTAATTTTAATGGCAGTTTGTAAAGAACTGAAATTATCCTACAAACTTGATAAGAAATAATATTAAATTGATAAAAGCTAGTTTCAAAATGATACTAAAAGTTTGATAATTGAAGTGTCAAATTAATAAGACCTAGAGTCAAATTGATACTAATAAAGTAATATAAAAAAGTGTCAACCAGATACACTGTAGTATCATTTTGAAATCCTCGAAGTATCATGTTAATACTTTCGAAGATATCAATTTGATACTTGGAGTATTAGAGAGAATTCGATACTCAATAGTTTCAAATTGATGTCTAAATTGTGTCACTGTGATGACAACTTTTTTTTGAGTGTAGTTTTCTGGTAATTAGGGAAACATAACTTGAGTATCGTTCAACCGATCTTTATCATGCCAAAGGAAAATCGATAAATAATACTAATAAGTAAATATGTGTCGAAAGTACGAACGCTCTATCTTTAAAACAGTGGGAGATATGAAGTTTTTCCAAATTTCGGGGGCGGGAGAGGGCGTGGCAAAAATTGAAAATAAACTGGATCTGCCTGCTAGTATAAGAAGTTTATATCCCATATATGTTAAAGCTCTATCTCTTACCATTTTTGAGATCTGTTTATTCATACGGACGGATAGACGGACGGACAGACGGACATAGCCGTATCGACTCGGCTGCTGATGCTGATAAAGAATATATATACTTTATGGAGTCGGAAATGATTCCTTTTCCTTGTTACATTCTTTTGCACAAACTTAATATACTCTGTGTACCTTTGGTACAGAGTATACTATATACAAATGGTCTTGGAGCAAGGGCAAATAATTGACTGCACTCTCTACTATTATTAACAAAAAAAATATTTATGTTAACCAACCAATGTTACTTAGAAGGATCTTATAAATATTTGTGTGTGTTTGAGAATATCGAAAGCTTTCTCACTGGATCTAGAAGTTTGTTGAGAGAATGTGATTTGACCAGAATCTTCCCCAGTCTTTCAGCCGTAAAGGATGATATCTGGACTTTGTTCTTTCTCCACTCCACTCCTGAGCTTTCCCCTGAACCCTCAAATGTTTGCTTTCGTAGTAAGACTCTCAGTTGGCATTGGAAATCGCCCAGTTTCTGTACTGAGCTGGTCTTTCGAACTAAACCAGTGCTGATTAATGTTTGTTCACAAACATGCTGGCACTTTCATTATGGTAAAACCCTACAAAACTAAAACCACTTTCAACTAATCGAATTAAAAAAAACATACCAAAAAAAGAAGCCGAGAACATTCGTTTCGCTCAAGTTAAGTCGGCGTCTTTTAGTGAATGAAAAAATACACATAATTTTAAGAATACATTAAAGCGATACAAATGAAAGGAGAATCAGCCAAAAAGGGACAGGGAGGGGAAGAGTAAGAGAGGGAACCATTTAAACGCAAATTTGTTGACAAAGGCAAGTGGCTTTGCCCATTACACACTCGAAAAGTAAGGACCAAATCGGCATTATTTACAATTTAAGTGTTGTAAATGCAGAACAGCAGCAGCAGCAGCAAAAAACAATGTTACAAAGGAAGACGACAAAAAACATTTAAGCAGCTTAACACACACACTCGCACAGGCGTGAAAAATGAGGCGAAAAGCAGCCACAGAAATGCGTGAAAAATGACTGAAAATAAAAAGGCCAACGGATAAAGCAACGTGAATCACAGTAAATTTTTTTATACATGAAATATAAATTAAAACAATACAAATGAAAGGCAAACTTTTCGAACTCATCTCGTGCATATTCATATATCAGTTTGTGTGTTGTAAATAAAAAAGGAAATTTCAGTCATAAATTAAAAACAAACAGAAAATATAATACCTAGACGAATAAACAGTGAGAAAAACTGAGACTGAGAACTGCTCACTGTTTCTTGAGTTATAAAATTTACTCACAAACAATTATACGAATAATATTAAATGAACTACTGATTTAAAGGTCAACCCAAAATAGGACTTTTGGTTAAACTTCCCAGCAAATTCCCGTTTGGAACTATATTTCCACATTTTGCATATATACACCACACAAATTGAATTCAATTTACCCAAAATCTGCAACAATGCATTGTTCCACCCTTCTCACTCAAACTCAATTCGCTTTAAACTGCCACAAAATGTTAAATAAATTATGAGCGTGTGAAAAGAAAAAAAAAGAAAAATAAAATCACAAAACAACAACAGACAAACAGTGGCGATAAAACGGCTGTGGGGGGAGGGGAAAAAGAACATCAACAGGCTTCACTGAAAAGAAATAAGAAATTATTGCACAATGTGCATAAAATAAAGTTGGTCGATTTTTCAACATTTTGCGTATTCTTATTTTCACCCGAGCAGGAGGAGCAGGCGCAGGAGAAACGTTTCAGTTTTCGGCTTATTTTTAATTATTATTTTCCGCATTGGCAATTTCTTAATTAAAGGCACAAAGTGCCATGTAATTGGCCTTATGCCTTTTAAATAAATTTACAATATTTTTTTTTTTATTATTGTGTTGTTCACGAAACCGCATCAACAGCAGGTGAAGGCAATTCCGTAGCAAGACGGAACAGAGGCTCAGAGGTAAGGGACAACAAATCGAAAGGGGATCCAGTTGAGGAAGGAATGAAGGTGAAAGGAAGGAAGAAGGAAGGAGGAAGAAAGGAAGGAAGGAAGGAGGAAGAACGGAGGAAATAAGGAGGAAGAAAGGAGAAAGGAAGGAAGGAGGGAGGAAGGAAGGAGGAAGGAAGGAGGAAGAAGGAAGGAAGGTGGAAGGAAGGAAGGAGGAAGGAAGGAGGAGGGAAGGAGGAAGGAAGGAGGAAGGAAAGAGGGAGGAAGGAAGGAGGGAGGAAGGAGGAAGGAGGAAGGAAGGAGGGAGGAAAGAGGAAGGAAGGGGGAAGGAAGAAGGAAGGAAGGAGAGAGGAAAGAGGAAGGCAGGAAGAAGGAAAAAAAAAGAAAGGAGGAAGAAAGGGGGATGGAAGGAGAAAGGAAGGAGGAAGGATGGAGGAAGGATGGAGGAAGGATGGAGGAAGGATGGAGGAAGGATGGAGGAAGGAAAGAAGAAGGAAGGAAAGAGGAAGGAAGGAGGAAGGAAGAGGGAAGAAAGAGGAAGGAAGGAGGAAGAAAGGAAGGAAGGAGGAAGAAAGGAAGGAAGGAGGAAGGAAGGAAGAATGAAGGAAGGATGAACGAACGAAAGAGGAAGGAAGGAGGAAGGAAGGAAAAGAAATGAAGGAAGGAAGAATAAAGGAATTAGGAAAGAACTAAGGAGTAAGGAAGGAGAAAGGAAGGAGGAAGAATAAAGGTAGGAGGAAAGAACTAAGGAGGAAGGAAGGAGGAGGGAAGGTGGAAGGAACGAGGAAGAAAGGAGGAAGGAAAGAGGGAGGAAGGGAGGAGGGAGGAAGGAGGAAGGAAGGGGGAAGGAAGAAGGAAGGAAGGAGGAAGGAAAGAGAAAGGAAGGAAGAAGGAAGGAAGGAGGAAATAAAGAGGAAGAAATGAGAAAGGAAGAAAGGAGAAAAGAAGGAAGGAGGAAGGATGGAGGAAGGAAGGAGGATGAAAGAAGAAAGGAGAGAGGTGGGAAGGAAAGAGGAAGGAGGAAAGGAGGAGTAAGGAAGGAAGGGCACTAAGGAGGAAGAAGGGAGGAAGTAAGCAAAAAGAAAGGAAAAAGGAAAGTATGATATAGGAAAGTAGAAAGCACTAAGGAGGAAAGAAGAAAGAACTAAGGAGAAAGAAAGTAGCGTAGAAAAAAGGAGAAACGAAGAAGGCACAAAGAAGGAAGAAAGGAAAAACGTGAAATGAGTGAGAACAATTTCTTGCAGAATCCATAACCAAACTGTACTTAGCAATCACAAAAGTCGTTTTTAGAAGCTCCCAAATTGAGAAAACAATTCATAAGTTATCACTTGGAAGTTTAATTCAAACCAGTTCAAAGCATTTGCCAAAGGAGTTTCCTTTATTTCATATACTCTCACAAGATGTTGTTGAACACTTTCGATTATGGCTTAATGCTCAAAATTTTCTGTTGTTTCCCCTCCCCACTTAATTCCTCTAATTTTTCTGTTATTTTTTCCACGATAATCTTCAACTTTCTATTAATAGCACACACAGACACACAAAAAAATGAGCTTTACTTTGATACTGATGCTTGCTTCCCCTTGCTCCTATGACCTATCTATAAGCCGCTTACAGTCAGTCGCCTCATTAGCTACTGAGCCCTCACCCAACCCCCACCACTGACCCGACATTCGTTGGTCTTTGGGCTGGGGTTAATAAATATTAATTAGCCATATAATAATTATATGAAAATGTTTTCCTCTTCTGTTTGCCATTTTCTTTTGGCATTTTCATTTCGTGATTGTTTAAATTAACTAACAATTTTGTTGCCATTCGAGCGTTTTGTGGTCGTATGGTTAGTTATGTCGTTTTCAACCGCAGCTCAAAAAATGTGCAAATTATTTGCAATTGACTATTTCAAATATTTATACGCGGGCAATTTAAAGATGCCCTTTTGGAAAATGTTTAAAGTGTTTTAAGCAAAAACCAAACAAACATCAACAAAAAAGAAAAATGAACTTTATATGAAAAGTAAATAAATAATAAATGGGCCAAGGGTAGGCGGGAGAGCGTACGGGGTGGGGTTGTGGAATTTCTGTAAATATTTCCACAGTTTTTATGCCTTATTGGCAGTTTCGGTTCGTTGCTCAAACACTGGGAAAGGTTGCACAAAAGGGGAATGTAGTAGGAAATTAAAGCAAATGCCAGGAAAATTAAAATCCAACATTCAAAGAGTTCCAGCAAAAATGGATGGAACTATTATCATTATACTTTTTTCTCAATAAATACACTTTGAAATGGAATTTTAAAATGTTGAACGTCGAGCTTAAGATTACAAAGTGATATTAAAAGTTGATGTAGTTCTGCTTGGAAGCCTATTGTCTGTTGGTCTGTCGAGCCGGATTTAGAAGAAGGAAGGGCAAGACCTGCTAAAAAGAGAGAAGTTAGAAAACATTTATTTGTTTGATCTCAAAAACAATAATTTACTTTACTTTCAACACCACATGCATGCTCGTATCTTATCACAATCCGGCAAATCCCTCGTTTCCATTTGCCTTTCCAAATTTGGCATATTAAATTGTGCAATAAATTTAAATGGGCTCACAATTAATTGCATAATAACAATAATTTGCACAGTTATAATCTGCATTTTACCTCTCTCTCTCTCGCTATCGTTTTGTTATTGTAACATTAAGCCAATTCTAAGCTGCAAATAGTTGACGGTTTGACATTTACACGGCAAAGCCACAAAAAAAATTATTAAAACATACAATAAAAACAGAACTGCCTACGGATTGAAATATATAAATAAGTGATAAGTTATAATTAAATGTCGATTTACAATTGATTAACTAAAAAATATAAAAAAAAATTACAACTCAAAATGGCCAAGTAAAATATTATTGAAAACTTACAAAAAATAAGGGAAATTGAACTAAGAAGCAGAGAAGTGTAGATACCCTATTATATTCTATCTCACTTGCTGAATCTCTTACTCCTCGAAAATCCCTTTGGGCTTTTAAATTTAAAGTGAAACTGTAGAAAGTAGTTTGATATGAAATCTTTGGCAATGAGGAAAATCAGCACAACATTGCGTGCCGAAACAATTGAAAATGGGTGGATCTATAGAATATTCTACTGCCAAGTCAGCCGTGGTGGTCGTTTGACCGAAGTTGTTTTTTCATGAACAAATAACATGAACCAAACTTTTCAATAAATATCGATCTGTTATTTTTTTATGGCAATATTAAACTCCAATTGTTAAATGGACCACCCTGTGTGTTTTTAGATTTATAGTCCAATTTTGCATCTTCTATAAAATATGTTAAAAGCTGAGAGGACATGTCTGAATAACTAAATATATTTGTGTTTGAAATAACGGCCTAAGTCGTGTTATGTATTAAACTTTTAGATTACTACTTTTGGAACAAAGACACAATCAAAGATGTGTACCAAAAAGTTTCAGAAGTATTTGGGAAAATATACACGTCTAGGGCCAATTTTTTCGTTCTCTGTTATTTGTAAGTTTATGTGATATATGTAGAGATGAAATCGGTCCTTAGAGTTTAGGTCTTTGAAATACAAACATATCATAACTCTAGATATGTAAGCAAGTAAACAATAAGCATAAGTCACAGTGTAAAGTCTATATATATTACAAGTAAGAGTGTTGCGGTCGAGTGCATATCTTCGGTGTTTTTTCTCGGATCTTATTATGGTATACAGAGTAGATAAATATTGGGCCTAACTTTAAATATTTTCAGTCACTAGGTTTAAACTTAACAAAATGTAGCTCTGACAGGAGGAGAAGGAGGAGGAATTTGCCAAATCTGAAGCAAACTTGATCTGGGTACGGTATACTCCTACAAAAGAACAGAGTCACACACTGATAATGTCGGATGAGGCAATTACCGACGTTCAATTGGAGGTTATTGCGCTTATCCTGAAGATTGTTCATTTCATTAAATAAGAATAATTTAATAATATAATAATATGTTATAAGAGGGCGTTGTTTTTTGTTCGATCGTGGGCAGGTTTAACAGCGCAAAAATAAGCTCTAGGTTTTTTTAGCAACGTTTATCGATTGAAAAATAGTGTCATCGTGTTAATAGCAGCGGATCGGGAAATAGAGCTGGAGAAACACCGATGAAAACATCGATGTTTTCATCTAAGCTGCAGATATCGATAATTTTTTTCACAATCGATGTTTTTGCAACCCCACATTAACAAGACACGGTCTCACAGAAAGATTACCCATTTGCGGTTCTTTCAAGATCCCATATGCGTATGTGGTTGATGCTCCACCATTTAGATGCTACAATTAAAAAAAGTGTAGGATTTATTAAAACTCACAAATTTTCCATGATTTGAACACAGTGGCGGATCTAGGAATTGGCTAAGGGGGGCTAAGGGCACTCAAAAATCACTCAACATTGTTCGGATCTTATTGTGCTTCTCAGAATAGATACATCATCTCATACAAAAAGTCGATATTCTCTGAAGGTAATAAGTTTCCCAAGGTAAAAATAAACAAATTGTTTTTTGGTATTTTTTTTGAACAATTTTATCTTACCTCTAGAGTGCAACTGCATTATCATTCACTCTCTGTACCATTGGCACAGAGTATAAAAAGTTTTTGACCAATATATGTATATGCCTCAAGGCGCTCAAGCGAAACCGAAATATGTTTCGGTCTTAATCCCTAGTTTAAAGGTAAAGCTAGATAAAAAAAATAGCGCCGCAGGCGATTTTTTTTTTTGGAAGTCACGAGTGAAGAACGATTTTTAAGTAAGTATCCACAAACTGCTGAACAATAAACATTAAAAAACTTCGCAGGATGTGTAGAGCATATTTTAAAATTTTACCTTCAAGTAAAACATATTTTAAATTTGTACATACATTATTTTGGTTAGTTTTATAAATTTGGAAGTTCTATTGCATTTAAGCTACGTGGTTAAGTTTTAACGTTTTCTGATTTTTTTTACAATTGCCGAATAAAATTCACATATTCTTAGTACAAACCTGCAAATTTAAAAACTTCATTAAAAAGGAACCCGTGAATGACCTCCTCGACTTTGTTGTATAATAATTCTTTATAGTTCGCTGCCGATCGATGAGATTTTTTACAAAATTGTTGTTTAGAACGGTGGTATACTAAATACTTACTAGTTTCTTTTTAGATGCTTCATTCTTAGAATAGAATTTTGCATAAAAATATTTAATATGGCGGGTAAAAAATCGTCGTATACTCGTGCGTAAGCTGTTGGGTTTTTGACGACCATATAATCGAGGAATTATCAACTCAAGTGACATTTCGTCTGCTATTTTGTTGATTTTTTTTAAAAGTTACATCAAAAGATGATTAATTACACAAGTTTACAAAAAAAGGCCATTTTTTGCAACAGAGAACTTTGCAACCGTTCCTTATGTATTTTTGGCCGCTGAACTCAGATAAATTGTCCGTTTTCTTCCAGCACGTCAGGTTCACGAGATATTTGCATTATAGAGGTATCCACAATTTGTTGGTCGTGTGGCCACATTAAGTGTCCTATTCGAACCAACTTTGTTTTAATGTAAGCTGCATTGAATGACGTTACAGAAAAACCAAACACGAAGTTTTGATTTTGCTGATAAGGTACCAATTTTTGGATTTGAACATTAAAAATGTGGTTTTTTTTTAAAAAATCGATTTTTTTGCAAGTTTAAGAAATTCTGTAAATTTTTTGCTAATATTAAAAATCTTAGAAAAAAATAGTTGGTAGTCCTTTGTTTCTTGTTATTTCAATTATTTTCAGTTTTTCGATTTCATTGCGATTTTAAAAGTTATAGCCCAAAAACTATACAAATTTTCGACTTTTTTTGTACAACATTTACCGACAAAATTTCTTGTAGCTTGAAAATAACATGGTAGTTATTTTTAAACCAAAGAATGGATATTAAAAAATTATTTAAGATCGATTTTTGAAAATTTTTAGACATTTTAAGGCTAAATATTGTTAAAAAAAATGTTAATATATCACAAAATTTTTTAAGGTTTTTAGACAATAACTTTTAAAATCGCAATGAAATCGAAAACTGAAAATAAATGAAATTAGAAGAAACAAAGGACTACCAACTATTTTTTTTCTACAATTTTTAATATTAGCGGAAAAATTTACAGAATTTCTTAAACTTGCAAAAAAAATTGATTTTTTGAAAAAAACCCACATTTTTAATGTTCAAATCCAAAAATTGGTACCGGCCAAAAATACATAAGGAACGGTTGCAAGGTTCTCTGTTGCAAAAAATGGCCTTTTTTTGTAAACTTGTGTTATTTCTTGTTTCAAGAAACAATTCAATCAAATGGGCGACGTGAGCACAGGAGTCCTACTGAGTGTCAATTTGCTATTTCATGGCTAGTTACATCACTGCTGGCGCCAATAGGTGGTGAAGGTGACCGGATGTGTAAAAGCTTTTTCTAAAAAAAGTAAAAACTTTTATTATAAGATCTTCCGACGAACACACGACGTCCCACCCAGCAGTCTAGCACGCTAACCGCTGGGCCACACCGTCACCTAACTATTCAAGAGAATGCCTTCAGAAAACCTCCCTTTGTGGCCGAAACTAACAAAAATACACACCAAAAATATATTCTACATGTATAAGATATCGATATTTCGAAATCTCTACTGCTTATGCCTTTTTAAAACAGTCTAAGTATTTGCATCTTTTTCTAAAATTCTTAATTTCTTATTTTGCTCTTTGCATATTTTGGGTGAATTAAGATATTTAGGCTTTAAGGGGGGGGCTTCAGCCCCTATAGCCCCCCCCCCCTGGATCCGCTACTGTTTGAACAAACACAAGCCCTTTCAGTTCAAGAAATCTTTCGCCTTAACGACGTGGTTTCCAAATGCAAGCGAATTGTTAGTGTTTAAATCAAGTACTGTGTCCAATAAAAACTAAAACAGTCTTAAACTATAAATAATGATTATGGAATTATTTAAGAAATCGCCACTCGGTGGAGTAGTTTATATATAATCATAATGCAAATATGGGATATTCTTTCATAAACCGAACGGTTTGAAAATTTTATAATTTTGACTTTATTAAAAGAAAAACCGAAACTAGATCTCGACATGCCCATCAAAACATTATTTGCGGTTTTGCACAAATATTTATTAATAATTTTATAAACAATTTCAAAAATCGTCTAAAACGAACAAATGGAAAAAAGGGTTTTTTAAAAACGTGATATCTTAGGTTGGGTTCATTGGACAGGCTTCAAGTTAATATTGGAGAAAAGTATTTTACTAGATCTTCTCAAATTATAATTTTACAGATTTTTTTAATGTTTAATAATATTAAGTAATTGTTGCTAAACATTTTTTAAAATTTTTTCTCCGTGTTAACCACCATGGTATAGCTTCTAAGGGTACACAATTTATTATTATATTTATTATGGGAAGTTAATATCAAGCAAAAACTAAAGCACGTTAGGTACGGAAGGTACATCACCAGGCTCTCAAAATTGAAAATAAGCATCGATGTTTCATCGAAATCATCGATGTACGTAGACATTGATGTTTCTCCAGCTCTAGCGGGAAATGGTTAAGAAACCGCGGAATTTGTCACAAATCCGATTGCAATGAAACTATAATGCAAGGACTTGGAACACAAATAATTGATTACCTGGAGTTAAGCATAGACTATACACAACTTATATTTAAATCGTTCAAAAAACCGCGAAATTTTTAAATTTGGTCAAAAAAACTGAGAAATTTTAAACCGTTCTTACCCACCTAAGGTTATTATGAAAATTGGATAAATGACAATTGAAGACGCATATATAGATGGGTAGTCCAAATTTTCCAAATATTCAGCGCTGATTTTGGTAAATAAGAGGTTTAGATTGAACAGTCCAAGATATATTGCGAAATTTGCAAAATAGGGGCCAAAAAATCGCGAAATTTTCAAAATTCTTATTTGAGTTTAGTTTAATAAAGAAGTAGAGCAAACTAGCCAGTAAAAAGGTGGTGTAGATCAAACAGGTACGCCGAACTGTCAAAACAATTGCGAAAAGATTTTATATACAGGGTTTGTCCTAGAGGTAATAAGACTTATTTTCTTTCGAAGTGCGACTGTATTACGAAATTTTGTCATTAGGGTGTTAAAACAGAGTTCAACTATCTACTATGTTCTTGGTCTTTAGAGCCGGATATATACCAGCGTCCCATTTTAAGATTTTATTCGATTCTTCTCAAGAAATTTTCTTATTAATAAATTAATATTAAAAAACATAAAAATAATGCAGCTTCTATGGTCCTTCGAGCCGTGTAAAAAGCAGTCAGCTCAAGACCAAGACTCTATTTCAAAATTTGTATTACGATTGTACTCATTAGAAATAATGCTTTAGCCTGACACTCAGTACTATTAAAATTGAAATGCATTATGAAAACAAAAAATTAAATTTTAATTCTTAGCTCCAGAATAGGGTATGCAAATTTTATAACTATTAAACAAATACAACACCCTGAAACCACATCAATGGAAACGACACTGTGCGTGGGTAGAAAAAGGGGAAAACAATAATGAATATAAATTGACTAACAGTATTAGATTAACACGCCACGCCGAAAATGCAAAAATATCAATGCAAACAGAATGTTCTCATTTGGAAAAACTTCAAAAAAAGACGTGAACGAAATTTGATTAATAAGTTGAATGATGTGGTGTAAAGTCGCTTCCGCTGCAACCGTAAAGCTGTTTGCTCTCCAAATTAGCACTCAAACGCATCTGCTGCTTCTCCTTCATCATTCCTCCAGTTTCATGATTGGCGTTTTGTGAACGAATCTAGTTGGTGGAATCAGAGCGCAATTGTGTGTGTGTATGTACATTGGTGAGCTCGTCCATTATTCATAAACTATAACCAATTTTTAGGCCTAAATGTTAATTAAATGAAAACTATTATTGCGCCGCTGTCGCTGTAGTATAATTATAATAATTATAATTATTTGTCAGTTTATTGCATCTGAATTTTCATTGTTGCTGCCGGCAAGTAGAAATGCCCATTAATTGATAGGCTAAGCCCGAATATATTATTATAGGAAAAATATGATTGATTCAATTCGTTGCAGTTGAGTAGCACAAAAATTATTAAAACAAATTTTTGTATCTATAATTCTGCTATTGCTATTGAAGCAGTCAAGCCATTTTTATAAAGAGCTAAAAATGAAGCTCTAGAGATGTTGCGTTAAAAAAGTGGGAGATGAAGGAATTTGGGGTATTCTTAGTTGTTGTTCAATGAGCAGTGTTCGGTAAATTTTGGGCAGTGATTTTTAGTTCAGTGACTTTTCTTCAGTGAGTCTAGTTTAATAACTCTTTTTCAGTGACTCCTGCTCATCAGTTTTTGTTGAATGACTCTTGTTCTGTGACCATTCTTCAGTGGCTCTCGTAACTGAGTCCTATTCTGAGCTACAGTTGTTGACTCTCCAATGACTACTGTTCAGAGACATATATTCAGTGAGTTTTGTACAGGAAGACTGCCTTCATGCTGCTTTTTGTCATGATTATATTTAAATAGCTTGTCAAATTCAAAGAATTTCATGCGGAAATGCAGGCCCGCTGGAATATCATGTCAAATATTCAGTGATTCGTGTTTAGTGACTTTGATCAGTGACTCTTGGTCTGTGACACTTTATCTTTTTTTTTAGAAGTTCTTGTGCAGAGAGTCCTGTTAAGCAACTCTTGTTCAGTGACTCTTGTGCTGTGGATATTGTTTAGCACTGTCTCTCGTCCAGTGACACTCTTTAGTGACTTATATTTAGTGGCTCTTGTTCAGTGACTTTTGTCAGCGACTTTTGTTCAATGACTCTTATACAGCGACTGTTTTTGAGCGACTTTTGTTCAGTAACTCTTGTTCAGTGACTGTTATTCAGTGACCTTGATCAATTACTTTTGTTGTAATAATTTAAAGGCTAACAAAAAATTAAATTACTCAAAAACTATAAGTAGTATTAAGAAGCGGTTTGTTTCATTCGATAGATAATCGGTTAAACTAAATTTAGTATTTTTTGTTTTTGTTATTGCACCTGCGGTTGTTGTTGTATTTCTGTTCAAAGTTAACCAAATATTTAAAACATAGGCCCATGGTTGCAAACATTTTTTGAGAACGGATGATCTGAATTTAAAACTGTTGTTAAGAATTGATGTAATTCTGGTGTGAACTAGGATATTTTTGATCGGTCAATAAATAGCGAAGTTATGGGGTTTCAAAGTCAAAATTTCGAAAATCGACTTTTTTCCCCACTCTATTGGTCCTAGATCCGTAGATGGGTATTAGGAGAAATTTAAAAAAAAAGAATTTGAAAATCGGTCATAAGCTACTCTTTAAATCTTTGCAATTATTTTGGAAAAAGTGGTTCTGAGATAATCGCATTTAAAGTTTCGACATCTGTTTTCGATGAAATAAAAATTATTTTTAATTAATGTAAAAATTGGATTTGGTGCATTTGGGTGTTAGCTTCACCGAAAAAAAATTATCCAAATCGGTTTAGCAGTTCTCCAGAAATTTGATTCAAAGTGCGTCACGACATGGTAAAAATAAAATCTCCAAAATTTCCAAGTAAATTTTTTTTTTTCAAAATATCGAACAGTTTATAAATATTTATAAAGTTTTTGACCAAAAAAGTGAAAAAAATAAGAAATTCTAAAAATACGAGGTTCGATGAAAACAATTTTCATATAAAAAGTGTGGGAAAAAATAATTGTTTTATTTAATTCTTTAAAACTGAGTTTCGGGTCGGCTTGAAAGTTTTGGTGATGTTTATAATAGAACTTTTGAGCAAATAAAAAAATTAAAAAAAATTTTCTGAGTTATACACAATTACCCTTAACCTAAGATACAAAGAGAAATTCTGTTAATTGTCTAGTATACCGACATATACTTAAAAATCTAGAAAAATTTCCCTCGATGGACCGCGAATTATGAAGAATTATGGTAATTGTCTAGGTAATTATTAAACGTCCTTCCTCTCCGAAATAATTTTTCCTCGATGGACCGCGAATTATGAAGAATTTACGTGCAAAAATTAATTGGCGGTCAGCCATGGTTTCTTATAAAATGAATTTTGAAATTTGCTGTTTTTTCACCAGGAATTATGCATGTGCTTTTCTTCAAATGTCAAATAAATAACACAAAATAATAAATTTGTTGTGTTCAATTGTTCTGCGAGTACGTTTGTTCAAAAATTGTGATTAATATGGCTTGTGCGGGTTGTGAAACTACAATTTCGAAGTTTTTGTCGATGTCGGAGTCCGATGTCATTGACTTCCTGATAGGTCATAATGTCAAAAAAATGTGGTGATCTGTGCAAAATTTCGTCCAAGTGTTTGCAAATGGATAATAATAAGAAGAAAAAGCCAAAAATCCAGTGCAATTTTTTAAAAGTTTCCGCAAAAACATTTTTTTGGCCGGTACAACATTTTGCTATAACAGAAATTTGCAATTTTTATGTGGGATGTGGTCAAACTGAGAGGCGAAACTGAGTTTTTAGGCCGACACCCCATTTTGACCCGTCAATCTATTGTTGACTGGAAAAAGACCCTGAGGGAGGCATACATTGACTGGAGTGGTAACAGCCGTTCCGATGTAATATTTATTCCTCCGGACTCCGATGCTGAGGCTTAAAAAGCGTGGCTGAAAGCAGCAGGCCTACTCCACGCCTTCTGGGAAACCACAACAAAAAAACGCGCCTTCAACTCCTTCTCTAATGGGTGTTGTGGAAAAAGTTTAATAACCCGAGTTCTTTTGATATTGGGGTGAGTGGTTAACAAATTTGTAGAAATTAGCGCCGCATTCGAAACTTTTTTAAAAAAATCGCGCGATTTTTGAAAAAAAAATTTCGTTTTTCAAAATATTAATTTATAGGAGGTGGATGTAAGCGCGCCTTTAACTTTACTCTAATGCAGGGTTCCCCAAGAACAGAGCGCTAAAATGTGACTGTGTCTCTTTCTAAAACACAGTGAAGCAGACTTCGGCAAGCACTCGGTGTGCCCCAAGGGCCATAGCTGGGAAACTCTCTATAATGGGTGGTGTGAAGAAGTTCAGAGCCCCATCCACGTCAACTGAATAGGCCAAACACTTCGATATTGGTCTGCTTTTTAAACTTGAAAACTGTCATTGCAGTTAAATCTAGGTGGTGAGTTGACAAATTTAATATTTTTTCGAATGACATTTGAGAGAAAAGCCATGCATAATTTCGGTGCAAAAACAGCAAATTTCAAAAATACATTTTAAAAGAATCCATGGATAACCGCCAATTAATTTCTGCACGTAAATTCATTATAATTCGTGGTCCAGTTTTTTCCTCGATAGACCGCGAATTATGAAGAACTTACGTGTAGAAATTAATTGGCGGTCCATGGTTTTTTCAAATGTATTTTGAAATTTGATGTTTCGCACCAAAATATATGTGCTTTTCTTCAAATGTCAAATAAATAATAAATATTAAAAAAGCGGACCAATAGCAACATTCAAAATAATCTATATGGTGTAAGTGACTGGGAGAACGTTTTTTGATTCGAAATTATTAGTAGTCGCAGTCTATATATGGATCACCCTTTATATCTAGTAGTTTTTTTATGTTTTTGGTTGAACGGATTGTGGATAGATACTTTTAAACTCTTTACTACATCGCGGGTATCCGCATCGGGACTCACTTGAGTAATCGGAATTTGTTGTTGGATAAAATCCGCAATGTGTACACGCCGATTTTTAACTCAAGCTGCACATAATCTAAAGGCCGGTTTCCACTTACTTTACAGAGTCTGCTAAGCCGCTGATATTAACACGATACACAATATTTTCTATCGATAAACGTTTTAAAGTAACTTGCCCTGTTTAAGTTTAATTTAAATTATTTGTTCTTGTCGCTATGTCGCTCCGATTCAACATTGGTGAAAGCCTCTTCCCATCATTTTTGATCAAATGCTGTCCCATGCTTTAGTCCTTCTGCATGGATTGACCCTCTGTAATGCAGTTGGTTGGGGACACCGAGCTCTGATGGCACACGACATCCTCTCGGTTAATGACACTTTATGTGCGAATCTCTGGCATTGCTGAGCTTGATCGGCCAGGCCGATGGTTAGCCTGCCGGATGGTTGACTAAATTGTCACAGGGTCAGCGGGATGCGTTGAATAAAAACGAGGTGTGTCACACAGCAGTCGCTCAATATTTTGTACATTAATTATTAAATAGCTATACAGACCCTTTTGTCTCATCGTTAAATATTAAATATTTTCTTCTTTCTTAGCCCAAAACAAGGAGAAGGAGGAATTCCAATGTCCCTCGCATATTGCCAATGGCAACTATGCGGATCCTGCCACCTGTCGTCGTTTCTATCAGGTAAGTTGCCCACATCATCATATCTCACATTTCATTGCCATTTCTGGTATCTTTACAGTGCGTGGATGGTTATCCATATTTGAATCGCTGTCCATCTGGCCTGTATTTTGATGATCAGCAAAAGTTTTGCACCTTTAAGGATGAGGCCAAATGTGGTCCTTTGCCAACAAGTAAGTGATTAAGTTGAACATTGTCCACGGTTTGGGATGCAGAGGCAGAGAAAACAATTGAAAGTGCTCCATAAATCAAGCAAGCAAAACCCAAAACTTTAGTGCACTCTGCCCATGCCCATGTGTGTGTGAGTGCGGGGGACGGGGACAGGGACAGGGAGCAGGTTTTGTGGCAAATGCCAAGCGGTTTGCTAAACGATTTCAAAGTTCGGTAACTAAAATAAAAAGCCAACAAAAAAACACACGCACACACACAAAATTTATTAGAAGCTCACAAATAGAATTGGACATTCTATGGGAATCCCCCAGGCTGACAGCACACACTTTGTCCTACCTGCGGATGTTCAGTGCGTCTGTGTTTGCGTGTGCGTTAGAAGCAATTTTTGAGTAAATGTCGCATAATTCATTTATGTGTACAGAGCTGGAGGTGGAGACCAAGGAAACGTAACCAAAAATTTTCGATATCCACTCGATGACAAAGCAATGCGAATATGTCCACGGTCCATTGAGTTGCCTAACGACAACGAGGAGCTGGACAGAGCCTTTGGCCCCGACCAAGATGAATGCCAAGTGCTTTGGATGCATTTTGGAGCCATGGAGTGCACTTCAAATGGGGCACAAACGCGACCGCTTAAGAATAACCAAGTGGTAGGACAAGAGCAGGACCAAAAGATGTGCGGATGTGTGTGTGTGTGAGTGTGGAGGCCATTAAAGCTTACATTTACGATTTAGTTTTCAGTTTTACGGCAGTCGCTTCATCTCGGACTTTTGCCTGCCTCACATCCACCTAGGAAATCTAAGCCAAAATTATTTTTTTTTTTGCATATACACTGAGAAAATGGGCCAACCTTTTTTGATTAGTCCGGGGTAATAAAGGTTCGAGCACAAGAAAGGACATATACCACAAAATGCGGTCACACCTTTGTAGATTTTCTTTAGTTTTTTACACCCTAGATCAGTGGTCCCCACTATCAAACTTGCGCTTGTGTGCATAGCAGCGAAACACAAAATAAACGTCATAACGTCAAACATGAGCAACAAGCAAACAAAACAAATGCCTCGTAGGAGAAGATAAGAAAATCCGAACCACGCGTCGTGAGAGATCAAGCCGCCGCGTGCTATATAAAGAACACACGTATTCTCTCATCTATGCGTGTTCGGCTACGATGCCGGCAGAATTTGAGTTCCTATCCCATGGGATAGGCTTTTGGCATTTTGGGCACCACTGCTCTAGATCAAATTCACAACGCCGTGTACTTTACGTTCTGATTGTAGGAAATGATTTTTGATGTGAAACATCTTTATTTCAGTACGGACAATTTTAGTAAGAGTAAAAATTGAATTTAGCGTCACGTGACGCTGACTTCATTTATATTTTGAGTTGTTGTTTTGTAGAGTTTCCTGGAAAACACACGAGAGGATGAGCAGAGGGGGAAACGAAGAGGTAAGAAAGATGCTGAAGAGGGGCTTGGAAAGATCTGGGGATCTTGGTGGAATATGGGTGGAGTTTTAGAAGGATTTGGGTGGTATCGGGTTGGGATCTGGATGAAATCTAAGGTCACTGACGCTGACTTCATTCATATTTTGAGTTGTTGTTTGCAGAGTTTCCTGGAAAACACACGAGAGGATGAGCAGAGGGGGAAACGAAGAGGTAAGGAAGATGCTGAAGAGGGGCTTGGAAAGATCTGGGTAGGATCTTGGTGGAATATGGGTGGAGTTTTAGAAGGATTTGGGTGGTATCTGGTTGGGATCTGGATGAAATCTAGTGGGATGTTGGGGGAGCTATGGGATCTGGTGGGATGTGGTGGTATTTGGGTGGGATCTGGGCGGTATCTGGGTAGGATTTGGTGAGGATCTGGGAGGGATCTAAGCGGCTTCTGGGTAGGATCTGAGTGGGATAAAAGCACGATCTGGATGGGATCTTGTTTGGATCTGGGTGATGATCTTTGTGGGATCTAGGTGGGTTCTGGCAGGATCTGGAATCTGGGTGGGATCTAATGGGATCTGTGTGATACCTGTCTAGTATCTGGGAGAGATCTGGATGGGATTTGGGTGGAGTCTAGGTGGGTTCTGGTAGGGATCTGTAATGATTTGGATGGTATCTGTGTGATATCTGTAGGCATTTCTCTACACTTGGTCCTTCGAGCCGATACAACATATGCACGTTCTTTGATCACCACCTTTGGCACTATGATGCATTATACGATGCAGAAAGTTTCACTTGCATCAACTTTATCGTCAACGTAGGTCTATATATGTATTCAGAAAAAAAGGATATTTATTGATGATAACTGAAACTTAAAAAGATTTTGAATAATATCCATTTAATGTTAAATAGATCTTATATTTTCTTCCAATTGAGCTGAATATCGATATTAAAATATCAGAAAAGAGGATGTTAATGCATCTGATTTTTCTGTGCGACTTGGCTTTTATTAGGAGCTAAGAATCGTTGTTATAACTTAACGATTAAGAAATAATAATCATTGGCAGGGACAGACATTTGTGCGTTCTCCGATCACTCTGTTTGATTTTTGCTTAGTGTAGAGAGAACTAGAAACTGCAGTGCAGAAACGAGCATAGAATTTAAGGCACACACACGCACACACACACAACCATAGTGACATATCGCTCACATGCAAGCACGCACTTTTACAGTAGTCCACATCCTCATGGCAGTAGATGCTTGGGAGGCCAGAGGTTCTCCTTTTCCTTCCGCCGGCTGCTGGTAGTGGGCCGACGTTTGGTCGGAAGGCAACCGCTTGGAAGAAAGCTGCGACAGCTAAAGCGTTTGGGATTTGCGTAATACCAACTGGAATGTTGTCTCGTACAAATAGCTCTCCACTTCCTGCCTCCTCTTCATATATCTATATGTATGTGAAGAAAAGTAATAACATAAATGACACACACACACACACACATAGAGAGATTTTGGCGGCCACTCCTTTTTTGAGGGTAGCCAAAAGTAAAAGCGTGCACGAGAAATATTGCAGCAGAGATTAGGTCAAAGCTCTGTGCATAAAATTTTTTCGCTTTTTGCTGACGCCAGATACAACTCATACCCATAGTTTTGTATAGATATATATTTTTTTGTACGTAGACTTGCTGCCACACGAAATAGCTAACCCAATATAACAATTTTTGCCTCACTCCATTCCTTTCTTTCTCTTTTGTTTGGCCATTTGGCAATTTGTTCGTTTGCCATTCGCAGCATTTTTCGTACCGGTTGGAATTGGGATTGTGAATGGTTATGTCAACCAACAACAACAACAGCGAAAAACCAAACTGTCTGACTAAATGCAGCGTATGATGCGTATGATGATAACAGATAACAACAAAATGGCGTCAAAGTCAATAAGCACACAAACAATGCGATTGAAACCAAAAAACAGGCGAAAGGGCAAAATGTTAGGGAAATTGTAGGGAAATTTCTGGAGAGTTGTCTGTGATGATTTATCGAAATGATGTTCTCATAAATATTTATTAGGGGCAGTTTCACTGAATTAAATCAGAATTAACTTAAAGCTGTAACAAACTAATATCAATTGAAGTCTTATAATTAATTGAGGTCTTTCAATGGGGGGAAAACTTTGGGTTTTTGAGCCAACACACAGGAGCCTTAACTTAACACACTGATTGCCTTCCAATCGTCCGGGCACTTTAATTAGTCCGTTGGGCAGGCTAATGCATAAGCCCAGCCGGGAGATTAAAAGCTTCTTTGTGCCTCAAACCCAACCCTCCCAAAATCAGAGCTGACGAATTGCATACGCCATGGAGGCCATGTGGAGGGAGGCTTTGGCTCTCAACTGAATTTTCAAAAGTGACAGCAAATGTAGCAACAGAAATAAATACAAGGAAGACTAAAAGTGGAAGCTTTTCATTAAGTGTGTGTGTGTGTGTGTGTGGAAGCCCTAAATGTATGCAATCGTTTTCGATTTGAAATTAAAATATTTAAGCCAAGCTTTTTTCCCTGCAATAGTTTTCAATTTCATAATTCAGTGAGCAGGCTCAATGACAGCAACTCAATGTGGCTTATAAAACAAAGGAGATACCAGGGTGGGGGGTTGAGACGCACACACAAACTTACCCCAAGTGTTTATTACATTTTATTCAATAACTGGCAGTAGACACAGAGCCACAAATTCACTTGCTCGAGTCACATTTTGAAATAATGAAATTTTACACATTTACTATGTTGTTTTTGAATGGAAGTCCTTGGAGAATTTATGCTGATTGCTGCCTGCAATTGCCGCCTGTGTCCTGTGTTGTGCATTCTTGGCCAATTAATTGCCCAAGCATTTCATTTTCATGCCTGTTATTTATGATGCGACCACAACTATTTTAGAGCCCATTGATATGACCCCAAGGCATTTGATTTCTTTTGGCCCATTGAGATTTCATTAATATTACAATAGCTTTTGTTTAAGAGAAAGCTCAACTTTAATTGAGCACAAGTAAATTCATCAAATGCCTTTTAAAGCAGCTAAAGTTCAAGGCGAGCAGCTTTAGGCCATCATTAGTTTTTGGCCACAAAAGAAGCCATAAGCCCACTTTAAATTGATTGATGATATGGCCAATAGTAAGGCAAGTAGAAGAAAGTTGCATAACAAAAAGACAAAACGAGACTAAACTGAACCGAACGGAACAGCTTAGATAATTTGGCCCCAGGGTATGAGGCATAATTTGCCAGCAGATCAAGATAAATGATTAGAAAACATTTCTAAGAAAAATTACTCAAAATGTAAAAAAGGATTTTCCTTCTTTTTTTTGTAATAAATTGTCAATAAAGTTTTAGTTGAAGAGACTGGGTAATTGACGTAAGAAAGAAAACATAATTTTTGGAAGGGAATAAACTAGAATTTCAATTTTGGGCTGTTGTATTTGATTCATTTTCATGGACTATTCTGGGACTAGATTAGTTTTTATTTGCCTTTTAACTTGAAATAACGATAATTTTACTATTTTTATCAATGTAATTACTTTTAAAATAACTTATACAGGGGTGTTCTAGAAATCTCTAGAGATTTTCGTATAAACGATTGCACTTCGAACTAAACTGGGAACACTTTCTTTGCGAAGTGCGAAGAATCAGACCGCCTACTAGATTATGTGAAAGGAAAACCGTACGCAACAAATCTGCTTGGCTTTTGAGCAGGCGGTTTCAAATCGCTCAACTCTTGTCATCTAATCTAGTAGCCGGGCATATTCGAGCATCTCAACACATAAATTCAAAGAGCTTTAATATGAAATGCTTACGTTTATACGTAAATCTCTGGAGATTCTGGAACACACCCGATAAAGTGTCTTTGTTGAGTAATTACGCTTCCAAACTCGGCAATTATTAATATTATATGTGCTCACGCAGACTTGCAAGTTTTTGTTAAAACCGAATAACTATATCTTTTAGCTGCCATAGGAACGATCAGTCGAAAAATGGGTTTAAGTTAGAAAGATTTATGCATTTTTTAAAAATCGGAGATTTCACAACATTTGCAAGCGTATAAACACTACTAATTCATCATGTATTCACTATACAAAGTGTTATCTAGAAAGGATAACTTTTATAGTATCAAAATGGTATGAAGGGTATTCGTATGAAGCTGGCGTATACTAGAGATTTGTTTATATTATTGTTTAGGATTATTTTGCAGAAGAAAGGTTCATCAAATTCCCAGTAGTTTTAGTCGTTTCAGGGAAAAAACTTGAAAAATTTGCACTTTTTTCGAGATTTTTTTCACTTTTGAAGCACTAGATGCCAATTTTTTGGGTCAGTCTGTTTATGACATTTTTCCTCTAGTTTATATCTTTAACTTTGCCTTACTTTTAAAAACAAAGTTCCAAACGGTTTATGATATATGGACAGTTTTTTTAATTATGATTGAGGGTCAGATTAGAATGGTGACAATTCTCCGTCGATTTCAGTTTGAATCATCAAAAATCGATTCAGTGGAACTAGAGATATCATGGCCTCCTGTTCGAAAAACGTGGTTTCGAAATAAATGCGATCTCCTTGGAGCTCCGAATCAGGGGCAGTATTATTTCTTACTTTTAAAATAATCGCTTACAATGATATATTCCATTCTTTTATCGTACTCCTTGGCTCCTTGCGTCTGTTTTTTATGCCGGGTTTTAACTTGGCCTTACTGTTTTTTTCTATACGATTTGGTGAATTTATTTTATCTGCTCTTGTCCCGTCATGAATTGGCGTGTGAAACAGTAAAACATTTTTTAGTTTGTAGCCAAACGTATACAAAATTTGGTGGGCTTATCATGGTGTGAAACTGCTAGTTTTTCTTTGATTATACATAATATTTTACTCTTGGATCTTGCAGCGATGGAGCGTATAATATCTGACTCCTTTTTAATAATTTTGATTTTTATCACGGTTCATGCAGATCTCTTGCAGCGGATCGAAGAGCCATACAAAGTCACTTACTGGGAGGAAAAACCATCTGTTTCCATATTGAGCGATAAATATGCTTTCTTTATATGAAATATATTAAATGATAAGTGAAAAGTCTAAAAACAAAGAAATGTCAAATATGTCAATAATTTTTTGAACTCTGTTTAGGAACACTATTTGCTGGACTAAAATCCATAAAATCTCACTCAGGTTAATGCAACTAGAGTTGTGCCGTTTTTGTTGAACTAGTTCAAATGAACTAGTCTTTAAAATGAACTAATGAACTAGGTCTTGGTTTTGAACTATAGTTCATATTTTGGAACTATGTATTTCTCAGTTTTTGAACTATAGTTTATTTTTATACACTTCAAAAGTGTATTATAATTTTGCCCAGAAGTTTGCAACGCATAGAAGGAATCGTCTCCGACCACATAAAGTATATATTTTTTGATCAGCGTGACGAGCTGAGTCGATTAAGCTTTGTCCGTCCGTCTGTCCGTCTGTCTGTTTCTACGCGAACTAGTCCTCAGTTTTTGAAGCTAGCGAGCTGAAATTTTGCACAGAGTCTTCTTTGTCTGCACGCTGCTAATATGTCGCAACCGACCGGATCGGATCGCTACTTCTTGTAGCTGCCATACAAATGATCGGTCGAAAATGGATTTTAATGAGAAAAAACTGTTTTTTTCTCAATGTTACTGCTCTCAATCACGGTCATGGGTAATATTGAATGTTTTTAAGCTGATCTGCGAAGTTTGGCCAAGCACAAGCGATTTCAAGTGTATAAAACTTCGGCACGGACAAAGTTAGCCTTGCCTTTTCTCGTTTGGAACTATAGTTCATTTTTGAACTAAAGTTCGTATTTGAACTATAGTTTATATTTGAACTATAGTTCAATTGAACTATAGTCCTCGGCTCAGAATCTTCCGCATGCCGTAATGTGGCCTTTACCCAAGAGTCCTGCAAAAGTTTCAACATTCTGCAGGATAAGTGCTCCAAAACATTTACCCCGTGGCCAGTGGGCACACTACGACATTGACACATTACAGGGAGCCTTCATCCGCGTGGACTGGGCGTGAGGCATCAAATTCAAACCGCTAACCAAACTCACAGGATGACAGTCTGCAGTTGATGACTTATATGCCCAGCGATCCACATCATTCGTGGCTTTCCGTTTCCAGTGATCGTGCCAACCGTGTAATTCGCCCACCGCTGCCCATCATTAAAGGTGAACGATCGAAGAACTGCTCGAGCGTCCAACCAAATGGTAAACTCCTCCTTATTTAGAGGTAGTCATACGAGGAGAAAATTTCGGTAAAGCGTGCCAACCTATTGGTATTAATGAGCCGGCTTCCCAACTGGCTGACATGTTAACTTGAATTTACTAAGAGGCACGGGTGAGTGCTACGTTGATTGTGTAAAGATTCCCAGCGACATGTGTGATCCATGGCTTGCGACACCTATGAAGACGAAGCTTTTCATTTTGGCTGACAACATTAAGAAATCGCTGCTAACATTTAGGTAGATAGTAAACAGTTTAATCGCTACAAATTGACTGATACAACAGGGAGCAAGCACCGAAGCCCTGATTTTACGCACAGCAAACTCAACAAATCCATCGAAACGAAGCCGACTGAGTAATTTGCATCAAAACAGTATTGCATTTTTCCTCGTTAGTTAAAATAATGAACAATAGTTAAAAAACGATCAATAGTTAAAAATGAACTATAGTTCAAAAATGAACCATAGTTCAACGACCAGCTTATTGGTCTGCATGTCGACTGCCGTGCTATGATCACTTTTATACATACAGTAGATAGGACGCTCGACCCCCTGTTTTAGCTTACTTCAAGTACTCTAAAATACTTAAATGTTTAACCCTACTTAATGACAAACAATTCAGTTAAAGTTAACTTACAAACAAAATTCAAACAAAATTGAATTTTTATACCTTTGGAGAGCATGATATTCTGCCAGTTTGATATATGGCAGCCATACGATATAATCATCCTAAATTGAGCCAACTCCTTCAAAATTATGTTAAAACTGATAAAATTCATGACTGGAAAGTTTAGAGACGCAACCAACAATCTCGCCAAGTGAGAACGATCGAAAAAATCAGTGAGAAAGTCGGTCAGGCTGGTCTATAAGATGCTCTGTACCCATGGAGTAGAAGCTGAATGCAATGTGCGGTGCTGCGCCAACTCTTAGTCTCTTTCTCTTTCCCTCTAAGACTGCGCAGGTGTTAGTTGTGAAAGGGTGTGGTGGTGGGGGAGGGTTGTTTAGTGTTTACTTATTTGCTCATAACTTGAGAACCGCTCATCCGATCTTTATCATTTTCCGCAAAATCGATACATTTTGCTAATTACTAACTATCTCCAGAAGGTACAAAACCTCATTCAAAACTGTAGGATTTAACGTTTTTTCCAAATTGCGGGGGCGGTAGGGGCGCCAAAATTGAAAATAAACTTTATCTGCCTGTAGTTAAAGCATTTATTCCATACATGTCAAACCTCTATCTTTACCATCTCTGAGATCTGTTTGTTCATACGGACGGACGGACGGACAGACGACATGGTTATATAGACTCGGCTGTTGATGCTGATCAAGAATATATATACTTTTAAATGGTCGGAAATGATTCCTTCTTCCTGTTACATACTTTTGTACTAACCTTATACCAAAGGTACCTTGGTACAGAGCAAAATAATCTAACTGTTTCATCTTAATTTAAAATTGTGGACTTAGATTAAAATTGAGAATATACTCTTGATTGAAATATTTTCGTCTCAATCAACTTGACGCTGTGTTTTTGGATTCGAGACTATAATCTTGATATTAGATTGATGTTTTCTCAATGTAGTTAAAATATTTTGTGCAGTGGATGCTCCGTATTATTTACATTTTTGCTTTATGGTGAAATCAGTTAAAACTCTTTTAAACTTTGTTGTGCTGCGTACTGGCTTCAAGTTCCTCTAATTCATTGAATTGTATTCATTGTTTTGTCTATTTCGATTTGCAGAAAATGTAAAATTCGGTATTAGCTATTTAGTTTACTTGAGCTGTTAATTATATCAATTCCATTTCATAGTTTGGCAATTTGTCAATGCCGCTTTGTAAGTCTGATCGCAATCCTCAATCTCAGAGACTCACAAGTTATTGCAAGTTAACCTTGACTGAGCCACATCTTTTAATTTGATAGCCATTTATCACACTACAAACACGCCCCGGCTCCCGTCTACATGCCACTGGGCACTCAATCAAAGACCTCCCTCTGCGTAAAAAAAAGTGTGGGCCTAGCCAAAATCAAATCAATCAGCGCCCACCAGCCACCCTGGCCATTCTGACTGCTGCTACTCTAGTTTGTACTGTTTCCATTGATTGCACGCAGCGAGAAGCAAGAAATGCATTAATATTTGCACTCACTGTAGCTCTTACCTGTTGGTTAGCTGAGTCGAACTTCCTTTCTGTTTACCTTTGTTTTCTGTATAACTTGATGAATTTGTTTGCTTCGGAAACAACAAACAATTAAACAACAAAAGTAGTCGAAAAAAAATGGCCAATTGAATTCCCATTGAGCTTTCACACACACAGAGGCCACGCCTCCTTTTTGGGGGCCGCCCACATATGCAAATAGATCCGTTAGTAAGCAGGCACCAGCCCTGATTTAGCCTAGGGGTATACGAGACTCAGCCAGATGTTGGGAGGGGGGGCAGGACTGGGGATGAAGAGCCGTTAACCTTTCTTTAACTTGTTTCTTGCACTCTTATTGATATTTGTATTGCATTGTGTTATTTGTTGATTTGGAACTTTTGAAAATTGCCTCTGCATAACGAGTGCGTTTCTAAATAATTTTTCTTTTTCTTCTTCTTTCGCTGTTTTTTTCTTTTTCTTCCATTACAGCTCCAGCCCCGGGCCACAGATGCTCCAGCCGACACGGCACAACGTTGCAATACAGAAGATTGCGCTTTTGCCCTATTGTTTCTGTTCCAAAGATGGCACCCAGATACTTGGTGAACTGAGGCCGAAAAAGGTAAGTGTACACAAACTCGATTCGGTACTTAAAACATTTTTATTGGCTCCCATTACTGCATACCTCCGAGCAAACAAATCATCACAATATTTTTAATATCAAAACCAT
The DNA here is from genome assembly GCA_018904275.1 of Lordiphosa clarofinis. Classification (NCBI taxonomy): domain Eukaryota; kingdom Metazoa; phylum Arthropoda; class Insecta; order Diptera; family Drosophilidae; genus Lordiphosa; species Lordiphosa clarofinis. The sequence continues at coordinate 50,235 of JAEIGQ010000077.1, read as the reverse complement.
TATAAATCATAAATCATCTTAAAATTGAAAACCACTTTTAGTTCTCCACTCTGCCAACTTACAAGCACAACAATGACCTGGCTTGTACTCGCCCTGTAAGCTGTCTCCTTGGTGGTGAGACACTGATCATGAAACCAAACGATTATAGGCCAATGGGTGTGTATGTCGAATATTTAAAAACTATCTATCGATATTTTGGGCTGATATTAAAAAGTTAAGCACTTCGATATAAATATTTTGGAGCCAAAAAGTCGATATTATCGAATTTTTTTCACAAAAGGCAAATTAAGTTATATTAGGCGTCATTTGGCGAGTAATTAGAACTACATTCTGACTGCGTTTAAAATACATAGATTTAATGTATTTTTATTATATTGACAAAAGATATTTATTTTTTATTTAATTTTAACATAAGTCGTAAAACTTCTAATTATCAATTTGAAGAAGACCTATTGAGTTCAAAATCAATTTTGATATAATTCGTGTTCTGCTGTTCTTCCCAATATATATTTATACAAATATATTGGAATGCTCAGCTCGCTCGTAGAAAAACACAGCCAGCGAGAGCCCACAATAGATTGGAAACATATGCATAAATTGAAGTAACTTAAGATGCACGTTACCAAAATCTCTAGCTTCATAATGCCACTCCACAAATTTGTTAATTTACTTTCGGTCTGATGTTTGAGGTTTTTCTTCCCGATTATTTCATCAACTTAGATTTTTTTTAGGGATTTGTGAAAGGTTCAACAAGTTTGTAAAAATTTTACAACTATTTACACAGTTTGCACGGCGATTTTGTGCATCAACTTTTATAAAAACTTTTAAACTTTGATGTCACAGGTCCAGAGCATTAGAAACAGTTATTCGCAACAGTGTGACCGAATGCTCAACTAAAATATCACCAAATAATACTTGATCGATAATATTTTGCCTCGGAATAATATGCGATAATTTTGGTGCAAATATTGATGTCTCCAGATATCATCTTGCAAAAACTCTGAGAGACTCTCATAGACTCACTTGGGGCCCGCTCATGTAGTACACTCGCAAGGGTGTCTACTAACACTCCGCACTTCACTTGTACTCTCAAGTATGCAAAGATCACTAAAGTAAAATACTTTTTAGTAAAAATGCTACGACGTAGAGGGTGCCTTCAATAACATCCAACTCTAACGCCATCATCTTTGCTCTGGTCAATGTGCCGCAAGTTAGATTCATCACAATCGGGCCAGCAAGACGCGGGCACTCTCAACTAGGCTGTGCAACTGCTCACAGATGTGTTAACATAGGCACTCCCGCAAGGCGATGTACCTACTCAAGTGCTGTGGGTTGTAACAGTCAACCAACACGAAGTTATGGGAGTACGCGGATGATATTGTCATCTTCAAATGTGAAATCTTTTCCTCAACCTGTGCGGTCTGATGCAGACCGCATTGACAACACTTGCTCAGTGGACAAAATTCAGGCTTAAAGGAGCAAGTTTTTTCACCAGGTAGCGCAAAATCTTCCCGCTTGCTTCTTCCAAAATCAAAGGAGCAAGTTTGTATTGGAGATTCTGAAAGTGGTTAACCGACGTATATGGAAGAGATCCATTGCATTCTACTCAATCCTGAAAAATCTCACCAACATACTTAGAAGTAACAATGAAGCTACTCTAACCTTTCTTCCAATAGACCTTGCTAAGCAAATGGCTAACACAAGTGCATTCAGACTACCCGAATCTGATACCGGGACACACCACCACACTCGAAGACAGACTACTGTATACCACAAACGACGTTCGCCAAATTATTCGTTTACATCTATATTACAAGCTGAAACGATTGGGGCAACTTTCTACAGCAGATCAACTTTCAGCAGAGCTAACGCCATCTGCATCTACACTACGGTGCTAAGCTTGTCGAAAATGTAGGAGGGGGCGTTTTCCGTCAACCTATAGCTTATTGTTCTGCATTTCTGGATCACCGTACTGTACACAAGCAGAGGTGGTATCCACCCGCGTAGCCGCCACCCGTCTCAGCACACGCACGGTCATCGACACTTACGGAATGTCGCTCAACTCTAAATGAGATCGCACGGCATTGTAGTTGCCTGGACATTGCAACATAGAAGGAGCTGAGTCTGCGACAAACCGGCCCCAAACTGGTACTCACCATTTAGCTCCTTCCAGGGAAGAGCACAATAGGAAATGCTCATGGTGACGTAAAAGTTCACGCAAAGCTGGAACACTTGCTCTAACTTACGAATCGGTGGAAAACCCTTTCTTCCCAGCGGTAGCGAGGCTTACGTACAACATTCAAACGAAAACGTACTAACACATTTTTATATCTTGGAAAGGACCATATGACATACCCTCTGGTCACTGTCTTATTGGCAGACATTACCATGACTTTGCAGAAGGTGAATACAAAGAAGAGAAATCAGCAGCCAAACACCTTCCCTGTGCCGTTGCCCCGCTTTGTGTAGAAGGACACTAGCCAACCTCTGTTACTTAACCTTTCGGAGACATCCGCTAGATTTCAGTATACTCAAATTTATTCTGTCCACACAATGGTTTAGTAACGAGGTCTCCCTCAGGAAATACATATGGCATCGCAATGGGCACAAAGTGGAAGAGCGACTTAGGCTGCCTTCACACTGTTCGACACATGACCATGATATCTAGTAGGCCCGCATTTCCCCATGAAATTCTATGAATTTGACAAGCTATTTCAAATGTAAAACAGAACAAAAAGCAGCACTACTAGACTATCATGTGTCATGTGTCGAACAGTGTGAAGGCAGCCTAACCTATAACACCATTTGTACATTTGATCAGCTGTTTACTAGTTCAGGTTGATCACTTGTTTAGTTGTGTACTTGTTCAGTTATTCAGTTTATTATTTACTCAGTTGTTTACTTGCTATCTGGCTTAGTTGACCATCCACTGGGAGGTTCACTTGCTCGGTTGATTGTCAAATACTGAGTTGTTCACTTGCTCAGTTGTTCATTGGTTCACTCACCGAGTTGTTTACTTGCTGTATTGTTACATACTGTTTTTTAGCTCAGATGACTGAACTGTTAATCTCTGAACAAAAAGAATAATTGACTAAATATGGTTTCCATTTCATTTAAGTCTCAAGTTTAGGCTTGAACAAAATTCATAAATTTTATGATTTGTTTTCAATGCTTCCGTTTCGGCAAATGCTTTTCTTTTCTTCCTCTGCAATTTTTTTTTGTTGTAGCCTTTATTACTTGCAAAAATATTTTTACTTCATAATTCAGCAGCGGAAGGAAACTCGCTTCCTGTGGAAATATGCCTTCAATAAGACGACCAAGTAGGCCGAAAAGCAAATGCAAGAAAATGCTGTCAAATCTGATTCCAATTCCAATTGCACCATCATCATCATCATCATCTTCGTCACACTGTCGGCTCACACTTGGGCCGGACCGAAGTTCCTGTAGCTGGCGGCTTGCTCTACTCGAGAGTGTTTCACGCCCTGCATAATTTAGCCAGCTCAGCGATGAAAGCGAACCGAGGCAGCGTTTCGATGGCCAGACGATTCGCATCCAACATTGGCTACTGAATTTGTACAATAATCCTTTTATGTGTCCCCCACACCCACAATGAGCGTTAAGCGCGGCGGGGGCTACACGCCCTTATGGCCAGCTCTTAGCTGAGGGAAAATGCATTTTGGATCTGGGCAGTTGATTTTGCTTTTATAATTTTTGGAATACCCTAGAAGAAAGGGTAGAAGAGTGCTTGCCTGAGAGTCTTTTCTTCAATCTGTCTTGGGTTCTTTTAAATGTGCCTGAGTAAAGATGTTTCCTTAAGCTCAAGAATGCCCAATATTGTTGGGTTATCTAGCTCTTACATGGTTCTTTTACATGTGGTCCTTCGATGCGGACTATTAAATTTTGAGTCTAAGAACGACAGTCTTAACGTCTAGGGTATTTCAAAGGGTATTTCAAAGGTCCGGCTTCATCACAACTAGTTCTTCACAGAACCGTCTTGTTATTATGTTCCTTCCTGGCGGCCTTGATTATGGAATTGCACTTAAAGTGCTGCGCGGCAGCTTTTTACTAACTTTGCGTTGCTTTATTTTGGTATTTTCGTTTTTTCTCCCTTCAGATTTTTTTTTATTTCTTCTTTGGGGTGGCAATTTTTGTAATGGAATTTACTTTGAATGTTGCTTTTGGGTGTTATTGATAGTTGAGTTGAATTATTGGAGTTGTAACTCGAGCGTATCGCGTCCTGGTTACCCACATGCCCACTAATTATGCTTAATGCTCGGGTTGCAATTTGCTCTGAAGACGCAAAGTAGGCATTTGGTGAAGGGAGAGGGTAGGATGGTTGGCGCCGCAGCCAGGCGCAACGCAGACAGGAAAAACAAACGCAAAATGTAAAACCTTCATCAAGAGCTGCTGCGGCTGCCAATGCCATCGCATCGGCTGATTTTGAGGTCGGCGCCTTCTTAATTGGGCACACGCACACGCAGTACAGATTACTTACAAAGAGAGAGAGAGCAAATGTGCATATCATATAATTAAGAGCTTTTTGCCTTTGGTGGCATTTCGAATTAATATGCAAAAGGGCACAAAAAATCTTGATTGCACTTACCACTAAAAGCAGGGGAAAGCCACCAAAGTGTTAGCTACAGAGGGTCAATAAATCGCCAAGACAGAAGCTTATATTTGTGGTCTAATTACAAGGATTTTTACATTTATCTTTCTAGCGCGTTAACAAGATTCGGTCTGTTTTTCCACCTTAATTCAAAGCAAATTTTATGGCTTGTTTTATGCTTTGTTATTTGTTGTATAATAATTTAAAAATTTTTTTTTGATTTATTATTATTTCTGTATTCGACGCACACATAACTCTGGGCCAAATAAACAACAAAAGAGAAAAACAAACCGTAGTTATTAAACAGGGATATTCGGAATCAACAGGAACAACTGTCAGCCAGCCAGCAGCCGGTTGGCCTGAGCCAACAATAAGGGGAGGGATAACAGCACGAATGGCACAACAAATGGCAAAAGACAACAAGTACAATTTCCTTATGCAAAACGGCGATAACAGCCAGCCGAATGCAAATACATAGATTTATGGCCAAACCGAAGAGCCCGAACTCGGTCGCAATCCAAAGGCGATCCACAGCTGCCATATGTCTCATTCTGTGTCGTAAAAATAAAAGCTGTCAATGCATTCTCAAATTTATCGCCCCGTGTTCAAATATACTTAAAAGGCAACAACAGCAGAACTGAGAACAAAGGCAAAGAAAGGAGCGACAGAGAGAGGTGAGGTGTGAGGATGATTGGGTTGGTCTTGAAGAGGTGGAACACTGATATAAGCCAGTTACTGAACTGCTGGGTGAAATGCAGGAAAGTGGGCATTTCAGCTTAAAGTACAAGAAGTTGGAAACAATTTTAAGAAAAGCCTTCGATAGGTTAGTGCAGAATATGAGATTCTAAAGCTACGTCATTTCGATGGAGGAAGGCTTTTCTTGGAAAACAAAATAATTATTAGGAAAATCTGAAGCAACTTGCGCTTAAAACGATCAAATTCAAGAAAACACAAAATTTAAAGAAACGAGAGCTGGTATACCCGTTACTCATGAAAAGACATGTTTAACAGCCGAGTCGATATAGCCATGTCCGTCTGTCCGTCCGTCCGTCCGTCTGTCTGTATGAACATCTAGATCTCAGAGATGGTAAGAGATAGGTTTGATACGTATGAATAAGATCTGCGTGCAGACAACAGAGTCTACATGTGGGGCTTGGTGACTTAGCTCTTCTTGTCTCTGAGATCTAGGAGTTCAAAAGTTTTTGAATGTTGATTGCGGGAAAATTTGTAATCTGGCGGCGGGCGGGAATTCTAGATTTTTTGAAAACTCCACAAAACTATTGGTCATCCTAGAATATTTTAGTTTGCATCACTTTTAATCGATGGTCGTTGTAATAAGAGCAACTGATGTTGCCTTATCTTCTCTAATCATAATTTCCCATCAGCGGTTAACAAAATGCATATTAGAAAGCAGTGGATAGAGCTTAAACTTCATTTAAACATTGCTGTAACTGTGGAAAATGTTTTTAAGTCCAAATCTCTTCAGCGATGAAATTATCCACGTTAAATATTAAAATTGTACCCTCCGAAAATAAAATATACAAATTTTGATAAAGATTTTCTTAAGGTTGTAAATAATTTATATTTGGGTTATGCATTTGAATCAAAGCTTAAGAATTGTAAGAAGAAAATAATTTTAGCATTATTTAAAGAGCTCAATCAGCACGTTTTCAGAAAATCAATAATGTTAAATCATCTCTATGAAACAAATTGTTTATTGACACCGTAAGTTCCATTTTGAACATAAGGTAACCATTCATTGGGTGTACAGTATACCTTCAGGAGTCATTTTTTAAAGGTTTACTAAAAATTAGAATATCACTCAAAAACTATAAGAGGTATTAAGAAGCGGGTTTTATAAATTGATAGGTAATCGGTTAAACTAAATTTAGTAGTTATGGGGTTTCAAAGTCAATATTTCGAAAATCAACTATTTTTTCCCACTGTATTGGTCCTAGCTCCATTATTTGTTAACCGATCAAAAATATCCTAGTTCACACCAGAATGGTGGGTATTAGGAGTAATTTAAGGGAAAGAATTTGAAAATCGGTCAACAGGTACTCTTTTAAATCTTTGCAAATTATTTTGGAAAAAGTGGTTTCGAGATAATCGGCATTTAAAGATCCGACATCTATTGTCGATGAAATAAAAATTATTTTTAATAAAGTAAAACGGATTTGGTCATTTGGGTGTTAACTTTCACCGAAAAAAAAAGATTATCAAAAATCGGTTTAGCAGTGTCTCCAGAAATTTGAGTCAAAGTGGGTCAAGACATGATACAAAATGTGTTCTCCAAAAATTTACCAAGTAAAATTTTTTTTTTTCGAAACATAATTTTTCCATAATATCGAACATTTAATAAATATTTATAAAGTTTTGACCAAAAAAGGGAAAAATACTAATTTCTAAACATACGAGGGTCGATATAAACAATTTTGATAGACAAAGGGTCGAAAAAATATTTGTTTTGTTTATATCTTTAAAACTGAGTTTTGATCAGTTTGAAAGTTTTGCAGGAGGTTTATAAGATCCCACAGAACGTTTAAGATAAAAAAATCCAAAAAATATCTTCTGAAGGTATACAGTACCCTTAAACTCATTATTTACATATGGGCTAATCCTGCGTTATGGACGTTACATTTAACACGCAAATTTGCTCCATTTTAAGTGTCCATTTTGGTATATTTGAAATACTTTTGGTGCAAAATGCAGTTCTGGGGAGTACCTTCAAACCTTATTTAAGATAATAGGTTATCTGCTTTTGAAAAAAAGTTATGCTTGTTTGGTTCCGTTGCGGACGTTACTAAAAATGGAGTCGACTTTGAGGCTTATGTGCATTTTCACATTTTTAGCGAATGGTATAATAAACAAAAAAATCTAATAACAAAAAATTTAGGTAGAATATATGACCAATTCAACCCAACTTTTCAAAAGAATGATAAGTGGTCCCGTTATTAAAATATCTTAATTTTTGTGCTGTTGCGGACGTTACGTTGCGGACATTACTCTTTTCCATTGACCCAAATAGTACAAAAAAAAAAATTTTTTCATCCGATTGACTTGAAACTGGGCTTGTAGGCTTAGTACGCGAAATGTTTTCCAGATTTTTGAAAATCCTCGCCCACGAGGAAAATTTCCGTAAAATTCTGCTTGCAAAAAAATTATTTTTCATCCGATTAGCTTGAAATTCAGTTTGTAATGATAAAAACTCGAATTCATTTGGGTTTTCATTTTCCGATGTTGGAAATACTGATTTTATCGATATTTATCAATTATTAATTTTAATATTATTTTAACACACTTTTTGATACTTTGAGGTTATGTTTTTCGGATTCTCGACAGTTTACAGAAATTTTAAGCCCAGATTCAGATTCAGCAGCCGAAAATCCATTATGTATAAACACCAATTATTTAAAAAATTTGTTGAGTATATACCAGCCGTTGCGCATTTTGGCGTTAATTTTTTTCATAAAAATGTGTAATAAAGGTACTTTTTTCATCAGATTAAAGAGCATGGAAAACTCTATTTATAAAGCAAGTTTGTAAAACCAAATTATTCAAATTCATTCTGTTAAATTAAAATCCGTATTTTCCGTTGCGGTCGTTACACACAGTAAACCGATAATTTGTGTAAATTTGTATCAGATATTAGATATTTTACAAACATAATGAGTACCTTAAATTAAAGAAAATGAAACAAATTTTAAGTTTTGCTAAAAAACCTTTTTTTCAAGAATTAATTGGCTAAGAGGAAGGTGTAGATATGCTCTGCCAAGAGCAGACAAACCACCGTAGAACAATATTACATATTTTGCAGCTTTAATATGTATCCTACTTATTATTCCATTACCAAACATTTGGATTTTGACAACTTTCAAATTTCAACCCTGGTTTAAAATTCTCGGATTAGGCCCATATATGGTATAGAAAATTTGATTTATTTATAATAATTTTATATTTTTGTTCGTATCCATAAAAATATTTATTTTCTAGCATTATATCTCCGGAATTAAATGATAATTTGTTTCTTTTACAACTCTTTAAAAATAGTAGTTTTCAAAAATCAGTCTAGCAAGAAAGACTCATCCTTCCAAAATTTTGAAAGAAGTATATGTATGAGCCGCATCTTCTCCAAACATTTTGCGTGCCTGAACATATCGGTTAACTCAAATTAAGGAAGTTATAGCCATTTTGTATTAGGAAAATTTACCAAAATTTCTAGTACATTTTATTTTTGGTTCTTAAAATTTGAGTGCTCTATCTTAATCCGTTTTCGAGTTATTTAAAATTTAAAAATTCACAATATTAGAATTTTAAATGTAGAACTTCCACAAACGAGCTGCAAAAAGAGCCTGATTTTGGGATTAAACTTCTCTCAGGCAAAAAGCTCCCTTTGACCACAATTATCATCCACCCGAGACACTAAGGCAGAAAATATGTTTTTTTTTTGTATGTAATGCTCCATTTAAAATGTGGATTGTGTAGTGAAAATAAATTTTAACATAACTACATCTGTTTTTGGAAAGTATCTGAAATAAATTGGTGCTAAAGATTCATATGGGCATATGAATATGAGGCGGTGTTCTTTTATTGAGCTTCGCCATTATATGCTGTTATTACTGATAGATTAATAATTAAAAACACTATGCTATAGCTATTTTACAACCACTTCTAGCTAATACTAGCTATTTTTATTGCCGATCTAGTCGTCGGAGGCCTTAAATAGTTTCTGTATCACTGGACCTGGCATAAGCCAATGCAATGCAGGTGATGCGCTCATCTCTAAGTCTCTCTCTCTCGAGGATTGTGCGGTGTTGGTTGTGACGGGTGGTTTACTTATTTGTCTCATAACTGAAAACCGCTCATCCGATCTTTACCACCATTTCGGCAAATTGATACATTTTGAAAATTACTAATTATCTCTAGCAGGTACGAATCGTATACATTCAAACTGTGTGGAAGTAATGTTTTTTCCAAATTGCGGGGCGGAGAAGCGTGTATGAAAATTGAAAATAAACTTGGATCTGTCTTGTAAGTATAAGAAGCACATTGTCCCATACATGTCAAACTCTCATCTCTACCATCTCTAAGATCTGTTTGTTCATATGGACATGGCTATATCTCTATTGTTATGCTGATCAAGAATATATATATTTTATATGGTCGTGAAATGATTCCCTCCCTGTTACAGAGCATACTTTTGCACAAACTTAATATACTCTATGTACCTTCGTTACAGAGAAGTAAATATATCGGAGGATATTCGAAGTCGTTTGAATGATAGACACATTACTTTCCTTTGTCTTTTTTGACTAAAGTAGCATTCGAGACCGTGAATCATCAAATACTATGTACAAAGCTCAAACCGCTACCTGGATGTTAGATAACAGGTTCGCACCTTCGATCTTCGTTCGATTACGCGAGGTAAAGTCCAAGGATCTGTTCTTAATGTTATTGTTCTCTATGTATGTTAATGACCTCCTATGTCCTGGTTCCATCTTTATGATACAGTGTATGATTTGAATAGTTCAATACAAAAGGACCGATGAGCTACAGCTGCCTTGTCTTAGCCTGACAGGCTAAACAATAGAGAGTTTTATTTCATAAAATAGCGTTGAAAAACACGTCTATAAAACACAGTCATTTCTAAACTAACAACACAATTCAACAATCCGTCAATTCAACACAAACAAATTCAACACAAAACAAAGTCTACAAAACAATTTCAACACATCGTCAATATAACACTAACTGACGCAGGAACGACCTGCCAACAATTCAATATCAGGCGACGAAAAGCAAAGACAAACAATTTCAACACGTCAATTCAACACAACCAAAATAAATAAATTATTATTAAATTTAAATTTGAAATGACTTATAGACGTGTTGACTTTTTTGTGAAGACTGTTTCGTGTTGAATTGACGTGAGTTGAAAACGACGTGTGTTGAATTGACGTGTTGAAATTGTTTTGTGTTAAATAGACGTGGAAACCTAAAGTTGAGTAACGATGACTTTATTAGTGCTATAATATATAATGCATGTAGTAATACCTGAGATAGAAGGGGGACACTAACTGCAAGTAAAATTTTTGTAAAAATTGCGAGCGATTTTTTCCAAAAATTCAACCATGTGGGGCACTTTTCCACAATCGCAACCCCCATCCTCCGCTGATTAAATAAACTAATCTTCGGCAGACATAAATTTCAAAGTTAATTCAACATACGTCATTTCCTACTACATTGTAAATTAAACACAAACAAATTAATGCTGGGAAAGAAGGGTGACACAAGCGACAAAGGTAATTATCTTATACATTTACAAGGTCTCATCGCTGGATGAAAGTTATTCAAGTTGTGAACAAAAGAATGTTATCTCTAGTGCTTTCAAATGTGCATACACTGGAGGATATTAAAGTCAGGTCTGACTGACATTGCCATCATATAGGATTGAAAATATAAATTTTTTAAATTGATTTTTTCCAGTGTTGAAATAGTACTGTGTTGAAATCGTACTATGTTGAAATTTGCCGATGTTCAATTGCTTTGTTTTAAAATTGATTATGTTGAAATTGTATATGTTACAATTGTGCTGTAAAGGAAATTGTTTCCTTGTGTTGAATATGGAACCGTTTTGATGACATGGTAGGTAGCTCCCTTATTTCAAAGTTTTCTACCAATTGGTAAATTCGAATGACAATAGTCAGAATGTATCTGATCTAAGAATTATTTATGGCATAGAGGCCTTTGTGCCATTGTGATGCAGCTAATATGAATAAACTTAAATTCGCCTTTTTTGAATTTCTATAGCTCGATATATATTCAATATAAATAGGACTGAACATGCTGATAACAAGTGTAAATAAAGTTTTTTTATCTTTGCGTTAGCCTATGCATAAAGCTTAGGCCCTTTAATCTTATTGGCATACATCATAATCACTCGCAAAAAATTATTTAGTATGCCAAGTAAAATTTAAACTGGCTAGTTTTTTAGCAACAGTTCTTTATATGTAAATGCTGCTCGCCCCTAGAACTCACTACAAAATAATGTAAAATCCATACAAAGCGCTGCTACGCAATTAAAGAATATCTTAAATGAGACAAAACATATAATGTCAATTTGACGTTTCCTACTTTTTATTTTTTTTTTTCTTCTAATTGTCAATTTTAAAAATGTATTTAAAGCCTTTTATGTCGTGTGGACTTAGGTTTATAGGTTTATAGAGACGATATTTGTTAGTCTTAAGGTAATATAAGAATTCAAGTTATAAAATATAGTAACACATTGCTGTAATTTAAAATAACCACCTGATGCACTGGGATAAAAACCAAATTAAACTTAAAGGTTAAGCCTCTAACATGGTAATGCTTTACCTTAAGCAATATTACTTTTTTAGCATTTCATTTTCAAAATCAATAATCCATTAACTGTTCAATTTTCTAAGAAATTCATCGTTTATTTATATGATCAAGATCACCTTCCAAATTAGGTTTTTAAACTAAAGTTCACAAATATGACTCAATATAAGAAACATTCAACACGGAATTTGTTGCTTTTCAGAGCTCGCAAAAACTGTCTACACTTTCGGCGTGTCTCCAAAAAAGAGTTCTGCTACATACACCCCGGAGCAAAGGTTGCGAAAAGACATTCACGACTGTTTTCGCTCTTCAACCAAAGAGCGTTTTTTTCGTTTCAGTTTAGCTAATGTGTTCACTGACCGTTTACGCGAGCCGACTCTCCAAAGTGTCTGACGTGCATGGGAGTGTGGTTGTGATTTAGGCGCCTGTGTGTGTGTGTGTGTGAGTGTGTTGGTCCCAGTCAACGATCTTGTTTATGTGCGCTCGTGTTTCGGTAGGCATTAACCATCAAATGAATAAAGAAAATATTAACTGATTGGCAATACTTGTCAAAATCGCAATAACTCGACAAATTGAACAAATTGATAGATTTATTGTAGAAGTTCTGATGGTTGTTAAGGCGACTGGGTGTCCCTTTAGTTGTTATTGGCAGACACTCTTGGTGGTTTTGATCAACCAAAATACGAAACAGAAAAGAGAAGAGGAGGGAAAAGAAGTGTTTTCTCCTCAGTGAGAGACCGTGAGCTGGAGCTAGAGCAACTAAACTTGACATGTAGACTCCTATTGTCTGCACGCAGATAAAGTTTGCTCTCCAACATCGAGTATAGTGGCAACTAAAATCCCAAAGAAAACTTTCATTAAGCTGAGTTCAAAAAAATGTTCCATACCCTTCGGATGTTCCCCCCCGCTAGAACACAACATTTCTTTCATGAGTAGCGGGTATATCGACGTCGTCTGATCCGACATTAGCTTACACTCTCGCTTTTTTTATAATCACTCGCTTACTTTAAGGGGCATTTATCATGATATTTTTGTAAAGTGTGTTAAGATCGTGTTAAGATCGAGATTAATTTGAGTCAAGCACGTTATATTGGCTTGAAGATAGATTCCTTCCTTTCCTTCTCCATATTTCATAGGACATCTTTATACACATCAAGACCCACACCAGTTTTGGATTGCTACACTCTGAATATTAAAAAAGAATTATGAAAATTTATGGCTCAAAAACAATTTACAACAAACAGAGGCAGCGGGGACAGAGTTAAGGGTCGCACTTTGTGTCTGTTTGTTGGGGCATGCCGGGACACGGACACAAGTGCTGCAAGGATGATGATGATGACTGCCCATAAAAAGAGGCGCCAGACTGTATAAGGATGCCTGGCATTGTGCTGCAAGAAGTGGCATAAAGTTGACACAGGGCTAGGTACTAGGACTACTGAAGGAGTTGATTTGCAGGTAAACAGTTGAGTCAAGAAAAGAGCAAAAGTCAAAGGATGCATTAACCACGTTTGGCACCTACCTCACTCACACACGCAAAGCACTAAATTTTCATTTGAAGTTTGTGCCAATGCAGTTTTTTATATGCAGCTCGTAAAAAAACTCTAGAATGCAGGTGCATTTACCTTTTCCCTCATCATATTTGCCAATAATATTTTCATGAAAATTCAATAAAAAATGATTTGTGTTTGGCACTTTTTGGGCTCTTTTTGTGCTGTGACTTTTGTTTTGGCGCTGCAGTTGCCAACATTAAAAAAAGAATCATGGCCTCTGTATTCTCTTCGGGTGCAAAATCAAAACAAATTCATAAAAAATATATGAATGCTGGCATAGATTGGGTAAAGGTAACCAACAGCAATATAGAAATATAATTTATATGAACTGACCAGTGGGTTTTATTGTCGCGAATTGAACAGACAGACAGACAGACAGAGTGCCGACTCTTTGTCTGTGATTGCATTTAGGGCCAGCCCACAAAACGCAGTGAGCTGGATTTCATATTTTGCATGAATTTGCGGCTTTTTTAGAATTTTAAAGAATATGTATATTTGCATAGAAAACAGAGCTTATATTCTAAATATGTAGATCTGGGTTTGCATTTGGCGCTCTGTGCACGTTACACGCTTTTTAAACACACAATTTTATTATTGATGGAATAAAATCGCTTTTTGCGCTTCCCGATGCGCAAATGCGTCAAACGGCAAACAGCAAACTCATAAAATATTTGCAACCGATACGCGGATTAGTGGGCCAAAGCGGCAATTATATGGTATCCCAAATACGGTGAAGTCCAGGGTAGTTGGACTCAAGATTTGGAATTTCATTACGAACCCACATTGACAAATCCAGAAGTATTCAAAAACTGTTTGCGAATTGCATTTGCATATATTTAGATTGTGTATGTAATTTGTTGTAAGCATCGATTCTCGTAAATCTTTCATCGCCCAAATTAGAACAAAACTTTGAAGGTGCAGAAGATGCAAGAAAACATCATTAGCAACCAATAACACAAGACAAAAGAGTCACTCCTTATGTAAAATCACGCGTGAACGAATATGGAGCTTAAATATTTCTCAGTAGAAAAGATTTCGAGATAATCCCAAATTACCGTTTTTTGCATTTTTGAAAAAGGATCTCTCAGTTCATTTTAAATATCTTAATGATAAAATAACTTATGAACAAGTTTTGTACACCAAATTAAACCTAATAAAATTTTTTTGCAATCAGTTATTTATAATTTTATTTAAAAATTTTAAGTGTGGCTGCTATTATCTTGAATTTTATTTCATTTTTATTGAAAATTTAAAAAAACCGTACACTATACGCTATTTTCACCAAGATAAAATTTTTTTCTCTGTTGGATGATGGAACCAATGTATAAGAAATTCAAAAAGTGTTTATACATCAAAATCTGTTGAAAATGATGGAAATTATTAGCATTTACCTACAAAGTGAGCAGTTTCAGTTTTACCGTTCAAATGGTATTAAAAATGTCTATGGTCTCAAACGGACGCATGTTTTGAGCGACAAATTTAGCGCAACTCTATGTCACTTCCTCTCGTACTCAGTCATCGACAAACACTCATGATTTTCTGGTAATTGTCTATTATACGTCCAACAAATTCCGAAATAATTTTTCCCGATGGACCGCGAATTATGAAGAATTTACATGCAAAAATTAATTGGCGGTCATCCATGGTTTCTTTTTAAATGAATTTTGAAAATGTGTTTTTGCACCAAAGTAATGCATGTGCTTTTCTTCAAATGTCAAATAAATAATAAAAAATATTAAATTTGTAAACAAATTTGTTGTGTTCAATTGTTCTGCGAGTACGTTTGTTCAAAAATTGTGAATAATATGGCTTGTGCGGATTGTGAAACTACAATTTCGAAGTTTTTGTCGATGTCGGAGTCCGATGTCATTGACTTCCTGATAGGTCATGATGTCAAAAAATCTGGTGATCAATGCAAAATTTCGTCCAAATGTTTGCAAATGGATAATAATAAGAAGAAAAAGCCAAAAATCCAGTGCAATTTTGTAAAAAGTTTCCGCAAAAACATTTTTTGGCCGGTAAAACATTTTTTATAACAGAAATTTGCAAATTTCTTGTGGGATGTGGTCAAACTGAGAGGCGAAACTGAGTTTTTGGAGGCCCCCATTTAGACCCGTCAATCTATTGTTGACTGGAAAAGATTCTTGAGGGAAGTATACTATGACTGGAGTATAAATAACAGCCGTTCCGAAGTAATATTTATTCCTCCGGGTTCCGATGCTAAGGCTTAAAAAGCGTGGCTGAGAGCAGCAGGTGTGGAGTAGGCCTTCTGGGGAAACCACAATAAAAAAAACGCGCCTTCAACTCCTCCTCTAATGGGTGTTGTGGAAAAAAGTTTAATAACCCGAATTCTTTTTGCTATTAGGGTGAGTGGTTACCAAATTTGTAGAAATAAGCGCCGCAGGCGAAAATTTTCTTTCCGAAGAATAGAATTGGTAGCTGTACAACGATCGCTGTTTCAAAGATAACCACACTTATCGTTGTACAGACATACCAATTGCTATTCCAAATTGTTGTAATTAATCTCTGTTGTTTGTGTTGATTACATTGAATTGTAACTCTCCACCGACCTCAAGCCAGCCAAAATGCAAAAAACTTTGACAAAAAACAGGTCGCTAAAACCCATATAAGTTTTTCAAAATATTAATTTATAGGAGATGGATGTAAACGCGCCTTCAACCTTACCTCTAACGCAGGGTTCCCCAAGAAGAGAGCGCTAAAATGTGACTGTGTCTCTTTCAAAAACACAGTGAAGCATGACTTCGGCAAGCACTCGGTGTGCCCCAGGGGCTAAAGCTGGGGAACTTTGCTCTAATGGGTGGTGTTAAAAAAGTTCAGAGCCTCATCCACGTCAATTGAATAGGCCAAATACTTCGATATTGGTCTGCTTTTAAAATTGAAAATGTCGTTGCTGTTAAATTCTATTTGTGAGTTGTTGACAAATTTAATATTTTTTATTATTTATTTGACATTTGAAGAAAAGCACATGCATAATTTCGGTGCAAAAACAGCTAATTTAAAAATTAATTTTAAAAGAAACCATGGATGACCGCCAATTAATTTCTGCACGTAAATTCATTATAATTCGTGGTCCATCGAGGAAAATTAATTTCGGAATTTTTGGAGAGGAAGGACGTATAATTATAATAGACAATTACCAAATTTAAAAGCTGGGTGGCATCATGCAACAGAGAAAGAAATATTAAAAATTATTTTCTATCAGCTTTATGCTATAGTCATCCGATTTGGATCAAACTTGACAGAATTGTGTGGTAGCACATAGTATTGAGCAGTAACAATTTTGGGAGCGATAACATTAAAAACTTTTTTTCAGACCTATCTTTTGTATGGGAGCTATACTATATAGTTGTCTGATCTCGACAAGTCTTGGTGAAATTATGTGAATTCATTGAAAACTTATAAATGCTAGCGTTGAGATCGCGATAGCACTGAAAACAAAAAAGTTTTTCTCACTAAAATAATTTTTCGACCGATCGTTCCTATGACAGCTATATGCAATAGCATCCGACAGTCGGTTCCGACAAATGGGCAGCGTATTAGTACCAAAAACAGTTCTTGAAAAGTTTGGTTAAGATAGCTTTAAAACTGACAGAGGAGATAGCATAGAAACAGACGGACGGACATGGCTATATCAACTCAGCTCGTTATGCTGATCAAGATTTGGTCAGAGATGCTGCCTTGTATGCGTTACAAACATCCGGACAATTTCAATATACCACAGCAGAAATATCTGCAACAAGCATGCCCGGGCTTGAAGCAACAACAGTAATACCTAAGCTTAGATCCCACAGGCAAATAATTTGCCCAAATTTTTATGAAAATTTGACCAAAGGGACAAACTTGGGAAACTTTTCGGATATTTTTAATTAAATTGCTTACGTATGGAACCATAGTTTTAGTTGTAGGTTATGAAAAATCTGTAATCATTGCTATTTTGCGTATTTTTTATGAAAATTTGGGCAAATTATTTGCCTGTGGGACCTAAAGCTCCATTTACGACTAATCGCTCAGATGAGTTTTCGTCAGACGAACACTGTAACTCGATAAATGCCACTCAGATGGTGCTCAGGCCAAATAGAACCGGTTCTATTTCGTCTGATCGCTCATCTGAGCAGATTCATGTCTACTCAGACGCCTTTTACACGGTCAGACAGCAAATCAGACGAAAACTCAGATGAGTGATGAGTTAGACTAAAGTTTTTATATTCACGTTTATGCCATAATATTCACGATTTCTTTAAATTGCAAAATCAAATCTGTTCCTGATTATGCAGCCTTTTGTAAATTCACAAAAAAAACAGCAGACAAAGATCTAGCAACACCAACGCAATGTTAAGTTGTCTGCGCCGCGGCATTTCATAAATTGACACCGAATTAGTCAACTTTCGCGTGTAATCAAATTCAAGAAATGGTGTTTATGCACGCACATTCGGACACATTTCATGAAATGATTTTGCAAAATGAGCATATCATAAACGTAGTATTAGAATATCATATATCAAAAGCACACTATTTTACTTTAAGGATTCACTCGCGCAATGTATGACTTTTATGTGAGAGAGGATATTCAACTGGTACTTTAAATAGAGGCAGCCTACTTCAATGACTTTACGTGGAGATATTGAGTGACAAGTTTGTTATATATAGGTGTGATCGCCCAATTCGTCGTGTTGGTGGGGTTCTTGTCGCTGTCGATGCGATCTGGACATCTCAGCTTATTCCGTGTGATTCATCTCTTTGCATTGAATTTGTAGCTGTTGAAATTCAAACACACGACTCAAAACTACATTTCATATGCTCGTATATTCCTCCCGCATCCGAAATCGCGGTTTATCTAAATCACGCTAATCAAATATGAAATATGAAAAAATATACTTTAACATTCCTCACTTAACCTGGTCACCTTACGATAATTCCGACAAACTTTATCCAGCTTTCCAACACGAATTCTCCGATATAATGTCTGAACTGTCTCTTGGACAGATGAATTCTATTTTGAACAGTGGGAGCAGGATCCTAAATCTTGTATTTGTCATTGACATCTCCAAATCTGCGTTATCCTCCTTTTTCTCTTTTGGAGGATGTTCATCACCCTGCTATAGAACTTAGTTTCGAACTTGATATGCCGAACTGCGCTGTAATCTCTGCCCAACGAAGCCAATTTTTTTGCTTTCGTAAAGTGAATTTCATATCCCTAAATGAGGCTTTGTTTACGTGCGATTAGTCCTTCCTTGACACATGTCGTAATATGGAAGAAGCCTCAAAAGTCATTCTATGAGGCTATTTATGCTGCTTTCAAAAAATCACGTACTAGTTTCGTACTCTTCCACGCCCGAGGTCATCCCCATGGTTTACTAAAAGTTTGTCCAATTTTAAAAATAGACAAGAAAATCAAGAAATCTGGTTCTCTGCTGGACTACGCTAGATATTCAGGGGCTCGTTCAAAGTTTATGCTACATAATACCGAATGCTACAACTACTATTTGCTTAGCTGAAAGATACGTTTTCAGCATGACCCCAAAAGGTTCTATAACTTCGTCAACTCCAAACGCAAATCTTCTCAGTTTTCTACATCGCTTTCCCTCGATAATGTGACTGCTATTAATGATGCTGACATCGCAAATCTATCCGCAAAAACTTTTCAGCGTTGCTGCTTTTGGTACCTACAGCCCGTATCATTATTTTATTACCCACTCTGATAGCATTCATCCACCTGTTTTGGATTTAGAGTGTCTGCTCTCGGGTATTCGTTCCCAACGTGTCCGTTTCAATTCGGCGCTTTCTGAGTCCATCAGCGTACTCTCTGGAGTTCCTCAGCGTAGTCATCTTGGACCTTTACTTTTTAATCTTTTCATTAACGACATCCCTCATGTCTTGCTTCACTCACATTCCATGATGTATGCCGATGCCCGAAAACTCTCTCCGATGTCTCCTCTCCTTCTTCAATTGGACTTAAATTCTCTGCATACATGTTGTTCGTGTAATTGCCTCCCACTAAACGCTGAAAAGTGTAAATGTGTGGCTTTTTATCGCACACAGCCGTATTTTTTCGACTATACGATTGATGACAAACCTCTCGAACGCGTTTACGTGTTTTACAATTTGGGCATACGCTTTGTCCCTAAACTAAGCTTTAATAATCATATTTCTGTCATCTCTAACAAAGCTATACCGAAAATGACATTACCAAAACTATCAAGACCAACTTGAATCGGTTAAAAAACAGTTTTTAATTTTTGCCCTCCGCGGCCTCAACTGGGATCCCACCAACCATCTTCCACCATACGAGCATAGATTACTCTTAATTGATCTTCCATCTCTTAAGAACCGTCGGACGTGCCATTGGGTGCTTTTTATTCACAAACTTTTATCAGGTGATATTGACTCTTGTGCTCTGTTATGCCACATAAATCTTGTGGTTCCTTTGCGCCTAATTAGAAATTTCTCTCCGATCTACCTATAGCCTTGCCTACCAAATTTTGCTCACTATGAATCTTTCCGAAATTAGTATCACCATCTCTGCTCAATCTTCTGTGTTAGATGTAAGAAGTAATTTAGTGTCTTTTTTGAATTGTACCCAGTAATGTTGACAGAAATTTGTCAAACCTAAATAAATAAATAATTCCACCATGGTTTGGAGTACTCCGTACCGTTCTTTAGATATCTTTAAAGTTTAAACACAGGTTTTGATATCAAATCTACTTTTATTTTGTTACTTGTCAAATATTTAGCTAATTTTCACTTATTAAGACGTTGAGAAATCGGCCCTTAAGCAGGCCATCCACAAACGAATTTGTTCGACGAACTTGAACAAAAATTCATTTGCCCACTAACCTGGCCAACATTTTTCACGAACATCATTTGCGACTAAATCTTACCGAATAAACATGAAAATATGGCAGCGTAACCTAACAGAATCATGGCCTAGATGGCGATACAAATTAGCTTAGAGCATTATTTGATCAATTTGGGGGCATTTAATAAATTCCAGTAACAATTTATAGCTCATTTGGGCACTTGTTCACTCTACAAATATTTTATACAAATGATGTTCGTAAAAATGTTTCCATCCATTGACTCGCAAGATAGAAACATTTCTATTCTCTGCGAACAAAACGTCGAACAAAAAAACTGTCACGGACACCTCCACTAAAGTCGAACATTTCGTCGAACTGAACAAAATCGTCGAACAAATTCGTGTGTGGATGGACTGCTTTAGACTGTTATTTTTAGATATTTGTATAATACAATTTAGTTAAAACTAAACAATCGGACCTAAATTCGTATAAATTAGAACAGCTTGAAAACAGTCTTTAGTAAAGCTTAGTACTCAGACAAACTAAATCGTCCGCTAGCTAAATTGACAACAACGCCAAAATACCACCCCTCATCAAAATACCACGCAATGTGAAACGGTTACACTGCGCTGATTTGCTTGCATTTGAATTTAATTATTGTTTTTGCTAATATTTGGATATTTTTGGATGATATATGGAATGTAGAAGTCAATGCAAAATCTTACCGTTGCACAGTGGCCGGTTTGGCGAATTTAGCGTTGCAAAAATCGTAACTTTTAAAAAATTTCAAAGGGACGATTATAAAGAATTTCTGAAACTTTAATATAAGCGTAAGGATTTCATTGTAGGTCTACCGGGTGACTCAGAATCGACTGGCAAATTGAAAAGTTTAAAATGTTGCAAATATCGCATGCGATAAAAAAAAACTTATTCATTTTTTTTAACGACTTATTAAAAATTATATTGTTAAACTAATTAAAATTAACAAAATTTAATAAGAAACTAATTTTAAATTACTAAAAATATTTATTTGGTATAAAAAAAATTATTTTTAGTAATAAATAATTTTTTTGAAAATAAAAATTTTTTCTAATTAAAATTTAGCTATTTATTAAATTTGTTAAATTTTAAGTAGTTTAACAATTATAATTTAAGTTAATCGCTTAAAAAAACAAGTTGAAATGATTTTCCTATTTCTTGCAACCTTTTCATTTTATCCATTTTGCAGTTTGGCGGCCAATCCTGGGTCATCCAGTTGACCTACAATAATGAAGCTTATTTGAAAGTTACTGAAATTCTCTATCACATTTCCTTTGGAATTTTACAAATATCTCTTTCCATTCAAAAGTTACGATTTATGTTACGCAAAACCGGCACGCGCTTGATTCACCTAAATACGTAGATTATTCATGCTTTTAATATGTTCAAGTCGCTCATACTCGCAAGGCGCAGCTATGCGCAAGACCACATAAATATATTTTTATTTAGAAATATGTATTTTAAAAAAATGTTCACTTTAGAACAGTGTCCGGCACCGTTCACTGTTCTGTGTATAGAAGTAGCGACGTCCATCCTCTGTAGCAGCGGCGTCGATACACAGACACTATACGAGCGTACAATGCTCTCTTTTGCACTAACAGACATGTGCTAACTGAGAGCGCTCTCGCGTGTCTTAACGCACACATTCAAAGGCAAAATAAGCATGTGTGTTTTGCCAGACACTGCTTTAGAAGCGTGAATGAGCTTGAATGTACTTTTCGCAGTCCACCAAAGTGGGAAAATGAGGTACCAAAGTAGTACTTCAGTAAAACGACAATAACTTAAAAACTAAACGAGAAGGCCAAGCTAACTTCGTCTTTGCCGAAGTTTTAATACCCTTGCAAATGTTTTAATACAACAGAGTTTACGAACGTCAGCATTAAAACAAACCATTTTTCTGATAAAAGCTATAGTTTCTATGGCAGCTATAAGATATAGTCATCCGATCTTGACCAAAACTTCCAAATCTGTGTAAAAGCGTATAAAACTAATAATTGTCGAAGCGGAAGGCGTTTACATTAAAAACAAAAAAGTTTTCTCACAAAAACCCACTTTTCGACCGATAGTTCCTATGGCAGCTATAAGATATAGTCATTCGATCTTGACCAAAACTTCCAAATCATCTGTGTAAAAGCGTATAAAACTAATAATTGTCGAAGCGGAAGGCGTTTACATTAAAAACAAAAAAGTTTTCTTACAAAACCCACTTTTGGTGGGGGCGACCGATAGTTCCTATGGCAGCTATAAGATATATAGTCATGCTATCTTGACCAAAATCTTCAAAAAAAAAAAAAAAACTAACAAAACCCCCAAAAATTTTTTTGTTTTATATACAATTTCCATATGTTAAATTTTAAAAAGCAACGGACAAATCTGTTGTGCAAATTGAAGAAATCGTGAATTTCATAGCATAAACAATAAAAAAGAGAAAAATAATAATTGTCGAAGCGGAAGGCGTTTACATTAAAAACAAAAAATTTTCTTACAAAAACCCACTTTTCGACCGATATTTCCTATGGCAGCTATAAGATATAGTCATCCGATTTTGACAAAAACTTCCAAATCTGTGTAAAAGCGTATAAAACTAATAATCGTCGAAGCGGAAGGCGTTTACATTAAAAACAAAAAAGTTTTCTCACAAAAACCCACTTTTCGACCGATAGTTCCTATGGCAGCTATAAGATATAGTCATCCGATCCGGTCGGTTCCGACATATTAGCAGTGTGCAGTAAAAAGAAGACTCTGTGCAAAGTTTCAGCTCGATAGCTTTAAAATTGAGAGACTAGTTTGCGTAGAAACAGACAGACGGACAGACAGACGGACGGACAAAGCTCAATCGACTCAGCTCGTCGCCCTGATCAAGAATATATATAGTTTATAGGGTCGGAAATGAATATTTCTATGCGTTGCAAACTTCTGGGCAAAATTATAATACCCTTTGCAAGGGTATAAAAAAAGAAATTAAATTGTCTTATTCATTTTTCTACAGAATTGATGAATCTTTAATAAGCAAAAAACCTTTTTGTTACGTTCCGAAACGTAACATTTAAAACCAAAAAAATACAAAAATTGATCAGTTTGAAAAATTGTTCAACTTTGAGCCACTGTAAAATCCAAAATAATTGACCAAATTAAAAAACTAAACATTTTCGGGCTATCTGGGGTTCCGTTTATTAAATTACATTAAAGCGGTCAAAAAAATCGACCATCAATTTTTGCAACGATAAATTCGCCAAACCGGCCACTGTCCGTTGGTTTCAAAATATGCGCAATCAATGATTTTCGTCGAACTTTTGCTGCTGACACTCCGACGGGTAGGTGTCGGAAAAATTACAATCTATTTTTTCTTCTAGCACCCCATCGGAATTGTATCAGCTGTTTGTGTTTGTCAAGTTAGCGGCACTACGAGCTTTCCGACTCTGAGGCACGGAAATTTTAGTTTGTCTGAGTTCCACCGAGCGTAAGAGGCCTGTCGGAATTTTATGAAAGCTTTTCGACACCCTTTTCATACACTTAAAAAGTGTATTATAATTTTGCCCAGAAGTTTGCAACGCATAGAAGGAATCATCTCCGACCACATAAAGTATACATATTCTTGATCAGCTTGACGAGCTGAGTCTATTAAGCTTTGTCCGTCCGTCTGTCCGTCTGTCTGTTTCTACGCGAACTAGTCCCTCTGTTTTGAAGCTAGCGAGCTGAAATTTTGCACAGAGTCTTCTTTTGTCTGCACGCTGCTAATATGTCTGAACCAACCGGATCGGATGACTACTTCTTTTAGCTGCCATACAAATGATCGGTCGAAAAATTGGTTTTAATGAGAAAAACTGTTTTTTTCTCAATATTACCGCTCTCAATCACGGTCATGGGTAATATTAAATGATTTAAAGCTGATCTGCGAAGTTTGGTCGAAGTCGCTAACCGTTCAGACAATCGTTTTCAAGTGTATAAAAACTTCGGCACGGACGAAGTTAGCCTTGCCTTTCTCGTTTTTATATGGAGTTGACACCCAGCTTAAGCGATTTAGTTTGTCTGAGTACTAAGCATAATAGTTAATAAAAATTGAAGCCTCAAAATCTGTAACTTTTGAATAATACTAACATAACAACAGAAAAGGCAGAGAAAATTATTCAAAGCCATGGCCAGATAGTATTCAGTATTTCGTTTTATCCAATAATCAACCACTTTCTATCGCTAAGTTTGCAGTTGGACAGCTCTCATTGTAAATACAAACAACCGGCCGAGTGGCACAGCAAACTTGGCTGCATGAGCAATTGAGTATGTGGCTTGCTGCGTTTTTCATATCCGGCCCTTGTGCTTACCCATCACTTTGTTTAGTCCGTGTCTGGCCATGAGACTTCTATTGCGTGCATACTTAATCAGGCTGATGCAATTTTGTGCCGAACAACGACGCTTTACCGCACAATCCGAACTTATATTGCCCAGAAATATCTACAAAGAGGTAAGGGAGATGCGTCAATAACTTTGGACAGTTGGGCAACTAATTAAGTCGAACCTCCAGCAGCTTGCACGTATCGCTGTCATTCAAACCCTGCTGCACATGGCGTCCAAAATGCTTTACAAAATCGCTCAGTGTCTCCTGCAGCTGCGTCTCCTTGCGCTGCGATATAATGGACATGCAGTGTAGCAAGCGTAGGGCATACCACTTGATGTGCTTCTCCTTGATTTGTGGAGCATAGTGAGAGAACAGGTTCAGGCAGATACGCAGAGATCTAAAGGAACAGACAAACATCTATAAATTGCGCAAGCCAACTTTTTACTGGAGGATACCTACCGCTGGTTTCCATTTCTTTTGATTTCACCATACAAATCCATCAATATGCGACTGACACGCGTCTGCTCCAAGAAACGAAAGATCTTGTTTAAATTCTCCTCGGCACTCATGCGCACCACCGAGTCCAGATCCTCGCAGAAGAGCAACAGCACATTCGTGGCAGTGGCACAGTGTGCAGCATAGTTGATATGCCCGGCCAGCGAGGGTGACATAATGCATTCGGCTATCTGCTGGAAGCAGGCAATCTTTTGCTTTTGGCTGTCGGAATGCATAATAAAAATTTGTTTAGTTCATGGGAATTTTCAATGACGTCATGGCAGATGTGGCCATTGGGGATTCTGATGAAACAACAGCAGTTGCTGCAGTTGGGAGCGGTGACCTTGGCATTGGGGGTCTTCTTATTCAAATGCAAATGAATTTGGTTTCAATTGAGAAAACACAAACAATAAAAACAAACTGTTGCCGGTCCCCGCAACCCCAACAACAACAAGTCGCCATTCACCTAACCTGCATTCCGTATTCCTCAGCTGCTCCACATAGCTGGTGAACTTATCATAAGCACTGGATTTATCCATTCCGTTGGCTTAATCACATTTTTTTAAAGGCATTGCAAAATAATGAATCTTCTTTGTTATTGTTTATGTTCTTTCTAGTGAAGGGAAACTGATTTTTGTTGCAGCCCTGCGATGACTCATGCATGCCTTATCACTGGTTCCAGCACACATTAGTTGTTCAACAACTAGTTCATATAATTAAATTGAAAACTGCATTTTAAAAATCGATTTATATGGGTTCCTCACTGAAGCACATTTTCAAAAAAGTTATCGTCATCACTGAAAATGCAATTTCCTGTCCTCATTGTGTTGCTTCTGCATTTGCATTTTAACAATTCACAAAATGGCTGCCAACAAAGATAGCAAATGAAACAAAAATACTCAATTTTAATTTATTTCGCTGCTAGAAACATAAACCCTAATGTGGGTAAGGGTATAAAGCTCTTCTATGTCAAATTCTTTTCTGTAAATGTTAGAACTATTTTGGTGGCCAAGCGAACCATTGTTTTGGTCAGACTAAAAGTCTTGTGGTCTCTTGAGTCCAATTGAAACTACATTGGAAGTTTCTTATTTCTGCAATTTATTGTGTTATCATTGATATTATTGGTAAACATTAAAAAGTATAAATTAATTTCAATTTAATTCAATTTAGGCAAATTTCAAATTTTCGCCATTTGGCGCGCCCTTAATAGTGATGACCATCGTCAACTAGCCAAAAAATGGCCGACTATCGAATAGAAATTATCGAAGAATCGAATGGCAAACGAGTAATGCGACTACATTTTCTCAAAATGCACTTTTTTGGCATCTCTTGTGGCCATACAAAATTGTATG
Organism: Lordiphosa clarofinis; assembly: GCA_018904275.1. Taxonomy (NCBI): domain Eukaryota; kingdom Metazoa; phylum Arthropoda; class Insecta; order Diptera; family Drosophilidae; genus Lordiphosa; species Lordiphosa clarofinis. The sequence goes on along the minus strand of JAEIGQ010000077.1, from coordinate 23,683 downwards.
GGGGAAAATGTACATTTTGCCCAAAATGCAAAAATGCAAAATGCAGTTGTAGTGAGGACAGCACATAAAAATGATATAAATTTTTCAGTAAGTCAGTATATTGTTTTTTTCAGAGAGTGCAGTGTGAGAAATGTGGATTTTCTGATAGATTACAAAACATACAGAAAATCTTGTAATATTTTCCTAAATCTGGCATATTTTTTATTTTAGTCAAAAACCTAATCAAAGGATTAAGATTTATACTACTTTGAACAATACCATGGACCACTGGACTTCTTAAAAATAAACTCCCTATCCTGGGAACATGGCCAAAGATGACCCAGATTTGGGTTCAGGGTAAAAGATTTGTATAGGATCAATGAAGTCCTGCTGAGAATAAATCAATTTTGAAATCTTATCAAAATACTTATGTGTGGATAATTGGAATTATGTGATATAAGACCCAAACAGCTGATTGTGAATTAGATCTATCTTTTCATAATAATGTTTCTTAACTTTAACAATTACAATAAATTTATAAAAAAAATAACCAAAAGATGACGACATTGACCGGTTGGCCGTCGGTCGGGATATGAGTTGATTACATAAATGCATCTATAATTATGACTAGACCTCGGATTTTGCATATTTGCATATTTTTTAAGGATTAAGATAGGAAAATACTGATGACACCAAAGTTCGTTTCATTAAAAATAGAGTTGAAAACTACTGGCATATTTTACTTTTTTTTGCATATTTGCATATAATGCATATGCACAATATATGCCAAAATATGCAAAATATGCAAAAATTTCCTATGTTAAACAAATCAAAAAATAATCTAAATCCGATTCAAACGGTGGTATATATATTGAAATTTTAATTATTGCCAGATGTTTAAGTAGAGCAAATGATACTTAACAAATTTTATATGTTTGTGGTGGTGGTTCAGAACTTCTAGTCATAGATCTTCTGGACCTAATGGGGGCGTGTGGTCAGGGAAAGCTTCTGATTGGTTCAACTTGGCGAACCCAGGGTGATCCTGGCTTACTACGTCTCAAGTCGACTCACACCTCCCCGTGGTGACCACCGGAAGCAGTAGCAATGCACCCCGCATTCGCTGCTGACTAACGTGAGCGCGTCCCCCCTTCCCTACAGGGTATAATATATAGGGTTAGTGCGTCGGGTTTGGTACCCACCACCGTAAAAAATCTCCACCAATGAAAACTGCGACAACAATGCCTCGGATACGGACCCCCCCTGACGACGACCCACGCAAACGTTTTAAGGACCACGATTTGAGAATATGCACCTGGAATGTCCGCATTGCTGCTGACTAACGTGAGCGGCGTCCCCCCCCCCTTCCCTACAGGGTATAATATATAGGGTTAGTGCGTCGGGTTTGGTACCCACCATCGTAAAAATCTCCACCAATGAAAACTGCGACTACAATGCCTCGGATACGGACCCCCCCTGATGACGACTCACGCAAACGTTTTAAGGACCACGATTTGAGAATATGCACCTGGAATGTCCGCACCCTCAACGGAGATGGTGATGATATTTCCTTGGTGAATGTCCTCAAGGAATATTCATCGGACGTTACCGCACTCCAGGAAATGCGATGGATTGGATATGGAAGCAAGAAAATAGCGCCACCACAGGATGAGACAGGAACTAAAACACCCCCCTGGAAGATCTACTACAGCGGTCATGCTACCAAGCACGAGTTTGGGTGCGGTTTTGCAGTGAGTGATAACTGCGCCACTCTGTCATCAGCTTTACACCAGTTGACGAGCGGCTTGCCGCGCTCTAGACTTAAGGCAAAATATTTTAATATTAGTCTTATCTGTACTTACGCGCCAACAGAGGACAAGATAGACCCGATAAAAGACGAATTCTATGAGCGCCTGGAACAACTATATGAGCGCTGCCCCGACCACGACATAAAGATCGTGCTAGGCGATTTTAACGCGAAAATCGGGAGAGAAGGAGTTTTCGGTTCGACAGTCGGACGCTTTAGCCTTCATGAAACAACCTCTGGTAACGGAGAGAGGCTAATAGACTTCGCCGCGGGCCGGAACATGGTCGTAAGTAGTACCAGATTTGAACATAGAGACATCCATAAGGCGACCTGGAAGTCCCCTGATCAACGAACACGAAACCAGATTGATCACGTTGTGATCGACGGAAGGCATTCATCAAGTGTACTAGATGTGCGCGCGATTCGAGGAGCCAATATTGACTCGGATCATTGCCTTGTTGCAGCCAAGGTACGCACACGGCCAGTGTGGCGCATGCCGCACGCACTGGCACACGTCGAAAGCTAAACGTCGAGATGCTGCAATCAAAGGGACCTCCGAAGCCTACAAAGCTAAACTCGCCCAACTGCTCAAGGAATCCTCCCCATCCCCTCCCGATATAGGTGAACAATGGAATCAAATATCACACTCCATGAGAGCAGCTGCCGAGGAGGTACTCGGTACTCCGAGTCCCCTCAAAGGCGGTCTTGGTACGATGAGGAGTGCCGACGCGCTACTGCAGAGAAAAACGTGGTGTACAAGACATTTCTGCAGACGAGAGCGGATGCTGATAAAATTGTTTACAAGAAGAAAAAGGAAAGAGGAGAAGCGCCTATTTAGAAGAAAAAAAGAATGAGCAGGAAAGGCGCCTGCGCGGGGAAGTCGAGATGTTATTCGGCATGAGGCGAGACTCGAAAATTTTACCAAAAGATTAAGCAATTAACAGAAGGTTTCAAGCCCAGAGTCCCACAATGCAAAGACGAACACGGGAATCTAGTCACAGATCCGCAAGTGGCGCTTAACAAATGGAGAAGTTACTTCTCCAACCTACTGGGAGGCGATGACGAACAGGATGCCGCCACTAGAGAAGTAACGATGCCACCGATCGACAACATAGAGATAGACCCGCCGACCCAACAGGAAGTCTGTTTAGCCATACGAAGGCTAAAGAACAACAAGTCACCAGGCGCTGATGAGCTGCCCGCTGAATTGTTCAAGGCTGGAGGCGATGAGTTGGTAAGGTGCATGCACCAACTTCTGTGCCGTATATGGGTTGACGAAAGCATGCCCGACGATTGGAATCTAAGTGTTCTCTGTCCAATCTTTAAAAAAAGGAGACCCTGCAGTTTGCGCCAACTACCGCGGGATCAGTCTCCTCCCCATCGCATATAAGGTTCTGTCCCGCATTATTTGTGAACGTCTAAAGCCGTTTATTGATACACTGATTGGACCTTATCAGTGTGGCTTTAGACCTGGTAAATCCACCACAGACCAGATTTTCACACTTCGACAAATCCTGGAGAAAACCTATGAAAGAGGCAAACAAACACACCATCTTTTTGTTGATTATAAATCAGCCTTCGACACACCGATAAGGTCAAGCTTCTTCAAAGCCCTGTCTACTTTAGGTATTCCAGCAAAGTACGTTCGACTTTGCATGATGACGTTGAGAAGTACGCAAAGCTCCGTCAAAATAGGAAAGAACCTCTCCGAACCATTTGATACCAAAAGAGGTTTTAGGCAGGGCGATACCTTATCGTGTGACTTCTTTAATCTACTGATGGAAGATATACTGCGCAAGTGCGAACATGCCAACAGAACCGGCGGATTTATTTATAAAAATCTAATGCTACTTGCATATGCCGATGATATTGACATTATCGGCAAAACCACACGGGCAGTAAGCAAGGCGTTTTCAGAGATTGAGAAGGAGTCTAGATTAATGGGTTTAGCGGTAAATGAGGACAAGACGAAGTACCTAGTAACCGCGGACAAAAGTCATTGCGACTTGGGCAATCTGTTACAATGGAGGGGTACAACTTTAATGTTGTAGAGGATTTCGTCTACCTCGGAACGATGATAACCAGCAAGAACAACATCAGTCTGGAAATCCGACGAAGAATCACTCTTGCGAACCGATGCTACTATGGGCTAAGTAGGGAGTTCAAGAGCAAAGACCTCAAGCGAAGAACAAAAATAGCCCTGTACAAGTCGCTTATCATCCCAGTCCTGCAATATGGCGCAGAAGCATGGACAATGACAGCAGCGGATGAAGCGGCGATTGGCGTGTTTGAACGAAAAATTCTTCGGAGGATTTATGGACCTTTAAAAGTCGGCGATGATTTCCGCATTCGAAGAAACGACGAACTGTATAAGCTCTATGGGGACACCAGCCTGGTTAAGCGCATAAAGCAGCAGCGGCTGCGCTGGCTAGGACATGTCGCCAGGATGAAGGAAGAAGCTCCAGCAAAAAAGGCGTATAAATCGAAGGCGGCTGACTATGGAGGCGGCAAGGTGGGAAGACCACCACTAAGATGGGAAGACCAGGTGCGGGAAGACATTGCCGAGCTTGGTGTGACCAACTGGTGGCAGCTCGCACAGAACAGAAGCGAATGGAGAGCGTTAATCGCAGAGGCCCAGACCGTCTAACGGTTGTAATGGCCATTAAAGAAGAAGAAGAATGTCCGCACCCTCAACAGAGATGGTGATGATATCGCCTTGGTGAAAGTCCTCAAAAAATATTCATCGGACGTTACCGCACTCCAGGAAATGCGATGGATTGGACATGGGAGCAAGAAAATAACGCTACCAAAAGAGAAGACAGAACAGAAACCACCACCCCCCTGGGAGATACACTACAGCGGGCATGTCTCCAAGCACGAGCTTGGGTGCGGCTTTGCAGTGAGTGATAGACTGCGTCGCTCTGTCATCAGCTTCACACCAGTTGATGAACGGCTAGCCGCGCTCAGACTTAAGGCAAAATATTTTAATATTAGCCTTATCTGTGCTCACGCGCCAACAGAAGACAAGGACGGCACGATAAAAGATGAATTCTATGAGCGCCTGGAACAACTATACGAGCGCTGCCCCGACCACGACATAAAGATCGTGCTAGGCGATTTTAACGCAAAAGTCGGGAGAGAAGGAGTTTTTGGATCGACAGTCGGACGATTCAGCCTTCATGAAACAACCTCCGGTAACGGAGAGAGGTTAATAGACTTCGCTGCGGGCCGGAACATGGTCATAAGTAGTACCAGATTTGAACACCTCGACATCCATAAGGCGACCTGGAAGTCCCCTGGTCAACGAACACGAAATCAGATTGATCACGTTGTGATCGACGGAAGGCATTCATCGAGTGTACTAGACGTGCGTGCGATTCGAGGAGCCAACATAGACTCGGATCATTACCTGGTTGCAGCCAAGGTACGCACGCGGCTCAGTGTGGCACATGCCTCACGCTCTGGCACACGTCGAAAGCTAAACGTCGAGAAGCTGCAATCACAAGGGACCTCTGAAGCCTACTCAGCTAAACTCGCCCAACTGCTCAGGGAAACCTCCCCATTCCCTTCCGATATATGCGAATGGTGGCAGCGTATATCGCACTCCATGAGTACGGCTGCCAAGGAGATACTCGGTTACTCCGAGCCCCCTCGAAAGCGGTCTTGGTACGACGAGGTGCCGACGCGCGACTGCAGAGAAAACGCTGCCTACAGGAGAACTCTGCAGTCGAGAGTAACGCGGGCTGCTAAAGAGCGATACCTGGAGAAAAAGAAAGAGGAGAAACGCCTTTTTAGAAGAAAAAAGTTGGAGCAGGAAAGGCGAATGCGCGAGGAAGTCGAGATGTTATTCGGCATGAGTGAGACTCGAAAATTTTACCAAAAGATTAAGCAATTAACAGAAGGTTTCAAGCCCAGAGTCGCACAATGCAAAGACGAACAGGGGAATTTGGTCACAGATCCGCAAGTGGCGCTTAAGAAATGGAGAAGTTACTTCTCCAACCTACTGGGAGGCGATGACGAACAGGATGCCGCCACTAGAGAAGTAACGATACCACCAATCGACAACATTGAGATAGACCCCCCGACCCAACAGGAAGTCTGTTTAGCCATACGAAGGCTAAAGAACAACAAATCACCAGGCGCTGATGAGCTGCCCGCTGAATTGTTCAAGGCTGGAGGCGAAGAATTGGTAAGGTGCATGCACCAACTTCTGTGCCGTATATGGGTTGACGAAAGCATGCCCGACGATTGGAATCTAAGTGTTCTCTGTCCAATCTTTAAAAAAGGAGACCCTGCAGTTTGCGCCAACTACCGCGGGATCAGTCTCCTCCCCATCGCATATAAGGTTCTGTCCCGCATTATTTGTGAACGTCTAAAGCCGCTTGTTGATACACTGATTGGACCTTATCAGTGTGGCTTTAGACCTGGTAAATCCACCACAGACCAGATATTCACATTGCGCCAAATCCTGGAGAAGACCTATGAGAGAAACATCGAAAATCACCATCTTTTTATCGATTACAAAGCCGCTTTCGACACGCCGATAAGGTCAAGGTTTTTCGAAGCCCTGTCTACTTTAGGTATTCCAGCAAAGTACGTTCGACTTTGCATGATGACGTTGAGAAGCACTCAAAGCTCCGTCAAAATAGGAACGAACCTCTCCGAGCCTTTTGATACCAAAAGAGGTTTTAGGCAGGGTGACACCTTATCGTGTGACTTCTTTAATCTGCTGATGGAGTATATACTGCGCCAGTGCCCAAATGCCAACAGATCGGGCACCATCTTTAATAAAGATGTAATGCTACTCGCATATGCCGATGATATTGACATTATCGGCAAAACCGAACAGGCAGTAAGCAATGCGTTTTCAGAGATTGAGAAGCAGTCTGAGCTAATGGGTTTAGCGGTAAACGAGGACAAGACGAAGTACCTAGTGTCCTCGAAACAGAAGTACACACAAATTGGGCAATCTGTTGCAATGGGAGAGTACAACTTTAAAGTTGTAGAGGACTTTGTCTACCTTGGAACGATGATAACCGGCGACAACAACATCAGCCTGGAAATTCGAAGAAGAATCACGCTCGCAAACCGATGCTATTACGGGCTAAGTAGGGAGCTCAAGAGCAGAAACCTCAAGCGAAGAACAAAAATAGCGCTATATAAGTCGCTTATCATCCCAGTCCTGCAATACGGCGCAGAAGCATGGGCAATATCATCAGCGGATGAGGCGGCGATTGGCGTTTTCGAGCGAAAGATTCTTCGCAGGATTTATGGACCTTTGAAAGTTGGCGAGGACTTTCGCATCCGAAGGAATGACGAACTGTATAAGCTCTATGGGGATACTAGTCTGGTCAAGCGCATAAAGCAACAGCGGCTGCGCTGGCTGGGACATGTTACCCGTATGGATGATCAAGCTCCAGCAAAATGGTCTACAAGAGGAATGCGAAAGAACTGGGACAAGGCTGGAACGACCACCTGGCTAAGGTGGGACGACCAGGTGCGGAAAGACATTTCTAAGCTTGGCGTGAAAAACTGGTGCCAGCTCGCACGGAGCAGAAGCGACTGGCGGACATTAGTTGCAGCGGCCGAGACCGTCAAACGGTTGTGATGCAATGCATCGGGCCAATAAAGAAGAAAGAAGAAGATATGTTTAATAATTATTTAATATAATTGGAATTACAATACACAATCATAATTTTCTCTAAATTATTAATTGAGAGGCTTTGACGTTTCTCTGCAAAAACCATCTTGTAAGCGGAAAAGCTTCGCTCAACGTCACAGGAAGTAATGGGAGCAAATTTATATTTAATGATATTTTCATTTGTGACGGGTTCAAGTCCAGACAAATCTTCAGCACTCAGATTTATAATATTATTAATTTTGGAAATGATTTGAAAATCTGGATTTCTCTTCAAAATGGCTTCAAATTTCTCTTTTAAGTCCTTTCCGAAATTACCAGTAATGTTATAGACAATATTTTTAGCGTCCATAAATAAATTCATTGATTTTTGCCAATGGTAGACCCTTCGCTTCTAAGGAAGTTATGATTTCGGCCACTCTCTCGAAATTGATTTTATATATATAAATCCCGATATAGTTGGGGATTCTGTATCAGCTCTTTGGCCAGCCTAATAGATTCCGCATCTTCTGGATTCAGTGTTTCCAGAACCTAAAACGCAATTTTAGAAGTAAAAAAAACGGTAAATGCAAACAAACTAAAGTGAAAATGTTTAAAAATTTCAAAATGTTGTTTGTTTATAAACCCTATCTTACCTCAGTTATTCTCTCCATGGTTTCTGCATAAAATGATGCCGTTTTCAACCATGTTCCCCATCTGGTTAAGACCGGTTCTGGTGGTAACTCCTTATTGAGTATTTGCTTGTAGCGTTGTACTCCGAGCGGAGCTTTTACGAAAATTTTTTACACAAGATATGAACGAGTTAGCGACTGGAAACGATGTTCTTACTTTTCAGCAATTAAATTTAAACCGTGTGCTAAACAAGTTATGTGTATTAGATTCGGATAAAAAATTTTAAATTTTTGCCAGCTTTTATCATATAATCCGCAGCATTCATTCCCGTGTGGCCACAGTACACGAATGCTGTCGTTCACAAATCGAGAAACAGTTGCATTATTTACTTCTTCCAACTGTTTACACGATAATAAAAATGAGCATGAAGATTCTTTATCACTCAATACTCCTATAATCAAATTCGCGACATATCGCCCTTGTTTGTCCGTTGTTTCGTCCACTGAAATCCAAACGCTTTCGTCTTTGATACTGTCTCGAATTTTTTGGATTGATTCTTGGTAGCATTTATTCAAGTAGCTCTTTCTGAGAGTACTTTCATCTGGAATTGGTTGTCCTGTGTATTTTTTAAAAAATTATTAAATGTAGCATTGCTAAGCACATTCCACGGTATATTTCCCGCAACCAACGCAGTACATAAGTCCATTTTAAATTCATTGTTGGAATTATCTGAAAAGGTGCTGGACGTGTTGCTAGAAGTATGCGCATTTTCGTCGTTGTTGTTATTTGATGCTTTTGACCTTTTGTGAAGTGAAGTAGCAATATGCTGCTGCAATTGAAATTTTTTTCGCAAGGAATCTAAAATATTCAATCCATTAGAACGTACTATTAATTTAACAATCAGGCTTACTGCAAACAAATATTTCGACGAAATAAATTTAGAAATTCGTAAACAAATTTAAAAAATTGGTTTGCTTAAGCCTGAATATTAAAAACTTTACCTTTTTGTCGCAAGTTTTACAAATTATATTGTTGCCATCAATTTTAAAGCACTTTTCGGATAAGCTGTTGAACCATTTACCTATCAAATTTTTCTTATATTGGTTGATTTTCGGCATTTTAATTGTTGGAAAAATAACTTGTTTGTTTTAAGATTTAAATTTTGCTTCTCGCTGATCACCTCTTAGATACAGAATGAAAGTAATATCATTTTTTATTAGTTAGTTTCACGTTTGTTTGCAAAGCCAGCTAGATTAAATAATTCTAAAAGAAAACATTCCTCTATATTGCTCGCATTTTAATATTAAGCGAGGTGAGTTCATTTTTTCAGGGAAATTCGTTTGCATATGTATATATTTTGCATATATTATGCATATTTTGCATATATTTTGCATATTTTGCATATATTTTGCATATTTTGCATATATTTTGCATATTTTGCATATATTTTGCATATTTTTGGCATATTTGCTTGCATATCTTTTGCATATTTTCGATATGCATTAAAATTTGTTGTATTTGAATGATAAAATGTCTAAATACAAAGTTTGGTACCAATCTGATGAAAATTATGGAAGTATGCCAAATCCGAGGTCTATTTATATAAATTAAACATTAAACAAGCACACTGAAATACATAAAGTACCACATCATATGTAGAGGTATGTAAAAGCAAACCAGTATGGAAGAGGTGGAAATTATTTTCGATAAGTGACTGACAAATGTGAAAAACTATCGATTTGCTCCCAACCAAAAATATAACTGAAAAGAAGCCGGAATCACTTATAAAAAAAGCCAAAATTCCCGCCTAAAGCTTGGTATGGAGATACTTGCGAAAAGTGTGCGAAATCTCTGCACATTATTTCGTCGATAGCAAGTGCGAAATAAGTTGCTCATCTCTAGTTGCTTTGTTTTCAAATTTAAATTGGCGGGACAATTTAAACTAATTAACAGCGAATATTTATGGTGGCCTTTAATGAAGCAATAGTTGGAGCAATGTGATTTGTAAGAAGCTTTAATTAAGGCAGCTAGGGTTCGGCAGTGTTTGATATGTCCTTACTTCCTGTGAAGATCCATGTGGACTCAGTTGTCACGGAATCGCCGTCGTTCACAATTGAATCACTTTGTGCTGGACTAAGTTCCTCATCAACAGACCTCTCGTTCGAGGAGCTAAGTTAGTGACAAAATTCCAATTCGGAAAATAAGCTGCCCTGCAAGACCATAACGTTGACAAAAGTGAAGCGAACCAATCCGGATGGTCAAATGAGTCGGAGTGTGGCCGAGGAGCACCAAGAGAATCCCGCAGCTACGTTCTTTATTAGATGCTATCCGCTGGCTGCTGTGACGATTCACATGTATGTTAAGCAAAGATAATAATTCAATTTATTTTTATTTTATTTTTCTTTATTGTTTTTAAATAAAAATAAAAATTTTGTGTTTGAATTAAATTTCTCTTTATGGGTACTATTTATACCCTGTTCCCATTAAAAATGGGAACAAGGGGATTTTGAAGTTGTTCAAACGTATGTAACAGGGAGAAGGAAGTATTTCCGACCCTATAAAGTATATATTCTTGATTGGCATCAACAACCGAGTCGATTTAGCCATGTCCGTCTGTCTGACTGTCTGTATAAACGCGTGAGTTAGAGCCACAAATTTGTGAATGTACATATGTAGTTTGTTTCAGATTTGGAAAACTCCACATCCTCGATCATTTAGCAGCGAAAAACTGTCACTCTCTATATATAAACGCGTTGATCTCACAGACTGTAATATGTAGAGCGGGTTTTGTTTTGCCATGTGCCAGTGTTGGCAAGCCACGGAATCTGTGGCCATGTTATGTGCATTTTTTCTTAAATAAGAAAAATGTAAATTTCTCAATAACTGTTCAGACGATTTTGATGAATTATATATCAAAATGCGTGGAAAATTAATGCCAATCATTTGCACTACCGTGCATTGTGGGCCATTATCTGAGAGCAAACATAATAATTAGCGTCGAATTTTTCGATTGTCGATTGCCGCTTGATCCAGTTCCAATGACTGGTTCCGGCTCGCATGATAGCGCCACCCATATCAGTGAAAAATATGAAGCCGAGGCACCCCCACTGAAATGCGTTTTTCACAAAAACTGTTCACACGATTGAGCTCCAACTTGGCAGACACACTCTTGAATATCTCTGCTACAAGCTAATATACCGTGCACTGTGGGCCATTGTCTTGGAGCTTAGCAGTTGGCTCATAATTTTGGATGTAGTTTTTTGATGGTTTTTTGTATGGGACTTTCCAGAGGTTTGCTCACTGACAAGCGTTTATCTCGAAAACGGTTCAGACGATTGAGCTGAGCTTTTCAGAGCATATTCATGAATATGTGCCCGAAGTTTTAACGTACCGTGCATGTCGGGCCATTATCTGAGAGAGGCGATATACCCCAAAATGAAGGGAGGCGATTTTTAAGTGTGATTTTTTAATATCTGCAATGCTCAAACCCACCCCGCCGTTAAATAAAACAGTAGTTCTTGCATTTCTTAACAATTTTGCATTTACAGATCTTTATTTTTTTTATCTAGATTGTGAGAAATTAAATAAATAAAAAAAATTTAGTGTTCCATATTCCACCGTTCCAATTCGACGCTAAATATTCGATGCTATCTTGACGCACATTAAATAAAAAACCTCGTGGCCTGGCCCATATAAAAGTCACCCGTCGGCAACACAAAGTCAACAGTCCTCGCATCGCCACGAAAGAAAAATGAAGTGTAAGTGGAAGTCGGCATAAATGTATCTATAATAGTTTCTCATTACATGCATCGTTGCAGTCTTCTATCTGCTGCTCAGCCTCTGCCTGGCATTCCTGCTGGGAGCCCCCATGGCTCTGGCACAGGTGTCAACCGAACTTACTGCAGACGACCCCACTGGACCTGTTAGCACCATGTATCCACCGTACGGAGAGTAAACGCATCTACTTAAAATGAATTCAAGAAATTGATTGCAATTAATAAATCGGGTTTTCTAATTGAGGATAATTTTATTGTCCAACAAACTGGACGTCGTCATTTATATATAGACCTCGGATTTTGCATATTTGCATATTTTTTAAGGATTAAGATAGGAAAATACTGATGACACCAAAGTTCGTTTCATTAAAAATAGAGTTGAAAACTACTGGCATATTTTACTTTTTTTTGCATATTTGCATATAATGCATATGCACAATATATGCCAAAATATGCAAAATATGCAAAATATATGCAAAATATGCTAAACATATGCAAAATATGCAAAAATTTCCTATGTTAAACAAATCAAAAAATAATCTAAATCCGATTCAAACGGTGGTATATATATTGAAATTTTAATTATTGCCAGATGTTTAAGTAGAGCAAATGATACTTAACAAATTTTATATGTTTAATAATTATTTAATATAATTGGAATTACAATACACAATCATAATTTTCTCTAAATTATTAATTGAGAGGCTTTGACGTTTCTCTGCAAAAACCATCTTGTAAGCGGAAAAGCTTCGCTCAACGTCACAGGAAGTAATGGGAGCAAATTTATATTTAATGATATTTTCATTTGTGACGGGTTCAAGTCCAGACAAATCTTCAGCACTCAGATTTATAATATTATTAATTTTGGAAATGATTTGAAAATCTGGATTTCTCTTCAAAATGGCTTCAAATTTCTCTTTTAAGTCCTTTCCGAAATTACCAGTAATGTTATAGACAATATTTTTAGCGTCCATAACTAAATTCATTGACTTTGCCAATGGTAGACCCTTCGCTTCTAAGGAAGTTATGATTTCGGCCACTCTCTCGAAATTCGATTTTATATATATAAAATCCCGATATAGTTGGGGATTCTGTATCAGCTCTTTGGCCAGCTTAATAGATTCCGCATCTTCTGGATTCAGTGTTTCCAGAACCTAAAACGCAATTTTAGAAGTAAAAAAAACGGTAAATGCAAACAAACTAAAGTGAAAATGTTTAAAAATTTCAAAATGTTGTTTGTTCATAAACCCTATCTTACCTCAGTTATTCCCTCCATGTTATCAGCATAAAATGATGCCGTTTTCAACCATGTTCCCCATCTGGTTAAGACCGGTTCTGGTGGTAACTCCTTATTGAGTATTTGCTTGTAGCGTTGTACTCTGAGCGGAGCTTTTACGAAAATTTTTTTTACACAAGATATGAACGAGTTAGCGACTGGAAACGATGTTCTTACTTTTTCAGCAATTAAATTTAAACCGTGTGCTAAACAAGTTATGTGTATTAGATTCGGATAAAAAATTTTTAAATTTTTGCCAGCTTTTATCATATAAGCCGCAGCATCCGTTAAGAGCAACAAGATTTTAGATTCATTCCCGTGTGGCCACAGTACACGAATGCTGTCGTTCACAAATCGAGAAACAGTTGCATTATTTACTTCTTCCAACTGTTTACACGATAATAAAAATGAGCATGAAGATTCTTTATCACTCAATACTCCTATAATCAAATTCGCGACATATCGCCCTTGTTTGTCCGTTGTTTCGTCCACTGAAATCCAAACGCTTTCGTCTTTGATACTGTCTCGAATTTTTTGGATTGATTCTTGGTAGCATTTATTCAAGTAGCTCTTTCTGAGAGTACTTTCATCTGGAATTGGTTGTCCTGTGTATTTTTTTAAAAAATTATTAAATGTAGCATTGCTAAGCACATTCCACGGTATATTTCCCGCAACCAACGCAGTACATAAGTCCATTTTAAATTCATTGTTGGAATTATCTGAAAAGGTGCTGGACGTGTTGCTAGAAGTATGCGCATTTTCGTCGTTGTTGTTATTTGATGCTTTTGACCTTTTGTGAAGTGAAGTAGCAATATGCTGCTGCAATTGAAATTTTTTTCGCAAGGAATCTAAAATATTCAATCCATTAGAACGTACTATTAATTTAACAATCAGGCTTACTGCAAACAAATATTTCGACGAAATAAATTTAGAAATTCGTAAACAAATTTAAAAATTGGTTTGCTTAAGCCTGAATATTAAAAACTTTACCTTTTTGTCGCAAGTTTTACAAATTATATTGTTGCCATCAATTTTAAAGCACTTTTCGGATAAGCTGTTGAACCATTTACCTATCAAATTTTTCTTATATTGGTTGATTTTCGGCATTTTAATTGTTGGAAAAATAACTTGTTTGTTTTAAGATTTAAATTTTGCTTCTCGCTGATCACCTCTTAGACACAGAATGAAAGTAATATCATTTTTTATTAGTTAGTTTCACGTTTGTTTGCAAAGCCAGCTAGATTAAATAATTCTAAAAGAAAACATTCCTCTATATTGCTCGCATTTTAATATTTAGCGAGGTGAGTTCATTTTTTCAGGGAAATTCGTTTGCATATATATTTTGCATATATTATGCATATTTTGCATATATTTTGCATATTTTGCATATATTTTGCATATTTTTGGCATATTTGCTTGCATATCTTTTGCATATATTTAGCATATTTTCGGTATGCATTAAAATTTGTTGTATTTGAATGATAAAAGGTCTAAATACAAAGTTTGGTACCAATCTGATGAAAATTATGGAAGTATGCAAAATCCGAGGTCTAATTATGACAGTCGAAGACAGCTGAATATTGAATTGGTATTCATGAAATATCACTGAAAAATATCAGCAACAAATATTTTATTTCCGATATATCTCCTCTAAAAAATATGCGATTATGATATTCGTCATTTTGGCCAAAAATATAGATTTTTCGATATATCGATAATATTTTCGACAACCTTAGTTGATATGAAGGTGATCCTACGTGTTTATTGCATTTAAGTGGTGCTCAAGTCCCTGCTGCGTAGCCAGTTGCTCCCACTCCGAGAAAAATTGCGATTTGAACTTGAAAAACAATTCGCGCACTCTTGATTGTGGCATTTTGATTATCTTGTAAAGGTAAAACTGTAGTGTGTACGTAAAGACCTGTCTGT
The DNA here is from genome assembly GCA_018904275.1 of Lordiphosa clarofinis. Taxonomy (NCBI): domain Eukaryota; kingdom Metazoa; phylum Arthropoda; class Insecta; order Diptera; family Drosophilidae; genus Lordiphosa; species Lordiphosa clarofinis. The sequence goes on along the minus strand of JAEIGQ010000077.1, from coordinate 8,672 downwards.
AGACCTGTCTCGAGATGTATCGCATAGTTTGGAGTGTTCCGTGGAGGGAAGAATAATTTTTCTATGAAAAAGTAGAGAAGCTTCTCCACCTCCTCGTAACTTGCTTATCCCCATACCTGTCCTGCTTAGCACATTATTGTTCTAACTGTGGCAAGGAATATTTTGAATTTTACGCTCATACTCTTACTCGATCAGTTCTGTCATGAGGTACCTTCTGTCAGCACGCTAAGGACAGGCAGAGACATCTGAAATAGCAATAATGTCAACCAGCCTCCTTTGTGGTGTTGTGCGTGCCTTGTTTTAGACAAGTTTTGGACAAAATCTTAACTTAAATGACCTAGCGCCTGCTTAAAAAAGTTCTATGATTTTCAATCAAAAAGGTCGTCACTGGGAATATTTGTTATAGCGATCGGTCGCACTGTTACGAATGACTGTTTCTCTGGACAATCACTTTGCTCATACTTTTATTTTTCCTGCCCATAAGTTGTTTCCATGTACTATTCATAACGTTGAGCTATTTTTGCAAATGGCGTTTAAAACTTATACTTTACGCTAGCGTTAAGCCCAGATACCGAATTTCTCGTACCGTTTCCAGCACTTCTCCATTCAGGAACCATTCCATTCTTTATTACCATTATTTTGGACTTATTACTGTTTATTTGGAGACTCCACAGTCTGCAGTTGAGGCCTCACCATACCTCCTGGTAGCGATGACGCAATATCGTCGTTAAAGAGTGCAAAGAGGGGGGGGCTTAAGAGGCAACCCTGTTTTCCACCCTGATTTGTGATGAACGGTTCAGCGAGTTGGTTTCGTTATTTAGGTATAGGTTTCGAACGATATCTAGCATTTGTGTTGAAAGTCGTATATTACTTAATCATAGAAGAAGTCTTCTTCTGTCGATCACATCGAAGGCCGCTTTGAAATCAACAATAAAAGTATACATTTTCCATTTTACTTAAAGGAAAACATTCGCGATTGCCGATAATATAAGAATACTGTCTTCTGTTGAATACGATTTTCGGATCCCTGATTGGTACTCGCTGAATTAAAGTAAATATTTTCGTGGTCACATTTGAAAAAGAGATCCACTACGTATGTTGCTGTATTTTGTTTCAATTTAATTGTCCGCTTTAGGAAGAAAGTCTGTACCTTATCTACCTTTTCTAACAATCGTGTGTAGTTCTCGATCGATTTACATTACAAACCTTGAATACCAATTGCAAGAGTAATTCAATAACGACATCTTCGTTGCATTCCTATTCAATCCTGACGCAACTTGAGGGTAAGGAATGAGCTGAGCAGCGTATGCCACATTTTTTCCTTATTAATGCGAGTTTAATTTTGTAACCAGTTCTTGGTCACTCACTAGCCGGTGCTGAGGGCTATAGGGTTGCTGTATCAGTGGCACAGCAATCGATAGTTCGATTGGATAACATTTGAATTTTAGTGCTACACGCCAACTAACGGATTTTGAAACCAATGTTTTGTTGTTTATTCACATTTTATTGTTATTTGTACAAAAACAAACTACGTTCACATATTTTAATGATTTCACATACTTAAAAATAGAACGATGTTTTATTTGTTCGTTGTTTTTTGTATTTTTTTGTTGTTTTCGTTGTGACATTTGCATAGCATTTCCACTTGATATACTTGCTGTAGTTTACATTGTTGTATTTAATTATGTTTTAACTTAAAAAAAACTTAAACCCATACAGTAAATGTTTTAAACTACTTAAATGTTATTAACAAAACCCACCGTTGTTTTTTTTTTCGCTTGTTTTGATTCTTTAGGTTCAGAAGTAATTACAAAAAACAATCACAGTCCATTGAAAAATATATAAAATTAGTTGTGTAATCAATTTGCCCGTTTTGTTTTCGTTTTTCAAAAAGAGAAGAGGGAAAGGGTAGGAGGACATAATGGACGGTCAAGTGCGTCACTCACAAAACTAAAATATTTACAACAATTCATTTAAGTACCTAAACCTTACTACATAAAACTAGCTTAAGGGGAACAACATTTGAATGGGAAGGCGAAAGAGAAAGCGGAAGTGCATGAGTGCTTAAATAATTTATGACATTTTGGGCAGAGTGGACACAAGTAGAAGAGAGCAGAAGGATTAGGGGAGCAAAGTGAAGGTCAAAAGGAAAACTCGTTCGGACCTCAGCTACCTTAACAGCTAGGACAACGAGGACGACGATGACGACTAAACGCAAACTAATCTACGCTCCTAAAACTAATATTCTCTAGCCCCGCTTCGAGCGCAGCACCAGCAGCGTCAGAATCAGAAAGCCCAGAATCCAGGAGAGGGTGCTCAGGTAGCCAATGTACACATCCGACTCGAATATCGCCCAGCCGCGTGTCAGTATGGAGCGCAGTGATGATGTGGCCAGCGTCAAGGGCAGGCACAGCGAAATGTATCTAAAGCAAAGAAAAATCCATGATAACTTCTGCATTTAGCAAACAACTTTACACTCACCTCAGCACCACAGGCATGCCCTCAATGGGCCAAATCACTCCAGACAACAGCAGTGTGGGATAGAAGGAACCCAACGCCAGTTGAATGGCATTGCGTTCCAGTTCACAAACGGACGAAATGAGGAAACCGAAGCACATGCCGCACATACCCTGCAACAGGGTCAGCACAATTACCCAAAACAGATCACCATTGTTGGTCACACCGAACACCACCAGCATAAAGATGAGCACCAGTGTGGTCTGGCCACACATCACCACAAACTGGGTGATGACGTGCGAGAAGAGGATTTCGCCAGGCGAAACACCAGCCACCCAGGAACGATCCAACAGACCCTGAAAAGTAAACCGAAAGAAGGGAAAGATGGGTTAAGAGGGGAAATATTCAAATATATTGCATTGCTGGTGTTCTATAGGTTGTTTTCATAATAACTTTGTTTGAAACTACAAACAAAAAATGTACAAACTAATCAGCCATAGTTTAAAGTAAATGATATGGAAGACACTTTCACAGACGACGGGGTGAAGGTGAAGATTAATTAATGGATATGAATATGGAGCACAAAATTCTACAATCACAAGGAAAGTTTAAGCAGCATACAAGTTGTTGTGGGCGTTTTTTGCCAACATTAGAAAATAGCAATAGAGATATTCCCCGCCACGCTCCACGCGCTTTGCACGATGACGCTTACTGCGACAGTTTCTACAGGTAAATACTTACAACATATGTATTGACTATTCCCTTAAATAAAAACTCGCATTCCTGAAAGTGATTTAGACTCTGCTGACATTTCAACACAAAAACGATGCAAAATTCTACACTTCATGATCTGTTAACATTTATTGTATACATTTTAGAAAGCTACGACTCTATTTATGGGGATGTAAGATCAGTGTTAAAAATGCTTCGGCTTTTAGACCTTGTCTTTCACTTAATCAAGGATTTAAATTGGGTTTTCATATCTTCCATTTTTTCCATTTTAGGATTACAGATATTTTAGGTCAACTTGAAGACATTCATGCGAATCAGGAAAGAAAGCGTCATAGATAGCTTAACATCATCCGCAAAAATTAAGTCTTGAGATGACTTAACCACCTGAGGAATATCATTGATAAACAAACCAAATAGTATTGGCCCTAATTGACAACCTTGCGGTACACCAAACGTAACCCATTATATCTCAGAAGTGAAATCATTAAAAATGACGCGTTGTGTTCTGTTTGAGAGATAGGGGAAACCCCAAGCTGGAAAACTTATGAATAAGAAGTCTATGATTGACCGATTCAAAAGCATTACTAAAGTCATTGGAGATGACATCAGTCTGTAATTGATTAAGAAAGCCGCGATTAATTGAATTAGTAAACTTCAGAAGGAGATAGTAATAGTTAAAGTCAGGGTTAGAATTATTAGACTGTAGTATCAAATCTAATAAATATCAAGTAAGAGTGTTGCGTTCGAATGCCCCGACAGCAAAATACCCTGTCCCAAGTAATGTGGTTCCTTTAGCTTTGAGTTCCATTTATTTTAAAATTTATTTCAATAAATGGGCAAATGCTCGGATCTCATTGTGGTACACAGAATAGATAGATGTTGGGCCTCACTGAATATATATTAAGGCACTAGGTTCAAACTTAAAAATTGTAACTCTGACAGTTTTTCGCGGTTAGAAAATGGAGGAGGAATTTGCCAAACCAGGAGCAAACTTTACATACATACATGCAAAAATTTTTGGCTCTAACTCTTATAGTCTGTGAGATCCACGCGATTATACAGAGAAAAAGACAGTTTTTCGCTGTTAAAAGACGGAGGAGGAGGAATAAATTCTAAAACTTGTGGCTCTATCTATTACAGTGACAATGCCAAATACTTGGGTGTCATTCTGGATAAGAAACTGCTCTGGAATGACAACATAAATGAACGTATAAAAAGACAACCATTGCTCTTTTTCTTGTAAAAATGCCATTGGCCGTAGATGGCGTTTTTCCCCATCCATTGTACATTGGCCTTACACAGCCGTTATACGCCCTATACTTCTCTACGGACCTCTTGTATGGTGGCCAGCACTTGGGAAACAATTAGCCCTGAACAATCTGCACAAAGTACAAAGAAGCGGCGCTCTCCGAACGACACCAACGGAAGCGCTCAATACTATTCTTCACCTTCTACCACTAGACCACGTAGCTAAGCAAATGGCTACCACAACAGTCTAAAGAATACAAGAATCCGATACCTGGAATAGGGGCAATTCGGGACACGCTACCATACTCGAAGACCAAACGGGTATACTATTAAGTACAGACTACTGTATACCACAAACGACGTTCGACAAGTTTTACGACGACTTTATCCCAAGCCGGAACGATTGGGACAACCTGCCCGACAGCAGAGCTAATGCCATTTACATCTGCACTGATGGTTCTAAGCTCGACAAAAAAGTAGGAGGGGGAGTTTTCTCTCCCAACCTAGATTTGAACTTATCGTTCCGCCTTCCTGACCACTGTAGTGTGTACCAAGCGGAAGTGGTAGCCATCCAGGAAGCCGCCACCTACCTTAGCATACTCACGGTCAAGGAAGGAAATGTATTTATATACTCAGATAATCAAGCCGCCCTTAAAGCACTTGACTCACACACCAACAATGCTAAAACACTTACTAAATGTCGCTTATCTCTCAACGAGATCGCACGACATTTTAGTATACACCTGATATGGGTACCTGGACACCGCAACATAGAAGGTAACGAGTCTGCGGACAAACTGGCCAGAATAGGAACCACTATCGAGGTCCTTTCAGAGAGGAGCACGATAGGAATGCCTAGGAATGCTACATATAAACTCCATAAAAAAGCAGAAACACTTCGTCTAGCTACGGACTGGTGGAAAAACCTTTCTTCCTGTGCAGAAGCGAGGCTTACGTGGCCAACATTCGACCAAAAACGTACTAACACACTTTAACGTCACAGAAGGAACCACATATCACTTCTGGTGGGGACCGTCACGGGTCACTGTCTTATTGGCAGACACGCAGCACGCCTAGGCGTCACTTACCATGACTTTTGCAGAAGTTGCGGACATGAAGAAGAGAAGGAATCGGTAAAACACTTTTGTGCCATTGCCCCGCCTTGAGTGGAAGGAGACTCAGGACACTTGGTCAATCTCTCCTACTCAACCTCTCGGAGACATTCGGGCTAGAGGTCCCAGCTCTACTCAAATTTATTCTGTCCACACAACCTAACCTAACCTATCTATAACAGTCTCTGAGATCGACGCGTTCATACAGACAGACAGACGGACATGGCTATATATATAAAGAATATATATATTTTATGTGGTCGGAGATGCTTCCTTCTCTCTGTTACATACATTTGCACAACTTCATGATCCCTTTTTCCCATTTTTAATGGGAACAGGGTAGAAAAACAACTTCCACACACTCACACACATTTGGTCCTGTGGTACATGTCAAACCTCTATCTCTTACCATCTCTGAGATCTATTTGTTCATACGGACGGACGAACGGACAGACGGACGGACAGACGGACATGGCTAAATCGACTCGGCTGTTGATGCCGATCAAGAATATATATATTTTATGTACTCTATGTACCTTCGGTACAGAGTATAAAAATAATAGATTTGCTGTCCAACATAATCGTTGGAATTAATAAAAGCGTCAGCGGTTTGTTAATCAGATGTCAGCAGGTCTTAGATAGTCAAACTTCAGTTTTGTAAAGTCAACACTAAGTGGGCTTATTTTTTATGGGCGTGGCTTTCACTTGTCTTAACTTACCTCAGTGCGTTCAATGATCAGCGCCGATGACGTCAATGCCACAGCCAAGAAGAAAACAATTCTAAAAAAAAAAAAATAAATTGTTCATAAAGAAATTTCATGTTTCAAGCAAAAACCTACGTCAATATAACGCCAGGTGCCACGAAATCGGTAAACGAGGGATTCATGGTACCATAGATGGGATCTCTGAATTGAATGGGTACGTCACCCAATTTGGGATTGTTGCCGCACTGACCGAGCAGGCCCATTGCAAAGTCGCGATAGGCCAACTGTATGTCACGATTCAGCATGACGCCAATCTGTTGATTGGACATATCCAGCCAGACCTTAACCTCGGACTGTTCCAGAGTTTCTTCATCCGAATCGCGTCCCAGGGCCGCTCGAGCAGTAAAGGCGTCGGTAAAGTTCTCGCTGATATACAGAGCACCCCAGGCCTCGCCCCGTCTGACAGCTGCCTTGGCATCCTCCAGGTCCTCATAATATGTCTTGACCATACTCGTATTCAGATGATTCAGATAGCGACAGCCTAAATTGGCAAAATGACAGCCATCCTCCCAGAAGCAGGTTTCCTGTATGGGAAATTCGTATTGAAGAAAGAGTTTTTGGCAATGCATCCTTCTACTCACAGTGTTGTTCATTTCCCCATTGACTATGGCCAGATTGAGACCTTGCGGGTCCCGTCCAATGGCCAAACAGAAGAGTATTACCTGCATTACGGGCAGGGCAAAGATGAACAGCATCACGCCCACGTTACGCCACATGCGCAACATGTTTTTGGTCAATAAAGCACGAATCTTTCCCTTGGACGTAACCTTGCAGAGACTGGCATAACAATCCTGGCAGCTCTCCTCATCGTTGGGATTCTGTTGACGCTTAGATGGTGGTGGACTATACGGCTCCTGGTTGAGCTAGGATACGGAAGAGATGGTTAAGCCAAAGGATTCTGGCGAAAGTGCTAAACAAACCGTGTAAATAGACCCATTGCTGTCGTTGATCAGCACCTCCTTGCTCTGGTGGATCTGGTGGAAGTTTAGGCCCACCACACCGCCCTCCTGACTGGAACTGGGTTTGTCCATCTTACTGCCAAAGGCCATGGCATGCAACGAGATGTTGTTACTGTTCCCAAACAATCACAAAACACACACACACACACACACACACACGCACACGATGGAGTGATGGTTGGAACACAGATTGCAAGCATGCGAGTGCCAGATCGAGAAGATCAGAGTTTAGAGATCAGAGATGAATAACGGGTTAGCGACGATCTAAGCATGCCTGAGACTTACCTGAAGTTCACATGGGTGACATCACCCTTCTGGCTCTGGATGCGCGACAGCTTAAGGAACACCTCCTCGAGATTAATGCACTTGTAAATGGACAGCAAAACACTGGGCGATTCCTCGGCCAGTAAATGCCCCGAACGCATGAGGCCGATCTGAATAATGAGAAAATTTAGTGGTAAGCTAAGCCGGAAAAAAGTATAAAAAACCTCAAAAAGACAAATGAAACGATCTTATTAGCTAGAAAGTTATTGTCTTAGTTAATGGTACAACTCAGCCAGAAAGTAAGGTTCCAATATGAGCAGAAATATCTTTTTATACTATATAAAAGGCACATTTTTCCAGCTTTTATAGATATCGATAATGTTTTTATTGACATTTTCCCATCTGTTATCACCGAAGCGGTACCCAGTCTGATGGTCGACTCCCGGATCCAGATTCTAGAACCCAGTAAACTCATCTGCAACGAATATAAAAGATTTCCGCAGTTTTCTGTCGAAAGCTCAACATAGAGACTCCAACCTGTCATCACTGTCGATCTATTTGAAGTCATTTTAGCGTTGCGTGTGTGTGTTTAGATACTCGAGAGAGCGCTCATTTAGCACTTCTTGGTTGTTGCAAAAGAGAGCACTATAAGCTCGTTACTGTCGGTGTGTCGACGCAGAGCGTGCACAGAAAAAAAAACGTCGAGATATTTTCAATCTTTTAAATCTTCGAGTAAGCCCGGCACGAGCTTGAAAATTCAATCTCGATTTACGGGATATTCTACACAATTCAATCTTTTTCGAGCTTGTATCATTCCAAATGTGATTACTACAATCCCTTTCGAGATCACATGCCCATAAATTAGAGAACGAGAGCGAAGAAATATAAGTAGCCTCTCAGACACGCTGAAACAAACATTGGGTATGGTGGTGTGCGATTAGATGCCGTTCCATGCCTATTCAGTGCGAATTGTCGTGTGTTCGAGTCCCAGTGGAGCCAAAAATTTTTAAATATATTTCTTTGTTTTTTCAGAAATCTAAATTACCCAAAACTGATGTGAGTGGTCTTTGAAGTGTATGAGGATGTCCTATGGCAAATGGCATGGCGAAGGAAAAGAAGAATAGTAATCTATCCTG